>CM037088.1:51944251-53269753 GCA_020916435.1 Oxytropis ochrocephala
GCTACATTGCTCGCCCGTCGTGTAACATCGTCAAACAGTATTTTAGTGCTTTTTATGCCGATCTTGTGTATCTGGCCAGATGTCTTTGAACTAAAACTATCACATTTTGTTGTAACTTTTACTAGCACATGGTTTGATGTCTTATCGTCGAAAGTTTTGCGTTATGGGGCTTAATTTTGCTGGCGTGATATGGATACATGTTTAAGAGGTAGTCTGTAAGTGTACTGCGAACTTAATTGAATTTCGATTTTAATTTAGTAGATCGACCGATTAGATATGTAAAAGCACATATGTATGTTGGTAAAGGCAGAATGCTCATGCATGAAATCTCGCCCCACCTATGGGAAGACTTTAATGAAATGCTACACAAGACTTGAGAGTATGCACGAGCCAGACTATGGAGGGGGCACTATCCTTCAGAATATGGAATAAAGATAAATCATGAAGATTACATTTAGTATACCAATTTGTAAATCATGAGCAATCAATGAATAAAATGCTGGTTGGCGCTATTTTCTAGTAATTAGGTTTTACAGCAGGCTCGCTTTAAAATTAGACTTTGTAATTTAATCATTTAAGATACGACTTGGCCGCTAGTGCTAGTAGCAATGAGCTACCGAGGACCACCGAGTCGTCACAACGCAGTGCCGCCGAACGTGCTTCCAAGATGAGGGTCATCGTAATGACCCAAGGGGCTACTAATGATCGATCAACGAGTAGGCCCCAGCGCCTAAGCAACGGTCGCTTTAAAAGCGCCAATTGAGTCGCACGATCGCCTATAACGTAGGAGCCCCGGTGCGCCCAAATATAAGTGCCTTCAAAGGCGAAACAAATGGGTCATGATCGGCCGGAGAATTCGTACCTTAGAAATGTGCAAACTATCAAGGTGAGCAATCGGAATGATGCGAAATAAACACAAGCGGCTAATGAAGTAATTCATTATAAAATAAGACGCCCGGCCGCGCGCTACCTAAAGAGCCCACTCTGGCTCGGCTAATTAGTAATAGATTCTAGACATTAGCTCGCGGTGTTGGCGAGAGAGAAAGAAAAGATGTTGCTCACTTAACGTATTTCTTCCTTCTTGAGCGACCGAGGATCACCGATCGCTTACTGACACCTTGCCTTAAATCATCCATTTTCTTGTGAGCGATCTCCTCTTCGACCACATGATCGGGTTGCACCACCTGGCATCGTCTTTAGGCCGAGGCGAGCATTCTCATTTGAGCCAGGGTTGTCAGGTGATATATAGTCGGCTCTCTTGCCACCGGCTACCTCGATCATGAGCCTGCTTGTCCTCCTCAAGCCAGCTGATCTTGGCTTTAAAGTCTTCACCACTTTGCATGACTCTTTGTTCACGGCCACCATTACGGCCCTTATCTTCCCTCGCGACTGTTTGTCTTTTCAATGACCACCAACCAAGCTTGATGTCTGCTCGAGAAAGCGATCTCGGGTTCAAGTTCCTTAAGCTTTAAGCTCGGCGCGCATCCTACTGCGCTTGGCACACAGAGAGTAAAAACAAGTCGTGACGGTCGAGCACCTCTCACGGATGAGATGTCGACCAAAGTGCGCAACTACGTGCTTCATTTGTTCTCAAATTCTTGACCTTCTTGGTGAAGCTTGCATGAGTCGCCAGAAGTCAAGGGTAAGTCTTCTATCTAGAAGGTGGGGACTCGACCGTTTTCTTCTTCTCTCTCTCCTAAGTAGCTTGGTGGGGTGCGTCCATCTTTGCTAGGAACGCCCCGACATTTCGGTCGGGGCGAGTGTTACGCCTCTGGCCCGTAGTGGAGTCTTCTTTTGCCGCTAAGAGGTGGCGAACTTCTCGAGCTAAGCCGGGTCTAGGTTGACATCTTGAGAGTTGCACTGCAAAGAAGAAGAAGAACATTAGCCGCCGACCGAGGAGAAAAAACAAACATAAAAGCAAAGATGAAAATAGGCCAGCGAGGCTAGAACAACAATTTCTCCCCTGAATTATAGACAAAATGATGGAACAAGGAATGTCGCCTTAGGGTTCAGTGGCGTTGTGGTAGGACACGACTCGTAATCATGCCCCATGGTATGATGTCTTCTGCATCCCAGGGTGGCGACACGACCGAAGTGTACTCGCTCGGCTTTTGAGTGAAGTGAGCATACTCAGAGAGTGGAAAGAAGGGCACCTGCCTCGCCGTCGCGGGAAGACCTGCACGATGTCCTTGGCGGCGTTCGCGTCGAGGATGACCAGTGAGTATTGATTCTTGCTTCGGCAGCGACGAAGTCGAATAGGTGTAACACCCCCAAAATTAATAGGTGAGCATTTGACTAATTTAATTGGGTGGTTATTTAATTAATTTAATTAAGCGATTATTTAGCTAAATTAATTAAGTGATTATTTTAGTTGTCTATATTAAATAAATATAGGGTGATTAATTAAATTAAGAGGTGAGGTGTAGTAAATAAATGGGGAGTATTTTAGTTAAATGAGGGTATTTCAATTAGATTGGGAGGATGAGAGAAAGTACCACAGAGGGTGTAAATAAGGGAATGAAGCCCACTAAATAAGCCCAAACATGACTTAAACTAGGGTAGGGTGTCTCATTTCATGGGAAGCCAAGAAAAGCAGAAAAAAATAGAGAGAGGGAGTAGGGAGAGAAGCCTTGCGATGATTGTCCATTGGAGGGGAGGAGAAATTCATCTTCTTGGTTTGGGTAAGTGTTTTTGGTACCAATCTTTCATATTTCTTCCTCTATCATTTTAGTGTAAGTTTCTACACTAATTCCTTCCCATTTCCTTTTACCATGGATGAGGTTTTGGAGCTCAAGATATTGGGCAAGCTAGTTTGGTGGTTTTGTGTTATTGAAGGAGAGAGTACTTGGGTTCTTCAAGTTGGAGGTATGGGGCTCTCTTTCATGGTTAATAATTTATAAACCTTGAAATCATAGAGGTTAGGTGTTAGGAGTATTTGTTTGATTGTTTGAGTTGTGTGTGAATTCTATGTTTATTGTTGTATTGATATTTAATTTGGTGATACCATGATGCTTGATGTTGGAAATAAATGTGTTATTAAATGTGCATGTCATGTGTTTGATAAAATGTTTCAATGTGATGAAATATGAGAATATGTTGATTTAATGATGTTGATTAAATGCCTAAGTGTTGTGGAAATTAAATTGATGCTCATGTATTTGTTGGGTTAAATGGTGTTTTAAGTGTTGTTGAATTTATTGGGGTTGATGATGAGTCTTACTTGTTTATGGTTTTGTGTGTTTTCTGGACATTGTTTCGGTTTTCTCAAACTGGTACTGTTTGGTTGATCCAAAATTTATGTGGCTAATTGTTTTTGAAAATAGACTTAAGGCGGTCGTTTGGCACTGGTTTAGTTAAATTCGGAGTTGTGTAGCTCGGTTATGAGTCTCTAAAGTTGGAGTCAAATTTCTGGAGTCAAACTGGGGGTAGGTTCAGTTTTTGCAGGTTTTGTGTGCTCAATTGAACTCCGTTTGAGTGATTCTTATTTCATTGAAAAATAGACTTAATTCTCTACGAAATAGGCACTGATTTCAGTGAATTTCATTAAGAAATGAGAAAGAAATTTGGTTGCAAGTTGGGTAAAGCGTTCTGTCCGATTTTGGTACCTCAGTGTAGCGTTTTGAAAAACTGTACCAACTGGACACTTATTTTGAAAAACTAAAATCATAGGTAGAAACTACACTCAGAGGGCTTTCCAATGAGTGGTCTTTTGTAAATTTTCGATGTCGTTTGCTATTTTAAATAATTCGCCAAAGTAGAATACTGCTGTAGGAATCCAGCACTACGTGCGGATGTTGTCAATGTTACCCAAAGTGTCAAAAATACTATTTTGGTCCCTATGCACTATTGGTCCTTCAAATATATTGTTTTAATCCTTATGGTGTCAGAATGGTCCCGAGGTGTCAAAATAGTCCCTAAGTCTTGAATTAATCTTTGGTGTGTTAAAATGGTCCTTAAGTGCTAAAATGGTCCTTATGGTATCGGTTTGGTCCTCGTATGTCAAAAAAAGGTCCTAGGGGTGATTTGGTTCTTAGGTGGGATTTAATTCTTGATGTGAGATTTAATTTAATAAATGAAGTGTGGGGTGTTGTGGTGATGATTAAGCGATGGGTGAGGCTTGGCCAAGCGGCGGGTTGTGTTGTGGAAATGATTAAGCGGCGGGTAGGCTTGGCCAAGCGGCGGGTTGTGTTGTGGATATGTTTTAAGTGATGTGACAATGAATGTGGTGGTGAATGTATTGTGTTGTGGTGCATTGTCATGGTGTGCGCATAAAGCATACACATAAAGCGAAGGGGGCTTGGCGGCCGGCGGGGCTTGACCCAGCGGCAGGTGCCACTTGGGGCTTATAGCGATGGTGATGGATCCACATGCATACTTGCACTCATGCATACATTCATATGTTTGGTGTTGCCTTGATGATGATTGTGAGTTGGTGTTCACAAACTAATGGTGTATTTGGTGTAACGTATATTTGGTGTAAGCCTGTATTAATGATGTATTTGAATTAGTTGTATCTCTGGTGTGCCTATTCTCTTGTGTTTCTGTTTTATTTATTATTATCTATGTATTGAGACTCACCCTCTTTGCGTCGTGTTGCCTCGTATGTCGGCAACTGCGGTGATAACAAATGAAGTATTCTAGTGATGGTCATGCTCGACGATATGTAGCATCGGGAGGGGAAGTCTTAGATATTTGGTAAATTATTTTGATGTATTTAGTCGATATAGGATGTTGTATTAGATACTTTGAGGCGGTCGATGTTACTGCTTTGTCTTTGGTGATTTATAACGGGATGTTGTAAATAACTAAATAAGTGTTTTAGGAGGGTTCGCCCCATTTTGGCGTGCTATGTATCACGCCTGAGGTTGTTTTTATGAAGATCAATTCGTCGTTTCACGTTTTGAAGAAATGTGGCGCTCTCTTTGAGTCGCGCGGAATATTTTGAAAACTACGATTTTAAAATTGACTAAATAGTAGTAAGTAGAAAGGGTGTTACATTAGTGGTATCAAAGCGATTCGGTCCGTCAAACCGAGTTATCGAGTCTGTTAACCCTCGAGTCTTGGTACTCGTTCTAAATCATAATTATGTTCTTTGTTTATTCTTTATTAACTTTGTTTGTTTGTTCATTCATTGGCGTGCCTTGTGGTAGGCGTATGGCGAGTGGTTGTAGTATTGATTTTTATGCATTACATATTTATTTGTTTACATCATTAGGATATGTGTGATTAAAGAGTTTTAACGACGTCAAAGGAGTGAAAGTCGTGCGACTCCTTCGCCCGCACTCGGATTTGCGTTAAAATCTTTTAATGTAGTAATTATAAATTGAAAGAGAGTAGTTTTGTGACCTTAATTAGTTGGTTGCATGAGTAGGAGGATTGATCACCCCAATCACTCATTCCCGATGAAAGAAGCGACAATAACTCATAGTTATTATTAAATTTGGATGCATGCACTAATTTTAAATTGATGGGTACTTGATTAGCTTGCTAGAATATAGGAGTACTTTTATCGACCTAATCTTGGTAAATTATACAACTTTGGACAATAATTGCGGGATTGTTTGTTGAATATTATTGCGTTTGATTGACATTTACTGCTAGAGGTTGATTATTCTTTGTGATGTATAGGAATTTGATTTGACTTGTGCTTAATTGTTTGAAGATTGTATGCCAAAATGAAATAATGAGTAATGCTATATTTTCGTTATCTCAATTAAGGTTGCATAACTTGAAGTTTCGACATTTTCAATGTTTCAATTTGGCTTGTTTAGTGAGAATGGTGTGTTTTGTCAAAATTAAATAATTAATTTCCCTACCTTACGAGTGTATGTCGGAAAATAAATTTTTAACTAATGAGTAGTTGTTTATGTGGTTGCATGCTTGAGTGATAGTAAGGTTGAAGTTTGCATATAGTTTCCCTTTTGGACAAAATTGTGAGTTCTATGATTTTCAAAAAAGCGGTACTTGGAAGATTTTTATGCTATTGGAAAATGAATGTGATGTCAAATTAATGTTGAATTTTGTTCCCAAAATGTTTTAGGGCCTTTATTTCAAAATGTGACACAAATTCGGCTTTTGAACCGATTAGGTTGTGATTTAATGATGTTTGAAAAATTATGAGATTTTACATAAATTGCATGATTAGATGAGTTAGAAATTTTTATGTTATGTGAATGTGAATCCAATAATGATTGTCAAGGTCTTGGGAACAAATGTAAACAATTTAGGTACTCCTTATTTGTGAACTACAATTGTATAAATGTGTTCGTTTTATGACATAAGCTTGGACTTTGTTGTTGCTATTATTATTGTTAATTGTCACTCCTTGATTTATGTTATGTGACTCCTAAAATCTAATGATGAAAGCGTGCGGTGAGATCTTTTGTGCACTTATATTACTTGAATTAGTTTTCTTTGCTAAATGTTGACAAGGAGATTTAATTCCATTTGTTTAAAACTAATATCAAGTCTTGTATCAAAACAAGTGTGTTATAAAGCATGTGTTGGTTATATTATTTTGGTAATATGAAATCTATTAAACTTAGTAGAATTATATATCCATGATATGTTCTAGGGATGTTGTAAAATCGCATGTTAGCCAAATCCTAGGAATAAAGAGATTGAAGATGATGCCTACGTGTTTAAATCTTTTAGGACTTGCGTGTTTAAATTGTTTGCATGATTGGTTATGTTTAATTCTTTGTTGAATGAAATGCATGAGTATGTGATAATTATAATTGGTTTTGGTAATTGATCATGATGAGTTTTACTTGCTTAAGGTTTTGTGCTTAGAATGAAAGCATGATTGTTATACAACTTAGGAGTAGGAATGATGTCGAGAATAATGTATTAGGTTGAGATTCATGGGGCCCGGTAAAGCTATGCATACTTTGCGAACTTTCTGAAAATGCGGTTTATAAAACTCGGTGTAGAATTATTAGTAATGGTGGCTGAATTAGGATGGTTATGCGTGTTGTTGAATTCACCGTTTGAGATGTTACGACATGAGTCGATATTTGATGGTTGAGAACGTTTTACTAATTGAAAAATTATGTGGTTTGGCATTTGAAAACTTGATTGAATGCTTGTTAATTTGCCCTTGATTTGGTTGCATTTGGAGTGTAGAACTCGAGTTATAGGTGAAACAAGTTAGGTTAAAATTACTGGAAACAATGCGGACATAGAAGTCGGTGTGTTGATTCTGCGTTCTCAAAGGAGATCATTTTGAGCAATACAATTTCTTTGAAAACTGTGAAATTTGCCTCACTTTATGCACAAGTTTCATGCAATTTGATTGAGTTTTGGTCATTATAGAAGCGCTTGAATTTCAGGCGAAGCGCATCTTTTGAAACTAGTATGCGTATTTTGAAAAGCATGTACCTATTGAACACTCTCCTTGGCGGTGTGGCGCCGGTGTGTGTGTGTCTAAGTGCGAGCGCCATGTGTAGGCTGAAGGCGCTGTTGTAAGCGCGCGAGAATGTGTGTGTCTAGAGTGCGAGCGCGATGTTCTTTGTCAGTCTTTGTGTCTTAATCTGTAATACATGTCTTTGGCGCGATGTTCTTTGCCAGTCTTTGTGTCTTAATTATTATCTGTCTTTGGCGCCCGAGTGTTCTTGATTTTGGCGCCCTAGCGCAACCTGAGGTGTTACCAAGCGCCAAGTGCTGTCATGCATTTAGCGCCCGAGGAAAGCGCGAGATGCCCCACAGCGCCCGATTTACTTTATTTGGCGCCCAGTGTATGAGATGCCCCAGGCGCCATTTCTGTCCATTTGGCGCCCGGTGTAGCGCGAATTTGCCTGGCGCCATTTTGCGTGTTGTTCAGCGCCCGGTGTACCTGAGTTGCCCAGCGCCCGATTTCCGTGTTTTGTGCGCCCGAGTAGTGCGAGGTTGCCTAAAGTGCCATTTGTCTTTGTTTGTGGCCTTTGTATTGCGCCCGATTTGCCCCAGCGCCAATTTGTCTTTGTCTTGGCGCCATGGTGGTGCACTGTGATGTGTTTTGGTGTCGAGATGTGTTGTAAGATTCTTCTTTGGCGCTTGATCTAAAAGCGGCGTGTGCGCTTGATGTTATGTTGATGTTGTCTATGTTGTGGACTAAGATGAATAATGATGTTATTTGTTGTTAGAAAGCGATGGGTCTAGTGACCAAAAGTTGATAATGTTGTCATGGATGTGCCAAAAAATTTTTTGTGTCTTTGATTGTGTTGTGATGCATCGTTCATGGTGTCACCGTACTTCCATATGCATATATGCGTGTTGTGGGTTGCCGCTTGTGGCCAATGTTGTTGTTGATATACACGGGTTGTTGTGGAGTCGCCGAATGGCAAATTTTACGTTGATTGGTACCACATGCATATACTGTGTTGTGGGTTGCATTCCATTCATATGCTCATAACATTTGTGATGTTACCTCGGTTGTTATATAAATATATTCTTATTATTTTGCGGATGTTATACATAGGTATATATTGTTGTAGTTATTATATATATAAATATGTATGTATATGTTGATGTAGTTGTATATTGTTGTGGTTGATGTAGTGCTATACTTTAGCATATTGCTTATCATAAACTTTATTATATGGTTTGAGAACTCACCCACTTCTATTGAATGTTACCCTTATGTTGGTAGCGTGCGAGGTAACGCATGTGAAGACTTTCACCTTCACCTAGTTAGTCGGTCATGCTACGTCGTAACTTTAGGTGGATGGGCGCTAGTCTATTAGTTGTCACTTTTATTGTTGTTTGGATTTATTAGATATCTATGTATCGATATTCTACATTAGTAGTAATTAATGTTACGGTTGTTTTATGGAACCTTTACTTTATTCATTGCGTGTTATGCGAGTTCTTTGTTATGTAAACCATACGGTGTTGTTTTGAGGGTTTATCCCATTCCATAAAGTGCTACGCATGATGTTTGATTTTTAAGTAAATTTTATACCTCTTGATATTTATTGAAGTAAATGTAGCATCCACTTTTATGGGTATATTGAAAAACAATTTTTAAACTTTGATTTTATTATAATTATCGTTTATTAGAGGTGGGGTGTTACATTAGTGGTATCGGAGCTGAGACCTCTCTCGATGCGGTGTGGTTCGGAGGCAGACCAAGCGGGTAGTGGGCATGTGACATCCCGGGGCGAGGGGCGGGAGTGATCGCGGTGTCTGAAAAAGTGGCATGGCAAGAAGCGGCTCTGGCGGCTTCAAAGTGAAGGGCAGTGAATGGCCCGAATACATGCCAGGAATGAGAGGATCTGAGGTATTTGTGCGGTATGGGGTATGCAGTTGAAGGAAGGCTTAAAAAGAATTAATTTCGACTACCTATACCAACAAGATGCATTTTCTTTTGGGAGCCCATCTATAAGAACTCCATAGTTAAGCGTGCTTGGCTTGGAGTAGTAGTAGGATGGGTGACCTTTTGGAAGTTTTCAGGAAAGCATGCAAGTGAGGACAAAGCATCTTGAAAAAGACTCGTGTTGGTTCGTGAGGGCGATCAGCGATTCTAGAAGCGATGCAGGATATTCTGATAAAGCTTCCACGTTAGAAGTAGCGGTCGCGATATTCTCGTCGTCTGCATGCCTTTCACTTTCCATCCGGCTTGGTGAAGAGGGCTGCGGTGCGTCTAAGAAGTGGTAGTCGGGCGATGAAACTCTTAAAAGCCCTCGTCTTCTCGGATACCCGGAAATGTCTGTGGGTCGATGGCCAGAGATGGCTCGGCATCTTCATCCACTTGTTCGCGGCACTGCTCGCGGCATCGCCAACATCTTCGTTTGGCCGACCAACTCCTTCATCGGCCCGATCTTCATGCCGAATTGGATTCGGGTTCTTGGGGATCGGAGTCCAAATCGATCACCTCGTCATAGAAGACTCCCGGGCGGGTGAGCAACATCGACCATATCTTCGTCACCTACATGCCGACCAAGCGGTCGCTTCCTTCATCGGCTTTGTATGGTAGATAGAGGTGGTGGCGGGAGACCACGTTCAGTTGAGGTGGAAAGTGAAATCTTGTCGCTTATGTCGAGCTGGAAGAAATTTGGGCGAAGAAGTGCCCATTGGAGAAGCGCTACTTTGTATTTCAAAAATTTGGGAGGGTCAGAGCGACCTTGATTCGGACCCAGCTCCACCTCTTGTGAAAGGCTGCGCCATCTTTGCGCAAGGCTTTGCGGGAACCGCCATTATCGGGTAGTTTGCTTTGTTCTGCTTGGATCCACCTATTAAAGGGAAAATCGTCAGTCGCCAAGAGCAGTAGCTCGAGAAAGAAGCGGACAGGACGCCTCCCCTTTATGGCGTGAAACTAATTCTAAAGCGAGGAAGCTAAAAGCTAAAGTAAAACAAGAAATCTAAAAGGGCGGCTTACTTGAAAAAAGTAATTGGAGAAAGAAGAGGCGGACGGACACCTTTCGCGCACTGGCTCTTGGTCGCTAGCATGAGCGGCTCGGTCGGCGGCGAGAGATGTGATTTTGAGTGTAGAAATCGTCTTGACCAAGTGCTCTATTTATAGAGGCCTTTGGCGGCGGCCCTTTCGCGTTCCCAAATCCGTTGCATGGGAATACGAAAAAGGTGCCTCGAGAAATGCAAAGTCACACCACTCATTGCGCATTAAATGGCATGTTGAAGCCACTAGCACGCCGCGCGATTGACCAACCAGCGGCGGCGGCAAACCCATTTCTAATAAAGATGTCTAGATATGTCAACATTTGAGAACGCACCGTTCAAGCCTCGGCCCATACTGAGCGACCTAGGCTTGGGGGCAAGCTGTTAGGGTGTATTAGAAATAACGGGAGGTGCGATCAAAAGCAGGCGATGGCCCATTCGGTAAGCGGCCCGATCCAGTGGTTGGTGCGCAATTCGGCGACCCGGTGATATAAGTACCACCTCCATCCACGATTGCAAATGCGCTTTCTGCCCGGTGATACCTCGCGGTTAACATGCCTCGACTCGGCGTCGGGTGTCTTTGCGAGTACCACGAGGTGCTCGAAGACCGGCCGCCTTATTCATCCTCGGCTGGGCCCGGATGGCGGGTGCAAGAATGACCTCGACACTCGGTGATCAGCGTCACGATCGACAAAAGCTCGAAGCTTGCTTCAACTTAGACTTTCAGCTAACCTAATCTCGAACCATGCCTCCTCGAGGCCTCGGTGACATGGCTCCATCGCGGCCAGGCCGGACTCCGAGTTCCATGTCCAAGCGATGCCCCTACGAAGAAGTTTGACCATCTTACGGATGTGTTGGAGCAGCGAAGAAGTGAGATACAGTTATTGAGAACAATCACGCTTTGAGATGGCCACCATTGCAAAGATCCCCACTTTGTAAATAGAGTAAAGCAGAATGAGAAGTGGCCAGTTCTTTGATTTTCAATCTTTGAATTGCAAAGTGTTACAATTGGCAATTTATGAGTTCCTTATCCTACACTCGTGGTCTGCAAACATGTGCACTCTTTGTATTTATTCTGATTTGAGAATTTATCTTGACTTGAAGTCGATATTTAAGCTATTGCTACATCTTCTATAACGACTCTTTGCTTTAACTTCTATACACCAGCGTGGGTACATAATACATCCCACGGATGTATTTTACTTTCTCTGTTCTAAGCTCTCTTGCGACATCTTCTATAGCATTTCTTTGCTTTAACTTCTATACACCACGTGGGTACATAATACATCCCCATGGGTGTATTTTACTTTCTGTTCTTTGATATTTTCACCATATCTTCTATAGCGACTCACGTAGTTAATTTAGTGTGATAGGAAGAGGACCATGAGTGAGACCAGAACTAGAAGACCAATAGTTCAAAGTATGAAACCTAGACTCATTGAAGATGACATCCTTTGAGACTATGACTTTCCCAGTGGGGAAAGACATTTATATTCTTTGTGCGAGGTGGAATATCAAGAAGAGACATTCATGGGATCTAAAATCAAATTTGTGTGCATTGTATGAGTCTTAAGAGAGGAAGCAAAGCCTGACCAAAAACTTTAGAAAGTGGTAATCTGGATCTGTTTGGAATAGAGGCGGTGTATGGAGGTATGTGTTTGAGAGGTCTGCGGATGGTTGTCTATTAATGAGGTATCAATTTGTTTGGTGCATAGTCCCAAAATTTGAGAGGGTTGAGATGCATGGCTAAGAAGAGGCGGGCTTAGGTCAACAATATGTCTATGTTTTCTCTCCACCACTCCATTTTGATGGTGTGTGTGGGGACAAATCACTCTGTGGATGATGCCAAGTGCATTAGGTATGTAGTAAATGGTCTAAACTCCTCTCCCAATCTGTTTGTATAGCTTTAATTGGTAGGCCAAATTGTTTCTCCACTAAGGCTTTGTTGTTTGAATATAGGTAAGGTATCGATTGATCTTTTAAGTAGGTAGAGCCATGTAAACCTAGTTCTGACATCAACAAATGTGACATAGTAAAAGAGCTTAGTTAGTTGATTCAACAGGTGCTAGACCCCAATGTCACTTTAAAGATTAGTTGAGAGGTGTGGTATAAGCGGTTTGGAAGGTGGAGAATATAGTATTCATAGCTACACATGCGACCACAAAATTTAGAAACATCTTTATTTGAAATGGAAATATTACATTTGGAGAATATAGTATTCATAGCTACATGATTAGGATGGCCTAGTCTTAAGCTGTCATGTGTGCCTAAGACTAGGGAAGGGAAATGGCAGCATTGATAGATGGTTTAAAGGAAGAATTATTGAGATTATTGGACACTTGGCGGTGGCGGGAGGCGAGATTGGACCCGAAAGCATTGGAAGGTTGAGTAGTCTTTGACAAGTGATGAAAGCTGGAATGGAGCAAATTCATAGAGGCCATCACCTTTCACGGGACAATGGAGGAGAAGTTCATTAGTGGCTTGATCAAAGACAAGACAATCTTTAGCGTGGCGGAAAAACACATTATTATCGGCCAAAAGCGACTTACTTTGCGAAGCGATTTTTAGTTATCTTAGGCACATGAATCAATTTGTTAAGCACAAAATTAACTTGAGGATTTATAGGGAGGAAAAAGTTGAAGAGCCACAAGTTTTGGCGTTGAACCTTGACCATTTCCTATGTAAATTTAGTGCGGACCTCGAGGAGAGGCATTGATGTATGTTACGAATTTGTAGGTTGGTATGGAGGGAGGCGCGGTGTCGGGGCCCATGGAAGTTGTGTTTGAGCATGATTTGTAGCGGGTGCTTGGTGGTCATATCAGCTTGATGATATGGTGATTGTTGGTGTTGTTGAGGGGTGGTCTAGGATTATAGTGAGCATAAGGATTGAAATTAGGTCTTGGCAGGTATTTTGGTAAAGATGAATGGGGTTGCGGGCTAAATTGGTATAAGAATTTGGAGGAGGTTGAAAACCTTGGAAATCAGGCCAGTATTGGGGCTGAAATTGTTGATTGAATCTGTGATAGCACATAGATGCAAGATGACCAAATTTTAAAGCACACTTGTACTTTGCACACACTTGGAGCGAAGTTTTGAGTGTAACGCCCCAAATATAATTCAATTATTTATTTAGTGGGTTCTTTAAGGCTTACAACATTTGGTTAAGTCAAAGGATTAATTGGAGTTTTAGGGTATTTAGGAGGTATTTGATTTAAAATGAGGAATGGTGGTTAGTAAAAGGAGTGGTAATTTAATTAAAAGAGGAGTAGTGCAAGTAATGGAGGAGTGTGCTTAGAGGCCCATGAGAGTTAGGCCCATGATCCATGAATTAAGCCCATTTGCATGTCTTAAAGGGATGTTGTCGAAGGGAGACATGCATTCGAACCAAAATCTAAGAAAAGGCAAAGGAAAGTAGAGAGAGAGAGAGTGGTAGGTGAGATGGCTTTTAGAGAGAGGAAGAGGAAGCTTGGCGTGGAAGAGCTCAATGCCGAGGAGGAGGAGGCTGGATTGTTGGTGAGGTTGGTGATTCTTGGTGGATCGGGAAGGCTTGGTGGAGAAGAGTGCTACTTGTCTTCAATCTTTTGAGGTTAGGGGTCTCTCTTTCATCTATAATAGAATATATGATGTGTGTTATGTGTGAGTAGACTCTAGGAATGATTTACGGCGTTGCTCACCACGTTGTAGAAAGTGAGGTCTGGCGTTGCTCCCACGATTATGAAATTTGAGGTCTGGCGTTGCTCACCTGCGTTGTAGAGAAATTTGAGGTCTGGCGTTGCTCACCACGTTGTGAGAAGTGAGAGTCTGGCGTTGCTCACCACGATTGTAAATTTGAGGTCTGGCGTTGCTCACCACGTTGTAGAAAGTGAGGTCTGGCGTTGCTCACCCACGATTGTGAAAGTGAGGTCTGGCGTTGCTCACCACGTTGTAGAGAAGTGAGGTCTGGCGTTGCTCACCACGATTGTGTAAGTGAGGTCTGGCGTTGCTCACCCGCGTTGTAAAGTGAGGTCTGGCGTTGCTCACCACGTTGTAAGTGAGGTCTGGCGTTGCTCACCACGATTATGAAAGTGAGGTCTGGCGTTGCTCACCACGTTGTAGAGGTTGAGGTCTGGCGTTGCTCGCCCACGATTGTAGAGAAGTGAGGTTACGGCGTTGCTCACCTTACGTTGTAGAAGTGAGGTCGGCGTTGCTCACGCACGTTGTTGATTGGGTGTTGTGGTTGGCCACATGAAATTAGTGATGTCCTTGTTTGTTCTGAGTTAGAGTGTGTTGTTTGTGTGGTAGAGTTGTTCTAGGTGTTTTCTCAGCATAATGTTTATCATACATTTTATTATTTATGAAAAGAGACTCACCTAGCATTTTTATGTTGCTGCTCTCGTGGCGACAAGCGAGGTGATGTGCGGTGATCTGAGTGCGAGTCCTTTCTTTCTTGATCTAGTTGTGGCGTCTTGCTCTGTGACGTCGAGGAAGGGGGCCGGGTAGTCTATTAGTTGTTTAAGATTAGTGTTGAGCTGTAATAGATTGATGTATTAGAATTTGAGGTTCGCCCGGTCAAGTCGTGCTATGTATCACGCAATTATATTTTATTAATGAAAATGTATTATTGGCTAAGTGAAAGTGATGTTTGATGAATGTAGCATTCCGCCGAGGATGTATCTTTGAAAAGAAAAAGCGATTTTTGAACTACGATTTTATAAATTAAAGTATTAAGAGTAAGGGTGTTACATTGAGCATAAGCTGTCTAGCCTTCACTGCGCGTCAACACGAGTGATCGTGAATCGATCGAGTTGAATTACATGAACACATCCAAGCACCACGAGGCATAATCGCTGCGGCGTGGATTGCAACCATGATAACAACCACTAATCTTGTTTAAGCCAATTCACGATACAAAGGATTCTCTTTTTGAGCAATCGATCCTCGTCGATGAAATTGAGTAGGAATTTACGGAAAGTGAATGTAGCTTTGTAGATTATGCGCTTTAATCATTGGTTCGACTTCTTGGCGCCATACGAGAAAATTCTTCTCGTCTAGCTTATCAGAAATCTTCAAGAAGAGCGTGACTAACGAGTTGATAGCGAGAAGCATTAGGGTCTTAAAGTCGCCATGGATCGAAACTAGTCTCACGATACCATGTAAGTAAAATAGAATAGATAGTGGCCCGATTCTTTGATTTTCATTCTTTGAATTGCAAAGTGTTACAATTGGGAATTTATAGAGTTCTTATCCTACACTCAGCGGTGCTAACATGTGCCTTCTTGTATTTATTACAATTTGAGAATTTATACTAACTTGAAGTCGATATTTAAGCTCTTGCTACATCTTCTATAATAGCTACTACTTTAACTTCTATACACCACGTGGGTACATAATACATCTCCACGGGTGTATTTTACTTTCTGTTCTAAGCTCTTTGCTACATCGTCTATAGCGGCTATTGCTTTAACTTCTATACACCCAGTGGGTACATAATACATCCCCACGGGTGTATTTTACTCTCTGTCCTTTGAGATTTTCACCATAACTTCTTTTACTCACACCCTGTTTGACCCTCGGCACGGGTTCTACCATGTTCACCTCGAGCCGCCATGTCGGCGTCAGTGGCTGGACCACCTTGCGCCTCCGGCTTATGGCTCGCCGGTCTAAAGAAAGCGGCGAGGTAAGCCACGACTCATTTGTCTCCACCCATTTCGGGATCTAAAGACCATCTGGAAACTCTTCCTCAGATTCTTCTTCCTCACGAAGTCCATCTCAGAAAAAATCGCTCCTGGCGCAAATCTAAGGCGAAGGGGCCGTAGGGCGGCGGAAAGCCCCTTCATCCGTAGGGATGAGAGCATTACAAAATTCCGAAGTCTTAGGAAAAGTCGCCTCCTCTGAATTCTTACGGCGGGAAGGCGGCCTTGGCGATCATGTCGGCGACCGGTAGTGTCTTGAACAGCGAGGTGCTCTCGAGGAAGTCCGTTGCAAACTCTTCCCCCTCACTCTCAAAATAGTTCAAAGATCTCCCACGACATCAATATCCTCGTGGGACCAATTTGCAAAACTTTTCACGGGCGCTTGCGGCATTGATCATTCACGATATGCCGAGGAGAGAATGAATCCTTGAGAGAATATATTGAAAGATACAACAAAGAAGGTGTGAAGTAGATAATGTGTCGGATGAAGTGCGAATGATGTTCATGAGGCGCGGCCTTAGGAAAGGAACCTGTTCCTTGTCAGCGTCGGGCTCCATCCCCGGCGTACTCAAAGCGAACTCTGAGGGCTTAGTGCCACATTAATTACGAAGAAGCTAACAGCGTTGTGGAAGCTACCACCACCTCGACCGGGAAGGGCAAGGAAGCGAAGGAAAAGTCAAAAGGGGCGGTGGCGAGCTCTGAGAATGGCGCTCAATGTTCGCGATTATTCGCCGCCCGAGCCACAACAAAAACCAAGATCCTCAGGGTGTGCTACTTAGCCGAATTCAGCGATGTCAAATGGCGGCGCCGATCCTGAGCACACTTGCCAACAAGAAGACCTATTATGCGTTATCACGGAAGTCACAGAACCACGACATAGAGGATTGTTGGGTCTTGAAAGACAACATTGAGGACCTCGTCAATGAGAAAGTTAAAGCAATACCTGGCCGGCGAGAACAAAGGGAGCGCTCTTTGAAAAATCAAAGCGATCCTCAGCGAAGTGGCGAAATCCTCTCGGACGGCGGCGACTTCGGCGGAGGACACCGCAGGAGTCCGCAGCGCAGCGCATACTGTTGTGATGGTAATCATGGGGATATACCACGAAGGTCGGCGAGGCAGCGCGCTCCATGAAGAAGGCGGTGGAGCGACATCACCGGACATCGGAAAGAATTCGACCCGGTCGTAATCAAGTCCGATAGACCCCACTGGTCATTCGATGATTCCAATCACTTTCGATGGCAAGACCAATAAATGGATGCCCCTCGTTATCTCGATTCGTCTGGCGACACCGATGTTAAAAGAATCTTGGTTAACTAGGGAAGCTTGGCGATCTCTTGTTCAAAGAATTGCTTCTGAACTTAAGATATCAGAGCGACCTCTCGGCATATGAAGGTGGGGTCTCCTTGCAACTTTAAGGGGGTCGCGTCACGATTCCCGGGGTATGTGTACTGCTGCAAGCCATGTGCTGGGGATGATGACGGCTCGAAGACTATCAAGACTAGGTTTCTCGTGCTACCATGCCCATCGCCGTATCGAGGTGCATCACGAGTGTGTATTTGAAAAAGCATGACATGAAGCGAAATTAGCAAAAAGAGGAAGGAATAGGTGAACAACTTTGGTGATTAACGAGGTACTCACACACCTCGCCATGAAAATAATGATGTAATATTTCCTATCTTTCGAATAAAGAAAAGATTGCGAAGTACTCTTGTCTATTTTCACGAGTACTCTACCCTTTACTTGCATATTCTTGCCTTTACTAACGTCTGAGACCTTATTTGTGATACACTGATAACTCTATTTTTATATAGAGTATTTCATATGTTTAAACTTAGTAAATTGCCCTCTTTCAAATAATAATAAGAGTTTATATAGTAATTTGTGTGATATATGATAACTTGAGTGATTGGCATGGTTATAGTTGTTAATAGGCCATTTTAGATATATTGTGGTATGTTTGATGTTTTTGTTCGGTGCGATTATCTGAGATCATGCATCAATGCTCCCCACGTCATGCTCTCTGCATTGATCCTGCAATCATCTGCCACTACTTGGTGAATGACGACTAGCTACATGTGCATCCACTTGCATTCTTGACCTCATGTTTGGTCCCGTAAAGCGGACCACTTTATATAGTAGGCGCTACCATTCACACATAGCCATAGGGTAGCTTTGAAGAGTCATCAACATAGGGACACATGTTCATACATCATGAGACCTCCTATACACTTAGTCAAAGATTTCAACTAAGAGATTAACATGAAAAGCAACTACAACTAATCCACTCAAGATTACTTCAACATGAAGGAAGGAAGCACCTCTCTTGAAGACTATAAAAGGACCTCACATCTTCATTTGGAAATATATCACAATCCATAAGTTAGATCAAAATTTCAATATACATAGTTAGTTTCTATTTTATAAGAGGGAAAGGAAGGAATTAACAAATCCTCCTTATCTCGATTTCATAGTGTTTGTATAGTGCTAAGGAGTAATGCTAGTGCATTGCTAGGAGAATTCATACAAAGGGCTTGACTTGTGTAATTTCTATCTTGTTGTTTCTCTTTTGTGATTTCAATTATATAAACATGGTCTATTCAGTTTATATATACCTTGCAATCTCTATTGTTAGCTAAATCTTTCTTAGTTGGAATGTTCTAATCATTTAATGAGCTTTTAAGTAAGTATGATGCATGTATGTATGTTTGTACTTTAGTTCTTGCTTGATAATATTTTCAACACTTATTTTAGGATTGATCAATTTAGAATAAGTAAATTTGTAAGAGCATGGCTTACAATTAAGAACTCAAGAACTAATATGGGTAAGTGTTTTACATAAAGGAAACTTTGTGAAAACCATGCTAAGTCTAGACATAGGATAGTATAGTCCATAGGGTGAAAGCGTGGGTACTTTCAAAGGCAAGAGTGAACTTATTTAAAGCATGCCTAGACATAGGAGCTTATAATGAAACTACGAAGAAAAGTGGTGAAAGCCACATAACTAATGCAACTTGACATTGGTCATTTGCATCACATCTTTGCATCAAACACTTAAAGTAAATTACTTGATGAAGACATTCCAACTAGCTTTTCTCATTTGCATTATCAACACTTATACTTTATTTTCTTATCTAACTTAGTTGTGATCACATAAACTCCACTATTTGTTATTTACTTACCTTACACTTTATTACTTTATATTGCATTTTAAAGAGAGTTTTTCAATCTCTGTGGGCTCGATCTTTTTATACTACTTGTTTTTGGTGTGTATACTTGCACATGTGTTTTCAACCACCAACACCTAAGCCCCAAAATAATTTTTAAATGAATTATCACGAAAAATAAGTATTTTTAGTATGGAATAATAGTAACAAAATAAAATGAAAATAAATAAATAAATAATAGTAACTCTAAATCATAATTTAACATAATAGAATATGTTGAATTCTTAAAAATATACGGTCATCCTCAAATAAAAGAGTATGTGGTAATAAAAAAATAAGTTCAAGACAAAATTATTAATCCCAACCCGATGTCACAATATCGAGTTTTGCATCCCAATTGAACTTAACAATAGTCAACAACACTATAACATAAGTTATAGAAAATATCTCCACTTAGTCCTCATGGACAACACCCCGATACTACTAATCCACGGTTTCGTCCTAAGGATAGCACGCACACAAACCAAACAAAGAAAAACACACAGAAAGCGAGGGCATGAGTCGTTTTACATCATGTTAAAAGCATAACAACAACGGTGGATAGAAACAACACATAGACATGCAATCAAAATATTCATATAATTTCAATCACGCTACATCGTCACAAAAATTGTATATCAATGAGCGAGTCCTCAACTATGCAAGACATATAGGCACATGGTACCACCTCACTAACCCTTGAACTCAATAACACTAGATTGCCTCTCACAGGTTAGGAAAGATAACTTGAGTACCATTCTCACCACTCACAGGCTAGGTAACTCAAACTAAAAGACAGGTTTGCCTCTCACAGGCTAGGAAAAATCGTTTGAATACCATTCTCACCTCTCACAGGCTAGGTAACTCAAACTAAAGACAGGTTTGCCTCTCACAGGCTAGGAAAGATCGCTTGATTACCATTCTCACCTCTCACATGCTAGGTAACTCAAACTGAAAGACACTAGTTGTCTCTCACAGGCTAGGTAACTCAGACTTGAAGACAATTCCGTCTCCCACAGGCTAAGCACAATATAAGCAGAATATCACTCGAACACCATCCTCACCTCTCACAGGCTAGGTGATTTGTCTCAATGATATTCATAAAAAGGGTGTGTCTCACAAAAGGGTAAATACATAATAATGATCCTAAAATACAAAGATCCTCAAGAATTATCTTATAATTAATTGAAATAATTACATTCATAACCAACTTCAAAGTCATGTAAGATATAAAATACCAAATCTAATTAAATCATTAAATTCATAGTCTTAGAAGTAATACTCTTAAACTAAAATAAATATCTTACACGTTATGAGTCTCCTAATTAAAGAGAAATCACCTCCTATAATTAATAAAGTCAATAAATATTTGCATTTTCCTATTATAAAATCCACCTTGTCCTACTTTAATTTAATTTTCCTTCCCTTTATCTATAAAATTTACCTCGCTCTATTTTTACTAACTTAGCTTTGCTACGTTTAAAAGCAAGTAATACAACTCTCTAACTATAAAAAAGACCGACTTATCACATCTTCACTAAGTAACTAAAAATCGGTTTCATAAGGTCTCTCTCTCTATATAATTAAAATTCAATCTTACATAGTCTTTCTAATTAGCCTCAAATTAAACTTACAACTATAGTTAATCTATATTTCCTATCTCCGTCATATACTTACAAGTCTCACTATCAGAAATTCAATTCTAAAGAGGAGGACCAAACATATAAAGTAAATACTCATTACATTTACACCTAAACAGCTATCCACGCTATTTGGGAATTTCAAGACATATTAAATAGAGTAATCGATTAAAATTTATCATATCAATCGATTGTACCAAACACAATTAAATATAAATAATCGTAGTATACACAAATCAAACAATCGTAGAGCACACAAACTTAATAGTCAAATTGACATTATTTTGACACACAATGATCTATATATAATTTACTTAAAATTAGTCAAGCACAAAAATTAAAGCAAAATTAGGGTCTAAGGCCAACCCCTCTACCCACTGACCCTTGTTATACCCATGAGTAAAATAACCTCCCCCTTACCTCAACGAGAGAGAACTTATAATCAATGGGAGTGGAGGAAACTTGAAAAGCAGAGCTCATGAATAAGAAAGAAGCAAAATAGACGGAGTAAAGATGGGTCAGATGTCAACTTTCTTTGAAACTCATAAAGAAGTAGTGCTTCTCGAAGATTTTGACATGAGGAATCCAAATATAGTGTCTGTTTCTCTAAACAAAAGGTGTGGTGATCGAGAAAAACTAATATCTGATTCGCCCATAGTATTGAAGATTATGAATAGTGCTCTGTTTGCCTAAGCGGAGTCGAGAAAGCAATTTTAGACATTATCTCGACAAGGGTGGTGAAATTCCGGCTCAAGCGGCGATCAAACGAATGAAAGAAGTTTGGAAACGTGGGTTGTTTTTCTGTGTTTCTTGGCTGCACATAAACCTACTTATCATGAGGATAGGGACAGAGGTGACAAACAGTAAAATATAATTGGGCCAGGGAGGTGTGCGCAGTAATTCGTGGGGTGTAGGAGGTAAAATCTTAAAAATCCTGCACATCCGATTTTCTTCTTCCGTCTAATACTTTTATTTTTGTTTGTTTCTTTCCCTTCTTTTTTCTAAACTGATCAACACTCCTACACTAATAAAATTACCATATGTAAAACATTAATATAATATTCTAACAATAACATTAGTTATTGTAAATATAAAATAAGTCAAATAAATAAAATATTATTATAATTGTCATTAATCACTAAAATAATGATGTATAAAATTATCACACAAAAGACATGCATATAAGAAAAACTATTCACAACACTCGTTGAGATATATACATATAAAAAAATTGGAGTGTTACACACGTTGGCGACCATAATTCCCGACACACTCGAGCATAGCGCCCCTCTTCCCTAACTTTCGACCTGAGTGGCCACTCGGCGGATGAAGGGATGGCGAGGCCGTCAAAGAGAGCCCACTGCGATTAGAGCTCATACGTTCCGTCGTGGGTATTGGCGAGCCAGCAGCGGCTCGAGTCCACAGGCCTTTTCTTTCGCCTCGTGCGATTGGGCCTTCCACTGCGGTGTCAGATGTACTCATCTCCACGGGCGGCGAAGGAAGAAGTCCTTGCGGCCGCCCCTCTTTCGCCCGATCGCGATTATGCCTCCCCGCTTTTTGGTATGCGAGGTACTCATCTCCACCAAAAGCGGCGGAGAAAAGTCACTGCGGCCGGTCAAAGTGAAGGCCGGATCACAGCGATCCTAGTAAAAAGGCCGGATCCACAACAATCCGGTAAAAGGCCGGATCTCGACAATCCCGATATAAAGCCCCGGATCCACGGTGATCCGGTACCAAGATCATTGGTGTCGAACTTCGATATTCCACTAGAGCCCGGAAGGGTCCTATGTTGGCCTTGGAGTAAAGATCGAGGGTAACCTACTCTCTTACTAACTTTGGATATATTCTAATTATTATGAGCGTAACTTGCTCTCGTTAACCTGCGCCACGCGGACATCTCACGATCCGGCGTGTGTGCGAAAAAGCGAAGCCACGATGAACAAGCGTAATGATCATGGAAAGTAAAAAGCGAACTAAGTTAAAAGCGAAACTTACTTTCATTAAGTTTGGGATTCTTACATCAAAGAGTATGTACTTTAACAAAAGAAAATTACAAAGGCTAATCCTTTACTAGTAGACAATTATTACTCTAAGCAATTAAGTCTTCTTCTTCTTCTTTTTCCTCTTCTTAGAGTAGGGACAATGGATCAAAAGATTACCTCGGCCTCGGCGGCTCCACCTTGAGGCTTCACAATTTTCGATCGAAAACCTCATGCATTTGGGATCGAATTTGCAAAGGAAGCTCGGGGTGAACAACCGGATCGATCCTTGCAGCGCTCGAAGAACCAGGCGGGGCGGTCGGCGCTTGTTTGGCCAAGGCGATCGTCGGGCGCTCTCTCTTCAAAGTGCTGCCCTACATTCATCAGACTTTGGATTCGCTCGACCTCCGCCCTCACTGACTTTCGGCTCCTCCTCCGAAGAATCTTCTTGCTCGGCCTCCATACGAAGAGCTATCACTGAGCTTTCGGCGGCGATATCTTCTTCTGAGACTTAAGGGACTCGAGCTCGAGCCACGGGGCCATTTTCTCGTCATAAAGCTCTAGGATAGATCCGGGCACTCTTGACTTGTCTTCTTGATCCATTAGATCACCCTCGAGCCAAAAAATTTCTTCAGAGCTTTGGAGGTCGCCTAAACCAAGAGACTACAGGGTTGGGGCTCTTGTTGGAGTTCCCCAGGAGAAACTTCGGGTTGGCGATGCAGGAGCATACCTCGAGTCGGCATTGGTAGGAATTTCTATGACCTCCTCCTCGGAGTGAGTCTTTTGCCTTTGGGCGGAGGGCCTTTGGAACTCGGGGCATCTCGCTCCAGGCACGAAGTATTTTTCCCTTGTTCTTTTTGTCTTTGCAAGAGACGGACCACGATGGTTGGGAAGATTTCAGAGGTCTACATCGATGGCGAGCTTATGCGTGCAAGGGTAAGAAATTGAGAAATCGACCGAGAAATATTAGTCTTTGGAAAATCACTTACCCGGCTCAGGCTTTAGGCTCGTCGGACTCGAGAAGCGGCGTTGATGATGGCCTTGTAGGTGAACTTCTCACCTTCATCAAAAAGTTTCTTGGCCCACAAGAGAAGAGATTATAAGACCGCGGCATCATCACCACTCAGCGGCGTCGCGTCAAAGCATTAGGAAGCCCGCACCGGTCGAAATGGCGTGACCCGATGAAACGAGAAGTTAGGGTGTTACTCCTCTAGCTAACAAGCTCGGAGATGGCCTTCTTAGCGGCTCTCTGGCGGTAGCAAGCGCATAGAAGAAGGCAGGCTTGAAGCCTTTGTTGGAATCGTTCAGGTAAAGTAAGACTCATCCGAATAAAGCGAAGACCAGCATAAGCATGGCCACCATTATCATCCTTCTTTGGTAGGCGAGTGGTTACGACCAAAGCATGGAAAACTTCGGACGGACGGCTCGCGTTTGGTAGCACATCAAGAGCTCGAGCGTCGGATATAACCTGACCATTGAGGCGGTGACTTCGGTGCAAAGGCGGAGTGTGCCTTAGCCACGCTGCTGCTGGAATTGATCAAGGGATCACGGATCCACATCGGTTCTAAGGTCCTTTAGTGGAAAAAGAAGCCAAGCTCGACCTCGGAAAGGCGGTGCGGTCGAGACCCCCGCTTCCTCGAGCCTCCATTTTTGCCGCCCGGGGGCATTGATATGCAGACATAGTGAGACAATTGTTTGCTCTACATCAGCGAATCTTGGTGTCGGTATTTTCGAGGATACCCGGTCATACGACACGGAGCCGTCCTCATGTGCCTCGGCGTCGTGATAGAACCTTTGTTGCTGTAGGATTTCGGCTACATTCGTGATGCGAGGCCCGACTTTAGATATACGAGGAGATTCAAACGGTGAATAAGGTTGATCTCGGCCCCCTCTTGAGCGTCAACTTGCTCTAAAGACATGTTTTACAGGGGAAAGAGTCAAAGGATGAACTTCGGATCGAAGGGAAGAGCGAAAATCGCCGCGAAGCCACGAGCAGCGTTGATTTGGACGGTGGTGGAAATCACAAAAGTTTACGAGATAATCGGAAGCGATGGTTGATTTTCACACTTCATGGTGAAATGAACTTTTCCTCACCCTACTTATACCCGTCACGCCTCGGAAACCAAAGCGACACATTAAATCGGCCACGTCCATCAATGCCCTCTTAGGAAATTGACCCGTAATGATTGTGAGGCGCGCCGGTTCCCCCGAGTGGCCAGTTGACAAGGTCACAATTGAAGCTAGCCAGGCTCGACAAGCGGTGAGCTCACTCAAGCGAGCCTCGACTTGGGGGCCGCTTTGTTCGGCACTGGGCCAAAGCCGCCAGGGGCGGGTGCAGCCCGATCCGGCCGGAGAGCCGCGACCCCAGCGCCGCCGAGGACATAGCGCGTAGCGCTACCTCGGGAATCTAGGACCAGCGGCGGGATCACTCGACGGGCCAAAGTGCCGTCTATGAATAGAGTGCGAGCCACGATTCGGTATGCTCTCATTCCTTACACATCCCACCTTACTCACGTCTTTGGGCATTAGAGTGTCTGCGGTACACCCCACCCGGCGTGGGGCGAGACTAACTTTCGGACGGCGAGTCGGTCTTCAAAGAGTGACTCAATATTCAAGGATCACGAAGCAAGACTCACAAGCTCCTCGGACAAGGTACATTTGAGTTCTAGGACCCGAACCAGGTCCACTAACAAATTATGTGACTCGAGGTCTCTTTGGCACTCATAGATAACTAATTAAATTTAAATTACACAACTTAGTAAAACTTTTGAAAAGGAGAAAACATATATATATATATATATATATATATATATATACATTATTGTTATGAATAATATTAGTGGATGTCCACTAGCTTTCCTTCTTCCTTCATTACTTCCCTTAGTAGTGCCTTTTATAGTTGTCCATTCACTTGCTAATCTACACCCTATAAATAGGGCTCAATCTTATGTGTAGAGATACACTTGTAATGAGAATGAATAATACTAGAACTCTCTTC
The DNA here is from genome assembly GCA_020916435.1 of Oxytropis ochrocephala. Lineage (NCBI taxonomy): Eukaryota > Viridiplantae > Streptophyta > Magnoliopsida > Fabales > Fabaceae > Oxytropis > Oxytropis ochrocephala. Next base: position 51,970,118 of record CM037088.1, read on the forward strand.
TTCATCTCTATATGATTTATCATATTTGTTCTTACTCAAGTTTTGTTTATTTTTCATAACACGTTATCAACCACAGAAGCTTAACAACCTAAGGTGATATTGGTTCTTGGATATTACTTATTTACATTTCTACATGAATTAGATGCCTTTTGCCTATAGATGACAATGTCGACACCAAGTGTATAGGTATTTGAAATGCATATGATCGGTCATCTGTATTATTATAACCATACAATCATAGAGTTCCTTTGTTCTTGTGATATAAAGTTTCTTTTGATTATATTTCATCAATCCATATATAGTGTCATTTTATCTATCCATATACTGCATATTACATGGTACCTACCCCTTATACTGATAGAGAGACCCTTAATACTGATTGAGAGATTTTGCGTACATTTAAGTATGATTCAGGGTCGTATCTAATCATGATATAAGGCTTTTAGTAAGATTGGAATGGTTGTATTTGATCATGATATAAGGCTTTTTATTATAAGGTTTTTAGTAAGATAGGGTCACATATGTTCTTATGAGTCTGTTGATCATTTGAAGTTTTTTTTCTTTTTCCGCGCTCTGTACTTTGTAATGCCAAAGGTTTAATTTGTAGGCATAATTTATATTTTAGTTTTATAATTATCACCATGATTATTAATTTTTATATGAGGCAGTAATTTTCTTGTATTTGTAAATAGTTTACATAAACACGTTTAAGATTTGGTCTATTTTTCTATGCTCTTGGTTATTTTCTTATTCATTTCATATTAGATAACTAAATAATAAAATCAAAATGATGAAAATTTGTGATATAGTTCTCAAAGAACAATAAATCGGTTATGCAAACATCCCTGAAGGATTGCACAAATAACTGTGTCTATGCCTATGGAGATTTATGAAATAGTTCTGAAGAACTTAGAAATTTAATATCAAGCATCTTTGAAGGATTGGTCATAGTATGGTTTTCTTGATAAGTATTGTGTTATAGTTCCTAAAGAACTAATGATTTGGTAATCTAGTATCCTTGTAGGATTGCATAGAGAATTGTTTTTGTTATCATTATCTATGAAGATTTGTGATAGTTCTTGAAGAATTCAAAGAAAGAATAACTTAATATTAAAGCATCCACTTGAGTTGCTCTAAGCATGATTCTTTTTCATCAATATTTAAAATTTGTGTTATCGTTCTTGAAGAACAATTGATTAGAAAGTATATTTTTCTATGATCATCATATATGAATGATTTGTGATCGAGTTCGAAAAACTCGACTTTTACGATGATTGTAATCTATATGATCTATTTGACCTTAGTAGGTTTTGAAGCAAAGGAAATCAAGAGAAATGACATAATTTATGTCTCAAATATTCTCATGAATTAGCAAAATGAGAAAACATTTTCAGAAAAATATTATGAATCAAGATTATGTGATATGGTGATTGTAAAGAATGTTCACAAACCATTCAATGAATTGAAGTTCATTCCCAAAGTGAATGACTCACATTATAATTTTGGTACAAGAAAAGTTGTAGTGATGACCATTGATGTGGTAAATGTTATCATTATCCTATTTAAGTGTCATTATCATTTGTGATTGTGACCTTTGTAATTCCTAATAGTGGTGTAGTATCTTATTGGAAAATGTAATTTTTCTTCTTTATTTTGTTTAGAATTCCAAATAAAAATATTGCATGAAAAAAAAGGGAATAAGAAGAATTGATTGTATGACTAGATCCTAAAGAACTAGACATTTTTTTGTTTAGCAAATATAGTTCTCCATAAGAGAGACTTTTGAGCTCTTTATTTTCCTTATTTTGAGTAGCAAATATAGTTTTCTACTAATTTTTTCTTCTAGAAATTGTATTTTATCACGGCTCCCAAAGTTTGATCTTTTGTAGGCATATAATATTGTAGAGACTCAATTTTCTCATGCCCATCTTTTATCATATTTATTTTATTTTAGGATAAAATTAGTCAATTAATCATTCATTCAAACTAACATTTTGCATAAAAGCAGTCCATTATAACAATAAAATAGATACAACAAATATAATCAAGCACAAAACATGACAACTCAACATCAAAACTTAATAAAGGTTCAAGAAAAATGCCACATAATCCTACGATCATTCCTAATAAATCATTCCTACATAAAGCAGGAATGACTCAACATCCAAAACTATATAGTTTGGCCTCGGGTAATTTAACCACTTAAGTGCTGCAAATTTGTCTACATCTCTTAAGGCATATATCGATAAAGCATGTCACTGACCCACTACATGCAAAATCGAGAATCCAAAATAAGTCTTTGAAGTAGTTACAGTCACAATGCCTTTTTGCTTATTATCTCTAAGTACATCCACCACCTACATCAATGATTCAACAACCAAGCAAATCAAATTGCAAGAGCAACAAAAACACATAATGTGGTAGAAAGAAATAAATTTACTGAATATGATAGAGGGTGTATCTGTTTGTCCCTGACATATATTCCCCACAAGCATTGTAAATACTCTTTGTTGTCCTCCTAAGGGTGGTATACATTGGAACATTTACTCCTGAACAAACTCCATGGTGACTAGCTTTAAAGGGAAATCTGGCGAGTAAATCAAATAATAAAAGGAGAAAACAAATCACAATTGAGAATCTGTCCTCAAAAAAAAAAGGAAGGACATACCATATAAAGTATTTTAGCAGTGTAACTAACTCAATAATTGGGAAACTAACTATTACATACAGGAATCAATTACAAGCTAATTATGATTTACTCTATTCTTTGCTGATTTAAAGATGAGCATTCAATCGATAACAAACTTTCCCTTTCATTAGATCTTTAACTCGAATAGTAACCACTAATCTTCCTTCACATTCAAAAGAAAAAATCAAATTTGTTTTCTAATGTACCTTAAGAAGTGCCACTTCCTGCTCAAGTTTTCTAGGCCTTAGCTCCCCCTTTAATTTCCTATTCTCTGAAAAGAAAAGCAATAAACAAATAAATGTATATACTTTGTGTACAAGCTCTAGATCTTAAAGTTCTCGAAAACATTTATAGCCGTATAAAAAACTTAACACCCAGCAAGTATATCTACTCAAGATATAATATGCCAAATATGATCACATAAACAAACAGAACACAATGCTTTTAATAGGACATGCAATTCTAACCCACTTAAAAAACATATATAGAGCAAGAACATAAATGGATTGCCATCATTTGAATTCAAATTCTTATACATATTGTCATACCCCAATTTTGTCGGCCAGGTCAAAACCTAATTTTCCCAAAATAATTGAATTAAAAAGTAAAAAAAAAAGCATCATGCATTGCATTTAGGTTTCTAAAGTCATTTCAAAGCTTCTAAAATCATTTTTGGAGTTAGAATGCATTTTTTAGACAAATTAGAGTTTTTCAGTGCAAAATGGTATTTTGGTCATTTTGCAAATAAGGGACAATTTCGCAAAACAAGTCATCAACATGCATTTCAAGGTATTAGAGGTCACTCACTGGGGTGAAGAATCATTTTTGAAATGAAAAGGTGTTTCAGAGCAAAAGAATAGGGTTTTTAGAATGAAAGGGTATTTTGGTCATTTCACAATAAAAGCGGTTTTTGTCCCAAAGCCTTGAATAATCATCAATGATTTATTTGAGAGATATTTGTGCTCCATTGTGATTATTTTTGTGCATAAATATTAAACCTTTTTGCCTAAAAACCTAGTTTTTGGATGGAGAGTAAAATGGTCTTTTCCTTTGAGGTGGGAGTAAATAAATCAATTTTGGGATTGGTGAGATCATAAAATTCAGAGCCCAATCATTGAATCATAGGATATGGCCCAAAATGGCATGAATTAGGAAGAATGATCTAGAAGGGAATATTCTACACTCTTTTGAATTAAGGATAAGAACAATAGTACAATTTGCAATTCCATTCACTCTCCACTTCATAGCTGCGCATAACAGCCCATAATCACCCCATTTCCATTTATTTTTATTGTTTGCAAATTGTATTAGATCATGGCCATCCATTCAAGTGTGAAAATCAATCCTCACCTTTCATTTGAATCAAAATGGCACTTGTGTAATAAGCTTTGTAGAAAAATACAATTTTGTAATTGAGCTTATCCTTCACCACCTCTCCCTATGCTGCACACCCAGCCCTCTCTCTCCTCATTTTATTGCCCTTAATCCATGTGATAATGCATCTTGACCATTGATTCAATTTCTTTCTCAAATCCTATTGATTTACAAGAGATACATTGTCATAAATACCCTTAAGTTTTCACCCCATATAAAAACCCAAAAATAAGACCAAAGATCTGAGACTCTCTCATTTTACCTAGCTAGCAACCTCTCCTCCTCTCCTCCTCTCAAAACCGTAGCTTCTCCCTCCTTTCTCCTCCATTGATTTTTCAACTTTCATCCACAAATCACCTCGAACCTATTCTACATTCATATATCTTCTTCTCTTCACCTTTGATTCCATTTTCACACCATAAAGGAGCTTCCTTTCTTGAAGATTGCGTGACATTTGTGTAGATTTGTGAAGATTATTGTTGACTTGTTCTTGATCTTCATTTTCTACTCTTTTCTAGTTGATCTTGAGGTAAGCATCATATCTTTTGCATTTTTAACTATTAGCATGTAAATCTCTCTTCTACTCCTCTATCCTCTCTAAGAGGCTTAGAGGGTTCATTTCAAACACTATGTCAAGGACATTGGGAGCCTTGGGTGTTTGAAGTGAACCCTTGGTATGAGAGAGGTTTCTTATGTTTTCACCATAATGTTCTTGCATTTTCATACTCATTTTGTCATTTTGCATGAATAAAAATTTCACATGATATATGCATCCTATTGTTCATGTCATAACTTGCAAGTTAAGATTTTGGTTTAATTTATTGAGTGAGAGGGTTCGGTTTTAGGCTTCTAAGATTTGGGTTTTTGCCTTCCTTTTACTCTTTGATTTTTGTGTAAATAAATGCTTGATTTGCATAAAGTGTTCCATGTGTTGATTATGAGTTTTGGTATGAAAAAACTTGTTGTTTATGTTCATATAGGGTTCGGCCTTAGAGGCCCTTTTGGTGCTCATCTTTGTGCTAAAAATTGTATTGCTTGATCTTGTGTAGATGAATATAAATGTGTTAGGGTGTTTTTAACCTTTTCAACCATTCATTCATTTATTTTTTACCTTACCACTCATTAATCTTTTACCAAAAGTAAAAAAAACATGTTAACTTTTTACTTTACTATCTCATTAAATAATTACCATTCACCTCATGCATTTTTACTTTACCATCTCATTAAGTAATTACCATTCACCTCATGCATTTTTACTTTACCATTCACTAACTTTTTACTAAAAAGTTTTACCACTTACCAATTTGCAAAAATACCCAAAACATTTTCTCACTTGCATTTCCCACTTTTTATCTTCATAAAATAAACCCCAAAACATTTTTACCACTTTCAAAACAAAAACATTTCATCTCATTTCCTAAACACTAAAAACCCAAAAACATTTTACCACTTTCTTACTTAAACCTTTTACCATTCCTTACCAAATTACTTTCATATTCATGCATCCTCATTCACACTTAGTCTATGTGACACTCTCATGCATCCTCATATGTTCATGTTCCTTGCTTCCTTTTATGTGCTAGTCATTCATTCACTTGTATGCTTTGCATCCATTCTTGTATGCTCATGCATCCTTGTATATACTCATTCATTCTCAAATGTTCATGCATTTACATGCATTCATGCTTATCTAATCTAGCACATCATGATCACATGCTCATATCCTCATATACTTGCTTAATCATGTATTCAATTAATCATGTATTCATTTGTTCATGGCAACTTGTAAATATTCTTCATGTTTGCTTTGCTTATGCTTTCTTATTGTTGCCTTGGTTTGGATTTGAAAAGATTTGAAATGTTCTATTTCTTTTTCAAACTCGAAATCACTTGTTTTGCTAATAAAAAAACCTAAGGCATATTTTTCATAAACAAATCATTAGCCATCACTCGAAGCCATTGCTTGTTTGATCGTTAATGAGGAGTTATTAGTGATAGTCACTCGAAGCCTTTGCTTGTTTGACTATTATGAAAGCTCCCACACATTAATTAAACAACCAAAACCCAATTCAAATTTCCTAAAAAATAACATGAGCCATTAGTGGTAATTATCACTAAGACTCATCTTTTTCCAAAACATTTTCAAAAAGATAATAAAACGTTGCGACTAGTGATCACTTGAGTAATTGCTCGACTGATTATCGGTTCCAACACTTTTCTTTCAAGTTAGTAATGAACGTCACTCGAAGCCATTGCTTGTTTGGTATTCATGAACGCTTGAGTCATATTTCCAAAACCCGAAAGATAAGATAAAGACAAAACCGCAGATTTTCTCAAGATTAAGAACCAAGAACTACGTAGCTTTGATCCCTCATCTCATTGAAGTGCGTAGGAGGCGGGTCACATCCGTCAAGCACTCTTTTAAAAATCTTAGTTTAGTTTCACTTTTCAAAGATCCCAAAAGATTTCTTTCTCCCTTGTTTTCTACAAAACTCTTTCAAATAAAAAGGAAAAAAAAGAAGTAGAATGATTTATTTCAAATCAAACAAACCAAACCACACATCGAATTAATGGTTCCTTTCGGTAGAAAGGAGGTGTGGGAGTGCTAATACCTTCCACACCTAACTGAGGCCCCGAACCTACATCTACGAGTTTTGAAAGACCGGTTGCTTTCCAAAGGTTTTCCTAATATTTTCCTTAATAAATATTAGTGGCGGCTTCATTGATCGATTTCTTTTAGAAAAGTTGTAAGCGAGGAAGGTTCTCCTCGGGGACTTTTAGGTATAGCAGTGGCGACTTCACTTTGAGGACAAAATTTTTTTAAAAAATAAATAAGTGGGTCCAACCTAATTAATCCGATGTGTGGTTCAAAGTGTTTGATTTGAATTATTTTTAGTTTTTACTTCTTCATTTCCTTACCTTTTTCCTTTTCTTTCTTCATATGCTTATAATTATGCTTGCTTTCCCCATCTATTATAATCCCTTCTTCTTTGCTCCCTTTCTTGAGGTAAGCTATATATGGTTGTTGATGACACCTTAGGTTAGTTCATTTGTTTTGAAGTGATACTAAACCTTAGGGTAGAGCGACATGTTCTTTGTTTGCTTACATGCGGGTGAGTGCAGTTTTTCCTTGCGGTGGGGAGGGTAGATTTTAGAAAGTATGTCCTCGATCACACACTTTCACACCTTACATTTTGTATGTTATGAGTGGGCTGCTATGCCGGATCCAACAAACACCTAGGAGAGTGGAGGCGATTAGTAGTGTCATTCGAGACAGCCGTGCATCGACACTCATGAAAGTCTCGACAGTGCGCTTTCTCATGGCGCTTCACACTTGGTAGTTCTCTACATTTGTGGATGTCGGCATGAGGATTCTCTAACTCTGGTAGCCATTGTGAGGATGTGAATTAGAACTACATGGAAGGAACCTTTGAAGTTGCCCTAGAACTTAGGATTCCCACCTTTGTAGGACACGAGGACATATAAATTGTGTGTTGCATTGTAGTTTAGACATGTCTTTCCTAAAAAGAAAAAAGAAGATTTTCAAAAAAAAAGATTTTCAAAAAAAAAAAAAAAAAGGAAAAGAAAAAGAAAGGGTTGCCGTTGTAGCCTTTTCTTTTGCCGTTCGTCTAAGCGACATATGACCCACTTCATTTCAAAAAAAAAAAAAAAGGGAGATTCTTGTTGTAGCTTTCCTCCCTCTGGGTCTATATGAAGCGGTATGCACGGTCGTACTTTCAAAAAAGAAACTGAGTTATCGCAAATAAAGTTTTTTTAACCTTGCATTTGCATAAAGCATCATCGTCATTTGCATACATCCCGCATTGCATAAAACAAAAACTTGATAAAATTCATACATGCATTTTTTCTCTATCTCATTAAGGTTTGTTAGGAGTGCATTCTCCATGCGTGTGCATTTCCATTCCACGAAGGCTTTTTCCCTAATCGTCTCGAAAGATCAAAAAATCGTGTCGCGTCTCATGCATTATTGTTTTCCTTTTTCACAAATCATGAAAAAATAATACATTAACATCTCACTTTGCATGCATTTTCACAAGAATCATATCTTTCCACGCACTAAAAATAATTGCTAGTATCATGCATTCCATTTCATTACATAAAAAAAACAATTATCATCTTCATAGCATAAGCATTTCATTTATAATCAAAAAGAGGAAAAAGCTCCTGCTTAAGTTCATCAAAACATGGCATTCATGCATAAGTATTATTTCAAAAAAGGACACGGTAGAACTACGTGCGCTTTGATTCCTCAAGGAGGATACGTAGGGCGGGTCCACCAAATCAAGCATAACAAATAAAAATTTCATTTTGAAAAAGTGTCTTTCTCACATCATTCGGAAATGCATTTCATTTTGCATCAAAATCACAAAAACCTCTTAGAATAATTGCACTTTTCAAGTGATCATGTTTCCCAGCGTTTGCATATATAATGTTTTCACATGCAATAAAGGTTTTGATGAGAGGCAGAGGCGGCTTTGCGAAATAGTCATTCTTTCAAAAAAATAAATAGAAAAAATATAGTAGAAAATAAAAAAATTTTGCATCTCCTCAGTTTCCTCGATAAATGGTGAAGAAGTTAAGTCAAAATTCCTATCTGTCTAGCGGTGTTAACTCTTTGTGAAACATGCCTTTAGTGAACATGCTTCGTCATTTCTTTCATCCATATGCTCATGTCATGTGTCTGTCTTAGGAAGAAGTCATTTGGTTTGTCAGCGGCAACTTGATCTCGAGATTCATAGCGACCAATCAAGAAACCTAGTGATTGAGAGTCTCGGCAATTCAGTCGAGATAACCCGATTGTGGAAGTCCTCAGCGGCTAGCCCAAGAATCGAGCACTAGTCCAAGAGAATCGATCGTTAAATAATAAAGTCGGGGTGATAGAAATGCGGATGGATGCGATAAGAATGCGGTGGTGAAATGATGGGCGTCTGCAAGCTTTGAAAAATGGGGCCACTCACAGAAACTCTGGCATGTCGTAAACCCGAGGAGAGGCTGCAACCATCCTTCTACCTCGGGACATTTGAAAAGTGTGTGTTGCTATTCCTCATCAGGGATTTGGGGTCAATCATCTGCTCGGCATACAGGAGTTCTTTGATCCACATGAGGTTTCTCTTTTCAATGTGAATGGTGATCCTCGAGGTCACTATTCGAAATTCTCAACCAGAGATCGGTTGCATGAATTGGAAAAGCGCTTGAAAACCATAGAGGATTCAAAAACCAAAGCTAAAAGGCGCGTGATCTATGTCTTGTTCGGACTTGGTTATTCCCAAAGATGAAGGTCTTAGGTCTTTGACCAATATTGTGGTACCGGTGCCCGAATAGACACGCGTAACCATATGCGCTAGAAGGATGACGCATACAATCACGACGACAAAGCTGCTCATCCACTACTTCGATGCGACTAGCAGGGGCATCTGCGGATTGGTACATGCGATTTGCGACAACCGACATCCACGGTTGGAAGGACCTTTACGAGGCTTTCTTAAAGGAGTGCGAATACAACAAAGACATGGCTCGGATCGGATTAATTTGCGCAGTATATGAGCAAGAAAGATCATGAGTCCTTTAAGGAATATGCTCAAAAGATGGAGAAATCACGGTACGCGGTGAAGCCACCAGCAGTGAGAAGGAAATAGTGTCTATGTTCATGGAGACTCTCGGTTATTTTCTATGAGCGTGCGGTTGGAAGTGGGTCCTCGAAGCTTCTCGGATGTGATCAAAGTAGGGGCAAGGCTTGAAGTCGCGATGAAAAGAGGAAGAATTCCTGCTGACCTCTTGGCGCCAACAATGCTAATGATTTGCCCAAAGAAAAAGCGGAGGAATCAATCTTATATGGCGGGACAAGGAAAGTCGCGTCGATGCGACCCCGTTCCTATGTCATACTGCGATTTGTGCGGCTATCTAATCAACCATGGGTTGGTCTCTCCTCGTGGGATGAAGCGAGTCCAACCTCCATTCCCGAGAAGATACAATGCAAATTTTGCTGTGAATTCCATTACGGTGCAATTGGCCACTCTCACGAGAATTGTCATCCTTTGAAAGCGGTTGGTTCAAAATCTTATTGACACAAAGCAGTTGACCTTTGATGAGAGAAGTGAAGGACTAAACCCTTTGAGATCGGAAGTGTCGGTAGGGATGGCGATAGTTGAAGAGGATCGAGGTGTTGATCGTCAAGCATTTGTGTTTTCATCATGCATTTTTATGTAATGCAATCCTGCAGCTCTGCCCGAGGCCTTAGGATATTTCAATAAGAACACGAGTTTCCTTTTAGACCTTTATCATTAATAAAAGTTATCCTTTACCGGTCACTTTGGTTCAAGTTCGTCATTGCCCCTGTTTTATCATAATTCCATCCATGCATATTTGACTTTTGGCTCATTTAACGCTTTAAGTCCTCCATCTGCTGAGAGGCAAGTTTAAGGTCACTAATTTCCCTTGTTAATATCATATTCTTTCAGTTCAAGTCCTTTAGAAAATAATAATAACAAGAAAATAAGCTCGCTAGTTTGAAAACCCGCAATGGGCGACCTAGGCAAAAAAAAAAAAAAAAAAAAAAAAAAAAAAAAGAGTGCAGGTGGATTGAAAACTACATAGAAGCGGTCAGGCAAAAGTTAGGGCATAAAAAAAAAAAGAGAAACAAATGCAAAGAAAGAGCAAACACATATAGATAGATGAGCTATTTGTCATGTTTCTGAAAAATAAGCAATCGAATTTGAAATGAAGAATGGCCATCTCCCCCATCTGTCGAGAACCAAAATCCCGAGAAAGTCCTTTTCCTACCTACCTTAAGCAAGAAAAAAACTAAACTCAAAAATATACCCTCAAATCACCTAGACAAGGATCATCTCAAATATCAAAAAAATAGTGCATCACTTTTTATCGAGCTCACCGAGTAAAATAAAAAAAAAAAAAAAAAAAAAAAAAAAAAAAAAAAAAAGAAAAGAAAATCAAAAAAAGGGGATTCAAAAATGAAAATCCCAAAACAAAGGAAAACACAAAAGAAATGTAAGTGGTGGTGATGCATGTTACCCTGAAACATAAAAGATCATTGTCTCAATAAACCTTCAAACACTTCATCATTCTCATACACCCCTCCTTCCATAAGCTGCAAACACTTCCACTTTGTGCGGAATCCGCTCTCCACAAACCATAGCGGGAATAAAATTTCCAAGCACCTCGTGACCAAATAACCATCATAAATCGTCGATCGTCGATAGCGCCGAATAAAAATCACCCTACCATTAGCCACTAAGCACTTCATCAACCTTGATCATCCTTCCTCCACAAAACACCTGACCAGAAAAGTCCATTCAGATCGATGATGATTCTTTGTTGTTTTCTCAAATTTTAAATCTTAGGACAACTAAGTTTATGCATTTTACAATGTGTTAGCTCGAAAAGAAAAAAACAAGCGATCGATCGAGAAAAAGAAAGGTGATCAAGGAAAAACAAACCCTCGGGAAAAGAGATGAGGAACAAAAACAAGCGATCGAGAGAAAAAGAAAGGTAGCGAGAAAAAGAAAGACTTGCACTTCAAGCGCATTCAAAGCGCATTGAAACAAGGTTTAGTGATCACCAAGTGAGGTTTCTTTCACACCAAAGGCCAAGACATTAGTAGAAAACAAAAAATTGCGAGAACACGCTCGGATCTAAAAGTTGGGGCATTCTCTTCACCACCCGCCCACCTAGTCAGGGAAAGTGCATTCGGTGTCCATCGGGGCCATTCATCCTTTCACGGTGTCGATCGTGGCTTTTAGCTCTTGTGTATTTGCTCTTTCACTCAGATTCCTTTCACACTCGGTTGCCAATACCACGGGCGAGGGCAAGTCATTCATTCCACGATCGCGAAGGCTGAATTAGAGGCGACTTGGCATTCATCTAAACACTCACTGGCGTCTGCATATTCATGTGTGTTCAACTTGGCAATGTTTCATAGAAAGCACAAGATTGTTATTGAAAGTTCGGTTATCATGGAATGGAGAAAAACATAAATGAGTTTGTTTGTAAATAAAAACCACGAGAACAAGGGGTTTTAAATCAAAATTAGCTTTTTCAAAAAGAATGATCGATTTGTTGCACACTGAAAAATCCGGTTTGGGTTTCTCGATGTACAACGTGGAAAATTTTGAAGCCGCCACCAATATTTTAATTTTAAGACCAAAACATTGAAAAAGGTCTTTTGGACAAAGCGGATGGTCTTTGAAAACTAGAGATATAGGTTGAAATTCGATTACGTGTGGGGAAGGTGTTAGCACCCCACGCGTCCTCTGCGAGAGGAACCTTTAATTAAGTGTGTGGTTTTACGTTTGATTTGAAAAATATCTAGATTTGCCTATTTATTTCTTATTTAGAGATAAGCGGGAAAACTTAATGAAAAATTTTATTTTTGGCGCTTGGCGAGAATTGACTTCTCGCTCCTGCACGTATCTCGGTGCGATGGAGAATTCAAAGCTACGTAGTTCTCGTTTGTCATGAAAAGGTTTTTGTTTTTATCTTTTTAGTGAATTTTGAAATATGGCGAATACTCTGCGAATGATTAAACTACTTGAGAGGTTATGGGTAATCACCGCTAAGTACTCTTGAAAATGAGTCACTTACCCTTTAGTCGGGCGAGCGAAGGTTACGATTGGCCAGTTAGTAGCAACTTCGTTTTTATCGATCTTTTGAAAATGGTTTTGAAAGAAATTAATTGTACGAATGATCAAACTAACCATAGTTATGGGTGATCATCGCTTATTATTCTTTAGGAAAAGGCATTGCGCCAATGGCTAGGCGAGCGAAAGGTTTTGATTAGCCACTAGCAACAGCGGGTTTGAAAATGATTTTTGTTGTGGAAAACATTAATGTTTCTTTATTGCGAAAATGATTTTATTCGTTGCGAAAAATGATAATGTTTATGATTGCGAAAAGATTTTTATTTAGTGCGCTTGGCGAGCGTGGCTCGCTCTACGTATCCCGAATGGGAATCAAGCGGCGTAGTTCTAATTTGAAAATATTTTTGAAAGGGGTTTTGAAAAGGGGAAGAGTTTTCATAATGACCAAGCAAGTGAGGCTTTGAGTGATCGTTACTAACAACTCTTGATAGTGTTCATGACAATCAAACAAGCCAAGGCTTTGGGTGATAGTCACTAATAACTTGCATCAATTAGAAAAGAGTTTCAAAGATTTTTGAAAAGGGGTGTGAGATAGTAAAAGGGGTATAACTAATTCACGGAGGTTGTATTATTGCGGAGGGTGGGAGCAGTGATCAGTTTTTTTAAAAAAACTTAAAAACAAGCCCATACCCGTGTGGGGAAATTTGTACCCACCCATTGAGTCAAAATAGCAAAGAAAAGAAACCACTAACTTCTCCTGCGTCCTCAGTAGTTCCATTTTGAGGAAGAAAAAGAGAGAGAGAGTCTTCAAGAGAGAGAAAGAGAAAAAAAAGAGAAGGAAGAAGAGGGAGTTCGAAGAGAGAGAGATCGAGAGAAGCGAGCAGGAGAAGAAAAAGCGGCTGCGGCGGGGACTCTCTGGCGGCGGTGGTGGCTTGTTTGGCGAAGGCGATGGCGTAGCTTGCGGAGAGAGAGGCGGCGGTGGATCGTCGACGAGAGAAAGCGAGCGAGATGGGGAAGAGGAAAGGGGATCCACGAGCGATCGTGCGAGAGAGGCCCAGCGATGGCGTTTTGCGGGAGAAGACAACGGAGAAGCAGTGGTGGCGTATGATGGCGCGTCGAGAGAGGTTTCGATTCCGGTTTGTTTTACATTTTTTACGGTTTTCTTCTTCTCCTTTCTATTATTACGATGATGTTGTCTTTGGTGTTTGTGTCTCTGTGTGTTTATTGCAGTTCTTTGTTCCTCCTTTCTCGGTTTAGTGTTTTTTTCTTTGGGCTTGTGTTTTGATTCTCTGCTTTTAGTTCTACTGAATGTGGTGTTGTTTTTGGTTGTTGTTCCCCTCATACATTTGCGTGTGTTTGTGTTTTTGGTGTGTGTTTCTCGGTGTCTATGTATTGTGCTCTGTATGTTTTTTTTCCAATCAGTTCCCCCATAGTTGTCTCTGAAGCTTAGTTTATATCCAAAACTTGTATTGAGAGCTGAAATCATATGTCAATTTCTGCTTGTATTTGTTCAAGTAATTTCATGTTTTGGTGTATAAAGGATTCTGCCAACACTTTTCCTTCTCCCCAGTTACTGCTACATTCACAAATTGGGGATGTTTGACTATATATTTAATCTGATTCCTATTTGTGTATGGAAAACAAATGTCTGAGTTCTAACATAGCAAGGATCTTTGCTATTTGAAGCTCTGAGAAGTGAGTCTACTCTTTTGCAGCGTTTTGTTTGCTTCTTTTTGTCATGTTATTTGCTATTTTACTTTCTCTGTTTGGCTATACTCTGGTGTTGAGGAAGAGAAGAACAAAAAGAAAGGAACTGATACAAGCATGAGATAATCTGTTTATGCATCTAGTCCGCCGTTTTAATTTTTAAGCACTTGTGCTACTTTGCTTTCAATTGGTCCATATGTGTAATAAAGTTGATTTATGTATCGGACTATTTACAATAATAAAAGCAATTCTTTCAATCTTCCTTTTGTATGAAAATAATGATATGATAAATTAATAAACATATACGGATAATAGTAATAATAAGTAAGAAACAAATAAACTTACCTTGCGATGAAAGCCTTGGCTTGCGCGCAACAAGGATCGAAACACACACCGCGAATAGAAATAATACGCAACAGCGAGACTAAATCTGAGCATACGATTCGGAATGATCTGTATTTGTTGTGCGAAAAGGTGATGTGCAAGTGTACACAATCGTAACAAGTAATATAATGATAAGTAAGATCGTCTCCACGAGGATTGTTGAGTTTACTTCTATGATTAAATTAGTAAATTAGCTAGTGAGTAAAACAAGTAACAATAACAAGTTGTAGAATCATTAATGTTATCAACATAAAGGTACAAAAGCAAATAAGATAGATTATAAGTAGAAATTCGAGTGAGAGTAGTTGGAATGCTCTTTGCTAAGTAATTTCCAGTAAGCGCTATAGCGTCTCGCTATAAGCGTCAGCCATTTATTGCAAATGATTTTGTGCTTTTGGTCCTAACGCTTGCGAGTTTCATTACAAGATGCCTATGTCTAGGTTCTAAATAAGTTCACCTGTATAATAAAGAACCCCTGACTTTTGCCCTATGAACTATTGCACTTCTATGTCTAGAGGAAGCAAAAATTGGTTAAATGTCTTTAACTTGACCTTATCGTTCATATCGATCCTTGAGTTGAATCATGGACCATATGCTGTACCCATGAATATACCTATTTTAGGTGATCATTTCTAAAACAAGTTTGAAAGAAGTAACACACAAAGATTGAAGCATAAAGCGTGAAATATTATATACAGCGATACTAAAGGTTCATTACAAAGCTTTAAGCATCCAAGCTACAAGAGAATCGGCTCATGATGAGCAACAACACAAGAAATCTGACATAAAAGTGTTACCTAAAGCGTAAAACCGAAATCACCAAGAGGTGGAAAACACTCCAAATGATGGCGGCTCAGGTGCGCTATAGCGCTTGGCAGCGCTATAAGCGTCTCTCATGACAACTGAGAAAATCTACTCTTTATTGTGAAAATGGAGCTTGGGCGAAAATGGAGTTTAAGAGTTATTTCTAACTCTCCTCTCTTACGAACCAGCCAAAACCAAGCTTGAAGATGAAGTTTTAAGACTTCAATATAAAGAAAATATCTCTCCAAAAAGGTGAAAAGCCATCCCACCAACTATTACCAACTACCATTACAAAATAGACAAGTGTCTATAAAGCAAAAGGTGGGTGGTGATCACGAGGCTATCTCTGTTGCTCTCTGATGATTTAACATCTTTGCCAAAATTGGCACCGTTTTCTCTCTCATCAATTTGCGAGAATCCAAGCGCTATAAGCGTCTGTTGCTATAAGCGCTAATCTTTGTAAGTGAACAAACACATTAAAAATAACAAGAAAGCACCAAAAAGTGCCAATTTGTCACATGTCAGTTCTAACCCTCTTTTACACTAAACAACATATATTTACTTAATTAAACAACAATATTACTTAAGAACTTGAATTAAGTTAAGTAATAAGAGCATAAATAACTCATATAAATATGAGTTATCACTTTGTATACGATGAGAATAAGAAATACTAGACTACTATGAGCATAACTTGAACACATTTGTGCAATTGAAGCGAGACACATATTTTGGGGTTTTACGAAAATGGAAAAATACTTATTAAAATTGGGTATTTACAAAAATACTATTATATTCGATTTTCAACTAGTCGGACAAAATTGGGGTATGGCAATTTGCCCTCTTTATTTGGATTTTATCAAGAAATATGAATTGGCGAGACATATTTTGAAGATAAAATAGAAATAAAGAATTCGAGAAATTATCTTGATTTTGTCCACTTGGGGAAATCCGAATTTTCTTTTTCTTTTTCTCCTTTTTTTTTTGTTGTTTTTTTTTTTGGAAAAGCGAGACACTTTTCGTGTCGATGCGAAAACATTAAATGAACAACGGCGTGCGGACGAGAAAAGGTAAAATGGACAACTACGTGCGAGCGAGAAAAAATAAAATGGGCGCTTGGGTGCGGCGATAAAATGAGCACTTGCGTGCGGCGGTAAAATGCCGGTGCCTAAAACTGTAATCCTTAAGCGAACTCTTGGCGAATTCGAGTTTGCGTGGCTTTGAGAGCACGCTTCACGAGAATCTCTGGTCTTTCGGCGGCCAGGGGATCGTTATCGGCTCGGAGGCGATATCTGAGATCAATGCCGCGGCGTCCTTTGTATCTTAAGGCGTCTGACTATTAGTTGAACCTCGCATGAAATTTGCGGTCCATCGCGTTAACTCGTACGATGTGAGACACAGGCGAAGGGGCGATGATCTCTCTGGGCTCCAATCATAATCTGGCGCTGGCGCTCTCTTTTTGTGTTTCTATCTTTTTTTTTTTTTTTTTTTTTTTTGAACTCCCGACTTGGGAGCATTTTACGGAACACGAGAGCGGCGTTAACAACTGCGGTGTTTAGCTCTCTCTCACTTGTCTGCGGTTGAAAAATGAACCAATGCATGTCATACAAATGCCATGATTGCCCTTTTCTCTTTCTTTTCTTATGATGAATCTAATGCAAATGCTGAATTTCTCTTTTCTTTTTCTTTATTATTATTATTTTCTATGCCTAATGAATGCATGATTTTATGCTTTGTGAATGTAATGCATGAGTTTCTTTTACATTTTGCTCTTTTTATGAAGTGTAGGTATCACGAATGCAAAATTTTAGTGTTTGATGATATGTAATGCTCTTGTGTTTTGATGAGATGGCGAGATGACATGCAATGGAAAGCTTTTTCTTCTTTGCCTTTTTCTATGAAATGTGAATATTGCTATTATCACGAAATAAAATGATGAATAACATGAAATGATGAATGACATGGGATGTTTTAGCTTTCTTTTCTTCTATGAGATGCAAGTATTGATGTGATGCAATTGTATTGCTTTGATGTTTGATGGGATGATGAATTTTTGGTTTTTTTTTTTTTTTTTTTTTTGAAAATTGATTTGGTGTCGATGCAATGATGATGAATATTTGGTTTACTAAAAAGAAGCCGATAAATGAACACTTGGCGTCTTGATCACGAAAATAGTAAGCGAACACTTGGCGTCTTTGAGAAAGCGGTAAATGAACACATGCGTCTTGAGAAAGCGGTAAATGAACACTTATCGTCTTGATTCTTTGAACTAGGCATGAGGATTAACATCTTGTGTTCGTCCACATTTTGCTTAGCAATGCAATGAATGACACATGTAATGCAAACATATGTCATGATTGATGTCTTGAACATTATGGAATGCTTTTGTTCTTTTGTATTTGCTTCTTCTTTGTAGTTTATGAAATGCAAACATCAACATAATGCTTTGATGTTTGAATGCAAGTGTATCACGATGATTGATGCTTTGATGAATGAAATGCTCTGTTCTAACTTACATTTGTTTCTTTTTTTCTTCTATGAAATGCAAACATTAATATGATGCAATGCTCACGATGTTTGATGCAATGATTTTTGTTCTTTTTCTTTTATGGAAATGCTAGCATTATCGATGCCAATGCAATGAAAAGATTTACTGCTTTTTCTTCTTTACTATTTTCCTCTATGAAATGCAAGTATTAGTATGATGCAAGTGGCGTGGACCGTTTTTTTTTTCTTTTGCTATGTGATGAATGCACAAAATGTGAAGATGCAAATGTAATGCTTTGATGCATATGCCATAATGAATAGATTGAAATGCTAGATGCATGAGGTATACATTTTTGTGATGATGAGATGTGAGACTTTATTGCAAGGAATTGAGATGATTATTGACCATTACATTTGAAAATTTGAATTTGATTCAAACTCAGGTGTTCTCAAGGTTTTTATTTACAAACAAACTCACTTGTTTTCTCTTTCTTTCCATGTGTTGAATCTTAGATATCGCATGACTAACTTGTGTTCTCTCTCTTTGAAGCATTGTCTAGTAAGCATGCATAGGAGTGCAAATGTGAATGAATGAGTCGATTAACTTGGAATTGGTTTAGGGCATGGACATTTATGGCAAGTGAAGGGTAGCAGGACATGGTTATTAGAAAGCGCTCATGAGGATCAAGGGATGCAAAGCGCCCCGGTCGAGTCTTTGATGAGTGAATAGCTTGCCTGTCTAGTGGTGACAACAACTAGGGGTGTAGAAGATGATGAATTGGGAATGCTTGGCTTTTGGAATGAAGGGTGGAGCAAAATAGATTTTGTTTCAACCCATAAAGTTTGATGTTGCCCCAATCATAACAAGGACAAAACTGCCCCAATTAGAATGACAAGGCCTTGTTTAGGATAGTGCGTTGAGAGATTGCCCCGGTGGGGTTTTATAGGAATGAATGAGGTGAAGGAATGGGAATGCACTTGCCCCAGCTTTGGAATGACATTTCAAATGGTTTCTTTAGTGAGAGTCGTGAAAGCGACAAAGTTATGGTGATGGTTATGAGCGAGGTGATATATGAATGGGGTGGGCAATGAACAAACCTCCCCAAAGTTGAGTGGAGTGAGAGGTGAAGGAAATGCCCCCTAGTACACATCTTTGGTTCTCTTTTAAGAAAAACTTAAATGTAATGAGAGTTTTGACTTTTAGTATGAAGGATGCCTCACTTGGTGATCACTAAACCTTGTTTTAATGCAACTTGAATGCATTTTAAAGTGCAAGTCTTTATTGTTTTGTCGAGTTTTTTTTTATTTGTTTCTTTTCTTTCTCTTTGAAAGCGACTTTCTTTTACTGCTTGTTTGTTGTTTTTTCTTTTTTTTTTTTTTTGAGCAAACACGCATAGTAGATAGATAAACTTATTTGTCCTATGGTTAAAATTTGAGAAACAAAAGCGATCGGTTGTTGATCGGGATGGACTCTTCAAGATTGTGATGTTTTGTGGGAAGAGATGATTGGGCTTGATGAAGTGTTTGAGGTGATGGGTACATTGGGTCTTATTCGGCATCGGCGGTGGTCGATGATTTATGAAGGAAATGGTTATTAGATTTGATGAGGTGCTTGGGGTTTTATTAAGACAAGTTTGTGTTTCATGGTAGAATGGTGAGGGTTTATGGAGGGTTAGATGTTGAGGCCAAAGAAAATGTTTGCGGTCTTTATGAAAGGAGAGATGATTATACACATGAGTATTGGAAAGTTTATGGAGACAAGGATCTACGGTGTTTCATGGTGAAATATATCGACTCACAATTTGTACTTCTTTTGTTTTCTCTTTTTTCTTGGTATTTTTTTGAGATTTTCATTTTTGAATCTTTTTGTTTATTTGTGTCCTTTTCCTTTTGACCTCTTTCTTTTCTTTGGACACAGGTGGTGATAAAGATGATATACCATTTTCGATGTGGAATTGATCTTTGTCTAGAGTGGTGGAGATATCACAGGACTTTCTTGACTTAAGGTGGGTAGGAGGATTTTGTGATTTTGAATCTTTGGCTTAAGAGGGTAGGAAATGAACTTTACAGGATTTTAGGTTTTGAGGGTATGGAGAGATGACCAAATTTCCTTTCAAATCCGATTGCTTATTTACTGTGAGACTTAACTTTAGGACAATAATTTATCTATCTTCATGTGTTTGCTCTTTTCTTTCCCCCTTTTTTTGTTTTTTTGTGCCTAATTTTTGCTGGATCGCTCTTTGCGAGTTTTCAATCCAGGCGTTTTTTTGCCTAGGCCGCCCTTGCTGCGGGTTTTCAACCTAGCGAGCTTATTTTATCTTTTTATTTATTATATTTTTAGAAAGACTTGCACTAAAGGAATATAATCTTGTGAGAAAATTAGTGATCACGAAATTGCCCTGACATGGAGGACTCGAGTGTTAGTGAGAATGAACCAAAGGTCAAGTTATGCAGCGATGGGAGAGAATATGCGCTTTAGGGGTGGGCGGGGCGGGATTAGACTTGGATGGTGATGATGACAAGGAAAGAAATTGGTAGACTCAAACAAGAGAAAGCGCCGCGTGGCATGCATACTTACTAGAAGAAGCGCTTCCACGAGAGAGTTAACATTGGATTTAAAACATGATAAAAAGTTTTTGATGAAGCTATTTGATCTTTTATCATGGAATCAATGAGATGCAATACTTTTTTGTGGAAATACAAATGAGCTATTGATGTGAAAAAGCGAGGTCTTGGAACACCTTGAGTGTGCAAATGAGTGAGGTGAATTTTTCCAAAAAAGAAAAATTACTTTGCAAGAGCGTCTGCGTCTCTCATCCTGACATTTTATTGTATGCAATGCATGGATGAAAACATTATGATGTATACATGGCGAAAATGAAATGCATGAAAGCATGTTCACTTGAAGAGTGTGATTATTCTAAAAGTTTTTTTCTTTTTGATGTTTTCTTTTTATGCAAGACAAAATATGAAATGCCAATGCATTTTTGGATGATGAATGATGCAAGAATGATGCTTCTTTTCAAAATGATTTTTATGGAGGCAAGACAAGATATGAAATGTCAATGCCCCCTTTTCTTTTGAATGATGAAAAATGCGGGAATGATACTTTTCCTAAATGATGATTTTTTTTTTTAGAGGCAATGCAAAGTATGAAATGCAATGCCCCTTCCATTTTTGAAAGATGCATGTATGGAGGAATGATATATTTGAACTAAAGTGATGAGTTTAATGAAATGATGCATGAGATACTACGTTTTGAATAAATTTGATGATGATTTTTGTTCATGATTATGAATGAGATGCTTTCTTGTTTTAATTTTTTTGTGCAATGAAATGCATGATGCCCACAATGATTTTTTTTTAAAAAAATGCATGAAAAGACATGGAATTGCATGCAAGATGAGAGGTTAATGTATTATTTTTTTTTCATGATGTGAAAAAAGGAAAACAATAATGCATGAGGCAGCGCCCCTAATAAGACACAATTTTTTGGATCTTTCGAGAAAATTAGGGGACAAAGCCTTAGTGAATGAAGCGCACACGTGCGGAGAATGCACTCTTGACAAACCTTAATGAGATAGAGAAAAATGCATGTATGAATTTTATCAAGTTTTCCCATGTTATGCAATGCAAAGATGCTTTTTGTATGAGAATGAGGTTGATGATGCTACTTTACATGCATGTGCAAAGCAAAGTAAAAGATTTTTTTGGTTTGGTGATTGAATTTTGAGAAAATACAAGATATATGTCACCTCATATAGATGTTTATTGAAAAGGAAAAGCATATCTTTTTGATTTTGAAAAAATTGAAGGAAAAATTAGTAGGCTGGATGCAGCGATGCAACACACAATTTGGAAAGCCACTTGTGACCTAAAGGGGTAGACCACATGATCTAAGGTATTTAGGAGTAATCTTCTCATGTAGCTCTATTCACATCCTCACAAAGGTCATGAGCCACAGTCCCTCTCATGAAAATCCCAGTAAATGCACGACAAATTTGCTAGATCTGAAGCCTCATGAAAGAGCCTGACTCTGATTGAAACTTTCGCGAGTAGCCAAGCGGACAAAGGTCTGATGGGCTCCCACTTTACTCGAATCCACTCATCTAAGGTATCCTAACGGACACAGGTTATGGTCTCTTTCTCTAATCATATAATCCTCAAGGTACAAGTGTGTGTGTCATGAAGGGCATTTCCTTAAAAACTACCCCACTGCAAATGAAAATCGAGCAGCAATGGACAATAAAAAGTAATAACATATCGTATACCACAGGGTTCAATATCAATCAAATATAACTATTCTAGGGTGCACAGGCAAAGAAAAATATTCAAATCAAATCACACAAACTACACACTTAATTAAGTGAAGCTTGACCCTCTTTAAAAAAAAAAAAAAAAAAATTATTTTATTTTTAATCCCGATGAAATCGCCCTTGGTATTTGCACTGAAAAATCCGGTTTGGGTTTCTCGATGTACAACGTGGAAAATTTTGAAAGCCGCCACCAATATTTTAATTTTAAGACCAAAACATTGAAAAAAGGTCTTTTGGACAAAGCGGATGGTCTTTCCGAAAACTAGAGATATAGGTTGAGAATTCGATTACGTGTGGGAAGGTGTTAGCACCCCAGCGTCTCTCTCTTGAGAGGAACCTTTAATTAAGTGTGTGGTTTCACGTTTGATTTGAAAAATATCTAGATTTGCCTATTTATTTCTTATTTAGAGATAAGCGGGAAAACTTAATGAAAAATTTTATTTTTGGCGCTTGGCGAGAATTGACTTCTGCGCTCTGCGTATCTCGGTGCGATGGAGAATTCAAAGCTACGTAGTTCGTTTGTCATGAAAAGGTTTTTGTTTTTATCTTTTTAGTGAATTTTGAAATATGGCCGAATACTCTGCGAATGATTAAACTACTTGAGAGGTTATGGGTAATCATAGCTAAGTACTCTTGAAAATGAGTCACTACTGCTGAGTCGAGACGAGCGAAGGTTACGATTGGCCAGATTAGTAGCAACTTCGTTTTTATCGATCTTTTGAAAATGGTTTTGAAAGAAATTAATTGTACGAATGATCAAACTAACCATAGTTATGGGTGATCATCGCTTATTGTTCTTTGGGAAAAGGCATTGCGCCAATGGCTAAGCGAACAAAGGTTTTGATTAGCCACTAGCAACAGCGGGTTTGAAAATGATTTTTTGTTGTGGAAAACATTAATGTTTCTTATTTGCGAAAATGATTTTATTCGTTGCGAAAAATGATAATGTTTATGATTGCGAAAAGATTTTTATTTAGTGCGCTTGGCGAGCGTGGCTGGCTCCTCACGTATCCCGAATGGGAATCAAGCGGCGTAGTTCTAATTTGAAAATATTTTTGAAAGGGGTTTTGAAAAGGGGAAGAGTTTTCATAATGACCAAGCAAAGTGAGGCTTTGAGTGATCGTTACTAATGACTCTTGATAGTGTTCATGACAATCAAACAAGCCAAGGCTTTGGGTGATAGTCACTAATAACTTGCATCAATTAGAAAAGAGTTTCAAAAGATTTTGAAAAGGGTGTGAGATAGTAAAAGGGTATAACTAATTACGGGGTTGTATTATTAGCGGAGAGTGCGAGCGGTGATCAGTTTTTTTAAAAAAACTTAAAAACAAGCCCATACCGTATGAAATTTGTACCCACCCATTGAGTCAAAATAGCAAAAGAAAAGAAACCCTAACTTCTCCTGCGTCCTCAGTAGTTCCATTTTGGAAAAAAAGAGAGAGAAAGTCTTCAAGAGAGAGAAAAGAGAAAAAAGAGAGAAGGAGAAGAAGAGGAGTTCGAAGAGAGAGAGATCGAGAGAAGCGAAGCGGAGAAAAGAAAAACAGTGCTGCGGCAGGGACTCTGGCGGCGGTGGTAGCTTGTTTAGCGAAGCGATGGCGGCTGTGTAGCGGAGAAGAGAAGGAAGCGGCGGTGGATCGTCGAGAGAAAGCGAAAGCGAAGCGAGATGGGGAAGAGGAAAGGGGATCACGAGCGATCGTGCGAGAGAGAGGCCCAGCTTGATGGCGTTTCGCGGAGAAGACAACGGAGGCGCGGTGGCGCGCGGTGGCGGCGTCAGAGAGGTTTCAGTTTCCGGTTTGTTTTCTGTTTTTTTACGGTTTTCTTCTTCTCCTTTCTATTATTCTGATGATGTTGTGCTGGTGTTTGTGTCTCTGTGTGTTTGTTCTGGTTGCTGTTCCTCCTTTCTCAGTTTAGTGTTTTTTTTTGTTGGGCTTGTGTTTTGATTCTCTGCTTTTAGTTCTCTGAATGTGGTGTTGTTTTTGGTTGTTGTTCCCCTCCTTCTGGCTGCGTGTGTTTGTGTTTTGGCTGTGTGTTTCTCAGTGTCTATGTATTGTGCTCTGTATGTGTTTTTTTTTTTTTTCCAATCAGTTCCCCCCCCTTAGTTGTCTCTGAAGCTTAGTTTATATCCAAAACTTGTATTGAGAACTGAAATCATATGTCAATTTCCTGCTTGTATTTGTTCAAGTAATTTCATGTTTTGGTGTATAAAGGATTACGCCAACACTTTCCCTTCTCCCGATTCTTGCTACATTCACAAATTGGGGATGTTTGACTATATATTTAATCGATTCCTATTTGTGTATGGAAAACAAATGTCACTGAGGTTCTAACATGCAAGGATCTTTGCTATTTGAAGCTACGAGTGAGTCTACTCTTTGCAGCGTTTTGTTTGCTTCTTTTGTCATGTTATTTGCTATTTTACTTTCTCTGTTTGGCTATGCTCTGAGTGTTGAGGAAGAGAAGAACAAAAAGAAAGGAACTGATACAAGCATGAGATAATCTGTTTATGCATCTAGTCCGCCCGTTTTATTTTTAAGCACTTGTGCTACTTTGCTTTCAATTGGTCCATATGTGTAATAAAGTTGATTTATGTATCGGACTATTTACAATAATAAAAGCAATTCTTTCAATCTTCCTTTTGTATGAAAATAATGATATGATAAATTAATAAACATATACGGATAATAGTAATAATAAGTAAGGAAACAAATAACTACTGCGACAAGGAGCCTTGGCCTTGCGCGCAACAGAGGATCGAAACACACGCGAATAGAAATAATACGCAACAAGCGAGACTAAATCTGAGCATACGATTCGGAATGATCTGCAGCATACGATGAGAATAAGAAATACTAGACTACTAACGAGCATAACTTGAACACATTTGTGCAATTGAAGCGAGACACATATTTTGGGGTTTTCTGAAAATGGAAAAATACTTATTAAAATTGGGCATTTACAAAAATACTATTATATTCGATTTTCAACTAGTCGGACAAAATTGGGGTATGACAAGATTCACCTCCACTTTTTGCATCCAAGTCTCGTGTCTCATCATTACAAAAATGTTCATCAAAACTGTTTAAAAACCCAAAATTCATGTCATATCATGCATCAAAGCATTGCATTTGCATCCTCGCATAACAAAATATGGAAATTCTTTAACTTGATTATCTTGGCGCGTGAGGGTCGCTTAAAGTTGACCGTTTGTAGGGCTATAGTGCTGCGCCTTCATCCTTAGGGATTAGGTTGTTATCTTGTAGGGCTTTAGTGCTGCGCCTTCATCCTTAGGGATTAGGTTGTTATCATGTAGGGCTTTAGTGCTCGCCTTCATCCTTAGGGATTAGGTTGTTATCATGTAGGGCTTTAGTGCTCGCCTTCATCCTTAGGGATTAGGTTGTTATCATGTAGGGCTTTAGTGCTCGCCTTCATCCTTAGGGATTAGGTTGTTATCATGTAGGGCTTTAGTGCTGCGCGCCCATCCATAAGGATTAGGTTGTTATCTTGTAGGGCTTTAGTGCTAGGGCGCGCCTTCATCCTTAGGGATTAGGTTGTTATCATGTAGGGCTTTAGTGCTACTTTGGATCCTTAGGGATTAGGTTGTTATCATGTAGGGCTTTAGTGCTCGCCTTAATCCTAGGGATTAGGTTGTTACCTTGTAGGCGCTTAAAGTGTTGACCACCGAAAAAAAAAAAAAAAAATCATTACACCAAAATCATAGCATTGCATGCACTCGCATAACATGCATTTGCATAATAGACCCTGCATAACATGCATTACATAAAATCATGCACTCATCGGTCATGCATCGTGAAGTAAAGAAAAATTCGAGCGTTTGCATTACATTCACCATGAGAAAAGAAAAGAAAATAGCGATCATGGCATTTGCATTGCATGCGTTTGTTCATCTCACTTGCGGTACAAAGAGGATAGGCACCCGGCATTAACGTTCGACTTCAAGTTCCAAAGGAACCCCCTTAGTGGAGAGATCGAGAAAGGAAGAGAGAAAGGAAAAAAGAAAAAGAGGCGTCCAAGTGCGAAAAGAAGAAAAGAAGGCGTCAGTGCGCGAAGAGAAAGAAAAGGCGTCAAGTGCGCAAAAGAAGAAAAGAAGCGTCAAGCACGCGGAGAGAAAAGAAGGCGTCAGCGCGAGAGAGAGAAGAAGCGTCGAAGTGCGCAAAAAGAAGAAAAAGGCGTCGAAGCACGCGAGAAGAAAAAAAGCGCCCGAGTGTGCAAAAAGAGGTCTCGCATCGTATCGAGCAGCGTGATGGACGCGGACCCCATGTGGCGCAGCGGAATAGTTATATCGGCCTAAGATCTGATGAAGCGCGTAGATTGATCGTATATCGATTCGGGTGTCGCGATCCCCGATCGCTCGAAAGGCGAGAGATTTGAAGCGTGCTCCTCCAGCTGCGTGCAAACTTCGGATTCGCCAAAGAGTTCGTTTAAGGATTACGATTTAGGCAACTGGGCATTTACGCTTTCGGCCACGCCGAGTGCCCGTTTACGCTTTCGGC
Organism: Oxytropis ochrocephala; assembly: GCA_020916435.1. Lineage (NCBI taxonomy): Eukaryota > Viridiplantae > Streptophyta > Magnoliopsida > Fabales > Fabaceae > Oxytropis > Oxytropis ochrocephala. The sequence continues at coordinate 51,997,005 of CM037088.1, forward strand.
CGCGCGAGTGCCCATTTACGCTTCGGTACGCCAGTGCGCATTCTGCTTTCGGTACGCGCGGTACCCACTTTATCTTTTCTGTCGGTACGCGAGTTTTCATTTCTTGCTTTTCAAAATATAGAAGGCTAAGTCGGATGTGCATTGAAGTAGTCATCACAATAGGGCGCTTGAATTGATCACTTCAGTATCAAAAAAAAAAAAAAAAAATAAAAAAATAAAAAAAAAAAAGAAATCAGAGTTTCCCCCGAATGGACAAAATTGGCATGATTTACGAATTCTTTATTTCTATTTTATCTTGAAATATGTCTTCTTGTGATTCATATTTCTTGATAAAATCCAAATAAAGAAAGAGCATTTATCATACCCCAATTTTAATAAAACTAAATCAAAACCTAATTTTCCCCAAAAATAATTAAATTAAAAAAGTAAAAAAAAGCATCATGCATTGCATTTAGGTTTCTAAAGTCATTTCAAAGCTTCTAAAATCATTTTTGGAGTTAGAATGCATTTTTAGACAAATTAGAGTTTTTCGGTGCAAAAAGGGTATTTTGGTCATTTTGCAAATAAGGGACAATTTCTCAAAACAAGTCATCAACATGCATTTCAAGGTATTAGAGGTCACTCCTGGGGTGAAGAATCATTTTGAAGTGAAAAGGTGTTTGAGGGCAAAAGAATAGGGTTTTTAGAATGAAAGAATTATTTTGGTCATTTCACAATAAAACGGTTTTTGTCCCAAAGCCTTGAATAATCATCAATGATTTATTTGAGAGATATTTGTGCTCCATTGTGATTATTTTTGTGCATAAATATTAAACATTTTTGCCTAAAAACCTAGTTTTTGGATGGAGAGGGTAAAATGGTCTTTTCCTTTGAGGTGGGAGTAAATAAATCAATTTTGGGATTGGTGAGATCATAAAATTCAGAGCCCAATCATTGAATCATAGGATATGGCCCAAAATGGCATGAATTAGGAAGAATGATCTAGAAGGGAATATTCTACACTCTTTTGAATTAAGGATAAGAACAATAGTACAATTTGCAATTCCATTCACTCTCCACTTCATAGCTGCGCATAACAGCCCATAATCACCCCATTTCCATTTATTTTTATTGTTTGCAAATTGTATTAGATCATGGCCATCCATTCAAGTGTGAAAATCAATCCTCACCTTTCATTTGAATCAAAATGGCACTTGTGTAATAAGCTTTGTAGAAAAATACAATTTTGTAATTGAGCTTATCCTTCACCACCTCTCCCTATGCTGCACACCCAGCCCTCTCTCTCCTCATTTATTGCCCTTAATCCATGTGATAATGCATCTTGACCATTGATTCAATTTCTTTCTCAAATTCTATTGATTTACAAGAGATACATTGTCATAAATACCCATAAGTTTTCACCCCATATAAAAACCCAAAAATAAGACCAAAGATCTGAGACTCTCTCATTTTACCTAGCTAGCAACCTCTCCTCCTCTCCTCCTCTCAAAACCGTAGCTTCTCCCTCCTTTCTCCTCCATTGATTTTTCAACTTTCATCCACCAAATCACCTCGAACCTATTCTACATTCATATATCTTCTTCTCTTCACCTTTGATTCCATTTTCACACCATAAAGAGCTTCCTTTCTTGAAGATTGCGTGACATTTGTGTAGATTTGTGAAGATTATTGTTGACTTGTTCTTGACCTTCATTTTCTACTCTTTTCTAGTTGATCTTGAGGTAAGCATCATATCTTTTGCATTTTAACTATTAGCATGTAAATCTCTCTTCTACTCCTCTATCCTCTCTAAGAGGCTTAGAGGTTCATTTCAAACACTATGTCAAGGACATTTTGGGAGCCTTGGGTGTTTGAAGTGAACCCTTGTATGAGAGAGGTTTCTTATGTTTTCACCATAATGTTCTTGCATTTTCATACTCATTTTGTCATTTTGCATGAATAAAAATTTCACATGATATATGCATCCTATTGTTCATGTCATAACTTGCAAGTTAAGATTTTGGTTTAATTTATTGAGTGAGAGGGTTCGGTTTTAGGCTTCTAAGATTTAGGGTTTTGCCTTCCTTTTACTCTTTGATTTTTGTGTAAATAAATGCTTGATTTGCATAAAGTGTTCCATGTGTTGATTATGAGTTTTGGTATGAAAAAACTTGTTGTTTATGTTCATATAGGGTTGGCCTTAGAGGCCCTTTTGGTGCTCATCTTTGTCCTAAAAATTGTATTGTTTGATCTTGTGTAGATGAATATAAATGTGTTAGAGTGTTTTTAACCTTTTCAACCCGTTCATTCATTTATTTTTACCTTACCACTCATTAATCTTTTACCAAAAGTAAAAAAACATGTTAACTTTTACTTTACTATCTCATTAAATAATTACCATTCACCTCATGCATTTTTACTTTACCATCTCATTAAGTAATTGTTGCGTTAAAAACACACTTAGAGCAAGTGTACTCTTTTCATGATAGTATAAAAGATTTATCGTATCCACGAGGATTAATTAACAAGCACCAAACTAGTCGAGATTATATATTGTTTAGGCGAAAAATAGTTTGATGATTATAGAAACAAAATAAAAAGAAATAAATAGCAAAATTGAATACAAGTTTAATAAATGGAGAGATCTAAGGTCGCGGTTTCACTTGCGAAGCGATTCCCTATGTCTAATTCTACTGAATTCCCTTATTTTATTTAATTACCAATCCCTTTACTAAAACTATTAATCCGTTTGGTCATTCGCGATTAATATTCTTTTCCTAAATTAACCCACGTTTGGTCATGCAAGAATTTAAATTCGGGAAAAGCATAAAGAGCAAAAAGGTTGAATGATTGGAAGACTAAATTATGGTTTGGTCATGCCCTAATTAAAGCCTCAATTATCCTATAGGTCATTAAGACTAATTGCGATGCGGTCATTGATCGATTAATTAATTAAGAACATGCAAAGGGTAGCTAATCCTAATCATGTGATAAAAACAATAGGACAATATTAATTTAAATAAAAATAGGAATTCAAATCGAAATTAGAACGTAAAAAAGTCTCTAGCGTGCGAAGATCAACAAGGCGCAGAAGAGGACTTAGGTATACATACTAATTAAGAACAATAAAATAGAAATTAGAGTCATGAATTACGAGAGATAAAAATAAGCAGAAAATTAGAGGAATTATTATTACGAGTCTTGATCTCTTTTACTGCTCAGGAAGCTACTCTCGCGGTGTAAAAAGCAGTACTCAAATCTCTGACTCTCTCCTAGACATTACTGTTGCCGTCGTTTTCCTGTGCGGCTCCGTCCTCCCTTTCAATTCATCCTGCAAACCCTTTTAAATTGATGCATCGGGTTCCGTGCTTCCCCAATTGCTCCTCACGTGGGCCTTCCTTTCTCCACAATGGGCCACATCCTTTTTCTTTCCAAAGCAGACACCCACATATATAATATACACTAGGACGATTACCCGTGCGATGCGTGAAGAAGATGATATTTTCTGAATGTAGTTTGAAAAAGCATCGAGCGTTTTATAAAGGGGTATAAAAATCATAACACATATATATAAGAAGAAGAAGCAACAATAGCCCTTGGTGGGATGAGGCAACAATGTCGGTCAAAAATAGAGAGTGAGGTATATTGGTAAGCGATTAGAAGTCTGAAAATGAAGTACATTTTGATAATAAAAAAAGTCTTGGACAAAAAAAACTTTTTTCGGGGTATGTCGGTCCAAAAATATAGAGTGGGGGTATATTGATAAATAGTGGGGTACAAAATGAGGGGGTATATTGGTAAATGGTGGGGTACAAAATATAGAGTGGGGGTATGTCGGTCCAAAAATATAGAGTGGGGGTATATTGGTAAACAGTGAGGTACAAATGAGGGGTATATTGGTAAATGGTGGGAATAAAATTTTCCCATAAAAGTGAATGAAAAAAAAAGAGTGTTGGACAAAAAAATTCGAGGAGTCGTCAGTAAAAATATAGAGTGGGGGTATATTGGAGTGGGGTACAAAATGAGGGGTATATTGGTAAATGGTGGGAATAAAATTTTCCCACCAAAAGTAGATAAAAAAAAAGAGTGTTGGAAAAAAATATTTGTCAGGGGTATGTCGGTACAAAAATATAGAGTGGGAGTATATTGGTAAACAGTGAGATACAAAATGAGGGGTATGTTGGTAAATGGTGGGGCACAAAATATAGAGTGGGGTATGTTGGTCCAAAAATATAGAGTGAGAGTATATTGGTAAACAGTATGGTATAAAATGAGGGGTATATTGGTAAAGGGTGAGAAAAAAATTTCCCACCATAATCCTATAGTCAACGATTTTGGTTTAATATGTAGAGATATATAATATTTATAAAATATTATATACATATATCAATAATATATATTATTTTCTTTCTTTTTATCTTTTCTTTCTCTCTATAAAATAAAGAGCAAATTAAGTTAGTGATTTATATAATTGGTATATAATTACTCTAAAAGAAGACTTAATGTATCTCACAAAAAATGTACCAAATTAGAGTTTATCAACTCCCCACACTAAACATTTGCATGTCCTCAAGCAAATTCTCATTTCAAAACTTTTGAATAAATAATAGAGATAGCCAGAATAAGAAACCCAAAATTAGAAGCCTTGATAATGGTGATAGATAGTATAGAACATATGAGGTGTCAAAGGTTGCCCTTGATTAGAGACTCGAGTCCCAGAAGATTACATTTACGTGAACAATGGCACTCGCTCACAATCTCTCTAAGTGTTTAGGGACTAGTGAAAATATACACTCAAGTTTCCACAAAATGCACATTACCATATGTTTGTAATTTGACCAAATCTCCACTAAATAGTTCACATGCATGCAAAAGACGGGGTTTCATGGGTTGCAATGGGGCCAAGGTGAATTCATGCAGGGTAGGAAATAAGAAGAGGGAGATAATCAAATGGCTAAAAGAAAAAACAAGAAGCAAACAGTAACCATTGAAACCAAATGTGGAGCTCCTATCTATTTTACAATTTTTGTCCAAACTCCAAATTAATATCACTTTCATTCTTCTTCTATTGAATCAACTCTCTTTGATTTACCCTTTTCTCTTGAGTAGACTTTTTTTTTTTTTTTTTTTGGATTTGCCCTTTGGCTCTTTTATTCTTTTGATGTGTCATTTCCTCCTTTACTTTTCTCTTTTTTTTTTCAAATTTTCTTTTTTTTTTTCTTAGGAGGAAAAAGGTAAGTACATGAAAACTTCTATTTTGTTTCCTTTGTAGGAAGATATTCTTACAAGCACATGATTCACTAATTTTTTTTCATCCTAACAAGATAGACAACTAAAGTATTGGGCGAAATTTCAATCACGACAATATAGATCATTAAAATATGAGGGCGTAGTTGTAATTTTCAATAGTTACTCCACATTCAATTTCAATTGGTTGCTAAAAAAAAAAAAAAGAAAAATATATCACAGGTACCAAAGAACAAAAAAAGATAACAATTAGGCTCGAAAGGGGCAACTAAGAGATAAATTCAACAAAGCAACTCTGTGGCGAGAAAAATACCTAAATTCCCCAAATCTTTTTAAATGATGCAAATCAATTTTAGCCTTGAAATGGTCAAAAGACAAATTCTAGAATGTAACAAATTGGGAAACACACTCATAGAAAGAAAAGGGGTAAAAATTTATTATTTAGTAGCAATCCCTTATGAAGGCTCGGATCTCACATTTAGAAGCTAGTTCACAAAAAGTACTCATGAGGCACAAATGCTAATTATTAGCTTCCTAAGGACAACCTCACGATTACAATTAAGCACAAGTCTGTCAAATGAATCAATTATGGGTCCCCTAAAGGCATAATCTCTATTTTTTCAATATAAGCATAATTCATGCAAAGCAAGCCGAGAAAAAATGCTATCAACATATGTAGTGGGTATATGCATTAATAGAGATCAAGTGACAACATATAATATCCTCCCCACACTAGCATGAAGCATGGTCCTCAATGCAAAATATTAGATTAGCACAAAAATAAATAAATGAGAGAGTAAAGTGACTTCCACTGAGAGAGCTTGCGATGCGAGCTTATTGCTAAAAACAAAATAAAACAAAACAAAAATGAGATAAAATAAAACACAGGTTGCCTCTGCGAAAGCGCTTGTTTAACGTCGTGAGCACGGCGATAGTTGGTGCTCAATCGGTGGCTCTCAAGAGCAAATTTTACATCTAACAGCGATTGCACCTTCTTAGCTTTCTTACCATGTGGTTCACATTGTTCTTTCTTTTTCCACATGGTGGATGAACTTCAAATGATGGTGATATTTTCTTGTATCTCCATCCACCACTAAACTAGGATCTGCATAATAAGAACTTTTTCAAAGGTTACGCATCTTTAGATCACAAAAAATATTAGTTTCAACCACATCATCAAAATAAGGAGAAGTAAAGAAAATAAATTTTCATTGAAATTTAAAGCTTTAATAACATCATCTTCTTTACCACTCCTTAAAGTTACTTTCCCTTATTAACCTCAATTATAGCATCACCAATGGTTAAGACAATTTGGCAGAGAAATTTGGGTTTTCTCCTCTTTCTCCAAATCGGGAACACTGTTGATCTTTCTCGATCTCCTCATGCTTTGCTCTCATCAATGGAATCTGTTATCTCAATTTGACTCTCCTTAGTAGGATCTATTATTTTGATTTGACTCCTTGGTAGGAGTCTCTTCATCTTTCTCGAGAGCTTCTTCCTCTAGATTATCTTCTCTGGAGAACAACTTCATCACTACTAAGAATATTATCTTTATATTGCTCAGATTCTTCATTTTGGGGTAGACTTAGTTTGTAAATAAAGAGTTTCTTGAGCCAAGTGAGTTGTTACCATATCAATAACCTTTGACAATTGATTCTTCAAACTATCAAGTGTTTCATTTGTTTGCTCCATAAATTTGACTAAGACCTCATCAATATCAGTTCCTCCTCTTTCCTCTCCACTTGTAGTGACTCATAATTATCGATTGGAGGAATAATAAGGAGGTGGCTCATAGTCATCCCAATAGTTTGAATAAGGCTCATAAGGAGGAGAAAATGGCGTTGACATTGAGGCATATACCAATATGACTTCTCTAAATTTCTTTGTGTCTCTGCCTCTCTAATGTAGTCTCAGAGAGTTTTAACCATGATTTAGACTTTTCAACTTTGCAAAACAAAGTGAAGCTATAGCGGGCTCTTGGGAAAGTGTTATCAATTTTTTTTGTATTTTCAATAAGATAAATAAATAAATAAACAAAAATAAAAAGCAAAAAAATGTCTAAAGCAATAAAAATCTTTTAGTTTAATATTGCTAAATTAATCCCAGTGGCGCCAAAAACTTGTTGCGTTAAAAACACACTTAGAGCAAGTGTACTCTCTTTCATGTAGTATAAAAGATTATCGTATCACGAGGATTAATTAACAAGCACCAAACTAGTCGAGATTATATATTGTTTAGGCGAAAAATAGTTTGATGATTATAGAAACAAAATAAAAGAAATAAATAGCAAGAATTGAATACAAGTTTAATAAATGGAGAGATCTCAAGGTCGCGGTTTCACTTACAAGCGATTCCCTATATCTAATTCTACTGAATTCCCTTATTTTATTTAATTACCAATCCCTTTACTAAAACTATTAATCCGTTTGGTCATTCGCGATTAATATTCTTTTCCTAAATTAACCCCGTTTGGTCATGCAAGAATTTAAATTCGGGAAAAGCATAAAGAGCAAAAAGGTTGAATGATTGGAAGACTAAATTATGGTTTGGTCATGCCTAATTAAAGCCTCAATTATCTATAGGTCCATGCATTAATTGCGATGCGATCATGTTGATCAATTAATTAATTAAGAACATGCAAAGGGTAGCTAATCCTAATCATGTGATAAAAACAATAGGACAATATTAATTTAAATAAAAATAGAATTCAAATCGAAATTAGAAACGTAAAAAGTCTCTAGCGTCGAGATCAAAAAAGCGCAGAAGAGGACTTAGGTATACATACTAATTAAGAACAATAAAATAGAAATTAGAGTCATGAATTCTGAGAGATAAAAATAGCAGAAAATTAGAGGAATTATTATTACAGTCTTGATCTCTTTTATAACCGAGAAGCTACTCTGCGGTGTCAAAAGCGGTCTCAAATCTCTGACTCTCTCCTAGACATTACTGTTGCCGTCGTTTTCCTGTGCGGCTCCGTCCTCCCTTTCAATTCATCCTGCAAACCCTTTTAAATTGATGCATCGGGTTCCGTGCTTCCCCAATTACTCCTCACGTGGGCCTTCCTTTCTCCACAATGGGCCACATCCTTTTTCTTTCAAAGCAGACACCCACATATATAATATACATATATAATATTTATAAAATATTATATACATATATCAATAATATATATTATTTTCTTTCTTTTATCTTTTCTTTCTCTCTATAAAATAAAAAGCAAATTAAGTTAGTGATTTATATAATTGGTATATAATTACTCTAAAAGAAGACTTAATGTATCTCTAAAAATGCACCAAATTAGAGTTTATCAGTAATTACCATTCACCTCATGCATTTTTACTTTACCATTCACTAACTTTTTACTAAAAGTTTTACCACTTACCAATTTGCAAAAATACCCAAAACATTTTCTCACTTGCATTTCCCACTTTTATCTTCATAAAATAAACCCCAAAACTTTTTACCACTTTCAAAACAAAAACATTTCATCTCATTTCCTAAACACTAAAAACCCAAAAACATTTTACCACTTTCTTACTTAAACCTTTTACCATTCCTTACCAAATTACTTTCATATTCATGCATCCTCATTCACACTTAGTCTATGTGACACTCTCATGCATCCTCATATGTTCATGTTCCTTGCTTCCTTTTATGTGCTAGTCATTCATTCACTTGTATGCTTTGCATCCATTCTTGTATGCTCATGCATCCTTGTATATACTCATTCATTCTCAAATGTTCATGCATTTACATGCATTCATGCTTATCTAATCTAGCACATCATGATCACATGCTCATATCCTCATATACTTGCTTAATCATGTATTCAATTAATCATGTATTCATTTGTTCATGGCAACTTGTAAATATTCTTCATGTTTGCTTTGCTTATGCTTTCTTATTGTTGCCTTGGTTTGGATTTGAAAAGATTTGAAATGTTCTATTTCTTTTTCAAACTCGAAATCACTTGTTTTGCTAATAAAAAACCTAAGGCATCTTTTTCATAAACAAATCATTAGCCATCACTCGAAGCCATTGCTTGTTTGATCGTTAATGAGGAGTTATTAGTGATAGTCACTCGAAGCCTTTGCTTGTTTGACTATTATGAAAGCTCCACACATTAATTAAACAACCAAAACCCAATTCAAATTTTCTAAAAAATAACATGAGCCATTAGTGGTAATTATCACTAAGACTCATCTTTTTCCAAAACATTTCAAAAAGATAATAAAGCGTTGCGACTAGTGATCACGAGTAATTGCTCGTGATTATCGGTTCCAACACTTTTCTTTCAAGTTAGTAATGAGCGCCACTCGAAGCCATTGCTTGTTTGGTATTCATGAGCGGCGAGTCATATTTCCAAAACCCAAAAGATAAGATAAAGACAAAACACAGATTTTCTCAAGATTAAGAACCAAGAACTACGTAGCTTTGATCCTCGTCTCATTGAAGTGCGTAGGAGCAGGTCACATCCGTCAAGCACTCTTTTAAAAAATCTTAGTTTAGTTTCACTTTTCAAAGATCCCAAAAGATTTCTTTCTCCCTTGTTTTCTAAAAAACTCTTTCAAATAAAAGGAAAAGAAAAGAAGTAGAGCGATTTATTTCAAAACAAACAAACCAAACCACACATCGAATTAATGGTTCCCTTTCGGTAGAAAGGAGGTGTAGAGTGCTAATACCTTCCCCACACCTAGCAGCCCCAGAACCTACATCTACGAGTTTTGAAAGACCGGTTGCTTTCAAAAGGTTTTCCTAATATTTTCCTTAATAAATATTAGTGGCGGCTTCATTGATCGATTTCTTTTAGAAAAGTTGTAAGCGAGGAAGGTTCTCCTCGGGGACTTTTAGGCGCAACACATATGTAATGCCAACTTGTTTTACCTTTAAGATGCCAAGATAGAATATAAATTTTCAATAGAAAAAGAACAAAGGGGCTACTTATCTTTGAGGAAGAAACCGAGATAGGACATGCAATTCTAATCCACTTAAAAAACATAAATAGAGCAAGAACATAAATGGATTGCCATCATTTGAATTCAAATTCAAATTCTTATACATATGTAATGCCAACTTGTTTTACCTTTAAGATGCCAAGATAGAATATAAATTTTCAATAGAAAAGAACAAAGGGCTACTTCACAATTATTAAGTGAGGAAGAAACCGGATGTTTCCACTCTCGAGAGCAAGATGCCAAGTCGTGAATGAATAAGGAGGCAAATAACTCTATTGCAAATAACTCTCGGAACCTTGCACCTCAGTAAGATCAACTTGTAAGTATTAGTGATAACTTGAGTTGCTTAATCAAAAAAATCGCTTTGGTCAAATAAATTTCTTTCACACATGTCCCTAGCTCATTAAATTTCTCTTCCACTTTTCATTTTATATAATCTAGATAAGATATCAAAGCACAAAAATCATCAAGAACTAGCACTAACTTAACTCGAATCACTCAAATGGCAAAGTGAAGACAACATTTCAAATCAAAAGAAAACAAAATCAGTGAGAAATTTCCACTAGAAGCACATGTATCAAATTCTTAGTTACATCTTTCCACATGAAACCAAATCGACCCCTTAAAAAGCAGTGACAATCAACTCGGCCTGAGAAGATTCTAACAAAATGGTAAATTCAATGACAAGTAGCGCAGTTAAAAACAAGCAGTCCACTCCTCACACCTCTATCCTTTTATTTACTAATAATCCTACACCACACCACACAAAGTGAAATCAATCAATAATAGATTCCACCAATTTAATTAGCTTTCAAAATCACGAGCGAGAACACGTCAGCAGAACCAATTTTTCAAATAAATAAGTGGTTATATATGGTGTAAATAAGAAGGTACTTCATACTATACAAGTAAATCTATAAAATTACGAATTATACTGTAAAAGCAAAACCAACGAGTCTCGAGGCGAAAGCGGCAACAATTGACCTGCTTCACACCTTTGCGGTGTTCCCAAGCGACTCAAGGCTGCAATATTAATTAGTTAATATCATATTTGAATAAGCTGTAAGAGTAATTTTTCTCTTAAGATTAGTACATCAAATGTGTTTGCTTGATAGAATAAGCATACTAATAAATGACTCGAGATTGAGAATTATCCATAGGGATCTCAAGGCAAGCAATGACTCAATATTCTGATCCTCAATTAACAAACATTTGTTAGTCTAGTAAACTATAGTCTCTCTTCAATATGATATGACAACTTAATAAGTGTTTTGAAAATTGGAGCCCTGACCAATAGATAACATATTTCTTGATAATAAGGCGTTTTAGCATTTTAGAATTTTGCCAATAGAACAAGCATACTAAAGCCCATTTGAAACAAAACTTGAAAGTCAATCATATAGCAATTTAGGTAGACAACTAGAATTCATGCAAAATATGGAGTAACATTATACAATGAGCACCCAACTTATATTCAAAGTTATATCACAAGGTAAAGAATTTGATTTTACCTTCTCGAGAGTAGATTCAACTTTGTTGTAGAGGAGTTGCAAAGTGGTTACGATTTCCAAGCAGGTTGACACCATTAGACTTTTTCTTGTCCCTTTTAAGGAAAAGGTGGAAAGTAAGAATAGAGTTTGCAATTATCTGATAAGATCTAGAGCAAGAACTTTTCGTCTCGAATCATCGGTTAATTCATGATCACGAACACGAAATTGATTCATTTAGTTGAGCACTTAGTCATACAATCATGAGCGTCGAGGAGCGAACTTGTAGAATTATATTCAAGTAAATCCCCAATCTGGTCCCTCAACTATCACCTTCTCTACAATTAAATCCTTAAACTACTTAAACTAATTAAGCGAGTCCCTAACGTTTTCTCAAGTCGTCAAGTTCTAACAAATGATATAATGAAACATACATAGGTATTTGAAAGAATGAAGGGATTATTGTGTAAAGCACAAGGACAACATGATTTAATCATTTCATCAAGGACCCTTATAATAATCTAATTAAAGTATTAAACAAACACCATAGAAAATTAAAAACCGGACACCCCATTTCATATAAGGCAGAGATATTCATTCAACTACCATGATAAAATTAGTATCCATCCTCCCCCAACCCAAACCCCCATTCAGCTCTGAGAGATAAGGGGTTAGGGTTTTATAAATAAGTGCTTGGGGTTGGGGTTTGATTTAAGAAAAGAGGAATACTTACAAGGGTTTGGCGCGAGAGAAGATGAGTTAGGGTTTCAAATCAAATACCATCTCAAAGTATCTCCATAGCATCTTTTAATCAAAAACAACACTTGAGTTTAGGGTTTCCAATCAAATACCATCTTCTCATCTTTTAGGGTTTCTTTGAACTACAAATCGAGAGAATACAAACCATGTTAGTTGTTGGTAATGGCGAGGCGTGAGAGTTTTGTTTGCAGTGGCGAGAGAGTGAGAGAATGAGAGACTGCCGTAGGCGTCGAGATATTGAGATTGAGAGCAGCGAGAGAGTTAGAGGCGAGAGTGAGAGGCGAGAGAGAGTGTTCTATTTGGGAGAGAATGGCGAGAGAGTGAGAGGCGAGAGGCGTGTTCTATTTAGGAAAAATTAAGCGTCCATTTAGTATCGGTTGTTTAAAAACACGATACTAAATGTGTTTGAATACACATTTAGCATCGGTTGTTTAAATAGCCGATGCTAAATATCAAACAAAAACGTAAGTTATTGCTTTAATTGCAAAAATGCCACGGTTCAATATTTAGCATCGGCTATACAAACAACGGATGCTAAATGGTGTAACATTTAATGTCCTTTTTCCACTAGTGCATCAATAATGGAGAAATGTGTTTTATTGATAGTGGAACTACCCATATAATTTTAAAGGATAAAAAAATATATTTCTTCTATTTAGTAAGCGCGGCAGAAGTTAGTACTATATCTGACTCTTGAAAAATAATTGAAGCTCCGGAAGAGCTAATATACTGTTATCCAGGAGAACAAATTTACGTATTGAGAATGCATTATATTTCCCTAAGTCTCGTAGAAATTTATTAAGTTCAAAGATATTCATATAAATAGAAATCATATTGAAATGAGATATTGAATATTGAATATTTTTATATTATGAGACATACTTTTGATAAAATAAGTGTAGTGGAAAAATTGCCTACTTTTTCCTCTGATTTGTACTACACTTATAAACGAGAAATTTACATATCATAATAATTTAGTTGTTGGCAAGATCGGTTGGGCCATCAGAGTATATTATGATCACGAATAATGATTAAAATTTCTATGTGAACTTGTATTGAAGAGCCAGTAGTTTCTTGAATCTACTAATTTTTGTGTTCACTAATTTCCAAAGGAAATTGGCAATTTGAGAATAATAAGTCTCTCATATTTCTAGAACTAATATAAGGTGATATTTGTAAACAAGTACACTAATCACATGGACCATTTAGATATTTGTAGTTTTAATTGATGCATCAACTAGATAGCCACATATATATTATATATATTTGTCGTCAACTCACAACTGGAAGTTTGTGAGATTGTTTGCTCAACTAATTTGAGTAAGAGGTCATTATGTGAATTACCTTGAAAACATATGATAAGTATTGTATGTCTATTAGAATTGATATTGGATATCACACATCATACGTTCATTCATAAAATGATCTTGAAGAACCATTCTTTAGACGTCTAAAGTTTATCACATGACCAATACTTATGAGATAAGAAGTTCTATATACTTGGGAACATGTAATTTTACATGCTATAATTGATTCGCATCAAGCCAACAAGTTATCACAACTCTTCCCCTTTACATTTGGTTTTGGACCACGAACTTAAAATTTCCCATCTTAGAACTTTTGGATGTGCAATGCCTTTGTGATGGAGTTTTGAAATATATATCGGATATAAATCTCCATGTATAATATAGTATCTTGAGCCGATAATTGGAGACTTGTTTCTAGTCTAGTTTGATGATTATCATTTGAAGAATTAGATTTCCTAACATTAGGGGGAGAGAATAAGCAGCTGTAAAAAAAGAGATTAGTTTGAATGAAATATCATTATCTCATGTTGATCCTCAAACTAAACAATGTGAACTAGAAGTTCAAAAGATAATTCATTTGCAAAGCTTAGCAAATTATCTACCAAATGATTCACTGATCCAAAAGGTGTGACCAAATCATATATATCAGCTGCTAATGATCCAATAGAATGGATGTCCCTGTTAGACAATCTAATATTGCAAATGAGTCTCAACCGCGCTGAAGTGTGGTAGACCAATCGGTTCCAAAGATAAAAATCCTCGAACAACAAAAGGAGCTAAAAAAAATGGTCCAAGCGAGGATATAGAAACTCTAAAAGAGTATTGGACATAATTGACATTCTGAGTTCGGAAGAACTAATCAGTGCACAGGAAAGTTATGAAATTAATGAGATCTCAATGAGTTATGTCAAGAATGAAATACAATGGAACCTAAATGAAGTCAACGGTTGACGATATTTTAACATATAATATAGCACTAAGTTTGATAATTGATGGCGAGGATCATGAAGCAAAGTCTACTAAAAAATGTAGGCAAAGTGAGAATTGGCCAAATTGAAAGATGAAATTGAAGCAGAATTAAGCTCAATTTAAAAACGTTTTTGGACCTGTAGTCCAAACACCTGAAGGTGTGAAACCAGACGTGTACATATGGATTTTTGTGTGTGCAAAAACAAAATGAGAATGGTGAAATTGTGAGATACAAAACTCGACATGTTGCTCATGCATTTGGACAAGTACTTTTAGTACTTAATTGCCTTGTAATGCATGAAGAACTCAATTTTCACAAGATGAATATTGGTACAACTTATTTGTATGACTCATTTGATAGTAATAACTATCAAAGATCCCCGAAGGATTTAATATTACAATGTACACTTTTTGGAATCTCGAGATGATTACTCAAATTAAATCAATCCCTCCATGAGATAATGTAATTTGAACACATATGGTATAATCATCTAAATTTATATTCTAAAGAAGGGATACAAAAATGACATCACCTATCCATATAGTTTTACAAAAGTATTTTTGGAAAGAATTTGCTATATCTGATGTCTATGTTGAGACATAAATATTATCAGAACTCCTGAAGAGCTTCCCATAAAATAAAATAAAAACTATAGACTGTTCAAACAAAGAGGTGTAGATGAATGACATCAAATTATATCTGATTGATTTTTGAGGTTGATCTTACAGGTGACCTCAACTTGGAAAATCCTAGAAGGATTCAAGATAAAAGGAAATATCTTTAACTAAATTCTTTTGAGAAATAATGTCTCATATTGATCTGCAGAAATTATTTAAATTGAGTACATATGAAATATCTCAGTCCTGAAAACTATGAAAGCATGCATGCATATTAGCAAATGTTATATCCAAATTGACATGAAAATATTATGTGATAATTAGTAGCAATATAGTTCATTACATACCAAAAGGCATTAGAAAAAAGAGGATGCATTTTCATTTTTGACTATCTAATGAATAAATTATATTATGTATGTTACACAAATTAACCATGCGGATACAAAGTATTTTTTGATCCAGTTAAGTCGGATTACAAATCGGCTATTATTTACATTTGGTGACAACTTTGAAATATCTTTATGATCTATAAAACAATCTATAGTTCTTGCTTCTCCATTTCATGTCCAAAGCCAAAAATTCAAGGAAGATGTTTTGAAGATATCACGATCACAAAGTTCTATTAAAAGAGGATACAATCTGGTTGTGATGGAGTAGATTGTTCCATATGCACTCGAGGAGAAACTCGAAATATTGAAATTCATATTCTTTAGTGATGTTTAAATCGGGGAGAAAAGCGCACTCTTTTTCCCTTTTCAATGTTTTGTCCCCTTTGGGTTTCTGAAGGTTTTTAATGAGCGGTTGCTATGCTATTCTATGAGCTACTCTAAATGAAAGAAAAGAAAGTCTTTGGATAATTCATTTCCCTCATTTCATTCCTCAAAGACACTTATTTGTAGCAGTACAAATATTAGTGGCTACCAACTATTAGTCCCACGTAGGCAAGAAAAATCTATTACAAGATATTATTTCAGCGGAAATAAAGGACAAGCCACTGACTCACACACAATTTGTTAAAAGTGGTAAATGAAAATAAAAGGAATTCAAACATATTCGGATAGATAGTTGGGCATTCTTGTGATTCTCTTGCCCGACCCATTGCGTCATCAACAACATGCTCACTTGTAGTAGAGCTTTGGCCCACTGCACTTGGTTGATATTGCTAACAATGCCACCGGTTGGAAAAGCACCTTGTCCTCGAGGTGAAACTTGCTGCCAATTTCATTCCATGGTTCGAACTTGTATCTTACGAGGCTTAAGCGAGCCCTTTGGACTAAGACATGGCGTGTAGGTGGATCGGTTGAAGTATCAAGCTTAGTATCTAGAATTGCCAAAGGTGTAATGACAAGGTGGTTGTCGATTGTGATGGTGGTAAGGGTCCCAAAGCCGTAGCGGCGAGGCCCACGATGCTTCTTCAGCGATGAGCGATGGAATACGAGGATGGTCGAGACTACGGTGGTAAGTTCAATTTATAAACAACGGCGCCTATCGTTCCATGGCGAGGATAAGGGCCAGTAAAAGCGCTTAGGCAGTTTATGATGGGGCTAGATTTGGAAGAGGACTTCCTGTATGGTTTCAATTTAACATATACCAAGTCTCGATCTCGAAAAACTGACTCTCTACGGTCTTTATCGGCATACATCTTCATTCGGGCTTGAGCTTTGTGATTTCCGTTTGTGATTGCAGCAATTCTGTCGAGCCCGACAACATAGTATCAGCTGCTTCAACGGTGAGTTACCCGACAAATAAGTGGGAATAGATGGGGTGGTTTGCCAAAAATGATGTGGAATGGTGAGGTACGGTGGTGAATGTGATGATGTATTATAAGACCATTCATGAGAGCAAGAAATTATACCACTTAGAGGATTGCTTTGTGTACAAAGGATGCGAGGTAATGTTCGGGACTCGATTTAGAACCTCGGTTTGTCCATCGGTTTCGGATGATAAAATTTGTACTCATTCGGAGTTTTGTGCCTGGCGAGAAAACAATTCTTTCGAGAATTTCTTTGATAAAAATAGGATCTCGGTCGGGACACAAGGCTACGAGGAAAACCGTGGTGTTTACACACTAAGTCCATGAAGAGAAGGAGCGACTTTGTGGCGGTGAAGTTGCTAGGTAAGGCTCCAAAATGGGCACCTTTGGAGAAGCGATCAACAATTACCAAGATACTATGTATCCTTGAGAAGATGGCAAACCGGTGATGAAATCAAGTGACAAATCCTCCCATCAATGAGAGGATTAGCGAAAGGTTGTAGTAGACCCCAGGGCTGCTTAGTATCATATTTAATTTGTTGCGAGACAGAACATTGAGATATATATGTGTTTACATCCTTGCGCATTCCTTGCCAAAAAAATTATCATGAAGTCTCATAAATGTTTTCAAGGATCCTTGGTGGCCTCAATTGGGAGTTATGGAACTCTGCGGTAACCTCTCTTTGAAAGAAGCGGTTGGAAGGATCAAATCTTGCCTTTGAAGAAAATAAGTCCTTGATGAGTGGTGTAATCCTTTGTAGTGGCGATTCTTTGTGAGACTTTAGAGAGAGGCTGCTTTGAAATTCTTCATTATTTTGCAAGCATGGTGAAGAAGGTCATCTAGAAAGCAGAAAATGAGGCATAGACAAAGTGTAGCAAGCGGGGTGACTCAATCACGGGACAAAGCATTGCAACTATGTTAGTGTTCGGTTGTATTGGATAGAAATCATACCCAAGTAGTTTAGAGAGGTATACCTGCTTTGCTCGGTATGCGTATAACTTGAGAAATCAGCTCCTTTAGACTCTTATGATTGGTCGGAATGGTGAAGCGATGACCTAAGAGATATTGCCTCCATTTCTTCCACAGGTAGTGATGGCATGAAGTTCCACCACATAAGTAGAAGACTTGAGCAATCGGGGAAAATTGCTTCTTTGAAGAAAGCAATTGGGTGGCTCCACTTGTATTAAAGCGCACCATAGCGTGGCACAGAGGCATCCGTTTCTAAGGTAAATGGCCCGTTGAAGTTGGGAGAGCGAGGATAGGTGCCTCGAGTCATGGATTCCTTAAGTAAATCGAATGCTGCCTGTGCTTCCTCGTTCCAATGGAAGGAATCTTTCTTTAAAAGATTAGTGAGAGGAGCTGCCATTGTTGCATACCCTTTAATAAACTTACGGTAAAAACCGGTGAGTCCCAAAAAACCTCTAAGAGTCGTGACAGTAGCTGGAGTTGGCCATTTAACCATGGCTTCAATTTTGGATGAGTCAGCCCGTATGCCATCCGGAGAGATAATGTGACCCAAGTACTCAAGTTGTTGTTGGGCAAATAGGCACTTAGATCGCTTGAGGTAGAATTTGTTTGAAACCAGAATTTCAAAGACCTGTCTGAGGTGATGTAAGTGCTCATTGAAGGAAGGGCTGTAGATTAATATGTCGTCAAAAAATACAACAACAAATTGGCGCAAGAATGGCTTGAAGAGATCATTCATTGCAGCTTGGAATGTGGATGGCGCATTGCATAAGCCAAAAGGCATAACCGTGTACTCATAGTGACCTTGATGGGTTCGAAATGCTGTTTTTGGAATGTCATTAGGGTGCATTCTGATTTGATGGAATCCCTGTTGCAAATCCAGCTTCGAGAACCAAGATGCTCCACCCAATTCATCAAGTAATTCGTCTATGGTAGGCATTGGAAACCTATCCTTGACAGTAACGGCGTTCAAAGCCCTGTAATCAACACAACAACGCCAGGAACCATCCTTTTTTTTTACTAGAAGGACTGGTGACGAGAATGGACTATGGTTGGGTTGTATGAAGCCAGTTTGGAGCATTATGGGTATCGGTAGGGTCGAACATTGACTGGGGAGGAGTTTGGTATGAGGTGGATTTGGTGGTCTGAGGGTCGTTTGGGAGGTAAGGTGGAAGGAGTGGAGAAGAGTGAGTCAAAGTAGGAAAGGAGGGATTCAATTTCTGGGTATGGAAGTAGGAGGCAATTGAGTCGGTCTGGGTGTATCGTTTAATCTGGTGAAGTGAAAGTGCATTTGGAGTGAAGGGAGCATCTGCATATAGTGTGGTAGACTTAGCCAAGTGTGTAAATGTGAGGGTTAAGTTTTTATAGTCCATCAATCTTGGTCGATGGATTGTAACCAAGGAACACCAGAAACAATTTTGCACCTCTAAAGGTAAGACAAATAAATCCACAATAAATGAAATACCTTGGATAGAAAGAGATACCTGATGGCAGATGTGTGTGCAATCCAATTTATCGCCATTCCCGATCATAACACAGAGTGTTGTAGTCGTTGGTTGCAGTGTGAGGCCAAGGAACTTTGCCACCCTAGATTGGATGAAGTTGTGTGAACTTCTCTCGTCGACCGGACACATCAAATGGTTTCTTATGAACGTGTCCAGTGATACGAAACGTGTTGTTGTCAGGTGAGCCAGACATAGCATGAAGGCTAAGTTGAGCTGGTGTATCTGTGGGTTGTTCAGAGTTGGTATTTGAGTCGGTAACAGTGTCTAGGAGTGTTGATGTATCAGGCTCAATATCCTCTTCAGAAATCAGCATATAAAATTTCCCTTTGCATTTGTGACCAGGAACAAAACGTTCATCGCAATTGTAGCACAAATTGCGTTCACGTCGAGAAATCATTTCCTCAGTCGTAAGACGGCGAAAATTGGGTTTAGGGTTAGGGATGTTGGTCGTGCTAGGTGTTTGGTTTGTGGAAGATAGTGAGACAGTGGTTGTTGTGGTTGGTGAAGTAGTGGTATTAGAAATGGAAGAGGTAGGGAAGTGTGATTTACCTTTGAAGTTGCGTTTGCGGTCTTCGATTTTGTCTTCCTGAATCTTTGCTAGTGCTGTGGCGTGAGGAAGGGATAAGGGAACGAATGCTTGGACTTCTCGACGTATTTCTGGAAGTAACCCTGAAACAAAGCAACTTAGCAGGAATTGATGAGGTAAACCAACCACTCGATTGGCTAATCGTTCGAACTCATGAAGGTATTGGTTGTGGTTCCCATACGAGGCGGTTTGAACAAAACGCGCGGTCTTCATAATCTGCCGGTGCAAGCCGTGTTTGAGTCGGCGAGGAACTGCAGCCTGCAGCGGATGAGTCCGTTGTTTCGCATCCATTGAAACCAACTCAAAGCTGGACCGTCCATATAGAAGGAGGTGATGGTGAGTCTCTCCGGTTCTGGTGTACTATGGAAGTCAAAAAATTGGTTGATCTTAAAGATCCAACCCAGAGCATCATTGCCATCAAATTTAGGAACCTCAAGTTTCATATGTGGTTTAACGTGGCGGTCGTTTGGTGGTGGGGGTGGTGGGGGCGGTGGTGGTGGCGGTGGTGGGGGCAGTGGTGGTGGTGGTGGCGGTGGTGGGGGTGGTGGTGGTGGCGGTTGTGGCGGTGGTGGGGTTGGGTTGTGTCGGTTGGATGAATACTCAGTGCGGATTGAGGCTACATCGACAGTGAGAGCGTCGATCTTATTAGAAAGGGCAAGAATCACATCCAGTAGGTTATTTGAATTGGTTGATGATGGCGATTCAGAAGTCATAGTTAGGTCAATGAAAGCACCAAATTGCTATGCTATTCTATGAGCTACTCCTAAATGAAAGAAAAAGAAGGTACTGGATAATTCATTTCCCTCATGTCATTCCTCAAAGACACTATTTGTAGCAGTACAAATATTAGTGGCTACCAACTATTGGTCCACGTAGGCAAGAAAAATCTATTACAAGATATTATTTCAGCGGAAATAAAGGACAAGCCACTGACTCGCACATTTGTTAAAAGTGGTAAATGAAAATAAAAGGAATTCAAACATATTCGGATAGATAGTTGGGCCTTCTTGTGATTCTCTTGCCCGACCCATTGCGTCATCAACAACATGCTCACTTGTAGTAGAGCTTTGGCCCACTTGCACTTGGTTGATATTGCTAACACAGTTCCCACTGACAGGATATTGTACACTCTTTTCCTTCACTAGATTTTTATCCCGTTGGGTTTTTTTTCTAGTAAGGTTTTTAATGAGGCATATCAGAATGGACATCCAAGGGGGAGTGTTATGAATAATATTAGTGGATGTTCACTAGCTTTCCTTCTTCTCTCATTACTTCCCTTAGTAGTGCCTTTTATGGTCGTCCATTCACTCGCTAATCTACACCCTATAGGGCTCAATCTTATGTGTAGAGATACACTTGTAATGACAATGAATAATATATACTAGAACTCTCTTCATCTCTCATTCTCTTCTTCTCTCTTCTTCATCTCAATATGATTTATCATATTGTTCTTACTCAAGTTTTGGTTATTTTCTTAATATATATATATATATATATGTTTTATAAAATTATTCAAAAGTTCATATTATACCTTGAAAATCTTTAAAAAAGTACACTTGATCGGTACAAATGTTATTTATTTTATTCTCATGGCAATTTATTGTGTTTCTCTGTGATTTTTTTTGGGTGTCCCTTAGCATGGGAAAGTAGGCAACTTGTGTTCCATGGGAAAATTGCGGACAAAACTGTTTGTAGTAGGTTTTCCAGTTATTGGTTTATTACATTTGAGCCCCAAAAGTTAAAGGATTAAAACAAAGAATCCTCTGACAACATTTGTCTTTTATATGGTGTTGTAGGTTTTTTAAAGTTAACTCTGACATACTTAAAATATTGCATTTATTATGTTTAAATTTTATTTGTTTTGACAAAACATTTATTATATTTTAAATGCATGTTAGAAAACAAAGCCTGTTCTTTTCATTACGAACCGAAAATTTTGGTTTTTCACTGCGTGTTCTGCGTTAACCCGGGAAAAGAGTAATTTTTAGTTGATATAATTATTATTATTATTATTATTATTATTTTTGACAGCAAGTTGATATAATTTTTATAAAATACATTATACTTGGGAAAGATTAGAGGGACAAATGACTTGGTGAAAGTGTCGGAGTTCTTGAGTTAAAAAGTCGGACCAGATGAGTCGATTGTTGAGCAAGTATGACCATGGCCCGATCTCAATTAAAATTGAATTTGCTAAAATTACAATCATGCCTAATAGAGTTTAAAAAGCGACTCCCGATCGATGAATGAGGAGTCGTTCTATCGCGCCAAAGAATGGTGTAGTTCTTGACCCAATTTCCCTTTTGCCGTCGGTCTTCTCTTGACCCCCGCGGGATGACTCTGTTGGCGCTTGGCAGCGTTAAATGCGTGGATGTTCGGTAGAAGTAAAGCGATGTTTTACTCTAAGCCGGCCAACATCTCCACTGAACCTCTTGTCGCAAATTGGGTGCAGTTATACATTATTAGTTGTTGAGGATTCCAAAGCGGGCGAACATTTCGTAGAAGAACTTGTTTACCCAGCTGCGGTTATGGTGCGCGAGAATCTCGGCCTCAATCCACTTTGTAAAATAATCCTTTGCCACTGATCAAGAACTTAAATTGGCACGGGCGGTGGAAATGGACCTAACAAATCCATCCCCACCAAGCGAACGGCCAGGGTGAGGTGAGACTTTGTAACTCCGATGACGGTGCGACATGAACATCCGCATGTACTTGACACTTTTTGCATTTCTGCACCAACTTTTTGGCATCTTCGTCCATGGTCGGCCAATAGTAGCCAGCTCTGAGCGCTTTCTTTGCCATGGACCGACCGCCATACGATCATTTGCCACACAAGCCCTCATGAATGTCCCTCAGGACATGGTGGAAACCGGCCAGGCGACAAACATCTTAGTAGTGGGGATGAAAAGTCTCTTCTGTATAACTTCCCTTTAATTACAGAGTATTTGGTAGACCGCAATCTCGGGGTCTTGGCCTACTTTGGGTCGCTCGGCTCTTCGCCCGTCGTAATGTAGCGCAATATTGGGGCGGTCCACTCTTCTTCCGCGTTGATAGAGAGGACGGCCAGGATTGACTTGGCTTGAGTGAGACACTCGGCCGAGTTAAGATTCTTGGATCAAGCTTCTATGATTGCGGGGTCTTACGTCTTTGTGACTCGAAGGATGTCGGCTCGGGCGTTTTCGGTCCTCGACGCGTGCTTGACCTCTGCCCGGTCAAATTGCCGGAGTAGTTCCCTCACTTTGGCCAAGTAGTTCTTGACACTTCATCCTTTGCATCATACAATTCTTGAATGCGGAATCGACGACCGTGAGAGTGCGAATGTAGTTGACTCGATCGGCGTTGAATTCTTTAGCGAGTTGCGGCGGAGCTATGCATGCCTGCGTGCTCGGCGATTGTTGGAAGTGTGGAAAGCAAATGTCAAGAAACTTCTCTGCTGCGAGGCCTTTTGAATTCTCTAGGATTAGGCTGCTCATTGCCTTTGCTATTGGAAGAAGCGTCCGTGCAGCGTCGGTCGTTGTCGGTCGATTGTCTTGAGTTGGAGTCATTTCGGTGATGAAATCGGCCCGACACACGAGCTTTAGCGGCCGACACGGATCGAACTTGATGCAGGAACTCATTGAGTTCAACCTCCCATTTGATCATCGTCCGCTAGAGTGCAGTCGATGAAGGACTTGCCTTATTGGTTGGTCGGTTCTTACCACGACACAGTGAGCCGCGAAATAAGGCCTCAATCTCCGGGCGGCCACTAGTAGCGCTAGGGCTAATTTCTCGATCTTCTGATACCTTAGCTCTGGTCATTGCAGCACCTTACTGATGAAATAAACCGGGTTCTGCTTTAGGTCGTTCTCTCTGACCAAGACAGCGCTCAAGACTTCCTCTGTTATTGCCAAGTATAGATATAGGGTTTCCCGACAGCGGCTTGGTCATGATGGGCGGGTTGGTGAGCTTCCTTGAGTCCTCGATGCTCATTGTGGCAATGGTCGGTCCATTCAAATTCTACGTCCTTTTTCAACATCTTGAATAGGGGGAGCGACTTACATGCAGACTTGGGTATGAACCTTGACAGGGCAGCGACCATGTCGTTTAACCATTGGATCTCCTTCTTGGTGGTGGGCGGCCTCGTATCGGCGGCGCCTGCACTTATCGGGTTAGCCTCATCCCCTTTCCAGTAGATGGAACCCGAGAAATTTGTCGGCCTCGGCTCCGAAGGTGCATTTCTGCGGGTTCGACCGCCAAGAATTTCTCTAACTTTCTTGAAAACCTCTGCCGGTCGTTCATATGATCTTGGTCGGTCTTGCTTTTGATTATCATGTCGTCTAGATATACTTGACCCTTTCGGCCGATCTGCTTGTTGAAGATTTTGTTCATCATTATTTGATGCGTCGCCCTTGCATTCTTAAGCCGAAGGGCATGACCTTATCTTTGAAATTACCGTCGGTCATAAGTAGCGGTCTTGTGGCGATGCGGAGGATACATTGTGATCTGGTTATACCGAATAAAGCGCCCGGGAATGATAGCAATTTGTAGCTTTGATGCACGCCCGACCCGACTTATCGATCTTTGGGCGCGGGAAGGCATCGCCGGGAATGCCTGTTCGATCGGTATAGTAAACCCACATCGCGCCAACTTACCATTTTCTTCTTCACCAACCACGGCGTCGAACGGCCGGTCGTGTGCCAGATTTCTTGATGAAGTTGGCCTTGATCAAATCGTCAGCGATGCGTCTGCTTTGCCAGGCGCTTCTCATCGTTCTGAGTTCGCCTTCTTTGGGCGACCGGCCTAGCTGCTTCATCCACTGAGAGTTGGTGACACTCGATCTCTACGGGGATCCCAGGCATGTCCGATGCCTGCCATGCGAACAAATCTGCATAATCCGAAGGCGAGGCCATGAGATCTGCTTGCACTGTTCGGGTAGGTCGCTTCCAAGCTTGGCCGTTTTCTTTGGGTCATCCCGGTGGGCGTCAATCAATTACCCGTGCGGCTCTGGCCTCTTCAACTGTTTTTAGCTCACGGGCTAAATCATCATCCCGTCTTGAGGGGTTATTTGTAAGGATCATATCGGGCATCAGTCGGTGAGGTTGACTTGGTGCCTTTCTTGAACTCTGCGTGTAACACCTCGCAGGCGTCATGATTCTACACTCAATATCGAATTTTGCGGTTGATTTTTTTAAAAGCAAAAGTTCACAAAGCATTTCTGAAAATCGACACTAGTTAAAAACTCATTTTGATATACAACAACCTGACACACTAATTCCTCATTGATCACGAGAATTTCCTTCGCCATTAGGCGTACAACATTCATCTTCAAAACAATACACTTAGTCACGATTTGAAAACCGGACTATGGACACAATCTAATGGTGGTCTTAAGATAAAACTCTATGTCTCTTGATCTAGATTACTAGTCGGAGGCGCGAGAAAGGGATCACTGACCCTTTTTGGACACATACCTAAACATGGACCCTTACGAACACCTATTTGATAAGTCGAGAAAATTCAACTTTGCTTAACCGTAGAGGCGTTCTTGCGCTTCCTCGGGAATCATGCAGCCGATCGCGTCTGCAGCGCCAAATCGCGACTCAACCTCTACCTGCGCCAATGCATTCAGCCCCGTATACGAAACATTGTACTCGAGTACCCAGATGGGTAGACAAACAATCGGCAAGGTGAATCTCTTATACGAGTTCGCCATAAGCTATTCCATGGATACATAATAAGTAATACAAGAACAAGCATTTTACTAATACGTATGATATACATGCGCAATATCACATAATTATAACAATAATCACTCACATACTTAATAAACACATCAATTCATAGCAAGTCATAGAACTTCGGCCAAGATATGGTTAGTCAACCCACGACATCACGGTCCATGTTAGTGTCGTTCCTCACATCGATTATCAATATCATCAAAATTTCCATACGAAATGGAATAGCACTAGATCGTCACCTAAGCGATCTTTGTGATCTAGATTCTCAGTTAGATCGACAAGCGGACATAACATTTACACCATGATTATGTCTGCGTGTCACTGTAACCTAGATCTGGATTCCCAGTCGGACCTACGGCAATTACTCGGGCGGTCTTCAACACGGGACTACAACACGTCGGGTTGGAACAAGCATACTAAAGCGTTCTACACTCTCGGCGCTCTAGGTCCTCGATGGTACCTAGATAATCCTCTGAATCTTTACTAGATTTTCACACATCTAGATTAAGACTCGATCCCGAGTTCTCATTTCAAATCAACACTTAACTTTGAAAGTCTCATTACATATCGACAATCATCGGGTATCCAATTTTCATAAATTCTCTTTTTAACGTGATACACTCAAAGTTTAGAGCACCACACTAAGCGTCCCATTCCACTTAGCATAGCTTTCAAAGTATTCTTATCTTTTTGCGGACAGAGCACCACTTTGAGTTTTGAAAACACTTCTCTTTTATAAAGTCGGAATACTCAATTATTATCTTTACTAACTTACTTTCATCGTTAACCAACACTCTTAATCAACTCTTTCCACTTTGATTATTTATCTTCTCTTATCAAATTTTCTTTACTATTCCAACTCTACTCAACACTTAACTTTGAAAGTTTCTTTACATAGTGCCAATCATTGAGTAATCAAATTTTCATAAATTCTTCCTTACAAATGTTACGCTCAAAGTTTAGAGCACTATGCTAAGCGTCCCATTCCACTTAGCATAGCTTTCGGGTAGTCTCATCCTTTAGCGGATCAAGAGCACCCTTTGAGTTTTCGAAAACACTTGATTGATAATAACGAGTTACTCAAATGCTTCATTACTAAATTTACTTTCATCGCTCATCAACCACACTTTAATTCACTTTCTACCTTCTCTCATTCTAATGCCTAAGGTTTCCTTTTTCGAAATAAGAGTGTGTTTTTCTAAATATAGTCAACTCAGAATATCCATTGGAGAAGTTGGGTTTTCACAATCAGCAGCTATTTCATAAAAGTACATTTACATCTAAAATATTTATTCTCATTTAAGTCGATTATTTGTTATTAACTCTCGAAATTCAGTTTTCTTCCTTTCGAAACCTCACATGAGCTATCATTAAATGTTACGTTCCCTTTTATCTTTTTACCGTTACCATTTCTCTACTCGAAACCAATTCAGCTCAAGTTGCAAAACAATTGGTCATAACAATAGTTATGACTCAACACCTGAACAATTCGGCCTGGCCGGTCATTCACATCTTCACAATAATCAATCACAAGGATATTCAATATAATATCTCACATAATAATACTACAATTATTATCAGTAAAAAACAATCCAGCAGACAATTCAAGCAATCAGATAATATTACTACCACATATTACACAATTCAATTCAAACTAAACAACCAAGACAATTAAGCAAACAACATGGAAAGCTAAAACTCAGAGATCCCCTTACCTTGGACGCTTTCCTTCCGCTATCTACTTTCAATCACGCCGCGTATATTTCTCGGTAAATTAACACCTTCACACGTACGATCGTATAAATTAAATTTGCGTTTTTGGTCGTAATACTTTATGTAGGGTTCAGACAACAATTGAAACTTAGGGTTCTTAATTCTTTTTAGGAGGTTCAACTACGGTTTTTAAACTACTAGTTCATTATCAATATATATATAGTTAGTAAAATCCAACAAAATTTGTCTAGTTTTCAGAAAATAAAGAATTAGTCAAAATGAGGTGTATTTTAACAAGAATCGTAAAAACACTTAACATACCCATTTTAGGTTTTAGAGCAAAAGAAGATTCTTTCACTCAAACTTTTTCTCCTAATGTTTTTCCCAAAACTTCAAAGCTTCAACTTAAACTTTTCTAAGATAAATATTTTTACCCAAAATCATTTGAAGATATTAAAAACTGCAAAAATACCTCCTTTCCATCATAGATATCATTCTTTTTTATCATGATCAAAAATATTATATTAACTAAATAAAAAACTTCAGTGACTCTAATTTAAAACTTACTAAACTCAAAACGTTTTCAAAGCTCTCGATATCTATCTTGAAATTAGCAACTTCTTAACAAAAATCAAATAGTTTCCCCTTACGAAGCGTGTTACGTAGAGTGGCGAGGTATCAGAGCTAGAGGCGATCGGTGTTGCGAAACCTTCAGCGCATAAACATAAAGTCAAAGGTCTCAGATTACAATACTAGTACTCGTTTTAAGGGTGGTAACTAGGCGTGATAAGCTACTAGTCCGTTCTCGATATTTCTTTTCCTAACGCCTTATCCGGTTTCTAAAATCATTTGAACACTTGAAAATCGAAAAATACATTTTCCTTTGTATGAAAGATTCAATTTTATGGCGATCGAAAGTGCTCACGAGAACATTACGAAAACTTTTGGCGACTCAAACTTTAAACTTTACTAAAAATTGAAACTTTTACAAACATATTTATCTTCCTTTTCATAAAAGCTTAATTTTCTTTTAGATCAAAAAAAAGTATTGTCAAAGAAAACTCACGGATCCTTAACGGACTATGTTGAGGTTATCTTATAAAAAAAATATTTGATTTGCCATGATCATATTAACTTAGGACAACTAATATTGATGTAAGGAACAAAAACTTTAAAAGAAATAAGCAAAATAAATAAAGGAAAAAGATGCTCACGGTGAGAGAGAGCTTGAAGTATCAACTTCAATTGTGTGTAGAGAGGAATGGAAGCAAGATTAAGAAGAGTTGAGCCAATGGAAATTTTAGTAAGATCACGTTCGGAAGGAAGGAAGAGTGAAAAGGATGAACATTTTTTTTTTTCTTTCTAACTTTCGTGCTTTTAGAAGTCCTTTGTAAATGAGAGTGAAAACAAGTGAAATGTAACTTTTGAAGGAGGATATGTGGGTCTCGAGGAATATAATGAGAGAGAGGAAATGGGGTTTTTTTTTTTTTTTTTAAGATAGGTTTGATAACTTCACGGTGAAGTTTAGTAAAATATCTAGATTTTTACTTAAAAAGAATAATATAATAATACGGTTAGCGATAGTTTAGCGTTTTTGCGAGAACTAACATCGCATTGGATGTTAACTAAATTATTCTAGCTGTCGATTAAAAACCTTAACGTCGAACATTTTCATATTCGGGTCATGGTTAGAGTTTTTAAGCGGTTAAATTTCGTCGGCGAGTCAAAGCAGCGTCCAAATTCGGTGGAATTTGAGCGAAATTTAAACCATGAGTTAATACAATATATTAGGTCTAAAAGTAGTTTCGGTTTGGTTAAACTCACTCTCTGCGATCTATCGTTGAGAATATAGTTAAAGGGTGTTGATACAATTAACTACAAAGTAAACCAACAAAGCGAGAAAATGGAATTTGAGAAATTTGAAGGGATGATAATATTTTCAGTTATAAAATTATTTATATTATTTTAAAATACTCAAAATAATATTTCTCAATAGAAATACAATTCTCGTTATATTACTATATATGACGTGAAAGGGTTCAATAAAAATAAAAATTATTAATTTCAACCCGATTTTCATTTTAAATATACTCAATCAAAATCTTGTATCATTAATATAAGGTTGATCATGAGTCAATATTTTGACTCACGATCCGCATTTTCTAATATAATCAAATTAACAAATAGTGTAAGTTGGCACTATCAATTAACTTAATTATTTGTATAAAATAAAATGAAGACTTGCAAATCACATTACTAATATATTTAATAATATAATAAACAAATCTACAAAATTTGGGGTGTTACATTACTACCCTTCTAAAAAAAATTTCGTCCTCGAAATTTGAAAACAAATAAGCAATTCAACTACTTCATGCCAGGATAGTTGTTTTCCACAATCACAATCACTACCTCTATCCCCATTGAACACTTAGTGGTAATTCTAGATACTCCTTAAATACTAAAGATCTAGTTTAATTGTCATTCCACAATCCAGTTTAATCGTATCATAAAATTGAGCCAACTTAAGATCATATCCCTACATGACTATGTAATTTTATACCATCTATAGTTAAATTTCATATCCTTACTATCTAAATCTTTAAGTATCAAACATCATACTTAAAGTTAGAATAAAATGACAATTGTCCTTAAGAGTGTTGTCAAATCCTTCTACGGATTATCAACCGATTCAAAAACCTAGAACCCATAAGACTTCATCTTAAGTTGTATCTAAATCATCACTTAAAAATCATTTGTCATCAGAAATGTTTGCTCATCCTCTTATTATCACTCCTATCTTTACTATATTGTCCTTAGTTTCCTTATACCTTTAGTATTAAGTCATTCTTACTATCTCTGTTTTCTGGGTCTCCAAAAATACTTATTTCCAAATTCACTACTAATGGTTGCTCTTGAATCTAGTAATAACTCTTAATGTCCTGTTCTATGATCCAGCATGTCTAAAACATATACACTAAGTCTCACTGAAAAAAAAATACAACCATTTTTTGGATCTATCAAACCAAGCAATATAGGAAAAATAGATCTTTGCCAAATCAATTTAAATCTTTATCAATCAATCTATCCTATTAATAAGATGTAAAAGCATTAAATGCATTCATAGAGTTTGATCATAAGCTTATTCTATATCTTGGCTATCTCCATAAAAAAACATTTCAATGTTGTTTCTATAGTCAGTCTTAATCGTTAACTAAATCAATCATTTCTCAACTTCCTAACCCTTATTCTACAAATGCACATGATTCTCCTACTTAAATCGTTTCTCATAGCGTTTCGTTTTTTGAATTTTAAACCTAAAGTCTAAGCGTCGCGTTTCAAATATTCTATGGCACAATCTTCATCACAAACTTGAGCGTTGAAAACTAAGCAAGCTATAATTTACTATGATGCATGATTACCTAAAATAACCTACTCAAACAAAAGGCAGAAAAATTTTGAGTTTGCTTTTCTTTGCACTTCTGGGTCATCTAACACTCATAATGTCTTTATGTACCAACAATTTCACCTTAGACTAAAATACTCCAACTAAAATCTCAAATTAATCTACTACTTACGAATGATTCATTACCATTAGCTAGTTCATACCTAAATTCCTATGATGACAATTCTCTATTCAAATTTTTATTTACAAGCCTAACTCCTTAAATCAAGAAAATAAAATCTTACTACCTAATATCCTCAACAAAAAAACTATTAACTTATATCACGTACTTGTCATCTTAACACTAAGTTCCCACAATAATCTCAATGCTATGTAATTGTCTACTTAATGAAATGAAAACTACCTCAAAATTTTCTTAACTTATTAAGGTCTAAAATGTTAGTCCATTCCAACCATTGAAGTTCCTTCCATTCATAACAAGTCAATAGAGTGATCAGCTTCACAACTTATCATTAAATAGTTAGAGCTAAAACAATTGCATGTACTAACTAAATTTGCACAAGCTAACTAATACTAATCCATCAAACCAAAGTTATCATCGAGATATCAATATCATTGGTATATTCCATCACTAGTTGTTCCTTACTACGTAATAAGCTATTGGCGGGCGGGCCAATAACTCATCATCGATAGTCAAAACCATCATGATTTCATAAACAATCTTAAATTATCTAACTAACTAATTTCAATATCACAATGACTTACACTATAGGTCTTTTATTGAGTGCATTTAATCCTCACTCTTCTATTCTAACCCATTGATCAAGCGGTTATCCTAAGGATTTCTGAGAAACTAGTAGGTCCTTAGTGGTTTCCTCAATGATGTTCTAAGTATGAAAATGCGTGCGTACATATCCATCCTCATGACTCCTTGAGGTTCACGGAGGTCTTACTACACTTCCATAATCCACTTATTTATATTCTTACCCAAAAATTGAACTTCCTTGCTTTTCAAGGATGTTCCCATTTACTAGTCTTAAAGTCGAACTTCTCTATTAAAGGAGTCAAGACTAAGTCGAACTCGAGTTCAAACCCACATGATAAGATTGTTTCTGATTCACTTGAATAGTCATTCCTCAATGACATAAGCAAGTTCACTGTGCAACAACTAAACGAGCAAACACAACAAAAACATAATGAATCCATAACTTTCGGATCCCAAAAAGACTCGGCCGGCTCACGATACCACTAATGTAACACCCTCGCGGGGCGTCCACAGATTCTACACTCAATATCGAATTTTGCGGTTGATTTTTTTAAAAGCAAAAGTTCACAAAGCATTTCTGAAAATCGACACTAGTTAAAAACTCATTTTTGATATACAACAACCTGACACACTAATTCCTCATTGATCACGAATTTCCTTCGCCATTAGGCGTACAACCTTCATCTTCAAAACAATACACTTAGTCACGATTTGAAAACCGGACTATGGACACAATCTAATGG
The DNA here is from genome assembly GCA_020916435.1 of Oxytropis ochrocephala. Classification (NCBI taxonomy): domain Eukaryota; kingdom Viridiplantae; phylum Streptophyta; class Magnoliopsida; order Fabales; family Fabaceae; genus Oxytropis; species Oxytropis ochrocephala. The sequence goes on from CM037088.1 coordinate 52,029,485, forward strand.
TGGTCTTAAGATAAAACTCTATGTCTCTTGATCTAGATTACTAGTCGAGGCGCGCGAAAGGATCCTGACCCTTTTTGGACACATACCTAAACATGGACCCTTACGAACACCTATTTGATAAGTCGAGAAAATTCAACGCTTCCGTAGAGGCGTTCTTAGCGCTTCCTCGGGAATCATGCCTTCGATCCGTCACAGCGCAAATCGCGACTCAACCTCTACCTGCGCGATGCATTCAGCCCCATATACGAAACATTGTACTCGAGTACCCAGATGGGTAGACAAACAATCGGCAAGGTGAATCTCTTATATACGAGTTCATCATAAGCTATTCCATGGATACATAATAAGTAATACAAGAACAAGCATTTTACTAATACGTATGATATACATGCGCAATATCACATAATTATAACAATAATCACTCACATACTTAATAAACACATCAATTCATAGCAAGTCATAGAACTTCGACCAAGATATGGTTAGTCGAACCCACGACATCACGGTCCATGTTGTGTCGTTCCTCACATCGATTATCAATATCATCAAAATTTCCATACGAAATGGAATAGCACTAGATCGCCACCTAAGCCAATCTGTGATCTAGATTCTCAGTTAGATCAACAAAGCGGACATAACATTTACACCATGATTATGTCTCGTGTCACTGTAACCTAGATCTGGATTCCCGAAGTCGGACCTACGGCCAATTACTCGGGCGGTCTTCAACACGGGACTACAACACGTCGGGTTGGAACAGCATACTAAGCGTTCTACACTCTCGGGCGCTCTAGGTCCTCGATGGTACCTAGATAATCCTCTACGAATCTTTACTAGATTTTCACACATCTAGATTAAGACTCGATCCCCAGTTCTCATTTCAAATCAACACTTAACTTTGAAAGTCTCATTACATATCGACAATCATCGGGTATCAATTTTCATAAATTCTCTTTTTAACGTGATACACTCAAAGTTTAGAGCACCACACTAAGCGTCCGTTCCACTTAGCATAGCTTTCAAGTATTCTTATCTTTTGTGGACAAGAGCACCACTTTGAGTTTTGAAAACACTTCTCTTTTATAAAGTCGGAATACTCAATTATTATCTTTACTAACTTACTTTCATCGTTAACCAACACTCTTAATCAACTCTTTCCACTTTGATTATTTATCTTCTCTTATCAAATTTTCTTTACTATTCCAACTCTACTCAACACTTAACTTTGAAAGTTTCTTTACATAGTGCCAATCATTGAGTAATCAAATTTTCATAAATTCTTCCTTACAAATGTTACGCTCAAAGTTTGAGAGCACTATGCTAAGCGTCCCATTCCACTTAGCATAGCTTTCGGGTAGTCTCGTCCTTTAGCGGATCAAGAGCACCCTTTGAGTTTTGAAAACACTTCAATTGATAATAACGAGTTACTCAAATGCTTCATTACTAAATTTACTTTCATCGCTCATCAACCACACTTTAATTCACTTTCTACCTTCTCTCATTCTAATGCCTAAGGTTTCCTTTTTGAAATAAGAGTGTGTTTTTCTAAATATAGTCAACTCAGAATATCCATTGGAGAAGTTCGGGTTTTTCACAATCAGCGCTATTTCATAAAGTGCATTTCTGTCTAAAATATTTATTACATTTTAAGTCGATTATTTGTTATTAACTCTCGAAATTCGGTTTTCTTCCTTCCGAAACCTCACATGAGCTATCATTAAATGTTACGTTCCCTTTTATCTTTTACCGTTACCATTTCTCTACTCGAAACCAATTCGGCTCAAGTTGCAAAACAATTGGTCATAACAATAGTTATGACTCAACACACCTGAACAATTCAGCCTGACCAGTCATTCACATCTTCACTGATAATCAATCACAAGGATATTCAATATAATATCTCACATAATAATACTACAATTATTATCGGTAAAAAACAATCGTGAGACAATTCAAGCAATCGGATAATATTACTACCACATATTACACAATTCAATTCAAACTAAACAACCAAGACAATTAAGCAAACAACATGGAAAGCTAAAACTCGAGAGATCCCCTTACCTTGGGCGCTTTCCTTCCCGCTATCTACTTTCAATCACGCGCACGTATATTTCTCGGTAAATTAACACCTTCACACGTGCGATCGTATAAATTAAATTTGCGTTTTTGGTCGTAATACTTTATGTAGAGGTTGGACAACAATTGAAACTTAGGGTTCTTAATTCTTTTTAGGAGAGTTCAACTACGGTTTTAAACTACTAGTTCATTATCAATATATATATAGTTAGTAAAATCCAACAAAATTTGTCTAGTTTTGAGAAAATAAAGAATTAGTCAAAATGAGGTGTATTTTAACAAGAATCGTAAAAACACTTAACATACCCATTTTAGGTTTTAGAGCAAAAGAAGATTCTTTCACTCAAACTTTTTCTCTAATGTTTTCCCAAAACTTCAAAGCTTCAACTTAAACTTTTCTAAGATAAATATTTTACCCAAAATCATTTGAAGATATTAAAAGCTGCAAAAATACCTCCTTTCCATCATAGATATCATTCTTTTTATCATGATCAAAATATTATATTAACTAAATAAAAAACTTGATGACTCTAATTTAAAACTTACTAAACTCAAAGCGTTTTCAAAGCTCTCGATATCTATCTTGAAATTAGCAACTTCTTAACAAAAATCAAATAGTTTCCCCTTACGAAGCGTGTTACGTCGAGTAGCGAGGTATCAGAGCTAGAGCGGTCGGTGTTGCGAAACCTTCAGCGCATAAACATAAAGTCCAAGGTCTCAGTTACAATACTAGTACTCGTTTTAAGGGTGGTAACTAGGCGTGATAAGCTACTAGTCCGTTCTCGATATTTCTTTTCCTAACGCCTTATCGGTTTCTAAAATCATTTGAACACTTGAAAATCGAAAAAATACATTTTCCTTTGTATGAAAGATTCAATTTTATGGCGATCGAAAGTGCTCACGAGAACATTACGAAAACTTTTGGCGACTCAAACTTTAAACTTTACTAAAAATTGAAACTTTTACAAACATATTTATCTTCCTTTTCATAAAAGCTTAATTTTCTTTTTAGATAAAAAAAAAGAGTATTGTCAAAGAAAACTCACGGATCCTTAACAGACTATGTTGAGGTTATCTTATAAAAAAAAATATTTGATTTGCCATGATCATATTAACTTAGGACAACTAATATTGATGTAAGGGAACAAAAACTTTAAAAGAAATAAGCAAAATAAATAAAGGGAAAAAGATGCTCACAGTGAGAGAGAGCTTGAAGTATCAACTTCAATTGTGTGTAGAGAGGAATGGAAGCAAGATTAAGAAGAGTTGAGCCAATGGAAATTTTAGTAAGATCACGTTCAGAAGGAAGGAAGAGTGAAAAGGATGAACATTTTTTTTTTCTTTCTAACTCATGCTTTTAGAGAGAGTCACTGTAAATGAGAGTGAAAACAAGTGAAATGTAACTTTTTAAGATAGGTTTGATAACTTCACGGTGAAGTTTAGTAAAATATCTAGATTTTTACTTAAAAGAATAATATAATAATACGGTTAAGCGATAGTTAGCGTTTTTGCAGAACTAACATCGCATCGGATGTTAACTAAATTATTCTAACTGTCGATTAAAAACCTTAACGTCGAACATTTTCATATTTGGGTCATGGTTAGAGTTTTTAAGCGGTTAAATTTCGTCGGCGGTCAAAGCAGCGTCAAATTCGGTGGAATTTGGAGCGAAATTTAAACCATGAGTTAATACAATATATTAGGTCTAAAAGTAGTTTTGGTTTGGTTAAACTCACTCTGCGATCTATCGTTGAGAATATAGTTAAAAGGGTGTTGATACAATTAACTACAAAGTAAACCAACAAAGCGAGAAAATGGAATTTGAGAAATTTGAAGGGATGATAATATTTTGATTATAAAATTATTTATATTATTTTAAAATACTCAAAATAATATTTCTCAATAGAAATACAATTCTCGTTATATTACTATATATGACGTGAAAGGGTTCAATAAAAATAAAAATTATTAATTTCAACCCGATTTTCATTTTAAATATACTCAATCAAAATCTTGTATCATTAATATAAGGTTGATCATGAGTCAATATTTTGACTCTGATCCCGCATTTTCTAATATAATCAAATTAACAAATAGTGTAAGTTGGCACTATCAATTAACTTAATTATTTGTATAAAATAAAATGAAGACTTGCAAATCACATTACTAATATATTTAATAATATAATAAACAAATCTACAAAATTTGGGGTGTTACACTGCGGGTTGGAACTCACGTCTTGCTCGTCGCAGATGTCTTGGTACAGGTAATGGCTTAGTTTGGCCGCTTCCATGTCGGCCATCAGAGTCACGACTTGATCATCCTTGCTGTAACACTTCATCTTCAGGTGGATTGTGGAGGCAACGGCCTCCAGCTTTCCAAGTGTCGGTAGGCCAGATGATGCATTGATAGCAAGACTTGATAGGGAGGACCGGGAATGTCGTCTGGCCAGTCTGTATAGGGTGTTTTTCTCTGTGTCATCTCGAAAGTGACCAAGAGCTCTATCGTCCCCAAGGGGTAGGTGGCGACCCAGTTAAAACTGTCGATGGAGTTGGGTCGGCTTTGTGGTATGATCTCGCTCCGATCTACTACACACTTTCCGATTAACTCTTCAAACATGATGTCGGCCCGAACTTCCTTGAGTGAGGCCAAAATTCTACAATCTTAGTGTTGGTCATGGCCGCGAGACTACTAATGGAACATAACTATTGGTTCTTCCATCCAGCGAGGACTTCATCTCCAAAGGAAATGGCGGCCTATTCGAGGCGATCGCTCGGTGAAGTCGTTCCAACCTTAAGAATCCCGTTCCACTTCCTCTTCGTGGCCTTCTTTGATTCTCTGCGGTCTAAAGGGTTCCATCCATGGATAACCATGGCAACCATGCGGCCTTTAGACTGCCGGACGTCCTCTTCGGAGGTATCCTTGTCCCCGACCACTTCGATGGCTCTTGCGGTCACGACCTTGCCTTTTGGTTGAGAGGGTTGTCCCCCGGCTCTTTCTTCAGGCCGCTCGGCACCTTCAGTTCTGACATACTGCCTTAACTTGCCCTTTTGGATGAGATCTTCTATATCATCTTTTTTAGGGCCATCACGATCATTTGTATCATGCCCCTTGATTTTTATAGTGCCGTGATACTTAGCAGTCGCGGACACCGCTACGAGTACTAAAGGATCAGGCCGCTTCACACCAACGAACTCATTGTTCTGACATTCCGAAAATATTTGAGCAATGGGTGTATTAAGCCTAATCTGGTGCTCGTACTTCTTAGGCCGGAACTCCGACTTGTTATCATGTTGGTTGTCTTGAGCCTTGAACGGCTTGCTTTGCTCTCCTCTAGGTCTCACGCGGGCGACCTTTCTTGCAGCTAGTGTCTCTTCATAAGCCATGTGGTCATTAGCTCTGCGAAGGAACGTGCTGAGATCAGTGTAGTGGTTTAAAGTGAACTCTTCTGCGAACCAATGGTCCGGCCTGATGCCTCGCTTGAGATACTTCAGCTTATCTTTGTCCGTCAGGTCGCGAATGGTATCGGCCTCAGAATTGAGCCGGTACATGTCTTGCCTTAGCGGTTCATTGTCGCGCCTTGGATGATCGTATCCAAGTGTTCCTCATCGTGATATTGGCATCGGTTGGCGTGTAATTTGCTAGGAAGACTACGTCAAGCCTTCCCGAGGAGAGATGGTGTTGATCGCGATGATTCCCAACATTCTAGTGCGACCATCGGCGGCGTGAGAAATAAGCGACAACTTCATCGTAGAACCCGGCTCTCTGCAGCTGCGCGATTGTTGTTGAAGTATCGATGTGCTTGTCGGGATCCCCACGGCCGTCGAATTTGTTTAGGTTGGCGGCTTCCTTAGGTCTCGGAATGCGGTGCGCGGATCTCCTCGTGAAGGGTCCATGGCGGTCGGGATATCAGCCCAAAAAGGTGCATAGTAAGGTATGCCTCATTGGTCGGCATCCAGAGAACCGCCGTAAGCCAGGATGGCCGTACATCGGAGGCACTTGGGACGATCGCCCTGCGCCGGACGGAGTGGTGCCTTCTTGGTCGCCGAAACATCTACGATTTCCCATTCACGATGTCGTTAAGCTCGTCATAAGGGTCCCGTGGCGAACTTCTAGATCTCGGGAGTCGGAGGATTCCATACGAGGAATATCTCGTGAGCGGCGGTCAGACTCGGGATGGTAGATGGAGTGCGAATAATCGTAATCATACGAGAGTGCGGCGGCTGCGCGTTCCTCGGCGGGCGTCTGCGTGCACTGGACCTGCGTCTTTGGAGAGCGATGAAGTGCTTCCTCGGTGGCGAATGTTCCTTCGAGGAGGCGTTCTGGCTCTGCGTGAAGGGCGAGCTTGGGCGGAGGGTTCTTCGTGGTCTGCTCGCTGGTGGACTAGAATCGACCCTCTCTCGAACCGAGATATCAGCTCATCATGATCAGCGATGAGTTGGTTCTTATTCTAAAGCAATTGGAGAACCGCCCGGGTGACATGCTCTAGTAGAGGCTCTACAATCCCGACATCCGCAAGCTCGGCCGGGATTTGCTGGAGTGGAGCTAGTTGCTGTACTTGTTCCAGGATCGGTCCTCGTCTTCCCTGCACCGAGGGCTCTTGGCGAGGATTGCCCTGTGATTCGTGAACGGTGACAGGCGCGCCCTCTGGGGTCTGCTGCGGACGAACTTCTTGTCCGGTAGAGTCGTGTTGCGTCGACGCCCGCGTAGTAGGTCTCTTCGGGGCCATGTCTGAGGTAGGATAGCGCTCGGGCCTCCCACTGTGGTCGCCAATTGATCGTACCTTGACCAATAGAGATAGTTGTCATTCTTGCCTCGTTGTCCGGTCGTTGTGAGTGAGCTTGAACCGGTCTTGAGAGCGCCTCGTTGGTACCTGCAAAGACACTCCGACGCTCGAGTCAGAGGTGTGCTAACAGGAAGGGTATCACAAGGTAGGAAAACGTACCTGGTACTGTGGATGAAGGTGGTATTTGTACCATTGGGGGCGCCCTAGCTGTTGCGAGAAATCCGGTCGGCCCCCGAGAATTGCGCACCAAGCCGTGTTCTTGGGCCATTTCATTTAGGTTGGGCATTGGCTCATTTCATTGCACCTCACTGGTATTCTTTGATATACCGGAACAATTGGTACTTTTACTCTATAACAGTTGCCCCCCAAGTCAGGTCGCTTTGTAGAATAGGCAATCTAGACTTGCTTCATATGGACGATCTAAGAATTCCGAATTTGATTTGGCCGAGTCTTCTCACTTGGTTTGATTCTAATTGTTGCCTTTTCATCTTCAAAGAAACCACATTTAATGTTTGTTTGACTCGAGGTAACCGTTGAGGATTTTGAAACGTTTCAGTGATGATGATGCTTCGTGTGTTGTGCAAAGTAATTACTATTCATTGATTGGACATGTCGATTCGAGTGCTGCTTTTTTGCGCTCAGAGCCCTACTATAAATAAGCGTGAGAGGTCTTCATTTTTACGCTTGATAAGTTTTTTGCTCACGAGTACCAGATTCGCAAAAAGTTTAGCAAGTCCCGGTTTCCGCAAGATTTCCTAACACTGAAAAGCTTTCCTGAATCGGTAAGAAGTTTCTTCTGAGGTTAGTCTTTTTGCTTTAAATCATTCCTTCTTTTATTTTCCCTAGGCTAGGATCGTGCCCCTAGCCTGTCACTATTTCGTCAGGGTGGGGGTTTGTCAGGTCGGGTTCCAACCTTGTTGAGAACCCATCACGTTTCAACATTTCTGATGTTTTTACCCCCATTCATGCAGGTCCTGAATTGGCGAGGACCAAACAAACCAGTCGTGTTGAGACTCTCAGACTCGTGGAATAAGCTCGTCATCCCGACGTAGGCAAGTTAATGGCTGCGAGGTCTGGAACTAATTCTCATCCACGAGATCACAAAGAGGAGATTGCTCCAGAAATTCACGAGGAGGAACAATCTAGACCGTCTGATGGTGAATCGACTGTAGATGCTTCTGCGCGAAACACGCCTAACAACAAAGTCATCTCAATAGATTCGGACTCCGATTCTTTCGATGATTCTGAATCAGATACGGAATCTGATGGGAGAAATGGTGGTGATCAATCAGGCGGCCAAGGAGATGATTCCGAAAAAGATGCTTCTGAAATGGAGGTTAATGATGAAGAGGAGTTAAACGAAGACGAGACTAACAGAATTTTCAAACTGCAATACGGGTATGCCGATACTAGAAGTAGTGAAGTGGACCTTCCGATTGGTCCTCCCTTGGGAACCCCCCGAGTTTACTCGTGGGTCTCTAAAGAACATTGTGAAACCAAGTCCACCCTTACTGATGAGGATGATATCAGCAAATTTTCTAGGAGGATTTATTTGAAGGATCCCAATAGGTGGCGTACTTTCGGAATGAAAGAAGGTGAACACGCGGCTACCTATCCAGATGAGTTGAAATTCATGATTTATCACACTACTTTAGTGCACACGAAGATACGACCCCCCTTCACCTGTTTTCAGCAAGGAGTTCTGGAGAGATTGGAACTCGCCCCTTCGCAACTTCATCCGAACGCTTGGGCTTTTATGCGGCGCGCCGAACTCGTGTGCATCCATTTAGAAGCGATCGATTTCACTTCCTTATTCTTCCACATGTTTGATTAGCAGGAGGAAAGAGAAGAATAGTGGAAAGCCAGGTCGCTAGAGTTCTTTGTAGGATCAGTTTATATCTTTGAATCGGTAATTTTCATACTTCCCAATGCTTTTATCTGATCTTTTTCTTCTTTTGCAGACGAGATGGCTCCCCGAAACAAAATGGCTGCTTTGAAAGCCCTTCTTAGAGGTGATGCTAATCTTTGCTTTTGAAGTCACTTAATGTCATAAGGAGGGGGGTTGGAATTGTGACCCTTTTAAAATTCTCCTGAAATAAAAGAACTTTGATTCGCAAGTGTTGGTTGAGAATCAAGTGAGTGAGTGAAATAGGTTATACATAAACAATTCTTATTAGTTAAGTGGATGAGCCTAGAAGGGTGATTGAACTGTCTTCACAGTTATATAGAACTGAGAAGGATCAGTTAGTATCTCATTCACTCTTCTCACAGTTGTTTCTGATTGTTTTGGTAGAGATTTCTTTGTAGATGATGTGTCTAGTTTATAAACTACTTTTTAAGAGTTTCAAAAACATTTTATGATCTTTAGAAGTTCTGAGAAGGGTTGAAAAACTTTTGTTCTAAGTACTTCTAAGAAGGGTCAAAAGTGACTCTTCTCAAGTTTTCAAAAATCTCTCCACAAGAGGAGTTTTTCTCAAACAGTAAACTAAAGACTTAAAGCAGTAAATAACACATGGATTTATAGTGGTTCACCCAAAGATAACATGGGCTACTCCACTCCTCACACCCAGTGAGATTTTCCACTATTTTCCAAATAGTTTACACCCTTTCACACTTCACACCACTACAAGAAAAGTCTGATTTAGCCACCAACATTTGCCACAGACTTTATTAAAGTCGATAGTTTGCCGCGGACTTGCGGCGGATATTAATTCGTCGATCGTTTGCCACGGACTTGCGGCGGCAATGTATAAAAAGCAAAGAGGCGAAGTTTCATTTGGGGTTTGCCGCGGATTTGCCACGGACATGTGAAAGGCTAAAAATTTGCGGCGGCAAGTCAGTGGCAATCAATGATAAAAATAAAACATTCACGATCCCTAAATCCTAAATATCGAGCGCTCTCTCTACCTCACTTTCGTTTCACACCTCTCACGCTCTCACTCTCTCATCTCGCGATCTTCTCATCTCAAAGTCGATCTCACTCTCCATCTCTCAAACCCTCACTTCTCTCGAACCCTCACACACCGTACCCACTTCTCCCTCGACCTCCAGTCTTCTTCCACCCTCCTCGCCCTACTCGACCCTCCGCTCTCTCTATCGGTGGTGGTGACCTTGGCATCGAATCGTGCAGCGTTTACGATATCTGCGATAATCTCATGCTCGAGGTTGGTTTATTTCATCTTCTCTACTTTCTTAGGGTTTTGTATCTATGACTATGTATGTCGTCACTTACTTGATTTTCACTCGGGTTGCGGTAGAAGGTATTGCTTATCAAGGCAGTGGCCTTACGCCATTCATCTTGTCTCTCACATTTATATTCATGACATGTAATTTATCTTCTCACTTCCTCTTCTTTATGGTTTGTTTTCTCACGATTATGGATTAAGAAAGGAAATGGAAATATATTATTTGCTACCTTGGTCTTGGGATTTTGGGGTTTATAATATAGTTGTAGAGTTAAATTAGTTTAATGTTTGGTAGCATATTTACCTTTGAAATAATCACTATTTTTTGGATATAGTAAATTTGGAAGGGATGTGGTTGGTTGTTTCTTGCAATTTGTTCAATTTTAGGGTTTTTATGTTTGCTTTTGTGATATTGCGACAGCGATTGCTCGTTTTCTTTGGAAATCAATACCTTCCTCAATCAAAGAAAGCCGACTGATGTGCTTCTTTCTTTCTTCTTTTTTTACCTGTGTTTTGAAGCGGATATACAATGATCAAATTAGGAATTTACTCGATCCAAATCAGTGAGAACCTTTTGGTAGGCAACTAGGCATATCTTTGCCATCCTTCATTTAATTTGATAGTTTCTTAAGGATTTACGATTGTGATTCGAATTTGTCAAGCTGCATGAAAACCCTATTAAAATTGCCTTAGTTTATGCGGGATTGTTATAGTCTGGGTCATTTTTGTGTTTTATTTTGTAGTAGTTTACGTAACATGTTCTGTGATTGTGCCTTGACATGAATTTTACAGGAAAATATAAATGTATTTGCACATCAATTTTCTCTGCGATTTGCAAATATGATATCTATCTGTGATTTCTTGACTTGTTTGGTTCAAGTACACGAATCGTTTGCGAGGATATCAATCCGGATCGAGTTTTTATACACCGATTTAGAAATTTGTTAAAAGTGGTTTGTCTTTTTATTGTCAAATATTGATAATATGTTTTCAACGGCCGAGAAATGTTGGATATTGCTTCGAGATACTTACTTATTTCCTCTCAGCGTGTGGTGGTGATGTCTTGTTGCCACACTTGGAAATGGCGTCACTGAAGAACTTTGCCATTGGTTAATGCTAGCGGACATGTATTTTCCTTCTCTCCCAATTTTCCTCCTTCATCTTGATGGCTCCAATTATTCTTTGTTCTTTATCATTATCTTGAGGGGATGGGAATCCTTCTTCACATTTTATTCTGTTTTCCTATTATGCTTCTATAGTTATTTCAATATAATTTCATCTTTGTTTTACCTTTTCCTTTCAACTTATTTTAGACCACTCTATGCGATGTAAACTTTATCTAATAAGCTATACTACTATAATAACTTATTAAAGGTGTTTATCTGGATGGGTTAGTGGAATGTCTTTTGTTGTAATGCTAGTTGATCTCAAGCGGACTTTAGTATTAACTAAGCGATCTAGAATTGAGCGCACAATTAGTTGGACATATAACTAAGCTTGATTTAACTAAGCGATCTAGAATGTCTTTTCCTTCCTTATCCACTTATTGGCTGCTAATCTAAATACTTATGTATGTGTTTGGACTTTGGAATTATACATTGTTTTCTAGCTTACACGCAAGTGCAAGCCTTTTACGCCCCTTAGATAGTGTTGAGTCTTGAATGGCTTATTGGAATATCTTATTCTTAAAAAGAATCACCTCACAATATCCATTCTTCACTTTCACTATTACTTACGAACTCATTACTTTATCTAATGGCGGGCAATATTCGTTCATACATGAAATTAATAAAGCAGGATAACAATCCTAGGCAGAAATCTTGATTTTTATCCTTTACTTTTCCTCGAGTTCATCGGAAGGAAATATGTTGTTGATATTGATAAAAGTATTGACATTACAAAGATTACTCCATCGACGAGTTGCTCTCGCAATGATAGTTATGTGCTTCATTTAGTTACGCAAGCAAAGTCGATCCATTGGTCAATCGATGAAAGTTGAGAAAGTTCACGATTCTACATATATATGACATGATTGGTGGTTTAGACCAACAAATCAAAGAAATTAAAGAGGTAAGTTGCATGACATTCTTACTTTAACTTTGAAGTTCATTATCTATTGAGTATGAGAAGTATCCATATATTCATGTGTGCGACCATGCATCATTCTGTGTGTTATATTACTGTATATATGTATATTTTAGTATAGTATTATATATTAGAAAAAAAGCATTTGCTGTTTTTGGCCTCATGTATGTGATCAAATTTACAGTCATTGAGCTACCAATTAAACATCCGGATTTGTTTGAAAGTCTTGGAATAGCTCGACCAAAGGTAATATTCACTGAGTTATGGCTGAATTTTCCATTTTCCATCGGCATGCACACACATGTGTTGATATTTCTTTTTTTTTTTTGCTTACTCTCTTTTACATATCCCGGGTGTCTTGCTCACATGGGCCACAGTGCAGGAAAAACATTGTTGGCTAGAGGCGGTGGCACATCATCCGATTGTCACGTTCATCGGGATGTGCAGTTACGAACTAGTTGAAATACATTGGAGAAAGGTTCTAGAATGGTCGGGGAACTTTTCGTTATGGCGAGTTTAACCTCTTTACCATGCCTCACAATTTTGATCCATGAGTTTCCATGCTCAGTTCATGTAGTTCATGTAATGTAAAAGAATGGCACTGAAGACTTGCTTAATCAATATTATATATATTATCATAGAATGCTACTCTTTTCACGGGGAACATGCTCCATCAATTATCTTCATGGGCGAAATTGTGATGCTCGGATCTGCGCGGATGGAATGCGGAAGTGGCAATGGTGATAGTGAGGTTCAGCGCACTATCTTTGGAACTTCTCAACTTGGTTGGATGGTTTTGAAGCTTCCAATAAGATCAAGGTGAAACATTTGCTTTATATTTATGATGCTTAGTGTTTTAAAGGGGGTCTTAGTGCCTGCGATGAATATAAATCATATGAGATGGACATATATTTTTAATTATATACGAGTCCTTTGGGATATATTGATTCATCTTTCTTAACTAATGTGTTCAAGCATCGTGCTGTTATTTGTCTCTCTCGATATTTGTTTATAATTTAGGACATCACATGAAGTCCATAAAGATGATATATCATACAACTAAATGACGGACATTATAAGAATGCCTGATCCATCTACGGTCTTTTGTGTCAGAAAAATCTCACTCGATCCACTAAGATGAAGAAGCATTTTGGAGAAATAATTTTGACATTCACATGGATTTGGCTGAGCCTGAGTGCCAGAACTTGCTTCTCTCAGGTGCGGCCACAGCCACAGCCACAACCAAGGCAGGGACAACAACAAGTGCCATGCTTCTTCATATTTGGTGACTCATTGGTTGATAATGGAAACAACAATGGCATACTAACACTTGCGGGGCCAATTCACGGGCCTTATGGCATCGACTTCCGCTTGGTGCCCTTTGGCGCTTCACCAATGGTCGAACTTATGTAGACGCATTAGGTAAATTATATATATATTATTAAGCTAGTCTACAATTTTTTAAATTATAGTTGTGTCGCATTCCTTGATGTCGCAAAGAATTGCGGTCAAATATGGTTGATGGCGGGCGTCTCAATTGCAGCCCAAATAGCAATAACATTCCTTGATGTGGCAAAAACTACGAGACTGTGCATTTAGAGCTAGAGAACAGTTATAATGCTTTAAAATAGCATGTGAGTAATTAGTGTTGAGCCTATATTTCTACTTTTAATACAAACAAATGCCCTACTCCAACTGCTGGATTTATTTTGTAGCAAACAAGTGACAACAATGAACACCAGTAGCATGCTTTAGTTGCTTATTATTTGTTACCTACTACAATAATAATAATCTTATTAATAATAATTGCAGCTCAACTTCTGGGTTTTCCAACCTATATTCCTCCATATTCAAGAGCAAGGGGTTTGGAACTTCTAAGAGGAGTCAATTATGCATCTGGAGCTGCAGGCATCAGAGAGGAAACTGGCAGTAACCTGGTATACATATTGCGTGTGCGCACACATATACATGTGTGTTCGTGCGGCGTTTCAATTCAGACGAGTGTTTGTATGAGTGGGTGAAAAGAGTATTGTTGTAGGGCGTAGATATACTCCTCTCATACAAAAACACTCTTGTCACTTGATACATAGTCTAATGTGATAGCACGTATTAATGGAATAACATTGTGTAATCTGATTTCGTTGTGTAATATTATTATTATAATTATATATTTATAAATGCAGGGGGCTCATACATCACTGAATGAGCAAGTGGCTAACTTTGGAAGCACAGTGCAGCAGTTGAGTAGGTTCTTCAGAGGAGACAATGACTCTCTTAATAGTTACCTCAACAAATGTATATTCTTCTCAGGAATGGGAAGCAATGATTATCTCAACAACTATTTTATGCCAGATTTTTATTCAACTAGCTCTGATTACACAGCACAAGCTTTTGCATCAGTCCTTCTTCAAGATTACGCTCGCCAGCTAACTGTAAGCTACTTTCATATCTAATTCCAAATGAATCTACTTATATTATATGTTTAGTTTGCATTAACATTCAGTTTTATATCATATGGTTGCAGCAATTACATTCATTAGGGGCAAGAAAGGTGATGGTTGCAGCAGTTGGTCAAATTGGGTGCATACCATATCAATTAGCCCGTTTTCGTGGCAACAACACCAGATGCAATGAAAAAATCAACAATGTCATCTTGTATTTTAACTCAGGTCTTAAGAAGCTAGTTCAGAATTTCAATGCTGGGCAGCTTCCAGGAGCTAAGTTTGTATTTTTGGACTTTTATCAAAGCAGTCAAGATTTCTCTTCAAATGGAAAGTCATTTGGTAATTCCCTAGTAATAATAACTGGTTTTTTGGATTTTGTATTTATGTTATGTATTAAATTTAATTTAGTCTCTATAAAATACCAGTTTTTAGTTCCTAAGTTATTTGGCGTTATCTCGCGCAGGGTTTGATGTGATAGACAAGGGATGCTGTGGTGTTGGTAGGAACAATGGTCAAATCACTTGCCTTCCTCTGCAGCAACCATGTCAAGATCGTGGGAAATACTTATACTGGGATGCTTTCCACCCCACTGAGTTGGCAAACATTTTACTAGCCAAGGCAACTTACAGTTCACAATCATACACTTACCCCATCAATATTCGACAACTGGCAATGCTTTAGAAGTTGAATTTGTGTTTTTATGCTTATGCAGTCTAATTTGATTAATGATTGATTGATCTTAATGTTCAAGATCTTGAAATGATGACATTCTGTTGGAATAATAACAGTTCAATAAAGTTGCTTCAGTCTAACTCTTAATGCTTTTTATGAATAAAATCAGCAAGTTTCCTTTCTGCAGTTCACAAATTCATTACTGGTTCAGTAGAAATTAGTAGCTGATGTGTTAGTATCTGCTACTTACAATTCTTGTTACTTTTTGCAATAATTTTGCAGATATGCATGGTTCACAAACTTGGCTATAGGAGCTGGGATGAGCTGAAGGCAGCATTTTGAACATCACCCTTGTTTGATTTGATTGGTTTGTCAAGTCTTTATCTTGCCACGAGAAGCGCAAGCGATTAACAATGGATGATTACGCAAGCCGGTGTGAATACTTGCTAAATATGCTATGTTTCCCTTCTTAATTACTTGGAAGTTTCTTCTTTGTGTTTTTACTAAACCAGATCATGCTATTGTGGCAGGGGAAGAGGAGAAAATAAATGGCCAAGCTTTGATGTGGACTCTACCTACCTACCACCTCTTTTGATTTGTGTTGGCTTCAAATATTAGTTTGAATGGCTGGTTTGAGAGCACTATGCAGAAATCAGATGTAAAGAGTTTGTAAATCCGTGTAGAAATCCTTAGCAGCTTAGTTCAATTAATGTGGAATCCTAGCTTTAAACTATTTTGTAGTAGTCATGTATTAGTCTAATGTTTAGTTTCTTTTCTCAATTAGTATATGTATTAGCTAACATGTTTATGCAATAGGTTATTAGATAGATAGTAATTAAATGTTTTGCACATGGATTGTACTCATTTATTTATTATTGTGGTTATTATGTTTTGCTTTATATAAGTTTATTAATTATGATGTTGGAGCATTTATATGTTTTGTATAGATATCACTATTAAATAAAATTTGGAGGCATAATTTAATTTTTTTTTTAATTTTTTTTTTAAAATTTGCGACGGATTTGCGACGGAAGGTGTAAGAATTTGCCACGACTTTGCGACGGAAATTTGCGACGGATTTGCCACGGAACAATTTGCCACGGATTTGCGACGGAAAAATTTGCCACGGAAAATCCGTGGCAAAGCGTTCTGACAGCGCTTTTGCCACCAAAATTTGTCCGTCGCAAATCCGTGGCAAATTCATATTTGCCACGGATATTTGTACATTTGCCACGGGAATGTCCGTGGCAAACCACCGATTTTCTTGTAGTGCACAAGTTGAAAGCTCTTGGTAGTTTTCTTCTCACAGCTCTACTTACTGTATACTCTACTAATAGACTTCTCCAAAGCTATTAGACTGCTTTTAACACAAAACACTCACTTCTCAAGTTCTACAGTAACACATGCTACTTGAGAAGGTTCCCTATTCAAAGTTCTTTTGATTATAAGGGTTTTAGGATTACTTAGAGCTTGGTTGACATATATAGGATATACATGAATGTATTACAACACAAGACTTAATACATACTCGGGAGATTAGATGAATCCTTACGGTTTAATTGCAGCTGAGTATGGAAGAGAGAAAACTTGAGAAGGTTGATAGCTCAGAATTTAATTCACTCTCTTAAAGATCAATGAAGATCAGAGCTGTTGTTATATAGAGTTGTTGTTGCACTTTAACTCTTGGTCCAAGGAATAGAGCTGTTGCATCAGAAACTAGCCGTTTAGAGCCGTTGCAAAGACGCTCTGTCTCACATCCTTTGTCCTCACTGCATCAATTTGTCATCACCCTTCTCACAGTGACTCTTCTCACTGTGACTCTTCTCATGACTTGTAAAGTTGAAGATGATGCTTCTCAAGATGAATCTTCTCATGTTGATGCAATACTTTAGGATGATGACTCTTCTTGTCATGACCCTTCTCAGGTTCATGACACTCTTTAACATGATTCATATGATCATGACCCATCTTGGGATCATGACTCTTCTTAGCTTGATATTGCATTCCATCTTCTTCAATTTTCTTTGTCATGACTCTTCTCATACTTGATCTGGTAGTGGCCGCTCGAAAACTTAGGCCGTATTTTGTGGCCCATCAGATCGTGGTAAGGACCGACCGACCGACCAATTAGGTAGATACTACACAAGCCGGATCTAGCAGGCAGAATGATCAAGTGGGCGGTCGAACTCAGCGAATTTGGCATCAAGTTTCAAGCCAGATCGACCGCAAAGGCCCAGGTCTTAGTATGTTTATTTTTAATTAATGTATAAATTTTTAATTAACTTATAATTTAGTAAAGAGGAAAATTAATATGATTAATCAAAAAACTTAAGTATTTAATTAGTAATTTAATTATCAAAAAATTAACTAGTTTGTTATCAAACTATTAAAAAAAGAAATAAACTATTTAATTATCAATTATAAAAATATTTATAAAACAACAAAATAAGATGGTGAGAAACGTCTACAACCAATTTATCTTGTTAGGGAAGTTTTTTTAAAAAAAAAAAACTAAATTAAAACATGAAGCTAAATGGGTTATAGTGGGGCAGCCAATTTATCTTGTTGTCAATAAATGGGAAAGCCAACTTGTTAAGGGAGCTTAAAAAAATTAAATTAAAAGCATGAAACTAAATCGGTTATAGTGGGGAAGCCAATTTATTTTGTTGTCAAAAAATGGGAAAGCCAATTTGTTAGGGGATTTTTTTTAGAAAAAAAAAACAACCAAAATTAAAAGCAAGAAGCTAAATCGGTTATAATTGGTTGGTATGTTTATTTTAAATTAATGAATAAATTTTTTATTTAAACTACAAAATTAACTAGTTAATTATCATCTTATCAAAAAAAGGAAAAAAAACTATTTAATAATCAATTATTAAAATTTTTATAAAACAATAAGTAAGATGGTGAGAAACCTACAACACAAAAGCCATTTTATCTTGTTGTCAAAAAAAGGGAAAACCAATTTATTAGTTAAGGTTTTTTTTTTTTTGGTCCAATTAAGGGAGTTTTCAAAAGAAACTAAATTAAAAGCATGAAGGTTAGTCGGTTATAGTGGGGAATTCAATTTTGTATATTGCTATATAACCTTTTCCTATTGCTATATAAAACTATTTAAAACTATTTAAATAACAAATAACATAAAACAATTTAAAATAAATGGAAATATTGCTCTATATATAATCTCTTCCTCACTTTTGTGTATCTCTCTCCAAATAAAAATATGCATTTTTTTTTAGAAATAAACAGCATCCAATTTATCTTGTTGTCAAAAAATGGGTAAGCCAATTTGTTTGGAGAGAGTTTTTAATAAAAACGATAATTAAAAGCATGAAGCTAAAACGATATATATAAAGTCCTATCCATGAAGGCTCTATTTATAAAGGAGAAAGATACAAATTTTTTTGACAAAAAAGATAAAAAACTTTTAAATACCATAAAATTAATTAAAAATCTACAAATTTTTATCATTGGTTAGAATGTTTATTTTAAATTAATGTATAAATTTTTAATTAACTTATTAATTTAGTAAACACAAAAAAATTAATAATATTAATCAATAAATATATATATACACATATATATATATATATATATATATATATATATACTTCAAATAATTTAATTATTTATTTAATTAAATTATTTAGGTATTATATTATATGGTCATATTAAAATATGGTGTTTCATTAAATCAGGGGGTGGTGTTTAGTAATTAAGTAAGCGGTAGAAAGAGGCCCATAACCCAATAGCCCATGATATAAGCGCTAGGGTTAGAGTTAGTTGCACAATTGGAGAGAAAAAGAAAAAGAAAGAAAGAAAAGAAGGGATTGCGAAGAGAGGAAGGGGGAGCGGCGCAAAGGAAAGAAGGAGAGGGAGATCGTGTTGCAGTGGTTCTTGGAGTTTCGTGGAAAGGATCCCGTGTTCGGTAAAACTCTAAGGTAAGGGTGGGGTTCTTTCTTTATAATAGGGTATATGATGGGTGTTATGTGGGAGATTAGGACCTATGATGTTTCTTGATTGAATTTAGTGCCTATATGATGTTTGATGAAATGTATTTCGTGGTAGGTGCAATTTATTGGATGATTGAGGATTTAAGCTCTATGTTGGCGCACCTAGGCGCCTATTTCATGTGTTCTTTTGCGCCCTCGGGCGCCATATTATATCTGAGCGCCAAAGCGTATGCGGTGTTGCTTGTTGTGTTACTGTGTGTTGCGTTTTGGTGCTGCCACTAGGCACCAAAACTGTGTCTGGTGTTGCTTGCTGTGTTGATGTGTGTTGCGTTTTGGTGCTGCTACTCCAAAGCGTATGCAGTGTTGCTTCTTTGTGTTCTTTGTGTGTTGCGTTTTGGTGCGCCTGCTGGGCGCAAAGCGTGTCTCGATGTTGCTTCTTTGTGTTCTTTGTGTGTTGCGTTTTGGTGCTTGCGCCTTTGGCGCCAAAAGCGTGTGCAGTGTTGCTTCTTTGTGTTCTTTGTGTGTTGCGTTTTGGTGCTGCCACTGGGCGTTAAAACTGTGTCTGGCGTTGCTTGCAGTGTTGTTGTGTGTTGCGTTTTGGTGCTGCCACTGGGCGCCAAAACCGTGTCTGGTGTTGCTTGTTGTGTTGGGTTTTATGTTGCCTCTAGGCGCCAGGTTGCTGTGTGTTGCGTTTTATGTTACCTCTGGGCGCCAGGTTCTGTGTTTCGTGCGCCCTGTGTGGCTGTGTTGCCACTAGGGGCCAGTTTCCTGTGTTTTGTGCGCCCTGTGTGGCTGTGTTGCCACTAGGCACCACTTTCTGTGTTTTGTGTGCTCAATGTTCTGCTGCTTTGGCGCCGATTTACATCTTGTGTTGCGCTTGATGTTGCGTTCTGCTTATTTGCACAGTGTTGTGTTATGTTTATGTGTTCTTCTTTGGCGCCAGTTTACAGCATGTTGCATTTTGTCTTTGCTGCACTGTGTTGCGTTTTGTGTTTCTGCTTTGGCGCGAGTTTTACGCCTGTGTTGCGCTTGATGTTGCATTTTGTCTTTTGCTGTGTTCCATGTTGTCTTTATGCAGTTCGGTGTTGTGTGTTGATGTTGACTCTGTAACCCTTTTTGGTGCTGTTGGTGTTAGTGGTGATGTTATTACCGGTGATGTGTCTATTTTATTGGCTAAGGTGATAGGTGATGGGTCTATGACCATTTGTTGTTGTTGGTGTTGTTGTGTCAATTACATGACTATGATTGGTGATTGTTTCTGGTGCATTGTTCATGGTGTCGCATGCAATTCATATGCATTATTTGGTGATATAAGGCTTCGGCCTTCGAGCTATAGGTGATGATGATAATGCTCAAACTTGGTGATGATGCCCATAGTGGCTAAATTTATTGGTGATGAATGGTACCACATGCATATGCCCGTTGGTGTGGGTTGCATCTCATTCATTTACTCATGTCATTGGTGATGTTTCTTGGTAGTTGTATGTTGATGTTGTTGTGAAGTGGTTGATATAGTTGTCGTAGATCTAGCATATTACTTATCATACATGCTATTATATTGTTAGATATCTCACCCCTTCTGTTTGAATGTTACCCTATGTTGGTAGCGTGCGGTGATAAGCGAGTGAAGGTTTGTCTACCTTCTCGGTCAGTCGGTGTCGTCGCTGCAGTGCACGTAGCACCTCAAGGGGCGAACACTAGTTTATTTGGTTGTCTTTAATTACTCGATTCTTTGGACTTTAAATTGATGATGTTATGGTTGTACTTTCCGCTGCGTAGTGACAATAAATAGGTGTTTTTGAGGGTTTGTCCCATTTATGACATGCTATGTATCATGCTATTTTATTTGGTGAATTTTAATATTAAAATTGTGAATGTTTTATTGGGTGAATGTAGCATCCCTTGAGGGTGTAGTGAAAAATGATTTTGAAACTCTGATTTTTGTGTTAAACTTAAACGGATAGAATTGGGGTGTTACAATATACATGATCCTCTCCCTGAAGTCTCTATTTATAAATTTCTAAATGAGAATATACAAAAAAAAATTGACCAAAAAGGTACAAACTTTTAAAAAACATAAAACTAAATAAAAATCAACAAATTTTTATCATTGGTTGGTATGTTATGTTTTAATTAATGTATAAAATTTGAAATTAATTTATAAATTTTGTCAAAATCAAATTAAAATTTATTAAAAAAATTAACTATTTAAATATCAGAAAATTAATTTATAACTTATCATCTTATCAAAAAAAGAAAATAAACTATTTAATAATCAATTATTAAAAAATTTATAATAAAAAAAATAAGATGGTGAGAAACCTACAACACAAAAGCCATTTTATCTTGTTCTCCAAAAAAGGAAAGCCAATTTATTTGTTAAGGGAGTTTTCAAAAAGAACTAAATTAAAAGCATGAAGTTAGTATGTTTATTCAGTGAAGGCTCTATTAAAAAAAAGAGAAAGATACAAAAATTTTAAATAACATAAAATTATTTAAATAAATGGAAATATTGCTACATATATAATATTTTCCTTACTTTTTTGTATCTCTATCCAAATAAAAATATGCATACGTTTTAGAATAAAGAGCATCCAATTTACCTTGTTGTCCAAAAATGGGAAAGCCAATTTGTTAGGGGAGTTTTAAAATAAAATAAAACAACCATAATTAAAGCATTAAGCTAAATTGGTTATAGTGGGGGAATCAAATTTGGTATATATATATATATATATATATATAATCCTATCCATGAAGGCTCTATTTATAATGGAGAAAGATACAATTTTTTTTTGACAAAAAAGATAAAAATAAAATTTAAATAACATTAAAATATTAAAAATCAACAATTTTTTTTATAATTGGTTAGTATGTTTATTCTTAATTAATGTGTAAATTTTCAATTATCTTATAAATTTAGTAAAGAGGAAAACTAATATGATTAATCAATAAATTTAACTATTTACTTGTCAATTTAATTATCACAAAATTAACCAGTTTATTATCATCTTATTAAAATAAGAAAAAATATATTTAATTATCAATTATTAAAAAAATTATTAAACAACAAAATAAGATGGTGAGAAACGTCTACAACCAATTTATCTTGTTAGGGGAGTTTAAAAAAAACTAAATTAAAAGCATGAAATCAGTTATAGTGGGGAAGCTAATTTATCTTGATGTCAACAAATGGGAAAACCATTTTGTTAGGGGAGTTTTAAAAAAAAATAAAGCATGAAACTAAATTGGTTATAGTGGGGAAGCCAATTTATCTTGAAATGTGAATGCCAATTTGATAGGGGAGTATTAAAAAAACAACCAAAATTAAAAGCATGAAGTCTCTTTTATACCCAAAAATATTATTTAGATATAACATTTTTGACTAAAATAGACAAAAGCCAACTTATAACACCAATTAACCAAGTTTTTTAGACTATTTAGCCAACCTGCTTTTTCACAGTTTTCGAGGTGTTGTTTAAAAACTTGGTTAATTGATCACTTGGCTAATAGTCTAAAAAACTTGGTTAATTGGTGTTGTATGTTGGATTTTGTCGATTTTTGTCAAAAATGTTAATTATGTCTAAATAACATAACCGATATATAAATGAGAAATATACAAAACAAAATTGACAAAAAGGTACAAACTTTTAAATAACATAAAATTAATTAAAAATCAACAAATATTCATTGGTTGGTATGTTTAGTTTTAATTATTGTATAAATTTTGAAATTAATTTATAAAAAAAGAAAATAAACTATTTAATAATCAATTATTAAAATTAACTATTTAGTTATCAGAAAATTAACTTATTAATTATCATCTTATCAAAAAAAGAAAATAAACTATTTAATAATCAATTATTAAAATTTTTATAAAACAAAAAAAAAATAAGATGGTGAGAAACCTACAACACAAAAGACATTTTATCTTGTTGTCCAAAAAAAGGGAAAGCCAATTTATTGGTTAAGGGAGTTTTCAAAAAGAACTAAATTAAAAGCATGAAGTTAGTATGCATATTCAGTGGAGGCTCTATTAAAAAAAGAGAAAGATACAAAACTATCAATGAAGGCTCTATTTATAATGGAGAAAGATACAATTTTGGTAAAACAACAAAATAAGATGGTGAGAAACGTCTACAACCAATTTATCTTGTTAGGGGAGTTTAAAAAAAACAAAAATAAAAGCATGAAATCGGTTATAGTGGGGAAGCCAATTTATCTTGATGTCAATAAATGGTAAAGCCAATTTGTTAGGGGTTTTTTAAAAAAAAAATTAAAGTAAACGCATGAAACTAAAATGGTTATAGTGGGGAAGCCAATTGATCTTGTTGTCAAAAAATGGGAAAGCCAATTTGTTAGGGAGTTTTAAAAAGCAACCAAAATTAAAAGCATGAAGTCTCTATTTATAAATGGGAAATATACAAAAAAAATTAACCAAAAAGGTACAAACTTTTAAATAACATAAAATTAATTAAAAATCAACAAACTTTTGTCATTGGTTGGTATGTTTAGTTTTTATTAATGTATTAATTTTGAAATTAATTTATAAATTTTGTAAAATTGAAATTAAAATGATTATTAAAAAAATTAACTATTTAATTATCATAAAATTAACTTATTAATTATCATCTTATCAAAACAATAAAATAAAATATTTAATAAGCAATTATTAAAATTTTTATAAAAAAAAAATAAGATGTGGTGAGAAACCTACAACACAAAAGCCATTTTATCTTGTTGTCCAAAAAAGGGAAAGCCAATTTATTTGTTAAGGGAGTTTTCAAAAAGAAGTAATTTAAAAGCATGAAGTTAGTATGTTTATTCAGTGAAGGCTCAATTAAAAAAAGAGAAAGATACAAAACTTTTTTTTGACCAAATAGATACAAAACTTTTAAATAACATAAAATTATTTAAATAAATGGAAATATTGCTACATATATAATCTATTCCTCACTTTTGTTTATCTCTCTCCAAATAAAAATATGCATATTTTTAGAATAAAGAGCATCCAATTTATCTTGTTGTCCAAAAAGGGAAAGCCAATTTGTTAGGGAGTTTTAAAAAAATAAAACAACCATTATTAAAAGCATGAAGCTAAATTGGTTATAGTGGGAATCAAATTTGATATATATATATATATATATATATATATATATATATATATATATATATATATATATATATATATAATCCTATCCATGAAGGCTCTATTTATAATGTAGAAAGATACAATTTTTTTGACAAAAAGATACAAAATTTTTAAATAACATAAAATTAATTAAAAATCAACAATTTTTTTATCATTGGTTAGTATGTTTATTTTTAATTAATGTGTAAATTTTTGAATTAACTTATAAATTAATGTGTTAACTATTTAATTATCAGAAAATTAACTTATTAATTATCATCTTATCAAAAAAAGAAAATAAACTATTTAATAATCAATTATTAAAAAATTTATAAAACAAAAAAAAAAAAGATGGTGAGAAACCTCCAACACAAAAGCCATTTTATCTTGTTGTCAAAAAAAAGGGAAAACCAATTTATTTGTTAAGGGAGTTTTCAAAAAGAACTAAATTAAAAGCATGAAGTTAGTATGTTTATTCGGTGAAGGCTCTATTAAAAAAAGAGAAAGATACAAAACTTTTTTTTGACCAAATAGATATAAAACTTTTAAATAAATGGAAATATTGCTACATATATAATCTTTTCCTCTCTTTTCTGTATCTCTCCAAATAAAAATATGCATATTTTTTAGAATAAAGAGCATCCAATTTATCTTGTTGTCCAAAAATGGGAAAGCCAATTTGTTAGAGGAGTTTTAAAAAAAATAAAACAACCATAATTAAAAGCGTGGATCTAAATTGGTTATAGTGGGGAATCAAATTTGGTATATATATATATATATATATATATATATATATATATATATATATATATATATATATATATATATATATATATAATCCTATCAATGAAGGCTCTATTTATAATGGAGAAAGATACAATTTTTTTAAATAACATAAAATTAATTAAAAATCAACAATTTTTTTAATCATTGGTTAGTATGTTTATTTTTAATTAATGTGTAAATTTTATCATTTGATTTAAAATCAATATTGTTTACTATTATTATTGACTTGTGAATGCGGAAATGGTTGATAAGTGTAAACTGAAATGGTGCTTACGTTTTCATTGTTGCAAAAATTGTAAGTTGTTACAAGATATCTAAGATAATTTGAGACTATTTACCTACTAAGCTAACTACTAAAAATAAATAAAAATAAAATAATATTAACACAAAATCTCTAAGATATTTTCAGACTACTTACCCACTATGAAAACTATAAAAATTAAAGCAAAATAAAATAAATATTAAACAAAATATCTAATATATTTTGAGACTACTTACCACTAAACTAACTATTAAAATTAAAGCAAAATAAAATAAATACCATACTTGTGTCCAAAAAAAATATCATAGTCGATCCCTCCCTATATAATACCCCACGGCCCACGGCTACCTCACCCCTCCCTCATTCTAATCTAAACATCTTCTCATTTCCTCTCCTACATCTCACTAGATTTCTAAAGCAAAATTTTATCAATTAAAGTGTTTTTCCTAAACAGAGAAGAAAAGCGAAGGAGTTGAAAGTGAAATGCAAGATTTGGCAGCTTCTAATAGATCCTCTGCAATCAAAGATCTTGAAGAAGAATTAAAGGGTTACAACTTTGAAGTATTTGACTACACGTCAATTTTGGCAGCAACCACAAGCTTTTCGCCG
Source organism: Oxytropis ochrocephala (assembly GCA_020916435.1). Taxonomy (NCBI): domain Eukaryota; kingdom Viridiplantae; phylum Streptophyta; class Magnoliopsida; order Fabales; family Fabaceae; genus Oxytropis; species Oxytropis ochrocephala. Next base: position 52,055,474 of record CM037088.1, read on the forward strand.
GAAAACAAGATAGGCAAGGGAGGTTATGGACCTGTTTATAAGGTGAGTAAAACCATTGAAATTGTATATTAACAAGTTGCTTTTAAAGTATGACTTTAATTATCTATTCTAATTATGGAAAATGGATCCTCTCAAGTATTTGTTTGTGTCCAATAGGAGAGAGAGTGACACACAAGTACTTGAGAGGAATTACACTCACAATTACTACACCAACTTTCACATTGGAATGTGTTACCAATTCCCCTGCTGAAGTGTTATTTTGATAACAATGTCAATATGTTACCAAAAATCTTTAAAACCACAATATGATGGTCAACAACTTATGTTATTTTGGAAGTCTGATGGATTTTCAATTACCATTGAAGGGAATTCTGCCAACAGGACAAGAAGTTGTTCTAGAAAGACTTTCACAAGGTTCCAGGCAAGGAACCGAAGAATTCAAAAATGAACTAACTCTAATATGTGAACTTCAACACAAAAATCTTGTACAACTATTTGGTTGTTGCATTCATGAAGAAGAAAGGATTCTAATTTATGAATACATGCGACACAAAAGCTTGGACTTCTATCTATTTGGTAAGGAACTTGTGCAACAAAATTTTGACTTTTAAGTGAATACTTCATTAACTTTTATGGAGGATTATTGCTGTTGTAGAGCATATATATTAACACAAGTTTTTATGTTTATATTGGGAAGATTGTACAAGAAGTAAGTTCCTTGATTGGAAGAAGCGCTTCAATATAATAGAAGGAATATCTCAAGGTTTACTTTACATTCATCAATACTCAAGACTGAAAATCATTCACAGAGACATAAAGGCTGATAACATACTCCTTGATGAGAATGTGAACCCAAAAATTTCTGATTTTGGTACGGCCAAGATGTTCCCACAACATGAATTTGAAATAAATGTCAAGAAACCTGTTGGGACATTGTGAGTTTTCTAAAATTTCTCTGTTTTCAAATATTTTGTTAATGAATCTAAATGAAAAATGTATTTTATTATGTTTTGAAATATTTTTTGTGCAGTGGTTATATGGCTCCCGAGTATGTCATGACAGGCACTTGCTCTACAAAGTGTGATGTTTTTGACTTTTCGAGTATTGGTACTTGAAATAGTTAGTGGTAGAAGAAATACCGACACCGCTCCGATGTGAGACCAAGTGATACTCTAATTGGACATGTATGTGAAATTAGTCTCACTGAGTTCTTTTTTATCCTACACAACTCTTTGTATCTAATTTAATTTAATTATTAACAGGCTTGGGAGCTATGGAAAGAGGGTGATATTCTAGGGTTAATGGATGAGTCATTGAATGACTCATTTATCCCTGATGAAGTGCAGAGGTGCATCCACATTGCTCTTTTATGTGTGGAGCATTATCCAAATGATCGACCTACAATGTTAGACATCATAACAATGTTAAGAACCAAAAATGCACTTCTCACCTTGCCATGAAAACCAGTATTCTACATTGAGGTATCTCGGAAGAAACAACAATTGCTAAAACGTGTGAGGCTTTTGTTTTTGACAGCGTTTGACCGTGTACGAAAGATCTCTAAGAAAATAGTTTGGCAAGACCAGCGGAGCACTAGCCGTCTTGTTTCTTCCTTTTAGGCTTCTATTACTGGGATTTGGAGTTCTTGAGTCCACTTTATTGTATCTTCTTATGTGGTCTTATCAGACAATAGAAGTTGTGAAAAAAATATACAAACATTCTTAGGATTATTATTGATAAAAAACAATACCTTCATTCTTAGGCGGTAAACTATGTAATAGTGTGGTTAGAAAAGGCTGTGTATTCTCTGAGACAATTTGGCAGTAAAGTATAAATTGGCAATAAAGATGCTTAATTAGAATTAAAAACTTTCACTAATATTAGCAGATCTACTATTAATACTAAAGATATTTGTTCGGTCATTGTGTGACTCTAGATTATAGACGTCAAAGTTGCAAACTAAATTTTATTTTATATTATTCCTTTGGTTTATATAACATTTTGGGCCCTAAAAATATGGCGAACATCCATTTTGGTCCCTGCAAAATATTTTTTTTTAAAATAGTCCTTGCAAATTTTAAAATTATTCATTTTGGTCCCTGCAAAAAGTTTTCTATTAAACTAGCTCTTGCAAAATTTAATATTATTCATTTTGGTCCCTGCAAATATAGTGAATATTCATTTTGGTCCCTGCAAAATGAATAATTTTAATGTTTAGAAGGGCTATTTTAAATAAAAAAACTTTTTGCAGGGACCAAAATGAATAATTTAAAATTTTGCAAGGGTTATTTTAAAAGTAAACTTTTTGCAGGGACCAAAATAAATAATTTTAAATTTGCAAGGACTATTTTAAAAAAAAAATTGCAGGGACCAAAATGGATATTCGGTGTATTTGCAAGGACCAAAATTATATTTAAGCCTTTTCCTTTTATATTATTGTCTTTTTCTTTTTAATTAAAATCACAATTATGATAATATCGAGACTTTAACATTTTAATCGAAAACACTTTTAATTCATCGTGAGCAACTCAATTTTATTTGTATCTTAATTCATCGAAAACACACACACACACACACACAGATATATATATATATATATCACTAACATTATTATTGTTCCGACCTGGGCTGAAAACCCCATCTGAGCACTTGGGCCGGGCCCATTAACTAGTAAGAAACTCGACCCGACGAATCGGCCCAATAACAAAGCGCCTAAACTTCACAGTGCAGAAGACCAACGGCTCGGATCTATCACGCAGATCCAACAGTCAAGGCCAGGCGCCCTTGTCTATAAATAGAGCACCCGGCCTCCAATTCCAGGTACGTCCTCATTCTTGCACATTCTGCCTATTCTATCACTGACTTAGGCATCGAAGTGTCTGCAGGTACACCCCCTCCCGACGTGGGATGCGGATTTACTCGGAAAACTGAAGACACCTCTCTTATTCTGAAGTCAACCAGCGAGCCCCGAGAAGTGGAACCCAGCTAGCTCCTCGGACGAGGTAATGAGTTCAGGACCAAACATTGGCGACCACAGTGGGAGGGCTTCAGCGCACTCGCACTCGGTTCCCCTCTCTCCGTTTGCGGACATCGTTGGATATGGAGCTAGTCGGAGGATACCCTTTCCCTTCTGGTGCCTCCAGGCGCGTTGTAAAACGCAAGTGGCGCGAAATCACCCATGTGGCTTCCCCTCCTCCACGGATCTTCCCTCTAAAGAGGCCCCTCACTTTCACCGAAAAGGATTATCTACTCGGGGAGCCCAACGAGTAGATTCCCCTGATCATCTCAATATCCATCTCCGGGGTAACAATCGAACGGGTCCTGGTCGACCAAGGAAGCTCGGTTGACATCATGTTCCAGGATCTCCTCCCTACATTTGGCCTGTCACCCGAAGGCCTGATTCCCTATCTGGGCCCCGATCTTACCGTCCTCGGCGGAAGAATCGCCAAGCCCCTGGGGTATTTCAAAACATTTGTCACCTACGGGGAAAAGAGACTCACCCGGGCGATACAAACTACTTTTGTGGTAATACCGGTGACCTCCCCATACCGCTGCATCGTCGGGAGACCCACATTGGCAAAACTTGGGGTCGTAGCTTCAGTGATTCACCTCAAGCTGAAATTCCACTCCCTAGATGGGATGTGGTGACTATACCAGCCGATCTAAGGGCCGCCAGGCAGTGCCACATGCTCACCTTCCTCGGAGCCCGCTTTGAGCCGCTCGAATTAGCTAACCCCCCACACACGGCTCTCCAGGTAAAACTCTCCGAAGTAGATGCACGTTATGATCCAGACAGCCCTAAAGAGGACTCGGACGACGAATTGGCCCGAGAGCTCAAGAAGAAGAACAATTGCCCCGAGCTGCAAGGTGTTTTCCTCGAAATCCCCCTCGGCGACGACCCGAGTAAGACCGTAAAGATAGGTGTCGACCTCAACCCGAGGGTGAAGGACGCTTTAACCGCTTGCCTCAGGCGGAACGCCGACCTATTCGCTTGGTCCGCCTCAGAAATTCCCGAGATCCCCCTTGAGGTAGCCTGCCACCATTTAGCGGTGAACCCAGACGCGAAGTACGTGGCCCAGCGTCGACGGGTTCAGATCAAAGAGAAAGCCGAAGCGGCATCTAAAGCAGTTGACGATCTGATCTCAACCGGTTTTATCAAAGAGGTCAAATATACCACCTGGCTCTCCAACGTCGTTCTTGTGAAGAAAGCCAATGACAAATGGAGAATGTGCGTCGACTACACAGATCTCAACAGAGCTTGCCCGAAAGATGTCTTCCCAGTTCCGAGTATTGATAGATTGGTTGATAATGCCTCCGGCTACAGGCTACTTTTTTTCCTGGATGCCTACTCCGGCTACAATCAAATAGCGATGAATCCTGCCGACCAGGAAAAGACAACATTCATGACCGATCAGGGAAACTATTGTTATCGGGTAAGGCCTTTTGGTCTGAAGAATGTGGGTGCTACGTACCAGCGTATGATGAACAAAGTTTTTCGGGATCAGATCGGGCGAGTGGTAGAAGTATATCTGGACGACATGATCGTCAAAAGCAAAGCCGACGAATCCCACATCGCCGACCTCAAAGAGATTTTTGCTGAAGCAAGAAAGAACAACCTCTGATTCAACCCCGAGAAGTGCACTTTCGGGGTCAGAGCGGGTAAATTCCTTGGTTTCTGCTTAACCGAAAGAGGCATCGAGGCCAACCCGGAAAAATGCGGGGTCGTGACCAGCATGCGCCCGCCAACGACGAAGAAGGAAGTACAAAAGCTTACCGGTATGATCGCAGCTCTCCCGATTCGTTTCGAAGGTGGCCAACAGGTCCCTGCCGTTCTTCAAGGTCCTCAAAAAGGGTGTGGAATTCCAATGGACTCCAGAGTGCGAGAATGCCCTGTCAGACCTCAAGAAAATCATGTCTGAGACACCGATACTCCTGAGACCCGAGGAGGGAGAAACCATTTACCTCTACCTCGCCGTGGCCGCGGAAATAGTCAGCGCAGTCTTGATCAGAGAGACCGAGACGGGCAGCGCCCCCGTATACTTCGTAAGCAAGGTGTTGCAAGGTGCCGAATCCTGGTACCAAAAGACAGAAAAGGTGGCTCTTGCCCTAGTCATCGCCACCAGAAGACTAAGGTCATACTTCGTCGCACATCAGATCGTGGTGCGGACACCAGCCGATTCGTCAACTCTTACATCTCCCTGACCTGGCGGGTAGGATCATCAAGTGGGCTTTGGAACTCTCCGAGTTTGGGATAAAGTACGAGGCACGGTCCTCCTTGAAGGCACAGGTGCTTGCCAACTTCGTGGCTGAAATGACCCCCACGCCACTTCACTCGGAAGTGCAGCTCTGGACCCTCCACGTGGATGGTTCCTCAAATTCCAAAGGAAGCGGGGCCGACTTAATACTAGAAAACTCCGAAGGACTGATGATAGAGGTCTCTCTAAGTTTCGCATTCACCACCTCCAACAACCAGGCCGAGTATGAGGCATGCATAGCCAGACTGAGATTGGCATCCGACTTCGGCGCGAAGGTCATCAAATTAAATACTGACTTTTTGCTAGTCGTCTCCCAAGTGAAAGAAGAGTTCGTCGCTAAAGATACTATTCTGCATCGCTATCTCAGACGATTCCAAGAACTAATTCAACAGTTCAAGAAGGTAGAGCTAAGACACATCCCGAGATCCGAGAACGCTCGGGCGGATGTCCTGGCCAAGTTGGCAAGCACTAAACCCTCAAGCGGCCTCCGGAGCATCATCAAGAAAAGTCTAACCAAGCCCAGTGTAGATCTTTCCCCTATATCCATGCCCGACGTCAACAACATTATTGAGCATGAAAGTTGGATGTAACCCATCAAGGCGTACATCGAGTCCAGAGTCGAACCTTCCGACTTGATGGCAGCAACAGTAGTTCGAAAGAGGGCCGCTTCCTTCACAGTGATAGATGGCAAGCTCTTCCGAAGGGGATTCTCGTCCCCGCTATTAAGATGCGTCGAAGGTGAAGAGGCCGAGTATGTACTCAAGGAGATACACGAAGAAATTTGCGGGCAACACCTGGGGGCCCGCGCACTGTCAAAGACAGCCCTCCGTGCCGGATACTTCTGGTCAACCTTGGTCCGAGACTCGGCTGACATGGTAAGAAGATGCGATACCTGTCAAGGTATGCCGACGTGCACAACGCTCCTCCCGTTGAACTGACCTCCTTGTTGGCTCCCTGGCTGTTCTCTAGATGGGGAATAGATCTACTCGGGCCATTTCCTGTGGCCAAGGGAGGAGTAAAGTTCCTCATCGTCGCCATCGATTATTTCACCAAATGGATCAAATCCGAGTCGTTGGCCCAGATAACAGCCAAAAATTGCGTCAAATTCGTAAAGAAAACATCCTGGCAAGGTTCGGAATCCCCGCCGTTAATCATAACGGACAATGGGACCCAATTTGCTGACAAAGGGTTTCGACAATTCTTGACCGACCCGAACATCAAGCAACACTTCACCTCGGTAGAGCACGCCCAAACGAACGGGCAGGCCGAAGCGGCGAACCGAGTAGTGTTGAAAGGCCTCAAGAAGAGGCTGAAAGGCGCCAAAGGCGCGTGGCCCGACGAGCTCCCTTACGTTCTTTGGGCCTACCGGACTACACCGCACTCAACCTCTGGCGAAACTCCCTTCAGGCTCACTTACGGTACGGAGGCCGTCATTCCGGTCGAACTCGGAGAATCGACTTGGAGAACTCTTTACCCCCTTACCGAAGAGGAAAACGCCAGAGCCATCCGGGAAGAATTGGACACTGTTTAGAAGGTGAGAGATCGGGCACAACTCGTCGAGGCCGTCGTCAAAGCCAGAGTGGCGCGACGCTATAACCAACGGGTCATCCCAAGAGAATTCGACGTTGGCGACCTGGCACTCAGGAGAGCCGAGTTGGGAAACAAGAATGCCCGAGACGGGAAACTTGTAGCCAACTGGGAAGGACCGTACCTAGTCATCTCAAAGACCGGCAGGGGCGCCTACCAACTGGAGACGCTTTCTAAAGATCCAATCCCTCGGACTTGGAATGCCACTAAACTCAGGATTTACTACAGCTGACTTTCAAAAAACTATGACTGTACCGATTGTTTTCCCTTATAATGATAAATCAATTTTTCGATTGAAAATCTGTGTCTCCTTCTCTTTCAAGAACAAATTGCGCCCCTCTCCCCTGACTCTGACACTGAGCTGGCCACTCGGCAGACGATGGGATGAGGCGAGGCCGACGATGAACGCCCTCTGCGATCCCGGATCCACGAATCCCGTCGCGGGGCGCAGGGGAGGCCCACAGCGGCTCAGGTCCTCACCGACCCTAATGCTTTGCGTCGTCGGCCACTCTTGACTCGTCGAAAACCTCCGAGACGGGTGATCGGCAACATGAACCAGCCCCTGATCGCTCGCTCGCCTTGCGCGCACGCCAGAGGTCGGGGAAGAAGTCCGCGGCGACATCGACCGCGCTCTGTCGGCACACCTTCTCACGCATCGAGGACTTCGCGCGTCGAATGTTTGACCGAAGGAAGAAGCTCTCAGCGGCTTCGCCCCTCTCGATTCCGAGCTTAAATGCTCTGTCGAGGCTTCGATTCTGAGCTTAAATGCTCTGTCGAGGGACAATTGACTCCGAGCTTCGATGCTCAGTCAAGATCTACTTGATTTCGAGCTGTGATGCTCTGTCAAGCTCTTTCAGGTTGGAGACGCTACACGTGCCCAGACGGAGCCCCCGGCAAAGGAGCAACGACGAGCGCACTTTCTAAAGCCTAACACTAGTGGAAAATTGACATTAGAAAGCACTATTTAGCATCGATTGTTTGAACAGCCGATGCTAAATGTAGGCGTGGTGGCAATTTTGTAATTAAATGGAAGTTTTCAATTTTCACGTCTACATTTAGCATCGGTTGTTTAAACAACCGATGCTAAAAGTGCATCTCAAACACATTTAGTATCAGGTGTTTTAACACCCGATACTAAAAAACTATTTTCTCAACACGTTATCACGTTCTCACTCCTCTCTCGCTCTCGTCTCTGAATCACTCTCAACTCTCAACTCTCGCTCTCGTCTCTGAATCACTCTCATCTCTCAACCCTCGCTCTCTCAATGTTGCCCTAGCCTCCATCTTCCTCACAAAGTTGCCCTAGCCTCCATTTTCGCTCTCCCTCTTACTCTCGCAGTCACAAGTACCAAACCCTAGCCACAAATCAAAAACGCAAATAACGCTGAGGAGAAAACCATCGCACCGTTCTTTGCTCGTTGTTAATGTTGTTCGCTCGCCGTCGCCGTCGTCGCCTTGTTGACCGTCACCGTCACCGTTGATCACTTCTCTCTTGTATGATTGTTCATATCTCAGGTAATTCATGTTTTTGTATTAATTTTTTTAGCATCCATTTCTTGACTTTGTAATCTTAGAATCCAATCAAGGGTATGATGCTTTTTCAGTAATTGTAAAATGGACAGAAGAAAGGGGATTTGACGATTTTGACAATGCCTAAATTTGAACCAAAGATTGGCACAATGATATGTATTGAAATTCCAATTACTTCTTGACGAAAAAAAATGATTTGTTGCTCATTTCTAGCGTTTTTTCCCCTCAGTTTTAAGGGTATCATGTTGGACATAGCTTCTTGATCCCTCGGATCTTCTAATGGTTGAAATTGGGGAAGCTTTTATCAGGAAACAAATTTGCCATTTCTCTGTTTTTCCTTTCTTTATTATGAGCTTTTTGTTTAGTGGTTTTCATATTCTTTTATCAGGAAACAAATTAAAGGTACTGCACATACCTTTTTGTTTAGTTGTTTTCATATGCTTGCCAATTGTCTGCAGCCAAATTTACAATCCAAACCACAAAGGGAAGGTACAAAATCTGAACAATTTTGGGATTTGTTAGGAGGAAGATCATAATATCCCAGTCAAAGAATAATAGGGAGGCTGAAAGTGATCCTCACCTATTTTGTTGCAACTTCTCTAAAGGTAAGGGATCATTTTATTTTTTGCTGGATATTCTCTTTTTTGCTGGTAACAATATGTTTAATTTTGGAACCTATTTTGATGTAGTAATTTATAGTACTGATATGCTGATTGATGCACTAGTTTATAGTATGATCGAAATGGCATGTGTATTTGTTCTCTCTGTATTATCCTTACTTAGGAGCATAGCTTAGCTTTCTTATTCTAGAGAAATATGGTCTGTAGTATTAGTAATGGCAATAGAACCTTTAACTTATTGCTTATCTAATATCATCTTTGAAGTTCTTTTGATTTATTTGTGATTATTACTTAAGTTTAATCTTGTGTCTAGTTTTCCTTCATCGTAAATCATTATGTAACTTGGCTGTTTTTTTAACATTGATGTGATTCTTGTTGGTGATACCATACCTCCTTGATTGTCAGATAAAAAGCACCCCCTCTCCCAATACCAGCTTGTTGCGATAAACGTTAAGATCGTATAATATTTCATCACATTCTACGTAACAAATCAGTAACCAATATCGTTACAACTAGCTTTAGAAGTCCAGTGCGCGCTGCAACTTTTGATCTGCATAGCTTGGCTGGGATATTTCCTTTGTTAAACTTCTATTAGAACTTTGAAGCAGTTCTTTTGGTTAACTTCTTTATACAAAACTATAGGAACATAAACTTGTTTTGTATTAACATAAACCTTTGATCTGATATTGTAAACTCCTTCTCCTTTAACTGAAGCAGAATCTGAATGACAAGCTTCAGGAAAAGCTTCATCAGCTTGTGTTCCCATCCAAACAGCTAACATAACTTCTCCTCTTGTCCTTGTTTCCCCCTTCAAATTCTCTAATCTATACCATTGAGGAGCTAAAGGACTATCTGGTGGAACTCTTGTTGGTACTTCATGCATGCATGTCAAATTCAACTTTTCCAATGTAATCATCTCTAGCTACCATATCATTGTCTCTTACAAACACTTCAACATCTGAAGTTGTATCTTGTCTTTTGAGAATGCAAAAACTTGTTTCCATTCTGGATTTGTTTTCTTCTCAAAGTGTCTGGTTTTTCCTTTGTAATTTCCAACGTTGTCCTCCATGTGGCCACTTTTCTCCTAGCTCTGGTTTTGTGTCTTTTAGCTTGTAATCGTCTTGGTTTGGCTTTGGAGCAGTTTTAGAAGCACTCGTGCTGGTTAGTTTTGAAGCTTCACCTTTCAAAAACTCTACTTTTGTGTGTTTTGTGTTTTTGCTGAATTTGAAATGAAGTTTAGTGGTGCAAGTGCAAATTCTATGTGATATCTTTTTGGTTCTCTTTGACAAATGAACACTATAGTTAGAGTAGTTATAGCATGAATGAAATAATAATAGTATCGATGTGCTTATTGAAGAACATTTTACTTTATGTAAATGTTTTGTTATCTAAAGTAGAGATAGGAAAAGCCACTTGTCGAAATTCCAAAATGTTGTAAAGGTCCTATTCACAGGACAAAGATAGTCTTTTTAGAATAAAACATATATTGGTGGACTTGCACACAATTCCTGCCTACTTTCCTAGATGCTTTTGACTTTCTTCCATGTCTTTCCATGATGGAAAATTTTCTATTCAAAGACTACTTCACCCTTTATTCTATTTTGAGCATCCTGGTCGTTGTCGGGGAGCTGGAAAAGGTGTCGGGCTAAAGAAATACTTTGGACTGATGTAAATACTTTGAGCAACTTAGAAGTTGACAAAGCGTCGTTCAAGAAAGAGATCATGGAGGGCCTGGAAGTGATGGTGCAAGACCGCGTTCGGCAGGCGTTAGCAGAGGTATATATTTATATTTATATGCATGTGGCGTTGCTGCTGCTACTATCCTGATGTTATAGAGTTCTCAAGTGTAAAATGTGGCTTTTTTCTATTTCATGCAGTAGGAAGAAAGAGGTATATCATATATAACTTCATTATATACTTGGACTTCCTGGCATTATATGTTATACTGAGTCAACATGCATGAGTTAATTAGTGTATTCTTACTTTTATTTGAAATTTTCATACTGAGGAGAAATTTTAATTATGTTATACAGATGTTATTTGTGTTGTTTCTAATCGCAATTTGCTCTTAATTAAATAAGCACTTATCATAAAAAGGACTTTTCTTTATGTGGCATTAGCTGAAAACTTTGAAAAACAAAGTCATAGATAGATAAGATAGGATTAAAAACCATAAACAACTTTTGAATTTAATGCAGTTCATTTCCAATTATAATAATAGTGGCTGTTGATGTCATTGTATTGCAGACAAAGTGCTTAACATTGTTTCTGTAGTTGATATGATCATGAACAGAAATGGGAGTATGTTCTTGTTTAATTTAATTAACTAATTATACACTTATCTACTATAGCATATAATTAATCATTATCCCATCTCTCTCTGTCTGGGAACAAAGTAGTTGTTAGGTAAAGATAGCATGATATGATATGAATAAATTATCTCATTCTTAAGTAAGGGGGTTAATAAATTATGACAGAGTTATTTGATTTGCAGCAGTGAGGGGGTTAAGAATCACCAATATTTAGATCAATGGCCTTCCTTCCTTGTTGAGTAGCCAAGGCAAAGAGGGTAGCGGAAGGATTTTCTAATCTGATACCGTATATTGTGATTTTCTAGATTAACGCATTTACTAATTGTTAATGGCATTACAAGACCTGTGCTTTACAAAGATACAAATAGGTCAAAACCAGCATGGGCCAGAAACTGTACAAGCCCAATATAAATCGTGATGATCAGTTTAGTATTAGCTACTTTTCTGGAATTGGTTTTATATAGTTTTTGTTAAATGGGTGTCTCTTTTAATGCATTGATGTTCAATTGAATGACCTATATATGTAGTTGTGTGCGTTAATAACAGTGTTGAATCGGTAACTAATTTTTGCCTATACAACCGAATACATTTTATTGTGTGTATTAGTATCACTGCTATGTCTAATGGGTAACTACTTTGAAACTTGTAGGTATTTAAAAACCCACGGTCATACACTCAAGAGGAACTTACGGAGATTCGTCAGCTTTGGGCGGAATTCTTCTTGAAGATTTGTACAAAGCAACAGAATACACTATTTTCTGACTAGTTTTATTTTGTTGCATTTAGTGGAAAACTCTTTGATTGAATTGGTAAACTAGGAAAGAGATCCTAAAGTGTGTTATGGTGGATACCACATTTTGAACATTGTTGCTCTTTTACTTTCTAAATGTAATATAGTAATTTTAATGGAATTTGAAGTATTTTGATAAATTTATAATGGGTTGCTGTTTGGAATGATCTCTATAACAGGTTCTAATAAATTTGTCGACCGGTGCGGAATAAAAATAAATAAACAAAAACAAAAAAAAAACAAGACATTTAGCATCGGTTATTTAAATAACCAATGCTAAAAGTCACAAAGAATGGACATTTAGCATCGGTTATTTAGATGACCGATGCTAAAAGTCACCAAGAATAGACTTTTAGCATCGGTTGTTTAGGTGACCGATGCTAAATGCCACAAAGAATGGACATTTAGCATCAGTTATCTAAATAACCGATGCTACTTGTATGTTTTCAAGACACCAAAAACACTAACGAAACATCATTTAGTATCGGTTTTTTGAAAATCTGATGCTAAATGTGACATTTAGCATCGGTCGATTTAGCATCGACTGATAACCGATGCTAAATGTGCAAAATAACCGATGCTAAATGTCTTTTCTGCACTAGTAAGCACTGTGATCGTCGTCGACAAAGCTACGTCAAACAGAGCTCATCAAGCTGAGGCCGAGCTCATGCGTCCCCCGACCTCGACTTGGGGGGCCACTGTTCCGACCTGGGCTGAAAACCCCATCTGAGCACTTGAGCCTGGCCCATTAACCAGCAAGAAACTCAACCGACGAATCGGCCCAATAGCAAAGCGCCTAAACTTCACAGCTCAGAAGGCCGACGACTCGGATCTATCGTGCAGCTCCAACAGCAGGGGGTAACTAGAAATAATTTATATTTGCAAGGTCTTTTTTAAAAGTTTTATTTTTACAGGGGGTAAATGGATAATTGGAATATTTGTAGGGGGTTACATATATTTAAGCCTAAAATATTTAATTTTGTTAAGTTTATTTTTTTATTCTTAACTTTATACTTTTTAAATATTAAAATATCAAAGTAAGAAACTTTTCTCTCTTTCCTAACAAAACAAATATCAAAGTATGAGAAATTTTTATATTTTCTACGCTTAAATACGTTTTTACCCCCTGCAAATAGGGGGTGTTTTGCTTTTACCCCCTGCAAATATTTTTTTTTTAAAAAAACCCCTTGCAAAATCAACTTTTTTGGTTTTAGTCATTCTGTTAGATGGACGTTACAAAAAATGTTTATGTAGCATTTTTAAATACGTTTTTACCCCCTGCAAATAGGGGGTGTTTTGCTTTTACCCCCTGCAAAAAAAATCTAAATCCCCTTCTTCTTCCTCAGCACCCACCCAACCTCATATCAACTTTTCCATCTCCAACACAAACCAACGCTTCCATATCAAACAAGAACCCATCTTCTCATCTTCTTCGTCTCTCTCTCTCTCTCTCTCACAGAACCAGCAAATCATGAGCACATTATGTAATTAACTTTTATTGCGATTCTGATTTTAGGGTTTGTTTCAAGTTTTATGGATTGTTGTTTATGGATTGTTCTTCATCTCAAAATCAAGGTTTTATGGATTTAATAAATGTGCGTGGTTTAAAAAATGAGTCAATAAACAAATCAAACTAGTACTTGATTTACAATGCAGCATCTCTGACTTTTTAAAATTCTTTGATTATGTGTTTTACATGTTTGCATTTTTTTTCTTTGTGTTTAAATGTGTGATATGTGTGTTTATATGTTAAAATTAAAGTTTATTCTTTATCAAGGGTAAATGACCGCAGGAGAATAACAATCAAGACCCTAACTCTTATGATCTATAAAACCTTGATTTTTAGATGAAGAACAATCCATAAACAACAATCCATAAAACTTGAAACAAACCCTAAAATCAGAATCGCAATAAAAGTTAATTACATGTTGTGCTCATGGTTTGCGGGTTCTGTGAGAGAGAGAGACGAAGAAGATGAGAAGATGGGTTGTGGTTTGATATGGAAGCGTTGGTTTGCGTTAGAGATGGAAAAGTTGATATGAGGTTTGGTTGGTGCTGAGGAAGAGAAGGGGATTTAGATTTTTTTTGCAGGGGGTAAAAGCAAAACACCCCCCTATTTGCAAGGGGTAAAAACATATTTAAAAATGCTACATAGACGTTTTTTGTAACGTCCATCTAACAGAAGGACTAAAACCAAAAAAGTTGATTTTGCAAGGGTTTTTTAGAGAAATTTTTTTTTTGCAGGGGGTAAAAACGTATTTAAGCCTATTTTCTATATAAAATTGTGAGACTTTTAATATTTTTAGTCTTACTTTTATATCTTTTGACATTTTATTATATTTCAATTCATCTTTTTGCTAATTTTTAATAAATTTGTAGCCTCCCCGCAAGGGCCACGAGGATCCGTAGGAAAGTGAATAAGCGAGTTACCCCCACCCACCCACCCACCCCAAACGAGAAATGGTGACGAGGATGGGGGACAATTTGGGAGGCAGTGACGGGGAGTGGGGGAGTATTCCGCACCCTCATCTCCTTCCTATTGCCTTCGCAAAAAATAATCAAAGAAATTTGGGTTTGGTTTATGTGAATCATTTACAAATGTCATGGTGTAAAAAGTGAAGAATTTTTATATTAAAGAATATTAATTGTACTTAATTAATTAAACTATGGTCAATATTGAATTATTTTCTATTTTTTTTAGATAAGCAATTTCATTGAAGGGAGCACAAGGGGTGTCCAACCCTTACAATGGGAAGCAGAAAAGGGGGAGGGTTTCCTCAAAACCTCCCTGAGTCAAAACCCATTGGGAAAAAGATTTAGGTAGGAAAAAGAGTACCTCGCACAAACTGCACTACAGTGAGGATAATCAACCTAACCCAATGTTTATCCCCCATCTAGATTACATATTGTGTAGGCATTGGAGTGGGTTAGTCCACCACATTGAAATAGAAATAGAGGGATTACAATTTAGTTTATAAATATGCCAACTCCAAATATAGCTTTTGACACGAGTCACAACCGAATCGACACTTGGTTCCTCATTCTTGAAAATAGCTCTGTTCCTTGCGATCCTGATCCTCCAACAAGTCGTCACCCAGATAAGATGTTTCTTTCGCTTGGACTTTTTTCCTTTGCACAATTGGCCGCACCTATGAAATAGATCCATTATGTTCTGTGATGAGTCGAAGCCCAAACCAAGCCAAGCACCGACACGTACTAGACCAAACTGAACTCGCGAACGAACAGGAGGAAAACAAATGTGTGAATATATGTCTTGACAGGAATAGTCTTGTTTTGATGATTGACAAAAGAAGTCCTAAAAGGTCAGGATTGCAAAAAGCGGAAAAGGAGATCAAGCTCTCAAGTCAAGATTTGTTTGGTTATATAATTTTATGTCTTAGGATATTTGTGTAAGTGGAAATAAAGCTCTCTAAAATAAAATAAATCAGACACTCACACTACTTTTCATAAAAGTATGTTTTGCATAAAAATATTTTTGAAACAATTAATAATTGATTTGAATTATCCAATTACGTGGGAGATGATTATTTTTCCATTGATTGCATAATCAAATTGGTCTTTCATGTATGCTTCACGTAAAATTATTTTTGGCCAAATCCTTATTATCATGTTTTGTAAAATAGGAATTTTTATCCATGTTTTTTTAATTCTATGCAAGGGCATTTTCCAACGGATATATTGAAGTCGATGGATATGGCATATCTCATTTCTAACGGACATATTTCTTTTAAGCCATATATGCATCCAATTCATTGCTTTTAATTTATTAAAGTTTGAAAAACAAATAAATTCAATTGATTGTTTTAATATTACCATTGGAATTCATTTGGCTTCTCTCCTTTATTCCATCTTTTCTATAAATAGGAAACTTGTAGTAGCTCTTTGTAAAAACTCATTTTTACATTGAACTATATCAAAATTATCTTCAAATCACTCTCATCCATTTTTCACTTACTAATATTTTATTTGAGAGCTTAATATTCCATATAGTTTGAGTTGTATTGTGCTTTAATTTGTTCACTATCTACACTATTGAGTGTATTATTTCAATCTTTATATTTTTTGTTTTTGGGTGTGATCCCAAGTTATTCAAGAGAGGTGATATCTCTTGGTTTTGAGGCTCTTTCACTTAGGGAGGTGATATCCCGGTTTTGTGTGGAGAGTGCTCTTTGGTTGTAAATGTTTCTAGCTGAACCTGTTCTAAAAGCTACTGCTTTAGTGATTAAAATCCTTTGGTGGTTTTGCCTTGGGGACTGGACCAGGATAAATTTCTGTGTGCCTATTTCTTTTTCCTTTATCTATTTTATTTTCCTTCACAAGATATTTTTGTCATTATTTATTTTAGCTTCTTATTTTATCGTCTCTTATTTTAATTGAAAATTTTCTAAGAGCTTTATTTTATTTAATCAATTTTTAATTAAGTGATTCTTCTTTTTAATCACTATTTTTAAGTTCACAATTCACACCCCATCTTGTGTTTGAAGTCACTTAATTGGTCAACAAAATGCTGCACAATTTCGCAGAATTCGCTGCACATGGGACATAGAGCGTTTTCAGCTGAGTGCAGAATATTTCTGTGCAAAAATTCGTCGCGAACAAGCTAAGAATTCGACAACAACCGCCAACCAAACATCAATACCTTCGATGGAGCTGCCGTTTTCCAAAGGGACGTCCAGAAATTCGGAGGATCCGTATCATTGGAGGTGTAATCGTCTCGAGCAAGCTGGAAATAATATGACTTAACCAAAAATAGCTTGGACGGATCGTGCGGCCAAATCCACTCATTCTTCTTACCTCTAATGGGAGACACCTGTTGTAAGATACTACTAAGAATGTCACCCTCTGCCTTAATAAGCGGGTCCGTTGAGTTCCACCACGGAACCAACCACAACCAAGAATCATTGTGCCAATGTCGCAGACTAGACACCAAAATGTGTTGTTGATCGCACCCAACAGATAGCAAATGAAACACCTTGAATAAAGGTTCAATTCCTAACCATTGTTCCTTCCAAAAGTCTATATCATTCCCGTCACCGAGTGCGCGTTTGATACACCACGCAAACCTTCTCAGTTCCTCTACATGAGAGTCCAAATCAACCAAGTCTCTCCACCAAATAGATCTCACGCTCCGGCGCTGAGTACCGACCACCGAGTCATGAACAAAACAAGATGCAAGATTACCGTATCTATGAGATAGCAACCTGCTCCACATCGCACTAGGCTGCATCCGCGCCATCCATTTCCACTTGGAGAGGAGCGCCATATTGAACAGTTTGAGATCATTGATTCCAAGGCCCCCTTCTTTTTTTGATTTACAAATTCGATCCCGAGCCACCCAATACATACCATGATCTCCCTCTTTAATTCCCCAAAGACAGTCCCTTTGGATTTTGATCAATTTTTTATAACAACCTTGGGCACTTTATAAAAAGAAATCCTATACAGAGGGATACTATTCACCAAGTTAATGAGTGTTACCCGACCACCAATTGAGAGAAAACGATCTTTCCATAGAGCCAATCTATTTCTAACCGCCCATATGACGGAACTCCACGCCGCCTCCCGCCTCGGGTTTGCACCAATCGGGATACCCAAACACTTGAAAGGAATGGACTCCATGCGGCAAGATAAAAAAGTACTAGCTCTTTCCCAAAAACCTTCCGGAGTGTTTCTACCAATAACCTTGCTCTTATGAAAGTTTACCTTTAAAATCGGACACTAACTCAAATGCCCGCAAAATTGATTTAATGCTCCAAAGATTTTCCCAAGTTGCCTTACCCACCAACATAGTATCATCCGCAAATTGCAGCATGGAAAAATGGACATCATTACTAATAGAGAAGTCTTGAAAGTCACCAATCGCCACGGCCTTGTGCATTAACGCCGACAATCCTTCGGCAACAATGAGAAATAGAAATGGTGATAAAGGATCACCTTGCCTCAACCCCCGCCGCACATGAAAATCTTGAGTGGGACTACCGCTCACCAATACTGACATGGAGCTATTACAAACACAAGATTTCACCCAAGCAATCCAACGGTGAGGAAAACCCATCTTATTCAACATATAGATTAGGAAATCCCATGAAATTGAATCATAAGCTTTCTCAAAGTCTACCTTAAACATCATACAATCTTCATTTTGGCGCCGTGCATAATCGACCAATTCATTAACAACAACAACCCCATCAAGTATTTGTCTCCCTCCTATGAAAGCAGATTGTTGATTGGAAATTATACTAGGGATCACTTTCTTTAGCCGCAAGCCAAAACTTTTGCCAACATTTTGTAGAAGCCTAAACTCTCCCAATCTTTGCGGATTATCGATTTTTGGGACCAAGGCAATAAAAGAAGTTGTGATTGCTTTAGGGAGAAAAGCGTTAACATAAAATTCATTGAAGAAACTCAACACGTCATCTTTCAATATACTCCAACAAGGTTTGATAAAGTTGAGGTTGAAGCCATCCAGTCCTAGGCTCTTATCTCCATCACAATCCCAAACTCCCGATCTAATCTCTTCCTCGGTGAACGGTTGAATTAATGACTCAGACTCCGACGACAATAAGGAATCGAAGTGAATCCCCCCTAAAGTGGGGCGATTATAGTGTGACTTTGTGAAGCACTTCTCAAAGTGACGCTTCACAATGCTCTTCACTTCTTCCACCTCTTCCACTAACTCCCCCGTCTCCCTTAAGATCACAACATTACACCTTCTTCTTCTATACCTCATCACCGAGTGAAAATATTTTTGGGCTAAGAAAGACTCTCTGACCTTGATTTCTTTCCACAAAGAGGCAGAGAATTCCTTTTTTTTAATCACAACATCACTAGCATAATAAATAGAATGAAAGACTTTTACATACCTTTGGCCAAGGACAGCTCCTATGGCATAATCACTAGCATCACACATGAGCTCAAAAGGCTTGGTTCAGTTTGGAGTCACAATCACAGGTACAGTAACCAAGGCATTCTGCAATTTCTGAAATGTTGCAGCATAGGGCTCATCAAAGACAAATGGAGTGTCATGCTGCAGCAATTGACACATAGGCTTAGAAATTTTGGAGAAGTCCTTAATGAATCTTCTATCGAACCCAGCATGCCCAAGGAAACTTCTAACACCTTTCACATTTGTTGGAGGATGCATCTTCTCAATAACTTCCACCTTAGCTTTATCAACCTCAATTCCCTTCTTAGAAATCTTGTGACCCAACACAATACCCTCTTGGACCATGAAATGGCATTTCTCCCAATTCAACACCAAGTTGGTTTCTTCACATCTATCCAAAATTCTTTCTAAGTTATCAAGCCATAATTGGAATGTTTCTCCAAAGGCAGAGAAATCATCCATAAACACCTCCATAGATTTTCCAATGAACTCAGAGAAAATGGACATCATACACCTTTGAAATGTTGCTGGTGCATTGCATAGCCCAAATAGCATTATCATTGGCTACCACTGTGACCCCCTCCTTTCTTTGGAACACACTGTGCAGGACTCACCCATGCACTATCAGATATAGGATACACAATGCCAGCATCAAGCCACTTGATATTCTCCTTTTTCACAACTTCTTTCATGATAGGGTTTAGCTTGCTCTCTGTCCTTCAATACTATTTTTAGCACCTTCATCAAGAATGATTTTGTGCATACAGATGGTAGGACTAATCCCTTTTATATCAGCCATTTTCCACCCAATTCCTTCTTATGCCTCTTTAGGGTAGTAATGAGATCATGTTCTTGACTTTTGGAGAGTTTCTGGTGCCATTTTCCACCCAATTCCTTCTTATGCTCTTTCAATTCAAGATTAGGGGGTTTCTCTATGGAAGGCACATTCCTCTTGAGAGTAGAATCTCCAAGTTCAAGAGATTCATATTGTCTAGTCCAAATCTCCTTGACAGTAGCCTCCTCATGGAACAATCCTTCACTTTTATCCACTTGGGAAAGAGCTTTCACCAAGTGATCATTTTGCTTGTTGAACTGCTTCTGCACTACAGAGTGTAGAGATACCACAAAAGAGCACTCCTCAGTTCCTTTTTCAGGAAGCTTAAGAGCATTCATGACATTGAATTTGATCTCTTGATCATTGACTCTCATAGTTAATTCCCCCTTCTGCACATCAATTAGAGTCTTGCCAGTAGCCAAGAAAGGTCTTCCAAGAATGATAGACACTTCTTTATCTGCATCAAAATCTAAAATCACAAAGTCAGCAGGAAAAACAAATTTGTCTACCTTTATCAGCACGTCCTCAATGATTCCTTCAGGATAAGCAATAGATATATCTGCAAGTTGAAGAGTAATAGTTTTAGGCCTTGCAACTCCTATACCCAGCTGAGTAAAAATAGCCTTAGGCTTCAAATTGATGCTTGCACCTAAGTCACAAAGAGCTCTACCAGTATAGCTTAGAACAAGAGTGAAACTGCCTGGGTCCTTCAACTTGCTTGGAATATTGTTGTGCATGATCATACTGCACTCCTTAGTCATGGCCACTGTTTCAAATTCACCAAGTCTCCTCCTTTTGGTCAAGACATCTTTCATGAACTTTGCATAGTTAGGCATTTGTTGGAGAGCCTCAAACAAAGGTACATTAATGTGAAGTTGTTTCAACACCTCTAAGAACTTGCCAAATTGATTGTCTTGATGTGCCTTCTTCAATCTCCGAGGAAATGGTGGAGGTGGCACTAGTGTGTTGCATCAGATGTTGCAACATCAGTTGCTGTCGCATCTGTTTTTCTCTTTTTTTTTCATTTTTTTCATTTTTTTCTGAATCTTTTTCTTTTCTTTTGTCACCACCACCTATATCAAGTGATGGCCCACTCAAATCTTTCCCACTCCTCAGAGATATAGCCTTGCATTGCTCCTTCACCTTAGAAGATGAAGCTTTAGTAGTAGAGGGCAATGCCCCACTAGGTCTTTGGGTTAGAGCAGTAGCTATTTGACCAGGTTGGTTCTCTAAATTCTTGTTTGCAGCTCCAAGTGTCTGATATTGAGTCTTTGCTTCATTCATGTAAGCTTTAAGCATGGCCTCCATAGAGTTATCAGTTGCAGGAGCAACTTGCTTTGTCTGAGCAGGGAATCTTGGTGGCACAGCAGGTGCTTCAGGTGTTGTTGTCGCATTGTTGCTCCACCTGAAATTGGGGTGATTCTTCCACCCAGGGTTGTAAGTATTTGAGTATGGATTATTACCCTTGTTGTACCCAACATAGTTTACTGAGATAGGATTCGCAGGACACTCCTCATAAAGAGGACCTACCCCACAGTAAACACAACTTGGAGAGGAACCACATGGAGCTGGTTCAATTGCTACTACGGTTGCTTCAGTTGCTGCAGCACTAGGTGACCTCATATTTTTGATCATATTGGAAAAGGAAGCCACTTGACCTCACTCACTTCATGTATACCAGCCACCTTCTTTTGAACACTTGACCTAGCAGTAGGCCATTGGTAGCTATTTGCACCAATATTCTCAATTAAATTGTAAGCATTAGTGTAAGATCCATTGAGCAGAACTCCTCCAGATGAGGCATCAAGCATGAGCCTAGTTTGAGGTTCCAATCCATTGTAGAATGTCTCCATTTGGATAATGATAGGAATACCATGGTGAGGACATTTTCTCAAAAGTTCTTTGTATCTTTCCCATGCTTCACACAAGGTTTCAAATTCAGTTTGCTTGAAAGAGGTAATTTCATTTCTCATCCTGGCATTCTTTATTGGAGGAAAATATTTTGTCATAAACTTTTCAGCCATCTCATTCCAAGTAACAATAGAGTTAGGCTCTAGTGAGTTAAGGCAGGCCTTAGCTCCATCCTTCAAGGAATAAGGGAACAATTTCAACTTAAAAGCATCATCTGTAGCACCAGAGAGAATGAAATTAATGCAAACCTCAACAAATTGTTTCAAATGCAAATGTGGGTCTTCAAAGGGATCACCACCAAATTGCCCAATTGTATGAAGAATTTGGAACATCATAGGCTTAAATTCAAAGTGACTTGTTGCAATTTCTGGCCTGACTATGCCTGTTTGCATAGTTTGATGATCAAAAACTGCATAGTCCCTCATAGGTCTATCGCTATCATTAGCCATGCCTATAACGCCCATTTCAAGAACTTGTCTTCTATACCCTCCATCATCTCCAATTGCGGGAGGTGGTGAAGGTGGTGGAGTAGGATCACAATGCTTAGAATTGTGAGGACTAGTCATAGCAGCAACTCTTCCTAATTCAATAAGTCCTGGAGTACTGTGAACTCTTCTCAATCTTCTAAAATGTCTTTCTATTTCTGGGTGCAACTGAAATTCTGGTGTGTTACGTCTAGGCCTGTGCATATGTTGCGGCAACAGATGTTGCAGCAATCTAATATTGTAGCAACAGAAACAACACAAACAAAATTAGTAACAAAAGACACTAAGTTGCTAACTAACTAAACAGTCTATTAAACTATAATTCCCTGGCAACGGCGCCAAAAACTTGTTGTGAAAAATGGTATAGTGCAAGTGTACACTGTCCAAACAAGTAATATAGAATAAGTGAGATCGTTCCCACGAGGAATTATGCTTAATTTTGAGAGTTTAATTTGGTTAACAAATTAGTGATAAATTAAATGACACACAAGTTTTTGAGTAACATAAACAGTAAAAAAAGGTAAAGGGTAATGGAAATCAGTGATGAGAACAAGCTGAGATGCATTCACTTCAGTAGCTTCATTAGAATGCAATTAAGGGCACATTCAATGCTGTAGCATTAGGTGCTGCAGCAATAAGACATATATTCTCAAATACTTCACATTAGGTTTTCCTTGCAGGAGTTTATCTCTAGACCTTAAAGAAGTACCTCCTAGGCTGCTTGAGCACCGACAGTATTCATCTTACGGGCTTTGCCTTCCTATCTCTACGGTTTAAGCAAGGAACATTAATATCTCTATTAATGAACACTACCCATACTACCTTGAGAGATAAATTTACAAACCATCTCTGAATTTATAAATGCTATTTAGAATAGACGGCCAATCCTACTCTAAAATGGAAATAGTGTCACACACAAGGTAAAATGCACAACAATAAGCATACTTCATTAATCACACAGAAAGCTAGCTACATCAGATCTAGCATCTTAACTATGAGTATAGCTCTTATTGAGATTACAAAACAGGGAAAATAACTTAAACAAAATTGTAGAAGCCATATTACAAATTACAAGCTAAGAATCTATACCACTAAGAGAGAACAGTAGAAGAGCTCCAAAGATGACAATGGAGCTCCAAATGGCACGTTGCTGCAGCATGAATTGCGGCAGCATGGTGGGATCACCAAATGCTGCAACAACGGGTGCTTTCTCCTTCAAAACAGTAGGGAAGGCAGACACAGGATAGCTTTGCTTTTCTCCTTAGATTTCCACACCAGCCTTTATACACAGAGTAGTTATCAGACAGGGGAAGAATAAATAGCTAGCATTCTTACCATGGCACACCAGTATTTCTCTGCAGATTAGCCTCCCCACATCTACATTCTTCTTGCCAAGAATGGCATCCAGGAACATCATTCGCTCCTTCTCAACATTAGTGGTATGGAGGTAGGAAGCAAGGAATGTTTCACGAGTTTAACCACACCTTAGCATCATGCTGCAAATTATTCCTCTTCACTTTGAACTCATTAGCACTGCAGAGCTCCCAAGGGGTGACAGGTAGGGGTGGGAATAGGCCAGGCCAGACTAGGCGTTGAAAGACCTGAGCCTGGCCTATGGCCTGCCATAGGCTTTTTTTAGGCCTGACCTGACCTTTTTAAAAGCCTGCTCTGGCCTGAAAGCCTATTTAAAAGCCTATTACATATTAAGGCCTCTAAATAGTCCATTTTACCTTTTTTAAAGGGGCTAAATGAGCCTATTTCGCATACAGGGCTGTTACTATTTTTCTTAAGAAAATGTTACTAAGAATTTTCCTTGCTGCAATTGTATAACATTTTTTTTAATTAAAAAAACTTTCCATTGAGAAACATACTATGAAGAGAATCATATTAACCACCGGGTACCAATTTGGAAGAGCAGAAGAAGCTGACACAAACATTCATATGCAATAATATTGTGACTAAATTAAAGATATCCATGCCAACATATAAGTTATACTGTTTGAAATTTGGTAAAACATCATGAACACAAAAAGCTGATTCTAAATTTAAACCATAGTTAAAACAATAAGTTTAGAAAAAGAAAAATAGATAAAAGGCACTCTAAAGCAGTACACCTAATGGAGAATTCCTCAAGAAAGCGATCTTCAATCTTCAAAGAGAACTGGGTCAACTTCTACATTTTCTCTTTTTCCCAACAACAGGATCAACATTTTCTTGAGCTATGCCATTTTCATTTGCTTGTGTCAGCTTCTACTTGAGTTGAATCTATAGGTACATGTTCACTCACCTCATTATTAGTCATATGAGTGGATGAATTTGGTTCACTTCTTTCTAATGGAGAAGACATTCTAGGGAGAAGTTTAGTTTGTGATTGGAAACAATAGAGTAAACAATTAGGATTTTCACTTTAACAAAGAGAAGTAGTATATATAATATATATATATATATATATATATATATATAAAATATGTAATCCTATAATAATACTAATATAAATGTTAAAATCTATGACTTACATCAGATCTTGGTAACAATTTCGATGGCTACAGCTTGGATCACCAACGATGAGCAGTTATTTTCCTCTCTATCGCCAGAGTGCTGAAACCTTAGCAGAGTATTTTTTTTTTTTGAAAAGAATTTTATAAAAGTTAAAATCAATACCCCCAAAAGGAACTTCGAAACAAGCCTTTCTTGAATATTTCGCTTCACTCAATTCTATTACTCATTTCAAAACCTCCTTCGCCCTTTTTCTTCAAGAAAAGTAGGTCCTAACTGATTTTGAACTCCTTTTCCTACTCGAACCCTTTGTTCTTTCCTTATGGCAAAAACTTTTCAGACTGTTGAAAAACATGACATCCATGGAAATTAGGGAGAAAACTTTAAAGGTCTATTATATTGAAAGTGGTGAAAAAAAATTACAAAATGGGAAGAAGTTATTACAAATAGGTCTACCATCTACCTTATATACTAATTAACTAATGGACCTTAGTATATAATGGACCTTACTATCTAATGGGCTTACTATCTATATTTTAACAGCCTCCCGCAAGCTGGATGGTGTTCACAACACTTCCAGCTTGGGATAAACAATACAAAGATACTATAAAAATATGGAAAATAAAGAACAATTCGAATTGGTAGCAGTTGAGGTGCATAGCTCCTAGAAGTCTTCGACCAACTATCGGGCCCCTTCAAGCTTCTTCCAGCGTATCCACAACATTCACTCCAAAAGAATCAACAAGCAGAAATCACAACTCAAGGTTTAACCACTCGAAAGAAGCAACAATCCAACGCTTAACCATCTAGCAAAAACCACAACTCAAGGCTTAATCACTTGAAGGAAGCAAAACGCTTAACCACCATAGGGCAGAAGCAAACATCAATAAAGGCATAAAGCCAAAGGCTTAACCACTAAGCAGAAACTATACCTCAAAGTTTAACCACTTGGCAGAAGCACAAACAAAAACAAAATCAATTAAGACAACAAGCTTAACCATTCATGATAGAAGTATCACACTTAACCACCACAAACAGAAGCTAAAAAAAATAAGCCATGAAGGCTACCAAGAGAACACTGCAAATATAGTAGAAGAATCATGTGGTAAGCATCCAAAGTTTAACTAGTAGCAACATTTATCATAGCCTACTAGCCTACAAGCAAGAACACCAACAACTGATCTCGGGCTCAATTCCCATACGGCCACCAGACATCAAATTCTTCACCAGATCCCAACTTCTTCTATAATCTCAGCACACTCATGACCAATAACCATTGGTTCTCAAACTATAAAATCTGCACATCTCAGTGTCTTGAGGTAGTGAACATCATTCCCACAAATTCCAGCAGCTTTCATTCTAATTCTAACATCATGGGGTCCAAGAGGGGCAAGGATGAAAGGTTAGATCTTGAGAGTGTTGATACCAACAAGCCAAGAAGCCATAGACTTCAATACACTGTAGTGAGAAAACCTGCAAGTTCACACTCCAAAAAATCCAAGACATCACAAAAAAAGGGATCTCCTAACAAACTTGGACAGATAGGACCACTTTGTGATAATACTCTGGTAATGGTTTTTCACTCACAAGAGGTTCCATAAGATCAATGAGAGGTTTAGTGAATGTTAAACTTGAACAATCACTTGGTAAAGGATGGTGATAAAACGAACTAACATTTTCAGATCTTTTCTTGAAAACCACAAGGTTAAGTTCATTAAAAGAACCCATATGCATAGCACTAGAAGATCTCAATAATGATGAAACTGGTGTAATTGATCTTATCAAATCATTTGGGTGAGAACTTTTAGCAAACACAAGAAGTGCACCTATTCCACCAGGTTTAAGAACACGCTCAACCTCAAGAACAAGGTGTTATAAATTCAAGAAAAAGATCAAAGTGAAATCAGAAAAGAGGAAATCAAACTCATAGGGTGAACGGGTGCCCCCGGTGGAATGAAGTGTTTCTACACTTGTGAGGAACGGGTCGGTCGTGAACAGAGTGTTGTCCGGCCGCGCGTGGCGTTTGGGCTTCGACCTTGCCATTAATGCGCAATGAATGAAGTGACTTTTGCGTGTCTCGAGACACCTTTTGGTGTTCCCTATGCAACAGATGGGAGAGAAACGAGCAGCAGGTCCGCGACGTTTCATCTGGTGGGCCCTCCTATAAATAGGGCATTTGGTCAGCACGACTTCCACACCTGAAACTCACACCTCTGCTGCCGACCGAGCCATCTGCAAGCGACCTGAGAGCTGTTGTGCGAGAGTTTTCTGTCCGCTCCTCTCTTCTCTAGTTACTTTTCTCCATGTAAGCCGCTCCTCTTAGCTTTCCTTTCTTTATTTTATCTTTTTATTGCTTTCCTTTAGTTAGCTTCCACGCCTCGTGAAAGGGAAGGCGTCCGGTCGGGGGACGACCACGCCCCCCTTTCTCGAGAGCTACTGCTCGATCGACCTGACGTGATGTCCCTTCCATAGGTGGATCTGGCCAGAACAAAGCAGACCGCCCGAATATCTGGTGCCCCCCAGCAGAGTCTTGCACTTATGGCAACGCGGCCTTCACAAGAGCCAGAACGGGCCGAGTCTGTGTCGTCCGGAACTTCACAAATCCTTGAGGTAGAAAGGTGTTCTTCTGCGGATGCTTCCTCAAGCTCTTCTAGCTCTAGCTCGGGCGATAGTGTTTCACTATCTACCTCGACGGAGTCGACGAAGTCATGGGTCCCCCCGCCGCCACCTGGAACAACTGTGCAGAGCGGCGAAGGGAGCGACCAGCTGATCGACGTTGTGGGTGACGAGGAGATGGCCGATGTTACCCAGTCTGCTGTGGGGAGTCTTCACGACGAAGTGATTGACTTGGAAGCCGATCCTCCAGGGCCCGAGCCGATGCATGTTTAAGAACGGGCGGCCATAGGCTGCCGAACAAAGAATGCAGTCGACGGTGCTGGTCAGGCCGGCGAACAAATTGAGGAGACAGTCGGGCTACCCGAAATTGCTGGCGAACGGGCGGAGGAAGAGGCCGAGCCGGCTGCGGTCATCGATGAATTGGATATTTCCTGGGTGTCCGAGAAGATTAGAATCTTTAAGAGCTTTATCGGCCCGGAGCACGCCTGAATAGACGACCTGAATGCTCTCTTTACCAAGCCGGGGTGGAAGGTGAAAGGCATGCGTGAAGATGAGAACATTGCGACCGTTCCCCCAAAATTGAAGTTCACTATGCACCACGTTGTTTTCGAGAAGATGGGGATCGTCCCCCCTTTCACCGATTTTCAACAGACGTTTCAGATACTTGGCGTTGCCCTATCTCGAATCCACCCGAGCTACCGGGGTTTATGAAGACGTTCGAGCATCCGCAGGCGACCGGTTTGAGCGAAACGATCGACCAAGCTCTTTCTCGCCTTGTTCGAGTTGAGTTGGCATGGCGAGCATGGCACCAACATGGCCTGCAAGGAGCAGGTGTCCTTCAAGAATCATAAGGCGTTCCCCGCAAATTCTTGTGGCTTACTCGGATTTCGCGGCGGTGGAAGAATCAATACTCGGGTCGTTCTCGATACGAGGCCGCTAAAGACATTGCAGAGCTTCTTCCGGACGGCACAACAGTGGCTCATTTCTTTCCAACCTCGTGGCGGGCGGCCCACTTTACTCGAAAGCCGGGAGAGTACACCTTCGTCGTATCCTCCTTGGATGAGGAAGATACTGCCACTTTGGGCATGATCACGTAACCGCATCGCCCGCCGCCGCAAAAATCTCGAAGGGGATATCCTCGCCGCCGTTTCGCTGCACGAAGGGGATAAATTGGTGTCCGAACTCGGTCGGTGAATTTAACTTATTATATTTGAACGTTTTTATTTGATCGGTCGGCTAACGTCTTTACGTCTTTTGCAGGAAAAGCTTTGAAAATGTCGACCTCGGACTGGCTCAGTCTTGAGAAGTACGTCACCGGAAGCGCCCAAAAGAAACCTCCTACTCCCCAATCTCAGCAACGCCAGAACACTCCTAAACCAGACAGGAATGTCGGGGGCGGTCATCAAGATAGGAGTGCCGGGGGTGGTCCTCAAGGTAAGGATGGTCGCACCCAATCTAAGCGACCGAGGAGGGAGGAGGATGATCGGGTTGAGTCCACCATTTTTGAGCTTGAAGACTTCGGCGAGGCTGAGGTGGCGCGCTTCAAGAGGGACCCCATGGACTTTTGTGGCGACCTGCTCAAGTCTGCCAATAAGACGCTGAAGGATTTTAAGAACAATGCCGCACGTAAGTCGCTCGTTGTGCTAACCGCTCGGTCATATATATGTTGTTCGTCCGTTAACCTTGTTTTCCATTTCAGGTGCTGAGTCAGAGCGGGATGCGGCCGAGCGGAAAGTCAAGGAGCTTGAGGCGGCCGAGCGGAAACTCAAAGAGCTTGAGCCTGAGATCGCCGCCCTCGAGCAGACCAAAATCAAGCTGGCGGCGCTGAGAAAGACAGGAAGCTGGCAGTTGAAGATAGGGGCAAGTTGGCGGCCAGGAATAAAGAACTTGCTGAATTGGTGAAGACTCTTAAGGGCGAGGTCACTCGCTTTAAGGAGGTTAAGGCGGCCGCCATCAATGAAGTGGTTGCTAAGGTAGCTTCTGTGGCAAAGGGAGCGACCCTCTACCAATTTGATAATGCTGTGGCTCAGATGAAGTTGCTCGCCGCCCGAGGCATACAATACGAAGACCGACTGGTGCAGCCCGATCATGTTGTCGAAGGCGAGGAGATCGTCTTGCCTGCGAGGTTTGATGATGACGGCAAGATGATCCGCAAGCGATCTGTGATCCTCGGACGTGCGAAGAAGTGATGAGCTTTGTATTTTGCCCGCCTGCGAGCGGTGTAACTTTTGTACTCTTTCAATTTCGACTCCGCCTTTGAGCGGCTGAACAATTTGGGCGTCCGGCTTCGACCGGACGTCTTTCCTTGTAATGAATTTTAACTTGCCTCTTTTTGAATTTATTTCTGTCTTCTTATTGTCTTTGCACTTTCTTATTGCACCTTTCTAACTTACGAAATACAGGCCGGTCATAGGCTGCTATATGCCCAAAGGTGATTCCCCGGTCGATGAATGGGGGGTCGTCTTATATGCCCAAAGGACAGACTGTAGCTCTTCGACCCAATTTCCCTTTGCTTCATCAAGTCTTCTTTTCAACCCTCGTAGGATGACTCTGTTGGCCGCACCGCCGCGTTAAATGCGGGTGCTCGACCGAAGTGAAACACTGTTTCACTCCTAAGCCGGCCAACATTTCTCTGAATTTTCTATCTGCAAATTGGGTGCCATTGTTCGTTATGAGTTGCTGGGGAACTCCGAATCGGGCTAGGACATTCCGGCCAAAGAACTTATTGACCTTTGCCGAGGTTATGTAACACCCCTTATCTACCCCTTAATTTCCAACGGCATTATCGGAGTATTCCACTATTCAAAAATATTAATTAAGTAGTAGAAAGAAATGTTACGTCTTCATTAAATTAAACTCATCGTAAGCACCATTAATTTTGTGCAACAACACATACATCATAAAGTTAAAACTTCAAAAATCATCTTATCACAGCGGAAATAAATCTTGACTCACTAGTCCACTCAAACACGCCTCATAATCCTCAAATAAACCTCATACAGTTAAGTAATTTAACATCAAATCCCAAAAATACGCCCCCTAGGTGCTACGGTATCAGAGAGCGACACAAACAGACTTCCCGACAGCTAACAAGAAGGCAGCTAGACCTTCACTCGCGGTTACCTGCAGCGTTGCCACCATAGAGCAACATTCCAAGCAGAAGGGGTGAGAATTTCAATAAAACATAATCAGATACATAATAGAGAAATGAGAGCAGAGGCAATCACACAGTATCATCATCATCACC
Source organism: Oxytropis ochrocephala (assembly GCA_020916435.1). Classification (NCBI taxonomy): domain Eukaryota; kingdom Viridiplantae; phylum Streptophyta; class Magnoliopsida; order Fabales; family Fabaceae; genus Oxytropis; species Oxytropis ochrocephala. The sequence continues at coordinate 52,086,065 of CM037088.1, forward strand.
ACTTCATGATCACACAACAACAGCTCCAATCACAAACATCACAGTTCACAGTTATAATTATGTATGAAAGTGCAACCCCCACCAGGGCATAATGCATGATGGTACCATATTCATCACAATTAAGAGGCCGAAGCCTATTCTTCACTGGAGGCCGAAGCCTATTCTTCGCAAGAGGCCGAAGCCTATTCTTCACAATTATGCACATGCCATGAGATTCTATATACACATGTGCATTTCATCAAAATACTCACCTGGAGTACTCATCATCATCATCATAAAACACTCATAGAGTGTATTCGTCGCAGTTCATCACAATCACACAACATCATTATTAAAACCATACTCATAGAGTATATTCTTCACAAAACATCACAAGTCATATCACAACATCATAATCACTCATAGAGTGAACTCATCACTTTTCACACAATTCATACTACAACACCATCATAATTATACTCATAGAGAACATTTACCGCAACTCATCAAAACCATACACACCAACATCATTATAGAGTATATATATATATTTCAGTTATCTTTTGGTTTAATGGTTATAAAATAGTGAACTGATTGACTATGGGATTACTCAGGTAACTGATACTACTTGCAACAGGCATTGGCCACCTTTGCAAGACTCTCAGTGATGCCCTTGTAAATACACCAGTGAAAGAAATTCTGGCCTTAGTGGTAAACCACAATCTAGCCATAGTCAATTAGCACACTAATAGTATAACATTTCATTCTTATATCCACTACCACAAAACAGTTTATTTTGCCTTAAAAGTAGAATATTCAGTTAGGCCTCTGAATAAGATTTCCAACGCATCTTAGAACACCTCAATCGGGTTCCCGGTTCGCAAGATATGAATTTTTCAAAAACGTACAGAAAACAGTGCAAAACAGTGACCCGCGCGCGGAGCGCGAGTCGAGCGCAATCGGGCGCGCTGGAAGCGTAAACATCGAGGTTTCTGCGCAGCTCACTGCGGCGTGCAGCGCCACTCCAGTAGCAGAAAGCGGCGTGATTGTGCAGAAACAGCCAATTGTGCAGGAATTTCACGTTTTATTTACCAATTCAGTCATCAAACACTCCCCATGCATCAAATTCATCAACCAACACTAAAATCATTCAACAATATATATTCATCCAACTTCATCAAAGATATCATCAAAAATTTGTCAAAGAATTTATTAAAATTCCTCATAGCACTCATCGAATTTCATCCAACAATTCATCAAAGGAACTATCACAGCTCATTCAATAACTCAAATTCATCCACACATCAAAATTTATCAATGACATCAAATTCATCAAAACAACCTCAAAAGTTATTAAAACAACATCAAAACCCCAAAACCCATCATATACCCAATCACGTTAAACCGAAACGCTCACCCTTACCTCGAATTTGAACGTTCCGGAATTAACGATGAAGAAAGTCACGTACAAGAACCACAGCAACACAACGATCTCAGCTCCCTTGGAATTCCCCCCTCCGACTCGCGAAAACCCTATCTTTAGATTTGGGAAGATCCAATTTCGTTCTCACCTCTCCTGGCTTCTAACTCAGGAACTGCTCTCTTATCGAAGCCCTCTGCGATACGAGAAGAACGCAACAAACCGCGTCACAAACGGAGCTCCGAGAGACAAAGTTATGCTCAAAAGAGTGAAAAACGGCCAAAAGAACCCTAGCTGCTGCGCAGTAAACGATTAAATAGCAGACCCGCGCGCGGAGCGCGAGCCACGCGCGAATGGAGCGCGAAACGGCAGCAACAGCACAACGTAGTTGCGCGTGGAGCGCCACTTGAGCGCGAATGGAGCGCGGATTGGCAGCAACACAGCAGTTTTGCGCAGATCATTTTTTTCCTTTCTTTCTCTTGATTTTTCTCCATTCCCACCACCAAACACCAATTGAAATCAACAATCACACACTCAAAATCACCCCCAAAACACCAAATACATCAAAGGCAACATATTCTCCAATTTCTTCGATCATTCTACCAATTCAACTAAAAATAATTTTGGATAAAATTGGGGCGTTACAACTCTCCCCCACTTAGAAAATTTCGTCCTCGAAATTCTTACCTGATTCAAACAGTTCTGGATAAGACTCCCGCATCTTACTCTCCAGCTCCCACGTCATGCTCTCTCCAGCAGCTCCTAACCAAACAACCTTCACCAGATTGATCTTCTTACCTCGAAGGGTCTTCACTTCCCAATCCTCAATTCGTACAGGCACGGTCTCCACAGTGAGATTATCCCGCACCTCTACATCATCCGGCTGAATCACATGGGACGGGTCCGGAATATACTTCCGAAGTTGCGACACGTGAAACACGTCGTGCAAGTTCGAAAGATTAGGTGGCAAAGCCACCCGATATGCAACACTTCCAACTCTTTCCATAATCTGATACGGTCCAATGAAACGAGGAGTCAACTTCTTTGATTTCAGCGCACGTCCGACACCAGTCATAGGTGTGACCCGCAAGAACACTTGGTCACCCGCCTCAAACTCTAAATCCTTCCTTCTCTTATCATGGTAGCTCTTCTGTCTACTCTGAGACGCTTTCATTTTCTCTCGGATCATCTTCACTTTCTCAGTGGTTTCTCTAACCAGCTCAGGTCCAAGCACTAAACTTTCTCCAGTCTCGTACCAACATACCGGAGCCCTACACCTCCGACCATACAATGCCTCAAACGGTGCCATCCCGATACTGGAGTGATAACTATTGTTGTATGTAAACTCGATCAAGGGGAGATGAGTATCCCACGCACCTCCCTGCTCTAGAACACACGACACTGCACCTCGACATTATGCACCACGTATAACTTCGACACACATACCATTCGACGTACACATGCGCTTCGCCATATCTAACCTTCATCTCTTCTCGTTTCTTTGGTTCTCACCCAGCTATGATCGAACTTAGTTACGATTACAACACCTATTCACATGAGATTTGTGCAACACCGATTAATGTACTTCAATGAAAGTGACAACACCAAAAACAACATCTTTGCACCGAGAGTTCCTCAACTCCCATTCCTCCCCTAGGTCTCTCATAGGACCGACTCATCAACAACACATCATAACTTCACCAAAGTGAAGCACACCCCACATCACTCACATCAATCACAATTAATTACGCGACTCCTTTGTCAATAAAGGACTAAGTCTACGTCCGTAGGGACCAAACGGCACATAAAAAAAATCGAGGCAGCAACCTCTCGAAATACAGTAACATTACTAAAGAGAAAAATAGGAAATCAGCCCCTTTAAAAAAATTACGAAGCGGCACCACTTGATTCAAGAAATCATCATTCTAATTTTAAGAACTCGGCACTTTAACTTATTAAGAAAACAACACGTTATATTTGAGTGAACAACACATTTAAGTTGAAGAAAACAACACTCTAGATATAAGTAGACAGCACCATATAAATGGAAGAAAACAGCTAGTTAAATAGGGGTATACAACACTATTTAATTTAGGGAAACAGATCTTTCAATTGTAAGAAAACAACACTTTAGATTGTAGAAAAACAACACACTTTAATGTGCGAAAAACAGCAGTAAGGACAGCAGCAAAAACGGCAACATTAACAACATGGGAACGGTACACTATTAATCTCAAAACAAAACGGCATCTTTAAACAATATAAAACAGCACACTATTATTTTCAAAACAAAACAGCAACTTTAAACAATATAATCAACTCTTTAATTTTGGGGAAAAAGCACGTCGAATTTTAGTAAACATTCTCGTGAGGTTTGAGTAAAAGTATGCGCCTCAAATTGAGTGCACAGCGCATTTAATTCGGGAATACATGCTTCTTTTTTTACTTATAAAAACCGCGATAAACCACACCCTTTTAGTTATAAAAATAGCAGAAGATTCAGTTTAAGAACAGCAACATTAAATTGCTCAAACAACAGTAGGAGCAATCCAAAAACAGCAGCAAACTCGAGTGAAAGGAAAACACATTTACAACATGAAAACAACACCTCTTTTTGTAGAACAACAACACGTTTATTTTTAGGGAAACAACAGTTCAAGTCTCTAACAAAACAATTTGGACAAAGAACACCTTTCTGACATAAAAACGGCTCCTATTACTTTTAAACACAAAGCAAGAATTTTGAACAATACAAGATCAAGACGTCCTTATTTCAAAACCAGAACATCAACTTTACATGCTGTAAAAACAACACTATTTATTTTAACAACAAAACAGCAGCACATACACACACACTCAGGCGCACAATGGCGCCAAGCAACACCCACCGAGCATCTCCAAAATGACGCGTGCAAAATTAAAACCACTCGAGCCAAAATATTAAAAGTTGAATTTGGGCACGCAAACGCAAAAGATGGCACGGCAAAATATGCTTCGAACTCGAAGTTTACACCCAATTAGAATTTGGCGCCTATACACCCGTGGGGATGTATAGAATACATACTTTCAAAACATTTAATTTTCTTCCCAAAACGTCTCAACTCATTGTATCATTCACATCATCAAAACATACAAATTAATTATTAAAATTTATAACACATTATACTCCCCATCTTAATTCAATCTCAATCATCATCAAACCTCAAGGCACGAAATTACACGTGACAACATCAACATCAACAACTCATCACAATGTATTCAATTCCTCATCAATTTTACACCTATTCATCAAATCACAACAATACCAAAAACACCCATTCACCTTAAATTCACAACAAACAAAGCATGCAACTCCTCTCAGAGTTCACACATCGGAAAGCATAACAAACCATACAAACAGTCCGGTTAGGCCGATCCGCAAAAGACACTAAGTTCACACTTGGAAACACAGTACGACAAACATCATCAGCAGGGGTATCTCCCCCACTTATTCACTTACCATCAGCAGTACTCAGTTTGTCCTACACCTGCAGAAACATCACTTACTACACAGACAATGGTTAGAACGAGTACCAAGACTCGAGAGATAACTAGACTCGATACTGGACAACTTGGCCGGACAGACCGAACTTCTCTGATACCACTAATGTAACACCCCTTATCTACCCCTTAATTTCCAACGGCATTATCGGAGTATTCCACTATTCAAAAATATTAATTAAGTAGTAGAAAGAAATGTTACGTCTTCATTAAATTAAACTCATCGTAAGCACCATTAATTTTGTGCAACAACACATACATCATAAAGTTAAAACTTCAAAAATCATCTTATCACAGCGGAAATAAATCTTGACTCACTAGTCCACTCAAACACGCCTCATAATCCTCAAATAAACCTCATACAGTTAAGTAATTTAACATCAAATCCCAAAAATACGCCCCCTAGGTGCTACGGTATCGATCGAGAGCGACACAAAGCAGACTTCCCGACAACTAACACAAGAAGGCGGCTAGACCTTCACTGATTTACTGCAGCGTTGCCACCATAGAGCAACATTCCAAGCGAAGGGTGAGAATTTCAATAAAACATAATCGGATACATAATAGAGAAATGAGAGCGAGCAATCACACAAGATCATCATCATCACCACTTCATGATCACACAACAACAATGGCTCAATCACAAGCAAAGACAGTTCACGGTTATAATTATGTATGAAAGTGCAACCCCACTGAGGGCATAATGCATGATGGTACCATATTCATCACAATTAAGAGGTGAAGCCTATTCTTCTTCTTTGGAGGCGAAGCCTATTCTTCGCAAGAGGCCGAAGCCTATTCTTCACAATTATGCACATGCCATGAGATTCTATATACACATATGCATTTCATCAAAATACTCACTTGGAGTACTCATCATCATCATCATAAAACACTCATAGAGTGTATTCGTCGCAGTTCATCACAATCACACAACAGCATTATTAAAACCATACTCATAGAGTATATTCTTCACAAAACATCACAAGTCATATCACAACATCATAATCACTCATAGAGTGAACTCATCACTTTTCACACAATTCATACTACAACACCATCATAATTATACTCATAGAGAACATTTACCGCAACTCATCAAAACCATACACACCAACATCATTATAGAGTGTATATATATATATATATATATATATATATATATATATATATATTTCAGTTATCTTTTGGTTTAGTGGTTATAAAATAGTGAACTGATTGACTATGGGATTACTCGGTGTAATCGATACTACTTGCAATGAGCATTGGCCACCTTTGCAAGACTCTCAGTGATGCCCTTGTAAATACACCAGTGAAAGAAATTCTGGCCTTAGTGGTAAACCACAATCTAGCCATAGTCAATTAGCACACTAATAGTATAACATTTCATTCTTATATCCACTACCACAAAACAGTTTATTTTGCCTTAAAAGTAGAATATTCAGTTAGGCCTCTGAATAAGATTTCCAACGCATCTTAGAACACCTCAATCGGGTTCCCGGTTCGCAAGATATGAATTTTTCAAAAACGTACAGAAAATAGTGCAAAACAGTGACCCGCGCGCGGAGCGCGAGTCGAGCGCAACTGGCGCGCGGATTGGCTGAAACATCAGGTTTCTGCGCAGCTCACTTGCGCGTGCAGCGCCACTCCAGCGCAGGCGAAGCGTGATTGTGCAGAAACAGCCAATTGTGCAGGAATTTCACGTTTTATTTACCAATTCAGTCATCAAACACTCCCCATGCATCAAATTCATCAACCAACACTAAAATCATTCAACAATATATATTCATCCAACTTTGTTCCTGGGTGTATTAGCAAATACGAGGACTGCCAACAGCAATTGGACCTGCGGCCCAGCCCATCTCGATCGGCCCAAACACGCTGCTTGGAGCGCAATTCTCGCCGGCCGAAATCTTCGCAAAACGGTCGGACCTCGCAGTATATATACGCCACTCGCATGTGGCCAGTGCACGTTTCGAACCTTGTGCTATCTGCCCGAGCGACCTCTCACTAGATCGTCGGAGTGTCTTTGCAGGTACCACCCGAGGTGCTCAACGCGTGAAGCCAGGACCGGTCCTTTCCCTCGTTCAACGACCGGCCCATTTGACGAAACAACAACTACTTCAACACTTCATTGGTCAAGGTACGATCAATTGGCGACCACAGTGGGAGGCCCGTGCGCTATCCTACCTCATCCATGGCTCCACGCGACCGGCCCCAGACGAGGGCCACTTCTCGACTCAACCCCTCCGGCAGAATCAGCATGCAGACCGGGCGTGGCGCTGCATGATCCACGAGTCTCAAGGACTTCCACGACAAGAACCTTCGGTGCACAACGGTCGCGGACCTATCCTCCAACAGATTCAACCGCCCGTTCCTGGAGACTTGCCGCCCGAGCTGATTGAAGCGGGCATTCAGGAACCTCTGCCGGACCATGTCACTCAAGCCGTTTTGCAAATCCTGCAAAACAAGAATCAGGTGATCGCAGACCGAGACGCGCTCATCTCTCAGTATGAAAGAGGGTCAATTCCGGCGCGCGTCGCGGAAGGCGGAGAGAACCTTCGCTCGCGCCGTGGCCGCGCGAAGACACCGCTCTCCTCCACGAAGGAGCATCTCTCGCCGGGAGAGCACTACTCATCGCTCTCCGGCAAGACGAAGGAGGGCGCATAGGTCGCCCCCAGGCGGTGAAGCAGCGTGACGCCGTTCAATGTCCTATGATTATGAAGATTCTAGCTACCGTCCTGACACCGGCCGCTCACCCACGAGGTACTCCTCCAATGAGTCGTCCGGGTCACGTCGGTCGAGAAGCAGGTCTTGGGATTCTCGAGAAGAGCTGGAAGGTTCTGAGAGATGGAAGAATCGGGACGATCGCACCCGCCGAGGAGAGGCCAAAGCGGCGACCCGGAAGGCCTCTCAACTTCCACCAACCGGTCCATCCGGAGGGTTCTATGGAATGCCGGCACGCGAGGCTCGCCTCGCAATGCAACCCCTTTGGGTCGAGCGGCATTCGAGCGAGCAAGGCCCGTTCTCCAGGGAGATCAGGCGTTACAAAATTCCGAGAGATCTGCGCAAGCCGCCAAATCTCAACAAGTTTGACGGCCGAGGGGATCCAGACAAACATCTCCGTTACTTCAATAATTACTGTTGTTATAGGGAATTGGGACCGACCATGAAATGCAGGCTGTTCCCCAATCGTTGGACGGCCGAGCATTGGAATGGTGGGAGTCCCTGTGACCGTGATTCCATCTCCTCGTGGGGACGACACTGGTCGAGAATGTTCTTGTCCCACTACACTGCCAACCGCTGCCAATTTCGATATGAAGAATACTTGGACTCTGTTGTTCAAGGAGATAATGAGACGCTGAGGCAGTATATCGACCGGTTGAACACTGAGGCTGAGTCTGTTCGCGACTTGTCAGACAAGGACAAGTTGAAATATTTGAAGCGTGGTATTCGACCGGACCATCGGTTCGTTGAAGAGTTTACATTGAATCATTACCAAGATCTCGGCTACTTTTTAACGAGGGCTAACGTCCACATGGCGTATGAAGAAACCCTGGCAGCGAGGAAGGCCGTCCGTGCACGACCTAAAGAAGAAAGCGCAACAAGCTCGCCAAAGGACACGAAGGTCGCCGCGACAATCGGTCGACTTTCGAGATAAGAAGTTCGATCATCGCACTCGGCTAAACACCTCTATTGCCGCAGATCTATAGCGAGTGCCAAAATAATGAATTTGTGGGAATAAAGCGCCCGATCCACTCGTGCTCAAGAAGGGGCAAGACCGACTAAAAGATCTGCCAGGTACACAAAAGCAAGGGTCATGATACTAACGATCGTATGGCCTCAAAAGCGATATCGAAGAGCTCATTCGAAAGGAAAGTTGGGAAAGTATGTGAGGTCGGAGGAAGGCGACCGACCTCAAGAGAAGCGAAAGAAACCGATCACGACAGAGGAAAAAGGCGCTCTAGTTGTTTCAAGCGTCCAAGACAAAGACCGGTCGAAGATCTAGAAGCCCCACGATCCGCAGGTCGCATAGCGTTGCTATGGTCATTCACGGTGGCAACCCGTTGGACCGTAGAGAATCAAATAAAGCCACCAAAAGAAAGTGGGGCGAGCTCGATGGTCGGTTCAACATCGACATCCCGGTCTCAATGCAGACCCATCTCGTTTGAGATAGCGACACGCACGATGGCGAGCCAAGCGATTATGTTCAGTTGGTAATCAGGCGATTATTGCCAATCACGAAGTTCAAAGGATTCTAGTCGACCCGGGGTAGCTCGGCCGACATCATGTTTGAAGGCTTGATTGACAAGATCAAGGTCGATCGGAGCGAGATAATTCCCGAGCCGAGCCTACTCCCTAACGGGCTTCAATGGAGCGATCACCTACCCGTTGGGAACAATCGAACTCATGGTCACATTTGGTGGCGACACCGGGATAGCACTTTTATGGGGACGGTCCGCACGACGTTCCTCGTACTTCCCCTCAAATCATGCTATCGATTGTATCATTGGTAGGCCGACCTGCAGGCAAGCTAGAGGCCGTGGCGTCAATCTGTACATCGAAGATGAAATTCTACAAAGAAAGACGACGGTGTAGTTACCACGGCGGCCGACCTAGAGAAGCAGCAAGAGCGGTGCCACGATCTGCAGTATCAACAAATTTGCGATGAGGTAGACCTTGGCCCAAATGTTCAAGCAGTGGTGAAGGCCATCAAGTCAACGTCAGCGATCCGGATGCTCGGTATGATCCGACAATGACCGAGAGGATAACGATGATGATTTAGCTTGAGAGAAGTGAAGAACGGTGAAAAGGCCGAACCTCATGGAGAGCTAATAGATGTGCAGTTGGGAGACGACCCAACAAAGATAGTCAAGCTCGGTAGCGACCTACCAGAGCAAGTGAAGCAAGATCTTGTGCAATGTTTGAGAGACTATGCTGACCTGTTCGCATGGCAGGCATCAGACATGCCCGGCATTCCTATCGAAGTAGCCTGCCATCAACTTTCAGTCGATGAAGGGGTCAAGCCGGTCGCTCAAAGAAGACGTACTCAGAACGAGGAAAAATCTCAAGCCGCTGCAAAGGCCGTTGAGGACCTCATAAAGGCCAATTTCATAGAAGAGATCAAGTCCACGACCTGGCTATCCAACGTCGTGTTGGTTAAAAAGAAGAATGGAAAGTGGAGGATGTGTGTAGACTACACTGATCTGAATAAGGCATGCCCGAAGGATGCCTTCCCCGTACCCAACATCGACAAGCTGGTCGATGGGGCCTCGGGCTACAAATTACTGTCTTTTCTGGACGCTTACTCTGGATACAATCAGATCACGATGTATCCGCCCGATCGGCACAAGACGGCCTTCATGACCGATCGGGGAAATTTTTAGTACAAGGTGATGCCTTTCGGCCTCAAGAACGCTGGAGCGACCTACCAGCGAATGATGAACAAAATTTTCAAGAGGCAGATTGGTCGAATCTCAGAGGTGTATTTGGACGACATGATCATCAAGAGTGTAACTGACCCAGATCATGTGAACGACCTCAGGGAAATATTTGAAGAAGCTAGGAAGAACTCACTCAGACTGAATCCTGAGAAGTGTACCTTTGGGGTGAGGGCCGGTAGATTTTTGGGCTTCCACCTAACTGAAAGAGGGATCGAAGCAAACCCTGAGAAGTGCAGGGCGGTCGCCGATATGAGGCCGCCCACGACTAAAAAAGAAATACAACAGCTCAACGGCATGGTAGCCGCCCTATCCAGGTTCATTCCCAAAGCGGCCTGCAAGTCGCTTCCACTGTTTAGACTGCTGAAGAAAGAGGTGGATTTTGAATGGACCGACCAATGCCAGCGTGCATTGGATGAATTAAAGCAAGCTTTGACCAATCCGCCAATTATGACTAAGCCATCGCCAAGGCGAGATCAGACTGCATGTACTTGGCTATCACGGAAGAAGTTCGAAAGTCTTTGTGTTGGTCGAGAATGCGATCCGAAACAAAATCCGGTCTACTTTATTAGTAAAGTACTGCAAGCCCCAGTGAGGTACCAGAAAATAGAGAAGTTTGCTCTTGCACTCCTGATTGCTGCTCGAAGGTTGAGACCATACTTTGTGGCCCACCAGGTCGTGGTAAGGACCGATCAGCCAATCAGGCAAGTCCTTCACCGGCCAGACCTGGCGGGACGAATGATAAAGTGGGCGGTGGAGCTCAGTGAGTTTGGCATTAAATTTGAATCCAGATCGGCCGCAAAAGCGCAGGTGTTGGCCCGACTTTATCGTGAAATGACTCCTACCCCGGAAGATAGAGTCAAAGCGACACGGATCTTGCACGTAGATGGGTCGTCTAATAGCAAAAGGAAGTGGAGCCGCCTAATACTAGAAAATTCGAAGGCACGGCCGTGGAGGTGTCTCGACCTTCGCTTTCCATACGTCGAACAATCAGGCCGAATATGAGGCGTGCATAGCTGGCCTGCAGCTCGCCAAGGACTTCAATGTCGACCGGGTTGAACTTCGATCAGACTCCTTGCTTGTTGTCTCGCAGATAAAAGAATTATATGATGCTAAGGACGACGTCTTTCAAGAATTACCTAGCGTGAGTAAGAGAGCTTCTCAGCGATTCGGCCAGGGGTGAAGTGACTCATGTGCCTCGGACCGAAAATGTTCGAAGCGGACATTCTATCGAAACTTGCAAGTACGAAGACCCCGGGGAATCACAGAAGTTTGATTCAGGAGACTCTCAACCGGCCGAGCGTGTCAACCAAGTCGAGCCAGTCGTTGGCCGTTCTGTGTATCAACCCAGATTCAGATTGGATCGCTCCTATCCTGAGATACATTGTTGAAGGGGAAGAACCGAGCGATCCGAAGCAAGCAAAGTTGGTCAGGCTTAGAGCAACCAAGTACTCGGTGATAGAAGGGAAGTTGTACAGAAGAGGATTCTCCTCTCCATTGTTGAGATGCCTTACGTCGGTCGAAGCCGACCATGTGCTGAGAGACATTCATGAAGGTGTTTGTGGAAGTCACCAAGGCGCTCGTTCCATAGCTAAGAAGGCTCTCAAGGCCGGCTATTACTGGCCGACCATGGACGAGGATGCCAAGAAGCTTGTTCAGAAGTGCAAGAAATGTCAAGTACATGCTGATGTCCACATTTCACCCTCCTCAGAGCTACAAAGTCTTGTCTCACCTTGGCCGTTCGCTTGGTGGGGCATGGATCTGCTAGGCCCGTTTCCACCTGCTCCAGGCCAGTTCAAATTCTTGATCGTGGCGGTAGATTATTTTACTAAGTGGATTGAGGCCGAGCCTCTTGCAACCATCACCTCGGCGAAAGTAAGCAAATTCTTCGGCCGGTGTGTGTTGGCCCGTTTTGGGGTCCCTCAGCAGCTGATAACTGACAACGGCACCCAGTTCACAGACAAAAGATTCAGAGAAATGTTGGCCGACTTAGGGGTAAAACAGCGTTTCACCTCGGTCGAGCACCCTCGCACAAACGGCCCAGTAGGCGGCCAGCGAGTTATCTGCGTGGATTAAAGCGAAGGCTCGATGAAGCGAAAGGGAATTGGGTCGAGGAGCTACAGTCCGTTCTTTGGGCCTACAGGACGACCCCTCATTCAACGACCGGGGAGTCCCCCTTCAGACTGGTATATGGGACCGATCTTTGTCATACCCATAGAAATGGGTGAATTGAATTGGAGAACCTCAAATCCCCCTATGGTAGTTGACAACGACCGAGCTATTCGAGAGGAATTGGACCTAATTGAAGAGCAAGCGTCACTAAGAGAGCAAGCCCGATCAAGCAGAAGGTCGCGACGGATACAATCTTGGCGTGCAAAAAAGAGACTTCACGGTCGGTCATTTCGTGCTAAGGCGGCCGACGTAGGGAACAAGAATGCGCGCGCAAGGGAAGCGGCACCAAATTGGGAAGGTCCATACAGGTCATCAACAAGACCGAAAAGGGGCTTACAGTGGAAACCATGGATGGGGCGACTATCCCCGAGAACATGGAATGCGAGAGAAACTCGAAAGTATTACGATGCGAATGTAACGAACGATTTGAATGTAATAAATGACCGCCCTATTAATGAAAGCGATGCAGCTCTTTTTCCCACTGGGTTTTTTACAGAGGCCTGACCTTTAGAAATATGATGTTCTTTACTTTCTCGCAAGAATGTATGACCGGTCGCTCAAGATTGCCCGTGGCAAAGGAGCGATCGAAGATTTATCAAAGTTGATCAGATCGTCGAAACGATCTGCCTCGAGAGCCATCGAAATGGCCCAAGGGTTAGATGACCCCCCAACTTTAGGTTGTCGAATCGATCTGTAACACGTGCCACCGAGCCGGCGCAGATGACAGTCGCCGAGTTGACTTGAACGAGCGCCATCGAAAATGGCCCAAGGGTTAAGTAATAACCCATTGCAATAGGCCGTCGAAACGACCTACCTCGAGAGATCATCGAAATGATCCCAACAGGTGCCATCGAAATGGCCCAATCGAGTGCCATCAAAATGGCCCAACCATGAACGAGCACTTCGCAGTAGCGCGAAACGGTCGCCGAGCTGCCTATACGTTCGAAAGGAACTTAGACAAATAAATGTACAAAACAGCGACCTAAATCTAAAGTTCGTAAGCTTTGAAAAATAGATGCGAAACAATCAGATTCAAGTAAACAAACAAAGTAAATGAAAAGAAATTGTCATTACAAACACGGGGCCTTGGTGGCGAGCGCCCACTAACTAAAAACTGCACGAAGGCAGGAAAATTGTTGTGCCCGAAGGCAAGGTAAACAGTTACAAGAATTACACCGCTCGCAGGCGGGCTCCAGAGGCTTCAGAAAAGAACGGTGGCCGGTCGAACAACATTTCCCTGTTCGTCAACTTGCTCAGGCAGCATGATCTTGTTCTCCACAACGTAATGGGCGGGCTTAATCATCTTCTCGTCGAAGTTAATCTTCAAACCGCATTCGTGGGCCAGCGCGCTGAGCAAGAGCGTTAATAGAAGCTGTTCGGTCGTTTGCCCCCCGCCGGCTGGGCCACCATTTGGATCTTCGCGCCGGCTCGGCATTCTCGGCCTCGGCTGGCCTTATCCTTCTCCACGGATTGAGTCGGTTTGGGATTTATTCACACGGCGGCAAGCTCCTTATTCCTCTTGGCGAGTTTGGCGGTCCTCCTCGCCCATTGAAGAGCTTCTTTCTTGGCCTTGGCAAGCTTGTCGTACTTCACTGCGGCTCGGTCAAAGCCTCCTTAGCGACGCGAGCCCTGAAACGAGAGATCGCCCGCTATTAGTCGGCCGATCTAAAGCGAAAGAAATAGCAGATTGAAAAAACAAGTACCTTCGGCCGCCCCAGGCCTCGCCATGATTTTGTCTATCCCCAAGCGAGAGAGAAGCGCAGACCTCCATCGGCCTCTTTCGAACCACTCGAGCTCGACGCCCTAAACCCTCGCGAGAGAATAGGAGGTCGGCCTTGGCGGAATCCATGTTCCGGTCGTCGAGCCTTATCCGCTTGGCGGAGCGATCGTCAATACGAGGAGGCGACCGAACAACTGGCTTTTTCTTTTGGCCCTTGGGAGTGGGGGGCATCTTGGAGGACGACTCAGGAACATCCCCCGGCCGGGATCCGTCATACCTCTTAGCTCCCGGAATTGCAGCAGGGTTCAGAACTGACTCGATCACGGCCCAATTTTTATCGGCCATTCTTTCTGCAAAATAACGAGTTATGAGTTAGAAGAAAAGATTGACAGCAAAATATAAAGGCAAAGTTTAAAAGCAAACCGATTTCGGCCTCCAGTGCCTGGCCCTTGAGCAAGACAAAGGGACGACAAGGTATGTCGCCTTTGGGGTCTGGACGCATCATGCTCACTAGCGACTTGATCATTTCCAGGGATTCCAGGTCGGCCTCGCCCAAGTCCTTGGCGGTGTAAATGTAATCCCGGGCCGCTGCGAAGTGAGCCTCGTTCCACATGATGGGGAAGTAAGGGGGCCGAGCATTCGTCCGGTTGGACCTCCGTCACGGCCTTACCGGCCTCCTCGGTGGGAGCGATCCAAAAAATCTTGACTTCTCCGGGCCGCTCCCAAGGATTCTTGATATGCTTTGAAGAACCGGTGATGAGTCTTCGCATCTTAAAGGAGACTGCTCCCTCTTCTCCTTGTTAGCCTTCTCCCGAGCTATTTCACCAAAGAGAGTAAAGAATAGCATGATCGACACCGGCCGACCAGCTTAGTCAAGAGGACCTCGAAAGTTTTCAGGAACGCCCATGCATTAGGATGGAGTTGAGAAGGGGCGACCCCGATGTGACGCAGGACGTCACGTTGAAATTCGAGAAAAGGAGGGTGATATTCATCCTTTCGAACACGAGCCGATACATCGTGAACTTGAAGTTGGGAGAATAAGTTGCAATGTCTTCGCCGTCCTTCATGCCTCTCACCCTCCAGCCCGGTGAATCGTCGAGGCGGCTCCGCAGGTCGGGCAAAGCAACGTGGCCGACATTAATAATGCTCCTATTAGAGCGAAGAGTTTCCGATACCCAAGACATGTCAGATACATCTCGGGCTACATCGCACGAACTTCGCCGACCGCCCGTTCGATCCTCCGATGTTTACCTCGACCCGAGCTATCGTGTTGCGGGTGAACCGCTTCTTCCTCGGGGATTTCTCCAGCTCGGCCGCCTTCGGCCTCTACCATCTCCTCGTCCGCGACTGGGACGGCACTCTGCGCTTCATCATCATCAATGATAATCACATCATCTTCTTCTCCTCCCTCCGCTCGAGAAACAATGTCCTCTGGCGGTGGAGCGTTGCACGACCGCTCCTCAGAATGGACGGACCTGGAACCAGGGCTCTTTGAGCTGGCCGACCCTCGACCGGAAGAATGAGAACTCGAGCTCGTACTGCTCGAGGAACTGCTTGAAGAGCTAGAACCTTTGTCGCCCGAAGACGACTTAGACTCCGCCTCGTGGGGATTGGGCTCGCCCGGCCTCGACATATATGTAGCAAAGGATTGCGGTGGTTTTTCGGGAATACGGGCGGTCAGTTTCGTCCGGGGCATACAAAAACACCTGTGATAGAGGGAACGAGTCAGGTCGATCGAGCAGAACACTCATGAGAGGGGGCGATGTGGCCATCCCTCGACCTGACACCCCCTATCACGAGGCGTGGGAAAGTGCGAAACACTTTCAAAGAAAAAACTCAAGTTCAGAAAATAAAAGTAAAGATCGATCCATACCTTGAATAGATGTTGCGGATCGGTCGCTGTTGCGCCCCGAAAAATCCGGTTTGGGACTTTTCAGTTTGACAACGTTTGAAAATCAGTAGAGCCGCCACCAATATTTATTTAGGAAAACATTGAAAAAACCTTTTTAGGAAAGCGGGTGGTCTTTGAAAACTTAGAGATGTAGGTTCGGGGGTCGGTTGCGCATGGGAAGGTATTAGCACTTCACGCGCCCTTTCTACCGAAAGGGAACCATTAATTTGATGTGGTTTTGAAATGTTTGATTTGAAATATATTGTTCTATTTATTTTCTTTTCTTTTGAGAAATCACTTTATTGAAAACAGGAAAAAGGGTGTTTTTGGTATCTTTGAAAAGCGGAACAAAACAAAGATTTTTTGAAAAGCGTGCTTGACGGGACAGAACCCGGTCCTCACGCACTTTCACTCATTTGGTGAGGATCAAAGCAACGTAGTTCTCGGTTTTTATGGGTTTTTAAAGGTGTGCTTGACGGGACATGAACCGGTCCTCACGTACCCTCCTCACCGGTGAGGATCAAAGCAACGTAGTTCTTAGTTTTTATGGGTTTTTAAAGGTGCGCTTGACGGGACATGAACCCGGTCCTACGTACCCTCACTGGCTGAGGGATCAAAGCAACGTAGTTCTTAGGTTTTGCGTGTGAAAACGGCTTTGTGATTTTTGAAAGTGCTTTTGGAGTTTTTGAAATAAGACTCGGGTGTTCGCGAACACCAAACAAGCAAAGGCTTCGAGTGGCATTCGGTATTAACTCGAAAGAAAAGTGAGTTGGAACTGGTAATCAAACAAGCAATGGCTTCGAGTGATTACAAGCGACAACGTCGTATTATTCTTTTGAAAATAGCTTTGGAAAAAGATGGTGAGCTAATAGCTCGCGTTATTTTGGAAGTTTGAATTAGTTGTTTTTGTTGTTTAATTAATGTGTGGGAGTTTTCATGATAGCCAAACAAGCAAAGGCTTCGAGTGACTACCACTAATAGCTCCTCATTAACGATCAAACAAGCAACGGCTTCGAGTGATGGTTAATGATTTTTATTTAGAAAAATGCCTTAGGTTTTCTTATTAAAAAAAAGCATAGGATTTCAAGCTTGAAAAGGAAATATAACATTTCAAATCCTTCTTACAAGTCAAAAGCTCAAAACAACCATTGGGACACAAGCAAAGCAATCAAAAGAGTATTTACAATTTGCTATGAACAATTGGGTGCACAATGATACAAGTATATGAGTGCAAGAGTATGCAATTATGGAATGCAAAATACCACATTATTGAATGCATGAGTATTTAATTTATGAGAAGGAAAAAAACATGATATTAATGCATGAACCTTTAATTTATGAAAAGAAAAAAAAAAAAACATGATATTAATGCATGAACATTTAATTTATGAGATGCAAAACACGATATTAATATATGCATGAGTGAATTTGAAAAGATATGGATATAAATGAATGCATGAACATGTAGGCATAAACCTAAACTAACATAGGAAATTGCCAAATGGGCATATAGCAAGGCATTTTTATCCTAAAAGTCTAAGGAAACCAAAATAGTAACCTAAAACCCTAACCCCAAGAACACACATGAGGGGAACAAAACAAAAAAAAATCAAAACCCTAGTACTATTGAGTATAACAATGGAGAATTTTATTCAATGAGATGGGCTCATGGCCTAAGCCAAGTATGTAAAGAAAACTTTGAACATTAAACAAAACTATGATTAATTCACAAGAACTATTTAAAAGATTAAACTATGAAATAAATTGAATCCTTTCTTGCAATCTTCACCACTTGAATGAAATGCACTAGGCATGTAGTGAGAATCATTTTGCAAGATCATCAACAAGTGGACAACAAGATAACTAGACTACAAGAACACATAAACTATTAAACTAGGAAATAGATTGAATCCTTTCTTGCAATCTTCACCACTTTAATGAAATGCACTAGGCATGTAGTGAGAATCATTTTGCAAGATCATCATTAACTAAACAATAATATAGCTAGATCATAAACATATCAACTATAAAATAAATTGAATCCTCTCTTGCAATCTTCACCACTTGAAGGAAATGCACTAGGCATGTAGTGAGAATCACTTTGCAAGATCATCAATAAACAAAAGGTAAACTAAAACACAAGAAATAATGAGCACCTAAGCTAATATATTAAACAAAAGTCATTTCTAGCTCTCTTCACTACTAAGATCAAAGTGCACTTGGCACTAGTAGGAATCATAGAGCCAAATCCTCAACAACTTACTAAAGAAGAATACCAACAACAAGATTTAAACAAAGAAACAACAAAATCAATTTTGAAGACATTTTAAATCATGTATATGCATAACTTTGCTTCATTTTATTTAACAAGAAAACTCAAAAATTAACATGAAAACAACACTAATCAACTTATTTTAGGGTGAGACAACAAATCTCACCCTCAACCACAACAAACTACATTGAAAAGATGATGCTATGCGAAAGGAATGAGGGGAAGAAAATGAGATTCAATGCAAAATATTTGGAGATGATGCAAAGAGGGTTATGGATTTTACCTTTTCTCTAAAATGGAAGAGAAAATTGAAGAAATGGAGGAGGAAAAATGCAAGAAAGCTTCGGCCTTGCAAGGAAAGGAAGGAGATAAAGGTGGTGTGATGAACTTCTTGAGTGAGAAAGGAAGGTTAAGGGTGTGAGAGGTGGATTCAAGGTGTTTTGGTGGATGAAGGTGAAGTAATGGAGGAGGGGAAGGAGGAGAAGGCTTGGCCTAGAGGAGGAGAGGAGAGAGGAGAAGAGTGCTAGGTTTTCTTGAAGGTGAGAATGATAGCCAAAGATTGGTGAAGAGAGAAAGTGTGAGCTATTTATAGGGTTTTGAGGCTCTTAGGGTATTTAGGACTTTTTGCTTTGATGGGGCTCTAGGATTGGATCTTAATTTTGAATGGATGGTTAGGATTAGTGGTCACATGGATCAAGGGTATTTAGAAAACACAAGTGTGTGAGGGAAATAGGTGAGGGTGGCGCATAAAAGAAGGAGAAAAAGGAAATTTGTGAACAAAAATCTAATTTGGGAATGGTGATTTTTGTAGAATAGGGTTAAGGGTATTTTGGTGAGGAATGTTCTCAAAAAGGTAAGATGGGGTTTTTGGTGGAAGGGTTAGTGTAAGTGCATGGGTTAATTTACCAAAAAGGGCAACATTGAGGATATGATCAAATTAAAACTTGGTGAGTAAGTAATGGAGTGTGTAGAAACTTCTAGAAGGAGGGAGAGGGAGTATGGGACGCAAGATCAGCTGAAATGTGAGGGGAAAAATAAAAACTTGCTTCTTTTTTTTTGTTTTGTCTTATTGAGGACACTTCCTCCTTTTATTTTTGAATTTTGAATCTTTTTGGGCATGTAATTGAGAGTGCACCCATTAAAACATGTCACATATTTTTGGACACCATGAAATAACCTTCCTAATCATTCTAGACAATTAAAATTGTCACTTAATTAATTGGGGAATTTTTAATGGTCTTTTGGCATTTTTTATGCACTAAAAATAGGAAAAGTGCATTTTAATTATTTTAGGCTAGAATATTCTCTCTAAAAATTGTACAAAAATTCTCTTGGATAAGAGAAAAATGTACTTTTGGTGTGTGCATATTTTTGACGAGAAAATCATCCTTTTGCGAAAAATGACCAAAATGCCCCTTACCCTAAAAAGTCCTAATTTGCTCAAAAATGCATTTTTATTCTAAACGTGGTTCTAAAAACCCTTGGATGACTTTTAAAACTCTAAAATGCATGCCATGCCTTAATTTATTTATTTTTGGTTGAAAATTAGGGTGTTGACCTAAGCCCGGACAAAATTGGGGTATGACAGCTGCCCCTCTTTATCTAGATTTTAACAAGGAATATGAATTGGCGAAACATATTCCGAGGCAAAATAGAGATAAAGAATTCAGAAATTATACCGATTTTGCCAACTTAGGAAAAACCCGAATTTCCTTTTTTTTTTGGGTGAATGGATACTAGCGTAAAACGGTCAGTAATGAATGTGGTGCTAACCTCGAGTAAGCTAACAAAACAGAAACACATGGGCGCCAATTTCGGGTGGCGTAAACAACAAGAAGTAAAACAATAAATAGAATAGTAGAGAAGGTACAGTCCTTTGATAAGTTTAAGCACCGGTGGGGAAGAAAGTAACAAAAAGTGCGGTGATGAAGGAGCGCTCGTCACTCTGAAGGAACACTGGTTCGAAGGAGCGTCTCAAGGAGTACTTGGACTCAAGGAACACTTAGGCTCGGAAGGAACACTTGGTTCTCGGGGAACGCTTTAGGCTCGGGAACGCTGGGCTCGAAGGAACGCTCGGGTTACGAAGGGAGGCTCGGCGGGCTCTGAAGAACGCGCTTGGGCTCAAGGAACGCTGGGCTGAAGGAAGCGCTTGGGTTACGAAGGGCGAGCGCTGGCTCGGAAGAACGCTGGGCTCAAGGAACGCTCTGGCGAAGGTGGCCTACTCGAGCGGCTTCGAGGTTACGTATCAAGTTGTGGAGGACCGATACATTTTACCTTGATGGACTTACGCTATGCTTTATACCGCTTACAATTTAGTCCGAAGGACCTTGAAGTTCGGGGCCGATCCGTCATGCTCCGTGATGACTTGGCGGGATGAAGGTCGAGTTCAAAGTCATTTTTGACCGTTGATTTGAACTAAACCGAAGGACTCGGGTCCGATGATTCGCGTCGGTGCTCGATAACGACGAGATCCGAAGGGACGCCTTAGTCCCGGGGATGCACGCAGGTCTGAAGGGATTTGCAAATCTGCTGATTGGTGATTGAGATGACCGCCGCCGCTGGCGCGTTGAATTGAAGTACCGCATATGTCATTGATGCAAGGAATGGCGCATGAAGCATGGGTGCATGTTATGCAAAGGCATGTTATGCAGGAGTATGTTATGTGAGTGCATGCAATGCTATGATTTTGATGTGATGATGCATGTGGTGGATCGTTTTCCTTTGTTTTTGATTCTTTTTAATTGTTTTCGACCCGCTTTACTTTTTAAGTTATTTGTTTTTTCATGTTTTTTCCTTTTCGATCGCCTTTCTTTTTTCGACCATTCACTTTTGCTTTTTGACAAGGCTTATTTTTATTGGTTCAACCGACTTCCGATACTCTGGTATGAGATCAAAAGCCGAGGGAAGCTGAAGGCTTGTGAACCGAACGCGCTTTGCTCTATGGTTCGCCGTCCGAACGGTTTGTGAACGCAACCACTTTTTGTAAGATTAATTATCTTTAGAAATTTGCTTGATTTCCCATGGCTTTTAAAGATTTCGCAATGATTTGTAATGCCTTATGATGTATGCACATGTTTTCTGATTCAATATCACCATCATCATAAAAACGCTTATTTTGAGCAAAAACGAAATATCAACAATCACGATATGAGAAAAGTTAAGCTTTATTGATATGGAAGCCGATCGATCGCATGAATGTTACGCCGATCGCTCAAGACATTTGAGAATTTAAAGCGCAAAAAGACACGAAAAAGGAAAGAAGCTGATTTCTGACTGTCCGTCTCTGTGGGGCAGTGTTGACATTTGTGTCCTTGACCTTGATCACTCCCTCATTCAAGCCTTTGGGGAAGTTGTATGCCTTTCTTTACTTTTCATGCTCAAGTTTTCTGACCCTAATTTTTGCCTGGATCGCCCTTTGCGGGTTTTCAATCCACCGGGTCGCTCTGATTTTGCCTAAGTCGCCCTTTCGGGTTTTCAACCTAGCGAGCTAATTCTTACTTGGCTTGTCTTTCTCTTTTTTCGTTTATTTCTTTCAGGCATAATACTTCTTTACTGAGTCTGAATTGACTGGGTTTTTGAGGTCTTCGCCATCCATGTTGGTGAGTATCAGCGCTCCTCCAGAAAAGGCTTTTTTGACTACATACGGGCCGTCATAAGTGGGTGCCCACTTCCCTCGGGAGTCACTCTGAATAGGCAGTATCTTTTTGAGTACTAAATCTCCTTCATTAAACTCACGTGGCCGGACTTTCCTGTCGAAAGCGGTTCTCATTCTTTGTTGGTACAAACCGCCATGGCACGTAGCCGCAATCCTTTTTCTTCAATGAGGTTTAGTTGATCCAGCGAGCCTGTACTCCACTCGCTTCCTCCAGTTTAGTTTCCATCGAACCCGCAGGAGGGTATCTCAACCTCGATGGGAAATCGCTTCGATCCATACACCAAGGAAAAAGGGGTTGCCCCGATCGATGTGCGACTTTCAAGTACGGCAGAGCCATGCAAAGCAAAGGGAAGCATCTCATGCCAATCCTTGTAGGTTACCACCATTTTCTCGCACTATTTTCTTGATATTCTTGTTTGCCGCTTCAACCGCCCCATTCATCTTTGGGCGATAAGGAGAGGAATTATGGTCTTTGAATTTTGAATTCCTTGCACAAGTCTTTCATCATTTTGCTATTCAAATTGCTACCAATTATCGGTGATGATCTTGTCGAGTAGACCATATCGGCAAATCAGATCTTTCTTCACAAACTTAGCAACCATCGAATCTGGTTATCCGAGTATGAAGCGGCTTCAACCCACTTGGTAAAGTAATCAATTGCAACCGAGAATGAAGCGATGCCCGTTTGACGCTTTGGGCTCAATTGGACCTATGACGCCCATGCCCCACATGGAAAACGGCCAAGATGCGATCAAAACATTTAGTTTGGCAGTGGCACATGGATGTGATCAAGATAGATCCGCTTGTGGCATTTCCTTACGAAGCTATAACGATCCGATTCCATCGGAGCCGTAATAACCCGCCCCTAAGATTTTTCTAGCCATGGTGTGCCCACTTGAATGGGTTCGAACGAGCCTTCATGCACATCTCTCATGATTCTCTCAAACTTCTTCTTTTGGCAACACACCTTAGGAGAACCATATCATAGTTTCTCTTGTAAAGAACCTCACCATTCAAGAAGAAATTCCTCGACAACCTTCGAGAGTTCTCTTGTCATTTTCTCGATGCCCGGTGGGTATTCCCGACTAGTGATGTCGCTTGATGTCATGATACCAAGGCTTCTCATCGGACTCTTCATCTATTGCCATGCAATAGTGATGATGCGCAGCGAGCTCCGGTCTTTCAATTCGATCTTAGTCAAAGTTTTTGTCGCAAATGCTAACATTGAACATGGAAGACAATGTTGCTAATGCATCGCCGGTGATTTTCACCTCGAGGATATCTTTGGAAGGTGATCTCATCAAAGGATTTCATCAACTCTTGCAGGGTAATCACAATAAGGAATCGGTTTAGGATCTGGGTCTCCCAATCACCTCTTGCTTGATAAATAACTGAGATTTGAATCCCCGTATACATCTAGCCTTTTAACTTTCCACTCTGTGGTTGCTTGAATACCTAGGATGCATGCTTCGATTCTCGCCATGTTATTTGTGACATAGAAGCTTAGCCTTGCAAAGGATGAGGAATGAAGCGATTATCGGGAGAGATTAACACGCGCCTGACTCCGTGTCCCCACACATTTGACGCACCATCAAATATCATCCTCCATCTTTCACTTTCGTGGGACTTCCCCTCGTCGAATAGTGCCATGATGTCTTCATCGGGAAAATCATGCCGCATTGGTCGGTATCTGGAATCTACCGACATGCCAAATATTCAGCCGAGTGTACTACCTTTAAGCGCCTTTTGTGTGACATACAAGATATCGTGATTCGATAATTGCATCCGCCATCGGGCAATTCGCCCGTCTGAGAGTGGCTTCTCAAATATGTACTTGATTGGATCCATTTTTGAAACCAACCAAGTTGTATGACTCAAAGATGTATCGCCTTAAACGATGAGCGGCCCAAACTAAAGCGCAAATGAGTCTTTTCCAAAGATAGAATACCTTGTCTCACGATCGGTGAACTTTTTGCTTAGGTAGTATATTGCATGCTCTTTTTCCAGATTCATCATGTTGACCCAACACACTGACCCATTGAATTGTCTAGCACTCGTAAGGTACAAGATGAAGCGGCCCGCTCGCCACGGTGGCATTAAGATCGTGTGGATTTTGCAAGTACACCTTGATTTTCTCAAAGGTCGCTTGACACCGATCATTCCACTTCGGCTCTTGACTTTTGCATAGCAATTTGAAGATTGGCTCACAAGTAGCAATCAAACCAAAAATGAATCGAGAGATATAATTCAACCTTCCGAGGAAACCACGGATTTCTTTTTTCCGTTTAGTAATCGCATTTCAAGGATGGCTTTTACTTTGTCCGATCCACCTCAATTCCTTCTCGGGCCGACAATGAAGCCTAACAACTTCCCGATCTTACCCCAAACGCACTTGGCCGGGTTTAACTTGAGTTTATATTTCCTAACCGCTCAAAGAGCTTCGCAGATTGACAATGTGCTCCTTATCGGTTTTAGATTTTGCGATCATGTCATCAACATAAACCTCAATCTCTTTATGCATCATATCATGGAATAAGGTAACCATGGCCTCTCGATAGGTTGCACCAAAGATTCTTCAATCCGAATGGCATGACCTTATAATGAATGTTCCCAGCAAAGTGTTATGAAAGTTGTCTTTTCCATGTCCTCGTGGTCCATTTTGATCCGATTATATCCCGAATATCCATCCATGAAGGAGAATAACGAAAGTGTTGAAATGCAGACTATCTACTAAAACATCAATGTGAGGCAAAGGGAAGTCATCTTTAGGGCTATACGATTCGTGATCCGTAATCGACACACATTCGACCTTTCCATCTTTTTTGGGAGCGGGACAATGTTGGCAACCCATTGCGGGTATTTGGCCACCGCGAGAATCTCGCATCAAATTGCTTCTTACTTCGCTCTCTCGATTTTGAGGACATCTCTCGGTTTCATCCTCCTCAATTTCTCGTTTGATGGTGGGCATTCGGGCTTGACCGGTAGCTTGTGTACCACAATGTCGATGTGTCAACCGGGCATATCTCGAGCACGACCATGCAAACACATCCACGTAATCCCGCAACAACCGGACTAACTTTATGCGGTCTTCTTCGCTCATGGTGGTGCCTACTTTAACCTCTTTCTTATCCTCTGTTGTACCCAAGTTGATCACTTCAATGGACTCTTCGTGTGGTTGGATTACCCTTTCTTCTTGTTTCATTAACCTCAAAAGTTCGGAGGAGTTTCCAGTCTTCTTCAACATCCCCTCACGGCTGATTTGACGGGGTGATCAAAGTCAAAAGGTGGGTGGATCATGCGACACTTTGTCATTTTCAGAGACCATTCTTTGTGGATCTCGCATTTTGCCGGGCTTAAAAAGCGTAATGAAAGGCGAAACAAGAAAACAAACAGACAAATAAAGCGAGAAAAGACTCATGCAAATGAAGAGAAATTGATTTTTATTGATTGAGGAATTCAAAACAAAGCGTTTTTATTGATGATGATAATTTTGAAAATAAAAACACGTGTGCCCTAACAAGCCTGGTCCTATGGCCTTGGGCAGAGCCACGTGGTTGCATTACAAATGATTACTTTAAATTAAGAGTCACAGGAGAATCGTGATCTTCCAATTCTTTATCTCTTCACCGATACCGCAACGACGAACTGCACTTCGCCCGCCTTCTTTGGATTCGAAACATCTCTCGATAACAAAGAACTTGATTGGGGTCCCACAAGCCCAAGCACTCACAAAACTCGACTAAGGTCGCAAATTGGGATCCTCTGGGGCCACGGATCTTCGCCTCTGGATTTGGCCAACCATCGGCGCTTTCGCTCATCCGCCTTATCCGCCTTTCCTCCTTACTTGGGTGTATCCCAGGCAGAAACGGTCCTTGTTTTCCTTGAGTTGGATAGGAGCTAGAATCCCTTGACGATGTCTTTTCCAAGCCGTAACTTGTACCTTGTACCCTTGGGCTATCATAATTTTGGCGACCATTTCCTCCTCTTTGGTCTTCCCAAACACCGCATTGGCAATCTCTAAAGACTGAAAAGCTGTTTCCAACGACTCTTCAAGCGGCTTCTACATATTTGAACTCTGATGGCTTATTAACCAGAGTCTCTTCCTCACCGAATACTACGACCACCTTGTCATCCACCATGAATTTGACCCGTTGGTGTAGAGAAGAAGGAATTGCCCCAGCCATGTGGATCCAGGGTCTTCCTAACAGACAGCTGTATGAAGAGGTAATGTCCATGATTTGGAAGTTGATACAGAAAACTTCAGGACCAATTTGGATAGGAAATTCCATTTCTCCTAGCACTTCCTTTTTGGACCCATCAAATGCTCGCACTGCTGTCGAACTTGGTTTCATATAGGAACAATCGACATCTAGCTTGTCCATGGTTGACTTTGGCATTACGTTCAGTGAAGACCCGTTGTCAATCAGTACTCTGGCCAGCACATAGTCCCCACACTTTACCGAGATATGAAGAGCTTGATTATGTTCTTTTCCGCTCGAAGGCAACTCATCATCAGCAAAAGTTAGGTGATTTGCAGCCACCACACTCCCGACAATTCCATCAAAATGATTCACTGGAATGTCCTCTGCCACGTGAGCCTCACTGAGCACTTTCATCAAGGCTGTTCTGTGTGCTTCCGAACTGAGCAACAGTGATAGCATGGATATCTTTGAGGGCGTCTGTTTAACCGATCAACTACTGTAATCGCGGTGGGACAAACTTCAAGAATTCATTGGCTTCTTTTTCTATTACTTTTTCTGGAGCAGCCTCTGGCTCTTTTTCTTTATCTTTGCGGCCTCTCTGTTCAGCCTCTCTAGATGTTTCACCGAGGGTTTCTCGGAGCATATACTCTTCCCCACGGTAATCCCACTCGATCCCGCTATGTTGGTCACATGGTAGCATTTGGAGAACATTCTCGTGTATTTCGTGGAACCGCTTTATTTGACTCATAACGAAAGCGGAGTGGTACCTCAATCACTATTGGGTGAGCATTTGCTCGCGATCACCTAGGATTGAAATCATAAGGAATCTCAATGGGCCTTTCGATTCCTCTATCATTGTCGAAGTGCAGTGTCCACACTTCTCCGCATTCGAACCATTCATGATGATGGCCACTTGGTCGCATCTTGCTCATCTTCCTCACCCCATCCAGGGGTGGATATCTTCTATTCGGATTAGAGCGCTTTCGGGAGCATCATATCTCGACCAAGTAATCAAACTTTCCTTTGGGCTCTCCTAGAGTATCCCAACGCCCTTCTTTTGTAGGCGATCTTATTACCTCTTCACCGATTTCTTCCTTGCATGAGAAGCGGAACCGTGTCTTCATTAGCTACCGGCGGGCCCCGCTTGAACCAATCTCAGAGCGGTGTGCGAAATTTCAATCGGCTTTGGCCTCTCCATCTTTGTATGCTCAATGTAGGGTCCACACTTCATCTTCCACACCATAAGTCCCTATCTCGGACCACATACCGATCCATCGAGGTCTTGCAGATCATTTTGAAAGTTTCACAACCTCCCCACACAGAGAGTCAAGACACCCTTCTTCATGGCAACATCCTTTTTAACAACCTTGGCCATAAGATAACTCAAAGATAAATGACACTTAGAGGAGTCTTGATCTCTTGCACTTTTTTCAAAGAACTTGCCAACAAAGACTTTCTATAGCATTGGTAGCCTTCCTCCTCGTGACACGGCAACGGATTGATTGTTGTATTTGGACGGTTCTGTTTAAACGATATCCAACCAAAGATCTATCAAATCTTGCACTACATGCTTGAAGGCTTTACAATCTTCCACAAAGATGACCAACCCCGTTTTCATGGAAACTGCAGTAGCATTAGCATTGTAACCTCCGGGAAATGGCTACTACTTTCAACGGGCTTCATTGAACGAGTGATTTGACTAAGTTCTTGGAAATTAAGTAATCAAACAACTCAAGTATATGTCATTGGTATTGGATCAAACTTAGTTCGCTTTCTTTGTAGGGGAAATCGATAACCTTGAGCCTTGTGATCAAGCATCGTAATGTGACTCACCGGACGCCTGCTCCTCAGATTTGTCCACCTCGGGAGCTTTGAATTTTGGTGGCGAACCCAAAATCTGGGACAAAAACACACCACAGCCTCCTTGGTTCGACTGCGACCTACCAAGCACCTCCATTGCCCTTACTCTTTCTTCGAGTGCACGATGGGTCATTTGGTCGCGACCCTCAAACATGTGTCCTTGGGGTGACTCCCACACCGTAATAATACCATCCCGGATGAGGAGCATTATGAGGTGGTGCCACTAGCCCAGAGTAGGACTAAGTGCAGCAAAGAGAACTAGAAACTGATCTGCGGTCCCGGCAGCCTCCACAGCACTGGTGGCAGTGACTTGATTTGATCGGGCATTCACACCTGGGTAGGAATAGATCCAACAGCCATGCATGTACCCAGCAGCATACCCCAAGGACATCTTTGTGGAGTGTATCGATTTGACACATTCATTTCTGTGGTGATCGACCGGATCCCATGAATCGCAATCAGTGGCGTTTGGCGACATCGAAGGAGGAACAAAAGAGGTGACACCAACTGGACCCACTACGGCGACGGCTTCAACAGCTGGCCCATTCTTTAGACTTTGTAGCATGGCCATCATCTCATGCATCTGGGCCTCCATTGCCCCAACCTTATCCTTAAGCACTTGGTTCTCCTGAGCCAGCTGGTCAGGGTTCAAAATTTGCACGCTTAAATCTTCATGTTCTGGATTACTTTCAGTTTCAATCTCCGGATGCTCTTGCGGATTAGCCATCAGCTTGGCTTGTAGTCGGGTGAAGTATCGGTGACGGAGAACCAGCGTGCCTTTCTCGTTTGTTTAGACATTTATTGCATGAGAATGCATGAATGGATATATGAATGTATGTACAATGTTTGCTTGATGCCGGGGAACCGCGAGATACCTTGCCTTGTCATACGCGCGCATAAACTTTTGGATTTACTTAATGAAGTAAACAAGGAGTCGAAATAGCACACTTCGCTCATCAAGATTTCAAAGCTTCATTTTCATTAAAGGGAAAAACGTTACAACGTTCATAAAGAGAGCAAAGACAATATTCTTGAATACAAAGCTTGAAACAAACTCCTAAATCAAAAATACAAATAGGCAATTCAAATACAAATAGCTCTAAACTCCCCAACTCTCTTCCTCTTCTTGCTTGCACTTGCACTTTGAAATTGCTCTTTGAATTCGGTGATCAACGCTCTACAAGATTCCACAAATTGATACACTTGGTGGGGTATTGAAGAAGTGCATCTCACCTCACTAACCTCGATTCTTAGGGATCCCCGACATAGCCCCGACGCCAGCTCACCTCCGACTTTGAGAACTTGTTCTTCCATAGTCAGATCTCATCCTTGAGTTCTTTAATGACCTCTTGATCTTCGATCTTTCCAATCAACTCTAGGAAGCGTTTTTCCCAAACATCGGCTCTCTACTGACTCAGCTCTGTAGGCATCTTCTAGACAATGAAGGTCTCTCTTCAATTCACCAAATATTTCTCTTTCAAAGCTCAAAGCCTCTTTGGTATTCCTTGAGAGTTTCATTAATGGCCACCTTTTCTTGCTTGAGGTTTCTCAACCGACTCCTCAACTCGCCACTAAATGTGATTCTCGCCCGATTTCATGGCTAATGTCCTCCACTCCCGAGCTTCTTCCAAGTGCTTTCCTCGCCTTTTGTTTATACCTTTGAAGCTCTCTCTCTGCCCCCTCGGATGCCTCTCGGGCTTCTATCTTGCTCTGTTCTTCCTTCTTGAATCGCTCCGACGCTCTTCCACAAATGATCATCTTGACATTGTTTTCCTCCTCTAGCTTTTCTTTCTCTAGAGCTATCTCTTCTATCTTAGCTTAAAGTGCCCTCTTTTCCTCTTCTCGCTTTTGCTAATGCGGATTTGACTTCGTTTAGCTCTTCATGGGTAGGGACATAAGGCTCTGGTATCTCTTCTTCAAGGAAAGCATCCCTTGAATTGGTGATTTTGCATTTTGAAGCTTCTCCTTGAGCCATTGATTGAAAGTGATGTCACTGATTCTATTTGACAACTCTTCACTCCCTTTCCGCACTACGGATTCCCATGACTGTTGAACTCTTCGAAGCAAGTCGCCACATTTAGGCATCCCCTTATAGAGGTAAATGCGGGAAAGATGCTTTCGGAGGGTGAGTTCCTCATCGGCAACCGAGCTGCCTCAAGGTCAATGAAGGGTTGTAGTTGATACACCCACGAGTCCCCATGAGAGGCACGCTCAAAGCTTCCACAACCGAACACTACCACCGGTGCATCATCCCAACAAGCACTGTGTACCACCGATTTGGAGTTCATTGAGATTCTTCAAATACTCAACCCATTCAATAGCAGTTTTGACCTCCACCTCACGAACAGGCGTAAGAGATTAGCTCCTTAACATTAGTTCGGTTGTGGATCACATGGGTAATAAGCCAGCGTAGAGAATGCGGGAGGAAAGACATAATTTCTTTTATGGAACCGGTCAGAGCGAGTAAGAGCGTGGTACGTGTTAGCAAGGATAGCAGTGCACCGGATTGATAGGGTTCGAGTGTCTTTGAAGGCCAAGAATGCACCGATTGCGTCTTCATCAACATATCTCTCTATTTGAGGAAAGAGGACCACCCCAAATATGGTAAGAGCGAGCACTAATTTGAACGGTCCCCACTTCTTAGCCGCTGCATAAGATTGTAATAGGCCCTCAAGTACTCTTGTGGATACCCGGCTACACCATTTCTCTTTAACTTCGCAACCTCAATTCATCCACACTAATCCCGAAAGCGTTGCGCAGCTTTTCATCAAGATAAGATCGCGCCCTCGATATTGGTAAGGCCTAGCATGTGATCCGGCGAACCCCAAAAGCGCTCATACTCCTCTAATGTGGGTGACAAATGAAAATTCTTGAAGAAGAAACACCTCACATCGTAGTCGTAGAATTGACTCAAAGCTATAAGAGCATCCTCTTGAACGCTCAATTCTGGCAATCTACGAACATTCCCGTATGCTTGATCAAAGGACTCTCTCTCAATGGGGCCTATATGGCTGCACACCGCCTCGGACTACCAATCTCACCCTCTTCATAATCGGGAAGCGAAATGAGCGAAGTCTTGCTACTCAACTCCATTTTGATGCACCTATGACAAGACGGTAAGTTACTCAAGGGCTCCGGCAAGCAAATGCAAATGAGATGCGGTGTGAATGCAGATGCTTACAAAATTTAATTTTAATGAATGCGGCATGATGCGATTATGATATGAATGATGCGTGTAGGGATGATAAAAAAAGCGGTGTGTAGGGACGGAGGTTCAAAAATTCAGAGCGGTTTATTTGAAAGAAAGAAAATATTTTTTTGTATTTTCTTGGAAAGTTTTTTTTCGGAAAAACTCCTT
The DNA here is from genome assembly GCA_020916435.1 of Oxytropis ochrocephala. Classification (NCBI taxonomy): domain Eukaryota; kingdom Viridiplantae; phylum Streptophyta; class Magnoliopsida; order Fabales; family Fabaceae; genus Oxytropis; species Oxytropis ochrocephala. The sequence goes on from CM037088.1 coordinate 52,117,575, forward strand.
TTTGAGGAAGACATGCCCTAAATTACCATGCAAACACACACCGTATGCCCTCGTGTCCTACAAAGGTGGGAATCCTAAGTTCTAGGTCAACTTCAAAGGTTCCTCCCATGTAGTTCTAATTCACACCTCACAATGGCTACCAGAGCTATAGAATCCTCATGCCGACATCCACAAATGCAGAGAACTACCAAGTGTGAAGCGTCATGAGAAAGCGTGCACTGGTTGAGACTTTCATGAGTATCGCATGCGGACAAAGGTCTCGAATGACAATCCACTAATCGCCTCCACTCTCCTAAGTGTTTGTTGGATCCGCATAGGAGCCCACCAAAGAACATAAATCATAAGGTGTGAAAGTGTGTGATTGAGGACATACTTTCTAAAAATCTACCCACCCCACTGCAAGGAAACCGAGCAGTCGCGGATAAACGATTTGTCTACCCTAGGGTTTAACATGCATACACTAGTTTAATATACAAACATCCTAATAAGTCCACGAGTTACACGCATTGCTTACCTCAAGAAAGGGAGCTAAGAAGAAGGGGACATAATAGAATGGGGAATGCATGTTTTACCTTAAGAAAGGGAGCGGAGAAGAGGGGATCATGGGAATTGAGGAATGCATGTATAAACACAACCATAAACATACAAAAGAAGAGAAAAGAAAGGAAAAGGAAAAGGAAGAGATAGAACATAGTTTTTCAAATCAAACAAATTAAACCACATCAAATTAATTAGGCTTGACCTCATCTCTCTTTAAATAAAGAAAGAAAAATCCCAAGCAGAGTACATTTTGTTGAGCCCGAAAAATCCGGTTTGGGACTTTTCGGTTTGACAACGTTTGAAAATCAAGAGAGCCGCCACCAATATTTTATTTTAGGAAAACATTGAAAAAACTTTTTGAAAGCGGGTGGTCTTTCAAAACTTAGAGATGTAGGTCTGGGGTCGGCCATGCATGGGAAGGTATTAGCACCCCACGCGCCTCTTTCTACCGAAAGGGAACCATTAATTTGATGTGGTTTTGAAATGTTTGATTTGAAATACATTGTTCTATTTATTCTCTTTTCTTTTTGAGAAATCTCTTTATTGAAAACGGGAAAAAGGGATGTTTTTGATATCTTTGAAAAGCGGATCAAAACAAAGATTTTTTGAAAAGCGTGCTTGACGGGACAGGAACCCGGTCCTACGTACCCTCACTGGCTGAGGGATCAAAGCAACGTAGTTCTTGTTTTTTATGGGTTTTTTAAAGGTGTGCTTGACGGGACATGAACCCGGGCCCCTACGTGAGGATCCTCATCTTGGCCGAGGATCAAAGCAACGTAGTTCTCAGCTTTTTTGCGTGTGAAAACGGCTTTGTGATTTTTGAAAGTGTTTTTTAGAGTTTTTGAAATAAGACTCGAGTGTTCGCGAACACCAAACAAGCAAAGGCTTCGAGTGGCATTCGGTATTAACTCGAAAAAAGAGTTGGAGCCGGTAATCAAACAAGCAACGGCTTCGAGTGATTACAAGCGACAACGTCGTATTATTCTTTTGAAAATAGTTTTGAAAAAGGTGGTGAGCTAATAGCTCGTGTTATTTTGGAAGCTTGAATTAGTTGTTTTTGTTGTTTTATTAATGTGTGGGAGCTTTCATGATAGTCAAACAAGCAAAGGCTTCGAGTGACTACCACTAATAACTCCTCATTAACGATCAAACAAGCAACGGCTTCGAGTGATGGTTAATGATTTTTATTTAGAAAAATGCCTTAGGTTTTCTTATTTGAAAAAAAACATAGGATTTCGAGCTTGAAAAGAAATATAACATTTCAAATCCTTCTTACAAGACAAAACCCAAAACAACCCTTGGGGCACAAGCAAAGCAATCAAGAGAGTATTTACAATTTGCTATGAACAATTGGGTGCACTATGACACAAGTATATGAGTGCAAGAGTATGCAATTATGGAATGCAAAATACATCATTATTGGATGCATGAACATATAATCTATGAAATGCAAAACATGATATTAATGCATGAACATTTAATTTATGAGATGCAACACATGATATTAATATATGCATGAGTAAACTTGAAAAGATATAAACAAATGCATGAACATGTAGGCATAAACCTAAACTAACATAGGAAATTGCTAAATGGGCATCTAACAAGGCATTTTTATTCGACCTAAAAGTCTAAGGAAACCAAAATAGTAACCTAAAACCCTAACCCCAAGAACACACATGAGGGGACCAAAACAAAAAAAAATCAAAACCCTAGTACTATTGAGTATAACAATGGAGAATTTTATTCAATGAGATGGGCTCATGGCCTAAGCCAAGTATGTAAAGAAAACTTTGAACATTAAACAAAACTATGATTAATTCACAAGAAATATTTAGAAGATTAAACTATGAAATAAATTGAATCCTTTCTTGCAATCTTCACCACTTGAAGGAAATGCACTAGGCATGTAGTGAGAATCATTTTGCAAGATCATCAACAAGTGGACAACAAGATAACTAGACTACAAGAACACATAAACTATTTAACTAGGAAATAGATTGAATCCTTTCTTGCAATCTTCACCACTTTAATGAAATGCACTAGGCATGTAGTGAGAATCACTTTGCAAGATCATCATTAACTAAACAACAATATAGCTAAATCATAAACATATCAACTATAAAATAAATTGAATCCTCTCTTGCAATCTTCACCACTTGAAGGAAATGCACTAGGCATGTAGTGAGAATCATTTTGCAAGATCATCAATAAACAAAAGGTAAACTAAAACACAAGAAATAATGAGCACATAAACTAATATATTAAACAAAAGTCATTTCTAGCTCTCTTCACTACTAAGATCAAAGTGCACTTGGCACTAGTAGGAATCATAGAGCCAAATCCTCAACAACTTACTAAAGAAAATTCCAACAACAAGATTTAAACAAAGAAACAACAAAATCAATTTTGAAGACATTTTAAATCATGTATATGCTAACTTTGCTTCATTTTATTTAACAAGAAAACTCAAGAATTAACATGAAAACAACACTAATCAACTTATTTTAGGGTGAGACACCAAATCTCACCCTCAACCACAACAAACTACATTGAAAAGGTGATGCTATGCAAAAGGAATGAGGAGAAGAAAATGAGATTCAATGCAAAATATTTGGAGATGATGCAAAGAGGGTTATGGATTTTACCTTTTCTCTAAAATGGAAGAGAAAATTGAAGAAATGGAGGAGGAAAAATGCAAGAAAAGCTTGGCCTTGCAAGGAAAGGAAGGAGATAAAGGTGGTGTGATGAACTTCTTGAGTGAGAAAGGAAGGTTAAGGGTGTGAGAGGTGGATTCAAGGTGTTTTGGTGGATGAAGGTGAAGTAATGGAGGAGGGGGAAGGAGGAGAAGGCTTGGCCTAGAGGGGAGGAGAGGAGAGGAGAAGAGTGCTAGGTTTTCTTGAAGGTGAGAATGATAGCCAAAGATTGGTGAAGAGAGAATGTGTGAGCTATTTATAGGGGTTTTGAGGCTCTTAGGGTATTTAGGACTTTTTGCTTTGATGGGGCTCTAGGATTGGATCTTAATTTTGAATGGATGGTTAGGATTAGTGGTCACATGGATCAAGGGTATTTAGAAAACACAAGTGTGTGAGAGAGATAGGTGAGGGTGGCGCATAAAAGAAAGAAAAAAGGGAAATTTGTGAACAAAAAAATCTAATTTGGGAATGGTGATTTTTGTAGAATAGGGTTAAGGGTATTTTGGTGAGGGGATGTTCTCAAAAAGGTAAGATGGGGTTTTTTGATGGAGAGGTTAGTGTAAGTGCATGGGTTAATTTACCAAAAAGGGCAACATTGAGGATATGATCAAATTAAAACTTGGTGAGTAAGTAATGGAGTGTGTAGAAACTTCTAGAAGGAATAGAGGGGGGTATGGGGCGCAAGATCAGCTGAAATGTGAGGGGAAAAATAAAAAAACTTGCTTCTTTTTTTGTTTTGTCTTATTGAGGACACTTCCTCTTTTTATTTTTGAATTTTGAATCTTTTTGGGCATGTAATTGAGAGTGCACCCATTAAAACATGTCACATATTTTTGGACACCATGAAATAACCTTCCTAATTATTCTAGACAATTAAAATTGTCACTTAATTAATTGGGGAATTTTTAATGGTCTTTTGGCATTTTTTATGCACTAAAAATAGGAAAAGTGCATTTTAATTATTTTAGGCTAGGATATTCTCTCTAAAAATTGTACAAAAATTCTCTTGGATAAGAGAAAAATGTACTTTTGGCGTGTGCATATTTTTGTCGAGAAAATCATCCTTTTGCGAAAAATGACCAAAATGCCCCTTACCCTAAAAAGTCCTAATTTGCTCAAAAATGCATTTTTTAGGCTAAACATGGTTCTAAAAACCCTTGGATGACTTTTAAAACTCTACAATGCATGCCATGCCTTAATTTATTTATTTTTGGTTGAAAATTAGGGTGTTGACCTAAGCCGGACAAAATTGGGGTATGACAATAAGGTACTGATGATGATGATGATGATGGCATAGATGGCCTTGCATGAGCCATACTATCCATTACTTGCTTCCTGAATTCCTCATTGATTCTGCGTTCTCAACTTCAATCACTTCATTTACATTGGACATTTCTTCTGACTGATATGGCACATCTTCCACTGTGTCATTTGTCTCGATGTAACCTCTTGGTTTTGTCTTAATTGCGACACACCAACCACGCCGATCAGTCCGTGTTGATGGATAAGAGACATAGTAGACTTGTCTCACATTTTGTGCAATGACAAAAGGACCGTACAGTCGATATCTACCACTCATTTTAATGTCCACTGTATTTGACTTTGGGTTAAACTTTGTTCCTCGAGGGGACGGATCAAACCAATTACAGTAAAAAACGATTATCTTTTGATGATAATCAAGATAAGGGTATGCAAGTTCATAAATGTGTTCAACAACACCATAGAAATCATCTTCGCCTCTCCCAAAGTGTCACCCTTCATGCAAACTCCACTATTCATCTGCTTTCTCTACCTTACATCCATTTGTTAGTGTGAAATTTGTAACCATTCACAAAGTATGTGTGCCATTCTTTAACACATCTTCGAGGACCATCGATAAGTTTCTCGTGTGTTGGTTGGTAGGAGTTGGCGGAAGGGAATACATACGCCGCTTAAACCACATTGGAAAATGCGCATGAATATGAGCAGACGATTGTTCTTCACTTACTCCCCTCCGATGTCAAAAACTCCCTAATGAGAAATTAACAATTGTTACACACAATGCATTTCTTTAATTTATAAAGAAATTAAGATAACTAGGTTGAGAAAGACATACTCAATGAATGGTTGGACCTCAGATGCTTTATCAAGACATGAACATGGGTGAGTTTAACTCTTCTTCTCATTGCTAGCTGAATTGACTCTTTTCCGCACGGACGACCAGGAGACAAAAGACAGATAAAGCTAAACGATGTCTTGGTGGTTCAATGTTGATTTCATTTCGACTACTTGTAGGAGCCAAATCATTGTTGAAATAATATGAACAAAAATGAGTTGTTTCACGATGCAAGTAAGACGAACATATCGATCCTTCAACTCTAGCTTTATTTTTGACTCGATCTTTTTGAATCACCCATGAACCTATAGAAAATTATATGTTAATAATAATGTGTTGAAATTGTAGTAAACTTCTTTCATATGTATATTAATCGACCTTTCAAACGGATACATCCATCCGTATTGGACAGTCCACCAAGTTTAGCTTCAGTTAGTAGATGAACACCAAGATGCTCCATAGAATCAAAGAAACCAGGGGAAAAATTCTCTCCAACTTGCATAAGATAAGTGGGATGTCTTGTTCCATTTTTGTCGATCATCCGCTTTAAGCGTTGCGAGAACACAAATTCTTAAAGTATTGACTTATTTCAATGAGCGGATTAAAAACATGTGTTGGCAACGAACGAAAAAGCGATAGGAAGTAATCACTCCATGAATACATGACAATCATGGCTCTTCATCCCATGCAACCTCCCATTATCCACATCCGCACATCTTGCTAAATTGGAAGAATAACCGTCTCGGCATTTTCAATCGTTTTATCCACCGATAAACTTCTTTCGCTTGTTCGGTAGATAAAGTATAATTGGCTTTGGGTTTCAACGCCCTAGTACTCGCTTCAACCAACGACAAATCCTTTCGCCGCAAAGAATGATCCACGCCCTTCCTAGCCTTCTCATTGTCTTTTGTTTTACCTTTTACATTCATAACATGATGTTAAATATGTTATCAAAAAATTCTTTTCAATGTGCATGACATCCAGATTGTGTCTCAAGAGATTATCTTTCCAATATGGAAGTTCCCAAAAATACTCTTTTTGTCCAATTATGCCATACTCCAAAACCATCCGGACGAGAAACAACACCGCAACGATTTCTATCGGAGGATATCTCGACATCGCTCCAAACTTCTTCTCGTGTCACCTACGGGAGGTTCACCTGTTTCAATACTTCCCTTGATGAATGCATATTTTGACCTTCTTAATGGATGATCGCTAGGTAAAAACCTACGGTGTGAGTCAAACCATGATGTTTTTCCTCCATATTTAAGAGTAAAAGCTCTTGTGTCAACCATGCAAATCGGACACGCCATCTTACCATGTGTCCCCCATCCTGACAACATTCCATAGGCAGGGAAGTCATTGATGGTCCACATCAAAGCCGCCCTCATGAGAAAATTTTGTTTGCGTCTTCGCATCATAAGTTAAAACACCATGCCACAACCTTTTAGGTCATCGATCAAAGGTTGCAAATATATGTCAATACCAGCTGTTGGATTGTGTGGTCCTGGAATAATGGCATTTAAGAACATGTATGGTTTAGACATATACACATGATGAATCCCCATCACATGATGTTTTTCACTGCGGAAAAGGGGGATTTTACTTGATAATTTGATGAATGAATGGAAATTGTTAGGAGAAAATTAATGAGTTGTTCTATTTGAGATTTAATTGCCTTGCAGTGTTTATGCTGGGTTTGTTGGTGTTTTTGTGCCCAGGGACTAGGTGGAAGAAAAGAACAAAGAAATGCAAGTGAGCAGAATCAAAAAAAATGCAAGAAGAGAGCATTCACCAATCCGCCGCAGTTGGCGCTGGAGCGCGAGTCGCGCGCTGGATCGCGGAGGAGCAGCACACCCGAGTTGCGCGCCGCGCTTGCGCTGGGGAGCGAGTCGCGCTGGATTGGCGGTGAGCAGCACGCCGAAAGTTGCGCTGCAGTTGCGCTGGGAGCGCGAGTCGCGCGCGGATTACCGGAAAACACGTTAAAACACCAGCAGAGATGCGTTTTTGGGGATTTTGGGACGAATTGGGAACCCTAGGAGAAAGGAGAACTCATTGGAGCTGACGGCTATTGAAGAATCAAGACTTGGGAACAAGGATTGAGGCTTCTCATGCATTCATCTTCATCATCAACTTGTAATTTCCCCTTTTTCTCTCTTTTTATCATGTGTAACTAATCTCATTATGTTAGGGATGATTGAACTTTGATGTAAAACTATAGTTATTGATTTAATTTAGTACTTTTACCGTTTTCTCTCTTCGTTTGTGGATTGAATTTCTATTCTTCAGATGTTTATATTTGGAAAAATATAGATTAATACTTGTTTCAATAATTTAAATGGAAATTTGGTTATTGAATAGCTTGAAATTCGATTCCTTCAATTTCGTCGTTTAGGGATAATCGCCGATTTGTTGTATGTGTATGAATTCTCGTAGTTAATGCTTGTTATGATTATTAGCACCTAAGGGATTAGGGATTTTATGAATTAACAAAGGCTAATCACCTAAGGGATTAGGGCTTAGTAAAAGAGTGAATTCTATAGCGAACGATAGAGAGGAATTATCTTTTAAAGAATAAATCAATGACCATAGTGGAAATCGAAGGGCCTTCATCCCTAGCATCTTCTCATCGCATATCTTTCATCGTGTTCATCATTCTCTTATCATAAAAACTCCAAAAATATTTTATTGCTTTACTTCTAGCTTGATAGCTCAACAAATATCAAACCAAAACCCCTTTTAAACTTGGTTCCTATTAGTAGTTGTTAACGTCTCTAGTAAAATAACTTCGATCCTTGAGGACGATATCCCGGTACTTACCGATTTTATTACTTGTACGATTTGGTACACTTGCCAATATTCTAACATGTTTTTGGCGCCATGTGCCGGGACCAAATTAATTTACTAATTAATTCAAGGCAATCGCTAATTCGAACCCGCATATAATTGCATTTACTTTAGTTTTATTTCATTTATTTTTGTTTATTGTATATATATCACACGCTTTTCTTTGACACTTGTCTAAGTTTGTTGTTTTCTCAGTGCATGCGTGGAGCTGTTGATCCTAAAGATCTACTTTTCGATCCGGAAATTGAGAAAACCGCTAGAGCTAATAGAAAGGAAGTAAGGGTAAGGAAGCAAAGAGCAACAACCGGAGAAGCTTCTGTGCAACAAACTGTGACTAAAATCATGGGAGAAAATCCACCACCGCCGCACTCTTGGCGACTTTGGGAACAGAACCAAGGCGTCCAAGCTTACACCTTCCAACCTGTGGGGGCTGTGGCATTTGAGATCAAATCTTCGATCCTCACTGCCTTGAAATCAGAACAATTCTCTGGGTCTGATGCTGAAGATCCAAATCAACACTTATTTCAATTCTATGAAATTTGTGGGTCCACAAATCCTGCGGGGGTGACTGAAGACCAGAAAAAGTTGCGTCTCTTTCCTTATTCTTTGACTGGTAGAGCTAAGGATTGGCTAAACACTATCCCAGCAGGAACTGTTAACAATTGGGGTGAGCTAGAGAGCAAGTACTTAGAAAGATTCTTTCCAATTTCTAAGTTCATCAAGAAACGGGCTGAAATATCAAATTTTGAGCAAGGAGATGGTGAGTCGCTGTATGATGCTTGGGAAAGGTTCAAACTGTTATTAAAAAGATGTCCTGGGCATGGTATTGATGATTTTCTTCAGTTGCAAACTTTCTGTCATGGGTTGCGACCTTAAACAAGGATGATGTTAGATGCCTCAGCTGGAGGATCTTTGGGTACTAAAACTGATAGTGGAGCATATGGCCTCTAATGAGTACAAAATTCAAAATGATAGGGGTGCCACAGTGAAGAAAGGGATGTTGGAGTTGGATTCTAACAGTGTTGTGTTAGCTCAACAAAAGGTAATGTCACTCCAAATTGAAGCTCTTACTAAACAACTTTGCTACTCTCACGGTGGATCTCAAATCCTCGCGACTGCTCAAGCAAAGACACCGTGGCGCATGTAACTATTGTGTTAGACAAGCTCATGAAGGTGATTGTGCAACTCATGGAGATAATAAAGTGAATGTGTCAATTATATGGGCAACTTTCGGAAGCAAGGTGGGAATCCTTATTCTAACACCTACAATCTCGGGTGGAAGAATCATCCCAACTTCTCTTGGAAGAATAATGACAACAGTAGGTCACATCAAGCAAAGAACCTAGTCAAGAACAAAGAAAGCCATCTCCTATGGAGGAAGCGTTGACCCAGTTTATGCAAATGACAAAGACAACTTTCCAATCACAAGAGCAAGCCATGAAGAGTATGGAAAAGAATCATGAAGCTTCCATAAAGAATCTAGAAACTCAGATTGGCTAGTTATCAAAGCAGCTTGCTGAATCATCTAACAGTGGATTCTCTGCTACCACTGTTGATAACCCAAGGAATGAAACGGCTAAGGCTATTTCACTAAGAAGTGGTCGGGAGTTGAAAACGCCTGTGGTGACTTGTGAGAAGAAGGTGGAAGTAGAAAATGAAAAAATTGAGTTGAGTGAAAAAATGAAGATGAAAAAATTGGGGAAGTTGAAAATGAGCAAAGTGAAGAAGGTGTGAAGTCTAACCTTAATGAAAACAATTTGTTGTCTGATGTGCAGGTACAAGAGAAACCCAAAGCACCCTCTCCTCAAGTGAAGCTGCCCTATCCACATGCTAGCAAGAAAAATCAAAAAGATGAGCAGTTTTCAAAGTTCATGGAGATTTTCAAGCGACTTCAGATTAACATCCCATTCGCAGAAGCTCTAGAACAGATGCCCATCTATGCCAAGTTCATGAAGGAGCTCTTGACAAAGAAGAGGAAATTCAAAGAAGATGAAACAGTGGCTTTGACGGAAGAGTGCAGTGCCATAATTCAAAGGAAGCTTCCTCGAGAAAATGAAAGATCCGGAAACTTCACCATTCAGGTGTGCAATTGGCGACATAACCATTGGCAAGGCTCTCTCGTGATTTGGGGGCCGATTAACTGATGCCATTGTCTATCTTTGCCAAGAGACTTGGTGGTGGTGAGGTGAAACCGACTAGAATGTCTCTGACACTTGCTGATCGAATAGTAAAATATCCCTATGGAGTGTTGGAAGATGTTCTGGTCAGAGTTGATAAATTCCTATTTCCGGTAGACTTTGTGATACTTGACATGGAGGAAGATGCAGAGGTACCACTTATCCCGGTAGGCCATTTTTAGCCACAGTATGAGCTTTGATTGATGTGCAACAAGGGAAGTCGATCTTAAGGTTCAGGATGAGAAGATCACTTTTAATGTTTTTGAAGCTATGCGCCATCCCGATGACAAAGGACAGTGTTTTAGGTGGATGTACTTGATAATTCAGAAAGGAGACCTTCAGACAGCAAAGTACCATCTCCTCCATTGGAGAATGTAATTGTAAACTCTATCAAAAAGGTAAGAGAATTTGGGGAGTGAAATAGAATATTGTATTTTGCAGTTTGAAGCTTCCCAGATAGAAAAGGTGTCAAAGAGAAAAGAAGAGCTAGATAGGGGGGAGAGTCCCGAGAAAAAGAGTCCTGAATTGAAGCAACTCCCCTCCCATCTGAAGTATGTTTTCCTTGCAAATGATGATCTTCATCCAGCTATCATCAGCAGCTCTTTGACCAAATTGGAAGAGGAGAAGCTGATGAGGGTATTAAGAAGCAACAAAAATGCATTGGGTTGGACTATCTCAGACCTCAAGGGGATAAGTCCAGCTTTTTGCATGCACAAAATCAAACTGGAGGAAGAATTCAAACCTGTGATCCAACCTCAGCGGAGATTAAATCCTACAATGAAAGAGGTGGTGCGTAAGGAAGTTTTGAAGCTCTTAGAGGCCGGTATGATTTATCCCATCTCAGATAGCTCATGGGTAAGTCCGGTTCATGTGGTCCCTAAGAAGGGTGGGATGACGGTAGTGAAGAATGACAAGAATGAGCTGATTCCGACTCGAACTGTTACGGGTTGGAGAATGTGTATAGACTACCGGAGGTTAAACCAGGCAACCAGGAAGGACCACTTCCCTTTGCCATTCATGGATCGGGATCTTTGGAGAGGTGGGTGGACAAGAGTTCTATTGCTTTCTGGATGGATACTCTGGGTATAACCAGATAGTTGTAGACCCAGAAGACCAAGAGAAGACAGCTTTCACGTGTCCTTTCGGTGTGTTCGCATATCGAAGGATGCCCTTCGGGTTGTGCAATGCTCCAGCGACTTTTCAAAGGTGCATGCTTTCTATTTTCTCTGATATGATGGAAAATGCAATTGAGGTATTTATGGACGATTTTTCTGTTTTTGGTTCTACTTATGATTCTTGTTTGGCTAACCTTGATGCGGTTTTAAAACGATGCACTGAAACCAATTTAGTTTTGAATTGGGAGAAGTGCCACTTTATGGTCAAGGAAGGTATTGTGCTTGGCCATAAAATTTCTCGCAAAAGGCATTGAGGTTGACCGTTTAAAATCGAAGTGATAGAAAAGTTACCTCCTCCTCTAAATATAAAAGGAGTGAGAAGTTTTTTAGGACACGCCGGTTTTTATCGACGTTTCATAAAAGACTTCTCCAAGATTGCAAAACCATTATGCAATCTACTTGTTAAGGAGGCTGAATTTGTGTTTGATAATGATTATCTGTGTGCTTTTAACATCTTGAAGGAGAAACTCATCTCTGCTCCAGTCATAGTAGCCCCAAATTGGGATACTCCATTTGAGCTTATGTGTGACGCTAGTGACTATGCAATGGGTGCTATATTGGGGCAGAGATCAGAGAAGTTCTTCCATGCTATATACTATGCTAGCAAGGTTTTAAATGAAAACCAAGTGAATTATGCAACAACTGAAAAAGAATTGCTAGCCATAGTATTTGCACTGGAAAAATTTCGTTCCTATTTAGTTGGATCAAAAGTAATTGTTTTTACTGACCATGCAGCAATAAAATATCTGCTAACCAAGGGCGAGTCTAAGCCTCGACTCCTTAGATGGATTTTGCTTTTGCAGGAATTTGACTTGGAAATTAAGGACAAAAAGGGGAGCGAGAATGTGGTAGCAGATCATCTGTCAAGGTTGGAAAACAAGGAAGTGACTGCTTGTGAAAAAGAAATCTTAGAAGAGTTCCCGGATGAAAAGTTACTTGCCATTGTGGAAAGACCGTGGTTTGCCGACATTGCAAATTATAGGGCAGCCGGAAAGGTCCCGGAAGATTTGACATGGCAACAGAAGAAGAAGTTCCTCCGAGATGCCCAACATTACATTTGGGATGATCCGTATCTTTACAAGGTTGGAGCTGATGGAATCTTGAGAAGATATGTGTCTGGGGCTGAAAGTACAAGCATTCTATGGCATTGTCATGACTCTCCATGTGGAGGGCACTACAATGGGGAACGCACAGCCGCTAAGGTTCTCCAATCCGGTTTTTATTGGCCATCCCTCTTCAAGGATGCATATAATTACGTGAGAAGCTGTGACAAATGCCAGAGGACTGGCAATATTTCACGTAGGGGGGAGATGCCATTGAACCCCATTCTTGAAGTAGAAGTGTTTGACTGCTGGGGCATTGACTTTATGGGACCATTCCCACCATCTTACAACTGTGAATCATCTTAGTAGCAGTTGACTATGTCTCCAAGTGGGTTGAAGCGATTGCCACTGCTAAGAGTGATTCCCAAACTATGGTTAAATTCATAAAGAAGAACATCTTCTCTAGATTCGGTGTGCCAAGAGTCCTAATCAGTGATGGGGGTAGCCACTTTTGCAACACCCAACTCAACAATGTTCTCTCCAAGTATGGTGTTACGCATAAAGTGACAACTCCTTACCATCCTCAGAGCAATGGGCAAGCAGAAGTCTTAAACAGAGAGATTAAGAGGATCTTGGAAAAGACGGTTGGAAGCTCAAGAAAGGATTGGTCGTTGAAGGTAGATGATGCGCTTTGGGCATATAGAACAGCCTATAAGACACCTTTAGGCATGTCCCCGTACCAATTGGTTTATGGTAAAGCTTGCCATTTACCGGTTGAACTTGAGCACAAAGCGTATTGGGCACTGAAGTTTTTGAATTTTGCCACTTCGGCCTGTGGGGAAAAGAGGATCCTACAACTACACGGATTGGATGAGATGCGTCTGCAGGCTTATGAGAACAATAAGATCTACAAGGAAAAAATGAAAGCGTACCATGACAAGAACATTTCAAGAAAAGACTTTCATCCTGGGCAACAAGTGTTGCTGTTTAACTCTAGACTCAAGTTGTTTCCCGGGAAGTTGAAATCCAAATGGTCAGGGCCTTTTGTTGTCAAAGAAGTGACTCCTTATGGAGCAATTGAAGTGGAGGAACCTGAGTCAAAAAGATCGTTCAAAGTTAATGGACAGAGGTTGAAGCCGTACTTGGGCGAAGTGGTAGAGAGAGAAAAGCTGGAATTGGTTTTAAGAGCGACCCTTAAAACCGGAGGTAACGTCAAGCTAGTGATGTTAAAGAAGCGCTTGTAGGGAGGCAACCCAATTTTCTCAACCCTTATCTTTTTAGTTTTTCGCATTTTTTTTCCTAGAGTAAGGATGCATTTTAGGCACAATTATTTTGGGTTGCAAGTTAAAAATGGATTAGTCACAATACGGCGTTTCTGCGCGTATCCTGCAGTGTGCACATTAGTTGCGGCCAATTGGCGCGCCTCTTGCGCGTAACTCGCGCGTCACGCGCGAGCCCTGGCTGTTGTTGCTCGCTCGTCATTCGCGGCGCGCTGGCTATTAGCATTGCAGCGCACGCGAAGTCTTGGTTTTAAAGGCTGCAGCAGCTTTCAGCCACGCTTCTTGTGTCTTGTGTGAAATCTCTCCAGAATCAGGTTTTCCACTTTTCTGCATCTAAGGAGCTGTTTGTGGTGGGGTTTTTGAATTTGTACTTTCCTTCCTTCATCTACATCATTCATCAAGTAAGTACTCTCTTCTCAACTTGAATTCTTTCAAGATTCATCTTTTTGAAACAATGGGTAAAAAAATCAAATTTTTGATGATGAAATTGATAGAGTTTGTGTTATGAATGGGTTGTGTTGATTTACATGATTAGATATTGTTGAAAAACAAGTTTGGGGTTGATGTAGTTTCTTGTAAGTTGTTGTTCATGTGTGAAGTAGGTGTGCACACCACTTGTTTGATAAAAAGCATAAACTAGAATGTCATGAACAACATGCTTGCATTTGTCAACAATAAGCTTGTCCTTGCAAATTGCTTGAGATTGTGGTCATGTGAACTCAACATTTCCTATAAAATAAAATAATTTGTGACTATTGTTGAGAAAGAAGAGTTAAGTCATGGTTATTTGTACACTAACCTTGACCAATTTTGTGCGAAATTTTGTTTTTATGATGTGAGCAGGTGATGGCTGGCAAAGGAACGAAAAGGAAGACGGTTGGTCGTGCTTCATCATCTCGCTCTCAACCCGTGTATAATTCTGACATGTTTAGGTCACTGGGATGTGAAAAGTTCCATGAGTCAATTGACATGGTCGACCCCAAGTTTGTTAAAGAAAAAGCCCTTCTCCTTGCTCCGGGTGATTTCGAAGAGATTAAGGAAAATATTAGCAGACGAAGATGGGAGCAATATGTGAATTATCCGAAGGAGGCGAGCAAGGCTCTTGTCTTTGAGTTCTTCTCTAATATCTCTCCGAAGCCTGCAGTTGATGGGACAATGGTGTTTCCGGAGTCGACAAGCTATGTTCGGGGTCATGTAGTCCCCTTTGACCGGAAAACGATCAATAGACTGTTTGGGATAGAGGCGGGGCCGCGTTTGGATTGCATGTTCAGAAATAAACTCACCAGGATAAATGTAAAGACTGACCCAGGGCGAGCGGCTGAGATTAGCCAAGCACTGTGTAAACCTGGTATGTATTGGGTTAGAAATAGCTTTGGGGAGCCGCAGAAGATCTCTGTTAGCTCTCTCACACCAGTTGCTAGAGGCTGGGCAGCCTTCATCCTTGCCACCATCCTCCCAAGTTCTAACCAATCTGAGCTGAATATCACCATGGCAACCCTAGCTTCTTGTATCATTAGAGGAGAGCCTGTCAACTTAGGGGCAGTTCTTGAGAAAGAAATTCAGATCTTTGCCAATTTCAAGGATGGGGCTTTGCCAAGCTATTGGAGGCATGCTAGCCTCATTGCATTGTTATGTGAAAAAGCTGGGGTAGTAGCCGACGCAGATGAAGTCACTATTTCACCGGCTGCTGCAATTACGGGGACTTGGATTCGCTCTAGGGCAGGACTTGAGCATCCGGTTCAAAGAGAGGGACCGCAGCAGGAGCAGCCAGATGAGCAAGGACCAACCTTTTCCGGTTGGGCCATCTACAGAAGATTTTCAGAATCTTCAGGCAAGAATGGACGTGCTGGCAGTTAACCAGGAGCGGATGGAAGCAAACCAGCAGCGGATGGAAGTTGGGATGAGGAACATGTACAGAGCCATGTGCATGCTGAATAGTGGAGCACAGATGGATCCTGATGCTGACATATTTCAGGCGCCTCCACCAGATTCGGGACGCGGTTGAGTAGTCTACTCACCGCCAGGTTACTTTTTCTTTTTCCCTTCTTTTCTGCTTTAATTGATTGTGTATTTTAATGTTTTCCTTAGGTTAGTTGTCGTTTTGAATTCTATTTTTGTTTTTGCCTTAGTCGTTGTAAATAGATCTTCCCCGAAATCAATCAGTGAGGACACTGCTGTGTTTAAGTGGGGGGGAGGACCTATCGTCAGTTTCATGAATAAAATGCAATCATATGGTGAATTTCCTGTTTAAATGTTTTTTTAAAGGACAGTTGAGCAAACTTTGTGATGATTCGGTGAGAATTGAGCGAATAATACCCCTGTGGTGATCAAATTAGCGCATTCTTGCTTCCACACATAAAACACTAACCTGTGGAACTTAGTGATCCTAGAAATGCTTTGGTAGCTAAGTTTAGTTGTTGGTGGACCATGGAGTTGCAAAGTTTTTATTAAAAATTTAGGTAGTTGTAGAAGCTAAGTTGGGGTGCATAAGTTGTACTAAGGCTGGGCATGAGGATTGTAGAAAGATCAGTGCATTGTGTGTGTGTGTGTGTGTGCAAAGATCAGTAGGCGTCTACCCGTAACGCTATAGTGTATGCGCCGTGTCGTGTGTTAATGCGTGTGTGCAAGATCTTTGTGGCGCCCACCCATAATGCTAGAGTGTATGTCGTGTGTGTCGGGGTGTGTGTGCAGATCAGTAGCGTCTACCCGTAACTCTGGAGTGTATGCCATGTTGTGTAGTTTAAATTAATAATTGCTGCAATGTCCCGAAGCACATGTGGATCAAATCCAAATGCCAATGTAAAAAAAAAAAAAAAAAAAAAAAAAAAAAAAAAAAAAAAAAAATGACCAAAAATAAATTGGTGCAGTTGAAATGCGTGAGTATAATAGTTAGTGCACTGGTCGAATCTAAAATGCCTATTTAAGACCCTTTGTTGTGCTTGAAGCCCCCCCGATTATTTTGTGAAAACGTGAATCTACCCTATGTTTTGAACCATCTTTTGCACTCTCTAAGAAAACCATCTAGTCTTAGGTAAATGCATTTTGAAACTAGCTAATGTCCAATCTGAGTCAAGTGTCACACACGCACACTATTGAGCAAGTTTATGCTAGTGAGAGTACCACGTGTGGGTTGGAAATTGAGTGGTTTGGCCCGAAAGTTGTTGCTCAACTTGTCCTTCGGATGTTTGTGATTGTCTTGTTTAGTAAGGGATTCATAATTGATTGCATGTTATCTGAAGTTGGCAATGTTTTGTTTTTGTCTGGTCTTGTCATTGCTTGAGGACAAGCAAATGTCCAAGTTGGGGGTTGTGATGAATCCCCATCACATGATGTTTTTCACTGCGGAAAAGGGGGATTTTACTTGATAATTTGATGAATGAATGGAAATTGTTAGGAGAAAATTAATGAGTTGTTCTATTTGAGATTTAATTGCCTTGCAGTGTTTATGCTGGGTTTGTTGGTGTTTTTGTGCCCAGGGACTAGGTGGAAGAAAAGAACAAAGAAATGCAAGTGAGCAGAATCAAAAAAAATGCAAGAAGAGAGCATTCAGCCAATCCGCGCTGCAGTGGCGCTGGGAGCGCGAGTCGCTGTAGATTAGCGAGGAGCAGCATTAATCGTTGCTTGCTGCGATTGCGCTGGGAGCCTTGAGTCGCTGGATTAGCGCGGTGAGCAGCGCGCCGAGTTGCGCGCTGCGATTCTTGCGCTGGGGGAGCGAGTCGCCGTATGGACACCGGAAAACACGTTAAAACACCAGCAGAGATGCGTTTTTGGGGATTTTGGGACGAATTGGGAACCCTAGGAGAAAGGAGAACTCATTGGAGCTGACGGCTATTGAAGAATCAAGACTTGGGAACAAGGATTGAGGCTTCTCATGCATTCATCTTCATCATCAACTTGTAATTTCCCCTTTTTCTCTCTTTTTATCATGTGTAACTAATCTCATTATGTTAGGGATGATTGAACTTTGATGTAAAACTATAGTTATTGATTTAATTTAGTACTTTTACCGTTTTCTCTCTTCGTTTGTGGATTGAATTTCTATTCTTCAGATGTTTATATTTGGAAAAATATAGATTAATACTTGTTTCAATAATTTAAATGGAAATTTGGTTATTGAATAGCTTGAAATTCGATTCCTTCAATTTAAATGCGTTTAGGGATAATCGCCGATTTGTTGTATGTGTATGAATTCTCGTAGTTAATGCTTGTTATGATTATTAGCACCTAAGGGATTAGGGATTTTATGAATTAACAAAGGCTAATCACCTAAAGGATTAGGGCTTAGTAAAAGAGGGAATTCTATAGCGAACGATAGAGATGAATTATCTTTTAAAGAATAAATCAATGACCATAGTGGAAATCGAAGGGCCTTCATCCCTAGCATCTTCTCATCGCATATCTTTCATCGTGTTCATCATTCTCTTATCATAAAAACTCCAAAAATATTTTATTGCTTTACTTCTAGCTTGATAGCTCAACAAATATCAAACCAAAACCCCTTTTAAACTTGGTTCCTATTAGTAGTTGTTAACGTCTCTAGTAAAATAACTTCGATCCTTGAGGACGATATCCCGGTACTTACCGATTTTATTACTTGTACGATTTGGTACACTTGCCAATATTCTAACAACACATTTCTGGAGGAAGGTTGTACGAGGTAACAATAACTGGCCAACAAAAATACGGTGATGGCGATGCTTGAATATAGGGTGTGAAACCATCAGAGCATAAACCAAGCCGAACATTGCATGGATCACTAGCAAAATCTGGATGAACACGATCGAAATGCTTCCAAGCTTCACCATCGGATGGGTGGCGTAATTCACCGTAATTGTTTCTATTTTCATAGTGCCATGACATTTTACCCGCATGATCTCCTTTGAAGTAAACATCCTCTCGTAGCCTTCGTATAAGAGGCGGATAGAACATTGCTTTCCGTGGAACCGGTTTGCCTCTACTCGTCCCTTTCCTCACGCACACGTAGCGTGGCTCTCCACACAACTTGCATTCCGACAACTCTCCATCATTTATCCCAAACTCATTGCTATAATATAGCATGCAACCCGACACACAACAATCAATTCTCTTAGATTTTAAGCCAAGCTTCGACACCAGTCTTTTAGCATCATAATAACTCTGCGACAAAAGTCCTCTAATGGGGGTTGCATCCAACATCATTTTTGTCATATATTCCATGCACAATTCAGCAACATTAAATTGAGACTTGAGACCCAACAACCGAACACACATTGATAATTTAGATTCGTTAGATCCTTCAAATAATGGTTGATTTGTCTCACTCAAAAACATATAAAACCTCTGAGCTTCTCATTCGAACTTCTTCAAAGATCATATTGTGGTTCCTCAAAATCCAAATTTACACCGATAGCATCACGTATCATCCCCTGAACAACATCAAACGGCTGATTTCCCATAGTCGATGAGCCAATAGCTTCTACGACTAGACTTGAAGTGCCACCTTCTACTTCTTGGACAGGAACAATATCAACCGGAGGAACATTAATTATATTAACACGAGAAACTCCAGCTGCTACCTCGCCATGACGAGTCCATATCCAATAATTTGGCTTAAATCCATTGTTGTACAAATGAAGTCGAATGTCACCTTCATTTTTTATGGCTCGAAAGATACATTTCGAACAAGGACATCTAATTCCACCTTGTTGCTCAAATTCTTTTTGACGCTTAGCTAAAAGAACAAAGTCTTCAACTCCTTCAACAAAACGTCGTTTCAACCCCGCTCTTCCAGGATATAATCGATCATACATCCAACTACGATCCATTTTTTGTGGATGTCCTAAATAAATTTATTACAACATATATGTCTATCAGAACAATAGACATTTTCATTTTTAATATTATAGCTACTATTATCTTTGTAGACTAACAAAAATTTAAATAAACTATCAACTATTATATTTTACTATGACCGTAATTATTTCAATTCATTAAATCAAATAACAATAATAAACAATAAATGAAACAAATATTAACAAATAACTAATCTAAATATTATACAAAATAATATTTACTATCACATATCTTCTTATTTATTTTTTTAAATAAACATAAACAATTTTCAATTAAAATTAAAAATAAATTAATATTTCAAAAATATCTATTTAACTAACTAATATTAACTATATTAATAGTGATTTTAAATCTAATTATTTAACTAATACAAAATAATATTTACTATCACATATCTTCTTATTTATTTTTTAAAATAAACATAAACAGTTTTCAATTAAAATTAAAAATAATTTAATAATTTCGAAAATATCTATTTAACTAACTAATATTAACTATATTAATAGTGATTTTAAATCTAATTATTCAACTAATACAAAATAATATTTACTATCACATATCTTCTTATTTATTTTTTTAAATAAACATAAACAATTTTCAATTAAAATTAAAAATAAATTAATAATTTCAAAAATATCTATTTAACTAACTAATATTAACTATATTAATAGTGATTTTAAATCTAATTATTTAACTAATACAAAATAATATTTACTATCACGTATCTTCTTATTTATTTTTTAAATAAACATAAACAGTTTCAATTAAAATTAAAAATAATTTAATAATTTGAAAATATCTATTTAACTAACTAATATTAACTATATTAATAGTGATTTTAAATCTAATTATTTAACTAATACAAAATAATATTTACTATCACATATCTTCTTATTTATTTTTTTAAATAAACATAAACAGTTTTCAATTATTTAACTAATACTAAATCAAAGATTTTAAATCTAATTATTTAACTAATACTAAATCAAATAATAATTACTATTAATAAACTAACTAATAATATTTAACTAACTAATATTAACTATATTAATAATAATAATAATTTCGAAAATATCTATTTAACTAACTAATAATATTTACTATTAATGCAAAATTTTAAGTTTACATTTAACTAAAGTAACAATTTCTGTATTACCAAATCAAAAAACAGTTTTTAACTAAATAATAATAATAATAATAATTATAAGTTCATTACTAACCGGTATGCCGAGAAGTCTCTGACTTAATGTAATCTTCGAACAAACTCAACCAAACTGCAGAGAACTCTCCAACTTTCCCCCAAATTCAAGCAATACCTAAACAAATAATATCAAAATTAGTAACTAATAACTCATATTAAAAAAACATCACACATATAAATTACATTACATATACAAACCACAACCACAACATACCTTGAGTAAAAATGAAAAAATTTGACAAGAATTGCTAAGTATGAAAGAAGAGAGAATTGGAGAAGAAGAGAGAATTCAGAGAAGAATTGAAGAGAGAATGGGAGAATGAGAGAAAAAACGGATGAAATGCATAAGTAAGCATTTTAAAGACCGTTGAGCTTATCATGAAAATTATAGCCGTTGCACGCACGCCATCGCGGAAATTTGCATTGGAGATCGAACTCATAATTACCGCGGAATAATTGACATTACCGCGGAAATTTGAATTTAATTTTTTATTTAATATTCGAATAATAATTACCGTGGAATATCGACATTACCGCGGAATCCCATTAAATTTAAATTTAATTTATTTAAAAATTCAAATAAAAGCGCGGTAATTGACATTTCCTATGATTTTAATGTAGAAGCCGCGGTAATCTTCCTACCGCCACGGTAATCTTATGGAATTCCGCCGGTACACTTCCGGCTATTATATATTCCGCCGGTAATGTCCATATAATCCGCCGGTACATTTCCGTCTGCCTAATCCGCCGGAAACGCCTTAAATCCGCCGGAAAGTTGGCGACGGTATATTGCTGAATTCTTGTAGTGGTAGGCTTCGGCCAAAGCGATGTGTGGCTTCGGCCAAAGCGACGTGTGCCCTCGAGGCTTATTGCGATGATGATGGATCCACATGCATATTGCATACATGCATATACCCATGCCTTCGTGGTGAATCTTGGTAATGCTTGGTTGATACGTTAATATTGTTTCCTTGATGTTGTAATTAAATGATAAATGCATTAATTGTTGTGGATTAGTGTTACTAGTTGCTTTCCTAATGTAATGCTTATCCTACTTGTTATTATTTATGTAAAGAGACTCACCCTACTACTTTTTATGTTGCCTCTCATGTGGGCAACGTGCAGGTGATACTGAGTGAAGGTATTCATGCCTTCTTTGGTTGGTCGTGTCAGCTCTGATATGTACCACCAGGGGCGGGGTGTCGTAGTATTATTGTTATTTACTTTTAATGTATTAGACTGATATGGATGATGTACTGAACGTGTCAAACTTATTATTATTCCGCTGTGCTGTGAAACTATTTTCTGGAGTGTTGTAAACTTAAAACAGGTGTTTGAGGGTTCGCCCCATTTGGATATGCTATATGTCACGCACTAGTTGCGTTTGAGTTTCTAATGCTATTTTATGATGTTTTGATGAATTTTAGCACTCTCTTTGAGGTGCGTGGAAAAGTTTTTCAAAACTCTGATTTATTTACATAGTATTAATAGAGAATAGAAGGGGGTGTTACAGATGGTGTCAGAGGAGTGTGTCGTTCTGTAATCGAATTTGGCTCGATTTTAAGTCTTTGTAGAAACCTTTTGAATATGTCACAAAACTATACGGTTAGTTTTATCCGGAAGCAAGGTAACCTTGTTACTCACTCCCTAGCTCGGACATCAAGGGACTTCGCTAGCGTCCAGCTATTCGATTGTAGTCCGGCTTGTATCTTATCTTTGATTATGAATTAAATATGATTTTCCCTTTGTCAAAAAAAAAGTTCTATAGAAACAAAGAATTTTAAAATTGAAGGAAATTCAATTGAAGCAGTTAAATATCCAAGAATTTCAAATACGAAAGAAATTTAAATTATGAAGTACTTTTTGCAAGTAATGTAATTTTTAACAAGAATTAAAATATTTTAGCTTAAAACTTTAAAATACAATATTTCAATTCCCCCCAAAAATTTAATTATCCCCAAAAAGTACTAAACATAAGTGTGTTTAGATGAAATATTTTTTTGGAATAATGTAATTTTGAGAAAAATTGGAATATTTTACCTTAAAACTTTAAGCTAAAAAAAATTACTCAAATTTTTTTCCATTCAAACACACTCTTAGCCTACGTTTGGATGGAGTATTACTTGAGGGTGATGTAATTTTTTTTGGGGTGAGGGTAGTTGAAATATTTTGGTTTAATATTATAAACTAAAATATTTCGATTCTCCTAAAATATTTCATTAGTTATGCTATTTAGACAAGTTTATGGTGACAAAAAGGGACAAATACCAAAATTATACTGTAGGTTCCAGATGTTAGCAATTCATGTATGTTAAATAAATAAAATGTGGGACCCATCACATAATTTTGGTATTTGTTCCTTTTTGTCACCAAAAACTTGTCCAAATAGCATAACTGTTTTTTTTTTTTTTTTAGATAAGCACCAAATAGCATAACTGTATTACATTACGGTCAAGAAATACTCTATTCAAACACACGCTTAGAAAAAAATTAAAAAATGAAGGAATAATGACGTATGCACACGTCATTCAAAACGAGGACCATTTCCGAACTTCCCCAAGGATAAAACCATTTATGGGCTTTCTCTTCTTTTTACATGTGCTTCCAATAGAAGCCCCTCTATGTGACCATTCGTTACAAAGCACAAAAGCATGTGTGCAAACAAAAAGCATCTACAATAAATATATATATATATATATGATTAATTTTCCTAAAGCAAACAAAATTCTGAAAAACCAAAACTGAAAGGGGGAGTGTGTGTGGGCCACCTTCTGACTTCCACTCATATATTCCAAATAAATAAACAAATCAAAAGTGAATTTCCAATCAAACAACATATCTCCACTCGCACTCATTCTTCTATTCTATACTTCAATGATTCCTTCGAATTACATTTCTTTAATCAACTTGAACTAAAGCTAGTGTTCCAGCTCTATTCACAACAAAACAAGAAGCTATATTAGAAATTGAAATAAAAAAGCTACTTTATCTTCTTTGTTAACAACACTAATTTTCTATCTAATTTAAAATTTAAAATTAGAACCTCCCTATATTCAGCACTTTAATCCGCACATCACTAATAGCGACGAAAATTTAGAAACAAAAATAGAACACAATGCATCTCTAATTACTTTTTTTTTATGATAATTCTTAATCCCACAATTCTAACCTAAACTCTTTAAATTTTATAGTGCTCCAATGGTCCCCAAAAAAATGACCAAAACCCTACATCATTTTGCATGCACTTGATATGGCTCCTCAATGGCCTTTCTTTTGAAGGGTCATTTCCCTTTCTTCCTCTTTAAACAAAATTTTCCACTCTCTCACAATGCCCTCTTTCTCACGTTTTCCTTTCAAGAAGAGCTAACTTTACATATTTATGGGGTCTTGTGTGTCTTCTTTCTTGTTTCTCACTTTTCTTTCATCTCATCATTGCTAACTTGGCCAAGTTTTTTGAATAGGACATGTCCTAGTTGCCAAGTATATTGGTTTCCTGCCAATTTTTTCCACTCTTTTGATTTTTTTCTCTAATTATCTATATGTTCCTCCAAATGTTGGAGTCCAATATTCAACCGTTGGTTCGTGAGTCATTGGAAATGTACTAGAAACTGGCACCAAGCATAGCCCTCGGGTTCTGAGATCTTGTTTTGGTCCTTCAGCTTCCTTAGATTTACCAGAACTCTGCATAGTAAATTAAAAAAAGTGTCGTTTTTGGGTCAGACATAAAAAGACGAACAAAGTAGTTAGTGCGTTCTTGTGTTATATTAGTCCCTGAAACCCTTAAGTCCCTAACATAGAACTTTTTACACTAATAAAAAAGTCTGAAATTGCGACGGAAATTAAGGACAGAACAAATAAAATTAGTCTCTAAATTTAGTGTTGCTAAAACTTAGAAAGATGATTAGATACAAATTTTGTTGTTTCCCATCTCTAAATTTCCGCCGCTATTTTATATTTTTCTGTGTTAATTTCTACTATTCCAGAAGCCCATAAACAAGCCCAAAAATGAAGAACAAGCAAAGATAATAAATTTTAGCCGAGTCACAACGTCATGATATTACAGTAAACTGCAGTCAAATGCGATCAATGCAACCCCAATAAATTAGTAAGTGCAAAAACATCAAAAAGCTTGACGTTGTGTTAAGAGTGAGGTCACTAAAAACATCAGAAGTAAATTAAATTAGTAAGAGAAAAAATATAATATTTGTCTCTAATTTCATCACTAAATTTCAAGACGAAATATTTATTGGACCTCTAATTTGGTCACTAATTCTATATTTTCTTGTATTTTGCAGACTTATTCTTATTGAATAAAAATGACAAAAAAGAACATGTATATACGTATATAATACCTGTTGGTGCTGTACTGGAGCTCCTCCACTTTTCATATATGGGGTGCTTAAAACCTATATTATTAGAAGAAAAAATAAATAACCTGAAAATTCAGTTAATCTCACCAGCTTTTTGAATAAGAAAATAATAGTGGGAAATGGGACTCACGGTCACTTGTTCATGGAGGAATTTGATATATTCAATGGCTTCAGAAAGCACTGAGGCTGTATCAGTCTGACTCAAATTAAAATAAGAAAAAAATCAGAATTCAAAATCAAATCAATAAACATGATTAATTTCCTATATATCATAAATTGGCATAGGAATTAATCATTCTATATATCAGAAGCTCACCTTTCCAAAAGGTGAAACCAATTGTTGTAGTGCAGTGATTCTGTCTCCCATTTTCTCCTTTCTCACCTAAGAAGAGGTACAATACAATACAGGTTCATAACTCAAAAATTGAAAAATAAATAAAAATTCATAATTAACAAAAGAGAAAAAAGAGGAGAGATAGAGCATTAAAGATAAAAAGCTTAAAACTTTCCCTTATTGTTAAAAGGTTAGTTGCACTTATTGTACCTTAAAAGCTGGCATAGATGATGGGGTTTCATTCTTTGGCCTTTTTGGTGCAGGCTCACTCCCACTTTTCTTCACTACACCACTTGAGTCCCTACCTTCAGATATATTCTGCAAAAAACCATCAATGTAGAAAATAAATAAAATATATTAAACCTCAGATTAATGCTTCCTTTTAAACCCTAATATTATAATAATGATTTAGTAAAACAACAACTATAAGTAATAATTTTATATAGACATCAGGGCATCTACAGGTCAACCAATGTTTTAAGAGACTAACTAGAGAGATCTCATATATGATTCAGTTGGTTTAAACTGTTTGAACTCACATGAACGAGAAATCAAGATGCCAAATAAGGCATGGTTGATTCCCGGTTTAAGTGGTTGAACCGTTAGTCTAATTCGATTTTGAAAATATTGATTTCAACTGTAGTCACTACTAGGAGAAGTTGAAAAAAGGAACAAGAAGAGAAGAGACATATGCATAAAAATGCAATTAATTTCTAAATTTATTGTTCTAATACTCAAAGATGGAATTAGCGACGAATTTTATCATTTTCCGTCACTAAATTTCCGTCACTATTTCAGATTTTCTAATACTGATTTGTGCTAAAATGATGTTTCATACCTTTTTTTGTGCATCAAAATTTGATATAGCAAATGGGGGTTGCAATGAAGGGAAGAAGCTAGATGGAGCATCCTTAATAGTAGAAGCCTCAGAAGCATTCCAAAAGGGAGCATTATTAGTAAAATGCAATTGGTTACTATTATGATGTTGTTGTTTTGGAGGTGAATTTCTCAAAAACTGAGGCACTTTAGTAGACCAAGAAGGAATTAACTCATTAGAACTCAAACCATAGCTTGTTGTGTATGGAAAGTTCATAGGCCTATTCTCAAATGAATTACCATGTTGTAGTTGTTGAACTTGATTGTTTTCTTGTCCTAAAATTCCTTGTAACATTGAAGGGTTCCCATATAAAGTTGATGAAGAATCTATCTGAAAAGTACTACAAGGTAAACTTTGGCTTGTTAAGTTACTTTCGCCTTGAGGACTAAATTGAGTTTGATCCAAAGAAAATCCTCTATTCACTTGTTGAAAATTGTTGCTTGTTGTGCTTAAATTGTCATGTAGCATTGACCTGAAACTACCTTCTGAAGCCTTCTCACTTCTTCTATATCATCATCAAACAAACAAACAAACAAAGTTAAAATTAACATTTTTTACCTCATTAGCAATTAAAAATCATTTATTCCTTTAATTAGGAATAAGTACAAGACTGGTTACATGCAATATGGGACCACGACATCATGATTTTCGAACTTAGAACAACCACGACCGGATCGTTAATTAGGTTGCATTTGATGACTAAATTTTTTGACAATATCAAGTATTTGGACTGTGACATCATGGATTGTCAACATAAACTAGAAAAAAATTAAAATATCGACGGAAATAGTTAAATTGGTCTCCTAACATGGCGTCACTACCACTTAGAGACGGAATTAGAGACAAATTTTATCTTTTTCCGTCTCTAAATTTCCGTTGCTATTACAATTTTCCTACTAGCGCGACTGTTACCACAGTCTCGATTTATAATCTTGAATTATTCTATTTAGCTAAGATAGAATGAGTAAAGAGAAAGAGAGAAAAAGAGAGTTCAAGCTTTAATTTATTTTATTTTTTTTCAACTTTTAGTGTGTATATTGTTGATGTTTATTTGTCTTGACATAGAAGACACTTACAGCAAAGATGCTTGATTCCAATCAATAGTAGGTGATGAAAGACCCAAACCCATCATATGCAAGTTGGGGTTATTGCTTGAAGTGGCTGCAGAATCATGAGTTTGAAGCTTTTGGGTATCTTGGAAAACCATTGAAGAACTACCTGAAACTTCAGACATAGTACCATGATGTTGTTGTTGTTGCTGCCAACTATCATAGGATGAAGATTGGGGTTCCTCAACACTTTCAAACCTCAAATTTCTTGCTGGTGTTGTCTCCCACCAATTTCCACTTCCTTGAAATTGCTCGTCCCCCATGCTTGAATAAACGCGAATAAAGGCCTAAAATAAACGCTACTAAAACCCTTTTGTGTGTTAGTATTGGTGTTGGTGATGTTTGTTTCTTCCTTAACTATACAATACTAATAAAGACGCAAAATGTGTTTGAGGAGAGAGTATTGTAGAAATGAATGAATGGGAAAAAGGTTCGAAAGTTGTGAGTATTTATATTAGGTGGAACAGAGAGAAAATGATGTATGTTTGTGAGAGGAATATGGTTGACGCCTTTGACAATTCAGGAGAGGTGCTGATTAGACAGTGGAATTAAAGGTCATTTTGATGTGGAATTTGGTTCATTCCTTATTATATTCATTTCTTGTTGAATTTGTTGTTTTCTGCAGGGTATAATGCTTCCTAATTGTATAAAGAAAAATTAACAATTAAAAAAGTAAAAGATATTTGGAGTGGTTTATTTGGGGTCATCTACTTGTGTGTCTAGTTTGAATACTGTTTGTGAGAGGTTATGGAAAAATCATATGACATTCCCTTTAGCATACTTGTCGAAATTTTGGTTAACTAAATTTCCTATCATGTCTGAGTGTATGCTTGGTACTGATGGATGACACCGAGTTTGAGTTGTGTACTTGTAGACCTATGGAAGATGCTGCTTAAATTTTACCAAGTACAAAATATGAGATTTAAGGAATAACTATTAACGAAACAAAGACAAAGTTCCTTCTCAAATGGGATAGGGTCGTGCCAATTAAATTTATGAGTTTATGCTCAGATTGGTCTATTGTTTTCGAGTTTAGCCAAAGATTGTATTTGGATGCAAAGTAATCGTTTGAGTGATGAGTATGGGAAGGGAGTCGAAGAGTTTCTAAATTTTCTTCAAGCAAGGCTTCTAAAGGTGGTGATATAGGGGCATATTATTGCTGGGGATTTTCCCCGGTTATGCAACATGGACATGACACGGTGAATCAAAATACATCCCTTGTGTGTCCCAAACAGAGAAAGTTGATGAATATATTCATGACCAAGTCGAGGACATGATTTGGGACACTAGTCTTGAATTTTTAAGCGAGCATATGTGTATGATAGTTCAAAGACAAAGAAGAGCTTCTATATTTTGGATTCACAAAATATACATGGTTTCCAACGGTGTTAAGACTGTTCAAATTGAAATTGATAAATGGGTGGAATGTTAAGAGCCTCCCTAAATTGCTTGAGTTGTTGAAATAGATGCTTCTTGAAGGTAACACTTTGCCGAATCGTATGTACGATGCCAAGAAGTTATTGTTCCCAAGGGGTGTCGTGTATAATAAAATATATGCATGTGCAAATAATTGCATATAGTATTGCAAAGATTTTTATCAATTGCATAAGTTCCCTACGTGTAAGTGGTTTCACTACAAAGTGAAGAGTACTAATTTTAGGTGCGATGATAACAACACAAAGATTCTACAGCAAAGGTGTTATGGTATCTTCCAATAATACCTAGGTTCAAATGCTTGTTTACTAATGCAAAGAAAGCAAATAAACTTAGATGGAATACATATGAGAAGAAATATGACGAACAACTACCAAGTCACGCTAATTCTCTGCAATGAAAGAAAGTTGATAACTTGTTTCTAGATTTGGGCATGGAGCTAATACCAGGCTTGTGTTTTCTTAGCATGGGATGAATCCATATGGTAACATAAGTACAAGTCGTAGTTCATGGCCAATTCTCCTTATAATTTACAACGTATCTCCTTGGTTGTGCATAAAGCGCGAATATGTTAAGTTATCCATGATGATTCCGGGCCCAAGACAGCCAATAAATAACCTATACTATTCGTATCTGGGTCGGCAGTTAGATTCGATCTGGGGTAAAGTGAGTGGTGGCTCGCCGAGGGTCGACGGTGGTCCGAGTCTAAGTTGATCCTCTATGGTCATGGTCGCCATGGTGGTGGTACTGCAAGCACTCTTATGTTTAACTCAACAAACAGAAATGCGACATGAGTAATGAATGAGAACGTACCTGTTTAGAGGGGGGTGAACACTTATTTATAGACGATGGGATGGGTGTGAACCGTCGGATCAAGCTGCGTCGATCTTGTCCGTTAATCTTGCTTCCGCGCATGAGGTTAGTTCTTCGGTCGATTCCAACGCCGGTTTGGGTCTCTTTGCCTTAATCGGGATTGGGCTTGGCCCAATCTGGAGTAGTGGAATGATAGGTCCAGCGCAATTTATAATAGCTCTCTACCTGAGTGGGCCTCGGCCCATTCTGGAACAGTTGCCGCCCAAGTCGGGGTCGGTAACGTTAGTGCGGCCTCGGCTTGACAAGCAAGGAGTCAACATGGGAGCTCGTATCCCTTCGTTCTAGCGTCGCTGCATAGTCTTGTGCCAGATTGCTTATTGAGGGCCGAAGTCGCGGAGGACTTCTTCCCTGGTCTTTGGCTAAGATTTCAACTCTGAGGCAAAGAAGTGCGAGGAGAAGTCGTGTGGACTTCTTCCCTGTTCCTTTATTGAGTGTGAACTCAGATCCAAGAAGGTGGCCGAGCTCGTGGAGAGCTAAGTCGAAGTTCTTCCCCAGTCTTTGACTGGGCGATTAAACTCGGAGTTAAAGATAGAGTGAGGCTTGCGAGGAGCTGAGTCGAAGTCGATGTGGACTTCTTCCCCTGTCTCTGCCTTCTCGACGCGCTCGGCAAACTGTAGATCTGTGAGGGCATCCTTCTTTGTGCTGAGGTGGAGAACGATGCCTTTTCGATGATGGTGTTTCTGGAACGATTGGTCATGGTTGACCTGGTGGCAATGCAGTGACAACGCACGCCGCAACGGCTACCTCGATATGGCTAACTCGGATGTCTTGCTGAACGAGATCCCTGCTGCGACGTTCGAGGAGGTCGAGAATGTGGCTCACTGCTTGGATCTGAGCGGGGAGTGTCTCGGGAAAAAGAGTTTGTGCTCGAATTGGAGGAGGGAGTTGGTTAGAGGGTGGAAGAGTTTGTACTTCCTCAGCGGGAAGAATCTGCACATTGCCTTCCGGTGTTTGAGTGAGTTGAGGTGGAGGTGCCACAACACTTTGGGATTGTAGCCGAGATTGGGCTCGGGCTGGCGACGTGCTCTTGGAGCCATGAAGGTTATCAGCTTGAGAATGAAGATTTTAGAGCAAGTGATGTGCTCCCACTATGGTAGCCAATGTTCGTACCTAGGTCAGCTTGAAGATTCGACTAGACAGTGGTCTGAGTCTAAGGAGATCCTCGGTGATCGAGGTCGTCGCGGTGGTGGTATCTGCAAGCACTCTTATGCTTAAGTCAGCAATATAACTGGAGAGGTGTGGTAAGAATGAGAACGCAACTGATCTGGAGGGGGTGTGGCCCTATTTATAGACGCCGGAGTCGACGTCGAACCGTTGGATGAAGTCGCTTCCATCTAAGCCGTCCAAAGTCGTTCTTCGTTCAGCGACGCCGATTGGGCCAGAGCTAAGGCCGGATTGAGCCTGGCCCAGCTCCGAGTTAGGCTTGGCCTAGTCCGGAACAATAATTGACAGGTTATGAGTTTTTGTGATGGATCACAAATTCTGGTTACTGTTGTCCTTACTAAAACAAATAAAAATTAAAAAAATACGCATTTAGAGTCGGTTATAAATAATTGACTCTAAATGTCATACAGACATTTGGAGTCGGTTATTCAAAAAATAACTACAAACGTGGATGCTCAAAGCCTTTCCAAGTTTAAAAACTCACATACGGAGTTGGTTGTTTCAAATAATCGACTCTAATCTTCACTTTTGGAGTTAGGTGTTCGATTCAACAGACTTCAAAAATGTGAGATTTTTTAGACTGTAAAAGGCATTAATGTACACATTTTGAAGTTGGTTATTGAAACAATAGATTCCAAATGATACATTTAGAGTCGGTTAAATGACAAACTACAAATATCTTACTCTTAATGACGAAAGGTTTAGTCAGAGAACTGACGAAAGATTTGGAGTTGTATATCTTACTCTTAGTGACGAAAGATTTGGAGTTGGATCCAGACTGCAATCAATCGAGAGCATTAGTTGAGTTGAATTCAGGTTAAAAAAAATTTTTGTTGACTAAAGCCAAACCCATTTTTATCGAGGCAAGTCGAGCTGAACTAAATTTGACTCAAACTTGACTGCTCATTTCCAATTAATCCTTCAGCTTGAGAGAATATTTCTATAATTTTCACGTTGGATATTCAATTTAGAAAAACTCATAAGAAATCAAACCGTGAAAGATTATTGTGTGGGCACGAATACTATTTAAAGTACTTTTGTTTGGGTGAGGCTGTATAACGCCAAATATTATTCTACATCTAAAAAGTTTGACAACAATCGCATGAAGCAAATGAAAGAATCATATTAATTTCGATTTGGAATACAAATTTTTTACATTTAAAATATTTTCCAATTAAGAGTTTCTAAGAAGTTTTTTTTAGGAAAGAGCAATCATTTCCTAGAAAACAATCAAGTCCAAACATGCTTTTGTTCCTATTACAACTTTTTTCTATACTCATACTACACAGTTTCTATTATTAAAAAAAGTAGAGAAAAGAAAAAACCTTTTATCTTAAAAAATAAAGGAAAAAAATATAAAAAGTAATATTATCGAAAAAATACTCGAAAGAGAAATTTGAAACAAGATAGTGATGACAGAGACATCTATACCTATCAAAAGCTGACTGAAATAATAAAATACAACAAATATGAGCAAAAGCAAAATGTAAAAATTGGATGCTCTTTAATTCTGGGATTGCATTTTAATTTTAATTAAACTAACTTCTCTTTAGTCATGGTTTTTAATTAAACTAACTTCTCTTTATTATTGGGTCTGTAAGTAGGTTATGAAAATTCTTCATTCTGTGAAATTATTTATATCTGTTAATAGCAATCCTACAAGATATTTTTCTTGTAAAAGAGGTGTTAGACAGGGAGACTTAGACTCCCCACTTTCTTTTATGTCTGGTAAAAAATGTTCTTAGTAGGAGTATTTCTCATCCCGTTTGCTCGGGTACGCTGCAACTTATGTCAGGTCTAAGAGCTTATTCAATAATCTTTCATGTTTTGTATGCGGATGACATCATGGTGTTTGTCAAGGTACTAAATGTAATCTAACTGATCTACTCTCCTTTTTTCATGAATATGACAATGCATCAAGCCAACATCTTACCATGGGAAAATGTAAGTTTTTTACTAGATCTATATATGTCTTCTACTAGAAATCGCAGCCATAGCCGATTAATGAGTTTTTCTTATGGTACCTTACTTTTTAACTACCTTGAAGTTTCCATCTTTCAAAGAAAACCTAAAACTGCTTACATGCAACCCATAGTTGATCGTATCATAAATAATTTGTCTGCATGAAAGGAATCATTTGTTTTCATATACAGAAGAGTCTAGTTAGTGAAGTTTTTCATTCAAGGTATGTGAAATTACAACTTTCATTCCTACACGTGCCTTATTTCTCTCCTAAAGTCATTCAATCGTTATATTAGAATTTTATTGGGCCCATTGATCAACGAAAGGTAGTATCTGTTGGTTGGAGCAAGATTTGTTCTCTATTGTCTGTGGGTGTGGAATCGGCATTGGATCCTTGTGATCTTTAAATGAAACCTCCATACCGAAGCTTAGCTTTGATATGAGGTAGTAGTTACATAATAATGATTATACTTTCATAATTATGATATTAGTTACAGTGTTGATCGAGTATTCTGGAAGAGTCGGGCCTCAAGAGACCATGCCGAGTATTCCAGCCTTTCCTCAGTCTTGTTATGTGGTGCTCTCTGCCCAGTCCGGTTGATGTTGCGCCTAGTCCCTCAAGTGTTGCTTTGTGACCGAGGTCTCAGCACAATGCTCGCCTGCTTGTGAACACATTCCCTCTATGTTGGTATCAAGATTGTGTGAACCTAATCAAGGGACCAAAGATGGTACAACAAGCCAATGACTAAGTGAGACAAATTAGAGAAAGGATGAAAGCTTCCCTATATCTACAAAAGTGAAACATTAATCATCATCATAGGCAATTGGAGTTCGAAGAAGGTGATCATGTGTTTCTTCAAGTCACACCTTAAGACGCTTGATTTGATTGATGTGGCGCGAATTTTTATTTGTATTCATAGTGCCTTTTCCCAAGGGGGCGTGTCATTATTTCTCCCCTCATATCCCGCCACGTGTTGCCATTTAATGGTGGGATGCGAAAAGGTGGGAAAATCTCTGCCGCTCATGCTGCGTTCCACTTCCACCGTTATATGGGGTACGATTTGTGGATCTGCGCCTTTCGTTTGAATTTTTTCAAAACATATAGAAAGTCTTTTGCTTGTGCTATTACCATTTTTCATCTTCTTCTTCGTTCATGTTTTGTCTTCCCGTTGCCTCTTTGTTCTTCCTCGAGGTTTTTTGTTTCGCTCCCATTCGTAGACAAGGATTGTTGGTTGTTTTGCGTCTAAAGTTTGTGGAACCACTTCCCTTTCGTTCTTCATTCTCTCGGATCGAGGAACGATATTGATTCATTTTTCCGTTCGCTTTTATCTTCTTCTAGGTTTGTTATTTTGGGGCTTTTGCTTGCTTTTTCATTTTCCTCCATTGTATTTCCTGTAAGGATGTCAGTGGTAACGATAAGTAGAGATAATGATGTAGAAGTTACCTTTGTGACTAGATATTGTAGAAATGATAGTTGCTCTGGAAAATTTGTTGTTTGCTTGGTTGGTAAGGGTAAGCATTTGTTGTCTGAACTTAGGCAAATGGTAAATTCTGATAGTGAGTCTTCGTCTTCCTCCCTAGGGATGTCTGGAATTAGGTTTGGACCAGGAGGAGGTTTTCGATCCTGCGGTTTCTTTTGGTTTTGGCTGGGTAAAAAAGCGGGTGAGGAGGCTCGCTTCTGAGTTCGAACACGGAAGAGGACGTTTCAAATATCCAAGGGATTTTGTGTCACCTTGTTTATTCTGGTGCTGCTACCGCTGGGCTGGTGAGTGATAACGAGCACCTCTTCCATCCTCCCGGTCAAGCCCCCGCTTTACACGACTTTGTTTATAGTGTTGGGGGTTCGTGTTCCCTTCTCTTGTTAACTGTTGTGTGCTTCAAACCCTGAATGTTACCCCTTCCCAACTTTACCGAAACAGTTGGGCCTCTATGCAGGCATTTGAGATTTTGTTTGATAAGGTTGAACATAGAGTGTTTGGAGAGCTGACGGTTGAGAAGTTTTTGAGTATAATTCCCTGCCATTCCTTCATGTAAGTTTACAAGAGTAGATACAAACACTTCAAGGAGAGTTTTTTCAAGCTGAAGGCAGAACCGACCCTTCCCACGTTTTTAGTAATGGGCGGGGAACAGAACAGTTCCCCCTACGTTGGACCCGTAGACCTCGAAAGGGGTTGTTGATAGACGAGCGGGACCTCTCTGTTTCTGTCCGAACAGACATTGAGCGCCTTTGGGAGGTTGCGCCATGTAAATCTAACCTCCTGCTAAGTATCGTGGATTTGAAAACTGCTTTAATTTCACATCTGAGTAATTATCTTACCTTTGTTGTTTATTTTTGACTTGCCTATTTTCTTTGGACTTACTGATGTGTTTTTTTGGTAGAATATTTAGGTATGTCTTTTATTAGAGTGGAGGAGCGGAAAGGCATAAGGTTCAATCAGAAGAAGAAGCATGGCTCTTTTGATGCCTCTCCTGTCATTGTGGTTGAGGTGCTAGACGACGCTCCTTCCTCAAAATAGTTTTCTCCCTCCAAGCAACCTGTGAAGAAGTGCAAGGCAAACGCCTCTGGGCTTTTCACGCTAGTTCAGAGTGGTGCTAATGATCCTCCGACCGACCCCTCTTGGTGTAATCATTTGAAGGTTGTGACGACCGCTACTGCTGAGGGGGCATTTAAAACGTTGTGGGATTCCCGATATCCTCTGAATAGGTTGGTCAATGGGTTGCTCCATCCTAGCGATACAGACCAAGCTGCCGTCATTGGTTTTGGTCCGGCCATGGAGGCCATCAAGACGCATATGGAGCTCTTTTATGGACACCTTGTGGAAACCTCCTTCAGAAAATCAGTTGAGGAGTACGGTAAGTGTGAGGAGGAGATGACTCGCGCTCAGTGGAGGGTAAATGAGCTGCAAGAGGATGTACAGAAACTTGAGACGTACAAAAGCATGCTGGATGGGAAAGTGACAAAGTTGTCTAGGGAGGAAAAAGAGGCTTCAGCGAAGAACAAAACTCTATTGAGCGATTTGGAGGTGGCTCGAAGTGTGCTGAAGGCTACTCAGGAGGCACTACAAGAAATTCGGGGATTACCGGAGAACAAAATCCGCCGGTAATGACAAAAAACCGCCAGAAATTAATCATTACCGGCGGATTTTTTCCGCCGGTTAAACCGTCGTAGGTAATGGTTACTGTCGGAAAAATCCGTCGGTAATTTCTGGCGGAAAAATCCGCCGGTAAACACAAATAAAGCTGCAGGAAAAACATTTTTTTTAAAAATAAAAAATAAAAACCGCCGGTAATTTCAAAAAAACCACCGGTAAGTACGTAAATTCCGCCGGTAAAGTTTTTTAAAAAAAAAAATTAAATAACAATTTTGGACATATCATTTTGACTAAATATTATTAATTGTAGTAATAGTAATTTTAATTATAATTTTTTACCACGAATTAAATTTTAAATAATAATTTATCATAATAATCCTTTCTTTTCTTCTTTTTATCCTTTCCCTTTTGTGTCTTTGTTCATGGATCCCAAGAGCTCAAAGCAATCACAAGAGGGAAACAACAACAACAACAACAACATGGGAGAGAACAAACCATCCAATGTAAAAGATTTACAGGTTACAATAACTGAGAAAGATGAAGGTAGAGGAAGAAGAATAAGGATGCCAGCTTTATGTGCAGCTAGAATATTTCAATTAACAAGAGAATTAGGTCACAAATCAGATGGTGAAACAATTCAATGGTTACTTACACAAGCTGAACCATCAATAATAGCAGCAACAGGAACAAATGTTGAAACATTTGGCACGCAAAGTAACAGAGATTATGTAGAGAAATAAAAGAGAATTTGATGAGAAGAATAGAGAAATATGTTAAGAAATGTGGAAGAGTTGAATATGAAATGGGTTGAAGGTGAAATCAGATATAAAGAGAAGAATAAGATATAATTTGATAGGAAGAAGAGAGAAATGTGTGAAGTGAAGAACAAATCGAATGGAATGAAGAAGAAATGGAGAAGAATCGGATTTAAAGAGGAAGAAAAAAGTGTCGTTGGGTATTAAATGCATACCGGCAGATTTTTATTGGTTACCGGCAGATCTTTAAATGTGTCTGTTGAACCCTTGAAGACCGCGTCGCGCGTATCGGCGGATTTTAAGCGTACCGGCGGATTCTTTACCGTTTCCGGCGGCTTTTGATGCTTATCGGCGGATTGCTTACCAACGGCTTTTGATGCTTACCGGCGGTTTTACGGTTACCGGCGGTTTTTGATGCTTACCAGCTTGTAATCCGCCGGTAATTAACCGACGGACCAAATTCGCCAGAAATGGGCCGCCGGAGTATTCGCGAATTCTAGTAGTTAGGATCTGAAGAAGGCCAAAGCTTCTATTGTGCCGGAATCCGCGAAGATATTGACTTTGCTCAAATCCAAGTGTTGCACCTTAGTCTTGACCTTTCGGCGATGGATGTGGACAAGATCGTTGCGGACGGCCAAATTCTTGATGCACCAACCGAAGAGGAGGAGTTGTGGGAGGAGATGGAGCACGCCCAGCCAAACCTTTTGTTTTAGTTAGGTGGTGGCCATTAGGAGCCTCACGCCGAGGGTGATACCTCCACCCTCCAGATTGAAGAGTCGGAGCTTGAGTACTTGAATGTTGATGTCGGCCGGTCAGGCGTTGTAGAGGACACTCCTGATCCCGAAACCACTCCCTGATCCTTCCTTTGCGACTCTGTTAATTAGACCTGCGTGCCACTTTCGATTTCTTGACTTGGCCATAGTGCCCCCTTTTTGGATATTGCTGCGAGGCTGTTGGGTTTTAATGTAACTATGTTTTTCTTGATTTGGTTGTAATCTTGTGTTATTTTCTCTTTGTTATAGTCGGTGAATGCTTCATTTTTGCGTTGTTATTTTTGATTCTCTAGGGTTGTTTTGGTTGGGCTTATTTACTTAATCGGGCACGTCTTTTCATCACTTTTGATTAGGTTCAATAGAATGGTCGGGTTGCCATGGGTGTATATTGGCTCTCTCCAGTCTTCACCTATCAGGACTTTGTTTTTCCACGAGTGCGTCCACTTCACGTTAGTGTCCAAGGATGTTTGTTGGCTTACGACAGTCGCCACCTGTCGGGACTTTATTCTTTACCCCTTAAACTAACATGACCAATCGGTCATGTTGCATAGTTTTGTTGCACCATTTCTCTAAGGGGATTCGTTATGGTGCGGTGAGCGTGCAAGGCTTGCTTTTTTCCCACAAGGTTTGCCCAAGGGTTGGGCATGAACTCGTCAGTCTAGCCTATTGCCTATCGGGACTTTACTTCTTCGGTGCCCAAGGGAAATGTCGAGGCGTTGCTCGATTGTTACCTGTCGGGACTTACGTATGGGGTTATTGTGGTCCATTCTAGATTTTGATTGTAACACAAGAATTGAATATCTGGTCATCTTTATTATTTGGAGATTTGGTACAATTTAGGCATATATGGATGTTTACAAAGGTACATTGATTCACTTCTCTTGGTTGTTTTATATGGGGGGCGGATTCATGCCTATCGGCTCGCCCCCTTTTTTCAAACTAGCTTTTCTGAGTCTTCACACTAGGTAGCTGATGTTTTCTCCTGGTCTTCTTCTTTCAACTGATCAGCGGTGAGCTTGATAGTTTGAGCTGCTACTGTGGATTCTGCGTTCAGATTGTTGCATTCGACGACGTTCATTCGTTAAATAAATTTTCCTTTCACACCTTCAGCGTAGCACGTTCTCACCAAGATTTGGTCTACCCCTACCGTCGAAATCTTGTCGTTTGGCAAAGGGTATTTGATGCATAGGTGAGGGTATAAGGAAATTGTTGCGAATAGGGCATTGAGGGTCGTCCTTCCTATAATGATGTTGTAGGAAGATGAGGCTTCGATCACCATATACTCCAGCACCAGGGCTTCGACATCGTCCTTCTCTCCGAACGTGGTTCGGAGGTTCAAGTAGCTGAGGACCACAACTTGTTCTCCGTAGAACCCCAACAAGGTGCCGGAGTAGTCTTTCAGCATGCTTGATGGGAGTCTGAGCTCTACAAAGCACTTCCCGTAGATCACATTTGCGGAGCTGCCTCCATCTACCAGCCCCCTGGCTATCATGAAATCGATAACGGTGACCGAGATCACGATATGGTCGTCAGCATGGGAGCGGAACCCGTTGAAGTCCTGGATGCCGAAGGATATTCCTGGGTACTCTTGGACAACAAAGCCATCGGCATTACCAACCGACATAATTGACTTTACATACCTCCTTCTTGATGATTTGGTGGCTCCACCACCCAAGAATCCCCTAGCAATGGAACCCACCAGTCCTTTGTTGTCATTTTCGTGCTCGGTCTCTTCTTGAGTGCTCCTTTGGCATTTCCCATCGCAAGCCTCCTGTCTGCGGTGTGAGTTGCCTTTCTGACGATTTTCGTCTCCTGCTTCACTGTACTTCATGAACTTTTTGAGATGTATTTCTTTGGATCAAAAGTTCTATCTGTTGTTCTAGAGTCCAACAATCGTCAGTTGTATGTTCTTCTGTTCTGTGATACTTGCAATAGGAATCAGGGTTTTTGCCCATGGTTCCTACGAAAGGAGTAGGTCTTCTAATCTTCCCGTTATGTAGGGATTTTTCCAAGATGGAAGACGACTTGAGTTTAGGGGAGTGTAGGCCTCCTTTGGCCTAAGTCTACCCTACCAGTTCCTGTTGCGGCTCCCTTTATCCCTTCCTTGGTTTGGTGGAGCACATTGTTGTTCTGCTTGTTCGGCCAACAGTGCTTAGTTTCCTTTTCTCTTTTTCCTGCATTAGATTCCTCGGCATCTATATGCTTTTCTGCTTTTACTCATGCTTCTTCCATTGTATGAGGCTTCCATACGATTAGTGCCTCACTGAAGGTCCCACTAAGCAGACCCTTTATGAAGGCGGTCATGAAGAAATTTTCATCCGGCTCCTCTACTAAGATGGTGGTCTTATTGAACCGGTCGAGATAGTTTTTTGGTGATTCGTCCGGTCCTTGGCTCACATCAAATACTTCACCAAGTCGTACCTCCTTCTTTTTTATTCACTAAGAATTGTTGCATCCCTTTAACCACTTGAGGGACACTTCTACCAATGTCCCCGCAAAGATCTTAAAGCTAATGGTGTCATTGCCACCATTGATGAACATCTGAGTTTGGAAGGGACCGACGTGGCTTAGAGGGTCCACGGTACTGTTGTGGCTTTCAATCACCATTTCCCGGAATCTGGGTGGTATTTCCACCGCTTGGATTTTTGTTGTGAATGGTTGGAACGCCCGCAGAGGAGTCCTGGTGGCCTCCAAGGCTGTTGCAGTTGCGTTTCACTCTTCTCCAGGCTTGAGAACGGAGTAGTTGTTCTTCTTTCCTTCGCTGTTGGTCAGCGTTCTGGATCTGAAGGAGTTGGGCTGCGACTATCAGCTCCTCTACTCTCAGCTCTGGGTTCTCCTGGTGGTCGTTGATGCCAACAGGATCGTTGATTTTGATTCCTCTGTTTCTAGTGGTCACCATTATCATTTGATTGTAATTTGCTTGATTTCAATGATGCGTGGGAAAAGTTTTACCAGACCCCACGGTGGGCGCTAATGTTACGATCTATTCCTTGAACAGGAACAGGACCGAACACGATAGTAATGCAGTGAGAATGTAAGTGAGTCTAAAGAATGAGAATTGAATTCTGGTGTCCCTTTTCATTGGCCTCAAGGGCTACATTTATACTACAATGGCGATTATTACTAATAAATGGCTATTATGACCAATATGGCCGTTACAAGACAGGGGAGAAATAATAGGGATTCTCTAAATACTGTGTTGTAATGGAGTTCTCGCCGAGCAACCATTAGACTGAGGCGTTGTTATTTGTTAGACAGAATAAGTGGCCAATAAAGACTAGGCTAATTGGGCGTTGCCCACCTATTAGTGGCCACAGAGACTAGGCTAAGTCTTTGCCTATGTATATTACTTGTAAATATCTTATACACACATCAATCAAATACAAGTCTATTTTCAATCAATTCATTTCATTCTTTCGGTTTTTACTTATGTTGTTCTTAGTCTAGTAAAATCAAACGCCAAGTCGCTCAACTCAACACTCTTTGGAGTAGTTAGGGAACTCATAAATGAGAGATTAATTTTGTCACTCATTGTAATTGTTTGAAGAAAATGAATCATTATTGATAGATATTAGCCAAATCCTCAGCTACCTGTGTTTTAAGAAAAGGAATCAGGTTGAGGTGTTTGATGAGAATCCGGGGGTGATTCCACAATACATGATTAATTATGCATGTTAAGGCTTGATGGGATTTGGGAGTAAATTTGAGGTGAGAATGAGTTAAGTCATACACAGGTATGATTGAGCTATGAATAATGAGTCATTTTCGAAAAAAGAAACATAGGGGATTTTTATAAAAGCGAACGCGTCACTAAAATCAAAATTTGGAAAGAAGTGTTTGAGTGTGATTTTTTGAATTAAGAGCAATGGATACCCTTTTGTGAACTAATATGAATGCTTGTGAAAAACCAAAATTATGAAAATCAAATATTTTGAGACGAGTTTTCGAATTAGTAGAGATTCCATCGAGAAAAAAATGAGAAGTATTTTTTGAGAAAAAAACGTCAAAGTTACTATCTTTCACCCTTCAATTCGTCGAAGAGTGAGGATACCCAAAGACTACAGTAAGTAGTATGGTATGCTTAGCGAAGTTCTTCAGTTTTGAGTGTCTTTTCGAAAAAGATATTCAAGACCAAGACTGTCTCTTGGATTTTCAAGAAATGTAATTTAGGTTTCGAAAACAATAATGATGGGTTCTAAATCAAGGGGATTTAAAACCAAAAACAATAACCCTCAGGTCACTATATACGAATGATCTAGTCGTGATGACTAACCTGTCATGATGTACTCTCATTCAAGTATTCATGTCGATGTGAGTGTTTGAGTGAACCTAGGCTCGAGCTATCGTACGTGAGTTTGGATCTAGATGCGAGAATGCGTAGAAAATCCTCTCCTAGTGAAGTGAAAAGTTTTGGTGAAGGATATAATCCAAGAGGAATTTTGATCAATAGATGACATTTATCTGGCGGGATCATGATTGTTCTATTAGCCTATTCCTTTAGGTATGCACGATATTTCAGAATTATGTGCATTGACATATAGAATAACAAATAGGGATTAGTGGTGCATCCTTAATCTTCTTGTCGTTTCATGTTTTCTTATGTGCATTAAGGGGATGCATTGTGGATACTGGGTTAGGTGGATGTGTGTCTGATAGCGGGAATACTTTATTCTAGGAATCTTTTGAGATCCTTTGTTGTACGACTCACTCTATTGAGTCTAGAGTTTGTAGGACTTCTCTACACGCGACAATGTGTATTGTGTGGAGTATATATGGTGAGGAGGATGTTGGTGCATCCACCTCACAAGTGTTTGTAGGCTCGCCGGTTTTGTCTATGAACCAATGACTTCGTTAGATTGGTTCTTTAGGGATTCTGGTAGCGTGTCACTACAACATTTTTGACTTTAGGCCACGCCAATCTTTGCCACGGCTAAAAAACCGTGGCCTGAACAAGGAATAGGCCACGCGTTACAAATGTGGAGAATGAGATAGATATTAGGCCACAGTTTCATTAACTTGCTAATAGGCTCTGATTTAAAACTCAGATAGGCCACTAAGCAAGTGTGGATACCTAAGACCACGTTTGTCTACCTGTTGACTTACAAAATTTATTCTAAAATACTTAAAACTGTAGACTATACAATTTTTATTTAGATACCACAGTTATAAAACCGTGGACTAAAACTAAATATGACTAAATAACTTAGTAAGAAAACCGTGGACTAAATTTTTCTAAAAGTTGGGCCCAAAACCTTTTACAACCGTGGACTATACCCAGCAGAAACAAAAAAAATTGACGCGCTATTGACTAAAAAAACAACGCTAAGTGAAAATAAAAAAACGACACCTCTCACTCTCGATCTCTCACTCTCGATCCTCATCTTCCTCAAACCTCACTCTCGGCTCTCGATCAAACGAAAACTCTCACTCTCGATCAAACGGCAACTCTCACTCTCATCTTCTTCAAATCGCAACTGATCTTCATCGCAGCTGATTCTCTTCCCTTCTTCTTCAAATCGACTCTTCCTTCCTTCCTTCCTTCCTTCCTTCGAATCAGCAGGTTTCCCTTCAAATCGGCTCTTCTTCAAACCATGCAGAAACAAATCGCAGGTTTCCCTTTCTCGAGTTTTTAATTTCTCGATCTTCTTCTTCTTCTTCACAACTTCTGTGTTGATTTATCCCAACTTTGATTAAGCCAATTTTTTTGCTATAAACCCTAACTTCTTCATATAGTTATGCATATAAATTAACCCTATAGCAAGTTCGATTCTGGTTTATTTGTGTGTTAGAATTTTAGGGTTTTGTTTTCCTTTCGGTGATTGACATTAAAATGGCTAATGTCTATTAGCGTGTTCGCGTAACGCCGTCCGTAATTCATTGCAAGCTTCGATTCGCAATAAAGAGTTATGGAGGTAAATTAAACTCTGCTGGTTCATGAGTTTCCTGCATGTTTATTTAGTTTTCTGACTTTAATTTTACTCTATCGTTTATGGTTTGTTATCTCTGATTGTGTACCACTGTTATCCTTCCGTTATATAACACTTGTTTGAAAATTGGAGGGAGTTTCAATTTTCATGTTTATATAACACTTCTTTTCTTGTTATCTCTTGTTTGAAAATTGGAGGGAGTTTCAATTTTCATGTTTATATAACACTTCTTTTCTTGTTATCTCTGCATCTCCTTCGTCTTCTTCTATTTTGAGATTTTTAGGTAAGGTTCTTCATGTTTGTGATTCTTAGGTTTTTGTAGTTTTGATATTTTGTACATCAAATGATATTGTTATTGATGCTGAAATTGTTCTATTTTGGTTTAATTAGAATGTTAAAATGTAAATGAAGCCCGCTCAACACAGTAACGACACCATCAAGGACCCTGCAGTAGTTATTGCATTCTTCCATCTTTGAAATCTTGGTTTCATTGTTTTCCCTTTTCGGCTTTAGCCCCTTCTACTGCATTATCATCTGCATTTTCTCTTAATTTCCATTTACGTTTTAATTGAGTGAATTGTTTTTATTTGGTATGTAAGTGCGTTCAAATTTCAAGTTAGAAATTAACGTTTTTCTTCTTGCGGAGAGGGACCTCTCATGATCTGCTAATTTGGTGAGAAAATCCTAAAATTAAATAAATATGTGAAAAGACATTATTGTTGTATTTTTGTTTTATTGAATGGTAATGTAAAGAATCCTCTCACTTTGGTGCTGATTTTAACGTGCTTATGCTTGGGGATGAAGTACCTGGAAGACTTAGAGTGGCAGTTTAGTCGCGGCCCCGAAATGAGGAGGAATCCGTGGCAGATGCTGAGTTCGTTGATTGTGTGGAACTGCAGTCGGAGGTATACCAAATCTATTTAGTAACTTGTTCAAGGCTTTTCTTCTTTGTTTCATTTGTGCTTGTAGGTCTTGGGGATGCTGTCAATGTTGCCTTACCTTG
The DNA here is from genome assembly GCA_020916435.1 of Oxytropis ochrocephala. Taxonomy (NCBI): domain Eukaryota; kingdom Viridiplantae; phylum Streptophyta; class Magnoliopsida; order Fabales; family Fabaceae; genus Oxytropis; species Oxytropis ochrocephala. The sequence continues at coordinate 52,162,134 of CM037088.1, forward strand.
ATATTCTGTTGGCATCTTTGGATTTGGAGTTGTTGCCCATGTTGTATGTTACCCATCCGCCTTTTCTCATTCTTGTGTGTATTGTAGCTTTATAGTAAGCGATGAGAGGTATATTAACTCCTGCGTTCATATGGGGTCATGTTTTTGTTGTGCATGCCTCTCGGATGAGATGATTAAGTTGGTGAAGTGAAGGATATATAGAGAGAGAGGAAAGTGTAAGGTAATGACTAAGGAGGGTAAATAATTAGCTAGGGAGATTCTGTTTTTTACATTTGGCAGTGTTATGTGAGATTAGTTTGGATGTGTTTGTGGCTTCATAGGTTACTTGTTGCTTTGAATATCCTATGATGGAGGAGATATAATAACAGTCTTATACTTAATCTGTCCCTTCATTTTTATTGAGAAAAAAAAGTGGATGATCAAACACAAGATGCAATGGTAAGTTTGCTGGATTTTTGTTTAACTTTTTGGAATGGTTTAGTTTCTGGATTTTTAGGCTGTTGGAATGATTTAGTTTCGGGATTAGTTGGTTATAAGGACTGAGAAGTTATTTGCTGTAATGATTCAATTTTTTTATTAGTTGTGGTGCTAGGAGTATGCATTTTGAGTTTGAATGTTAGTAGTATATGTTAAGTTTGATGCTAGGAATATGCATTTCAGGTATTTTGTTAAAGAAGTACCAACTTTTTACTAAACCTTGAGTGGATGAATCATGTTTGCTTTGGACATTGCAGGTATTTTGTTGACTAATCTATTCGGGAAAACCATTTTGATGAACAAGAAAACATAAAGTTCATGAGGAGGTGGATGAAGCTGAAATGGATAATAGCTCTTTATTTGTTTAGATTTTTTAAACACTTTTTGTAAATCTAATGTAAATTTTGTTTTTATGTTGTGGACAAGGTTTTAGTTTGATTGCAAAAAGTTTTGCAATATACTTATTATAACACTTTTAGTAGCAATGAATATATTGTTTGGAGATGTCTACTTAAGATTGTTTATTTGATATTTTATGTGGGAGATTAAATTTAATTTGGCAAAAGAGGAAAACAGAAATAATTATGTGTAGACAATTGAAAATTGTGGCTTAAACCTATAGGCCACGATTATTTATGTGTGGCCAATTGAAAACCGTAAAGCGTGGCCTGTTTTAATAATTATGGCCACGGTTTTAATATTTTGTGGCCTAATGTCCCAAAACCGTGGCCTAAAGGAATAGGCGACGGCCACCTAGACAGCGCCTAAAAAACCGTGGCCTAAACTTCCGGCCACGGTTTTTGTAACTTCTAGCCACGGTTTTATGCTGTTGCCTAAAGCCAAAAATGTTGTAGTGTGTCATGGTTTTCTGATGTGGTGCCCAGAGTCAATCTATGTCTTGGACACTTATGTTAGCCATCAACGATAGAAGTTTGTTGGTGTTGGTATCCCTTGATGGTATATTGCTCGTGGAGCAGTATCTCCTGCGTGAGTATCTATCAGGAGTACATAAGTGGTATGTGTCAGTCCTTAATAGGATAGTCACGTTTCAAATGTATTATCTACTTTAGATGTAACTGCATGCTTTTCAACTTGTTTTTTTTTTTGGAAAACATAATTCACCTTAGAGCGATATTTATTAAACTCACAATATTGGTATTGTGGATTTAAACTCACCTTAGAGTGATATTTATAAAAGATTCACCTTAAAGCGATATTTATAACATTATTGTTATTGCGGATTTGACAGAAGTTTTAAAAGGAAAAAAATGTACTCATGTTTTCAGATAGGCACGTAGAGTATTCTCCACATTTAGAGAAGTCTTAAGTAGCGTTATGAAAAATTGGGTGTTACATTGATCCTTGTGCTCTTTTGTTTTTCTGGAGCAACCCTCTAATTAGGTGTCTGCCAGAGGGAGACCCTCTAATATGAGCAAGCTAGTGGCCGAGTGGGCTCTTCAACTCCATGTTGCAATCTTATTTTCCTAAGTACTTAGGGCTCGTTTGGTGCACAGGATAGGATAGAGATAGGATAGGATAGAAGATAGGATAGAGATAGGATAGGATAGTGATAGGATAGACATTTATCATATCATGTGTTTGGTACACACATGATAACAAATAGGATAACATTATTTTATCATATCCTGTGTTTGGTACACACCAAATAACGACAGGATATGATATTGATTATAGTTAAATGTCAAAATTGCCCTTGTCAATAAATTGCATATTTTTTAATAAAAATAATTTACAATATTTTTAAATATTATAAAAACCTACTAAAAAATTGATTTTTTTCAACATAATAAAAAATCATTTATAAAATTATCAAATGATGTTTTTACTCAACAAATATCTTGACAAGTAATCTGTCATTAATTCAAAATCCAATTACATATACCAGTAATCTATTATTAATTGCAAATGCAATTACATAAACGAGTAATCTCACAAATGCTATTACATAAACAAGTACCTCACTAATTAATTACTTAGGCTAAAAAGAGACCAAGAACACACCAAAGCTACATAACAAGAATAAAAATCATTTATAAAATTATCAAATGATGTTTTTACATCATGAATTGGGCATCAATTCATGTGTCTGTTAGCAAGCCATTCATTCCACATTTGTGTTGCTAAGTTTTCCCTCCAAGCAGACCATGCATCACTTCCCTCTATTGTATTAATAGGAGCAACATGTGCAATTTCTTCATTGTGTAATTGTAATTGTGCTTCCATATCTACGTCCAATTGTTCCTCCATTGGGTCAGTGGACATTTCTCTTCGAATAAAATTATGTAACAGACAACAAGCAGTTATAATGCGAATTTGAATTTTGATTGGGTAAAAAGACCAACTCCTAAGAATAGCCCAACGCATTTTTAGTAATCCAAAAGTTCTCTCTATCACATTTCTCGCCATAGAATGTCTCATATTAAAGAGCTCTTGCTTATTTGAAGGTGTGTATCCACGCCTCCATTCACTTCGATGATAACAACTCCCTCTATATGGAGCAAGAAATCCTTCAGAATTTGTATACCCAGCATCCACAAGATAATAATAACCTATAATAACAAAAAGTTGTCAAATAATAAATATAACTATTACTATTTTAACACTATTGCAATTTTTGTGCTATTTAATTATTCTAACCTGTTGGAACATTTAAACCATTCCTCCTTGAAATAGCATCTCGCAATACCCTCGAGTCTGATGCAGATCCTTCCCATCCAGGCAACACATAAATAAATTTCATATCCCTAGAACATACACCAAGGACAATGGTAGATATATCCCCTTTTCTGTTACGATATCGAGGTTTGTCAATCGCTGGTACATTGACTTGGATATGTGTTCCATCTAGTGCTCCAAGACAACTCTGTAAGCAAATATTCAAATTATAGGAATAAATAATTTAGGGGAAAATATGTAACACAGAAAGTTCAAAATACATATATCTAACAAAGTACCTTAAACCATTTCCATCTTTCGTCTAAACAACCTTAGGGATTTGGATCAGCGCTCTAAGAAGTATGCCATGTAATCGAATGACCCCATTCAACACTAAATTGAAATACCTACTAATCAAGCTTTCTCCCGATCGTTTAAATAGAAACTTAATAACACGATTCTTTGAATGATGTGCCAATATGTGTAAAAATATAGCTACTTGTTCTTCAATACTTACCAATCCATCTTCTTTCAATTTTCCATCGATGACGTAGGAGACCGCATAATAAACGAAAGGATCTAATATCCATGCGGAGTTGATCGACACATATGATATCATCTCGATTGATCAAATTCTCTAAAAACTCTCCCTGTAATCCTTCTCTATCCATTGGTTGTTGCCTAATGCTATGATTTTCGTAAAACCATAATGAAGAATGACTCACAATCATCAAAATTGCAAAGCAAATTCCAACCATCTCTAAAAACATTTGCTGCAAGATTAGATATAGCATCACATCACGTTGTTCTTGTGAATTCATATTTACCTATAAAATAGAAGGAGATTCAACTATAATATCATACAATTATTAAAAAAAGCAAAACATCTATAATATCATGAAAAAAGCAATGAAACAAGGTTTGTATCAGATGAATTTTAGTTTGAAAAATGATGAATAACAAGCTATTCAGCATCCTTATATATAGCAAATAGAGAAAGCTGTCATGCACTATCCCCTAAAACTAACAATTCTTCAAGGCATTCTGATAGTTTAGGAAAGATGATTATTTCAAATATAAATAGAGTAGCAATGACAAAAATTAAAATCCAACTCAACAATCAAACTATTTCAAACAGGCAAATTGAATAATGAAAAGTTGCACAAGAGTTTTTCCAAGTATGTGAAATGACTATGTGATCAGAAAATGATAGAAGAACTAAAACACAAAATACTCAACACACTAATGAAAGAGTTTGATACAATATGACTAGCCTAAAAGCAAAGAGAAACAAAGTCCAACATAACCTCTGCAATTTCTAAACCTACAACACACGATCAACTAAGCCTAATACGGTTTGCATATCATCACAACTTTCTTTAATTCTTTTAAGTGAGCTATTCCCAAACTCAGCTAGAAATGAGCTTTACCATATTTTAACAAAGTGAATTCTTACGGGAAGTTGCAAGTAAAGAATAAGTGCTCTGTTGATTGATTTTGCACTAATAAATAAATGCATGGCGATTGATCATTCTCGCTCTAACATACCTCTTTTGTATATATTGATTTTTGTTTAGAACAATATCAATTATGACCTTCCAAGCAAATGCGGTGATTTACTTAGGAACAATTTCGGACCAAAATAAGCGTGTTATGTATCAAATGCAGATGATTATGAAAACAAAAGAGATTGATTACCACAAACCAATTTCTACTGCAGATTTGAAATTAGCAATTAAATCAAGCATTTGAAGTTCAAAATTATTTGTAAGTTGTAACAACTGCGTGATAGTTTAATCATGAACAAAGTTTAATCTACTTGAGTCTCACAAAATTAGCAACCAATTCATGGGATTTTACAGAAAACCACACAACACAATCAACCATGAACAAAGTTTAATTTACTTCAGTCTCACAAAATTTTAGTTTGCACTTCCAAATTTTGAAAAAAAAAATCTGCACTCGGTTTAGGCATTTTTACAAACAGTTGGTGCACAAACTGAAATTAAATTTGGGAAATATTACAAACACTTATTATGCATCCAACACATAAAAACAACGACATTGGCAAGGTGAGGACAAGAGCAATAACATAATCAACTTCATGATTTAGCATACATATACATGCATTTTATCACAATTTCAACTTCATGATTTAGCATATGTATACATGCATAATCAGAACAAGGAGGAAAACAAAAACTAAGGAAGAAAAGAAGAGGAAAACAAAAATTAAGTAAGAAAAGAAGAGGAAAAGGGGAAAGCACTACGCCAGAATTGTAAAAAGAGATCGCCACCTTTAGTAGCGTTTATAAAAAAACGCTAGCCATTTTAATAACACGCTACACCATTAGTAGCGTTTTACTTTAAAACGCTACCAATTAGGTAACACGCTAGACAGATCCCTAGCGCTTTTACTTAAAACGCTAGCAAATTAGAAAACACGCTAGACAGATCCCTAGCGCTTTTATTCAAAACGCTAGCCAATTAGAAAACACGCTAGATAGATCCTAGCGTTTTTATAAAGCGCTAGCTATTTAGTAAACACTCTAGACAGATCCCAGCGCTTGTTTTCAAAGCGCTAGCCAATTAGAAAACACGCTAGATAGATCCTAGCGTTTTTATAAAACGCTAGGTATTTAGTAAACACTCTAGACGGATCCTAGCGCTTTTATTCAAAACGCTAGGTATTTAGAAAACACGCTAGATAGATCCCTAGCGTTTTTAGAAAACGCTAGGTATGGTTAAATAATATTTTTTTTGTTTCCCATTGAGCTACTTCCTTTCTCAGCTAACACTCTCACCCAGAAACGCAAAATCACTCACCCAGAAACGCAAAACCCTAACACCCTAACTCAAATTAACATCATCTCTCTCAACGAAAATCATCTCTCTCAGTGAACATCATCTCTCTCACTCAGACAACATTGGTGAGTTTTTTGTTCCTTGCTCTGTTTCTTGTTAGATATTAATTATGGGTTCTAGTTTAGAAATATATTAGTTTTGTCACTTGTGCACACTAGACTCTTCTTCTTTTTTTTTACCACTAGCCTCTTCTTGTTAAACATAAATTAATTATTTGGAAGACTATAATATGATATAGATATAGCTTGGGAAAATATATAAGGAGTGGATTTGAAAAAATTTTAAAAGAGGAATTTTTGTTTGTTTTTTTATATGAATTGATTCTTCATTATATTCGAATTGCTTGATGGGTCATATGTTAAAGTTCTCTTCTCAGGATTTTATTATAAATATAATTTGGAAATTATGGATAGAAATTGGATGTCTGCCAATCGTCTGTCCAAGGAGTATATATTATTTGGAGTGGATTATTTTTGGTGAAATTGTCTTTGTTGAACGTTTAGGGACTTCTAGTGGTATGAAATGTCCTTGTTTAAGGTGTTGTTATGTAAAATCGATCGCAGAGAGAGTTGGTACGACATTTAAAGGCGAATGGAATTGATCAAAGTTACACTTGTTGGATAATGCACGGTGAGAAAAAGGTGAATCTTCAAATATGAATGATATTAGTAAGAGATATGCGCCGTGGTTGACACGGAACACATTCATTTGATGCGAACGAATTTGAAGAGATGGCAAAGGTGGTTGAAGAGGATCTTAATGATTGTCCCTGAAATGTTTGAGAAGTTGATAAGCGATGCAGAGACACCATTGTATGCGGGTTGTAATGAATTCACAAAATTATTGGTCGTGATCAAGTTGTATAACTTGAAAACTCGCCACGGATGGACGGATAAGAGCTTTACCGATTTACTCTCACTACGAAAGAAATGTTGCCGAATGATAATGTGCTTCCTTCTCGGACGTATGATGCAAAGCAAATGTTGGGGTCTATTGGCTTGAACTATGAGAAGATACACGCTTGTCCGAATGATTGCATTTTATTTGGAATGAACATGCGTTGTTAAAGTCGTGTCCTAAATGTAATGCATCATGAGTATAAGAAGAAAGAGTCCGCTCCACAAAAGGTGTTGTGGTATTTTCCTATAATTCCTCGATTTAGGCGCATGTATCGTAGTTCGTAAGATGCAAAACACTTGACATGGCATGAGGATGAAAGGATTAAAGATGGTATGCTACGACACCCGCAGATTCTCCGCAATGGAAAAAATCAATATTGAGTATCCTAATTTCGGGGATGACCCGAGAAACCTACGCCTTGCATTGTCTGTGATGGATTTAACCCCTGACGGTATCGAGTAGCTCCCATGATACATGGCCCGTGATTTTGGCGATTTATAACTTACTCGTCGTGGCTTTGCATGAAACGCAAATATATGATGTCGTCTTTGTTAATTTCTCAGGCCCAAACAACCAGAAATGATATTGATGTATACTTGGCTCCTTTAATTGAAGACTTGAAGCAAATGTGGGAGGCCGGGGGTAGAGGTGTATGATGGGTTCGAGAGAAGAAAGTTTCACCACGAGGGCTATGATCTTTGGCACAATTAACGACTTTCCTGCATACGGCAATCTATCTCAGTGCAGTAACAAAGGGCGTGTGCATGCCCTATATGTGAAGACAACATGATTGGATGTGGTTGGAACATGGTAAGAAGAATATCTATCTTGGTCATCGTAGATTTTTGCCATCAACTCATCACTATCGATTGTGGAGAAAGGCATTTGATGGGAATACAGAAACACGTAGAGCTCCCCGCCTTTGTGACGCGACAGTATTTGAAAAGGTGGAAGATTTGAACATTAAATTTGGGAAGCCTTTTGCGGGAGAGATTGCCAAACGGGGTGGAAGAAAAAGTCGATTTTCTTTGAGTTGCCATCTTTGGAAGTCATTATATGTAAGGCATTTCATTGATGTGATGCATGTTGAAAAGAATGTCTTTGAAAGTGTCATTGGTACCTTACTCAATATGCCGGGTAAGACTAAAGATACCATCAACTCAAGGTTGGATTTGGTTAGTATGGGTTTGAGACCTGAATTGGGTCCGGTAAAGAAGGGTACACGTACATATCTACCTCCGGCAGCTCATACTCTATCTAGAAAGGAGAAGACTGTCTTTTGTGAGTTTCTTCATGGAGTTAAAGTTCCAGAGGGATACTCTTCAAATGTGGCGACTCTTGTATCGATTAAAGACCTCAAGTTAAAGTCTCTAAAGTCCCACGATTGTCATGTTCTCATGGAGAATTTGCTACCCATTGGTATTCGATCCATTTTGCCTAAGAAAGTGCGTCAGACCTTAACCAAACTTTGTTTATTCTTTAAGGCGATTTGTAGTAGAGTGATTGACCCTGGAAAGTTGCCAACATTGCAAAGAGAAATTACTTTGTCACTTTGTGTGAGCTTGAGATGTATTTCCCACCTTCCTTTTTCGACATAATGATTCATCTAATAGTTCATCGGTTAGAGAGACACAATTGTGTGGCCCATGTTACATGAGATGGATGTATCCGTTTGAGCGTTACATGAAGATATTAAAAGGATATGTGAAAAATCGATCACGACACGAGGGTTGTATTGTTGAGCGCTACATAGTTGAAGAGGCTATTGAGTTTTGCACGGGCTATCTATCTAGTCTTGAATATTCTCGTGGGATTGCCAAGGTCTCGTCATGCAGGAAGGATTAGTAAAGGGATGATGACAGAAATAAATTAGTGATGGTATCAAGGAAAGAACTAGAGCAAGCACACTTGACGTTCTTCACAATGATAGTGAGGTTGATTCATATGTTGCCAAGCACAAGGAGATTCTTAAGAGTCAATTCAGGGAAAGAAGCAAGTTTGGTTAGCAAAAGAACACAATAGGAGTTTCATAGTGTGGCTAAAACATCACATTGATGGTGAGTGTGTTTGAATCCTACTTGATTTCAAAAAGATTGAGATGGTTAGCAAAAGGTCCAAATATACATGTCTTCTCTTACAACAATGACTATCTAATGAACGAGTGCACTTTCTATACAAAAGAACAAGATGATCGAGTAAAATGCAAAATAGTGGGGTGACTCTTGTAGCTCATTCTATGCATGCATCCGATTGCCAAAGATAGAAATCCCATATATGCGAATATGTCTTACTTTGGCTTCATTGAACACATATGGGAGTTGGATTACAATATGTTTCAGAGCACGTGTTCAAATGTGAATGGGTTGACAATAATCTTGGGTTCTGATTGATGAATTAGGGTTCATGCGGGTGAATTTCAACAAGTTAGGATATAAAGATGAACCTTTTATTTTAGCATCGCAAGCTCAACAAGTGTTTTATGTCACCGATCCGATTAATATCAATTGGTCTATTGTTCTATTGGTGACAAAAATTTGTGTATAACAACGATGATGATGAAGCACCCGATGATGTTGGTGTTGAGGACGACCCGTTCTTGAACATCGGAACCAATAATAGGGAAAATACTTCTATAGAGGATGTTGTATATTTTAGAAAAGATCATAATGATGGAATTTTTATTAAATCGGAAAAAAAAATACCAAGACGCAATTGCAAACAAAATTTTATCTAGGAAAAGGAAAAGGTAATATAGACTTAATGATTTCTCGTTATTTTTATTAATAGATAATTATTATATTGTTTTTGTAAATTTAACAATAACATGGATTATGTTATATTGCAGTCGATGGCATCACTTAGTGATCATGAGATCTAGTGGTCAAGGCAAGTAGTCATTTATGTTATATTTGGTATAGCTTTAATTTGTAGCTACTTTTGAGTTTCATAATGTAAGTTACTTATGATGTTGTATGATTTGTAAACAAAAATATCTATTAATAGGTTGAATTTTGTGTGTATCTATATATTGGATTGTAATGATATTGGCTGAATTTTGTTGGAATGATATTTGATGAATTTTTTTGGAAGGGAATGAATTAATAGGTTGTAATTAAAAGGAGAATAAACAAAAATAAAAAAATAATTAAAAAAATCAGTCAATAGGTAGCGTTTTAAAGTTAAAACGCTAGGAATTGTAAAGAGGAGCTAGAGGATCCCTAGCGTTTCTGTAAAACGCTAGGAATGCTAATAAAAGGTGCTATAGCATCCCTAGCGTTTTACATAAAGCGCTAGGAATGCTAGTAAAGGTGCTATAGCATCCCTAGCGTTTTTTCTAAAACGCTAGGAATGCTATAGCACCTTTTACTAGCATTCCTAGCGTTTACTAAAACGCTAGGAATGGTAAACACGCTGGCGCTAGTTGATCCTCAGCGTTTTACATAAAACGCTAGGAATGCTAGTAAAAGGTGCTATAGCATCCCTAGCGTTTTACATAAAACGCTAGGAATGCTAGTAGTAAAGGTGCTATAGCATCCCCAGCGTTTTACGTAAAACGCTAGGAATGCTATAGCACCTTTACTAGTGCATTCCTAGCGTTTCTGAAAAACGCTAGGAATGGTAAACACGCCGCGCTAGTTGATCCCTAGCGTTTTATGTAAAAACGCTAGGAATGCTATTAAAATTTTTACAAAAGGCGCCTCTCATCTCCTCACACACTCACGCATACAACCCGAACTCATCTACCTAACTTTTCTCCACGAACAACCCGAACTCATCTTCGTTCATCTTCGTTCATCGCATTACCTCTTCGTTCATCTTCGTTCATCACCGTTGCACATTTCGTTCATCTCCACGCACAACACAGTTACCCATTTCGTTCATCTCCACGCACAACCTGGTTACCCATTTCGTTCATCTCCACGCACATTTCTCGGTATGGATTTTCTTTTTCTCCCGATTGTACATAGATTGCCACTTTGCTTGCATGTTAGTTATAACAATGTTCTCGTTATTGGCATTTTGAACAAAAGATTTGATACTAGTCTGTACATGGCTTCTAGGTTACTCTTACTCTAAGTTTACTCTAGGTTACTTAGTGCATGTTAGTTATAACAATGTTCTCATTATTGGCATTTTGAACAAAAGATGAACTCTTGATACTAGTCTATACATGGCTTCTAGGTTACTCTTACTCTAGGTTTACTCTAGGTTACTTAGTGCATGTTAGTTATAACAATGTTCTGTTATTGGCATTTTGAACAAAAGATGAACTCTTGATACTAGTGCGTACATGGCTTCTAGGTTACTCTAGGTTTACTCTATGTATGTTTACTCTAGGTTACTTAGTGCATGGCTTTGATCATTACTTTGTGCATGGCTTCTTCTATATTTTGTTAAGTGTTTGTTGGTTCTAAACAATTAGAAAGCTAAAACTCACCGAGTCTTATTCATTTGGGTGATTGCAAGTCGGATGGCATCACATAGTGATCACGATAGTAGTCGGGGTGGTGATGGGGGTGATAGAAACACAAAGAAGTTCACTCCCGAGGAATTACATCGAAAAAGAATATCGTCAATCGGATAAGTAAAGGACACGAGAAATATAAGGTAAGTTAATTACTAATTATTAATGTTGTTCTCTACCTTTCCAAGTTATCTAATTATTTAATGATTTAATTATTTAAGGTCCGATGGAGTGTTAAAGGTTTGCCAATTGGAGACAACGGCACAAATTTAATTAGCTTTATTGGTACTAAGGTGAAGCAAATCTTTCCAATTTCAATTAAAAGTTGGAATGAGAAAGATAATCGAGTTTTGCCTAAACCGAAAGATGATTTTTGGGACTTAATACATGTATATAATTTTAGACCTCTTTAATAATCTTATTTAGTGATTTTTTAGTTATATTTATTTAATCCATTTTTATGTATAACTAGAAACACTTTGATGTCGATGAGTCCCGAAGAGATTGGATCTTTCAAGGAAGCGGGAAGGTTGCATAGGGCTTACAGAGGCGATGTGGGAAAAAGTATTCAAAAGCGTCCGATGGGACCATCAGACAGAGCCCCAAAGATCGTATGCCGGAATTATAACTAAGGAGGATTGGACCAAATTTGTAGATATACGCACTACAGATCCGGATTTCCTGGTTAGTATATTAATTATTTAAGTTATATATATATATATATATATATATATTTCACAAGTAGATATCATTCATTAATGTATACTTATCTTTTTAAATAGAAAAAGAGCAAAGCGAATAAAGAAAGAGCTTCTAATCCCGAGTACCCTTATAGAGGAGGTTCTAGTGGATATCAAATTCTCGAAGAAAGATTGGTAAGACACAATTAGTTTAATTTATTATGATTTAATGAATCTTTTAATTTACAGTTGATTAACAATTATTAATCTTAAATAGTTACTGGAAGAGGGGAAAGATCCAACTCAAGAATCCCTTGATAAATGCGATTATGCAGTTAGAGGCCCGACAAAACAAGGATGGGGAGATTGTGGATCCGAAAACTAAGGAGGTCAAGGACAAAATTGTAAGTATTCCAAAATTCATGAAAAAATTGCAAGTTGGAATTTGTGTCGACTATATTTTTTAATCCGTTACTCGATTTTTTTGACACGTGAACATATTTTTATTGTCGATTAAATTTCTTTGACACTTGTTTATTATTTTTATCCGTTACTCGATTTTTTTGACACGTGGACATATTTTTTATTCTCGATTAAATTTCTTTGACACTTGTTTATTATTTTTATCCGTTACTCGATTTTTTTGACACGTGGACATATTTTTTATTCTCGATTAAATTTCTTTGACACTTGTTTATTATTTTTATCCGTTACTCGATTTTTTTGACACATGGACATATTTTTATTCTCGATTAAATTTCACTTGACACTTGTTTATTAATTTTATCCGTTATTTATGTTTGTGCATCACAAAGCATATCACAATCTGTATCACAAGGAGATTTAACAGATTGTGATGGTCACCAAGATGTCCTTGCTCGTGCCTTGGGAAGGGAAGAGAGAGTGGTCGGATTAGAGGTTATGGATATGGGATTCTCAGACAAGCGTGTTTGGGCCAAAGAAGAGCCAAAGCAAGGGTGCGGGGATTGTAAAGTCATGGCGGAAAAGTATGACGAGCTATCCAAGAATGTTCTTTGTGCTAATGGAAGAGAGACAGATGTTTAAGCGACTCTTGGCACAAAGGATTGGTGCACCATCCCTGTTTGCACCACCCCCTGCTTGAACCTATTGAGCTCTTTGCACCCCCATAGCGCCCGAGATAGTTGCACCATCCCTTCAACACGTGTATTTAACAAAACTCGACTGTTTTTTTGTACATATGTATTTGATAAAATTATCATGTATATTTATTTTTCTTTATAATTGATTTAGGATAAGCTGTGAATGTGAGCTATATATTGCAAACCCACATCGAAAGGTTGCAGTGGGTTTGATATGTAACCAATTGAGTGCCACATCGCACAATCGGGCCATGCACGAAAACCATTTGAGAGTTAGGGTAGACTATTCAATAGAGGGTGCACCATTGCATTCCAATTGCTAATGCGGATATATTTATCGTGGATCAAGCACTTAGTACTTTTGTGGCATGGCTTTGAACAACTTGTCGTTGTAAGTGACAATATTTTTGTTAATAATTAAATGACTATAATGTGTGTTAACTAACTAGCTAATTAATCATTTTTTAATATATACTAGGTACCCCATGTGTCCCGACCTTCCCTTCCATGAAAGTTTCCCAACCTTCCCTTCCACTACCAAACTCTCCGACCATCTTCTATACAGCCGGTCCAACATGTTGGTCAATTTCCCAATGATGAATTCCGAACTACATCGATTCTCTAAAGGTCCACATTCAAAAAATGAACCAGGCGACCAAATTTATTTACCGCCCGATAACATTGTGGGCTGGATCGATTGGTAATGATCAACATCGAGGATATGAAAGCTATAGTTGAGATGGATTGGGCCACCGCCATCGATATCGAGTATACGAGGTATGTATTAAATTATTTGTACACAATAGTTGTTTATATTAGAGTATATATTAGAGTATATATATGAGGATCTGAAAGTTGTATATATATTATTTATAGGTTTTTGTACAATCGTCTTCTGGTCCCTTCTCAACGGACACATAAGTATTTCTTCTTGTGTCCGGCTTGTATAGTTGTGTTTCATAAAGGTAACACAGAGGAACGCATTACGGCTAAAAAGAGTGAAGTACAAAGTTATATCCATTCACGCTTCATGGAAGCCAAGCATTTGAAGGGCGACTCTTTATTTTTGGCACCACTCAATAATGGGTGAGAAATTTAGTCTTCAATCACTTGTTTAATTATTTTGAGGATTGTATTATAGTGTAAATTAATGTGTACTCATTCGTTCTTCATTTACTTGCAGGCAAAATTGGGTACTCTTTGCAATAAACCCTAAGCAAAATGTTGTCTATTATCTGGATTCACTTCAAGGCCATTACAACGTCTACGAAGACTTCGTAGAATCGGTTGAGAGGTGTGTATGTGTAACCCTCTCATTTTAATTTGTATAATTTAATATATGTATTTTGTTCAACTTAACGTTATATATATATATGTATGACGTTCTGATTGCTTTGAAAGAATACTTGGGATTATCTACGAGTAAAACAAGATGGCTACCCATAAGCGTAAGCTTTTTAAGAATCATTCTTATAATTTTAATTGATTTTTGGTCATAAAAATGTGACAATTAAGTTATAATCTTTTGCTTTGTAGTGTCCTAAACAACCAAATAGCAATGATTGTGGGTACTATGTTATGAGGTATATGAAAGAGATTATCACTCATGACAAAGTAATAATCCCAACCAAGGTAACTACTTAGATTTATTTTTATATTGATATTATAATACTTACTCACATTTAATAAACATTTTAATTCTAATTTTATTTCATTTTTTTTCAATATTTTCCCGACTTTCAAAAACTCGAATTACTCTGTTTGAACAACTTACAGTAAGGGGGAGTGGTGCCATTATGTTTCTAGCTTTTTGTAGCAAGTTTTGAGATTCATAATAGTTTAGTTATTATTTATGTTGTATATATTGGATTTATATTATGTTGTAAGTACTTCTTAGAATGATATATATTGGATTGGAAATATTATTTGATGAATTTTGTTGATGAATTTTGTTTGAATGATATATTGGATTGGAATGTATTTTCGAATTTGTTGAAAAGGGACTGAATTTATAGGTTGTAATTAAAATGGAGAACAAACCAAAATAAAAAAAATATTTAAAAAAAAATTCAGTCAATAGGTAGCGTTTTAGAGTGAAAACGCTAGAAATGAAGTTAAAAATTCATTCAATACCTAGCGTTTTAAAGATAAAACGCTAGGAATTGTAAAAGAGGAGCTAGAGGATCCCTAGCGCTTTTTTAAAAACGCTAGGAATGCTAATAAAAGGTGCTATAGCATTCCTAACGTTTTATATAAAGCGCTAGGAATGCTATAGCATCCCCTAGCGTTTATATAAAACGCTAGGAATGCTAGTAAAAAGGTGCTATAGCATCCCTAGCGTTTTATATAAAGCGCTAGGAATGCTAGTAAAAAGTGCTATAGCATCCCCAGCGTTTTTATAAAGCGCTAGGTATGGTAGTAAAAGGGCTATAGTATCCCTAGCGTTTTAATTTAAAGCGCTAGGAATGGTAGTAAAAAGGAGCTATGGGATCCCTAGCGTTTTTATTTAAAACGCTAGGAATGGTAGTAAAATGAGCTATGGGATCCCTAGCGTTTTATAGAAAACGCTAGGAATTGTAAAAAGGCGCTGGGTCAATGGCTAGCGTTTTATATAAAACGCTACGTATGTCTAAAACACGCTGGGTAAATGGCTAGCGTTTCTTAAAACGCTACTAATGGGGTGTACGCATTAGTAGCGCCAGCTTCTCTAGCGTTTTAAAACGCTACCAATGCCCAAAAAAAACGCTGACAAACCTTGTACGCTGGCGTAGTGAAGGAAATCAGAATCAGAATCAGTGGAGAAGGGGGAAATCAACCACGAAGATGCTTAATCAGAACAAGGAGGAAAACGAAAATTAAGGAAGAAAAGAAGAGGAAAAACACACCTCAATTTGCAGAAACGCGAGCGTGAGACCATGGAAGATGAAACGCGAGCGTGAGAGTTTCCAGAGTTGGCTTCCGTGTTTTTAGAATTGGCTTTCGTGTGTTCACAATCCGATAGGATAGATAGTAAGATAGGATAATTCTAACCTAGCTAAACATAAGGATAATAATTACACTATGCTGATAGGATAGGATAACTAAATGGATTATTTAATCATATTCTATTGGTGCAACAAACAAAATATTAGAGTAGGATAGGATAAGTCTATCATATCCTATCTCCTTATCCTGTGCACCAAACGGGCCCTTATAGTTTATAATCTGACATATGGAAACTTTCGGATCCAACTTTGGCAAGAGATAATGGGCCTAGGAGGTGATCATTTGTAAGTAAGCCCAGTAGCACCATTATAGATACCACTTCACACTCTAAAATATGGTATGCTTTTTCCACTCCTCTCATATGCCCCATCTTTATTATGGTCTGAGTTGGGCGTCAGAGTGCTTGCAAGTGGCGGCCTCCCCACGCTTCACATAGGAGTTGATACCATCTTAGACCTCGGCCATGTCATCTCGGATTTTGGATTTCTATCTCAACTTTACCACCGTGAGGTATGTTTTCTCTTAGTGAGTTTCGTTCGAAACAAAAACCTTTTACCCTTTTGAGATTTATGAGATTTATGTTTGAAGTTTCTTTAATATTTAATTGTACATCTAGTTTTTTGAGTAATGCTTTATAAACGCTGTAATACTCATATTAATACTGGAAATATGTTTAAAAAAGAAACAATTTTACTTGTGTTTTCCTAGAACTTCAGGGTATACTTTTGAAAATTAACCATGTCTAAAGAATTAAGGTTTTAAGTAGCGCTATGAAAAATGGAGTGTTACAATGATTTGCATTTGCACTCTCTTAGCAAATTAGTAGCAATTATTAGCATATTGAAAAACCTTGAGTATCCATTATATGCTCTATAATAAATGTAACATATTGAAAAAGATGATCTTTTATAAAACCACTAACAGATATCACAACCTGCAGAACTATTTATAAACTACTATTCAAATGTGAGTTTGTATACATAGATGATAATTAAAACTCAGAATTGCTAAAAATACAAAGAATGAATCAGTGAACAAAGTTACAACACTCAAGTTAATAGCATAAAACGAAAAAATGCCTACAAATGTGATAAAACAAAAAGTCACACCAGAGTACTCATGTCTCCGAATCTGTAAGTTTGAGGCCCTACACTAGAAAAAAAACGGCAATTAGTAATTGGTTGAAGTTGATTTGTAGATTTGAATGAAACGAACACCGCAACAAATCGGAAAATAAAAAATGCCTCACGAAGACAACAAACAACAATAACGTCGCACCCGGACGACAAGAAAAAAAAGACGAAATAATAATTGAGTGTAATTAAGCTTATCTCAATAAAGGAACTCAGGAAGTGAAGTTTACCAAAACAATTATAAAGTCAAAATAAAGATAAAGAAAAAGGAAGGAGAAAACAGCCAAAAGAATATAGATGGCAGAGATTGATTACTAATAGAGTAATTATGAGTGGGCATGGTTGACAAGTTGAGACGGTCAAACGATGACATTTATAGTGCTACAATTGTCACGGGTTGACAAGTTACATAGTAGAGTGATTACTTTTGCCGAATGTTCTCAAATTAAATTCAATTGAGTCATTAGTAAAAAAAAAATTGAAATGAGTCGAATGATACGGATCTCTTCCAACTTAAACAAAGTCTTTGGTTCAAATCTTGACTTGGACATGCAGTAGTGTTAAATCTCTTGAGTAAAAGCTTTGTCGTTTATTGTATTCCTACCTAACTCGAGGGATTAGTCTCTGCAGTTGCGCGCAGAGGGTACTCAATTTATGAAAAAAAGTGGATTGCATCACTAAATCCACTTAGATTTCTGTGCGGTAACGTGGAAGTCACTAAGATGCTAAATAGAGGTTTCCTATGATTAATAGAATGATAAAGGCTCCACTTAATGACTCATGCAAAATGAAGACAAGAAAACAATCTCGGACAAATCGACTAATTAAACAATTCAGTCTCATCCTATTGCATCCATGATTAGGATATTTTGATCCATGATTTGCATTTGCACTCTCTTAGCAAATTAGTAGCAATTATTAGCAAGTTAAAGTCGATAAGTGTGTGTTTTGTTTTGAGAGAAGTTGTGAAGAGAGAATGAAATTATATAAGGTCAACCACTTTTTGTAGTCTTCTATCATATGAGAAGAGTAGGGTTGGAGGGGTATTTTTTTTTGTTTCCTATTTTACCTTTTAATTAATTATTAGGTATTCTTTTTCATTATAGGGGCTTTTTTGACCATTTATAATATCACTCTATATTTGTCTGTTTTCCATTTCTCCTATATTTTTCTTTAACCAAACACTACATCAAATCTACCATATTTCTCACATTTTTCTCTCTTCCCACTCTCTCTCACCTACTTCTCTTTTCACAACTTCTATTAAAAACCAAACACACAACATATGAAATAAAATAAACTCTATTAAATCTCTAAACTTTAATTAATTTTCTCTTTCTTAATTGTTCATTAAACTATAAGAAAATAATAAGTAGTCATTTAGTTTATTAAATACGTCTGGATCCCTAAAGTTTAGTGAATCTGTCACCTTGGTCCTGCAAGAAACTATTCTAATGCTTTAGAGACTAATTTGTCAGATCTAACAAACTTTAGGAATAATCAAGTAGGAGAGAGAGAGAGAGAGAGAGAGAGAGAGAGAGAGAGAGAGAGAGAGAGAGAGAGAGAGAGAGAGAGAGAGAGAGAGAGAGAGAGAGAGAGAGAGAGAGAGAGAGAGAGAGAGAGAGAGAGAGAGAGAGAGAGAGAGAGAGAGAGAGAGAGAGAGAGAGAGAGAGAGAGAGGGAGGGAGAGAGAGAGAGGGAGAGAGAGAGAGATTTAAATATTTAAAAAGTACTCTAATCATATTCACCATCTAAATTAGATGATCAATATAGAGCCCGTTTGTTACGACTTATTTTTAAAAAAAAATCATTTTTTTTAAAAAATAATCACTTATGACGACATGTTGTGTGTTTGTTACAGATTCTTAAAAAAAATGAAAAGCTTAAAATAATCTAAAAAATGCTTCATATGAGAAGCTGTTTTGAGTAGCTTCCCATGAAAATCAGTTTTTTAAGAATGATTTTTTTAAAATAAGTGATTTTCAGTATGTTACACAAACACAAAATCACTAAAAACTAATATCTAAATTATTTAACAACAAAATCACTTATTTTTTAATCTGTAACAAACGGACCCATAATTACATTGATTTCTCTTTAGTTTTCTACATTAAATTTCGAATTTATATCAAAATTTCAAAGAAACATATAAAATATATTTACTTATATTTTAGATTATTAATTATAAATAAAAATAAAATAATCTTATAAAGCATCAAATAATTTTCAATTTACCTGAATTATGCAAAATTAAGACATTTCTCAACAATCATAATTTTAATTATATATGTATGTATCAATTATGTTGCTAAAAACAACAAAATAATCAAGTTAGAAATTACAAAATCATAGAGATGAAGTTTCTCCTCATATTTGAAATATGCTAAAGAGCTTGATTGAGAGAATTTCTCAAAAGAAATCATTATGATTGAAAAAGATGTTGAAAATGAATACAAGATGCTCTTTATATAGAGCTTAACAAACTAACTAAAAGATTAACTAATTCCTCACAATTACAACAACCCTAACTGAATCTATATGCTTGCGAAGACGTTAATCCTATGCCTGGGAAGCTTTGCAAATATTAGATCTGCAAACAGCGGCTCCACAATCAGATCCATGTTCAACAGAAACGAAACCAAAACGCGAACTGATGTAGACGGTGGATCCAACACGAGTTCAGAGCATCGCACATTGTAACCTTTGTCTTTCAAAGCTCCGCCTGGATCGAAGGAGAAGAATGAGAATCTTGAAGGTTTTGTGAAGACGATCATCTCCGGTGAAGATACTGATGTTGGCGATTGAGTGTTCCCAAACTCCAAGCGAAGATGATGTAACAGATCAGATGCAAGCGCTAACTCTGTGTGCGAAGTGCGAACATAATCTAGTGAAGCAAGAAGAATCTTCTTGAAAAGTAGAAAATTGATTTCAGAATTGGAACTTTTGATCCTCTAAAATTTCTCTTCATCTTTAACTTCTGGTTTGATTGCAATATTTTGAGCCACACAAACTCTATCTGAATCTTGATTGAAACTGAGACTGTTTTCCTCTGTTTCAGAAACTGAATGTTGCTCCATTTTGTTAGGATTCAAAAACACTTCTTCTACTTCTGATTCATATGCTAAATCTGTTTCATCTTCTTCATCTTCAAGATCGTTGTAACTTGCGCAACGGTATCGCTCTGATACCATGTTAGAAATTACAAGATCATAGAAATGAAGTTTCTCCTCATATATTTGAAATATGCTAAAGAGCTTGATTGAGAAAATTTCTCAAAAGGAATCATTATGATTGAAAAAGATGTTGAAAATGAATACAAGATACCCTTTATATAGAGTTGAACAAACTAACTAAAAGATTAGCTAATTCCTAATAACAATTACAACAACCCTAACTGAATCTATATTTCTAATAATAACAACAACAACAAAATCATAAAAGAATGGAAGAGAGAGAAACTATAGAGAGAGCGCAGTGGGGAGAGGAAAAAACGGGAATGCGAAGGGTCTCCTCCATGGAGAAGGCAATGGCGACGGCTGGCAGGTGGTTTAGGGCAAGAAAAAACGCCCTAGTGTTCTCAAGGGAAGGATGGACATTGCAAGTCGGTGGGAGGGAAGCTTAGAAGACACCATCTCCTTTTACTTCTCTGACTTTTCAGATTCTCATGGTGCAAAGGAAATGTTCAGGGCTTTTGCGTTGTATGGGAAGGTGGTGGAGGTCGTGATTCCTCCAAAGAAAAACAAATGGGGGAAACGTTTTGGCTTTGCTCGGTTTGTTGGCATCAAGGAGCCACAGTTCTTTGCGATTAAACTTGATAATATTATCTTTGGTGCTGATAAACTCCATGTTAACCTCCCAAGATTCGTTAGAGCAGCATTTCGGTATTTGGGAGAACAGTAGGAGTGAGGAGGGGTGTAGTCCTGGAATGAAGAAACGGGCAAACCAAGAAAGAAAGGAAGAAAAGAAGCATGAGGTGGTGCGGCAGGTCTGGCAACCGAAGGGTTTGGCAGGGAAAAATCTGAACGGTATTAGTGAGGCTGAGATGAAAAGAAGGAATGTTGAAAGGAAGTTGGAAGGGCTGGAAACGGATGCAAATAACAAAGATTCAACAAAGCAAAAACTCATGGAGAATACGAACAGGTAGAAGACTCACGATACCATGGATTATGCGAGAAGACATAGAGGCTATGGTAGAAGGAATACGTATGGACGTGGGGTAGGAAGGATGCCATTCCATAAGGCGTGAAATTTCTTTGAAAGGTACGCGAACCATTCACATTACGATCAAAAAGTTGTTTATTTTAGGAAGAAGAATTTAAGTGGTGTGTGGTATAATGCCTCCACCGAAGAGCTGGATCACTACAAGAAAAAGCCTCATTTGCCACCAAAATTAGCCACGGAGCCCTGTCCGTCGCTAATTTGCCACGGATTTGCGACGGCATGTGTAAAAATTGAGAGCGCGAAATTTCCCGCTGGTGTTTGCCACGGATTTGCCACGGACATGTGAAATGCCAAAAATTTGCGACGGACAGGCCGTGGCAAGTCCGTGGCAATCCAATTATGAAAATAAAACACCCATCCCTAAATCTCTTTTTTCACGTTCTCCTTCACATTCTCCTTCTCTCCACAGAAACTCCTCACCCTCTCGCTCTCCTCCTCACCCTCTCGCTCTCCTCCCTACAACCCGCCTCCTCACTCTCAATCACCACCACCTCACCTCCACCCACACTCCTCCCCACCGTCGTGCTCCTCGCTCCATCATTCTCCTCAACTTCGACGAAACCCTAACCTCACACTAGAAACTCTCGTTCTCTCACTCAAATTCGTTTCTCGACCCTCTCCTCTCTTTCTTCCTTTTCGTCTCTCCCTCTCTCTCCTCTCGCCACTCCGTTCTCATCTCACTCACGAAGTTGTTTCCCTCTCAACTCGCTCACGAACGACTATTGAAGTAGCAGCGAGGTTTGTTCTCTCTTGGTTCGTTCTCACTCTCTCTCTGGGTTTGTTCTCTCGCTATCTCTCCCGCTCTCGGTTGATCTGGTTTGTGGTGTTTAGGGTTTTGTTACATATGTTGTGGATTTGTTGATTTTGTGTATTTAGGGTTTTGTTGCATATGTTTTCTCGATTGATTTTGATTATTTGATTATTTGGGGTTTTTTTTACAATTTTTTCCTTTTAATTTGTTGTTGGTGTGGGTTTTATATTTTTACTGATCTTTTTTGTTTGTTTGTTTGTTTAGAACAAGAAAGAAAAAGATGGGTGAGGAGAATTATTGGCGCCTTGAGTTTATACGTGGTGTCATCGGTCTCGATTGTGATTTGTAACAAGACTTTGATGAGTTCACTGCATTTCATTTTCGGTAAGCACATTTTTATGCAAGAGGTTGATTACTTATTTATTTGTTTATTGATGATTGTTAGTGTTGCTGCTATTTTCTTTCAATTTATGTGCTTTTTGTATATGACTTAGTTGCATAGTTCAATTACTGGAACTGAGATGTGATTTCATTTCATCCATGAAGTTTTTGACTTGAACCCTTTTTCAAAATTTTGTTAAAAGGTGATAATGAAGGGCAAAGCAGATTTTCAAAATAAACAAATCATCCATCTACCATGCAGTGACTCTCCAGTTTATTCAAGCGATGTTCTATTTTTTATGTTTTATTTTGACATTCTGCATCTTTTTCAAAATGCTTTCTGTGTGTATCTGTGCTGTGTAGTACATCTGCTCTGCATAAGCCACAGTAGTGGCAGGCTGACAGCACCATCTGCCATATTATTATGGTGATTTTTTTGGTTGCTGCCTCGAACCAACCACCTTCTACTATCTACCATTAGTAGCATATAAGGTCAACATTTTTGGTTCTTGCAAGTTGCAGAACACTCATTTAGATACTGATAAAGTAATTGCTGTGAATTTTCTTTGTAATGTAAACATCTACGTTTAAATCATAAGATAACCATCCTTAATGTAAGTTAGACATATCAAAAGTTCAAGATGATGAAGTTGGTGATGGAACAACCTCTGTTGTTGTATTGGCTGGGAACTTTTAAGGGAGGCAGAAAAGCTGGTTGCAGCCAAAATTCATCCGATGACCATAATAGCAGGTCCATTTCTTTTCTTTTCAACTATGGTCCAAGTGCCCGTATGAGCTTATTTTGTTTTGTTTTGTTTTTATGTTGTCAAATTCTAGTGACTCGCATTTTTAGTGTTAGGCAGTTACCTCACTAGTAATTGAATTGGTGAAGAAAACTATACTTTCCTTATTGTCCATCTATTATTTATGTGTATGTTGTACAGTACAACAGATCTTTCTTTGGTGCCTAACATCTTTAAATATTCCTTTGGAGGTTGATATTGTGCAAATAAATGAAGAACTTTCTCGTTTCTATAATTGAGTTGTTCCTTCTTTGTAAATAAATAAGCACAAATTAATTGACAACCAAAGCAGTCGGTGAAAACATTTTATATTCATTTTTTTTTTCTTTCGAAGGCCCCCGCCACATATATTCTTCCTTTAGTTTGGTTTCATCGTCGGCGGATTCTCCCTCCTGCCAGAAAGATGGGTAAAAAGGAAAATTGTGGGAAGCATCAGAAACATAAAGCACAAAAGTTTGATAATGGTGCTTTAAACACCATTTATAATTCTGATGGATTCGCAGAAGTGTTATCCCTCTCCCTGGGGCAGCTTAATGTCATGATTGCTTTAAAATGATTTTCTTCCAGTGATGCCTATGTGATTAAAAATGAGTGTATTGGACTTAATCGGTTATTCTTTTTAGGTTTTCGAATGGCGGCTGAGTGTGCTCGCAATGCATTGTTACAGAAGGTTGTGGACAACAAAGAAGATGCTGGTATTTTTCCCTTTTGAATATTTATTTTGGGGGTTAGGTTTTACCATTGGCTTGTTAGCCTTTGAACACATTGTTCTCATTAGGATTTTTTTATTATCGTGTTTACAGCAGGGAGAGCATTTTCGCGTCTCAATAAATAATATCTAATATGTGAATTTACGGGCATATGCAGAGAAATTCAGGTCAGACTTGATGAACATTGCAATGACTACTTTGAGCTCCAAAATTCTCTCACAAGACAAGGAGCATTTTGGAAAATTAGCTGTAGATGCTGTGATGAGACTAAAGGTAAACTGTGACCACCCTACTGATACATATTTCAGTTTTAGTGGATGCAGTAGATAGTGCCTGCATCTTTCCTATGTTTCCTTCCTTGGACCATTTGGAAAAACTTTGAAGATACAATGTGGCTGTTATATAATCCAACAATTTAGAAGTGCATTGATTTAGAAGTTTGGTTACAATGCTGGCTGTTATATGATCCAATGATTTTATAATCCAATGTTACACTATGAATATAGCTTTTCAAATTTCTTCCACTCCTTAAACAACCTCATTTTCAGTTTTCTAATATAATTTCATGATAGACAGTTTGGGCCTTACAATGCTTTGTGAAAATATTCAATTAAATAATGCATTGAATCTTGGCAATATTTTGACCGGCTTATGGCAGTAGTATTTCATCTGTAGCAATGGTTTTTCCTTTCTCCTAATGGCTTAAGAGTAACGAATGTTCTCGGTTGACGTTTTGTACAGTAAGATTTTTTTTTTTTTTTGTATTTCTGTGCAAGCTTTGCATGTAGATATTTGATTACACTTTGGGAATTTTCATCGTAGTGATCTTTTATTGTTACAAAATTAACTATATGCCTTTTCATGCTGTCATTTCCATTAATATTTCTTTCTGGTGGTAATGTTTCAAATTACAGGGAAGCACCAATTTGGAAGCTATCCAGATTATAAAGAAACCGGGAGGATCACTAATAGACTCATTTTTAGATGAAGGGTAATATTACTAATAAGTTGTACTATCTTTTAATTTTAGTATGCAATGCCTTTTTTTTTGATAGTATGCAATGCTTTTATTCCATCCTTTTTTGAATCCTGGTGTTTCTCTTTTGTTTTACTCTCCTGTATAATGAAGCACTTGCATATTTTTCCCGCAAGTAATGCTTATCATTTGCAATAGTCTGGGTAAAAGACAATCCTTCTGAATTGGATTATATTTTTAGATTTATTCTTGACAAGAAAATCGGTATTGGACAACCCAAACGCATAGAGAATGCAAATATACTGGTTGCAAACACTGCCATGGACACAGACAAGGTGAAGATATATGGAGCTCGTGTTCGTGTCGACTCTATGGCTAAAGTTGCTGAGATTGAAGGAGCTGAGAAGGAGAAAATGAGAGAAAAGGTGAATAAGATAATAGGTCATGGCATCAACTGTTTTGTCAACAGACAGTTGATATACAATTTTCCAGAGGAGCTCTTTGCTGATGCCGGAATATTGGCTATTGAGCATGCTGATTTTGATGGTATTGAGCGTCTGGCTCTGGTAACTGGTGGTGAAATTGCTTCAACCTTTGATAACCCCTGAGTCTGTTAAGCTTGGGCATTGTGACCTTATTGAGGAGATTATGATTGGAGAGGATAAATTGATTCATTTTTCTGGTGTTGCAATGGGGCAGGCATGTACAATAGTTCTGAGAGGTGCTAGGTACTTTTTCTTCTTTTGTTATTTCAACTTTCTTTCTGATGTTCTTTTACATATTCGGGCATTTGCATCATAATAACATATCACTTCCAATCATCAATGTTAGATATACGGGGTTTTCATATTCTGGCAGTAGGATTTGTTTGCAACATTTTGTTGCTGTCAATTATGTCTGTTCCTTGTAGATCATACAACTTGATGTGAATTGCTTAATTCAAATGACTTTTTTATTTGGTTTCCGTGCTGACTTATTGAAGGTTAAAAGTATTGGATAAATTGTAAGCTTATTGAGTTCATATTTTGATGGTTTTGGTCATCGCACTGTCAGCTGGACATGTGTAGGACTCTTTTGTATGCATGAGTAGACACCTGTTTTTTTAGCAAATTTAAATGGAAATTTTATTCTGTGCACATTAAGTCTGACATATCTGCTTTTGTGGCAGCCACCATGTTCTTGATGAGGCTGAGAGGTCATTGCATGATGCGTTGTGTGTGCTATCTCAGACTGTCAATGACAGCAGGGTGTTACTTGGAGGCGGGTGGCCTGAGATGGTGATGGCAAATGAAGTGGATGCATTGGCTAGGAAAACCCCTGGAAAGAAGTCTCTTGCTATTGAGGCATTCTCAGGGCACTCTTAACTATCCCAACAATCATAGCTGATAATGCTGGTTTAGACAGTGCCGAATTGGTTTCTCAGCTCCGTGCAGAGCACCAGAAGGAGAGGATGCACTACTGGAATTGATGTTATCTCTGGTTCGGTAAGTACATTACTGAGAATTGGGTAGATTTATTTGAGTGAACATAAGTTTGAGATGCTACATCTTGATGTATCATACTGCCTATGTAGGCTATGTTTCTTTTCTGTTTTTTGTTTGGCTAACGTAGTTTTATCTGTGTTTTACCTCTGGAAGGTTGGAGACATGCTTGAACGCGGGATTTGTGAAGCATTTAAAGTCAAGCAGGCTGTATTGCTATCTGCAACAGAGGCAGCTGAGATGATCCTAAGAGTTGATGAAATCATAACTTGTGCTCCAAGGAGGAGAGAAGATAGAATGTAAAAATCGGTAAGGGTCCAACTTCAATTGCTTGGTAAGGATGATATATTGATATTACTTGCTTGACTTGGAGTCAGAAAAATGTAAATTCTGGATTGTACTAATGTTTGTTAGTAGAAGACTATTAGTAATTAAATGTTTTGCACATGGATTGTACTACTAATGGATTGTACTCATTTATTATTGTGGTTATTATGTTTTGCTTTATATATGTTTATTAATTTTGATATTGGAGCATTCATGTGTTCTGTATAGATATAACTATTAAATAGATTTTGGAGGTATGATTTAATTTTTTTTTTATTTTTTTTTTTTAAAATTTGCGACGGATTTGCGACGGAGGGTGTCAAAATTTGCCACGACTTTGCGACGGAAATTTGCGACGGATTTGCCACGGGTTTGCCACGGAAAAATTTGCCACGGAAAAGTCCGTGGCAAACGATTTGCGACGAGCGTTTTTGCCACCAATTTTTGTCCGTGGCAAATCCGTGGCAAATGTTGTTTTGCCACGGAAATTTGTACATTTGCCACGGAAATGTCCGTGGCAAATCAGCGATTTTCTTGTGGTGGATGGTTTTAAGAAAATGTATGTGGGTATTGTTAAACATGCCAAGAGTACTCATATGGTTCAGGAATGGTTTAACATGCAAGGCTTCTTCTCTATTAAGGTAACCCCTATGGGCGCTAACAGTGTCCTCCTTGAAGAAATGGAGGAAGGTATTATCTGAGCACTTATTGAAGATGCGAGAGGATTGGGTGTATGAGAAGTTTGATGACATTAGAAAATGGGATCCTGATGACGTTGATAACGAAAGGTTGGTTTGGGTTCGTTGTCATGGTATACCGGTTCATGCCTGGAATAACGAGTTCTTTTCGGCATTGGCTCGCAAGTTTGGCTCCTTCTTGGGTGTGGATGAGAACACCAGGAAAAGAAGTCTCTGGATGTAGCCAAAATCTTAATACGTACAAGGTGCTACGATGTTTTCAACATGGTTGTACACGCTACAATCAATGATTCAATGTTTGATATCAAGGTTTTAGAAGAATGGTGCGGACCGATGTATTGGGAAGGTTTAACTTCGGCATATGATTTTAATAAGGAAGAATATAGCTACAATAATGACTCTGATAGCTCTGTGGAGGAGGAGCCGCCATTATTCCAGGATGTGGTGCCTCCTGAGGATGGTTTTGAGGATGAGGAGGAAATGATTGTCAATAAACTACTGGAATTGGAAAAATTGAACCCAGAAGGAATAAGTGAAAACTCTAATGCTGAAAAGGCGCCCAAGGAATTAGTAAATGTGGAACTTAAGGGAGACAGAATTAGTGGGGACGACAATGACTTGGTGGGTGAAGGGAATAATGAGGTGTTGATTATGAAGGATGGCCAAGAAAAGGAGGGTTTAAAGGAAAAGGATAATACAGTGCTTGATCAGGTTGTATGTGCTCCATTGATTGCCAACCATAATTCAATATCGTTGGTGGAGGTTGAGGATTGTAACTCGGGGGTTCAAGTAGGAGAGTATGAAAGGATTGAAAACAGAGTAGTAAATGGGCCTGTCGTTACACAAGCTAAGAAAGTTGCTTCGGATGAGGTATTGGAGAGTCTCACCCTCAGTAACTCTTTTGGGCCACTTATGAGGAATACGAGGAAATCCAAAAGCAAAGGCAAGTCAACTAACTGTAGTATTGATTGTGAGAATGAAGTGAATCAAGGTGTGCTAGTTGGAATTGTAAATGAGGAGGCTAGGAATCTAATCCCATCAATCAGCCTCTCTAATGGATCGAATGGTAACTCAAAGCTTCATGTGGTTGTGCGTAATCCTCCTGGCTCCAAACTCTCACTGTCACTTAGTGGCGATTTGAATGGGGCGACCATAGGAGATGTTTCAGAGGAGATTCGGGAATCCAAGTAGGTAATGAGAGGTTTCGGATAGATCATGAGTTGTCTGTTGCCAAAAAGATGTGGAGTTTTGCCAAGGAAAATTTGGGAGTCTTGGGGAAAAGCAATGATGAGGAATATGAGGGTAGAATTAGGTCTCTGGAAGTTAGGGATCAGACTGCGAAGGGAAGGAAGGAGAAAAAAAATGGTTCTCAATGAAGATAGCAACACTTAATATGAGAGGGTGGGGGGGCGCTGCAAAAAGAAAGCGCCTGAAGAAAATGATTGTTCAAGAGAAAATTGATTTTTGTATGATCCAAGAAACAAAACGCTGTGACTTATTGAGAAGGGCGGTGGGTAGTATATGGTGCGATTCAGACTTCGATTGGCTGAGCAAAAATGCAAAGGGCATGTCGGGAGGGTTACTAAGCATATGGAAATCAGATCTCTTGGAAGTTATGTTCTCCTTCTCAGGTGATCACTTTGTTGGGGTCTGTGCTAAAATTCAAGGAAGACTTTGCTACTTGGTGAATGTATATTCAGCGTGTAATATGGCCGGGAAAAGGAGACTGTGGGACAACCTAAGAATCTTAAAGAATGATTTTGAGGAAGGAGATTGGTGTATCGCTGGGGACTTTAATGCAGTTTCTTCCAGGGAGGAGAGAAGTGGTTGTTCATCTAGTTTCAACAATATGGAAGCAAGAGAATTTTTGTCGTTTTTGGAGGATATGGAGTTAGTAGATGCGCCTGTGTTGGGGAAGAAATTTACCTGCTTTGGTTCAGATGGTAGGGCGAGCCGACTAGACAAAATTTTGTTGACGGAGGGGTTGATCTCAAGGTGGAATGTAAGTGCACAAAGTGGATAGGTGTGAGAGAAGTTTGGACCATTGTCAGCTTTGGTTGGTAAATTCGATGACTAATTGGGGACCAAAACCTTTTAGGTTCAATAATTGTTGGCTAGAGCATGCGGGATTTATGGATTTTGTCAAAGGATGTTGGAATTCTTTTCAGGTGAATGGGACGACTTCCTTTGTGCTAAAGGAAAAATTGAAATTGTTGAAGGAAAAACTAAAGGTGTGGAATCGTGAGGTGTTCGGGTATAAAGATCTGAAAATAGAAAATATAGTCCGGGACTTGAATGAGGTGGAGAGATTGGCGACAGAAGGGGGAGGTGTTGATGATGCACGAAGGAATAAGCTGAATGAGGAATTTTGGAAGGAGCTCGACGCAAAAGAAAGTCTACTTGCACAAAAGGCTAGAGTAAGGTGGATTGCGGAAGGTGATTCGAATAGCCGCTTCTTCCATGCGTGTATGAAAGGAAACCGGAGAAGAAGTTACTGAAACTTATGGTGGAAGGGGAATGGATAGAAGATGTGGGGGCAGTTAAAAGGGAGGTAAAAAGGCACTTTGAAGAAAAATTTAAAGAAGAGGACAGTAATAGGCCAACACTTGATGGGGCGAATTTTAATCAAATCTCTGAGCAGGACAATGTGTTGTTAATTGAACCGTTTTCACTGGATGAGATTAAGGAGGTGGTATGGGAGTGTGATGGAAACAAAAGCCCGGGTCCGGACGGGTTTAACTTTAAGTTCATAAAGGAGTGTTGGGATTTAATTGGAACGAAAATATTGAATTTTTTTGAGGATTTCTACACAAGTGCAAGATTACCAAAGGCGATAAGTGCATCTTTCCTTGCCCTTATTCCTAAGAATAGTAATCCACAAGGTCTAGGGTAGTATAGGCCAATCTCTCTAATTGGCTGCTTGTATAAGATGCTTGCAAAGGTGCTAGCGGGACGTTTCAAAAAGGTCTTGAAGGGAGTAATTTCGGATTGCCAAAGTGTCTTTCTCGCAGGCTGTCATATCCTCGATGGAGTGGTAGTTGTTAATGAGATCATGGATTTGGCAAAGAGAAAAAAGCAAAAGTGCGTGGTCATGAAAGCAGATTTTGAAAAGTCCTATGACTCTGTGAGCTGGTCATATTTGGAATACATGCTGAGTAGGTTGGGGTTTGGGGAAAGGTGGAGGAAGTGGATGCGGGCGTGTATCTCGTCAAACTTTATATCCGTGTTAGTCAACGGCAGCCCAACGGAGGAGTTTGTGGCTCAGAAAGGGTTGAAGCAAGGGGATCTGCTTGCTCCTTTTTTTTTTTTGATAGCGGCCGAAGGTTTGGCGGGGTTGGTGAGAAAAGGAAATGAGTCAAACAATCTTAAAGGATTTTGTATAAATAATTCTCTCACGGTTGAGCTTTTGCAATTTGCGGACGATACAATACTTTTTTGTGATGGGAGTGATAAGAGTATATGGTGTTGGAAAGCTTTATTAAGAAGTTTCGAGATGGTCTCAGGCTTAAAGGTAAATTTTGCAAGAAGTAGTGTGTTTGGCTTGAATGTCGAAGAGAGAGCTATGGAGGGAATATCACACTTTTTAGCATGTAAGGTAGTAGCGGTTCCTTTTAAATTTTTGGGGATACCGGTTGGGGCAAACCCGAGGAGAGCGAGCACGTGGCAACCTATTATAGACTCAATGAAGGCAAGGCTAAATAATTGGAAAAGTAGACAATTAACGATTGGGGGTCGTGTTACACTTATCAATTCGGTCCTTGCGTCTCTTCCGTTGTACTTCTTTTCGTTTTACAAAGCACCTAAGAAGGTCATCTCGGAGATCACGAAGCTACAAAGAAGATTTTTATGGGGAGGTGACGAGGAAAACAAGAACTTAGCATGGGTGAAGTGGGAAACTATTTGCCTACCTAAAGAAAAAGGGGGGTTGGGCATAAAAAATATAGAAGTGTTCAATGTGGCTCTATTGACTAAATGGCGATGGAGAATTTTGGTTGAAGAAAATAACACCTTATGGAAGGAGGTTTTGGTGGCAAAATATGACATTAAGGGAGATGGCCCGATATTTCTAAGAGTAGAAGAGGTTGGGAGAAAAAGTCGCTATGGTGGAGGGATCTATGTCTACTTGGTGAGGACATTAACTTGCAAGAAGAATGGTTCAGCGACTTGGTAAAGATTAAATTAGGCAACGATAAATTGGTGAGGTTTTGGAAGGACATTTGGATTGGAAGGGATCGCTTGGCAGATCTATTTCCGAATTTATTTAATTACTGCAGGACGGTTTCGGGCATTGGACGGACAGGGGCTGGTGTTGGTCGTCGGAATGGTCGTGAAAGCTGCACCGCAAAACGCAAGATTGACAAAACCACGATGGGCGAGTTGCATTTCTTTATTACGCATACTGTAACATTGGCTCGGTCTGCGCGGATAGTTGGCGATGGTTACCGGACTACGAACGGGTTCACTGTGAGGAAGTGCTACGAATTATTGTTGAATTTTTCTGCGGGGACAAAACCATAATTGATCCGGTCTCGCAAAGAAAGATGCGAGAAAAATTTGGAGAAATGACGTGCCCTCGAAAATACAAATCTTTGCGTGGAGAGTCATTTTGAGGCGAGTTCCAACTCGGGTTGCACTACACAGAAGAGACATAATTCAATCGCAAAATGATACAAGTTGTGTTTTATATATGTTTCCGGGAAGAAGAAACGGTGGAACATTTGTTCTTGGTGTGTGAAGTTGCCAAAGCTATTTGGAGGAGTGTTTTTGCGTGGATAGGGGTTTCGGCTTGTGAAACGGATAATATTGTCGCTCATTTTGTGGAATTCGGGACTTTTTTGAAGGGGAAGAGACAAAGAGGCGTTAAACACATTATATGGATGGCGGTTATTTGGAAATTATGGTTGGCTCGAAATAAGGTAATTATCAACGGGGAGGCGGATCCTATGCCGGTTATACTAGCGGGAATCAAGGACACGGCTTGGTGACTTGGACGGATTGGTTTAATTGTCCGATGGGTTGCTTCTCAATGTTGTAATCTTTAATTGTTCTGCATCTCAACACTATGTACTCTAGACCGGAGAAGCAGTGGGCTAGGTTGTTTTATTCCCACTGTTGCACGATTTTGTGTGAGGTACTCTTTTTCCTCTCTGGGTCTTTTTCCCAATGGGTTTTGGTTCAGGGAGGTTTTGAGGAGGCTCCCCCCTTACCATTGTAATGGTTGGGCACGCGTAGTGCTCCTATCAATGAAATCTTTGCTTATCTAAAAAAAAACAACAACAACAATAATAATAATAATAATAATAATAATAATAATAATAATAATAATAGTAATAATAATAATAAGAAGAATAATAATATATACTATGACAAAAATATGAGGTCATAGTGAAGTAAGCTAGAGGTGTACAAGCTGACAAACCGATTAAGAAAAGAAATGATGGATAGACTTATGTGTGAAGACACAAAGTAGTGACTGATGACCTCCCCACATGCGTGTGAGTGAGGAAAGAGAGAGGAGGGAAGGAAGGGGGACAAAGACACACACGAGGGATTGAATATTACAAAGAAATACAAAAAGAGAAGACACGTGAAATACAAAACGGAACAATGTTAGATAAACATAATTTTCAAAAATATCTTTTGAGTGAGTCTTTTTTACGATAAAAGTAAGTAATTAGTGTCATTAATTGTTAGAGGGGAGGACAGAGTGGATTTGAACCCTACAGACAAATATTACACCAATAATGTCAATTAACTCAACCAAGTGAACTATTCTTCAATGACACAATATAACTTGTACATCACACAAAATAAGAAATGGTAATTGTTCCGGGGTTTCAATAGCACACTTCTCCTGAATTATGATTAAATGACATAAACAATCACTATTTTTAAAATGAACACTCCTTTCCCTTCTTTGCTAAAGATTTATTTAAAAGGCACAAACATCCTTCTATTCTTACATAATAGAAGGAAGGTGTATGTAATCTAGGGGAGGTCGATGTTTAATTTAAAGCAGAGGAGGTGTGTGTTATTTTACCAAACTCGGGAAGTGAGTATAGTTTACCTTATTTAATTTCTTATATTGTGAAACGGAAACTTTTTCTTTTTTTTTACAAAAAGAAGTTGTATTGATCATCAAAAAATATATTTGAAGATCACATTGACTAACAAAAAAACATATTTATTAAAAAAAATTAAAATGTTTTTCAAATTTTTTATATTAAGAGACATAACAATGCGTCCATGTATATTCAAGAACCAAAATAACTGTATATCCAAACAATTTTGAACACATACCTGCTCTCTTTCAATCTTTTTTTTTGAATGACAATTATAACACTATATTAAAAATATGAGTAAAAAAGCTAAGTACGATGAGTACTCAGTTCAATATAATGAGAACACACCCACACACAAAGGATTCACAAAAAACTCTATTACCGAGAGATATATAATCAAGAAGATCAACACATCACTCATAAAAAAGACAAGATGAAGACTTATCCTTGAACTAACGCCAGGATAGAGATATACCCTCTCTATGCGAGGTACTCTTTTTCCTCTTTGAGTCTTTTTTTCATTGAGTTTTGGCTTAGGTGGGTTTTGAGGAGACTCTCCGTTCCATTGTATTGATTGAGCATTTCTTGTGCTACCTATCAATGAATCTTTGCATATCTAGAAAAAAGAGATATACCCTCTCTCTTTCAAATAGACACAAATTAAGACAAGGAAAATGAGAGTGTGAAGTAGATTAAGACCGCAAGGTACTAGTATGGCCCACACGTGTTTTTGTTAGTGATATGGTAACGTGTTTGACTTGTTGCCTTGTCCTATATTTTAAGAATTTTCGTTGAATTTTATAAAGTCAGCCACAAATATTTTACGGGTAGATATTGAAAGTTGAAGTACACGCACTGGTTTTTGCACGCGAGAGATAAAGTCATAATGGTCTTGTTTACTTCTCAAACTTCATCACCGAATTGTCACTGTTAACTAAATTAACCGGTTATAATTAATAAACCAACTTGAACAAAGTTTGGATGGATTCCTTTAATAAATGAAATCTTTATAAAGTAGATATTGATTGACTTATTGGTAGTTCTTAATGTTGTATTTGCGTGTCAGATATTTTCACGGACATGGTTGTAATTACTCATTCTGTCCCATTTTGTTTCATAGGTTTAAAGTTTTGTGTGTATTTCTTTAGAAAAATGATTGAGAGTCTAGATTATTCTAAAAGTATTGTGTAATTTACCATTTAACACTTTATCTCTGTACATAGATAAATATGAATATTTTATTGAATATAAAATGTTGCCATAAGCAATAGAGGTATAAGTGGAAAAAAGTATTAAAAATTTAATTAAAAATCTAACACAACAATCAATTTGGAACAAATTGATTTTGCTAAAACAACAAACAATTTGGGACGGGGGGAGTAATTAGTTTGATGATGTGATTGATTTGGTATGTACCAAGTGACCGAAGTGAGCTTCGTTGATGATTAGAGTATGGGGTGGTACATGTATACACTCTAATGTCTAAGTCAACAAAAGGAAGAGAATGAGCGAGGTAAAAAGTGATTGGTGTGTATATTGTAATCAAGTGGGTCCATCAGGGCCATCTGAGCTTACGTGAGCGGCTGTAGAAAGCGCGGTCGGGCGTGGCGGGAGGTCCGACGTGGTGGCCGGGTGGCGATGATTATAATCAGAGCCGAGATTGTGTTATGACTATGTGATGGGATCTTGATCGATATCGACCATTGGATTAGTGTGTAGCATGTGGTCCTCACTTGGTAGCTATCTATATATGGGCCTTGGAGGCGGCCCAGTCCGGTACTGGACTTCAGCCTAGTTTGGAAAAGTTACCAGCCAAGCAGAAGTCATTTTGGTTAAAGCGACTTTGGCTTGAAGTCGATTTGAGCTCGTTGTTGAGATCCAAGATGAGAGGTTGAGTTATTGGACTAACGAAAAAGTGTGCCAGCAAGACACTCACCGTAGATATCAAGTTCTTCATGTACGAAGTTCTACCCAGCAGGATGAAGGTTCGCCCGCCCTTCACAAAGTTTAAGGTGAAAGCCCTTTGTTGTCTACAACTTTTTCTGATGCAGCTTCATCTGAAGTGGTGGGTCTTCTGGTGCACCTTTCAAGAGGTTTGAACCTACCTCGGTTGTGATGTTACCCTCAGATTTTTTTTACTATCTTCGGGGTTCTTAGGTCGGCTACTAAAAATAACTCAAGACAAGGGTTGGTGAGCTTTAAACAGTCGGTGAAGCTCTTCCAGCTCTACAACTAGTCACTCAAAGGATTCAAAGACCAATTTTTTTACGTGGTGGCCAAGAACAAAGATGCCAAACCAGTTGTTTGTACCTTCACGTCGGTTGGGCTGACACCGAAGTTTCACTTCTATTGGACTAACTCCCACTTCGACCGTCCAAAGTATGGATGGTTAAAGTCTGATCTTACCAAGAATGATCAGGCGAATCTGTAATCCATTTGGAACTAGGTCGATGGGTTTGATCAAGGGGAGAAGGGGAAGAAGAGGTGCATCGATATCCCCACTATTCTTCAGTGTAGTAGTAGCATATAGCTGAAGGACTTCTTGGGTTTGATTGTGAACCGAAGAGTGTGAACTCTCCTCTCTTAGTCTCTATGTTTTGTTTTATTGGCTATTTTTGCTTCCATGTGAAAGTTTGCCAACTTCAGTGAGTTAGAGGCTCGCAAGAGTTTGGAGATGATTTTCACCCAAACACAGAGGCTACCCCTTGGTCAACTCTGAGGTGATGCAAAATGTTGTCCTCTAGGAAGGAGCAAACAACCCACTGAAGGGGGGGGGGGGAGCTTCCCAGGCTAGTGCAGGATCAAAGAACCCTTCCTCGTCGAAGTCTTCTCAAATATCCAAGAAGCACAAGAGGATCTCTACAAAGGGAGAGCGAAAAACTCTAGAAAGGACCTTTCACGACGCCATTATGGTTGGTGAGGAGGGAGTTCCTTCTTAAATGGTTGTCACCAACCCGTGGGATTATTTTTTGTCAACGTGGCTTGCCGTGGGGACGATCTAGAGAAACAAGTGGCTGAAGTCAAGCCAATGAGGAGAAAAATTTGTAACCTAAAGCTAGCTCTTTGACAATCCCAAAACGACCTTCTCGATCGCAACACAAAGCTGGAGAAGGCAAAGGGTATCATTAACTATACCGCGCAATCTAAAGAGAATCGACTTGTCAAACTCAAGCGATTTGACAAAGTAGAAAGCATGCTAAAACTGTTAAAGGAAGAGAAGGATTAGGTTGAAAACAGGCTTCTGATGCGCTCACTAATAAAGAGCCGAGAAGAAGGTTTCTAAAGCACTTATCGAGGTGTAAAAGCTTAAGTCTTAGAATGCTAACCTTAAGGGCGTAAAGATGATGGAAACCGCTGCATCCAGTCAGGTTGGCAAGCTTGAGAAGGACAATGCTAGGTTGGAAGGCGAGCTTAAGGCCCCTGAACCAGATTTTATCAAGTATGGGAATGACTGCC
The DNA here is from genome assembly GCA_020916435.1 of Oxytropis ochrocephala. NCBI lineage: Eukaryota > Viridiplantae > Streptophyta > Magnoliopsida > Fabales > Fabaceae > Oxytropis > Oxytropis ochrocephala. The sequence continues at coordinate 52,199,301 of CM037088.1, forward strand.
TAAATATGGCGTACTTAAAGTTTGATGTCAATCTTTTCTGACTTCATTGAGCAATCAATGGAAGTCTTCATGGATGATTTTTCTGTTTTTGGAGAAACATTTTCACTGTGTTTGTCAAACTTAGAAAAAATTCTTCAAAGATGTGAAGACACTAATTTAGTGCTTAATTGGGAAAAATGTCATTTCATGGTAAAAGAAGGTATTGTACTTGGTCATAAAATATCTAAAAAAGGTTTTGAAGTGGATAAGGCCAAAATTGAGGTAATTGAGAAACTACCACCTCCATCAACAATCAAAGGGATTAGGAGTTTTTTAGGACATGCATGATTCTATAGGAGATTTATCAAAGACTTTTCAAAAATTTCAAAACCATTGTGTATGCTCTTGCAACATGATGTGCCTTTTAACTTTGATGAACTTTGTATGGAAGCTTTTCAAAAACTTAAAAAGGCATTGGTGACAGCACCAGTAGTTGTAACTCCAGATTGGAGTAAGCCTTTTGAACTTATGTGTGATGCTAGTGACTTTGCAGTAGGAGCAGTCCTAGGGAAAAGATGTAACAAAGTGTTTCATTCCATTTATTATGCTAGCAAAACACTCATTAAGGCTCAAATGAACTACATTGTAATAGAGAAAGAGTTATTAGCAGTGGTTTTTGCTTTTGAAAAATTCAGATCATATTTGGTTGGCACCAAAGTGATTGTGTATACAGATCATTCTTCTATCAAGTATTTGATTTCCAAAAAAGATGCAAAACCTAGACTAATAAGATGAGTTCTCCTCCTTCAAGAATTTGATCTTGAAATTAGAGATAAGAAGGGGGTGGAAAACCAAGTGGCTGATCATCTCTCTAGACTTGAAAGTGAAAATGCAGGTACAAATGAAGAAATCAAGGAAATTTCTATGCAGGTAGATCAAGGAGAAACTGTCAAAGAAGCAGTTGGTGTGCCTACACCTAGTGCAGGAGCATCACAAAAGCAGTCAACATTGATAGCTACAAGCCCTGTAGCAACAATCCATGAAGTGCTAAAGGCCTTGAATGAAAAGAAGGAGATGCTAGGCTACAAGAGGAAAACAATGAAGCCAACTCCTACAAAGAAAATGTGGACAATGAGCTCACTCTATGGTGTACAGGGTGCAGAATCACAATCTGGTGCAGAGGGAGAAGGTCAGAAGGAAAAGATCAAAGAAGGAACTGAAGAAGCTGCAAAAGAAGCAATTGAGAAGGAAACTCCCACAGAAGGTAACAAAGAAGCTGAGAAGGTAGCAGAGCAACAACCAGAGGAAACTGAACAACAAGCTGAACAAACTCCAGTGCAGAGTGGTGTGCCTGCACTTGAAGTTCCTATCTGAGCTACACGGATGTACTACACAGTGCACTGAACATGCAGAAATGCCTGAAGCCAGTGTGGAAGATCCTGGTGTGCCTACCTCTGATGTGTCTGCTTCCAAACCAAAACCAAAGAAAATGAGAGCCAAACATGTTGCTGCTGTGAGAGCCAGTCCCAGAATCAAGAAGAAAGAGTAAAAGAACCTTTTAATGTTGTTTCAGTACTATATATGCTTAAATAGTTTAGTATATGTTTTAATACTATCTGTGCAGCTGAAGTTATGTTTTGAACTACTTTTGTGAACCCACTTTTGCATCCATTGTTTACTCAACTTAGAGCAGTGGGGACACTGCTCACATTTAAGTTGTGTGGGGGGGGGGGGAGAGTGGAGAATAGTATATGTTTTGAATTAAGTATGCACTATGTTACAGTACTGATTGATATATATATATTATGTTATGTGTGTTTAAGTAAATTATTTAGTGTTTAAGTAAAGTGATTAGTGTTATGTGAATATGCAGTGTTAGTATTATTAGATGTATTTAACAAGCATGTGATGACATGATCAAATTGTTTTTTACAGTAGAAAAATTAAGTACATCATATGTGAGTTAGACTTAAATGATTATGAAGCATGATCAATTCATATTGTCTTTCCAAAAGTTTATTTTTCAAAAGTGTATCAAATGAGCTGAGTTTTAATGATGAAAACGAAAAGAAAAAGCATTGTTTTCTAGAAATGATCAGTTTTATAAATTTTTTGACACAACAAAATTGAGTTTTTGAAAAGAACCATGCTAGATGAAAAGCTATCTAAGGCCAAGGAATTTTTGGAAAACTAAGGTCAAAATTAGATTTTTACTAAAAATGTAGAAGAGCATAAAGAATTAAGTTTGGGGGAAATTCCATGAATACAAAGGCAACTGTGTGAGAGCTTGGAGAGTTAATGCCATTGGATGACAAAATTACTCAAAAGTGTCACAAAGTTCAAAAAGCTACACTTGTCTGAGTCATATAAACTGAGTTTGTCCCTTAAGTGCAAATAAATTAATAATGAACAAAAAGTTCAAAGAAATGCATGTGGAGGTCAGTGAGGAGGGCAATGTACGCTACAAAAATACTCAAAGAGTTACAAGTGTATCTACACAAAGTGTACCTACACCACCTACATCAAATGCACCTACACTCAAAATAAGGTGTACCTACTTTAAAAAAATGATGTATTTGCACTCACTGCATTACATCAACAAAAAGCAAACACCAAAAATAGAAATAAGGCAATTAGCTCAACAAGTTTGAAGCACCAAAAGACCTTTGTTGTGCTTAAGAGTCCCCCAAGCCTTAAGGAATTTGTTAGTCTCGGCTATACTTTGAAAGATCTCTAAAGGTGACCAAAAGTGTTCCACATTTTTCAAGAGCTAAAGAAAAATGGAACCAATTGATACTCAATGAGACACACACTCACACAAATGAGTTTTTATAACTCTGAATGTTTTCAGAAAAGCAAAGACATGGAAAAATTCCTGAAAAATGAAGCTCATAGAAGTATACATTTTCAAATATTTTTTTTGAAAAGCATGAGTTGAGATGTCTTCATGATTGTGGTAGTCTTGTGTTTATTTCTTTGTGATTGCTTGAGGACAAGCAACAATTTAAGTTTGGGGGTGTGATAACTCTATTTTATATAGAGTTATTCATACACTTAAACTTAGATTATTGTTTATTTTCAAGTACATTAATATGTAAATATAGCTTATTTATAAAGAAACAACATTTTAAGGATTCAAAAGGATTAGGACAATGAATTAGGCAAAATGCACATATCTTGTTAGGTTTGATGTTTTGTTCAGTGCAGCTACACTAGGAGTGCCCACACCGCCTACACTAGGAGTGCCAACACTGCCAACACTGCCTACACTTGCTAAACCAGCACTTTGCACTAAAACATCCAAGGACCAATTTGATGCTTCAACACTTGATTTGTGACGTCATGCCTAGTCATATGGAGCAGATCCACTTGCTGAATTCGGCGACCACTATCAAAGACAAGTTGAGAAGCTCACTCACTCAAGGACATGTGGCACTTCTTTATTGTACCACCCATGTGAACTTCATGCAAACGACCAACTTGAGAAACTTGCTTTATGGGAGGTCTGCAACTAACCATGGTTACTGATCTCAATTAATATTTCGCGCCAAAGGAAACCCTTCAAGGGAGGAAACCTCACTTGCCTATAAATAGAGGCCATATCTTCACTTGCAAATCATCCTTCATCCAATTCTTAAAGGATCACTTAGTTTATTTATATTCTTAGCTTAGGTTTAGTTTTTATTTAAGTTTTTGAAGAGAAGGAAGGTAAGGAGGTGCTTTACAACCACTCCCTTCACTTCTACTTGGAGGAAGCTTGTGTAAGGAAATCATCTTGTACTTCAACTTGGGAAACTCATGAAAAAGATCTCCTATTTGTGTAATCTCTATCCCTTTGAGTTCTTTTGTTATATTACTCATTTGATTATGCTCTTTGCAGATTCTTTCTATTATATTATGAGTAATATGAGCTAAATTCCTTTAGTTGAGATGTTGTAGCCTTGTAATGAACTTCTAAGTAAGTAAATGTGGTCTATATAGTGTATGCATTTTAACTCTTGTGTAATACTTCTTTCAAAACTTATTCTGGAATTGATCACTTTAGACTAGGTAGACTTGTAGCAGCAGACATGGGTTACATTTAAGAAATCAAGAGTTAATAAGAATGAGTGTTTGTAACACATTCTTTGTTGAACTAGCTTTAATAAGGAATTGCTTGTTAAAACCGTGTTAAGTCCTAGACTGTCATACCCCAATTTTGTCTGGCTTAGGTCAAAACCCTAATTTTCCTAAAAATAAATAAATAGAAGAGAAAAGAGCATCATGCATTGCATTCAGGGTTCCAAAAGTTATTTCAAAGCTTCTAAAATTATTTTTGGAGTTGGAATGCACTTTTTGGACAAACTAGGGTTTTTCAGTGCAAAAGGGTATTTTAGTCATTTCGCAAATAAGGGACAATTCCTCAGGATAAGTCATTCAACATGCATTTCAAGGTATTAGAGGTCATTCCTAGGGTGAAAAGTCATTTTTGAAGTGAAAATGTGCTTTGGGCAAAGAACTAGGGTTTTCAGGGTGAAAGGGCATTTTGGTCATTTCATAATAAAAACAGTTTTTCGTCCCAAAATCACTGAGCAATCATCAATGAATTATTTGAGGAAGATTTGTGCTTAATTGTGATTTTTTGCGCATAAATATTAAACCTTTTGGCATAAAAATCAAATTTTTGAATAAAAGGGTAAAATGGTCATTTCCTTTGAGGTGGGGTCAACAAATCAATTTTGGGATTGGTGATATCATGGAATTTAGAGCCCAATGATTGATTCCTAGGATAGGCCCAAAGTAGAAAAAATCTTCATGGAATAATCAAAAGGAATAAAAAAAAGGAGAAAAGGAAAGGATAATTACAAAGGTAGTGGGGAACAAAAAGTACAATGACAACTTGCATTTTTTTTCTTTTTTTTCTCTCCCTCTCCCACACCTGGCGAACAGCCCTCCTTCCTTTCACCCTCATTTTTTGTGTTTCTTTAACACCCTCAATCCATGTGATGATGAATCTCCACCCTCCGTTCAAACTTAAAGTCTAATCCTAGTGCACCTCTCAAGATCAATGACCAATATACCCCTTAACTTGGTGACCAAGTTTCAAATAAACACACATGTTACCCAAGTCACTACACAAATGCTTCGTAGAGAGTTAACATTTAAAACATGATAGAAATTTTTGATGGGCATTTCGGTCATTTATCATGGGATGGAAGAGATGCACGTTTGGTTAAAAAATGTGAGCAAGCTAAAAATTTGGAAAACTGAGTGACTTGAAACACCTTGAGCTTGCAACGAAGTATGGCTAAACTTTTTCAAAAGAATTATTTGTCTCACAAGAATGCCTCACCTCTCATCACAATCTTTCTCTCAAAATTATGTTTTTTCGTTTTTATAATGCATGATGTAAGTATGCAAATGAATGAATGTGCATGAAATGAGAATGCGAATGAACGAATAAATGTATGTGAAATGCGAATGGGATGTATGTGTATGAAATGATAATATATGATTTTATTCGTCATGTCGGGGAATTATAAACTTTTCATTGGAGAGTAAAGTACAAAATTTAATTTTGACTCAACGTGCAGCTTCTCTCCAAGGTAAAGATTTTAATTCCACGACTGATCATAAAAGTGCATGCAAGATAGATGTTTATTTGCTATATGCATGTGGTATATTTTCTAAAAGGTAAAAAAATGATTTTTTTTTTTTTTTTGATGATTTTTTTGGATAGAATACGGTATGCATAAATATTTGTTTGAATGCGAGGGTATAAAGCTCCTTTGTGACCCTAGAAATGTATCTTATGGAGTGGGTCTAAAGTTTCCTTTATAGTGAACCTCACAAGGATGGTTCTAAAGAATCCTACACATGGTTCCTAGAGCCAAGGACTCGGTCAAGAACACCGACCCCCAATAATAGGCAAGCTTATTAGAAGGGATAGCATCCTCAAAAGGAATCAAACTCTAGGTGAGATTTTCGTGACCACCCAACGAGACGCACGCCCCATGCAGCCATCACTACACAATCTCGTTCTAACTTAAGTTTATGCTTGAGTCCGGGTAGAGGACTTTTCTCACAGGTGTGTGAAGTGTATAAGTGCAGTGTGTGTAGGAGCAATTTAAAATAAACCCAAAGCTGCAAAACAAACAAACATACAAGTATCGTCTTCTACCCTAGGGTTTACACAAATAAATAACATAATTATGTAAAGAGCAAATAAATAAATAAAAGGGTAAGAATTGAATTAATCCTAAATTATTTAGACTAGGTTTTGACTCTCTAAAAATAAATAAGTCCCCAGTGAAGTCGCCAGCTGTAGCGACTGAAAAATCCGGGAAATGATTCTTCGAAAGGTTCTTAGGAAGCCGCCACCAAATTTTAGTTTAAGGGCAAATTCGGAAAATCCCTTTTAGTTTTAAGATAAGGCTGAGTTTAGGGTTCGGGAGTCGTTATGTGTGGGGAAGGTGTTAGCACTTACACGACATCCTATTGTCTAATTAATTTAAGATTTATTTAATAATTACCCTTTTATTTGTAGAAAAATGACTTATTTAAGTTTTTGTTTTTAGTGCTTGACAAGAGTGGACTCTTGCTCCTACGTACCTCCGGATGCAATGGAGGAATCAAAGCTACGTAGTTCTTCCCAAAAAGTTTGTGGGTTGGTGTTTTTAGTGTAGGGATCCTAGGATTCCTTGAACTGCATCTGACTCATCGATTCTTAGACGACTGACTAACCCGATTGTACAACCGACTTAGTCCCCTACTTTTTGAAAATAATTTTAGAGTTTTTTGAAAGAAAGTGGTTTGGTGTGAGGTGGTCTGTTTTAGAATAGGTATTCTAGAACTCTGAACTATCTGACTCATTAGTTCTAGAACGCTGACTAACCCGGTTGTACAACCGACTTAATCCCCTATTTTTAGGAAAATGGTTTGCTCGTATTTATTAGGTTTGTAGGGTTACTGAACTGTACAGCTCATTGGCCCTAAAATAATGACTAACTTAGGTTGTACAACCGACTTTAGCCGTTTAATTTTTAGAAAAATAGTTTATTCAGTATTTGTTAGGTTTGTAGGGTTCTTGAATCATGCAAAGCTCATTGGCCCTAAAATAATGACTAACCGGTTTGTACAACCGACTTAGCCGTTTATTTAATTTTCATGAGAAAGATTATTTATGTTTGAGTTGGAAAAGAATTAAAAACTAAAACAGGGGTGCAGATTGTAAATTCGGGTTTTATTAATAGCGGGGTGTGTAAAAGGAAGGCCCAGTTCGCATGGGAGAGCCCAATATGCGAAACCGGGCTTAAGTGGAGAGGAGGTGTGCGCATAAATAAAGGGGGTGCGAATAGCGTTCTGAACAAAAAATAAATAAAAAAGAGAAAGGTACTATATAGGCCCAACAGAAATTAAACCTAAACCTAAAATTTATTTCTCCCTTCCCTTCCAGCTTGCTGCGGCGCCGAGAGAGCCGATAATTATATTGTTGATTTTCAAATCCTCCACTGACGATAATCGTAGAAAGCTTTGTATTCAACTTTAATTTCCACTAGCTTTTTCTATTACAATTCATAGAAACCCATAACAAAGTTTATACCTTCCATCTTGGCATTGAAATGCCATATATTCCTAGTTCCGTATTTTTTCTAACATTCAGTTTCTAACATTCAGTTTCAAATTTTATTCTGAACCATATTTCAAATCCTATTTAATTTTAATTTTTTTTATTCAGTTTCTAACATTCCTATGGTTCTGTTTTCTAATTTATACTGATCGGCTAGCAAAAAAGGACGATAAAGACGAACACTAAATGAGTTCAACATATTATTTTGAAACGGTATAGATAGAAATATATGAGACCAACCTAGTTTCCAGCCTCTAACATTATCCTTTCACTACTCGTTACTGCTGCTGTTGAACTTCGCTTTGCTGCTACTGCTACTTCTTTGCTCTCAAACCGGGAATTCGAAAGTGTGTTTAGCGGGTTAGGGTTTCGATGTGAAACTCTAATCCTATTTTTTGGGTGATTTTAGCAGTAGTTTTCTGCCTTGGTTTCTGTGTCCTTTTCACTGAATTTGACTGTCTATTTATAATAAAATACTAGGTTTTGCATTAATGATTTTGATTTACCCTGATTTCTCTTATTTTTCAGATTTGAGATTGAGACTTGGGGACCAAGACTAGGGTTTGAGAGAGCATAAAGGATCCAAGTCCAACTATTATTTGGGCTAGAGCTGTGTATATTTTGTATTTTTTTTTATTATTTTCGGATTTCCTTTTCTCTTGTACTTTTGGTATATTATTTTTTGTATTTTTTGGACTTTTGGATATTTAAACACTTTTAAATTGTAAATAAAACTAAGTAGCATTTTTTTTGACATTTTTGGACTATATATGCTCAAAATAAATTAACTGCACAAAATAAAAATAATAATAAGAAAAAGGAGTCGGAATTGCGAGAAATCAACTCAAATAAGCCCCATTTGCAAGGAAACGACTCGGATAAACCTAATTAAGTTCGACTAGGCCTAAATACGAAGATTCAACTAAAGAATGTGCAAAAAGATCGATCATTCGCGCGCATTCTCAATTTAAATAACGGTATTTTAATTTAGTTGAACGGGGTGATTGAAATTGGTTCGGGTTGGTAACCGAGACGCTATACTAATAATTCTCGTAATCATGCGACTCCAAAACACGCCCCTAATAAAAATAAACGACTAAAACAAGAAAAAGAAGACGGACAAAATTGGGGTATAACAGCTGCCCCTCTTTATTAATATTTTACTAGAAAGTAATGAGCTCTCGAACTTTCGTAGTAGAAATAGGAATAAATATAAGATAGACGCTAATTTTGTCCGTTTAATGGAGAAGCAAGAAAGTTTTAAGAGGAACAAGGAACGGCTAACACTCGGTGCATTAACCAGAAGTTAAATGAAGGGTCATCAAGGACCTGAAGGAGCACTAAGGCTCTGAAGGACCACTCCGGTCCGAAGGAGCGATAAGGCTCTGAAGGACCACTTAAGGTCCGAAAGGTCGCTTAGGCCTTAATTGAAGGACCATCGTGGTCCGAAGGAGCGCAATTAGCTACGGTACTAATTAAACGATGCGAGGGGGCCTTTATACTCGGCGGCCATGATGGGTCAAGATCGGTCTAGAAATCGATATGTTGACCATGAAGGACGACACCGTGTCTTAGGCCGACACAACTAGTCCGAAGGACCACGCTGGTCCGGAAGGTCCGTCGGGCTCGACTACGACGTTTGCGACACGGGCCACTTAGGGCAATCGAAGGAGCGTAGTGCTCTCAAGGACCACTCGGGTCCGAGGATCAACTTGGTGATACGTGATACGATATGAGATCAACGCTTAAAGCTACCGACATTAGAGGAACAAAATAGGGACTAACACCGATCGTGCTTATCCGGGCACACCTAACAAATGCATCTACCGAGAAAAGGAAAACCAATCTACGTTTGATGAAGCAATTAATGGTGCAAGCAATGATTGGTATCCGTAGGATGTGGAATGACTTTTTCCTTTTCTCTTTTGCTTATTGCTTTTCGCTTTTTTTTTTTTTTTTGTTTTTGTTTTGTTTGTTTTATTTTTTTTTTATTGAAAAATGATGAATGCCAAATGTGCAAATGAAATGCTCGGGTGCAAATGCTATGGTGCATGAGGTGATGATATGATATGATGTGATATGATATGATATGATATGATATGATATGATGTGATATGATATGATATGAGTGATTGGGGTATAGAAACATTTTTGGTAATGACGAGATGTGAGACTTTAGATGCGAGAAATAGAGGTGAATATTGATCATTCTTTGAAAAGAATAGTTTTGATTCAATACTTCAGCAATCTCAATGTTGTTATTTACAGACACTGATGTGAAAAAGTATTTGCAAGCTCGTTCATTTTTCTCTTCCATTTTGATGCCCCATGATGACCGAAGTTTTGGCCCACACAACTAAATAAGTGGATTTCCAACATCATATGATCAACTTGTGTTTTCTCTCTCTAAAGCATTGTTTTGTGAAGATGTATAGTAGTGCGAATATAGATGAATGAGTCAGTTAACTTGGGGTTCTAAAGACCTAGGGTGTGGACATTTGTGGCACATGAAGGGGTGAATGACAAGTTTTGGGTAAAGTCATGAAAGGTGGGCTTTCCCAAGCCAAGAAATGCGGGATTGCCCCAATTTAGACTTGATGATGGTGAGTGAACAACTTGCCCCTGTCTAGTGATGACAATAACTAGGGGACAGAGGAAATGATGAGCTAGGAATGCCCTGACTTTGGAGTGAAAGGTGGAAAGCAATGGGCTTCATCTCAACACATGGAGTTTGGTGTTGCCCCATTTATGGTAAGGATAGAATTGCCCCGACTAGAGTAGCAACATATAGGGTAATGAGTTGAGAAATTGCCCCGGTATGGCTTTGTTGATGTGGATATAACAAGGGGATGAGATGGGTGTATGGTGAATGTCCCCATTTGTAGGTGGAGTGAAGGGTGATAGGGTTGCCCCACTTGATAACGGGAATTCAGACGGTTGTTTTGGTGAGGTTGTGGAAAGTGCCGGAGTTAGGGTAATGGGTTTTTGGAGTTTGTCTGGTATGGCAATGGGCTGGGTGTGGTATGACACTGTACAAATTTCCCCAAGTTCAAATGGAATGGGTGGTGAAAGGGATGCCCCACTTTAGGATCCAGGTGACGATCCTAGTATAAACTTTTGGTTATCGTTAGAATGACTCTCAGACTACAATAGTCTTGAGTTTGCTATGATGAAAACTACACTTGGTGATCGCTAGACCTTGTCTTAGTATAACTGTAACTTGAATGAATCTTGTGGTGCAAGCCTTTTAATTTTTCCTTTTCTTTTGAATTTTTTTTGAGATATATTTTTTTTTGAGCAAACATATTGTAAGTAAATAAACTTATTTGTCCTAAGATTAAAACTTTGAGAAAACAAAAGCAATCGGTCATTGATCGGAATGAACTCTAGAGGGTTGTAACGTAGGCGATGGTTTAGCGATTTATGAGGGAAATGAGAATTGGGCTAAAAGTAGTGTTTGGGGATTGATGGGATGGATGATTTATTTTTTTTATTTTTTATTGGGCGGTATGATTTGGCTAATGGTTAATGGTTTGTGAAAGAAGGGGTTATTAGGCTCAATGAAGTGTTTGATGATTGATGGGACAAATGATTTGGTGATGTAACTTGGCTAATGGGTGGTGATTTATGAAGGATATGGTTGTTAGGCCCAAAGGAGTGTTTGAGGTTTTATTGAGACAGTAATTGATGTGTCTCATGGTAGGATGGACTTGTTTAGGATTGTAATGTGGCTAAGGGTTTTGGAGGATTGGATATTGAGGCCAAACGAATTGTTTGAGGTTTATTTTAGACAAGTATCTCTTATGAAGTATCAGCTCACGATTGGTACCATTTTGTTTTTTTTTTTATTTTGGGATTTTTTAATCCTCTTTTTTGACTTCACTCTTTTGTGATTTTTGTTTCTTTTTTGGGTGAGCGAGCTGATAAAACTAATGCACCATTTTTTTTTATGCGGAATCGATCCTTGTCTAGGGTGATTGAAAGGTTTTTAGATTTTGGCTTAAGGTGGGTAGCACGGGTTTTTTCGAGGGTATGGGAAGATGGTCAAACTTCATTTCAAATCATGATTGCTCGTTTTCTCAAAAATTAACTTAAGGACAATAGTTTATTTACTTTTATATATTTGCTCTTTTTCTTTATTTCTCTTTTTTTTATATGCCCTAATTTTTGCTTAGGCCGCTCTTACGAGTTTTCAACCTAACGGGCCTTTTTATATTTATTTTTTTGGTATAAGACTTGCACCAAGGGAATACAACGTTGACAAGGTATTTTAGAGATCACGCATTTGCCCCAGTATGGAGGGCCTAAAGTGTTATTTCACTAGGGGAACCAACCAGAAACGTCAACTATGTACTGATGTGGGGAGTATGTACTTTATGGGTGGTCGGGGTGGGATTAGACTTTGACGGGGATGATGGTAAGGTAGGGACGCTAACTGACTCAGACAAAAATAAACACACATGTTACCCAAGTCACTACACAAATGCTTCGTAGAGAGTTAACATTTAAAACATGATAGAAATTTTTGATGGGCATTTCGGTCATTTATCATGGGATGGAAGAGATGCACGTTTGGTTAAAAATGTGAGCAAGCTAAAAATTTGGAAAACTGAGTGACTTGAAACACCTTGAGCTTGCAACGAAGTATGGCTAAACTTTTTCAAAAGAATTATTTGTCTCACAAGAATGCCTCACCTCTCATCACAATCTTTCTCTCAAAATTATGTTTTTTCGTTTTTATAATGCATGATGTAAGTATGCAAATGAATGAATGTGCATGAAATGAGAATGCGAATGAACGAATAAATGTATGTGAAATGCGAATGGGATGTATGTGTATGAAATGATAATATATGATTTTATTCGTCATGTCGGGGAATTATAAACTTTTCATTGGAGAGTAAAGTACAAAATTTAATTTTGACTTGGCATGCACCGCTTCTCTCCAAGGTAAAGATTTTAATTCCCTGACGGTCATAAAAGTGCATGCAACAGTAGATGTTTATTTGCTATATGCATGTGGTATATTTTCTAAAAAGGTAAAAAAAAATGATTTTTGTTTTTTTTTTTTTTTTGATGATTTTTTTTGGATAGAATACGGTATGCATAAATATTTGTTTGAATGCGAGGGTATAAAGCTCCTTTGTGACCCTAGAAATGTATCTTATGGAGTGGGTCTAAAGTTTCCTTTATAGTGAACCTCACAAGGATGGTTCTAAAGAATCCTACACATGGTTCCTAGAGCCAAGGACTCCAGTCAAGAACACCGACCCCAACAATAGGCAAGCTATTAGAAGGGATAGCATCCTCAAAAGGAATCAAACTCTAGGTGAGATTTTCGTGACCACCCAACGAGACGTACGTCCCGCAGGCCATCACTACACAATCTCGTTCTAACTTAAGTTTATGCTTGAGTCCGGGTAGAGGACTTTTCTCACAGGTGTGTGAAGTGTATAAGTGCAGTGTGTGTAGGAGCAATTTAAAATAAACCCAAAGCTGCAAAACAAACAAACATACAAGTATCGTCTTCTACCCTAGGGTTTACACAAATAAATAACATAATTATGTAAAGAGCAAATAAATAAATAAAAGGGTAAGAATTGAATTAATCCTAAATTATTTAGACTAGGTTTTGACTCTCTAAAAATAAATAAGTCCCCAGTGAAGTCGCCGGTGTAATGATCTAAAAATCCGGAAATGATTCTTCGAAAGGTTCTTAGGAAGCCGCCACCAAATTTTAGTTTAAGGGCAAATTCGGAAAATCCCTTTTAGTTTTAAGATAAGGCTGAGTTTAGGGTTCGGGAGTCGTTATGTGTGGGGAAGGTGTTAGCACCCCACGACATCCTATTGTCTAATTAATTTAAGATTTATTTAATAATTACCCTTTTATTTGTAGAAAAAATGACTTATTTAAGTTTTTGTTTTTAGTGCTTGACAAGAGTGGACTCTTGCTCCTACGTACCTCCGGATGCAATGGAGGAATCAAAGCTACGTAGTTCTTCCTGAAAAAGTTTGTGGGTTGGTGTTTTTTAGTGTAGGGATCCTAGGATTCCTTGAACTGTACAGCTCACTGATTCTTAGGACGCTGACTAACCCGATTGTACAACCGACTTAGTCCCCTACTTTTTGAAAATAATTTTAGAGTTTTTTGAAAGAAAGTGGTTTGGTGTGAGGTGGGTCTGTTTTAGAATAGGTATTCTAGAACTCCTGAACTGTACAGCTCATTAGTTCTAGAACGCTGACTAACCCGGTTGTACAACCGACTTAATCCCCTATTTTTTAGGAAAATGGTTTGCTCGTATTTATTAGGTTTGTAGGGTTACCGAATCAGCATGCATACTCATTGGCCTAAAATAATGACTAACCCGGTTGTACAACCGACTTAGCCGTTTAATTTTTTAGAAAAATAGTTTATTCGTATTTGTTAGGTTTGTAGGGTTACTGAACTGTACAGCTCATTGGCCCTAAAATAATGACTAACCCGGTTGTACAACCGACTTAGCCGTTTATTTAATTTCGCGAGAAAGATTATTTATGTTTGAGTTGGAAAAGAATTAAAAAACTAAAACAGGGGGTGCAGATTGTAAATTCGGGTTTTATTAATAGCAGGGTGTAAAAAGGAAGGCCCAGTTCGCATGGGAGAGCCCAATATGCGAAACTGGGCTTAAGTGGAGGGAGGTGTGCGCATAAATAAAGGGGGTGCGAATAGCGTTCTGAACAAAAAATAAATAAAAAAGAGAAAGGTACTATATAGGCCCAACAGAAATTAAACCTAAACCTAAAATTTATTTCTCCCTTCCCTTCCAGCTTGCTGCGGCGCCGAGAGAGCCGATAATTATATTGTTGATTTTCAAATCCTCCACTGACGATAATCGTAGAAAGCTTTGTATTCAACTTTAATTTCCACTAGCTTTTTCTATTACAATTCATAGAAACCCATAACAAAGTTTATACCTTCCATCTTGGCATTGAAATGCCATATATTCCTAGTTCCGTATTTTTTCTAACATTCAGTTTCTAACATTCAGTTTCAAATTTTATTCTGAACCATATTTCAAATCCTATTTAATTTTAATTTTTTTTATTCAGTTTCTAACATTCCTATGGTTCTGTTTTCTAATTTATACTGATCGGCTAGCAAAAAAGGACGATAAAGACGAACACTAAATGAGTTCAACATATTATTTTGAAACGGTATAGATAGAAATATATGAGACCAACCTAGTTTCCAGCCTCTAACATTATCCTTTCACTACTCGTTACTGCTGCTGTTGAACTTCGCTTTGCTGCTACTGCTACTTCTTTGCTCTCAAACCGGGAATTCGAAAGTGTGTTTAGCGGGTTAGGGTTTCGATGTGAAACTCTAATCCTATTTTTTGGGTGATTTTAGCAGTAGTTTTCTGCCTTGGTTTCTGTGTCCTTTTCACTGAATTTGAGTGTCTATTTATAATAAAATACTAGGTTTTGCATTAATGATTTTGATTTACCCTGATTTCTCTTATTTTTCAGATTTGAGATTGAGACTTGGGGACCAAGACTAGGGTTTGAGAGAGCATAAAGGATCCAAGTCCAACTATTATTTGGGCTAGAGCTGTGTATATTTTGTATTTTTTTTTATTATTTTCGGATTTCCTTTTCTCTTGTACTTTTGGTATATTATTTTTTGTATTTTTTGGACTTTTGGATATTTAAACACTTTTAAATTGTAAATAAAACTAAGTAGCATTTTTTTTGACATTTTTGGACTATATATGCTCAAAATAAATTAACTGCACAAAATAAAAATAATAATAAGAAAAAGGAGTCGGAATTGCGCTAGAAATCAACTCAAATAAGCCCCATTTGCAAGGAAACGACTCGGATAAACCTAATTAAGTTCGACTAGGCCTAAATACGAAGATTCAACTAAAGAATGTGCAAAAAGATCGATCATTCGCGCGCATTCTCAATTTAAATAACGGTATTTTAATTTAGTTGAACGGGGTGATTGAAATTGGTTCGGGTTGGTAACCGAGACGCTATACTAATAATTCTCGTAATCATGCGACTCCAAAACACGCCCCTAATAAAAATAAACGACTAAAACAAGAAAAAGAAGACGGACAAAATTGGGGTATAACACATACTCATCATTTTCATCTTTAAAATGTAGTTTGTTGTTGTTGGGGTGAGAGTTGGCCTCTCACCCTTTGAATAATTTAGTTTGTTGTTATTTTGTGTTGATCTTTGCATTTTATTGGAATAAACATGTGGTTTTATCTCCTATGTGGTTCGCATTTTTTCTAATTTATCTTGTTGTTCCTTTTTTTTTCTTTTACTTGATGATGTTTAATCTTTTTAGTTGTTGTTTGTCGATGATTTTGCAACTTGATTCTCACTTGTGCTTAGAGCACCATAATTTAAGTGAGAGGATTGCAAGATATGATTCAACCTTGTTTATGAGTTTATCATGTTTAATCTTTTTAGTTGTTGTTTGTTGATGATTTTGCAACTTGATTCTCACTTGTGCTTAGAGAACAATGATTTAAGTGAGAGGATTGCAAGATATGATTCAACCTTGTTTATGAGTTTTTCTTGTCTAATCTTTTTAGTTGTTGTTTGTTGATGATTTTGCAACTTGATTCTCACTTGTGCTTAGAGCACCATAATTTAAGTGAGAGGATTGCAAGATATGATTCAACCTTGTTTATGAGTTTATCTTGTTTAATCTTCTTAGTTGTTGTTTGTTGATGATTTTGCAACTTGATTCTCACTTGTGCTTAGAGCACCATGATCTAAGTGAGAAGATTGCAAGATATGATTCAACCTTGTTTATGAGTTTTTCTTGTTTAATCTTTTAGTTATTGCTTGTTGATGATTTTGCAACTTGATTCTCACTTGTGCTTAGAGCACCATGATTTAAGTGAGAGGATTGCAAGATATGATTCAACTTTATTTAATGTTCATTTATTTGAATCAACCCCTTTCATTTGTATTCTTGAATAATTAAAAATGAGGTTTTGGGCTTAAAATTTAAGGTTGAGCAAAGGATAGACTTATCCAAGTCTTGATGCAATTCTCTTTGTCAACATAGATGGTTGCAAAGGATAGGTCCATTTCGACCTTGATGCCTTAGCTTGTTTAATCAAATAATCATTGTTCTATGTTCATTGTTTAATTAAGACCACTCTATGCCTATGGTCAATTATTCACTTGTTATTGATGCCAATTAGATGTCTTAACTTGATTGTGTGCCACCATTTTCCACTTGCATGATTTCCTAATGAAGACGTAAGCCTACATGCATGTTGTAGCATAGGGTCATTAGGGTTTGTACACTCTCTCACACACACAATTACTCTTGAGAACTCTACTTTGCATCTTTGACAATTAAATTCTTGATTCATATTGGCATGTTTAGTCTTAACTAATAATTGACATGTTCATGGTAAATTGAAGGCTTAAATAGTGATTACCCCTACAAATATCAACTTTATCCATATACCCCCCTGTAAAAAGAAAACTTTTAAAATAAACCTTGCAAATATTAATTGCTTACAATTACCCCCCTGATGTTAGTTAGAGTTAACAGAGTTAACTCTATGCTGACTAGGATGACACGTAGATGGTAATTAGGGTTCATATCTTCTTCTTCATTCATTCCTCATTCACTCTTCTCTTCTTCTCTGGGCTCAAACCAGATCACACCATCGTCCTTCTTCTTCTCTCTTCTTCTATCTTCTTCCATCTTCATTTGTTGAGAAGCATGGCCACAAGCAACACCTCTTCCAATGGTGTATCTAGAATAGGGCAAGCTCAAGTCCAGAAACAACAATAAATAGTGAAAGAGAGAGAGTAATCTGCAAACCTGTGTAGTACTTTTTCTCACAAGCTCTGTTTTGTTGTTGTCTTCGCGTCTTCTTCTTTCCTTCGTCTCGCCTAAACCCTAGATCAACACTTAGCTTTGTCTTCGTTCCTTCGTTCCTTCGCTTCGCCTTCGTCTTCGCACTGAAAGGACTGAGAGAAGAGTGAGCTTTCACTTCGTTCCTTCGTCTTCGTTCCTTCGAATCCCTAACTGTGAAGATTGAAGAAATCAACCCATTGTATCTGAGTGAGTGAAGAGTGAGAGACGAGATGAAAATGGTGTCTGAGTAGAGAGTGAGAGAAGAGTGAAGAGTGAGAGAAGAGTGAAGAGTGACTCACATAACACGTGTGTAAGCAGCATCTACGTGTCATGCCAATGTGGAGTCCATTTGTCATCCTAGTCAGCATAGAGTTAACTCTGTTAACTCTAACTAACAGCAGGGGGTAATTGTAAGCAATTAATATTTGCAAGGTTTATTTTAAAAGTTTTATTTTTACAGGGGGGTATATGGATTAAGTTGATATTTGCAGGGGGGTAATCACTATTTAAGCCTAAATTGAATTGGCAAATGTGTTTGAATGGTTGTGGACTTGGAATTGATTGAAATGTACTACTCTTTTCCCAAACCTCACCAAATTAATTTCTTTTCCTTTTGCAAGTAAATAAAATAGAAAAAACTCCTTTTTCCTAAAAAAAAAAAACTCATAAGGAGTCAAGTCGGACGTACGGCCGATGTTGACTATGATCGTACCTTGACCAATGAAGAGTTGAAGTGTTGATTGATTCGTCTATGGGCCGGTCGTTGAATGGGTGAATGGACCGGTCCTCGCTTCACGCGTTGAACACCTCGGGTGGTACCGCAAAGACACTCCGACGATCTAGTGAGAGGTCGCGCCAGGCAGATAGCACAAGGTTAGAGAAGAACGCACGATGCCATGTGCGAATGGCGATATATCTGATGATGTCCGACCGCTTTGCGAGAATTTTCGGCGGCGAATTGCGCTCCAAGCAGCGTGTTGGGCCGATCGTGATGGGTCGGGCGCAGTCCAATTGCTTTGTTGGCGATCCTCATAATTGCTAATACACCTGTGAACGATTGCCCCCAAGCCTAGGTCGCTTAAGAGCGGGCTGAGGCTTGAATCGATGCCCCCAGGAGTGAAGTTCCCTTGATGAAACGGGCGCGGCCGTTTGTTTTTTCTACGGGGTGGTGTCGACCGCTCGCCAACCATCGCCGCGGGCCGCGCGCGACGGTTGGTCTTTCCGCATATTGAAGACGTGACGTTTGGTGTTTCCGAGGTTGTCTGGAGACAACCATTGGTGAGAAGACGAAGCGTTGTGACTCTTCGTATCCCGGTCCCCTTCGCGCCAGAGATCCGTGCTATAAATAGCCCTTCTGCCGATTTCATTTCTCACACTTTCAAGATTCGCTCTGCCAACGACCGACTCGTCTGCCGCCGACTTGCATTCGAAGCTGTTTCTGTCTATCTGCGACCGATCTTCAACATCTGCTTAAGGTATGAATCGATCGCTCCCTTTATTCTTTTCAACTTTAATTTTTTCTTTAAAGTTCTTTGTGCTTTTCCACGCCTCGTGATAGGGGGTGTCAGGTCGAGGGATGGCCAGCTCGCCCCCTCTCATGAGCGCTTTGCTCGGTCGACCTGACTCGATCCCTTTATCACAGGTGTTTGTGTATGCCACGGCTGAAATTAACTGCTCGCATTCCCGGAAAACCGCCCCAGTCTTTCGCCACCTATATGTCGAGGCCGGGTGAACCCAAGTCGTCTTCGGGCGACAAAAGCTCTAGCTCTTCAAGTAGTTCCTCGAGCAGCACGGGCTCGAGTTCTCGTTCTTCTGGTCGGGGATCGACTAGCTCCAAAAGTACCGGTTCTAGGCCCGCCCATTCTGCCGAGCGGCCGAGCAGCTCTCCGCCGCCCGAGGACGTTGTATCCCGAGTGGAGGGAGAAGAAGAAGACGCCGCCGTGATCATTGTTGACGATGACGAGGCGCAGTGCCCCTCCCGGCCGTGGACGAGGAGATGGTGGAGGCCGGCGGCCGAACCGAGAGGTTCTGAAGAGGAGGCCGAAGGTGGCCGAACTGAGGAAGTTCCTGAGGAAGAGGCGGCTCAGCCCGAGGCCAATATTTCTGGTCTGGAGGCCAACATCGGAGGGTCGAACGAAGGGTCGGCCGAGGTTCAAGCTGAGGTCGAAGTCCAAGCTGACGTAGCTCGGGAGGTGTCTGACATGTCTTGGGTGTCGGAGACTCTTCGCTCTAACAGGAGCATTCTTACGGTCGGCCACGATGCCTTGCCCGATCTACGGAGCCGTCTTGAAGACTCACCGGGCTGGAGGATAAGAGGCATGAAGGAGGGCGAAGATATCGCGACTTACTCTTCCAACTTCAAGTTCACGATGTATCGGCTCGTGTTCGAGAAGATGAAGATTACCCCCCCTTTCACCGAATTCCGGTAGCGACGTCTTGCGCCATATTGGGGTCGCCTTCACGCTTCATCCAAACGCATGGGCGTTTTTAAAGACTTTTGAAGTTTTGACCACTGCGGGTCGGGCCAGATCGATGATGCTTTTCTTTGCTATCTTCGAGTGGTGGCTCAGAGAAAGCCAACAAGGAGAAGAGGGAACAAGTCTCCTTCAAGATGCGTAAGACTCACCACGATTTTTCAAAGCGCCCAGAGTCGTTGGGAGCGGCCCGAAAAGTCAATATTTTTGGATCGCTCCCACCGAGGCAACCGGGCAAGGCCGTTTGTGAGGTTCACCGGACGGATGTCGGGTCCCCTTACTTCCCAATTATGTGGAACGAGGCCCATTTCTCGCAGCGGCCGGGAGATTACATCTACACAAAGTGAAAGACACGGGAGAGCCGACTGCAGACTTTGGAGATGATCAAGTCGCCGCGAGTATGATGCGTCCCGATCCTAAGGCGACATACCTTGCGCGCCCTTTGTTTTTGTATGAAGGCGATGAACTAGAGGCCGAGATTGGTTCGCCGAACTCTTTTGTCCCGATATTTTGTTATTGATTCTCTTTTCTTTTAACTCATGGCTCGTTATTTTGCGTAAAGAATGGCCGCAAAGCAGGACCGCCGCCGCCTGGCCCCAAGCTGAAGGAGGGGCTAAGGGACCTTCCGCTTCTCGGTCGGGGTAATCCCGAACCTTCCTCCAAAGTCCTCACACCCCTATGAGCCAAGGGAAGAAACCGCGGCGGCAGCCTCGGCCGCCTCCTCCTCCAGCCGATCGCTCACCAAGCGGCCAAGCGTGACGTTCGGTCCCGGCTCCCGCAACGGAGGAGGTTCCCATCATTCACTCAAAGCTTGAGTGCGGCCGATCCGGAGGAGTACCGGCGAAGCCCATGGCGCTCGCGCTTCTCTCTCGCATGGGGTCGATAAAGTCATGGCCGAGTGGTGGCCGAACTCGATGGTAATTTTACTTAGTCTTGTAATCTTTGTCTTACCTTTGTTCGACCGACTAACCAACCTTCGACCGAATTTCGCAGGGGAAGGGCAAGGCTTTGACCGAGGCGCAGCAGAATATGACAAGCTCCTCCAAATCGAAGAAGGAGGCCTCAAACGGGGAGGAGGACCGGCCAGTCGTCGAAGAGGAACAAGGAGCTTGCGGCCAGTGAACGATCCAAAACCGACCTTGAATCCGTCGAGAGAGAAGGCGGGTTGGAGGCCGTGAACGCCGATCCGAGGCGAAGATTCAAATGGTGGCCAAGCGCCGGCCAGAGGCTGCGATCGAGCGATTTTACAACGCTCTCGGCCAGCGCGGTGTTGAATACCGACCGCAGATCAATTTCGATGACAAGATGATCAAGCTCGCGCGACTATGTCGAAAATAACAAGATCATGTTGCCTGCAGAATACGACGAGCAAGGCAACGTCGTTCGCCCGGCCACCATTATCTTTTGAAGCCCGCCTGCGAGCGGTGTAACTTTGTAATTTCAACTTGCCTTCGGGCCCGACAATTTTCCTGCCTTTGTGCAGTTCTTTAATTCGTGGCGCGGCCGGCCAAGGCCCCATATTTGTAATGACAATTTTTGTTTGCTTTCAATTACGCCCGTTCAAATTTACATTGCTATGTCTGCGTACTTCTTGCATTTATTCGCCTTATTCATTCTGAATTCGTGGGCCGCTCGGTGGCCGTTTCGTACTACTTCAACGGCGCTCGTTTTTGGTCGCTTTCTTTGCGCGCCTTGTATGCTTATTTTTCTCTAAGTCTTTGAATTTTAAGACCGTTCGGTCGTCATTCGTGCTTATTTCGAAAGCATCCATTCTTTGATAAGTTAATGTCCCAACGGGGCCTTGGATCGCTCGGCGACCTTCAATCAGGCCCTTTCGATGGCATTCAAGGTAGATCGTTTTCGACGGCCTACCGCGATGGGTTACTACTTAACCTCTGGGCCATTTTCGATGGCACTCGATGTAGATCGTGTCGACGACCTAGCGTTGTTGGGCCATTTTCGATGGCGCTCGGCGGGGACCGTTTCGACGGTCGCTCGATTCAGATCGTTTCGACGATCTAAGGTTTGTGGGTTTTAACCCTTGGGCCATTTCGATGGCACTCGGTTGGGACCATTTCGATGGTCGCTCGATTTAGATCGTTTCGACGATCTAACATTGTGGGTTATTACTTAACCCTTGGGCCATTTTCGATGGCACTCGGTTGGGACCATTTCGATGGTCGCTCGGTTTAGATCGTTTCGACGATCCGTTTATGTTTGATCAAGTTGATAACCTTCGATTGCTCCTTGGCCACGGGCAATCTTGAGCGACCGGTCATACATTCTTGCGAGAAAGTAAAGAACACATCATATTTCTAAAGGTCAGGCCTCTGTAAAAAACCCAGTGGGAAAAAGAGCGCCTGCCTGCTTTTCATTCATAGATCGGTCGTTCATTACACTCAAATTGTTCATTACATTCAAACGTGGCACCGAGCATCCCGATTAGTGACATTGACTTGATGGCCTCCACCAGTGCTTCGAACATTCGGGCCAAGGTCTACCTCATCACAAATTTGTTGATACAGATCGTGGCACCGTCTTGCTGCCTCTAGGTCGGCCGCCAGGGTAACTACCTGGTCGTCCTTGCTGTAGAATTTCATCTTCAGATGCACCGTCGACGTAACGGCCTCTAGCTTACCCAAAGTCGGCCTACCAATAATACATTGATAGCAGGATTTGAGGGGGAGTACGAGGAACGTCGTGCGGACTGGCCGTCCGCATAAGGTGCTATCTCGCGTAATTGCCACCGAATGTGACCATGAGTTCGATCGTTCCCAACGGGTAGGTGACCGCTCCATTGAAGCCCGCTGGCGAGCGCTGCTCGGCTCGGGAATTATCTTGCTCCGATCAACCTTGATCTTGTCAATCAAGCCCTCGAACATGATGTCGGCCGAGCTACCCCGGTCGCATCAGATTCTTTGGACTTCCGTGTTGGCCATAATCGCTCGATTACCAATGGAACATAATTGTTTGGCCCGCCATCGTACATGCAGTCGCTATCTCCAAACGAGATGGGGGTGCTTCGAGACCGGTGGATCGTTGATATTGAACCGACCATCGGGAGCTCGCCCCACTTCTTTTTGGTGGCTTTGTTTGATTCTCTACGGCCCAAAGGGTTGCCACCGTGGATGACCATAGCAACGCTGCGACCTGCGGATCGCGGGGCTTTCGGGCCCTCGACCGGTCTTTCTCTTGGACGCTTGAAACAACCAGAGCGCCCTTTCCTCCGTCGGAGATCGGGTTTCTTCGCTTTTGAGGTCGGTCGCCTTCCTCCGCCTCACATACTTTCCCAACTTTCCTTTTCGAATGAGCTCTTCAATGTCATCTTTGAGGCCATACTGATCGTCGATATCATGACCCTTGCTTTTGTGGTAACGGCAAAGATCTTTTGGCCTGGCCGTGCCCCTTCTTGAGCACGAGTGGTTCAGGCCGCTTGACTCCCACAAACTCATTATTCTGACATTCGCTGTAGATCTGCGCAATAGAGGTGTTGAGTCGAGTGCGGTGGTCGAACTTCTTATCACGAAAGTCAGGCCGATTGTCGTGGCGACCTTCATGCCCTTTGGCCGGCTTACTGTTTTCTTCTTTAGGTCGTGCACGGACGGCCTTTCTCGCTGCCAGAGTTTCTTCATACTGCATATGGACGTTAGCCCTCGTTAAGAAGTGACTGAGATCTTGGTAATGGTTCAGGGTGAACTCTTCTACGAACCGGTGGTCCGGTCGAATGCCACGCTTCAGGTATTTCAACTTATCCTTATCTGACAAGTCACGAACAGACTCGGCTTCAGTATTAAACCGGTCGATATACTGTCTCAACGTCTCGTTCTCACCTTGAACGACAGAGTCCAAGTATTCTTCATACCGGTATGGCGCGGCTGGTTTGCGGTGTAGTGAGACAAGAATATTCTAATCGTGTCGCCCCACGAGGAGATGGTATTGGGCCGCAAAGACTCCCACCATTCCAATGCTCTACCGCCCAACGATCGGGAAAAAGCTCGCATTTCATGGTCGGTCCCAATTTCTCAGAAAGCAGCAGATAATTATTGAAGTAACGGAGATGCTTTGTCGGATCACCTCTACCGCCAAACTTGTTGAGATTGGGCGGCTTGCATGAGATCTCTCGGAATCTTATAACGCCCGATCTCCCCGGAGAACGGGCCATGCTCATTCGAATGCCGTTCGACCCAAAGGGTTGTATTGCGAGGCATGCCTCGTTGCCCGGCATTCCATAGAATCCTCCGGATGGGCGATTGGTGGAAGCCGAGGAGGCCTTCGGGTCGCCGCTTTGGCCTCCTAGGCCGATCGCGAACGCCCCTAATTCTTCCATCATCAGACTCTTCCCGACTCTTCACGAATCCCAAGATCTCGCTTCTCGACCGACGCGTGACCCCGGACGACTCGTTAGATGAGTATTCGTGGGCGAGCGACCGTGTCGACGGTAGCTAGAATCTTCATAGTCATCGACATCGAACGGCGCCACGCGCGTTCTGCTCGCCGGGGCGACTGCGTGCCCCGCTTCTTCCCGGGCCGAGAACGATGAGTGGTGCTCTCTCGGGCGTGAAATGCTCCTTCGAGGAGGGGAGCGGTGTCTTCGTGCGGCCGGCGACGAGTGAAGGTTCTCCGTCTTCGCACGCGCGCCCGAATCGAACCCCTTTCATGCGGGAGATGAGTGCATCTCGGCCTGCGATCACTCGATTCTTGTTTTGCAAGATCTCGCAAAACGGCTTGAGTAACATGGTCCGCAGAGGTTCTCGGATGCCCGCTTCAACCGGCTCGGGCGTAGGTCTCCGGGAATGGCCGGATGGATCTGGCTGGAGGACCGGCCCACGGCCGCAGTACCTGTAAGGTTCTTGTCGTGGAAGTCCTTGAGATTCGTGGGATCAGACACGCCACCCGGTCTGCGCTGGTTCGCCGGAGGATTGAGTCGAGAAGTGGCCCGTGCGGGGCCGGTCGCGTGGAGCCATGAAATAGGTAGGATAGCGCCGCCTCCCATCGTGGTCGCCAATTGATCGTACTCTTGACCAATGAAGAGTTGAAGTGTTGATTGATTCGCCTATGGGCGGCCGTTGAATGGGTGAATGGACCGGTCCCGGCTTCACGCGTTGAACACCTCGGGTGGTACCGCAAAGACACTCCGACGATCTAGTGAGAGGTCGCCGCAGATAGCACAAGGTTAGAGAACGTGCACTGATGCCATGTGCGAATGGCGATATATATCAGATGATGTCCGACCGCTTTGCGAGAATTTCGCCGGCGAGAATTGCGCTCCAAGCAGCGTGTTGGGCCGATCGTGATGGGCTGGGCCGCAGGTCCAATTGCTGTTGGCAGTCCTCATAATTGCTAATACACCCAGGAACAGACTAGCGTCCTAAGATTGGAGTTGTACAACTCAAACATCTTGGGATACTTATGGGAAATAAAACAAGCAATTAACAATTTAAACCCTATTTCAAAAATGAGTAAGGAATCAAGTCGGGTGTACATCCGGGTTGGTTAGCATCTTAGGGTTAGCGAGTTGTACAGTTCGTGCGAGCCTGAGATACTTGCTCAAATAAAAACAACCAACCCCACAACAAAGTTTTCAAATAATTCAAATCACTTTTCGATAAGTAGGGGGCGCGTCGCCTGTACAGGCGGGGATGTTTATGTTTTAGGGTTAGTGGACTGTACAGTTCAGACTCGAGAACCCCTACAATAAAAAACACCAACAAACAAAAACTTCTCGACTCAGGAGAACTACGTAAGCTTTGAATTCTCCATCGCACCAGGAGATACGTAGGAGCGGGCCACGTCCCGTCAAACACGCTTTTCAAAAATTCTAAAAAGAATCTTTCTTTTCTTCACTTACAAAACATTTTTCTCGAATAAAAAGAATACAAAAAGAAGTAGAACAATTGTTTCAAATCAAACATTGTCGAAACCACACATCAAATTAATGGTTGTCTTTCGGTAGAAAGGTGTGGGGTGCTAATACCTTACCCATACCTAACCGACCCCCGAACCTACATCTCCTGTTTTCGAAAAGACCACCCGCCTTGTATAAAAAGACGTTTTTTTTAATGTTTTCGTCTCAAAACTAAAATATTGGTGGCGGCTTCAAAATTTTCCCACGTTGTACATTGAGAAGTCCAAACCGGATTTTTCGGGGTGCAACATAGACATAGGATAACATAGTTCTTAGGGTGATACAGTGGGAGGTTAAAAGACAGGAGTGAACCTATTTAGTATGCCTAGACATAGGAAACTATGAAGACGTAGTCCAATACAACACTTAGAAGTGATTTACTTGGTGAAAACATCTCAACTACTTTCTCTCACTGATTCCTTACACACATTTATTGTTTATATCGTTTTTATAACTTTGAACACTCCAACCAACTGTGAATAGTGTAGACACACTAAGTGTACACTTTGAACATTACAAAGCTTTACATAATCCCTTTGGGTTCGACCTTTTCTTATCATTATATTACTTGTGTGACTATGTATAGTTACATACTATTTTCCACACCACAAAGGCAATGAGCCTGCCTCCCCGGCGCTCAGCTGTCGGTCGCCTCGACCTCCTAATCTCTCTCTCGGCCAAGTTCCTACACTTGCCCTATTTACTGGTTAACTCTCATGCCAGAGCGGCAACGAACCCATCTTAACTGCCGACCGCAGGTACGTAACTAAATGTGCATTCATATTTAAAAATAAATGAAATTCAATCCAAATGCAGGTATTTAAAGGCCAGAAAAAGGGGATGGCGCCCAATTGTGCTTACATCTTCAGGATGGCCCCGGACATGCCCGAGGCCACCCAACAAATTTCTTGAAAAAATAAAAGAGAATTACAAAGGCAAAGGCCGAAGAGGTTAGTTTTCTCCTGCATTCTCCTTTGGAGTATCTTTGTTTGCTTCAGGAGTGCCGTCTTCACCGCCGGCTGCGCCCACTTCCTCCTTTGCTGCATCCTCCTCAGCGTCTTGAGGAGCATAGACCACTGTCCCGTCCTTCGCCAGGATCTTGCCGTCCTCTACCCGTTGGGTGAGGTGTACTTGATGCTCTGGGAAATCAGGGTCGAGCACCATGACCTGTGAAAGGCACCGAGTATACCCAAGCTTGGCCATCTCGGCATTGGAGATCTTCAGCTCTTGACACCTCTGCTCAATCTCTTTCACCTTAGCCTGGGTTGTGGCCTCTGCGTCCTCGGCTTCTTTGCGCGCCAGGGCCAAGTCGTCCCGAGCACTCTGTAGCTCTGCAGAAACTTTGTCGAGGTCGGCAGCTTTTTTCTTGTTTTCTGCGGCTTCGGTCTCAGCGGCGATCAACCAATTTAGCAGGTCGGCGTTCTTGTCTCATTCCTCCCTCAGCCGTCGGTTCTCCTTAAGCAATACTGCATATTCACGTTGTGCATACTTAAATTCTAACTAGGTCCATGCAAGTTTGCGTGCTAAACGATTGTTATATACTCGGGACTCGGAGTACATACCTTCAAGATTCTCCGGAGTGTTGAACTGGACAACCTTCTTCATTTTATCAATGGCCTCGACGCCCAATATGGAAACCTTGGCCATTGCAACGAAGTCAGCCTCATTGACTTCCTCAACTGACTTTGCCGCAGTCTTCTGCCTCTTTCCCAGAGACACCCCGGCTCCTCGGCCTTTGTCAGTGCTTTGCTGGTCCACTTCGGAAGGTTCTTGGGGGGACTTAGGTGATCCAGCCTTGGAAGAGCTCTTCTCAGTCTCTTTCCTTTTCTTCTTCTTTGGGTCAGCCGTCTTCACAGCGCTGGAAGAACTCAGTTTGGTCGTTGGTTCCACACGTGTGGAAGAGGCTTGCCCGTCTTCTTTCTTCTTTTGTGTGCTCTTCGGCACAGTTCTAGGGATTTCCACGTTGGTGTCTACCGTGGTTTCGTTCAGAAGTTGGTCGATGGGGTCCATTTTATCTGCAAAAGAAAAATAAAAGGAACTCGGCGTCAGCAACAGTCCAATCAATAAACAAAAAACAAAATAAACAAGGATAAGATCTACGTTTCTCAAAGTAATCCTGCAAATCCTCCTTGGACTTGGCCAACGCATCGAGCATTATGCCACAATTAAGCTTCATGTTCTTCTCGGTCAGCTTTTTGCCCAGTTGTCTATCAGTCGGAATGACTCCCTATCATACCCTTCCAGGGTGCTCGGATCAACCAGGTAGTCGGCATTTGTGATGACGTGTCCTCCTCCGGTGAAGTGATGAGCACGGCTCAAGCTAAATGAGAACTGCTTGCACGAAGAAAAAGTTTTCCTTGAAATTGCGGTTTAAGTCATTCGCCGGAAAGAAGTATGATCAGTCCGTCTTGTTCTTAAATCCTATGTGCCCATACCTGGTGCCCTCGGCTCAAGGCTCAGTTTTACGAGTTATAGTAAAAAGGTCAAAGAAGACCCTAGCACTTGGTTTCCTCCCGAGGTACCTCAGGAAGCCCCAGCAGTTCGAATCCCCTTAGCAAGCCCAAGCAGTTCGGCATTAGTTGCGACGGCGCTGCCCTCAGGTACCTCAACACCTACTGTTGGAAGGGGTTCAGTGGCAGCCGAACATTCATGGCTTCAAAACCTGCCCTGTAGAAGAAGTATCCAAAGTAGCAATGCTCACTGCAGACCGGAACTCCTGGCACCAAAGTGACTCTCCACTTCTCACCCTCGGGTGGGTTCAGGTAATATTTTTCGTAAAATTCTGCAGGTTTGTCTGACTTTGCACGTGCAAAAAGCTTGCAGACTTCGGTCGACACCCATTCGTACACGTCTTCGAAGCGATCGGAATGATTCTCCATGGTCACCTCGGCCGCAACTAGAAGGGACGTCACCTCATTATCATACTTGAAGCTCGGTGTTGGCGGCCTTTCCCATCCAGACATGGGAACCGAGAAGCTAGACTTCGCTGACATGTTGTGGTAAGTCATCTTGAGCAGAGATCGGGAACCCTCTGGCCCCGGCATCGGATATCCATCAGCCCTCCTTTTGAGGATCGATTTTCCCGGCGGCATGAATCTTTTTCTCTCTTCACTTTTTGTCCAGACCATCTGCAACAGGGGCATGCTACCAAGTCATTCTCCAGACTATCTGTCCGCCTCGGGACAATCAAGGTCGAGGCAAGATGAATTGAAGCAGACCTCCCCAGCAGGAGATCACCTTGGCTAACTATACTACTCTACAGGTACTAAACTTTAAAAACTATGTATGAGATAAGTACAATATAATTTCAATAAAAACATAAATTAATATTACAATATAATTTCAATAAAAACATAACTTATTTACTATAGTGTATATTAATTAATATTACTAATTTTTGGGTGAAAATTTAATCTAATATTATAATTCGAGTCTAATAAATTTTTAGAAATGATTAATATTTTAAAGTAAATTAACCACTTATCACACTCTCTCGCACACTTTTTCAAATTGTTTCACTCCTCCTCTTTCTTCCTCTAACTCTCTAATTTCTTTATTTTCAGGATATATCTACTTAAATTTGATCTACATCTCTCCTTTATTTTTACTTTTTACTATTTTGAATTTTTTTGAAACTTTGACAACATTTTAATATTTTGTTTTTTACACATGGTAATGTTCGGACTTATTAAATTTGTCTTCTTTAAATATGTCAAGATTTTCATGAGGTAATATTAGGACTAATTAAATTGTCAAGTTCATATATAAAAAGAAAATGACAGCACCCATTTACTATCTATACAAATCACCCAGTACCAAAATAACCTTGCCCTTTTTCCGACGAAGCAATTTGAGGATATTTTGTGAATTTCTTTTTCAATTTTCAAACTTTTCCACTCTCTTGCACACTTTTTAAAACTTTTTGACTCTCTTCACCTCTTTCTTCCTCTAACTTTTTCATTTCTCTATTTTTAACGATATACCTACTTAAATTTCATCGACATGTCTCCATCATATTTCCTTTTTACTATTTAATTTTTTTTTTGAAATTTTGACAAAACATTACTTTTTCGTTTTTTTACTTGGGGTAGTGTTCGGACTAATTAAATTTGTCAAGATTTTCATGGGGTAATGTCCAGACCAATTAAATTTGTCTGATTTCAAACACCAAATAAAATTGCAGCACCCGTGCGTAGGCACAAGTATACTTCTAATTGGTTTCATTAAAACAACAAACAATATCGACAGAGGAAGTATCTCTATATCTAATGCGGCTTGTCATTTCCGCGCACCAAAATGGTTTTTTTTTTGTTTTCTTTGTTTTGTTTTTCTTGTTTTTTTGTTTTGTTTGCTTTTGTTTTGTCTTTTTATTTTGTTTCCTGTTTTCTTTATTTATATTTAAAGGTTTTACCTTCTCAACACTTTGTTCTCAAGCTTTTGGCTTGGAGATGGGAAGGTTAATGTTACTTGTAAAAAAAAACACATATACACCCTTAATAGATGAAGGCTAATAATACTTATAAGACAAATTTATACTATGCAAGAGAGTAGGTTTTCAAACACATATGGTTGGTAGATCAAGTATTAGGTCAAAAACTATGTTGAGAAGGTTGATGAGATTAACCTTCTCTTGGTTTGAAAACAATCTTTTAGTGTGAAACAATTTAGACAATAGTAATGGAATGCAAAATAAAAAACACAAAGGAGTTATAGTGGTTCACCCAATTTGGCTACTTCCTCTCCCCACTTCCATGTGAGTGTTTCCACTATTCTCCAAATAGCTATTACACTTGATTTTGCTCAACCACAAAAGACTTTATAATCACCACTTTCACCACACAAAAGATTAAGTGTGCTCTTCCACAACTTCACCAAGCTGGTTTTACCTACTAAGAAAGTCTCTCCTAGTTTCCTAAAGGTCTTTCTTTACACTTCACACCAATACTCACTATTCACTTTAGGTAGTTTGATGGAATGTTCTAAAACACAATTTACAACAATGGTTTTGGGTTTTTGGGATGATGAATAGCTTGAAGATAAAATACAATAAGTATTTACAATATAGTGTATCAAGCTTTCGTACACTCAGCAAATAGATCCCAGAATATGAAGTTGAGAAGCTTTGAGTGTGGGATGAGAAGGTTGGATATACTTTGAGAAGCTTGAGCTTTAAGTAGGTTCCAATCAAATCTCACACTTGGTATCCTTCGAAAATCATCACTTAAATAGCCCAAGATGTTGATCATAGCCGTTGGGAGGTTGTAGAGACCCGTTTGAAAGAGGTCCTAGGTTTGTAGAGTAGTCATGATGAGATTTGTTGTACTTGGCAGGTTTTCAACTTTCTCCTTCTGCAACTTGTACTTTCTCTGCTCATTTTGAGCATTCTCATTATGACTTGTACTTTCGATTAGCTTTTGGTAACTCATTAACCTTCTAAAATGATTATTCCTCAAACAAACAAACTTTGATGCTCCTAGAATGAATCATTGATTACCTCTTCTTCATTTAATGCCTTCTCAACATATTCAATGTAACATTCTTCATTTAATGCTTCAGTTCATCAATGAGAAGGATTGTTCTTGAGTTGTTGAAGTTTCCCAGATAGAGTAGGTTGCTGCTTGATTGAACCTTCTTATCTTTGAACTTTCTTCAACTGTTTAACCTTCTCATACGTGAACCTTCTTATATTTGGTCTTACATTCTGTGATGACTTGGTCAAACCTTCTGTTGACTTTTTCGATCAAACCTTCTGTTGACTTTTTGGTCAACCTTCTGTATGTTGGTCAAACCTTCTTTTGACACTGTCAAACCTTCTCAACCAGTACCTTCTCATGTCAATTCTACCTTAGTTATTTATACATTTGATTCCTTGGTAGTTGACTTGTTTTGCTATTTTTAGTGCCTATAATTTTCACTTGGATAGACATGTTAGATCACACATAATCAGAAAACTTAATCCTTAGCTTAAGCTTGTTTCATCAAAACACAAAAGAGATTCTATATCAACAAGGTCAACTTGAAGGGGGTTCCCCCTATGTTGGAGTGTGGTGTTGTTCGGTACACCTAGAGCACGTACGACAGCTCTTCTGCCTAGGCCCATTTAACCTTTTCCATATACCCTTCAGGATCACCCTGTTCACAGCCTCAGCTTACCCATTGTTTCTAGGTGTTCCACCGAGGTGAGTTGGAGCTTGATATTCAGATCTTTCAACAGCTTCCGGAACCCTTTGTCGGTGTTGATGGTCCCGAGTACTCCGAACCTCGTCAAAATGTTCTTCTTCACAAACTTGATGCAAGCATGGGCTGTAATATGAGCGAGAGGCTCGTCCTCGACCCACTTGGTAAAATAATCAACTGTGACTATCAAGTATTTGACTCCTCCCCGGGCCGAAAAGGATGAAAGCTCGTCGGGTGGGGCGAAGTGTACATCTGCATAGCATTGGCATGTATTGCATTTCTTGACCATATCTGCAGCGTCTTTTACCAACGTAGGCCAATAGTAGCCGGCTCTGAGGGATTTCATAGCCAGGGCCAGAGCCCCGAAGTGTTGGCCACATATACTTTCATGAATCTCAGTGATTACATACTCTGCTTCGTCTCCTTCTACGCATTTGAGTAGGGGGAAGAAAATCCCCGCCTGAAAAGTCTCCCATCGATTATGCAGTACAACATGGCGCGATGTCGGACAATAGCGGCATATTTCGGATCAAAAGGCTCCAACCTGAATTCAATGTAGTCCCTGATGGGTTTGATCCAACGTTATTCCATGCCTATGATGTGTTTGCCCGAGATCGGAGCTTGAGTGAGATCGACGTTGGGATTGGATAATGTTTCTTGAATGAGACTGCGGTGGTTCCCAGTGGATTCCTTGAGCCGAATTCAAAGATGACAAAGCCGTTGCGGCCCCCTAGCTCATTTAGATAGGAAGACCACTGTGGGCACCCTTCTCCTCCATCTTCTTAACGATGCCGTTGTGGGCGATCGGCCTTTTTACCAGAGCTATTGTGGGTGCCCGGCCTTCACTAGAGTATACCGAGGCCACTGTGGGCGCTTCCGCCTTCTTACCGGAGTCGCTATGACGTCTGGCCTTCTTACTGGAGTCGCCGGGACGTCCTGCCTTCTTACTGAAGTCGCTAGGACGTCCGACCTTCGGGGCAGAGACCGCGCAATGGGTCTTCTTCCTTCGACCTCTGATGGAACTCGTCAGGTCAGGCATCAGAGGGAAGGCTGGGCTCGCGTAAAGCGAAATTGGGAACCCTTCAACCCCTGCTGGAGCTCTTAAACTCAAGCATCAGAGGAAAGGAAAAGAAAACGCGGAACGAGATGAAGTCATTGCGGACTCAGCTTCTAGGGCCCCATGATGGAGTGTTGAACTCAGAGATCGGAGAGCCGTTGAGGCCGGTGCGGGCCATTCTGCAAGAGTTTGAGAAGAGGAGCTATTGGAGTCTGAATAGGCTATTCAGCAACGATCTCAGACAGACGAGCTATTGGAGCCAGATTAGGCTATTCAGGAACGAGCTCGGATGGACGAGCTATTGCAGCCAAATTAGGCGATTCAGCGACAAGCTCGGATAGACGATCTATTGGAGTCAGATTAGGCTATTCAGCAACGAGCTCGGATAGACGAGCTATTGGAGCCAAATTAGGCTATTCAGCAACGAGCTTGGATAGACGAGCTATCGGAGCCAAATTAGGCTATTCAGAAACGAGCTCAGATAGACGAGCTATTGGAGCCAAATTAGGCTATTGATAACTCATATTTATATGAGTTATTTATGCCTTTATTCGTTAAATTAAAGTAAATTCTCAAGTAATATTTGTATCTTATTTATTATATTATGTGCATTCAGGATAAAGAAGGGCTAGGTACTGATTTGTTGATTATCTGGCACATTTGGTGCCCTTGTGAATGTTTTAATGTGTTTGCTAGTGTTACAGCATTAAGCGTTATAACGCTAAATGGCATGGCCAGCTGAGTACCAAAGATGAAAGTTAATTTTTGGTGCCAATTGCTTTAAATCAAGTCACAATACACTGTTCCCAGCTACTTTATGGGGACACTGTTCCCAACTACTTTATTGCGTTATACTGTGTACACACTGACAGGCGCTGCACTCTATTGGTTAGCGTGGACACTTGACACTTTGTGAGTGGAGAATAGCGTTGGTTGGTGAGATGTGTCCATCACCTTTTTGATAAAGGTACTTTATGGGGATAAAAAAAATATCTTCATCTTCTAAAACACACTTGACTCCCATCTGAAGTGAGAGAGAGTTTTTGGGAGAGAAACTTGACACCATTTTTCTCCATCAACACACCTTTCAAGCTTTTTCTTTTTAGATATAGTTTACCATTTTTTTACAGCTGTGAAGCTCACGTTATAGCTTCAACAAGCTGTTGATGAGTTGGAGTTTTCGGTTTGTATCTTTTGCAACTGTCTTCCCTCTTCGTGTTTACGGTAATATGAGTCATTTGTCTTGTATTTTGTTGACGACGCTTATCATGAGCTAAACACTTGTAGCTGGATTGCTTTGAGGTTTATAATGAACCTTTAGTATTGTATTTATAACATCTAATGTTTTGCGTTCATTCTTTGCTTTTTAATACTTCCAAACTTATTTTAGAATTGATCAGCTAAAATGAGTACATCCATGGGTACAAACATGGTCCATGATTCGAACTCAAAGATTGATATGAATGAAAAGTTGTTTAAAGACATTTAAGCAACATTTGCTTCGCCTAGACATAGGAACTAAATAGTTCATAAGGCAAAAGTTGTGGGTTCTTTATTATACAGTATGAACTTGATCGTACCTTGACCAATGAAGTGCTGAAGTAGTTGTTGCTTCGTCGAATGGGCCGGTCGTTGAATGAGTGAAAGGACCGGTCCTGGCTTCACGCGTTGAGCACCTCGGGTGGTACCTGCAAAGACACTCCGACGATCTAGTGAGAGGTCGCCGCGGATAGCACAAGGTTAGAGAACGCACCGATGCCATATGCGAATGGCGATATATATCGCGAGGTCCGACCGTTTAGCGAGATTTTCGGCCGGCGAGAATTGCGCTCCAAGCAGCGTGTTGGGCCGATCGAGTTGGGCTGGGCCGCAGGCCTAATTGCTGCTGGCGCTTCGATTTGCTAATACACCCAGAACAGCTTGCCCCCAAGCCTCAGGTCGCCAAGAGCGGGCCGAGGCTTGAATCGATGCCCGTGGAGTGAGGTTATTTTGATGAAACGGACGCGACCGCTTGCTTTTTGATAGGACGGTGTCGACCGCTCGCCAACCATCGGCCGTGCTGACGCGACGGTTGGTCTTCACTGACATTCCAGACATGACGTTTGGTGTTTCCGAGGCTGTCTGGAGACAACCATTGGTGAGAAGGTGAAACGTTGCGACGCTTCGTCTCCCGGTCCCCTTCGCGCCATGAGTCTGCACTATAAATAGCCCTCCAGCTGAGTTCATTTCTCACACTTCCAAGAATTGCTCTGCCAGCGACCGACTCGTCTGCCGCCGACTTGCATTCATAGTCAATTTTCGTTTACTCGCGACCGATCCGCAACATCTGTTCAAGGTATGGATCGATCTTTACTTTTACTTTCTGAACTTGAGTTTTTTTCTTTGAAAGTATTTCGTACTTTCCACGCCTCGTGATAGGGGGTGTCAGGTCGAGGGATGGCCAAATCGCCCCCTCTCATGAGTGTTCTGCTCGACCGACCTGACTCGTTCCCTTTATCACAGGTGTTTTTGCATGCCACGGACGAAACTGACCGCCCGTATTCCCGGAAAACCACCGCAATCCTTTGCTACACATATGTCGAGGCCGGGCGAGCCCAATCCCCGTGAGGCGGATTCTAAGTCGTCTTCGGGCGACAAGGGTTCTGATTCTTCAAGCAGTTCTTCGAGCAGTACGAGCTCGAGTTCCCACTCTTCCGGTCGAGGATCGGCCAGCTCAAAGAGCTCTCGTTCAAGGTCCGTCCATTTTGAAGAGCGGTTCAGGTAACACTCCACCGCCGGAGAACATCGCCGAGCGGGTGGAGAGGAAGAAGACGTCGATGTGGTGATCATTGATGATGATGAGGCTCAGAGCGCCGTCCCAGTTGCGGACGAAGGGATGGTGGAGGCCGAAGGTGGCCGAGCCGAAGAGTTCCATGAGGAGGAAGTGGTTCAGCCCGCACCCGAGAGCTCCGGGCCGGGAGGTAAACATCGGAGGTCGAACGGCGGTCGGCCGAAGTACAAGCGTGACGAGCCCGAGATGTATCTCGACATGTCTTGGGTATCGGAAACTCTTCGCCTCATAGGAGCATCATTCGCGTCGCCACGTTGCTTTGCCCGACCTGCGGAGCCGCCTCGACGATTCACCGGGCTGGAGGGTGAGAGGTATGAAGGACGGCGAAGATATTGCAACTTATTCTCCCAACTTCAAGTTCACAATGTATCGGCTCGTGTTCGAGAGGATGAATATTACCCCTCCTTTTACTGAATTTCAACGTGACGTCCTGCGTCACATCGGGGTCGCCCAACTTCACCCTAACGCGTGGGCGTTCCTCAAAACTTTCAAGTCCTCTTGACTAAGCCGGGTCGGCCGTGTCGATCATGTCGTTTCTTCACTCTCTTTGAGTTGAAGTCGCTCGTGGAGAAGGCAAACAAAGAGAAGAGGGAGCAGGTCTCCTTTAAGATGCAGAAGACCCATCATCGGTTCTTCAAGGCTTACCAAGAATCCTTGGGAGCGGCCTAGAGAAGCCGATTTTTGGATCGCTCCCACCGAGGAGGCCGGTAAGCCCGTGACGGAGGTCCAACCGGACGGAATGCTCGGTCCCCTTACTTCCCCATCATGTGGAACGAGGCTCACTTCGCAGCGGCCCGGGATTACATTTACACCGCCAAGGACTCGGGCGAGGCCGACCTAGAATCCTCGGAAATGATCAAGTCGTTAGCGAGCATGATGCGCCTGCACTCCCAAAGGCGACATACCTTGTCGCCCCTTTGTCTTGCTCGCAGGTCGGAACCTGAGGCCAAATCGGCTTTGCTTTTGAACTTTGCCTTTATATTTTTGTCGCCGATCTTTTCTTCTAACTCATAACTCGTTATTTTGCGTAAAGAATGGCCGCAAGAACCGGGAAGTGCTCGAGTCGCTTTGAAGCCTCGCTTCCATTCCAGGCCAAGAGATATGACGGATCTCGGCCGAGGATGTCCCCTCAACCGATCCTCCAAGGTGCCCCCACTCCCAAGGGCCAAAAGAAGAAGCTACCTGTTCGGTCGCCCCTCAAGATCGACGATCGCTCCGCCAAGCGGATAAGGCTCGACGACCGAACATGGATTCCGCCAAGGCCGACCTCCTATTCTCTCGCTGAGGGTTTAGGGCGGTCGAGCTCGAAAGTGGTTCAGAAAAAGCCGATGGAGGTCCTGTGCTTTCTCTCGCTTGGGGATAGATAAGATCATGACCGAGTGGGGCCGGCGTCAAGGTACTTTACTTTTTCAGTCCCGTTATTTCTTTTGTCTTAGATCGACCGACTAATAGCTGGACGATCTCTGTTTGCAGGGGCTCGCGCTGCTAAGGAGGCTTTGACTGAGCTGCAGGTGAAGTACGACAAGCTTGCCAAGGCCAAGAAAGAAGCTCTTCAGCGGGGCGAGGAGGACCGGGCCAAACTCGCCAAGAGGAATAAGGAGCTCGGTGGACAAGTGACGAAGTCTCAAGAACGACGTTGAAGCCTTGGAGAAGGATAAGGGCCAGTGGAGGTCGAGAATGCCGAGCTGGCGGCGAAGATCCAAATGGTGGCCCAGGCCGGTAGGGAGGCAGCGGTCGAGCAATTCTACAATGCTCTCGGGCAGGTGCGGGCATTGAATCCAGACTTGAGCATCAATTTTGATGAGAAGATGGTAAATCCCGCCCATTACGTTGCGGAGAACAAGATCATGCTGCCTGAGCAAAAAGATGAACATGGAAATGTTGTTCGCCCGGCCACAATCCTCTTCTGAAGCCTCTCAAGCCCGCTCGCGAGCGGTGTTTATCTTGTAATTGTTTAACTTGCCTTGGGCACAACAATTTGCCCGCGCCGTGCGATTTTCAATTAGTGGGCGCGGCTTCGACCAAGGCCCCGTGTTTGTAATGACAATTTCTTTTCATTTAATTTGTTTGTTTACTTGAATCGATTGTTTCGCATCTATTTTTCAAAGCTTACTTAACTTTAGACTTAGGTCGCTCGGCATTTCTTACCGATAAACGGTGCCCACTTGGTGACACTTGATTGGGCCATTCCGATGGCACTCGATTGGGTCAACTTGGTGACCTTCTTTGGGCCAACTCGGTGGCGCCAATACGGTCGCTTCGATGACCTAACGCTCGCGGGTTATTACTTAACCCTTGGGCCATTTCGATGGCACTCGATTGGAGCCATTTTGATGGCACCCGTTGGGATCATTTCGATGATCTCTCGAGATAGGTCGTTCGATTACCTGTTACGATGGGTTATTACTTAACCCTGGGCCATTTTCGATGGCGCTCGCTCGAAGTCAGCTCGGTGACCGTCATCCGTGCCGGGCTCGGTGGCTGCACGCCCAAGTCGCTTTCGGACGACGAAGTTTGGCGGGTTATCGAACCCCTGGGCCATTTCGATGGTTTTCGAGGTGGATCGCTTTCGACGATCCGATCAAGTTGATAATCTTCGACGCTCCTTTGCCACGCAATCTTGAGCGACCGGTCATACATTCTTGCGAGAAAGTAAAGAACACATCATATTTCTAAAGGTCGTGCCTCCGTAAAAACCCTGGGAAAAAGAGCGCCGTCGCTTTTCATTTATAGGTCGGCTCGCTCATTACATTCAAATTGTTCATTACATTCAAACGTAATATTTTTCGAGTTTCTCTCGCATTCCATGTTTCGGGGATAGTCGCCCCATCCATGGTTTCCACCGTAAGCCCCCTTTCCGCCTTGTTGATGACCTCGTGCATGCGGACCTTCCCAATTTGGTGCGAAGTTTCTTGGCGTGCATTCTTGTTTCCTACGCGGCCCGTCTTAGAACGAAATGACCGACCGTGAAGTCTCTCTTTGCACGCGAGTATTGTATCGGTCGCGACCTTCCGCTTGATCAATTGCTCTCTCGGTGACGCTTGGGCGTGCACTCTTCAATTAGGTCCAATTCTTCTCAAATGGCTCTGGCCGTTATCAACCACCGTAGGGGATTTGAAGTTCTCCAATTCGTTCACCCATTTCTATGGGTATGACAAAGATCGATCCCATATACCACCTGCGGGGATTCCCGATGCCGTTGAATGAGGGTCGTCCGGTAGGCCCAAAGAACGGATCTGTAGCTCTTCGACCCGTTCCCTTTCGCCTCCATCGAAGTCTTCGCTTTAACCCACGCAGATAACTCTCGCTGGCCGCCTACTGACCGTTGTTCGAGGGTGCTCGACCAAGTAAAACGCTTTACCTCTCTAAGTCGCCAACATTTCTCTCAACCTTTGTCTCGGAACCGGGTGCCGTTGTCGGCTATTAGTTGCCGAGGATCCCAAAACGGGCCAACACACACCGGCGAAAAATTTGCTCACTTTTGCCGAGGTGATGGTTGCAAAGAGGCTCGGCCCGACCCGGGCTTGAGAAATAATCTACCGCCACGATCAAGAATTTGAACCGGCCCGGAGCAGTGGAAACGGGCCTAGCAAATCCATGCCCCACCAAGCAAACGGCCAAGGTGAGACAAGACTTTGCAACTCGTGGAAGGTGCAATGTGGACATCGCATGTATTTGGCATTTCTTGCACTTCGAACGAGCTTTGGCATCCTCGCCCATGGTCGGCCAATAATAGCCGCCCGAGAGCCTTCTTAGCTATGGAACGAGCGCCCGGTGACTTCCACAAATACCTTCATGAATGTCCTCAACACATGGCTCGGCCGACCGACGTGAAGACACCTTAACAATGGAGAGGAGAATCCTCTTCTGCATAACTTTCCTTCTATAATCGAATACTTGGTCGCCCGAGCCCCGACCAACTTAGCTTGCTTCGGATCGCTTCTCGTTCTTCCCTTCAACAATGTATCTCGTGATAGGGCGATCCAATCAACCGTGTTGACACACGTAACGCCAACGATCGACTTGGCTTGGTTGAAACGCCGGCCGATTTAGAGTCTCCGAATCAAACTTCGTGATTTCCGAGTCTTGGTACTTGCCACTTTGATAGTATATCTGCCCTCAACATTTTCGGTCCGAGGCACGTGTAGCACTTCACTTGGCCGAACCGCTTGAGCAGCTCTTTCTCTTACTCGCCAGTAACTTTTCAAAGACGTCGCCCTTCGTGATCATATAGTTCTTTGTTCTCGTGAGACAACAAGCAAGGCGAGAGTCGATCAAGTTCAACCCGGCCGACATTGAAGTCCTCGCGAGCCGCAGCAGGGCCTATGCACGCCTCATATTCGGCCCGATTGTTCGATGTATGGAAAGCGAAAGTCAAGGACACCTCCACACCAAGCCTTCGTAATTTTCTAGTATTAGGCCGGCTCCACTTCCTCGCTATTAGACGACCCATCTACGTGCAAGATCCGTGTCGTTTCACTCGATCTTCCGGGTAGGAGTCATTTGGCTATAAAGTCGCCAACACCGCGCTTTTGCGGCCGATTTGGATTCAAATTTAATGCCAAACTCATCGAGCTCCACCGCCCACTTTATCATTCGCCCCGCCTGTGTCCGGCCGATGAAGGACTTGCTCGATTGGTCGACGGTCCTTACCACGACACGGTGGGCCACAAAGTAGGGTCTCAACCTTCGAAAGCAAAGAATCGGAGAGTGCAAGAGCAAACTTCTCTATTTTCGTACTCACCGGCCCTTGCAACACTTTGCTAATGAAGTAAACCGATTTTGTTTCAGATCGCATTCTCCGACCAACACAAGCGCTTCGGGACTCGACCAACACAGTATTATTTCAGATCGCATTCTCTCGACCAACACTTCGCCCCTATGCGCTTGGTCATAATTGGCGGGTTGGTCAAAGCTTGTTTCATTCATCCAATGCACGCGGCATTGGTCGGTCCATTCAAAATCTACATCTTTCTTGAGGAGTTTAAACAAATGGCGCGACTTGCGTGCCGCTTTGGGAATGAACTCGACAGAGCGCCACCATGCCATTCACCGTTGTATTTCTTTTTAGTCGTGGCGGCCTCATATCGGCGATCGCCCCGCACTTCTCGTGGTTTGCTTTATCCTCTTTTCGCTAGGTGGAAGCCCAAAATCTGTGGCCCTCACCCCAAAGGTACACTTCTCGTGATTCACCGAGTGAGTTCTTCCTAGCTTCTTCAAATATTTCCCCGAGGTCGCCACATGATCCGGGTCGGTCACGCTTTTGATGATCATGTCGCCCAAGTACACCTCTCGAGATACGACCGACCGCCTCTTGAAAATTTTGTTCATCATCCGCCGGGTAGGTCGCTCCCAGCCGTTTAGCCAGCCGTAAAGGCATCACCTTGTCTTCAAAATTGTCCCGATCGGTCATGAAGGCCATCTTGTGTCGATCGGGGATACATCGTGATCTCGATTGTATCCTCGAGTAAGCGCCCGTAAAAGACAAGAATTTGTAGCTCGAGGCCCCATCGACCACCTTGTCGATGTTGGAGTACGGAAGGCATCCTCGCATGCCTTATTTAAGTCGATGTAGTCTACACACATTCTCCATTTGC
The DNA here is from genome assembly GCA_020916435.1 of Oxytropis ochrocephala. NCBI lineage: Eukaryota > Viridiplantae > Streptophyta > Magnoliopsida > Fabales > Fabaceae > Oxytropis > Oxytropis ochrocephala. The sequence goes on from CM037088.1 coordinate 52,240,812, forward strand.
CATTCTTCTATGAAATTGGCCTTTATGAGGTCCTCAACGGCCTTTGCAGCCGCTTGAGATTTTTCCTCGCTCGAGCACGCCTTCTTTGAGCGACCGGCGACCCCTTCATCGATCGAAAGTTGATGGCAAAGCTACTTCGATAGGAATGCCGGGCATGTCCGATGCCCGCCATGCGAAATGTGTCAAGATAGTCTCTCAAACATTGCACAAGGTCTTGCTTCACTTGCTCGTAGGTCGTTACCGAGCTTGACTATCTTTGTTGGGTCGCCTCCCAACCGCACATCTATTAGCTCTCCATGAGGTTCTCGCCTTTTCAACTCGCTTTTTCACTCTCGGGCTAAGTCATCATCGTTATCCTCCCGGTCGCCGTGCGGATCATACCGAGCATCCGGATCGCTGACATTGACTTGATGGCCTTCACGATTGCTTCGAACATTTGGGCCAAGGTCTACCTCATCGCAAATTTGTTGATACTGCACCGTGGCACCGCTTGCCGCTTTCAGGTCGGCCGCCGTGGTACTACACCGTCGCCTTTGTAGAATTTCATCTTCGATGTATCGTTGACGCCATGGCCTCTAGCTTGCCCGTGGTCGCCTACCAATGATACATCGATAGCATGATTTGAGGGGGAGTACGAGGAACGCCAGGCGGACCGGCCCCGCATGTGCGTTATCCGAGTTGTCGCCACCAAATGTGACCATGAGTTCGATTGTTCCCAATGGGTAGGTGATCGCTCCATTGAAGCCCGTCGTGGAGTAGGCTCGGCACGGGAATTATCTCGCTCCGATCGACCTTGATCTTGTCAATCAAACCTTCAAACATGATGTCACGAGCTACCCCGGGTCGACTAGAATTCTTTGAACTTCGATGATTGGCCATAATCGCCACGACACCAACGGAACATAATCGTTTGGCTCGCCATCGTGTGTCGCTATCTCCAAACGAGATGGGGGTCTGCATTCGAGACCGTTGGGATCGTTGATGTCGAACCGACCATCGTGAGCTCGCCCCACTTTCTTTTGGTGGCTTTATTTGATCTCTCTACGGCCCAACGGGTTGCCACCGTGAATGACCATAGCAACGCTAAGCGACCTCCGGATCGTGGGGCTTCTCGATCTTCGCACCGGTCTTTGTCTTGGACGCTTGAAACAACTAGAGCGCCTCTTTCCTCCGTCGGGATCAGTTTCTTTTCGCTTTCTTGAGGTCGGCCGCCTTCCTCCGACCTCACATACTTTCCCAACTTTCCTTTCGAATGAGCTCTTCGATGTCATCTTTGAGGGCCATACTGATCGTTAGTATCATGACCCTTGCTTTTGTGGTAACGGCAGATCTTTTAGTCTGGTCGTGCCCCTTCTTGAGCACGAGTGGATCGGGCCGCTTTACTCCCACAAATTCATTATTTTGGCACTCGCTATAGATCCGCGTGCAATAGAGGTGTTTAGTCGAAAGTGCGATGATCGAACTTTATCTCGAAAGTCGGACCGATTGTCGCGGCGACCTTCATGCCCTTTGGCCGCCATCGCTTTTCTTTCTTTAGGTCGTGGCGCGACGGCCTTTCTTGCCGCCAAGGTTTCTTCATACGCCATGTGGGACGTTAGCCTCGTTAAGAAGTAGCCGAGATCTTGGTAATGGTTAAGAGTGAATTCTTCTACGAACCGGTGGTCCTGGCCGAATACCACGCTTCGAGATATTTTAGCTTGTCCTTGTCGACAAGTCACGAACGGACTCGGCCTCGTTGTTAAACCGGCCGATATATCGCCTCATTGCGTCTCATTATCTCCTTGAACAACAGAGTCCAAGTATTCTTCATACCGATATTGGCAGCGGTTTGCGGTGTAGTGAGACAAGAATATTACGATCAGTCGTCCCATGAGGAGATGGAATTGGGTCGCAGAGACTCCCACCATTCCAATGCTCGGCCGCCCGCTGGATCTGGGGAAAAAGCCCGCATTTCATGGTCGGTCCCAATCCCCTATAACAAAGCAGAATTATTGAAGTAGCGGAGATGTTTGTCTCGATCCCCGCCGTCAAACTTGTTGAGATCGGGCGCTTGCGGAGATCTCTCGAATTTTGTAACGCCGATCTCCCCGGAGAACGGGCCGTGCTCGCTCAATGCCGCTCGACCCAAAGGGTTGCATTGCGAGGCATGCCTCGCGTTCCCGGCATTCCATAAAATCCTCCGGATGGGCGGTTGGTGGAAGTTGAGGAGGCCTTCCGGTCGCCGCTTTGGCCTCTCCTTGGCCGATACGAAACGTCCCTAATTCTTCCATCTCTGTAATCTTCCAGCTCTTCTCGAGAATCCCAAGATCTGCTTCTCGACCGACGTGACCCGGACGACTCATTGGAGGAGTACCTGGTGGGTGAGCGACCGGTGTCAGGACGGTAGCTAGCATCTTCATGATCATAGGACATCGAACGGCGTCTACGCACGTTCCTGCTCGGGGGCGATCTGCGTGCCCTACTTCGTCTTGCCGGAGAGCGATGAGTAGTGCTCTCCCGGCGAGAGACGCTCCTTCGTGGAGGGGAGCGGTGTCTTCGCGCCGGTCGGCGGCGAGCAGAAGGTTCTCCGTCTTCCGCACGCGGGCGGCCCGGAATTGACCATCTTTCATACTGAGAGATGAGCGCGTCTCTGTCTGCGATCACCTGATTTTTGTTTTGCAGGATCTGCAAAACGGCTTGAGTGACATGGTCCGGAAGGGGTTCCTGAATGCCCGCTTCAATCAGCTCGGGCGGCAAGTCTCCAGGAACGGGCGGTTGAATCTGTTGGAGGATAGGTCCGCGACCGTTGTGCACCGAAGGCTCTTGTAGTGGAAGTCTCGAGACTCGTGGGATCGTGACGCCACGCCCCCGAAGTCGCCGCCGATTCTCGCCGGAGGATTGAGTCGGAAGCGCCCGCGTCGGGGCCGGCCGCGTGGAGCCATGAGTAAGGTAGGATAGCGCACGGGCCTCCCACCGCGTGGTCGCCAATTGATCGTACCTTGACCAATGAAGTCTTTGAAGTAGTTGTTGCTTCGCCGAATGGGCCGGCCGTTGAATGAGTGAAAGGACCGGCCCGGCTTCACGCGTTGAGCACCTCGGGTGGTACCGCAAAGACACTCCGATGATCTAGTGAGAGGTCGCCGGGCGAGATAGCACAAGGTTAGAGAACGCACTGATGCCATATGCGAATGGCGATATATACCGCGAGGTCCGACCGCTTAGCGAGATTTTCGGCCGGCGAGAGTGCGCTCCAAGCGTGTGGTGGGCCGATCGAGTTGGCCGGGCCGTTGAGCCTAATTCTTGCTGGCGATTCTCGTATTTGCTAATACACCCAGGAACAAAACTTATTTAGAATCTAGACATAGGAATCTTGTAACGAAACCTTGGCGTTAGTGACTGAAAGGCACATAATCATCTACTGCAGCTCTTAACGTTATAGCATCTGATGTTATAATGCTTTGCTTTTGGGGATTTACTTAGTAACAAACAGTCCAACTTATCTTTCTCATATTTGAATTACTATTTTACTGTTCTACTCAACCACTCCTTTTTACTGTTACTTATGGCCATATATATTTGCTACTTGTTTCACTAGTGTTTGTGTAAGTTAAACTTTAAAATTAACATCAATCCCTGTGGAGACGATCTTTACTTATCATTATATTACTTGTTGCGATTGTGTATACTTGCACATCACCTTCTCGCACAACAAGTTTTTGGCGCCGTTGCCGGGGATTGCATTTAATTTTTATTGTTTAAAGATACTTACACTTAGTGGGATTTTACTCTGGTGGTGTTCTGTTTGCTGGTGTTATAACCAGAAGCGTTATAGTGTATGCCCAGGTCAGAACCACCAGAATTTGAGTTTGATCCAAAACCCGAGAGAAGGTTCAGAAGGTTGAGAAAGCTTCAAAGACAACAACAACTCAGACCAACCATGTCTGAACACAATACTGTTGGTACTAGTAGAGGTACTATTGGTGGGAGAACTCTCTCTCAACATAGTGGAAGAACTCCAAGGGGAGGAAGAGCTCAAAGAGGTGGAAGAGTGCCTCTGGGTCCTTTCACGTACACAGAACCAGACCATGACTATTGGTATAGAGATCAATTCATAAACCAAGGTTCTAGAGAGATGGTAAATGACAGAGACAAACCCATGAGGGGCTATGCTGTCTTTGATCCAGCTACTATGGAGACAAGCATCACAAGGCCTACTCTGATGACCAATCATTTTGAATTCAAACCCATGATGTTCCAAATTGTTGGACAATTTGGTGGTTCCACACAAGAAGAACCTTTTTCTCATCTGAGACAATTTCTTGAAGTTTGTAGTAACTTCATCATTCCTGGCGTAAGTGAAGATGCTTTTAGGCTAAATTTTTTTCCATACTCCTTGAAAGATAAAGCCAAATTAATCTTGGTTGAGTTCCTTAGAACCTAACTCCATCACAACTTGGGAGGAAATGACTAAAAAGTTTTTGGAAAAATACTTTCCACCCAACAAAAATGCCAGGATGAGGAATGATATTACATCCTTCAAACAAAAAGATGGGGAAACATTATATGAAGCTTGGGAAAGATGGAAGGAATTACTGAGAAAGTGCCCACATCATGGGATACCAATAGTGATTAGATGGAAACATTCTACAATGGGCTAGAAGCACAGACAAGACTGATGTTGGATGCCTCATCTGGAGGTGTGATCCTAAACTCATCCTACAATGAAGCATGTGAACTCATAGATCGTATAGCTACCAACAACTCCCATTGGCCTACTGAGAGGTTAAATCCTGTGAAAAAAGTAGCTAGGGTCCATGAAGTGAGTGAAGTCTCTGCTCTTTCAGCTCAGGTAGCTACTCTAACAAATATGATTAAAGGTCTGAACACTGCTAACGCTATAGCGTCTGATGCTATAGCGCCCAAAGAACAAACTGTTGCAGCTGTTGAACAAGCTCCTCCTGGAGAAAGTGTTTATTGTGGAGGAGGACATTTATATGAAGAATGCCCAAAAAATTCTGTTTCCGTGAACTATGTGGGGTACAACAAGGGCAACAATCCTTATTCCAATACTTATAATCCTGGGTGGAAGAATCACCCTAATTTTAGATGGGGTGGGAGTAATGATGCTACTACAAGTCCAAATGCTCCAGCTACTCCACCAGGATTCCCTTATCAAAATAATCAAAGACAAAATGCTCCACCTATGGACAACTCTATGGAATCTTTGTTGAGGTCTTTTATTAGTGATTGTAAAACCACTATGCAGACTCCTGAAGCATCTATAAAGACCCTAGAGAACCGAGTTGGGCAAATTGCATCTGCTCTTACTCAAAGGCTTAATGGAGGACTTCCCTCCACTATTGAAACTTCATCATCTCAAGCACCAGGCAAAGAGCACGTGAAGGCTATAACTCTGAGAAGTGGTAAGGATTTAATTACATCATCAAAAGCTACTGTTTCTGGCGTTTCTGAAAAAGAAATTTATTTTGTTGACGTCATAACGACTAACGTTATAACACCTGACAAAACACCAGAACCTAAGTTTGTTCCAGCATACCCTCCTCCTCCTTTTCCTCAAAGGTTGAAACAGGCTCATGAGAACAAGCAATTTGGGAAATTCTTAGAGGTGCTGAAACAACTTCACATAAATATCCCATTGGTTGAAGCTCTAAAACAAATGCCCAACTATGCCAAGTTTATGAAATATGTCCTCACCAAGAGAAGAAGGCTAGGAGAATTTGAAATAGTGGCTATGACGGGAGAGTGCAGTATGATCATGCAAAAGAAACTTTCAAGCAAATTGAAGGATCCTAGCAGATTCACCATACCATGTTCTATGCGTAAATCTTATTCTGGTAATGCACTATGTGATTTTGGAGCAAACATCAATTTGATGCCCAAATCCATAGTTAAACATCTGGGGATTGATATTGTTAAGCCTACCACTGCTACCCTTCGGTTAGCTGACATGTCCATAGCCTATCCTGAGGGGATAATAGAGGATGTACTTATTAAAATTGACAAATTCGTTTTTCCTATTTTGTTGTTCTTGATTTTGATGCAGATGAAGAGGTGTCTATCATTCTTGGGAGACCATTCCTAGCTACTGCCCAGAATTTAATTGATGTTCAGAAAGGAGAACTGACTATGAGAGTCAATGATCAAGAGATTAAGTTTAATGTGGTGAGTGATCCCAAGTTCTCAAATGCAGGATCCGAGGAGTGTTCCTTTGTAATGTCTCTTGATTTTGTGGTTCAACAACAATTCCACAAGCAAGGTGACCACTTGGTCAAGGCTCTTGCCAACACTGAAAAAGAAAATCTTGTGGAAGAAGATATGTTAAAAGGGGAAGCTGATGCTAACAAGAGCTCTAAGGGGAGTGACGTAGGAAAAGATGGATCAGAAGAAGAGAGTGCCAAGGAGAAAAGTTCTGAGAGGCCAACCCTACAACAACCCCAACAAAAAGAATGGGAGACTATTGACGTTATAACGCCTGCCGATGTAACGTCTTCTGAGCAGTTGGTTCCAACTGAAGAGGTGGTTGCAGTTTGCACTTCACCAATACTCAAGCAGAAGGCTAAGAAAAACCTAAGTCCACAATCTTCACCTCAATCAATTGCCACCACACCACCAAAATTCACCAAAGATATTCAAAGAAGAAAACTAACTGAAAGGGGACAAGTTTTATCATTCACCTCAAGGCTTAAATTGTTACCTAAGAAGCTCAAATCTAGGCGGTCAAGACCCTATAAGTTGGTGAAGGTGTATCCTAATAAGATAGTGAATCTGTTTGAGGAAGCCACTTGTTTCACATTTAAGGTCAATGATGAAGGGGTGAAGCAATACTGTGGAGCACATGTGGTGAGGGACAAGTTCTCCATAGAGCTACCAGAACTCTAACAAAAGAGGAAGCCTGGCTGAAGACTCTTAAAGCAAGCGCTCTTGGGAGGCAACCCAAAGGTTTTAATTAACCAATCTTTTTGTTTTAACTTTGTTTTTGTGCAGGAGTGAATTCTGGAGATGGAAGATATCTAGTGAAGTTGTTGTGAAAGCAGTAGATGCTATAGCGCCTAACGTTATAGCGTCTGAGAAAGAGGAGCCTGAGAAACCAGCAAAGAAAGAATCTAGATCTGTCCAGCACCACCTCCAAGACCCAACACTAAGACCAGGTCTGGGTTAACAGAAAAGTAACCTAGCCCTTCGTAGCATGTTGTGTGTTTCTAATGTTTTCAATAAACCTGTTAGGTGTTATAGCATCTGTTTTTGCACCTAACAGTATGTTTATGAGTTGTTTTGAAATTTTTAAGTTATGTATGTTTGAGTCTTTTCAAGGCCTCTCCCATAGTTTGCATGCGCAGTGAGGACACTGCTGAGTTTTAGTTGGCGGGAGGACCTTTATCTGTCAAAAATGTTAAAAAATTAAAAATTTCAAAAATGGTAGTAATGCATGATCAGTAGTAGTCTAGTTTTTCAATTAGTTGAATGTGTTCTTTTTGGGCTAATTTTAGTGATGATTGTGTGAAATGCTTGGAGTAGCCTTGCCTGAATAATATCTACTCTTATTGCTGCTTCTACACAAAGAATATCTGTTAAGTAGAAACTTAGTTAGCTAAGGATTATCTGATGCTTAAGTTAGTCCTAGTTAACTAAGGTGGAATCAAATCCTGAATAAAAACCTTGAAGAGCTTTTGAAGCTAAGTTTGGGGGTGCACAAGTTATATAAAGGCTAGGTATCAAGATCCTAGGGTGGTTAGTGAATTAGGACTTCATTGTACTCATCTGTATTAGAGATACTTTTGTAATGACTGTAACTACTCGAAACAAAAGCTGAGCTGTTCCAAAAAGCAAATGTATATATGTAAAAAAAAGAGAAAAGAAAAAAAAAGAAGAATAAATGCTAAAGGAGCTCAGTAATGAGGGGGTTGCAGTGAAGAATTTTGTTCATGAAAGTTCCAGCGTTATAGCATCAAAAGTTATAACGTTGCTGATTTATCTTCAATAATTAGAATTACTGACCATAGATCTGAAGTACCTAATCAAGCCCTTTGTCAAGCTTGAAATCCCTCATTTCTTGTGTGAAGTTGTTAGTCTATTCACTGTTTTGAAAAAGTCTTTGATTTCACCAAAAGAAAGCCATTCTTTCCGAGGCTAAGAGAAATCCAAATCTAGCTAGGAATTGAGATGAGTCAGAGATCACACACTCACATTTGAGCAGTAATAAGTTTAGAAGTTGTGAAATGCAATGGTTGTGTGTGTGTGAGTGTTAATCTGAAAGGTTAGCCCCTTGAGAACATATTTGACAAATTGTTTAATCAAGAATGAAGAACTGATTGTGTGTTAAGTTATGTGCATATGTGTGTCTTTAGTCAAGTGTCATTGCATGAGGACAAGCAATGGTTTAAGTTTAGGGGTGTGATAACTATGAGTTATTTATGCCTTTATTCGTTAAATTAAAGTAAGTTCTCATGTAATATTTGTATCTTATTTATTATATTATGTGCATTCAGGATAAAGAAGGGCTAGGTACTGATTTGTTGATTATCTGGCACATTTGGTGCCCTTGTGAATGTTTTAACGTGTTAGCTAGTGTTACAGCGTTAAGCGTTATAACGCTAGATGGCGTGGCCAACTGAGTACCAAAGACAAAAGTTAATTTTTGGCGCCAATTGCTTTAAGTCAAGTCACAATACACTGTTCTCAACTGTACACACTGACAGGCGCTGCACTCTATTGGTTAGCGTGGACACTTGGCACTTTGTGAGCGGAGAATAGTGTTGGTTGGTGAGATGTGTCCATCACCTTTTTGATAAAGCTACTTTATGGGGATAAAACAAATATCTTCTTCATCTTCTAAAACACACTTGACTCCCATCTGAAGTGAGAGAGAGTTTTTGGGAGAGAGACTTGACACCATTCTCCTCCATTAACACACCTTTCAAGCTTTTTCTTTTTAGATATAGTTTACCTTTTTTTTACCGCTGTGAAGCTCACGTTATAGCGTCAACAAGCTGTTGATGAGTTGGAGTTTTCAGTTTGTATCTTTTGCAACCGTCTTCCCTCTTCGTGTTTATGGTAATATGAGTCATTTGTCTTGTATTTTGTTGATGATGCTTATCATGAGCTAAACACTTGTAGTTGGATTGCTTTGAGCTTTGTAATGAACCTTTAGTATTGTATTTATAACATCTAATGTTTTGCGTTTCAATCTTTGCTTTTTAATACTACCAAACTTATTTTAGAATTGATCAGCTAAATGAGTATATTCATGGGTACAGACATGGTCCATGATTCAAACTCAAAGATTGGTATGAATGAAAAGTTGTTTAAAGACATTTAAGCAACATTTGCTTCGCCTAGACATAGGAAAGAAATAATTCATAAGGCAAAAGCTGTGGGTTCTTTATGATACAAGGGTGAACTTATTTAGAACCTAGACATAGGAATCTTGTAACGAAACCTTGGCATTAGTGACTGAAAGGCACATAATCATCTGCTGCAGCGCTTAACGTTATAGCGTCTGATGTTATAACACTTGCTTTTGGGGATTTACTTAGTAACCAGCAGTCCAACTTATCTTTCTCATATTTGAATTACTATTTAACTGTTCTACTCAACCACTCCTTTTTACTGTTACTTGTGACCATATATATTTGCTACTTGTTTCACTAGTGTTTGTTTAAGTTAAACTTTAAAATTAACATCAATCCCTGTGGAGACGATCTTTACTTATCATTATATTACTTGTTGCGATTGTGCATACTTGCACATCACCTTTTCGCGTAAAGCGAAATTGGGAAACCTTCAACCCCTGATGGAGCTCTTCAACTCAAGCATCAGAGGGAAGGAAACGCTCGCGCGGAGCGAGATGAAGTCGCTGCGGAATCAGCTTCCAGGGCCCCCTGATGGAGTGTTGAACTCAGAGATCGGAGAGCCGATGAGGCCGCTGCGGGCCATTCTGCAAGAGTTTGAGAAGAGGAGCTATTGGAGTCTGAATAGGCTATTCAGCAACGAGCTTGGACAGACGAGCTATTGGAGCCAGATTAGACTATTTAGCAACGAGCTCGGATGGACGAGCTATTGCAGCTAAATTAGGCTATTCAGCGACAAGCTCGGATAGACGAGTTATTGGAGCCAGATTAGGCTATTAAGCAACGAGCTAGGATAGACGAGCTATTGGAGCCAAATTAGGCTATTCTGCAACGAGCTCGGATAGACGAGCTATTGGAGCCAAATTAGGCTATTCAGCAACGAGCTCGGATAGACGAGCTATCAGAGCCAAATTAGGCTATTCAGAAACGAGCTCAGATAGACGAGCTATTGGAGCCAAATTAGGCTATTCAGAAACGAGACGAGCTATTGGAGCCAAATTAGGTTATTCAGCAACGAGCTCGTGTGTGGAAGTGAAAGAGTAGTCCGATGTGGGAACTCTTCGTGAGGAGATTCCCTCAAATAATTCACCGAAGGCACCAGTCTTGCAAATTATCAAGGGACAACAACATGTGGTGTACAGGAACATAACTCGGAATACCCGAACAAGAGGGGTGAAAGAGGATCCGAGATCATTGCTGATTGATACACAATCGGGTGATGTGGAGTCCCGAGGATAGCGTAGTAAATCTGAGAATAGAGAATCTTGATGAATCCTGGAAGCTAGCGAGCTAAGTGCCACTGTGGTCGCCATTGTTCGGTACTTGGACCTCGGATGCTGTCCGGATCCGGAGTACTTTCTTGAAGTGCTTTAGGATGGAGAAAATGGAGACTTTGGTTGGAGGTAGAGAAGTATATTGCTGAATGAAGCTGAGACTCAGTCGATCTGAGGTGCCTCGAGTTTCCATGTCGGGTGGCAGGTACCTGCAAGACACTCTGACGCTCTAGTCAGTATGAGTCCGAGTTAAGAGAAAAAGAGAGAGAGAAATGAGCTCCTATATTAGAGACATAAAACGAGGGAAACGAAGAATGAGGAAAGGCGTGAAAACGTACCGTCGTGGAGGGGTTGCACCTATATTTATAGAGGAAAGGAGTGTACCTGGAGCGCCGGATGCGGGCGCCAGATCCTGACTGTTGGAGGCGGGTTACTGTTGTGAGGCGCACGCTTAGGCTTCGTTATTGAGCTGGATTGGGCCAGGCCCAATTTCCCGAGGGACTTTGGCCCAGGCCGGAACAGTAATGTAACATTTTAGTTTTATAAATATATTTATTTAAAAGTGTATACAAATTGAGTGATTTGTAAAATGCACATATATCTTGCTAGTTTTCAGAGAAACAATTCATTCATACGCATATTTTACAACTAATGTCTAATCTTTAACTTAAAATGTTGAATTCCAAATAATACTATTAATTTTAATGCACATTGTTTCTTTCCATTATTTTACAACTAATGTCTAATCTTTAACTTAAAATGTTGAATTCCAAATAATACTATTAATTTTAATGCACATTGTTTCTTTCCATTCTTCTGTAATGTTTGCTAGAATCTTCCATTCATCTCCCTTTGCCTTAATCTAAAGATATATTTTCCGCTTCTCTTTTAGAAAAAGGTGTGTTTTATAAAGTAAATATTAAATCAAAATGTTTAGTTAGAAAATATTAATTTAAAATTCAATATTAAATATTTTGTTGAATAAATGAAAAAATAATTTATCCAAATGTCTTTGTTAACGTTCTTAACTAATTGATAGGCGTATCTTATTATTAATGTGTAACCCCTCGCTTAAAATAATAAATCTCGGAGGAAATGCTTTTAATTTTAATGTTCACCGTTCCATTCCTAACGAAACTCGCCACAAGAAAAAAGTTAAATTAGTGGCAATATGTAGAGATAGAAAAATTGAAATTTGTCGATAATTCTGGCATCTCAAAATTTAGGGATGAAGTTCACATTTTTCTGTCACAAATTTTCTCCCTTTAATTTTATTTTCTAAAAAAAATATGATATTAGTTCATTCATCTCCTTTGCCTCTTATATATATATATATATATATATATATATATATATATATATATATATATATATATATATATATATATTCCTGTCTCTTTCAGAAAGAGATGTCCTTTAGAAAGTAAAGTTAAAGATTAAAATGTTGAATTATTAGAAAAAATTAATAAAGAATATTTTGTTGTTTTAATGCATAGATTTAATCGTTATCTCTTCTATTAACTTTCTATACATGTTCATACACGTATGTTACAACTAATGCAAATATAATTTTATCCTGAATAATACTATTAATTTTAATGTACATTGTTTCTTTTCTTCTTTCGTAAAGTTTCCTTCCTAAGAAAGTAAGATTTACTAAAAATATTTTTAATTCATCTCCTTTAGCCCGAATCTAAACATATTTTAAGTTGTCTTTTATTTATATAAACTGTATAGCACAATAGATTTCTTAAACAAATTGTAAAGTATATACCGAAGTTAATGAGATTTTCGTCTTTTTGATAAAATCAAATGTTTTCTTGCATGGTGGTGGAAGCATTGCCGACTGAAGATGAAGATGAAAATACTCTCACGAAAGTAATGATAATCTTAAAATCAAATCAACGAAGTACCAGAGGTATCACACAACACTAGTTTCTCAACTTGATTTATATGCATTAGTTTATCTATACCAAGTTTAAATTCTTACATAGATATAGATGAATTATTTATTTTCAAGAAATTAAATTTTGTTTTTTTTTTTTTTTTAGATAGGCAATTGTTAGTGGGGGTAAGAAATTAAATTTTGTATGTTTGTGTGAAAAAGGATTCGTGCAATTCAAAGTACGGCGGAGACATGGTCACCAAGGACACTAACAAGTCGCACAAAATCAACGAATCAGATTTATTAAGCTATCCATAAAATGGGATCTATTGCCCCAATGGGTACAATTTTCTAGTTGTTTCTTCAAGGGAACCGGCTGAAGGGTACTTATAATAATCATCCAAATGCTTAACTCACGATACCTTCATTATGATTGAGATTCTCAACATATCAACATGATATGCCAATTTTCTCATATTTATTTATAGCTTTTAGTACGATAGCAAAGGAACAATTCAATTTTGTTATGAATCAAAGAGGGAAGAGCTAGATCTTACTAGATGATAGCAACAAAAGGCATTCTGTCACTTACAAATAGGGGTGGGAATATATATTGTAAAGTTACAATATATATTACTTTGTTACATACTTTAGTCATCTTGTAAAGAAGTAGAAGAATAATTCTATTGTCTTTCAGTTAGTATTTGAATTTAAATTATGATCGTTGTTGTTTCAATTATTGAGAAAAAAACAAATCTAATGTTTGAGAAATATTATTTGTCATCCTTTAATTATTTTTCAACCACAAAAACTAGAGTATATATATATATATATATATATATATATATATATATATATATATATTGGTGATAACTAAGTACATGTTAATTGTAAGAAAAGGAAACTCCTTTGTAAGGCAACTCCCAGTGTCCAGTACTTTCTCCCTAAATACCAAAATAAAATAAAATCCGTTCCAGGTTCTTCCACTCTCTCCCAAAACAAAAGAGAAAGATCAACAAGATAATAATGAATATTATGATGAATTAGATGCAAATCTTAGATGTGTGTTTTGTTGAATTGGTTTTTAAATTAACTACTAGTTTTATGAATCTAAAAGGTTCATGTATTTTTTTGATGAATTAACATTACTCATGGTTTGTATGTGTTCTAGACTGGGCCAAAGGCCCAATCCATCATAAGAAAAACACCGCCTAACACTGGGCCAGGCCCAACAACAAATATCCGGATCCGACCAAAGGCAAGACGCGGATCAACGATCCAGATTGAAGCGTTGTATCCACTGACGCACATCGACCTCATTACTCTATAAATAGAGTCGCACCCCTCATTCATCAGGCATCTGAGTGTCTGCAGGTACCACCCCCCAACGAGCTCAAGACAAACAACCTCGCTAGAAACCTCGGCGCATGCGAACTACTTCTTTAACCATTCGAAGCACATCTCCAAATACCCCAGGTCACTTCCTTTCTTCAAGGTTCTGAAAAAGGGTGTCGAGTTCAAGTAGAAATCAGAATGTGAGAATGCGTTGGCATAGCTCAAACAGATACTATCGGAGCCTCAGATCTTACTAAGACAAGTGGAAGGGGAAACCTACCGGCAATGATTTGACTAAGTAGAATTGAAACATGTACCTAGGTCAGAGAACGCCCGAGCTGACGTCTTAGCCAAGTTGGCAAGTACGAAACCTACCGGCAATCTCCGAAGCATTATTCAGGAAACCCTGGTTAAACCCAACATTGATTTCGCCCCAATCTCGATGTCCAACGTTCATACCATCGCTGAGGTTGAAGGATGGATTCAAATCTAGGATTGAGCCAGCCGGTGCCAAATAAGCCTCGACAGTCCGACGAAGAGCGGCCTCTTACTCCGTAGTCGATGGCAAACATTTTAGGTGAGGTTTCTCTTCCCCTGTTGAAATGTGTAGAAGGGGAAGAGACGGAGTATGTACTCACAGAAATTCATGAGGGCATTTGTGAACACACGTAGGAGCACGGGCATTGGCAAAGAAGGCCCTCAGAGCTGGATACTACAAGCCTACCATGGTAAAAGACGTCGTCGACCTAGTGAGGAAGTGTGACATTTGCCACCGATATGCCGACGTCCATAACGCCCCTCTGGCTGAACTCACTTATTTATCATCCCCATGGACATTCTCCCAGTGGGGAGTAGATCTTCTAGGCCCTTTCCCTTTGGCCCGGGGTGGAGTCAAGTACCTTATAAAGGCAGTTGACTACTTTACCAAGTGGATTGAGGCGGAACCCCTCACCAAAATTTCTGCCAAGAACTACATCAAGTTCGTTAAGAAGAACATCCTGACCAAGTTCAGAATACCTGAAGTCATCATCCTTGACAACGACACGCAGTTCATCGATAAAGGATTTCGGAAGCTATTGACAGGTCTAAATGTAAAGCAGCACTTCACTTCTGTAGAGCATCCTCAAACTAACAGATAGGCCAAGTCAGCCAATAGGGTGATGCTCAAGGGATTGAAGAAGAGGTTGGAAGGGGCCAAAGGAGTTTGGCCCGATGAACTACCATATGTCCTATGGGCATATCGGACAATGCCACATTCCACTATTGCCGAAACTCCCTTCAGGTTAACATACAGTACCGAGGTCGTCATTCTCGTGGAAATCAAAGAATCCATGTGGAGAACACTATATCCCCTCAACAGGGAAGAAAATGATAGGGCCACTAAAGAAGAGCTCGACCTGGTCCAGGAGGTCCGAGACAAAGCACATCTGGCCGAGGCTGTCTTCAAGGCACAAATTGCAAGGCACTATAATCAAAAAGTTTTTACCCGAGAGTTCAACATCGGAGATCTCATCCTTATGTGTGCCGATGTGGGTAACAAAAACGCACGGGAAGACAAAGTTGCCCCTAACTAGGAAGGACCCTAAACCCTAAACCATCCGAAGCACATCTCCAAATACCCCGAGTCTAATTTTCATCCGAGATCTAGGTACTGAACAGTATGGATTATGTTTATATGCCTTGTTAGTAATATGAAATATGTTTGCGTGTTTTCTTAGAAATTTTGTACCATATGTATCAAACTAATGAAGATGTAAAATCTTTAACTATTCTACCTTAATATTAAATATAAAGCATCACTAGTTTGAGATTAAAATTCTTTGCAATTAGATGTGGATAAAATCATAAAATTGTCACTAGAAATCCGTCAATAATAGAGAGAATAGTGTCCCTCACAATTAGGGAGGTAATTTGTCCCCCACTATTAGCAACATATTTTTTCCTTGCAAATAGTGACATAAATTAGCGTTCCAAATTAGGGCGGCTAAAATGCACTTTTGGTCTTTTATTTTATTTATTTGTATCGCTTTGGTCCTTTAAGTTTTCTTTCTCAGTTTGGTCCCTCAAGTCCCAAAATCGTTTCACTTAAGTCCTTTTCGGTCGTCTGAACGGCTGATGATGTGTTAGTTAACTGATGATGTGGCACCTGCTGACGTGGAATTTTTATTTTTTGTAATTTTGTTTTTGCCAATAAAAAAAATCAAAAATGATGTGGCAATTATTTTTTTCGTTTCGGTTGGGTCCTCTAAGTTTGTAATTAGTTTCAAATTGGTCCCTTAAGTTTTAAGTTACTTCCAAATAGGTCCCTATTTTTTTTTGTGTTCACTCAATAACACCACTCAAAGGACCAACATGAAACTAAATGACATAATTAAAGGACCAAATTGAAACGTGACAGATATCATAAAATGATCAATTAAATAAACGTGATAGATATCATAAAAGGATCAATTAAATAACAAATTAAAGAAATTAAAGAAACAAGAGAAATAGAAAGAAAAAACTATTTGGTCAAAAAAAAAACAGAAATAAGAAACAAAAAGAGGGAATAAAAGAAGAAATAAGAAATATATATAAGAAAGGGAAGTAGTAAGGACCAATATAAGAAAGGGAAACCGAGAAACACATAGCGTACATTAGGGTTGAAAGGAAAAGGGAAACGAAGGAGAGATTGAGGGAATAGGTTTCAACGGCAGAGAAACAACACAAAGGTGGAGGAACGACTGCGGAGGAACAAAGAAAGGTGCTATTTTTGTGTTTTTTTAGTTGATTGTGTTGTTGCTATTTATTTTGTTCTTCTTCTTTCGTTCTTTGTCGTTTTTCTTCTACACAACCTTGCCATTCCCTATACTCCTAAACCCATAGGAGTTAATTCCCAACTACTACATAAAAGAGACTTATGAAGTATGCTATCAGCCTCTCATTTATCCAAAACACGGTGAAAATATTTGGCCTCAAACACCACCCCTAATAAAAAGACAACCAAGTTAGTATAATTCATTATGTTTAGCTTTTGACAGTTGTTGTTCTCAAGTCTTTTTATTCATTTTGTTTTGGCTTGGTTTTGTGCAAATGCAGGTATGCCTAAGAGGTCTAAGAACTAGGATCCAAATGAAAAGACTGACACAATAAATGTCACTAGAAAAGGCTTGCCAAAAAAGTGCAGCATCTGCAAGCAGAGTGGTCATAAAAGGTCATCTTGCCTAACATCCCCACGACCCCCACCCCAATCAACCACAAGGACCCAACTTGAAACACTTCAAACTACCACACATGCTGCACCAGAAGCTCCCAAAACCCAAACTACCACACATGTTCCACCAGCCACAACCCAAATAGCCCCCACTCAAACTACCACAACCCAAACATCACAACCCAAACTTGCACTTAAAAACAATGTTGTACCCAAACCAAATCTGCATCCTAACCAAAATTTACTCGGCCAAAAACATTTGGTTTGTCAAGAGCAAAAAAAAAAGCCAACTCAATTGAAGGAGGGACATCCAATTCAGCTGGTGAAGCTACACAAAAGGTTAGAATTTTGAGGCCTAAAATGTCAACCCGGAGGAAAGAAGATAACACTTAATATCTAGGATCTTTTTTAAAGTTTGTTATTTGGAACAAATATGTTGTGAACATGTGTTGAACTCCCCCCCAACTGCTGTTTTGGGCATGTTTTGGTAGGATATGCGTGTTTATGAACAATTATGTGACTTATGTTATGGTTAAATTAGGTCCATTTGTATTTATGCTACAATGTCAATTAGATCATTTATGTATGTCCTCTAATTTCAAATTGGTCCTTTAAGTATTTCATCAAGTTTCATTTTGGTCCTTTGTATGGTGTTATTAACTGAAGTCAATCCAAAAAAATTCTAAAAGCAATAAAACATCATTTGAATTACGTAAATGAGATCACGTAATTAGCTTTACATCCAAAATGAAACAGCTAAAAGTTGAGAATATATTTTGAATCTTTAGACAAACTCAGAGGACCTATTTGAAATTAACTTAAAACTTAAGGGACCAATTTGAAACTAATTACAAACTTAGAGGACCAAACCGAAACGAAAAAACTAACTGCCACGTCATTTTTGATTTTTTTTACTTTTTGGCAAAAAAAATTATTATTTTTTTAAAATTCCACATCAGCAGGTGCCACATCATCAGTTAATTGACACGTCATCAGCCGTTAACTCAGATGGACGTAAAGGACTTAAGTGAAACGATTTTGAGACTTGAGGAAGCAAATTGAGAAAAAAAAACTTAAAGGACCAAAGTAAACAACTAAATAACTTAAAGGGCCAAAAGTGCATTTTAGCCTATATTTTTCATTTTTCTGTGGGGAGTTATGTCTCGCAAATATCGATGGATTTTAGTATCCCTCACTAAGATTTTTATGACGCCAAATTCAATTACAAATGTTGGCTCGTCACAAATTTGGTTGCTAAAATGGTTTGCGACTGATATTTACTTGTTTAGCAATAGATTTAACCCTCTCTAACTTTCGTTTTTGTATTTGTCCATTTTTATTGAATTTTCTTGCAATGGCACACATAGCGAGTGTGTATAGTCGCTTAGCAACTATCAAACATCGAAAACATCATCCTCGGTAGTTGTACTCGCTTAGCGTACGTCCTTGTGTATGGTTGATTGACCCTCTCTGTGTTTCGGTTCTTTCTAATCTTAAGTTTTAGATACTTCACCTACATAGACTAGTTTAGGGATTAAAGATGCAATTTATAAAAACATAACATATTTACTATATAACCTACAATATTTACAAATCCTATTAACTTGGGTTTTTTTTTTCGCACCCCCTCCTTCTCTCCTACACCCCCATAATTTCATAAATCCCGTTTTTCCCCTATTTTTAAAAAAAAAATTAAAAATTTCGGAAATTTCGGAATTACAGGGTAAATCCGAAATTCCTTTATTTTTTGAACCGAAATTAACTTTTTTAGAGGTAATTCCGAAATTTTTAATTTTTTTTAATTTTTTTTAAAAAGTTTGTATATTAAATTAAGATTTAAACGCGTTTTATTTTTAAAATACGATACAAACGATTTACGATTTAAATAACAATACGTCAAAATATATAAAATGCGCAACATAAAATACGAGTACAAATACAACTATGGGTCCAAAATGTCTAAAAATGACTGAAAATAACGACGTGAAGTAGGTGAACGGGCGACATCTAGGGCATCCCGGGCCAATGCAGCTACTCTCTGCACCCTCTCCTCTAAAGTCTCAGGGACAACGGTCGCCGTGATATGGCTCCCGATCCGCTCTGGTGTGGCTCGCATCGAGTAAGACGCACTCGTTACCCGATCGCATCAAGGTAGGTAATCGGGATCGCACTTCGCCGTGGTAGGTCGCTCTCTATCACCCCGCCAAAAAGTCTGCGCCCGAATCGATACATCACCAACCCCTCGTATGATCTTGTCCGGAGATGGAGCATTACCCGAAATGGGTGGAGAAGGGATCGTCTCAGACCGCCCGAATCGCCAACGCACTGCGCCTCGGCATGTGTAGGAACCGGATCATCGCCCCAAATCAACCACCCTCTGTAAACAGATATGTTCGACAAAGGAACACTCTGCCTGTGGTCATGATAAGGGGTGAGAATGACATCCTGCAGCTGCAAGTTATCGATCCGCTCCCTAAAGTCCACCAACTTTATTTTATCCAGCTTCTTGTTCCCCCAGCTGGTGGCATGTGGCTGATGCGTCCTAGCCAACACTTTCCGACCAACGATGGTGGGAAAATGCTCGTATATCCAACACTGAAAATAAATAATTAAATTAATAAATAAGCAGTTATTAATATATGAGTAATTTAATTAAAAGCTTTAAATTAAAAAAATAAATAATTGATTATCTGGAGCAGTGTCGCGTATCCGCCGATCTGCTTCGTCGAATAAAATACCGCTTTGGTCAACTGAGTGTAGAGGTAAGTGAGAACAGCTACACCCCAAGACCACTGGCCACACTGCTGAAGATCCTGAAGCAGATACATCCACCTCACTGGCACTAATGTGTGACTCTTGTCAGCCAGAATGGTGGCAATTATTTTTTTCGTTTCGGTTTGGTCCTCTAAGTTTGTAATTAGTTTCAAATTGGTCCCTTAAGTTTTAAGTTACTTTCAAATAGGTCCCTATTTTTTTTTGTGTTCACTCAATAACACCACTCAAAGGACCAACATGAAACTAAATGACATAATTAAAGGACCAAATTGAAACGTGACAGATATCATAAAATGATCAATTAAAAACACGTGATAGATATCATAAAAGGATCAATTAAATAACAAATTAAAGAAATTAAAGAAACAAGAGAAATAGAAAGAAAAAACTATTTGGTCAAAAAAAAACAGAAATAAGAAACAAAAAGAGGGAATAAAAGAAGAAATAAGAAATATATATAAGAAAGGGAAGTAGTAAGGACCAATATAAGAAAGGGAAACCGAGAAACACATAGCGTACATTAGGGTTGAAAGGAAAAGGGAAACGAAGGAGAGATTGAGGGAATAGGTTTCAACGGCAGAGAAACAACACAAAGGTGGAGGAACGACTGCGGAGGAACAAAGAAAGGTGCTATTTTTGTGTTTTTTTAGTTGATTGTGTTGTTGCTATTTATTTCGTTCTTCTTCTTTCGTTCTTTGTCGTTTTTCTTCTATACAACCTTGCCATTCCCTATACTCCTAAACCCATAGGAGTTAATTCCCAACTACTCATAAAAGAGACTTATGAAGTATGCTATCAGCCTCTCATTTATCCAAAACACGGTGAAAATATTTGGCCTCAAACACCACCCCTAATAAAAAGACAACCAAGTTAGTATAATTCATTATGTTTAGCTTTTGACAGTTGTTGTTCTCAAGTCTTTTTATTCATTTTGTTTTGGCTTGGTTTTGTGCAAATGCAGGTATGCCTAAGAGGTCTAAGAACTAGGATCCAAATGAAAAGACTGACACTTTAATAATTGTCACTAGAAAAGGCTTGCCAAAAAAGTGCAGCATCTGCAAGCAGAGTGGTCATAAAAGGTCATCTTGCCTAACATCCCCACGACCCCCACCCCAATCAACCACAAGGATCCAACTTGAAACACTTCAAACTACCACACATGCTGCACCAGAAGCTACCAAAATCCAAACTACCACACATGTTCCACCAGCCACAACCCAAATAGCCACCACTCAAACTACCACAACCCAAACATCACAACCCAAACGTGCACTTAAAAACAATGTTGTACCCAAACCAAATCTGCATCCTAACCAAAATTTACTCGGCCAAAAACATTTGGTTTGTCAAGAGCAAAAAAAAAAGCCAACTCAATTGAAGGAGGGACATCCAATTCAAATTTGGTGAAGCTACACAAAAGGTTAGAATTTTGAGGCCTAAAATGTCAACCGGAGGAAAGAAGATAACACTTAATATCTAGGATCTTTTTAAAGTTTGTTATTTGGAACAAATATGTTGTGAACATGTGTTGGACCCCCCAACTGTTTTGGGCATGTTTTGGTAGGATATGCGTGTTTATGAACAATTATGTGACTTATGTTATGGTTAAATTAGGTCCATTTGTATTTATGCTACAATGTCAATTAGATCATTTATGTATGTCCTCTAATTTCAAATTGGTCCTTTAAGTATTTCATCAAGTTTCATTTTGGTCCTTTGTATGGTGTTATTAACTGAAGTCAATCCAAAAAAATTCTAAAAGCAATAAAACATCATTTGAATTACGTAAATGAGATCACGTAATTAGCTTTACATCCAAAATGAAACAGCTAAAAGTTGAGAATATATTTTGAATCTTTAGACAAACTCAGAGGACCTATTTGAAATTAACTTAAAACTTAAGGGACCAATTTGAAACTAATTACAAACTTAGAGGACCAAACCGAAACGAAAAAACTAACTGCCACGTCATTTTTGATTTTTTTTTACTTTTTGGCAAAAAAAATTATTATTTTTTTTAAAATTCCACATCAGCAGGTGCCACATCATCAGTTAATTGACACGTCATCAGCCGTTAACTCAGATGGACGTAAAGGACTTAAGTGAAACGATTTTGAGACTTGAGGAAGCAAATTGAGAAAAAAAAACTTAAAGGACCAAAGTAAACAACTAAATAACTTAAAGGGCCAAAAGTGCATTTTAGCAATTTTTATATTTTTCATTTTTCTGTGGGGAGTTATGTCTCGCAAATATCGATGGATTTTAGTATCCCTCACTAAGATTTTTATGACGCCAAATTCAATTACAAATGTTGGCTCGTCACAAATTTGGTTGCTAAAATGGTTTGCGACTGATATTTACTTGTTTAGCAATAGATTTAACCCTCTCTAACTTTCGTTTTTGTATTTGTCCATTTTTATTGAATTTTCTTGCAATGGCACACATAGCGAGTGTGTATAGTCGCTTAGCAACTATCAAACATCGAAAACATCATCCTCGGTAGTTGTACTCGCTTAGCGTACGTCCTTGTGTATGGTTGATTGACCCTCTCTGTGTTTCGGTTCTTTCTAATCTTAAGTTTTAGATACTTCACCTACATAGACTAGTTTAGGGATTAAAGATGCAATTTATAAAAACATAACATATTTACTATATAACCTACGATATTTACAAATCCTATTAACTTGGGTTTTTTTTTTCGCACCCCCTCCTTCTCTCCTACACCCCCATAATTTCATAAATCCCGTTTTTCCCCTATTTTTAAAAAAAAAATTAAAAATTTCGGAATTACCTCTAAAAAATGTAAATTCGGTTCAAAAAATAAAGGAATTTCGGATTTACCCTGTAATTCCGAAATTCCAATTTCGGATTTACCTGTAATTTGAAATTCCATTTCGGAATTACAGGGTAAATCCGAAATTCCTTTATTTGAACCTAATTACCTTTTTAGAGGTAATTCAAATTTTTAATTTTTTTAAAAGTTTGTATATTAAATTAAGATTTAAACGCGTTTTATTTTTAAAATACGATGCAAACGATTTACGATTTAAATAACAATACGTCAAAATATATAAAATGCGCAACATAAAATACGAGTACAAATACAACTATGGGTCCAAAATGTCTAAAAATGGTCAAAATAACGACGTGAAGTAGGTGAACAGGCGACATCTAGGGCATCCGGGCCAATGCAGCTTCTCGCACCTCTCCTCTAAAGTCTCGGGACAACGGTGGCCGATGATATGGCTCCCGATCCGCTCGCCGTGGGCTCGCATCGAGTAAGACGCACCGTTACCCGATCGTACCAAGGTAGGTAATCAGGATCGCACTCGCCGTGGTAGGCTGCCTCTCTACCACCCCGCCAAAAAGTCTGCGCCCGAATCTGATACATCACCAACCCCCGTATGATCCTGTCCGGAGATGGAGCATTACCCGAAATGGGTGGAGAAGGGATCGTCTGTACCTGCCCGAACTGCCAACGCACCCTGTCTGGCATGTAGGGAACCGGATCATCGCCCCAAATCAACCACCCTCTGTAAACAGATATGTTCGACAAAGGAACACTCTGCCTGTGGTCATGATAAGGGGTGAGAATGACATCCTGCAGCTGCAAGTTATCGATCCGCTCCCTAAAGTCCACCAACTTTATTTTATCCAGCTTCTTGTTCCCCCAGCTGGTGGCACGTGGCTGATGCGTCCTAGCCAACACTTTCCGACCAACGATGGTGGGAAAATGCTCGTATATCCAACACTGAAAATAAATAATTAAATTAATAAATAAGCAGTTATTAATATATGAGTAATTTAATTAAAAGCTTTAAATTAAAAAAATAAATAATTGATTACCTGGAGCAGTGTCGCGTATCCGCCGATTTGCTTTCGTCTCGAATAAAAGACCGCTTTGGTCAATCGAGTGTAGAGGTAAGTGAGAGAGCGGCTACACCCCAAGACCATCGCCACATTCTTTGAAGATCCTCGGCGGATACATCCACCTCACGGCACTAATGTGTGACTCTTGTCACCCCGAATGGTGGTGCCTAACAAGAAGAGCATGTAGCACCGCGGTACCGCTCATAAAGCACCTGTTTTCCCTAAGCTCGGATGACAAGAGCTTTGATCCATGCCCAAACAACCCCGGACCAAGTGAAGAGCCTCAACAGAAACAAAATCGCTCTGTGGTCCAATGGGGTGCCCTCCGTGGCAAGTGGAGCAAAGACGGCCACATCGTCGTGTGGTGACACCATCTCCCCAAACGGCATGTGGAATGAGCGAGTCTCGTGGATGCCACCTCTCCACAAAAGCAGATATCAACTCATGGTTGATCGCCTCTGAGGTGTGATGTCCATTTCAAAAGCTTAGCCTGACGCAACCGATGGGCTACCCGTGGGTGGTGGTCGGTAGGTCTAATCTTAGGAAACTTCTGGCCGTGAGATAAAACCTTTAGTTTCCGAGGCTGAAAAAATTAAAATTAAACCATACGTTATTAAAAATAAGTAATTAATTGTTGTTAAGTAAAATTAAAATAAAGAATTAAAATATTACCTCGCCTCTATCTATCCAGGACGCGCAGTGTGTAACACCCTAAATGATTTAATTAATTATTTGATTAAATTATATAAGTGTTGCATTATTTTAGTTATATTAATTTATTAATATAGTCTTTTGTTTTAATTGAAGGAAGCGGTGTCAGTAATTCCGGTGTGGCAAGGAATGGCCCAAGAGCCCAAGCCCAATGACTTAGGCTCCTAGGGTTGATGCAATTCGCATCATTTGGTGAAGGAAAGAAAGAAAACGAAAAAAAAAAGAAGGGAGAAGAGAGAAGAGTGAAATCGGCGCAACCCCAAGGAGAGAAAGAAAGGCTTGATCGTGAGCAAGGAAGGAGAAAGGGAGAAGAAGAGCTTCTAGTTGCTGTGGTTTTGTTGGTGACTCCGTAGAGAGAACTCCGTCTTCGGTTTAATCAAGGTAAGGGTGGGTCTTACCTTATAATAGGGACTATAATAGGTTGTATGTAAATCGTAGGATTCTTATTGATTGTTGTTTGATGTTAGAATTGTTTTTGAATGATTGATTGATTGAGTGAATTATGAAAATTGCATAGGAAATTGAATTGTATGTGAATTGTGTGTTGAATCATGTATTTGATAGTGTTAGAACGATTATAAGTGTTTTTAGAATTGTTGTTGATGATTGATCATAGGAAAATTGGGGAAAATTGGATTTGGGAACCCAGGCACCCTAGGCGCCAATTGCTGGTGGAAATGGCGCCCATCAGGTGCTATCGCGACCGGGCGCGATTGCTTCCCAAAATGGCGCTGTGTGCACTGATGTTCAGGCAGGCGCCCGTGTGTGGTCGTTTAAGTGCGTGGCGCCATCAGCAGTCGCCTCATGGCGCTGGTGAGGCGCCAAGATTGCATGTTGCTGGGTTGTGTTGATGTACGTGGTGTTGGGCGCCAAGGTGGCTGCCCAGGGCGCCAAGTGATGCGCCAAGTTGCTGGGTGATTTGGGTGGGTGCGTGTGTGGGGGCGCCAATGTTGCTGCCCATGGCGCCTAGTGTGTGCGTTCGGTTCGAGGCGTCGTGTCTCAGTTTGTGTCTTATTTTGTGTCTAAGTGTGGTGCTGAGTTCTTGGGCGCCAATGTTGCCCAGTTTGGCGCTTGTGTGCCTGTGTTGTTGCATGTGGGCGCCGATTTGTTGTGTTTTTGGCGCCGTGGTCGTGGTTTCCACCTGGGGCGCGGTTTTGCTTGTTTTGGCGCTGGTGGTGCTGTGTTGCCACCGGGGCGCCAGTTTTGGTGGTTTTGGCGCCTAGTGCTGCCATTTTGTGTCTTAGGTGCTGTTTTAGTCCCTAAGTGCTGTTTTAGTCCTTAAGTGATGTTTTGGTCCTTTATGTGTTGTTTTGGTCCTTGAGTCTTTGTTTTGGTCCTCATCGATGTTTTAGTCGTTGTGACACATGTTACGATAACGGTTGATGATGATGTTAATGACGATGGGTCTATGACCAAAACTAAAAATGAAGATGATGTGAGAGATGATGTTGATGATGTATAAAATTTATGATTGTTGGTTGCTCATGGAGTCTCATGCATTACATGTGCATTTTTATTGACGATGTGGGGCTTCGGCCTTCGAGCTATTGACGATGAATAAGGCTCAATTATTGACGATGCTGCCCATAGTGGCTAAAATTATTGACGATGAATGGTACCACATGCATGATTGCATTTCATTACATTCATTCTCATAAATGATAAATGCTCTGCTGGTTGATCTCTGATATGACTGTTGACTGCTGTATAAATGTATGTGTGAGGTTGTGGTTGATTAGATTCTATGATCAGATACACTGCTTATTATAAGCCTTATTATGTGGTTTGAGACTCACCCCTTATGTCGTTTATTACCACAGGTAACTATGAGTGAAGGCTTATTTCCTTCATATCCCGAGTCGGTCTGCTCTGATACGTAGCACCTAGGGGATGGGCGTAGACTTTCTATTTGTTTTGTTTGTTTCGTTATTGAACTATTTTATCTGAGAATAATGTGTTATTATTGAGACTGTGATTTGGTTTTCTGAGATTTAACTTTATTCCGCTGCGTGATGTGTAATTTTCCAGTGCGTGGATTGACTTATTATATTTTTGAGAAACCCATTCCACATGATTGGTGTTACGTATTATTTTGATTTAATAAATGGTTTGTTTTATGTTGTCGTTGTTTTCAATGAAGTAAGTGTAGCATCCCGTTTGGATGAATTAAAATAAATAATTTTTAAACTCTGATATTTATTATAAATTGCCGGGTAGAAATGGGGTGTTACATTAGTGGTATCAGAGCAAAAGTTCGGTCTGTCCGGCCAAGTAATTCTGTCATAGTGTTTTATGAAAATTAAGTGTTGTTAGATTAGTTCTAAATTATTGTTCATGCTGCAGTGCTAGGTTGAAATGGCTAGGAGAGTCGTTGCTGCTCTTGTTGCTGCTTTGCAAGCTATAGCTCAGGCTGTTGGGAACCAGCAGAATGTTGGTGAAAATGCTGGAACTCGTAATCTGGCCACTTTCCAGAGGGAGAACCCTCCTACCTTCAAGGGGAGGTATAACCCAGATGGTGCTCTAGCATGGCTGAAAGAGATTGAAAGAATTTTTCGGGTCATGGACTGCAATGATGCGTAGAAGGTCAGGTATGGTACCCACACACTGGCAGAGGAAGCTGATGATTGGGGGTTGGAAGTCAGAGAGAGGCTAGAGACTGCTAATGAGGAAGTTACTTGGGCTGTATTCCGTAGGGAATTTCTGAGGAAGTACTTTCCGGAGGATGTGAGGGGGAAGAAAGAAATAGAATTCCTTGAGCTGAAGCAAGGAAACATGTCTGTGAATGATTATGCTGCCAAGTTCACTGAATTGGCCAAGTTTTATCCCCACTACACTGATGCTGGTTCTGAGTTCTCCAAGTGTATCAAATTTGAGAATGGGCTGAGAGCTGATATCAAGAAAGCTATTGGGTACCAGAAGATCCGGGTTTTTGCTGATTTGATTGATAGTTGCAGGATCTTTGAGGAGGATAGTACTGCTCACTCCAGGGTTATGAGGGATTAGAAAGGTAAGTTTCAGAACCGTAGCAAGCCATATGAGGTTTCTGCTGATAGGAGTAAACAGAGGTATGCTGGTGGTAATAGGCATGCTGATGGTAAGAGATCTGCTGAGGGTAAGAAGCCTAGTGGGGGAGATGCTTCCGCTAATCTTGTGTGTTTTATGTGTGGCAAGCCTGGTCATAAGAGCTACGACTGCAAGTCTGGGGGAAGAATGTGTTTCCATTGTGGCAAGGAAGGTCATTTGGCATCTAATTTTGACCGCAAGGATGTGGTTTGTTTTAATTGTGGTGAAGGGGGTCATATTAGCACCAAGTGTACTAAACCGAAGCAGGAGAGGTCCAGCGGAAGGATGTTTGCTCTAGCAGGATCAGAGGAGGCCAATGAGATACGAGGTACATGTTTTATTAATGGTACCCCGTTAATTGCTATTGTTGATACTGGTGCTACGCACTCTTTTATTGCTGCTGTGTGTGCTGAAAAGTTGAATTTAGTTATATCTTCTATGAAGAGGGGAATGGTTATCGACACTCCAGCTAAGGGTTTGGTGACTACCTCTCTAGTGTGTGCTAAGTGTCCTCTGTCAGTCTTCGGCAGAGATTTTCTGGTTGATCTTATTTGTTTGCCATTGGGTGGGTTGGACGTTATCCTTGGTATGGACTGGTTAGTAGACAACCATGTGCACATCAATTGTTTTAGCAAGTCTCAGAAGTTTCCTTCCTCCGTAAGAGGAAGAGTCTGCTTTATTGTCCACGGTCGGCTTGCATAAGGTAATGAAGGAGGAGGTCATCTGTTTGCTTTGATGGCATCATTGTCTCACGAGAATCAAGCTATAGTTGATGGGTTGCGGTGGTGTGTGAGTTTCAGAAGTGTTCCCTCGATGAGATTCCTAGTGTTCCGCTGAGAGGAAGTGGAGTTTACGATTGATCTTGTACCGGTACTAGGCTCGTGTTCATGGCACCGCACTCGGATGTCACCTCCGAGTTGTCGGGACTGAAGAAGCAAACTAGAAGAGCTACTTGAGAAGAAATTTGTGAGGCCAAGTGTGTCACCATGGGGAGCTCCGGTGTTATTAGTGAAGAAGAAGGATGGAAGTATGAGACTTTGTGTGGATTATAGGCAGCTGAACAAAGTAACAATCAAGAACAAGTATCCTCTCCCGAGGATTGATGATCTGATGGCCCAGTTGGTAGGTGATAAGGTGTTTAGCAAAATTGATTTGAGGTCGGGTTATCACCAGATCAAAGTGAAAGATGAAGACGTCCAGAAGACAGCTTTCAGGACTAGATATGGGCACTATGAATATTCTGTAATGCCGTTTGGTGTTACCAACGCACCAGGGGTGTTTATTGTAACGCCCCAAAATTAAATAGGTGGTTATTTAATTAATTTGATTAAGTGATTAATTAACTAATTAAATCAAGTGATTATTTGATTAATTTAATTAAGTAATATTTTGGGTTGTCTATATTAAAATAAATATAGGGTGATTAATTAAATTAAGGAGTGAGGTATGGTAAATAAATGATGAGTATTTCAGTTAAGTGGGAGTATTTTAATTAAATTGGGAGGAGGTATGTAAGTAGCTAGGGGTGCAAATAAGGCCCATGGACCATTAGTAGGCCCATACCCAATTAAATAAACTTGGGGGTAGGGTTTCCTCCTCATTTACAACCAAGAAGAGAAAATGCAAGAGGAGGACAAAGAACAAGTATGTTCTTGCAATTTGAGTGCATTTGGAGGAAGGGAAAAATCATCTTCTAGCTTTGGGTGAGTGTTTTTGGTACCAATCTTTCACATTTCTCCTCCTCTATCATTTAGTATAAGTTTTAATCACTAATTCCCTCCCATTTCTACCTTGCCATGGAAGAGGATTTGAAGCTCAAAGTTTAGGAGAAGCTAGTTTTAATGGTTCTTGAAGTTGTGAAGGAGGGAACACTAGGATTCTTCAACTTTCAGGTTAGGGGATTCTCATTTACATCTATAATAGTTTGTATGATATGTGTTGTGTAGGAAATAGCTCTAGCATGATTTGTTTATATGGATTTTGTGTTAATCAAATGCTTGTTGTTATATTTGATGTTGGACTTGAAGATACTATGATGTTTGATGTGTGGAATAAATGTGTTGTGAAATATGCATGCCATGTGTTTGTTTAAATGTTCCAATGTGAAGAATTATGAGGATGTGTGAATTAAATGTTGTTGATTGATTACCTAGATGAGTGTTATTAAATTGAGAATTGAATTGTTGAGTAAAAATATGTTTGAAATTGTTGGGTTGGGAGTTGAAGGAGAGAGGCGCCAAATGCCCAAGAAAATGGCGCCTAGGATGAGGTTTTGGTTCGGTTGGGAAATTTATTCTTTGGAAGGGGCGCCATTTGCTAGGCAAATTGGCGCCTGTGTGTTGTGTTGAAGTGGCAGTGCGGCGCCAATTCACTAGGAATGTGGCGCCTGTGTCTAGTGTGTGTGTGTCTGGGCGTGTGCAGGGGCGCCAATTCCCTGGGAATTTGGCGCCTGGGGTGTGGTTGTGTAGTTTCTAGGTCGTGAGTGTGCGCTAGGGCGCCATATTGGCTGCCCCATGGCGTCTAGATGTGCCAAAATGTGTCTAAATGATGTTTAGTCCCTAAGAATTAATTTAATCCTTGGTGTGACAAAATAGTCCCTAAGCATTAAATTAATCCTTGGCGTGACAAAATAGTCCCTTAGTGTCTAATTAATCCTAATATGTCAAAATAATTTCCTAAGTACCAAATTAATCATAATGTGTCGAATAATTCCTTAGGTATTAAATTAATCCTTGGTGTGTCAAAATGGTCCTTAAGTGTGGAGAAGGTCCTAGGATGTAATTTTGGTCCTTGGGTGGGAATTAATCCATAGTGTGAAATTTAATCTAATAAATGAGGTGTGTGGTGAAGTGGTGATGACAAAGAGGTGAGTTAATAATTGATGTGGGCTTCGGCCAAAGAGGTGGGTTAATAATTGATGTGGGCTTCGGCCAAAGAGGTGGGTTAATAATTGATGTGATGTATTTATTGTGTTGTGATGCATTTGTCATGGTGTCACATAAATCATATGCATATAAACGTGGTGGTGTGGCTCGGCCAAAAAGTGGTGGGTGGCTTCACCAAACGTGGTGGGTGCCCGACGGGTTATTGAGGTGGTTATGGATCCACATGCATATTGCATACATGCATATACTCATACCTACTTAGAATTCTTGGTGATGCTTAATTAATTCATTATTGTTGTTTCTTGGTATTATAATTGAATGGTAAATGTCTTAATTGTTGTGGATTGATGTTGCTAGATGCTTTCCTAATATAATGCTTATCATACTTGTTATTATTTATGTAAAGAGACTCACCCTAGCATTTTTATGTTGCTGCTCTCTCGTGGCGACACACGTGTGATTCCGAGTAAGGTGTCCATGCCTTCTTGGGATTATTGTGTCAGCTCTGATTAGTAACACCAGGGATAGGGGTTGTAGTGTTGTCATCTCATTTTATGTATTAGACTGAATTGGATCATGTATGGAGTATGTTAAACTTATTCTTTTTATTTTTATTTCAGTTGTCTTTGAGGAACCATCTTTGGATTATTGTAATACCTAAAACAGGTTTTGAGGGTTCGTCCCATTTGGATATGATTATATTTCACGCACTAGATGCGTTTGAATTTTAAATATCATTTTGATGAGGTTTTATTAAATGTAGCACTCTCTTCGAGGTGCGTGGAAAAATATTTTTTTTTGAAAACTCTGATTTTTATTTGTTAAATTAGTATTAAGTAGAAGGGGGTGTTACATTTATGGAGTATATGAACCGTATTTTCCATAGTTACTTGGATCGGTTTGTGGTGGTATTTATAGATGACATATTGGTGTATTCCAAGACGGAAGAAGAGCACGCAGAACACTTGAGGTTGGTGTTAGAGGTGTTGAAAGAAAAGAAGCTTTATGCTAAGTTGTCAAAGTGTGAGTTCTGGTTGAACGAAGTGAGTTTTCTTGGCCATATTATTTCTGGTAATGGTATAGCTGTGGATCCAGCCAAGGTTGATGCGGTGTTGCAGTGGGAGAGCCCAAAGTCAGTGACTGAGATCAGAAGCTTTTTGGGTTTGGCTGGTTACTATAGGAGGTTTATTGAAGGTTTCTCTAAGTTAGCCCTTCCGTTGACTCAATTGACGTGTAAGGGAAAAGCTTTTGTGTGGGATGCTAAGTGTGAAGAGAGCTTCAATGAATTGAAGAAGAGGTTGACAACATCTCCTATTCTGATATTGCCTGTTCCGGATCAACCATTTGTTGTGTATTGTGATGCTTCCAAGATGGTTTGGGAGGTGTGTTGATGCAGGATGGTAAGGTAGTAGCTTATGCGTCCAGACAGTTGAGGACCCATGAGAAGAACTACCCTACTCGAGATTTGGAGTTGGCTGCGATTGTGTTTGTTTTTGAAGATTTGGAGGCACTATCTGTATGGTACTAGATTTGAGGTGTTTAGTGACCATAAGAGCTTGAGGTACTTGTTTGACCAGAAGGAGCTGAATATGAGACAGAGACGTTGGTTAGAGCTGTTGAAAGACTATAATTTCGGCTTGAATTATCATCCAGGCAAAGCTAATGTCGTGGCTGATGCTTTAAGTCGGAAGACTTTGCATATGTCAGCAATGATGGTGAAGGAGTTGGAGTTGATTGAGCAATTCCGTGATATGAGCTTAGTTTGTGAAGTAACACCGCAGAGTGTTAGATTGGGTATGCTGAAGATTGGTAATGAATTCCTGGTTAGTATCCGAGAGGCCCGGAAGACCGATGTGAAGCTTGTGGACTTGATAGTTGCGAGTGATCAAGCTGTGGACAGGGATTTCAGGTTGGATTCCCAAGGTGTGTTGAGATTCAGGGATAAAATCTGTGTTCCTGATGATGCTGAGATGAAGAGAATGATTCTTGAGGAGAGCCATAGGAGCAAGTTGAGTATTCATCCAGGGGCTGCAAAAATGTATCAAGACTTGAAGAAGTTGTTCTGGTGGCCAGGTATGAAGAAGGATGTGGCGCAGTTTGTGTATGCTTGTTTGACTTGTCAGAAGTCAAAGATTGAGCACCAGAAGCCTGCGGGGTTGATGCAACCATTAGAGATTCCAGAGTGGAAATGGGATAGCATATCCATGGATTTTGTTACTGCTTTGGCAAATACCGTAAGGGGGTTTGATTCGATTTGGGTGATTGTGGATAGGTTGACGAAGTTTGCTCACTTCATTCCTATCAATATCACGTATCCGGTGTCGAGGTTGGCTGAGATCTATATTCAGGTGATTGTGAAGCTGCATGGTGTTCCGATGTGCATTGTGTCTGATAGAGACCCTAGGTTCACTTCTGATTTCTAGAGGAGGTTGCAAGAGACATTAGGGTCCAAATTGAGGTTGAGTTCAGCTTATCATCCTCAGACTGATGGACAGACAGAGAGAACCATTCAGTCGTTGGAAGATTTATTGAGGTCTTGTGTTCTAGAGCAGGGAGGTGCATGGGATACACATCTCCCGTTGATTGAGTTTACTTACAACAACAGTTACCATTCTAGTATAGGGATGGCTCCTTTCGAGGCACTGTATGGTCGGAGGTGTAGGACTTCGTTGTGTTGGCATGAGTCTGGAGAGAGTATTGTTCTTGGACCTGAAGTTGTTCGGAAAACTACGGAGAAGGTGAAAATGATCCGTGAGAAAATGAAAGCATCGCAGAGTCGACAGAAGAGTTACCATGATAGGAGGAGAAAAGACTTAGAATTCCAAGCTGGTGACCATGTATTTTTGAGAGTTACACCTATGACTGGTGTTGGGTGTGCGCTGAAATCGAAGAAGTTGACTCCTCGTTTTATCGGACCGTACCAGATTACTGAGAGGGTTGGAAACGTTGCCTATAGGGTGGCTTTGTCGCCTAACCTTTCGAACTTGCACGACGTGTTTCACGTGTCGCAACTTCGGAAGTATGTTCCAGACCCGTCTCATGTGATTCACATGGATGATGTGGAGGTACGAGATAATCTCACTGTGGAGACTATGCCAGTGAGAATTGAAGATAGAGAAGTGAAGGTTCTGAGAGGGAAGGAAATTGCTTTGGTAAAGGTGGTTTGGTTGGGAGCTGCTGGTGAGAGCATGACTTGGGAGCTGGAAAGTAGGATGCGGGAGTCTTATCCAGAGTTGTTTGAATCAGGTATGAATTTCGAGGACAAAATTTCCTAGATGGGGGAGAGTTGTAACACCCTAAATGATTTAATTAATTATTTGATTAAATTATTTAAGTGTTGCATTATTTTAGTTATATTAATTTATTAATATAGTCTTTTGTTTTAATTGAAGGAAGCGGTGTCGAGAATTCCGTGGTGGCAAGGAATGGCCCAAGAGCCCAAGCCCAATGACTTAGGCTCTGTGGTTGATGCAATTCGCATCATTTGGTGAAGGAAAGAAAGAAAACGAAAAAAAAAAAAGAAGAGGAGAGAGAGAAGAGTGAAATCCAGCAAGCAACCCCAAGGAGAGAAAGAAAGGCTTGATCGTGAGCAAGGAAGGAGAAAGGGAGAAGAAGAGCTTCTAGTTGCTGTGGTTTTGTTGGTGACTCCGTAGAGAGAACTCCGTCTTCGGTTTAATCAAGGTAAGGGTGGGTCTTACCTTATAATAGGTTGTATGTAAATCGTAGGATTCTTATTGATTGTTGTTTGATGTTAGAATTGTTGTTGAATCATGTATTTGATAGTGTTAGAACGATTATAAGTGTTTTTGGAATTGTTGTTGATGATTGATCATAGGAAAATTGGGGAAAATTGGATTTAGGGAACCCTAGGCACCCTAGGGCGCCAATTGCTAAGGGAAATGGCGCCCCATTTGTGCAGGTGTCGCTACACCGGGCGCCGATTGCTGCCCAAAATGGCGCTCGTGTGCGCCGGTGTCTCAGCAGCGGCGCCGTGAGGCGCCAAGTCTTGTGTGTGTTGTGTCTAGGTGCAGGGCGCCAAAATGTGGCTGCCCATGCGCCTGGTGTGTGGCTGTCTAAGTGCAGGGCGCCACTAAGGCTGTGTAACGCCCCAAAAATAATCAAGTAATTATTTAATTAATTTAATTAAGTGGCATATTAGTTGGCTATATTAAAATAATAATAGGGTATTTAATTTAAATGCAGAGTGGTGTGTAGTAAATAAATGGGTGGTATTTTAGTTAAATAGGGAGGGATATGAGAAAGTAATTAAGAGTGTGCAAATAGGGCCCATTAGTGTTAAGTGGCCCAAACCCAATTAGTAAAACCCTTGGGTCTTAGGAGAAACCCTCATTAGAAAACAAAAATTCAAAAATTAGAAAGTGAGAAGAGGAGAAGGAGTTGCGACGGCTTAGGAGAGAAAAGAGAGAGAAGTTGCGTGAAGCTTAAGGAGAAAGAAGGAAAGCTTGGAGTGTTGGTGTCTTGGAGGGATTCTCTTGAGAGCTTGGGTGTCATCTTCTTCAATTGTAAAAGGTAAGGGGGCTCTCTTTCCATTCTTAATAACTCTTAGAACTAGTACCCATAGGGGTTAGGTGTTAGGTGTGATTTTTATTGAGTTGATTGATATGTTGTTGATTGTCATGATGTATATGGTGTGGTTGTTGAATGATGATATGATTTTGTTGAAATTGAATTCGTTGGTGTATGTAGATTTGGGGTTAAGGTGTCTAATTGTTAATTCAATATAGTTAAATGGAAGGAATTATGGTGAATGTTGTATGTTGTCAACATGCTTGAATTAAGGTGTTTTACTGTTGTTATGTATGTTGTTGATGTCGGGTCACCGAAACAGGGGGCGCCAACTGGCCTGGGAAAAGGCGCCTGTGTGCGCTGGTGCGCTGCGTGGGGGGTGCAGCACAGGCAGGGGCGCCAATTTGGTCCAAACTGTGCGCCTAGTGGCGCCTGGCTGTGCAGGGATTTCTGGGTTGGTGATCTGTGGGGTGTGGCGCATGCAAGGGCGCCATTTTGGCGTGCCCAGCGCGCCTGTGTTTCTGTTTGGTGTTGTGCAGGTGGTTGGCGCATGCAGGGGCGCCATTTTGGCGTGTGCCGCGCGCTGTGACACTCGCTGGAGGTTGCGCAGTGGGTGGCGCAGATCGGGCGCCATTTTGGCGTGCCCAGTGCGCCTGGTTTACTGTGTGCGGGTGTGCAGATGTGCAGGTGGGGGGTGTGCAGATGTGCGGGTGCGCCTGGTGTGTGTGCTATATGCGCGTGTGCAGGTGTGGTTGCGCACGGGCGCCACTTTGGCTGCCCAAGCGCGCTGTGGTGCCGTGTAGGTGTAGGTGTGTCTTGTGTGCGTGTGTGTGGCGTGTTGTGTTGCCTGTGGCGCCATTTTGGCCGCCCAAATGCGCTAGAGTGGGGCGTGGCGTGTTGTGTTGCGCACTGGGCGCCACTTTGGCCGCCAGTGCGCCGTCTTAGTGCTGTGGCGCCAATTGGTCGCCAAATTGCCTTATTTAGTCTTTGGTGTCTAGTGATGAGGCGCCAAATTGGCCGCCTGTGTCACCTTGTGTGTTCTTTGTGTCTAGATGATGGGCGCCAACTTTGGCAGCCCAAGGCGCAACTTGGCGCCTGTGTCTAGGTGATGGGCGCCAACTTTGGCAGCCCAAGGCGCAACCCCATGCGCCTGTGTCTAGGTGTGGGATTTAGTCCCTGGGTGTCAAATTAGTCCTTGAGGTGTCAAATTAGTCACTGGGTGTCAAATTGGTCCTTAGGTGTTGAATTGGTCCCTAGGTGGTGTTTTGATTCCTAGGTGTGACTTTAGTCCTTGGTGTGGCTTAGTCCTTTGGTGTGCAATTGGTCCTTTGGTGTGCAATTAGTCCTTGGTGTTCCTTTAGTGCTTTTGGGTGTCGTTTTAATCCTTGTAGGGTTGTCCTTTAAGGTGATGCATATTATTGGTGTACGTAATTTGGTGATTGGGGGTCTATGACCTCCCTTGGTGATTGGTGAGTATATAAATTATTGGTGAGCATATTAATGCATTATCTGGTGTTTTGGTGTTATGGTGCATAGTCATGGTGTCGCATAATCATATGCATGTATTTGGTGAATAGGCCTCAGCCTCATAAAATATTTGGTGAATGCCCTCAAGGCTATTTGGTGATGGATCTACATGCATGTGCCCGTGGAGTTTTGGGTTGCATCTCATACATTACATCCATTTTCTGGTGATTGCTTGGGTGTTCATAAATTACTGGTGAAATTGATTTAACTGTATTTTTGGTGTGCTAGTTGCCTGTCCTGTTGCGTTACTTGTTCTGTAACTAGCACACCAAAAATAAGCAATGGAGTTTCTGGAATTTTCTGGTGTAGTATAGTGGTAAGTATTCCCGCCTGTAAGAAGGAGGAAAAGACACATCAAAAGAATGAAAGAGCCAAAGGGCAAATCCAAAAAAAAACAACAAAAAAGTCTACTCAAGAGCAAATGTAAATCAAAGGGAGTTGATTCAGTAGAAGAAGAGTGAAGAATGAAACTGAAATTAATTTGGAGTTTGGACAAAAATTAAACAAGCGCTTCGCAGGAGGCAACCTGTGTTTTATTTTCAGTTATTTTTATTTTGCTTTTGTTTTTGTTTTGTTTTTAGGAATAAGTTCAGACTGCAAGCACTCTCAGGGAAGTCACTCTTACTCTCTCATTTATTTATTTGTGTGTCACTCTAATATTTTGCATTGAGGACCATGCTTCATGCTAGTGTGGGGGAGGATATTATATGTTGTTACTTGATCTCTATTAATGCATATACCCACTACATATGTTGATAGCATTTTTTCTGGCTTGTTTTGCATGAACTATTCTGAAATTGAAAAAAAAGAATAGAGATTATGTCTTTAGGGGATCCCATAATTAATTTACTTGACAGAGTTGTGCTTAATTGTAACTGTGAGGATGTCCTTAGGAAGTTGATAATTAGCATTTGTCCCTCTTGAGTACTTTTTGTGAACAAGCTTCTAAATGTGAGATCTGAGCCTATATAAGGGGATTGATATTAAATCATAAATGTTTACCCCTTTTCTTTCTATGAGTGTGTTTCACAATTTGCCACATTCTAGAATTTGTCTTTTGACCATTTCAAGGCGAAAATTGATTTGCATGTTGTAAAAAGATTTGGGGAATTTAGGTATTTTTCTGGCCTCAGAGTTGTTTGTTGAACTTATCCCTTAGTTGCCCCCTTTGAGCCTAATTGTTATATTTTTTCTCTTTGGTACCCAGATATAATTTTTTCTTTTTTTTTTGTGGTAACCATTTGGACTTAAATGTGGTGCAACTATTGAAAATTACAATTACGTCCTATATTTTAGTGGTCTATATTGTCAGGACGGAAATTTCGTCCTCTACTTTAGTGACATCTTGTTAGGATGAAAAAAAAAATATGAGAGAATCATGCATGTGCTTACAAGAATATCTCCTTACAAAGGAAACAAAATAGAAGTTCTCATGTACAAACCTTTTCCTCCTAAGAAAAAAAAAATGAAAAAAAAATATAGAAAGATAATTTGAAGAAAAAAAAAGGAAGGAAAGCAAAAAGAAGGAAAAGGCACATCAAAAGAATGAAAGAGCCAAAGGGCAAATCCAAAAAAAACAACAAAAAAGTCTACTCAAGAGAAAATGTAAATCAAAGGGAGTTGATTCAGTAGAAGAAGAGTGAAGAATGAAACTGAAATTAATTTGGAGTTTGGACAAAAATTGTAAAATAGATAGAAGCTCCATATTTGGTTTCAAGGGTTACTATTTGTTTCTTATTTTTTTAGCCCTTTGATTATCCATCTCTTCTTATTTTCTACCCCGCATGAATTCACCTTGGCCCCATTACAACCCATGAAACCCCATCTTTTGCATGCATGTGAACTATTTAGTGGAGATTTGGTCAAATTAGAAGCTTATGGTAATGTGCATTTTGTTGAAATTTGAGTGTATATTTCCCTAGTCCCTAAACACTTAGAGAGATTGTGAGCGAGTGCCTTTGTTCACAGAAATGTATTTTTCAGGGACTTGAGCCTCTAATTGGGCAACCTTTTTGACACCTCATATGTGCTATATTGTCTATTGTCTGTCATTGAACTTAATTTTAGGGCCCTTATTTGGCTGTCTCTGTGATTTATTTGAAAAATTTATAAGGCCCGAAAATTTGCTTGAGGACAAGCAAAAGTTAATTGCGGGGGAGTTGATAAACTCCAATTTGGTGTATTTTTAGAGATACTTTTGAGTTATTTTTAGCGCAATTAATAACAATTATATAAATCTCTGACTTAATTTACTCATTATTTTGTAGGAAAAGAAAATATAAAAAGAAGAATAATATTCCAATATATATATAGTTGCTGAATACAAAAGAAAGAAAAGAAAGACCTCATGGCCCAATTGGAACAAAAAGGCCTAACGACCTAGTTGAGAAAGTGAAGCCCAATAGGAATTAAAGCTTGAGCAACAAGAACTGAAAGAAGCGCAGCTTTTGGATGGAGTGGAATTAGCAAGAAGCAATAATTTAGGAAAAGATCACCATCTGATCTTAAAAATAGCACTAATTGGCAATTGACTTGGGCATCAAGTTTACCTTAGTCTGGCAATATAAAAAAGGACCGCACTACACACAACGGGCAGATATATATTATTAGGATAACAAACACAACAACACTGACGAAGGCGGAGAGGGAAAAAGGAAGACTTGGGTATCGTTCTTGATACTGTGAGAGAGCTTCGGAGCAGAAAAAGAAGATTGAAGACTCAGAATAAGAATTTCTCAAATTTTTGGGTTATTTTTATCTGTGTAATTCATGACTCTAATTTCTATTTTGTTGTTTTTGATTATTATTGATACCTAAATCCTCTTCTAGGGTCTTAGGTGAATCTTGCTTGCTTAGAGACTTTTTATGTTCTAATTTCTAGTTTGAATTTCTGTTTTTATTTCAATTAATATTGTCCTATTGTTTTTATCACATGATTAGGATTAGCTATCATTTGCATGTTTATAATCAATTAGTTGATCAGCGACCGTACTGCAATTAGTTGGTGGACCTATAGGATAATTGGGGCTATAATTAGGGCATGACCAAACCATAATTTAGTCTTCCAATCATTCAACCTTTTTGCACTTTATGCTTTTCTTGCATTTAAATTCTAGCATGACCAAACTAGGGTTAATTTAGGAAAAAGAATATTAATCGCGAATGACCAAACGGATTAATAGTTTTAGTAAAGGGATGGTAATTAAATAGAATAAGAGAATTCAGGTAGAATAGACATAAGAGAATCGAAGCTTGCAAGTGAAACTGTGACCCTAGGTCTCTATCCATTGCTTTAATATTGCATTTTAATTATTGTTAATTAGTTCTTTTTATTTTAGTTTCTATAACACTCAACTTTATTGGTTCGTCTAAACAATAGAATATCTTGATTAGTTTGGTACTTGTTAATTAATCCCTGTGGAGACGATAATCTTTTATACTACTTCTGCAAAAGAGTACACTTGCTCTAAGTGTGTCTTTGACGCAACAAGTTTTTGGCGCCGTTGCCGGGGATTAATTTAACAATATTAAACGAAAAAGATTTTTATTGCTTTAGACTTTCTTTTTTTTTGCTTTGATTTTAATTTTGTTTTTTTATCTTATAAGAAAAAATATACTAAAAAGAATTGCTAATACTTTCCAAGAGATTGTTGCAGTTCACCTGTTTTGCATATAAAAGTCTAAATCATGGTTAAGACCCTTGGAGATTATATTAGAGAGGCAGAGGCACAAAGAAATTTAGAGAACTCATATTGGTATGTGCCTCAGTGCCAAATCTCAATTTCTCCTCCTCCTTATGAACCTTATTCAGACTATTGGGATGACTATGACCCACCTCCTTATTCCTCCCCCTGGGATAATTTTGAGTCATTACAAATGCAAATGCAAGAGGAGGAAAAGCAGGATGACAATGAGGCCTTGGCCACATTAATGGAGCGAACAAGTGAAAGACTTGATAGATTTGAGAAAAATATGGATGAAAAGTGTGACCACATAGAGGAACAACTTGGAGTCATGAGTGGTCAACTATCAAGTATCATTGCTCTGTTATCTCAAGCGGTCCAAGAAACTCCTTATTCACAAACTGAGCAATACAAAGATAATATTTTTAGGAGTAATGAAGAGTTCTCCTTGGAAGATAATATAGAGGAAGAAGCTCTCGAGAAAGATGAAGAGACTTTTACTGAAGGCAGTCAAATCAAAATAATAGCCCCTACTGAAGGGAGTTATATTGAAATAAAAGATGATACTGATGAGAGCGGTTGTGAGAAAAATGAAAAAGATCCATTGGTTCATGAGTTGGAGGAAGAGGAGAAAGCCCCAATTTTTGGGCAAGTTGTTTTAACCATTGGTGATGCTGTAATTGAGGTTAATAAGGGGGAGGTAACTTTAAGGAGAGGTAAAGAAGATGATGTTATTAAAGTTTTAAATTCTAACGAAAATTTATCTTCTTTAACTTCTCCTTATTTTGATGATGTGGTTGAAACTAACAGGTTTTGTGATCTAAAGGTGCAGGACCTTTTGAAAAAAATTCTTATTTTGCAGGATCCTTGCATAGTGGTGGATGGGGATAAAATAAAAATTCCACAATCCTATGAAGTTCATCCACCACATGGAAAAAGAAAAAACAATGTCAATCACATGGTTAGAAAACTAAGAAGGTGTACTGCGTTAGATGTAAAATTTGCTCTTGGAGAGCCACCTGATTGAGCACCAACTATCGTCAGACTCATGACGTTAAACAAGCGCTTCGCAGGAGGCAACCTGTGTTTTATTTTCAGTTATTTTTATTTTGCTTTTGTTTTTGTTTTGTTTTTAGGAATAAGTTCAGACTGCAAGCACTCTCAGGGAAGTCACTCTTACTCTCTCATTTATTTATTTGTGTGTCAATCTAATATTTTGCATTGAGGACCATGCTTCATGCTAGTGTGGGGGAGGATATTATATGTTGTTACTTGATCTCTATTAATGCATATACCCACTACATATGTTGATAGCATTTTTTCTGGCTTGTTTTGCATGAACTATGCTTAAATTGAAAAAAAGAATAGAGATTATGTCTTTAGGGGATCCCATAATTAATTTACTTTACAGAGTTGTGCTTAATTGTAACTGTGAGGATGTCCTTAGGAAGTTGATAATTAGCATTTGTCCCTCTTGAGTACTTTTTGTGAACAAGCTTCTAAATGTGAGATCTGAGCCTATATAAGGGGATTGATACTAAATCATAAATGTTTACCCCTTTTCTTTCTATGAGTGTGTTTCACAATTTGCCTCATTCTAGAAATTGTCTTTTGACCATTTCAAGGCGAAAATTGATTTGCATGTTGTAAAAAGATTTGGGGAATTTAGGTATTTTTCTGGCCTCAGAGTTGTTTGTTGAACTTATCCCTTAGTTGCCCCATTTGACCCTAATTGTTATATTTTTTCTCTTTGGTACCCAGATATAAATTTTTTTTGTGGTAACCATTTGGAATTAAATGTGGAGCAACTATTGAAAATTACAATTACGTCCTATATTTTAGTGGTCTATATTGTCAGGACGGAAATTTCGTCCTCTACTTTAGTGACATCTTGTTAGGATGAAAAAAAAAATATGAGTGAATCATGCATGTGCTTACAAGAATATCTCCTTACAAAGGAAACAAAATAGAAGTTCTCATGTACTTACCTTTTCCTCCTAAGAAAAAAAAATGAAAAAAAAAATATAGAAAGATAATTTGAAGAAAAAAAAAAGGAAGGAAAGCAAGAAGGAGGAAAAGGCACATCAAAAGAATGAAAGAGACAAAGGGAAAATCCAAAAAAAAACAACAAAAAAAGTCTACTCAAGAGAAAATGTAAATCAAAGGGAGTTGATTCAGTAGAAGAAGAGTGAAGAATGAAACTGAAATTAATTTGGAGTTTGGACAAAAATTGTAAAATAGATAGAAGCTCCATATTTGGTTTCAAGGGTTACTATTTGTTTCTTATTTTTTTTAGCCCTTTGATTATCCATCTCTTCTTATTTTCTACCCTGCATGAATTCACCTTGGCTCCATTACAACCCATGAA
The DNA here is from genome assembly GCA_020916435.1 of Oxytropis ochrocephala. Lineage (NCBI taxonomy): Eukaryota > Viridiplantae > Streptophyta > Magnoliopsida > Fabales > Fabaceae > Oxytropis > Oxytropis ochrocephala. Next base: position 52,283,255 of record CM037088.1, read on the forward strand.
ACCGCATCTTTTGCGTGCATGTGAACTATTTAGTGGAGATTTGGTCAAATTAGAAGCTTATGGTAATGTGCATTTTGTTGAAATTTGAGTGTATATTTCCCTAGTCCCTAAACACTTAGAGAGATTGTGAGCGAGTGCCTTTGTTCACAGAAATGTATTTTTCAGGGACTTGAGCCTCTAATTGGGCAACCTTTTTGACACCTCATATGTGCTATATTGTCTATTGTCTGTCATTGAACTTAATTTTAGGGTCCCTTATTTGGCTGTCTCTGTGATTTATTTGAAAAATTTATAAGGCCAGAAAATTTGCTTGAGGACAAGCAAAAGTTAAGTGTGGAGGAGTTGAGAAACTCCAATTTGGTGTATTTTTAGAGATACTTTTGAGTTATTTTTAGCGCAATTAATAACAATTATATAAATCTCTGACTTAATTTATTCATTATTTTGTAGGAAAAGAAAATATAAAAAGAAGAATAATATTCCAATATATATATAGTTCCTGAATACAAAAGAAAGAAAAGAAAGACCTCATGGCCCAATTGGAAAAAAAAGGCCTAACGACCTAGTTGAGAAAGTGAAGCCCAATAGGAATTAAAGCTTGAGAGTGCTTTCCCCACACCCCCCTACTTATTCACACCCCATAAAAATTATAATTCCAAAATTACCCCCCATTTAAAAAAACAAAATAACCCACACCCCCCCCCTTCTCTCTCTCTCTCCTCGTCTCTCATTCCCCTCCCTCCTTGAACCCTAAACCCTCTTTCCTCTCACTCACCTTCTCTCAACTCACTCAATCTCACCCAATCTCTCACTCAATCTTCTCCACCAACACTCTCAAGAGTTCTTTGGGTTATTTTCTCCTCCCCTCACGTCTCTAATCGTTCCATTTTCTTCAAGGTATGCCTCTCCCCTTCTCGCCATTTGCGTTTTTTTTATTACGCAGAATTGTTCGAACGAGCACCCGAACGCGTGAAAGCGAAGGTGTTCGAATGAGGTTGTGCGAACACGGTTCAACAACCTCATTCAACCGCTGTATTTTGTAAATCGAATCGACTTGTTCGAGCGGGGTTGTGCGCGTAACAGTTCGCATGATAGCCGTCGAACGATCGTTTGTGGTGAACTTTGTCACCGATTCTGCTTTTGTTCGTTAATTTGATTTAATTGGTTCTGTTGATTGTTGTTTCAGACATGGTGAGGAGCAGAGGTGGTGCAGCAGCTGAACCATCGGAGCGAGCCGGTCGGCCACCTCCTACGGTTTCAAACCGCAAAAGGAGGGAAGAAGCCGGTGAACCCTCCCGAGTTAGGGGGCGTGCTAGGGGTAGGGGTAGGGTTGATGTTCCTCCTCCCCCACTTCCAGAGGATATTGGGCAGGATATTGAGCGTGATGCTCAATTTCCGGCCTATGAGTTGGCCGACCCTTCATCTGCTAGGCCTTCGTCTGCTAGGCCTTCATCTGCTGCTAGGCCTTCATCTTCTAGGCCTTCATCTTCTAGTTATCACGAGGAGGAGGCTGCTGAGCCTCGTGAGGAGGAGGTTGCTGAGCCTCAGGAGGCTGCTGCTGTTAGGGCGACATTCCCATTTCCTGGTGGACCAGAAGATGGTTCTGTCTTGCCCACATACGGGGCACATATCCTCACTGATTTTTATTCTGGCCAGGTAAGTTATTATTTTATAGTTGAGTGTTGTAAATTTGTTTATTAAGTTGTTGAATGTTTTGGCTTATTGTGTCATTTCGAATGCAAAGTGCGGATTTACTGACCAATCCCACATGGACTGTTATTGGCGTTGTTTCATGTGCGACATTAGGACACTCGACGCCTTCTGTGGTTGGGTTCCGTTGGTTGGGCTTGGCTTCCCATTCTCCACAAGCGGCCGCCAACGCATTCATAGAGCGTTAGCGGCCGGATACATCATCATTCCACCTTCCCGTGGGTGAGATGAGCATCACCCTTAATGATGTATCCCACCGCCGCGACATCCCCACATCGGGCCGGTTCTATGACATGACAGATCGAACTCATGGCGTGGAGAGAAACGCCCGCACTTCGGGCCGTGGGCTGTCTGTTGGGCTTGTATGGCTGAGGGATAGGGTCTACCACCCAGCCATAGCTGAGGGGCGGTGGGACCATGCTGCTAGGGCCTACATGCTGTATCTTTTGGGTTGCACCTTGTTTGCCGACAAGTCAGGCAACAAGGTTAAGCTTGGCTACCTTGGTATGCTGATGGATTTGGAGGCAGTTGGAGACTATTGCTGGGGGGCCATGGCCCTGGCCCATCTCTATGATCAGCTGAAGGATGCTACAAGGAAGAAGACCAAGAAGATTGCTGGTCATCTTCCTTTACTCCAAGTATGAAACATATTCTTTACTTTTAAGTTTGCTTTAGGGTTACTTTCAGATTAATAATCAACCAATGATATGTTTATTACAGGCTTGGATCTTTGAGCACTTCCAGAGTGCGAACTTTTCATCTTGGGTGGAGCACCCAGAGTATGATGAGAGTAGCCCACGGGCGAAGAAATGGTTGTGCGATGATGTCCCTGGGGGCATCAAGTCACAAACCATCAGATTATGCCTTGACTGTAACACCCCAAAATTGATTAGGTGAGTATTTAACTAATTTAATTAGGCAATGATTTAATTAATTTAATTAAGCGATTATTTAGTTAAATTAATTAAGTGATTATTTTAGTTGTCTATATTAAAATAAATATAGTGTGATTAATTAAATTAAGGAGTGATGTGTGGTAAATAAATGGTGAGTACTTTAGTTAAATGAGAAGTATTTTAATTAGATTGGGAGGATGTGAGAAAGTACCTAGAGGGTGTAAATAAGGGGCCCAAGCCCACTAAATGGGCCCAAATACATGACTTAAACTAGGGTAAGGGTTTCTATCTCCTTAGAGAGAAAGAAAAGCAGAAAAATAAGAAAGGGAGAGTGGGTAGGAGAAAGTGCAGAAATTGCTCATCTAAGGGGAGGAGAGAAAATTCATCTCCTAGCTTTGGGTAAGTGTTTTTGGTACCAAACAACTCATTTTCCTTCCTCTATCATTTAGTGTAAATTTCCTACACTAATTCCTTCCCATTTTCCTTTCACCATGGATGGGGTTTGGAGCTCAAAATATTGGAGAAGCTAGTTTTGATGGTTCTTGAGGTTGTGAAGGAGGAACACTAGAGTTCTTCAATCTTGAGGTTAGGGATTCTCATTTATGTCTATAATAATTTGTATGATATGTATTGTGTGTGGAGTAGCACTAGGTTGCTTGATTGTGTGAATTTTATGTTAATTATATGTTGGTTGTTGTATTTGATGTTCAACTTGATGATATTATGGTGTTTGTTGTTGGAATTAAATGTATGTGGAATATGCATGCTAGGTGTTTGAATAAATGCTTCAATGTGAATAAATGTGAGAATGTGTGGATTTAATGATGGTGATTAATTGTCTAGATGATGTGTTGTTAAATTGGGTGTTGAATTGTTGAATAAAAATGTTGTTGAATTAAATTGATGATGAGTTTTACTTGTTTATGGTCTTTGTGTGGTTTTCTGGACACTGTTTCAGTATTTTCAACACTGGTACTGTTTGATTGAGTCAAAAATTATGTGGCTGAGTGTTTTCGAAAATAGACTTAAAGCCGGTCGTTTTGGCACTAGTTTCGTTAAATTCGGAGTTGTGTAGCTCCAGTTATGAGTCTCCAAAGTCGAGTCAAATTTCTAGAGTCAATCTGTGGGTATGTGCGATTTTTGCAAGATTTATGCCTTCAAATGAACTCCGTTTTGAACGATTCTTTTTCCATTAGAAACTATACTCAAATTGCTTTTGTTCGGGCTAAGGTTTTGTCCCATTTGGTCAAGTTTAGGTCATTTTAGAGTAAAATGAAGTGGGAGGACAGAATCTGTCCAGTCTGGGGACTGTTCGGGTTGTTTCTAAAAACTGTACTAATTGGCTCACTGTTTTGAAAATCTAAAGATATATCCAGAAACTACATATCCGTGGCTTTCCGACGAGTGGTCTTTTGTAATTTTTCGATGTCGTTTGCTATTTTAAATACTCCGCCGAAGTAGGTGCCAAAATAGTCCTTAGGTGTTGAAAAGGTCCTTATGAGGTGTTTGGTCCTTAGGAGAGATTTAACCCTTAATGTAGAATTTAATTTAATAAATGACGTGTGGTGGTGAGATGATATTAATGAGGTGGTTTAATAATTAATGTGGGCTTCGGCCAAAGTGGTGGGTTAATACTTGATGTGATGAATCTATGAATGATGTGGGCTTCGGCCAAAAGCGGTGGGGGCTTCAGCCAAAGAAGTGAGTTGATAATTGATGTGATAAATTTATTGTGTGGTGATGCATTGTCATGGTGTCACATAAATCATATGCATATAAAAGCGGTGATGTGGCTTCGGCCAAAAGCGGTGGGTGCCCGACGGGGTTATTGAGGTGATTATGGATCCACATGCATATTGCATACATGCATATACTCATACATTCGTAGAATTCTTTGATATGTATTTCACACACTTGATACGTTTGAATTTTAAATATGTTTTGATGATGTTTTATTAAATGTAGCACTCTCTTTGAGGTGCGTGGAAAGTTTTTTTGAAAACTCTGATTTTTAATTAGTAAAATAGTAATTAAATAGAAGGGGGTGTTACATTAGTGGTATCAGAGCGATTCGTCCGTCCGCCAAGTTGTCGAAGTCACAACCCTCGAGTCTTGGTACTCGTTCTAAAATCATAATTATATTGCTGCTTATTACTGTTAACTTTGTTGGTTTGTTAATTCATGGACGTGCCTTGTGACTTATTTGTTAGATTACGATTGAAAGTTATATTGTATTATTGAGGTATATGTGACTGAACTGTGTAACTGATGGTTGTAGCATTGATTTTGTCTGTTCGTGGATCGTTGTTTTTATCATTAAGGTATGTGTGATTAAAAGAGTTCTAACGACGCGTCCGAGGAGTGAAAGTCGTGACAACGCCCAAGACTCGGACAACATTAAAAGTCTTTTAATGTGGTAGTTATAAATTTGAAAGGAAATAGTTTTGTGACCTTAATTAGTTGGTTGCATGAGTAGAGGGACTGATCACCCCAATCACTCATCACCACCGAAAGAGGCGACAATAACTCATAGTTATTATTAACTTTAGATGCATGCACTAATTTTAATTTGATTGGTTGTCGATTAGTTTGTTAGGATATAGAAAATAATTTTTATATGACCTAACCGTGGTAAGTATACAATGAACAATATTTGAAGATTGCGTGTGAAAATTGTTGCACTTAATTGACGTCCTTGCCATAGGTTGATTGTTTTGTGATGCATGTGAGTTAAATTTGATTTGACTTGTGTTTAATTGTTTTGAAGATAGTATGCCAAAAAGAAAATAATGTATAATGCTATATTTTCATTTTCTCAATCGAAGTTGCCTGACTTGAAGTTTTGACATTTTCAGTGTTTCACTTCGGCTTGTTTGTGAGCATGATATGAATTGTCAAAAATGAAATGATTAACTTTCCTTACCTTCCGAGTGTATGTCGGAAACTAGAATTTTGAACTAATAAGTAGTTGTTTATGTGGTTGCATAATTGTGTGATAGTAAGCTTTAAGGTTGCATATGGTTTCCCCTTTTTGGACAAACTGTAAGTTCTATGATTTTCAAAAAGAAACGGTAATTGGAAAATTTTATGCTAAAGGGAAAACGAATGTGATGTCCAAATTAGTGTTGTATTTGGTTTTCAAGTTGTTCTAAGATTTTATTTCGAAAAGTGACATAAATTCGGCTTTTGAACCGATTAGGTTGTGATTTAATGATGTTTGAAAAAAATTATGAGATTGGACATAAATTGCATGATTTAATGAGTTAAAATTTTTATGCTCCGAGGATGTGAGTCCAATAATAATTGTCGAGGTTTTAGAAACAAACATATACACTTTTGAATACCTTCTAAATATGAGTTCCAATTGTGAAAATTTTGTTCAATTTATGATTTAACGGTGGCCCTTGTTGTTGCTATTACCATTATCAATTGTCACTTCTTGGTTTGATTACGTGGCTCCTAAAATCTAATGATGAAACGTGCGGCGAGATCTTTTATGCACTTATATTACTTGAATTAGTCTTCTTCGCTAGATGTTGACAAGGAGATTTAATTTCATTTGCTTAAACCAATATCAAGTCTTGTAATCGAAACAAGTGTGTTATAAAGCATGTGTTGGTTATATTATTTTGGTGATATGAAATCTATTAAATTTAGTAGAATTGTATGCCCATGATGTTTCTAGGGAAGTTGTAAAATTGCATGTTAACTAATCTCTAAGGATAAAGAAAATCGAAGAAAACGCCTACATGTTTAATCTTTCGAAATTGCGTGTTTAAGTTGTTGCATGATTGGTATGCTTATTTGATGTTTGATGCAATGCATAAGTATGTGATGATTGTAATTGGTTTTGGTGATTGATAATGGTGAGTTTTACTCGTGTATGATTTCCGTGCGTTACTAGATGCCGTTTCAGTCTTTTAAAAATTGGTATTGTTTGGTCAATTGAAAAATTATGTGGTTTGTCATTTCGAAAACTTGATTGAATGCTTGTTAATTCGCCACTGATGGGGTTGGATTCGGAGTTGTAGAACTCAAGTTATGAGTGAAACAAGTTAGGTTAAAATTCTGGGAAACAATCTGGACATAAGGTCAGTGTTTTGGTTACTGCGTTTCCAAAAGAGCTCATTTTCGAACGAATCCAATTTCTTTGAAAACTTGACAGAATTTGCCTCATTTTATGCACAAGTTTCATGCAAATTAATTGAGTTTTGGTCATTATAGGACTGCTTGAATTTGAATGACAAAAAAAAAAAAAACTACATCTTTTGAAACTAGTATGTGTATTTTTGAAAACTGTACCTATTGGACACTACCCTTTTTAAAAACTGAACTTAGGGATAAGAAATAGACCCATAGGGCTTTCCAGCAAGTATTTATTTGCCGATATCCGAGGTCGTTTACAATTTTAACTAATTCGCCAAAGTAGGCGCAAAGTTGCAGAATTTTCTGCACCTGAGTTTAGAAAGAATAATTTGAACATTGAATAAAATGATTAATTGTGGAATGGGTTGAACTTGAATTTTGTTGTTATGATTGTGTTAATTGTTGATGTGAATAATATTGGATATATGATGATTGTTGAGACTGGTATTGTTGTGTTAATTACGGTTGTTAGGTTGTTGGGCCTCTCGCCATAATTGTTGTTGTCCCTTGTGTTGGGTAGTCGGGTGGGATTTTGACAACCTACAGGTTAGAATACCTAATTGGGGAGTAAGAGTGTAGGGAAGAGTGTTTGATATATTTCGTGTACGATAGGACTTGGATGATAACGGTTAGCGGAGATAAGAAGAGTGGATGTTGATTTCATGAGTTTAGCGTAGATTTTCGAGGGGGATAGCAATCGTTCATATAAGATAGTGAAGGGGAAGAGGAGTTCTCAGTTTCGTGGAAAGCCGTATGATGTTTCAGGTAGTAAGGGTAAGGGAGAGGAGAGTTCGGGCAAAAAGCCAAGTGGGGGAGACACTACTGCGGGAATTGTGTGTCACAAGTGTGGTAAGCCGGGGCATGAGAGTCCGGATTGCATGGTGTTTGCTGGTGTTTTTAGCAAACAATCACTAGTTTTCAATATTAAGACTGTGAGATCAAACTAGAAAATCTCTTTGACAATTGCCGTTAGGTTTTGTGTCTTTTAGCGCACGTAAAACGAGTAAAAATAGTAGGAAGAGATAGTTTGAAAGCGTAATGAAAGCAAGAAGTGCAACAAACGTAAAAAACAAGTAAAAATTGCATTAAAGTGGAAAAGAAAAGAAGTTGGTACACCAACACGTACAATGTAATCTGATTCACTCTTGTTTCGCTTTGACTTGGAAGTTGAGTTTCACAGAGTTTTTGTAAAGATGTGGTGACCCCGTTTTCCTATTACAAGGAGTATTTATACTCGGATACAATCGTGGGCAAGCACGATAACCACTTCCTAAAAACTAGGAAATAACCGCCCACTAATCGCTGCTCCTTGCGCTTCGACCAGCTTGTTGTCGAAGGATTTGGCGAAGTATTGGACCTAATCTCGTCGAACAAATGGGCCCTCTCCTGTCGAAGGTTTCTGGCCTTGCCTTGTAACTTGAAGAACTAAGTCCGTCGAAGTTTGCTTGCATTGTCAGCACTTGTACAACTTTACTGTTGGATTTATGGTACATTGACTTGAACATTGACCTGCAGCCCACATAATACTATTAAATGTGCAGTCAACACCATTTAAAGCTTAATTTAATGCCCTTGCCGAAATTTTGAGGTAACAGATTGCCCCCCAAAAAATGTTTTTTCGACGGAATAAGGAATGGAGGGAAGAAAAGGCATTTTTTGAATACTGTGCAATGGTCATTTCTACCGCCTTTTGCATTTCAACAGTGGTCGAAAAGACAACCATCATTACTTGCACAGGTAAAACGAACCGTCTTATTGGCACACGTTGCATAGTTGGTGGGCCATCACGTCTCTCAAACGTCGCGAACGTGCGAGTTATGGCTTAACGCGTGCCAATAAGCGTAGCTTCCCAACATATATAAACGGCTACAACCTTTCATATTCCTCTTTACTCAGTTTGAACTCTTGTGAAACCTATCTGTATTCTTCATTCTCTGCGTTTTGCAAAAATCCCCAAAATCACTAAAGTTCCAAACTTTCATTCCTTTCCTTCGATCCACGCTTGAATTTCGTCGCGCATTTGCTTTTTATTTCTCATGGCTTCTTCATCTGCTGCTGAATGTTCAACGAAGAACGACGACACCAACAGACCTAAAACCCTTGATGGCTTTGTTGATGAGCCTGACATTCACGATAGTCGAGCAGTTCAATGGCAAACCCAGGTACTGATTCCCTCTGCTAGGGTTTATACTCATGCATATCTAGGTCCCCTTCCTAATACCCTTTTAGAAAATACTGAAGTCTCTGAAATTTTCCCCAGTCATGCTTGTCTTCAGCCCAGAATTTTCACCAAGACCCCTTTTCACTTAGAATTTCTGAATAGTCCTTCCAGGTCTTTAGAGTGCGCTCCCAGGCTCGACCACCAACGCATTTACATAGATTGGCTCGACAAGGTAGAGGCTAAGAAGGCCGATGTCTGGAAAAAACAAGGTATCTTTGATCTTATCCAGTTGTCTAGGTATGGGCCTAAGTATGACAGTACCTTGATATTGGCTGCTATGCAGTTCTGGGACTGTGCCACTCATAGTCTTCACTTGAGATGTGGCATGCTGACTCCCACTTTACTAGATGTTGCTGCCATCACCGGTCTGAAACCCCTAGGTGAGACTTTTGACCCTGCTAATCCTGAGTATGTATACCCGTTTACTTTCAATAATGCCACTTTTGCTCCTTACATCACAGAACACCATAACCGTGACAACGACACAGTGTCTTCTAAAGAACACGTAGCCTTCTTAACCCTTTGGTTATCCCTTTTTGTTTTCTGCACCCGTTCACTCCAGGTTTCTAAAACCTATATTCCACTGGCAGCCCAACTCCACGAGAAAGAAAACATTAATCTTGCCAAACTGTTGTTGGGTTCTCTCTATCAGGAGCTTGACAATGCTGTCTTAGAACTGAAAGAAGACGAACCCACCAACAAGTTTTTGGCTTCTGGCCCCTTGTGGCTATTGCAATTGTGGTTATTAGCCACTTTTGAGTCTCGACTAGGTCTGTACATCCCTAAGTCTGTTCACCCAACCTTGAAGTCTAGGAGGACTGAAGGTATTCGACTAGCTCAGTTGAAACCCAAACAGATAAACATTCCTCCAGAAGAGTCTTTCGAAATTCACTTCGACATGTTCCTGAAGTGCACAAATTTCGTAGACTCTATGGCCCCCTTTGTGCAAAGGCCTTTTGGCCCAACTTGGTTTCGACAACCATTTCCCTCTTCTTCTGTCGAACAAGCCGAAGAGATTGCCCAAATCTGGCAAGCCTACCTCTCTCCTGCTATCCTCTCTACCAGACTTACCCCTGGCAAAGCTAAAAACAGTTTCGGAATTAAGAGATACTTCCCAAGTTATTCTGCCAGACAGTTTGGCCTTTGTCAGATTCGACCTGCGCCAGTATGTTTTCATAGGCGGGAATTTTCGAATCCAGACTCAGCGGCAGCCTACAAACACGCCTTCAAGAAATTCCATTATAGGGCCTTGAGTTTCGAGCCCCTCAAATTCAACCCCAGATTCTCATGCACTAAAGAATTTCATGAATGGTGGACTAGTTACTATACCACTGCTGCTGGGGAGGCTAGTGACACCTTTGCAGAAAATATCATGAAGAAATTGGTGGCAGCCCTTCCTTCGAACAACCCATGTATTTACTTCTCTTGATATCCATCTTTCTCGAGTCTCAAACATCTCAGAACTTAGTTTTATTCTCGCTTTCTTACCAATGTTTTTCGACGTCAGTCAACTCGCACCAAGTGAAAACCAAAGTAAGCAAGGCTACCACAAAGACCATCTCCTCCAAAGAACCAAGAAAACAAGTGGGACGCGAGATCTACTCCGGACATTGTCTCAAGAAGGTATGTTGCCATTTATTCGCTTCAAGTTATTTTTGATTACGATTTTTACTTATGTCGAAATCCTCTCTCTAGAAAACAACTCAGGCAAAATCCCCTCACAGACCAAAGCTAAAAGGAAAATGGTCCTCCTCAAGATGAGGTACTATACTCTTGCCTTGTTAATCCGTCGAAATTTCTCTTCCTTTGTCATTCACTTTCTGTCATAACCCAAATTCTTTTTGCGGGACAATCGAAAGTGATGATAACATCCTCACTCACTGAGGTCGAAGAAAAGAAATCTTCCTGAGATTCACAGGGCAGCTCAAGGCATCATTATTGATGAGGCTCCTGAACCACCTTCTTCTCCTCCAATCAAGAGACTTAAGGTACAAGAGGTAAACTCCCTTTCGACATTAGCTTAGACTTCTTCGATCTCACCTTTCCAATTCTTAACTTAAATGATACACCTTGCTGTGCATAGGTGGGTGGATTGCTCGTGAACAACCCTGAAGTTCAGTCTATGGTTGAGGCTGCTGATCTAGAGTTGTCAGCCCCTATGCTCCCTTTTCCTTCATCTCCCCAAGGTGCAACTGCCGAAGAAATTTTCCAAGCATTGGAGAACCCTGAAATCCCTGTTTTTGAGGAATTTGCTCCAAGTGCTGGAAATGTCGAACAAGAGGCGGTCGTCGAAGAGAATGCTCCTATTATGGAGGAGGCTATTCCCACATCGGTAGTAGCGTCCGAGGGTTGTTGTTGGAGAAACTGCTCAAGCTCCAGAACTTACCATTCCAACAACTGAAGGACCAGAAGTAGTGGCTACCTCCGTCGAAATTCCTGAAGCACATATGGTCGATCAAGAACCAGAGGAGCCTAGAGTAGAGGTAGCTGCAGATCAAGGTGCTTCTGCCAAAGAGTCATCCAACAGCGCTGTCAGCGATCAAGAATTGGCTGAGCTAAAGAAGACGGATCCCTTGGCAGCTTTGAAGATTATGTTAAGTCTCAAGAGCTCGTCGAGCCGTTTGGTTTGCAGTTCCTCGAACAACTCTCTAAGTTCTATCAACCAAGAGGCGGCCGAAAGCCCGCTTTGCGAGTTGAAGACGAAGGTGTTAGAAGGGGACTTGGTGGCAACCATTGAGAATGACTCATCTGTGTATCTTGAGGTAAAATCCCTCATTCAGAAGATCACCAGATTAGACCCTCCTCAAAATGTCCTTTCGTTCTTCATGGAATTCGGCCCTATTTTTGAGCAACTTTCTCTTTTGATCAACCAACGGTCGACCACCTCTAGGCGCAAGGTTCAAGAGACTCAACTCTGTGAGGTGGAACTCGCCTCTCTTAAGGCCGATCAAGATGACATTGAGGCTCTTGAAACCCAAGCAGCTAATGATGAGAAAGCAATCGCTGAATGGGATGCAGAAATTGCGCGCATTGATGAAGAGATAAAGACCCTTCAACTCAAATTGTCTAATGCTAAGCATCAGAAGGGTCTGATCGTCGAACGCATGAGTGCTGCTTCTTCGTCCACCAAAACTACCAAAGCAATGGCAGCTATAGAGCACTTAGAGAAGATTGACAAGCACCAAGCTATTCTCGCCGACCTCGACAAAGAGCTGTATCTTCTCGACACCTCCATTTCTCTAAGTGTTAGCATTATGGAGAGGCATAAGGCTACCTTGTCGACCTTCTAAGACTGTAATAGCTTAGCATTCTAAAAATGGCCGTGTAACTTTAACAATTTCTTTACACATTGCCATTTATGAACAACTTTCGTCTACTTATAATTGCTCGATTTTTATTTCGGTTAACGTTGGCTTGTATCGTTTTAAATACTTGCCATTTATTCTAAAGGTCCTATTTTCGTCACCTAACTCTTCGATTTCATAAGCGCCATTCGAAAAGCAACGCAACACGCGAAATGGGCCTTCCCACCCTGGTGACCATTTGCCTAAAACCCTATCTTTTTTATCCATAGGTAGTAGGACTTTCCACACTAACTCCCCTTCCTCAAAGGTTTTTAACTTAACCTTTTTATTGTAGGCTTTAGCTACTCTTTCTTTCTGTCGAATAAGCATTTCTAAAGCTAACAACCTCTCTTCGTCTACATCAACCAATTCATCAATCATCATATTCCAATAATGATCAAAAGGAACTTCACATTGTTTTTGAATCCTTGTTGATTGTAAACAAATCTCGACAGGTAACACTGCATCATGCCCAAATGTTAACCTGTAGGGAGTGGTGTTTATAGACTCTTTAGGTGAAGTTCGACAAGCCCATAACACTTGGTCAAGAGAATCGTACAACTTCTAGGCTTACGCCCAACGTGCTTTTTAATCAAATTAATAATGATTTTATTGGCGGCCTCTACTTGACCATTGGCTTGTGCATAGTATGGTGTAGAAGTCAATAACTTGAAACCAATTTCAGCAGCGAAATCTACCATTTTTCGACCGGTGAACATGGTGACCTTGGTCCGTAGTAATGGTTTTCGGGATTCCATATCTATAAATGATATGATTTTGAATAAACCTTATCATCGCTTCTTGATCTACATTGGCTAAAGGTATTGCCTCTACCCATTTAGTAAAGTAATCAATCCCTACTAGAATGTATCTCGTGGCCTTTCGACGAGGTTGGTTTTATTTCTCCAATCACATCTAAAGCCCAACCCTGAATGGCCAAGGTTTCACTATAGAATGCAACTCATTTGCAGCACATGTTGTATTCGGCATGTTTTTGGCATTCTTGGCACCCTTTGGCAAATTCTATACAATCTTTCAAAGATAGTTGGCCAATACATTCCTTGTCGAAATAACAACCATTTCATTTTGTGGCCTACTTGATGTGAGCCACATGCTCCACTATGTGTATCGAATCGCCAAATATGCCTCGTTTTTCACTAAGACATTTGAGTAGTACCCTCGGGAGTTTGCTTGTACAATTCGTTTCCAATTAACACATAGCTTAGAGCTCAGACTTTACTTTTTGTCGGTGTTCCTCTGTAGGATTTTGCAAATATTCTACAATGGGTTTTCGCCAATCATCATCAACCATATTGTCAATAGCAAAAATTTCTGCCAAGTCAATATCGTCGAAGATGTGACGTTTTTCGACGCTCACTTCATTTGTACTTATTGCCCCCCCAATTTTTGGTGTTGACAATAACGTCGAAGGAGTATTATAGAGAGAGTCTTCTGAGATTAATTTATCTTTTATCTCAACTAACTCTTCTAGGCTTTGCTTCGATACTTTGTAAGGAAGCAATTTGTGCGATTCATTTGCCACGTGATTTTCAATTCGTGGTAAATGTTCTAGGTGAACGAATGTAAACCTTTTTAGCAAAGTATTGGCAATAACGAAATATTTAATAAGGTGTTCATTAATACATTTGTATTCTTTTGTCAATTGTTTGACCACTAGTTGAGAATCACCTTTTATTTCGACATAACTTGCCCCCAATTCGAGTAAAATTTTAAGGCCTACTATTAAAGCCTCATATTCAGCTTCATTATTTGAGCAAGAATCTCGAATTTTAAACTTATACTTCGTTGGAGTATTTTCTGGAGAGATAATCAAAATCCCAATGCCCGCTCCGTTTTTATGGCTTGAGCCATCGAAGTATAGCCTCCAAGGACGTATGTCTAATGAATTTATTTCACACTCGACAACGGAATGGTCTGCTATAAAATCAGCAACCACTTGTCCTTTAATTGATTTAAGGGGTTGGTAAGTTAAGTTGTACTCTAGCAAAGCTAAAGCCCATTTGCCAATTCGACTATGCAACATTGGTTTTGACAACATATGTTTAATAACATCAAAATGCGAATAAACATAAACATCTCTTTGATTTTATATATTGCTTCAATTTTGTACAAGAAAAATACAAGCAAAGGCATAGTTTCTCAATTGGACTATACCTAGTTTCAAAGATCAATCAAAACCCTACTAAGGTAATAAATGGGTCTTTCGACACCACTATCATCCTCTTGCGCTAACATGCTACCTATTGTGTTATCGTAAGTCGCTATATACAATTTTAGCAATTTATTTCCAATAATGAGCAATAAAATTGGTGGCTTGACCAGATAAGACTTGATTGCGTCGAAAGCATCCTGGTGAACTTGCTCCCACTTGAATTCATCTTCTTTCTTCAATCTCGTTAATGGCGAAAAAACTTGTGTTCGCCACTTAGATTTGAGATGAATCTTCAAGGAAATTGATTTTCCCTAGCTTGGATCGATTCTTTTTTAGTCGAAGGAGCCTTCGTTTCCATAATTGCTTTAGTCTTATTTTCGTTGATCTCTATGCCTTTCTTGTGTACAACAAAACCCAAGAATTCACCGCACGCATACGTAAAGCACATTTGGTTGGATTCATTTTCAATCCATATTTCCTCATTCGTTCGAAAGAACGTCGTCGAAGATGGTCTAAATGACCACTTTCTGAGGATGACTTAACCACCACGTCATCTATGTATACTTGCATAAAATCATCAATAAAATCGTGAAACATAGAATTCATTGCCCTTTGATAAGTGGCACCAGCATTTTTTAAACCAAAAGGCATGACCACCCATTCATAAACACCTAATGCCCCTGGACATCGAAAAGCAGTTTTCGACACGTCCTCTTCGGCAATAAAGATTTGATTATACCCTGAGTAGCCATCTAGCAAACTGAGGTAATCGAATCCTGCTGCCGAATCTATTAGCATTTCTGCTACGGGCATAGCGTATTCATCTTTAGGTGTTGCATTATTTAAATCCCTAAAGTCTACGCAAACTCTAAGTTTTCCATTTTTCTTCATTACTGGAACTATATTAGCTAACCAATCAACGTACCTGGCAGTTCTGATGAATTTGCTTTTGAACAGCCTTTCTATTTCTTCCTTGATCTTAGCCAATATCTGAGGAGCAAATCTTCTTGGTGTTTGCTTCACTGGCTTCTTCCCTGGTCGAATGGGTATTTGTAATTCCACCACCTTTCGACTCAAACCGGGCATTTCATTTGTACTCCCAAGCAAAGCAATCCTTGAACTCTGCGCAGTAGTGAAATGACTTGGGTTACAAGGCAAAGCATTAAGATGTGCACCGATATAAGTTGGCCTTTTGATCAAGCCATCTCCCAAATCCACCTCTTCGATTGGATCTTGAGCTTGCATGCGCTTTGTAGAATCTCTAGGGTCTTTTTGAAACCCAATGGTTCGTCGTCATAAATGCAATCCGCTTTGTCATTTATGACTTCACCATTTTCTTCAGATGAAGTTATGGCTTCGGATGTACCATTGTTTGTTGATTTAACTCGGCTTCCAAAGCCGTTTTATTTTATTTTCGGCCATGTAAGCCGTAATTCTATCCCAGCTAATCGGCAATCGACATCTAAACCTTCTAAGAGTCGGTGTCCCATCCCGTTGGAGGTAGCACACCATCGGGATAGACATTAGCACCTTCTATTTCCTCTCTTTCCCACACAAAGCCATGTGTTGGGTATAAGTGAATGGAGGAAAGCACATTATCTGAAGAGATATATGCTTGGCTCGAAGATGAACATGGCGCAATGTTCGCCATTTGCTTCTCAAAATTCTCCCCGGTGACGTTGTTTACGTCAAGAAGGAAATAACTCGTCCGCTTCGACGCACTCCACGCACCATCATCCTCCACATTACCGTTTTTGGTGTAGCTTGAGGAACAGCTCCTACGCCATGTATCCACTCTCTCCCAAGGAGTAGATTGTAGCTTGCTTTTGATGCTATAACAAAGAACGTGGTGGTTCTTCTTACGATTCCTACCACCACTTCTACTGACGGCCTCCCAACGACCGCCGATTTCCCTCATAATTGGTTAACATAATGTTATGAGGTCTAAGGTCCGTATCAAACAAACCTATTGTTTTCAAAGATGGCACGAGGCATTAAGTTAACAAAGCCCCTCCATCGACCAGTATCTTGTTAATGCCTACGCCATTAACTTTTGCTTGGACGTACAAGGGCTTCAAATGATGCTGCATGCCCTCGTCTGGCCTCTCAAAAGTGGCCATTTGTTCTTCTACGCAGCCATTGTTCATGACATAGTAGCATACTGGCTTGTGGTTAGCCATATCCCCAATGAAGTCCTCCTCGGACGTCATTTGGGGATCATGAATAAAGATCGTACTCACTCGGCAAAATGGATACCACGTTGCAGATTACGTCGAAGCTAGCCTCAGAGTCGTCGAAATCTGATGTGACATCTTCGTCCATGTCGAATGAAGCACCTTTCTTCTTTAAAGCTGTTAATGGAGGAAAAATCCTCTCCATAGCAGGCCTTCTTGGATCCTCTATAACAATAGATTTCCCTTTAGCCTTGTTTCCAACCCTCACTTGATTGGCAGCTCCTATACTTATCTTTGTGTTCCCCACGGTTTTAGGAGTCACACCCTTACTTAGATTTTTGGCGTTTGCTCGTTAGCAACTTGTGTTGCCTTCTTTTCGAAAGGCTATGTAGCGACGCCATTGGGTCTTCGTCATGGGATTTTTCCCCTTATAATTATTTTTATAATTATACTTTGAAGCCTCGCCTGTGATTGGCTTGGCTGTTCCAACATGTTGAGCAGCGTTTTTGTAGTGTCTACATCCAGCATGTATCCACTTCTCATTGGATGGATCTGCCCTTGGAAAAAATGGTTTGGCAGAGGGAGATAGCACAAACTCCTTCTTGGCTACACCCTTGCCAGTACACTGCGGCTTGCTTGTCGAAGCCTTGCTTGAATTCTTTACCTTGTACGGAAGGTCCCCTCTCTTGAAGCTGAAATTTGGCCTCTTACTTGGCCATTTCCTTTTCAGGGGTGGTCGAACTTCGCAGCATTCGACACTCTTAGCCGCTTCTTTATCAAACACAGCACTGCACCTTGGACATAACATGACCTCAGAGCTCAATTTACACCGATTCAGGAAGTCTATTAAGTCTTCCTCAGCCTTGGGGTACACAGATTGTACCTTTTCTTCGTACTCTTCTTGAGTAACCTGTTGCACAGCATCACTCTTTTGCACTACACTTTTGATTTTTTCAGCAGGAGGTTTGGTAGACTTAGGAGAATCCACCATTTTCACGTCTACCATATTGATACTCATCTCAATTGGTTCCGCATACATCGCCTCCACTTGATGGAGGGGGTCAGCATCAATTTGCATCGGTGCCTTGTTCTTTTTATCTCCAAACTTGAGCCTTCCCTCTTCAATCGCTTTCTGAACCATATCCCTGAAAAGAACACAACGGTCAGTTGTATGTCCCAAGAAATTATGAAACTTACAATAACCCTTTTTCTTCCTCTGCTCGAGAGGAGGAACTTTCAGGCCGTTTGGCACTATTATTTGGCCATCAGTTACTAGCAAATCGAAAATCTCATCACATTTAGTAACATCAAAAGTGTATGTTTTAGGCACAAATCTATCGTTCTTAGGCTCTACAGGATTATTCCCATTTTTGAGTGCCTTAATAATTTGCAAGCATAAGGAGGACCAGGGCTTAAGTTCACCACGTCTATCTCCTCGCATTCGACATCACTGAATGCGAAGTCGAATTGCTCGTCTACATAGGCTATCTTTTCTTTTTTGTGAAAACCCACTGAGTTTTCTTTTTTATTGTACTTATTCACTCTAGCCTTTTCCTCTTTAAGCCTTTCGACTTGTCGAACTCTATCGGCTAGTTGGGCCATGTCTCTCAAATGAGACGTATCCAACTTCTTTCGAATTGAATAGTCAAGGCCATCATGACCATTTCGACAAGCTCATGTTCAGGCACTTGTGTAAAACATCTTGCCTTCAGTAACCTGAATCTATTCAAATAATCATCAATAGCCTCAGGTACTTTACGTCGAACACTCGCCAATTCTTTGAGGCTAATCTTCGACTGGCCCATGTAGAATTGCTCATGAAATGCCTTTTCTAATTGCCCCATGTATATATGGAGCCGGGGAAGAGTGGTAAACCACGTAAAGGCATTTTTAGTTAGAGAGTTTGGAAAATACTTCATTTTCAAACTCTCATTTTGAGCTATGTCTCTGCCTCGAGTCATGTCTAGGGCAATATGTTCGATACAGTGGACTCATTGGTGTCACCCCAAACTTAGTAAACTTAGGGATTTTCCAACCTCTTGGCAATTGCGCTCGCAAGATATACTCACATTGGGGCGATATGAAATTAGGCCTATGTAAACCTACGTTAAGGCCATTTTGCGCCATTATGGTTTCGACCAAAGTGGCTATATTGTCTTGAGCGCAAGCGTTATTTCGTTGCACTTGTCGAACAACTTCATCAGCGTTTTGGTTTCGATTCACCATAACTACTTCGAGGATGTGATTTCCCATTTGCCGTTCGCCCACAACCACCGGGCTTCGAGCCGCGATCGATCGATCTCGTGGGGTGTTAGGCATGTTGTTCCCGCAATTTGGTAATCGCCTATTGTTTCCGTAGGGGCCCCAAAGAAGTCTCGCAATCCTACCCATTTGGTCCGCTAACATCGATAATCGGTATTTGTGTTCTCAATCAAAGGATTGAACACTTGTACCAATCTGTTGAGTCAAGATATTAACCATATCATGATTGCTTTCGCCCACTTGTTGTCTTAACGCCAACAAGGACGCATTGGTTAATGCAGAGGATTTCGACCAAGTACACCCTCGGAAGAAGCGTGTGAAGGAGAAAAGGTCGACACATGTGGCATTCCAAATGGGCATGCCATATACCCCAAAAGGGTATGGTGGTAGACTCATATTTTGGAAACGTGTTTCCAAACTATTCCCCTGTTGCCACATAAGGACTCGAAGGAAGTCCTACGCTTTGTGGCAAGGCCATGACGACGCCGAACCAACATTGGTCATTGACATCGTGGGAGCGATTCTCGATGTCACCGGGCCGTGGTCCCCGCACCATTTCCACCGCTTACATTGGCGAGAATCTACCGTTGTTCCTTGCACTTGTGATATCACGAGTACGGAACTAGAGGCGTTGTTAGAATTGGTACGCACCATTCTACCACTCCTCAAGTGCATACAAATTTATACACTTAACGTAAACGACACAAAATAAGCGCAAAGGTCCCACCTGGCGCGCAATTTGTTTCTTTGGTGTTTTTAGCAAACAATCACTAGTTTTCAATATTAAGACTGTGAGATCAAACTAGAAAATCTCTTTGACAATTGCCGTTAGGTTTTGTGTCTTTTAGCGTACGTAAGAACAGAAAAATAGTAGGAAGAGATAGTTTGAAAGCAGAATGAAAGCAAGAAGTGCAACAAACGTAAAAAACAAGTAAAAATTGCATTAAAGTGGAAAAGAAAAGAAGTTGGTACACCAACACGTACAATGTAATCTGATTCACTCTTGTTTCGCTTTGACTTGGAAGTTGAGTTTCACAGAGTTTTTGTAAAGATGTGGTGACCCCGTTTTCCTATTACAAGGGAGTATTTATACTCTCAGATACAATCGTGGGCAAGCACGATAACCACTTCCTAAAAACTAGGGAAATAACCGCCCACTAACTGCTGCTCCTTGCGCTTCGACCAGCTTGTTGTCGAAGGATTTGGCGAAGTATTGGACCTAATCTCGTCGAACAAATGGGCCCTCTCCTGTCGAAGGTTTCTGGCCTTGTCTTGTAACTTGAAGAACTAAGTCTGTCGAAGTTTGCTTGCATTGTCAGCACTTGTACAACTTTACTGTTGGATTTATGGTACATTGACTTGAACATTGACCTGCAGCCCACATAATACTATTAAATGTGCAGTCAACACCATTTAAAGCTTAATTTAATGCCCTTGCCGAAATTTTGAGGTAACACATGGTCATCAAGTGTTTCAAGTGTAGTAAGGAAGGTCACGTAGCTGCTAAGTGTGAGAAGAAGGATGTGGTCTGCTACAACTGTAGAGAAGTGGGGCACATTTGTACCAAGTGTCCAAAGCCGAAGATGGAGAAGTCTAGCGGGAGAGTGTTGTTCTGGCAGGTTCGGAGCCTACGGAGGAGTGATGGTTACATTTAGATATACGAATTTCATTTAGGGTAGTTACTAGAGTTTAATGTTTATTGGGGTGAGTGTTCAAGACTACATGTCCATGATAGTCAGATTTTCGAGGACGAAAATATTCTAAGTGGGAGAGAGTTGTAACACCCCAAAATTGATTAGGTGAGTATTTAACTAATTTAATTAGGCAATGATTTAATTAATTTAATTAAGCGATTATTTAGTTAAATTAGTTAAGTGATTATTTTAGTTGTCTATATTAAAATAAATATAGTGTGATTAATTAAATTAAGGAGTGGTGTGTGGTAAATAAATGGTGAGTACTTTAGTTAAATGAGAAGTATTTTAATTAGATTGGGAGGATGTGAGAAAGTACCTAGAGGGTGTAAATAAGGGGCCCAAGCCCACTAAATGGGCCCAAATACATGACTTAAACTAGGGTAAGGGTTTCTATCTCCTTAGAGAGAAAGAAAAACAGAAAAATAAGAAAGGGAGAGTGGGTAGGAGGTGCGCAGCAGCTATTCATCTAAGGGGGAGGAGAGAAAATTCATCTCCTAGCTTTGGGTAAGTGTTTTTGGTACCAAACAACTCCTTTTCCTTCCTCTATCATTTAGTGTAAATTTCCTACACTAATTCCTTCCCATTTTCCTTTCACCATGGATGGGGTTTGGAGCTCAAAATATTGGAGAAGCTAGTTTTGATGGTTCTTGAGGTTGTGGAGGAGGGAACACTAGAGTTCTTCAATCTTGACGTTAGGGGATTCTCATTTATGTCTATAATAATTTGTATGATATGTATTGTGTGTGGAGTAGCACTAGGTTGCTTGATTGTGTGAATTTTATGTTAATTATATGTTGGTTGTTGTATTTGATGTTCAACTTGATGATATTATGGTGTTTGTTGTTGGAATTAAATGTATGTGGAATATGCATGCTAGGTGTTTGAATAAATGCTTCAATGTGAATAAATGTGAGAATGTGTGGATTTAATGATGGTGATTAATTGTCTAGATGATGTGTTGTTAAATTGGGTGTTGAATTGTTGAATAAAAATTTTGTTGAATTAAATTGATGATGAGTTTTACTTGTTTATGGTCTTTGTGTGGTTTTCTGGACACTGTTTCAGTATTTTCAAAACTGGTACTGTTTGATTGAGTCAAAAATTATGTGGCTGAGTGTTTTCGAAAATAGACTTAAAGCCGGTCGTTTTGGCACTAGTTTCGTTAAATTCGGAGTTGTGTAGCTCCAGTTATGAGTCTCCAAAGTCGAGTCAAATTTCTAGAGTCAATCTGTGGGTAGGTACGATTTTTGCAAGATTTATGCCTTCAAATGAACTCCGTTTTGAACGATTCTTTTTCCATTAGAAACTATACTCAAATTTCTTTTGTTCGGGCTAAGGTTTTGTCCCATTTGGTCAAGTTTAGGTCATTTTAGAGTAAAATGAAGTGGGAGGACAGAATCTGTCCAGTCTGGGGACTGTTCGGGTTGTTTCTAAAAACTGTACTAATTGGCTCACTGTTTTGAAAATCTAAAGATATATCCAGAAACTACATATCCGTGGCTTTCCGACGAGTGGTCTTTTGTAATTTTTCGATGTCGTTTGCTATTTTAAATACTCCGCCGAAGTAGGTGCCAAAATAGTCCTTAGGTGTTGAAAAGGTCCTTATGAGGTGTTTGGTCCTTAGGAGAGATTTAACCCTTAATGTAGAATATAATTTAATAAATGACGTGTGGTGGTGAGATGATATTAATGAGGTGGTTTAATAATTAATGTGGGCTCCGGCCAAAGTGGTGGGTTAATACTTGATGTGATGAATCTATGAATGATGTGGGCTTCGGCCAAAAGCGGTGGGGGCTTCGGCCAAAGAAGTGAGTTGATAATTGATGTGATAAATTTATTGTGTGGTGATGCATTGTCATGGTGTCACATAAATCATATGCATATAAAAGCGGTGATGTGACTTCGGCCAAAAAGCGGTGATGTGGCTTCGGCCAAAAAGCGGTGATGTGGCTTCGGACAAAAAGCGGTGATGTGGCTTCGGCCAAAAGCGGTGGGTGCCCGACGGGGTTATTGAGGTGATTATGGATCCACATGCATATTGCATACATGCATATACTCATACATTCGTAGAATTCTTGTTGATGCTTAATTAATTTATTATTGTTGTTTGTTGGCACTCTAATTGAATGATAAATGCCTTGATTGCTATGAATTTTTATTGCTAGATGTTTTCCTAATATAATGCTTATCTTACTTGTTATTATTTATGTAAAGAGACTCACCCTAGCATTTTTT
The DNA here is from genome assembly GCA_020916435.1 of Oxytropis ochrocephala. Taxonomy (NCBI): domain Eukaryota; kingdom Viridiplantae; phylum Streptophyta; class Magnoliopsida; order Fabales; family Fabaceae; genus Oxytropis; species Oxytropis ochrocephala. The sequence goes on from CM037088.1 coordinate 52,306,113, forward strand.
ATGTTGCCTGCTCTCGTGGCGACAAACAGGTGATTCTGAGTGAAGGTGCCATGCCTTCTTGAGTCTTCGAGTCAGCTCTGATTAGTGACACCCGGGGGGGGAAATCGTAGTGTAGTATTTTATACTATGTATTTGGACTGATTTGGATCACGGGCTGTTATGTTTGAACTTGTTATTTCCGCTGTGCTGAGAAAACCATTTATGGATTATTGTAAACTCTAAACAGGTTTTGAGGGTCTTAATCCACGTGACTATGATATGTATTTCACGCACTTGATGCGTTTGAATTTTAAATATGTTTTGATGATGTTTTATTAAATGTAGCACTCTCTTTGAGGTGCGTGGAAATTTTTTTTGAAAACTCTGATTTTTAATTAGTAAAATAGTAATTAAATAGAAGGGGGTGTTACATTGACAGGCTACACCGTGAGGAGGTGACCTGGGACCCCTACACAGCCCATAGGGCGGTCAGACCCTTTGTTCGGGCTGCATGATGCGCCACTTGCCAGACCTGGCCAGGTTCAGAGGGTTCATTCGGAGTGGTGGCTGCATGATGCGCCACTTGCCAGATCGAGTGCTCAGACAGTTTGGGCATGTCCAGCACATTCCGGAGGATCCCAGACCTGCTACTAGGGCCGTCTGTACCCTCACCGAGTGTGATGAGAGGTGGACACAGTTTGAGGACCACTTGGTGGCGCGGGGGCCTCCCTGTGTGCCGTACTCCTCAAACACGGTGCCGGGCTACTTTCCATGGTACTCTAGGGTCTCACATCCCTTTCTCTTCCCTGAGCATTATCAGCAGCTTGCAGATGAGCCTGATGTCAGTGTGGTACGTGTCTTTTATGTTAATTGCATTGATAATGTTTCTTAATATTCTATTTATTTAAATAATAATGTTATGTTATTTGGTTGTGGATGCTACAGGTGATTGATTTGGTTGATGACATTGATGGGGCCATCGATGATCATGTCCCGGAGCCGCCGGGAGCATGTTTCAAGTAGCATCAAGAGGGTCGCTCAACCCCTTCCGTGGGTTTAGGAGGAGGATTGGGAATGTGTATGAGAGGAGGAGGGACGCAACACCCGGTAGGATATGTCATAGGGGATATTTGTTTAGTTTTTTTGTATAATTTAACTACTTTGTTTCATTTGGTTTTTAATTTGAAATTCCTTTTACGTTGGCGCAAATTTATTGTCATTACGGTAACAATTACGGTAAAATTAAAAAGTTGAGCAGATTTAATATTGGATAAGAAACAGAAATTAAAAACACAAATTGCAAAAATACAAGGATAGGAAATTTAAAAAGCGAAGCAGACGGAAAACAAATTACAATCTAGTTCTACTTAGAACTACTACTACTACCTCTAATTCTACGGCGGAGTTCTTTCGTGATTCTCGTGTTTCGACGAACAATTCGAGATAAGGTTCAATGAAACCTTGGAATTCTTCATGTTTCTCAAACATTTGTGAACGTCTTCGTCATTCTTGATAGGCTTAAGGCACTTACGAATACGATTACGTGGGTTCCAAAATTACTTGGCGATGTAGGGGATTCACATTCGATTTTTTTAATTGCTTCTTTGAACACCATCTAGTTTCACATTTTTATTAGTTTTTCTTTCATTGCGAATGTGATGTTGTTCTTAAGCCTGAAATTTTTAGTTTCACGACCATGAACCAACCCACTGGTATGGAGTGGCACGGCATAGTCATCTCATACTCAACTTTACTGGGTGTGCGTAAGTATGGGTTGTTGTAGTGCGGGTGGTGGTGGTTGAAGAAGATGCATGATCTCTTACGGAGTTCGTCTTGTGTTCACATACAGCTCTAAGATTTGTCGCCCCATCGGAGCGTTAGCTAGATGTTCCATCATTGCGCGGACGTCGTTGTCGCCGGATCTCCATGGTCGAATCTTTGGGCGGTCCATCATCTCTACAATTGAACTTTCTGAAACGTATCCGCTCCACGTCTTTACGCCACGCTCCCTCTGGGCGAATCTTCCTCTCAGCCTTCTCCTTGAGTTGGGCGAATGTGATGTCCTTATTCATCCGTCATAACACATGGTTAGGACAACGAAACACAGCGCCATGTTCGTCGGTGGTGACAGTTCCACTGTGATAAAGGGCTGTTAGGAATTTGTCGTTTGAGTACTGGGTTGAGCGCACAATTGCCATTCCTTTTCAGCTGGGTTGGGAAGAAGGAGAGAAGGTTTTGGTTAAGAAGCAGCTGGGTTGGGAAGAAGGAGAGAAGGTTTTGGTGAAGAAGCAGATTAGGGTTTGGTGAAGAATGTCTGAGGATGTGAACCACCTTTTATAATAGGCGTGGTGAAATGTCAGCTGTTGATTTCATTTTTAGATCACAAATCTGAGCCGTTTAAATTCTATCCGTTCAGGCACATTTTCCAAAAGGATTTACATCCACTCCTTTATCTGACACATTTGACTGATTGTAAACCGTTGATTAAAACTGTCGGTGGAATCTGAGGCGTCCAATGTCTGTCATCCTGTAGCAATTCTGCAACACTTGTTCGAACGACATCATTCGACCATGTTCGTATGACCCTATTCGAGCAGTGAAAAACGCGCCAAGGGGTGTCTGGCCATATTTAACACACTCGAACGGCCTCGTTCGAACACATTCAAGGCCCGTGTTCGAACAGGTGAAAATTTCTGAAAAAAAATAGGTCTTTTGGTCTTTTCACACCCTTATGATGTGTGTTTAGAGTAGGAGGGGGTGTGGGAAAAGCAAGCGCCTTAAAGCTTGAGCAACAAGAATTGAAAGAAGCGCAGCTTTTGGATGGAGTGGAATTAGCAAGAAGCAATAATTTAGGAAAAGATCACCATCTGATCTTAAAAATAGCACTAATTGGCAATTGACTTGGGCATCAAGTTTACCTTAGTCTGGCAATATAAAAAAGGACCGCACTACACACAACGGGCGGATATATATTATTAGGATAACAAACACAACAACACTGACGAAGGCGGAGAGGGAAAAAGGAAGACTTGGATACCGTTCTTGACACTGTGAGAGAGCTTCGGAGCAGAAAAAGAAGATTGAAGACTCAGAATAAGAATTTCTCAAATTTTCGGGTTATTTTTATCTCTGTAATTCATGACTCTAATTTCTATTTTGTTGTTTTTGTTTATTATGGATACCTAAATCCTCTTCTAGGGTCTTAGGTGAATCTTGCTTGCTTAGAGACTTTTTATGTTCTAATTTCTAGTTTGAATTTCTGTTTTTATTTCAATTAATATTGTCCTATTGTTTTTATCACATGATTAGGATTAGCTATCCTTTGCATGTTTATAATCAATTAGTTGATCAGCGACCGTACTGCAATTAGTTGGTGGACCTATAGGATAATTGAGGCTATAATTAGGGCATGACCAAACCATAATTTAGTCTTCCAATCATTCAACCTTTTTGCACTTTATGCTTTTCTTGAATTTAAATTCTAGCATGACCAAACTAGGGTTAATTTAGGAAAAAGAATATTAATCGCGAATGACCAAACGGATTAATAGTTTTAGTAAAGGGATGGTAATTAAATAGAATAAGAGAATTCAGGTAGAATAGACATAAGGGAATCGAAGCTTGCAAGTGAAACTGTGACCCTAGGTCTCTATCCATTGCTTTAATATTGCATTTTAATTATTGTTAATTAGTTCTTTTTATTTTAGTTTCTATAACACTCAACTTTATTGGTTCGTCTAAACAATAGAATATCTTGATTAGTTTGGTACTTGTTAATTAATCCCTGTGGAGACGATAATCTTTTATACTACTTCTGCGAAAGAGTACACTTGCTCTAAAGTGTGTCTTTGACGCAACATTTACTGAATTGGCTAAGTTCTACCCTCATTATACGAATGACGCTAGTTCTGAATTTTCGAAGTGCATCAAGTTTGAGAATGGGCTAAGGCACGACATCAAGAAGGCGATTGGCTACCAGAAGATACGGGTGTTTGCTGACCTGGTTGACAGCTGTAGGATTTTCGAGGAAGATAGCAATACTTCATACAAGATAGTGAAAGAAAAGAGAGGTTCTCAGTTTCGTGGGAAGCCCTATGATATTTCTTGGGTGTTACACAGTGCGTATCCCAGTGTAACAATAATGGTGGGTGATCCACAGTTGGGGCAGGCTGAACCTCCTCCTCCTCAACCTCCTCTTGAACCTCCTCCTCCTGCTGAACCTCCTCTTCCTCCTCCTCCTCCCAAGCCTGCCAACCGTGAGCAGGAATGTCATGATCCTCCCTAGCCTGCCAACCGTGAGCAGGAATGTCATGATACAGCTTTGGGTGCTCCTGTTGGTGACGCATATTGTAACGCCCCAAAAATAATTAACTGATTAATTAAATTATTAAAAATTAATTGGAGGTGAAATAGGAATTAATTAAGAGAATAATAAATAATATGACGAGGGAGGGGTTGATTTGGGAAAATGAGAGGGTGTAACTGTGAGCCCAGTGCGGGAGGGCCCACAGCTTAAACCCTAGGGTAACTGTGACTCTCCTCATTCTTCACAATGGTGCGAAATTGAGAGAGTGAGAAGAGAGGGAGTAGTGCGCGGCTAGGAGAGAAGAGAGAAGAAGGAGAGGTGCGATTTCTTTCAAGGAGGAAGCTGTGTTCCGTTCGTGTGTTCGTGAGTTCGTGTTCGTGTTTCGTTCTTCATAATTTGGAGCTTACGTCAATAGAGGTAAGGGTGGGTTTTAACACTAATAATGGGTTATGATGAGGGTATATGGGTAGTTAGGGTTTGAATGGATTATTTGCGATGTTGGATTGAAATTGATGATGGTACGATGTTGCTATTGTTGTTATTTCGCATGATATGTTGTTATTGCGTCTTCAATGGTGTTTGTCTTTATGTGATGATTGATTTTGATGATATATGATGTTGATGATGATTCTTGATAATGGCGTGATGTTGTGGTTGCTTTCGCAATGATGTTGATGTTAATTCCTTATTATTGTGTGTGGTTGTGTCTTATTAGTTGTTGTTGCGAGTCGTTGTCATTGATGGCAGTTGTGGTTATTTGCGTGGGTGTGCGGCGGTGACGATTATCGTTGTTGCCGTGTTAAGTTGCCGTTTCGTGTTGCCACGGCGTAGGGCCCCTAGCCTTGGCCGTGTGTGTGCGGGTGTGGCTGCCTTGGGTGGCGCCACAGGCGTGCGCGCGTGTGGGTTGTGTTTGTCGATCATATCGTGATGTTGATTCGTTAAAAACCTGGTTTCTAGTGGTTGTTGTGCAAAGAGGGAATTGATGTGCTGAAATTTCGTTTTGAAACCGTTTTGATAGGTGTCCAGTATTTCTGTGATTGTGACTTCATTATTGGCCCGAATTGCGTGGGATTTGTTTCATTGGAAAGTAGACACGATTTCCTTCACTTTAGGCACTGGTTTCGCTATATTTGAGTCATTATAACTGGAGAAAACATTTTTACAAAATGGGTAAAAGAATCTGAAAAACTGCATGAACCCGTATGGGTATAGGTTCAATGTTTTGTTCATAACTCTTTCCACCGAACTCGTTTTCGAATGATTTTTATCTCATTGTAAACTAGTCTCACGGGGCTTCAATTTACACACGAATTTCGTTTCATTTGGTTGAAAATTCAAAAGAAATCTGGGTTACAATTTAGTTAATGAAGCTGTCGAACTTCTGTACTCGAGAGGTATTTTGCAAAACTGTACTATTTGGGTACCTAAACAAATAAATAAAAATTATTTCTAGAAACTAGACATCTTAAGATTTCCAGAGGATATTTGTTTGCAAAATTCCGACATCGTTTGATATGCTAAATTAATTCTCGGAGTTCGTGTACGATTGCTGAAAAATCCGCTCCTTAGTTGTTTGGTAAAATGATCGAACGAATGGGACGTTGTCTTTGGTTATTATCGCTGCCCTTGTGTCCTGTGTGTGGGCGCGCCTAGTGCGTAGGTTCAGGCATTGTCTAGTGGTGATGTGCACCAATTTGTGGTGTTGCGCGTGTATCATTGTCTTTGTTGTTATGGTGGTGGTCTTTGTGTGCCAATTTACTGTCTTTGTGTGTGTTTTGGTTGTGCGACTTTGTTTGGCGTGGTGTGTACAGGTGATATGTGACAATTTGTGATCTGTGAAGCAATGTGAGAGTTACGAGGTAAATTTGTGATGCTACAACACGTGGTATTTACGTGTGATAATAATTTCGGTGGTATGGTATTTATTAATTAAATGCTCTGAGTATGTGTATCTATGCATGAATCATGAGTCGCATTGTCATATGCATCTTCGAGGTAGCTGTGATGCTACAACACGTGATTATTTTGGTGGTATGCCCGTCGTGGCCTTTTACGAGATCGGTACCGCATGCATATGCCCAGAGGGGTTGCATTCGTTCTTGAGTCCATTTATAACGAGTGTTGGTATCTATTTACTAATGGAGTTTGTACCTTGTGTCGTGATGTGATGTGTTGAGTTTTATGTGCTTGTTGTGAGTTACCTGCTACTTATTTACTGCTGTCATTGCTTATTATTTCTGTTAATGCTCACCCCTTCTGCTTGGAATGTTGCTCTTATGTGGCAACGCAGCTGCAGTAACTTGATGAAGGTCTCCCGCTTTCCTATCTTCGCGCCGGGTCGTGTCGTCGCTCCGATATGTAACACCTGGGGGCGGGGAGTAAACGCTATTTATTTAGATTTCAATATTTATTTGAGACTTGAGTTGTGGTTTTAAGACCCTTTAATGTGAAGGCGTGTTTTGATGATTATTTTTCCATTTGCTAGGAGATTTTGAAATTATCGACGTTATTAATTGAGATCGTTTTTGAGAGTAAAGTGTAACGCCTTTTTCAATATGGCAAAGTTAAATCGCGAAGAACTCTGATTTTATTTAAAATAAATGAGGTTTAGAAAAGGGTGTTACATATATTGTACTCATAATCTGGGTGGTCATGGTAGAAATTTTGCTCATACCGAGTGAGGCTCGAGCTCGAGGCTCAACCATCTCTATCACTCTGGCGCGGGCTCTCTAGCGCCTCTGACACTCAGAAGCATGTCCAGCAGCTCTGAGCCTCTATAGAGTGTCCGGAGAAGGAGTATCGCTGCATCTTTGGCCTCCCAAAGCATCTTTGTCGTTGGTTGCGGGTCTTTGCTCGGAAGACTGCTGCTCGCTTACACTGCATGCAGTCGTCTACTACTCGCCACTGTTAAAAATAATAATGTAAATAAAAAATATTAATAATTGAAAAAAAAATTGTAATTTTTGGATCTACTGTAATTAGAAAAGATTTTGGAATTACCTCGAAATAGGTAATTAGAAAATCTTCAGAATTACTGTAATTCCGAAAATATTTCTCCGTATTTACTTACTTGTTTCGGAATTATGAAATCTGATTTTTGTAAGTTTTCAAGGGCATTTTCGTCCGTTTGAGTAATTATGGGGGTGAGATAGAGAAGGAGGGGGTGCGAAAAAAAAAAACCTATTAACTTTAGGAAGAAAATTCAATATAATACCACAACTTATTTTTAATAAGTACTATTAGAATTTTTTTCATTCTCCATCAAAAACCCTAAAGTTCAAAAAGTTACTAACTTAACTAAATGAAACTAAAGGCATGCAAGATAGTATTTGTTGTAATCTTATTTATTTTAAGAGATATTTCAAAAGTGAGAAGTCCCTTGCTTGGCTTTGGACATACCAAAATTTTATTTACCGATTATTTTGGACTTACTTGAGCTATCCAAAAATTCTATTTTCCATAAAATTTTGATATGTTTTTCCACTTGCTTGCCATTAGTGGGGATTGTTGGAATAATGACATTCAAGTGTATGTTACATTATATTTATAATATATATTAAAGTAATTATTTATGTAATGCTTTTAACGGATATATGTTTTTATTACTTGTTCCGTTTGTTTTTATTTTTATGATTATAATAGAGATTAAAGTTGATTTTAATATATATACACGTTACAATTTTTAATCAAATATGCGTTTCTTGCTTCAATGCATAAGCATTAATAATATATATGCGTTTCATCATATATATATATATGCGTTTCTTTCATTATTATTTGCTCTGTTTTATCTTTTATGGTCATTTGATTTTATTTTATTATTTATAATATTAAAGTGATGTAAAGCCATCAGATTTTCAAACGTAGATTTTCAAACGTTCAAGTTTATGTTTTAAGCATATAAAGGTGCTTTTAATTGCTTGTATTTAAACGTATATATTATCAATAGTATTCATTATTTGTCCCGTTTTTTTTTTATAATTATAATGCTCTTGGTGTACTTGATTGTGAAAAAAATTATTTTGTAACAAAATATCTACAATAAATCCAAATGCTACCTGCAGACATAAATGTTTTTAGAAATACTACATCAAAGATTATAATTACCCCTATGTATGTTTTACCCCTATAGAGCATCATAATTACCCCTATGTATGTTTTTTACCCCACGCATTTGAAAACTTCTAGGTGTGACCTTCCCAATAAATGGTACACTTGAGTAGCACCATTACCAATGTAATTATGTCATCTACATTTCGAAGCACATGACTACAAAGTTGATATGACTATTCAACACAACAATACCCCACATGTCCAACATTGATGGTGTGTTGGAATGGTGGAGGGAAATATTGTTAAAAGGAAATATTGGTGAAGTGTTATACCCCAATTTTGTCCGTTCTCTTTTTTCTCGCTTTAGTAGTTTAATTCACGTTCCGAGGTCACGAAATTACGAGGTTTTTTAGAATAATGTCTCATTCTTCTAACTTGAGCCAATTTCAATTATCCTATCAACTAAACCGAAATATCGTTGTTTAAACTCGGCATGCGCGCGAATGATCGATCTTTTCGCGCATTCTTCAGTTTGAACTCAGTATTTGGGCCTAGATGAATCTAATTGGGCTTACATGAGTCTGAAATGTGTAAAATTGATATGATTCTACTTTTAAATTGAGGATGTTAAACAGAAAAAGGGGATCGTTATTAATTGTATAATACGCATTTTCATGGGGTGAAATCAAGTATTGAGAGAGAGAGAAGAGGAGGAAATCTGAATTACGAAGAAGCAAAAGATGAAGAAGATGAGTTTTAAGAAGAAGGGATACTGAAAACTGAAATGAAATAGATGAACTAATACATTACCAAATAGCATTGACTTAATTAAACCAAAGCGGAAATACATAACCAAATGTAAACAACATTGTCATGACAAATATTATCTAATCATATGCAAACAGTAAGGAAAATGACATAGATAATAGAGTTGGTCATTGTCAAGGAATTGCTGATTTTGGATAGAATCGGAAAAGGACGGCCGTTATGGAAACATATGTGTTCCCACTATATAAGGCAACCCTAGAAGATGTATAGTGTATAAACCATTGGGCTGTTTGAAGTGAGACCCAATTTATCTGGCCCCCCATTTAGAAAACCTCTTTAAAAAAATTTGTTCCTATTTATTTTTTCAATCACACAACCTTTAAATTACTTTTTTTTTCGGTAGGAGGGATCAAGTTACTCAAACAGTAAATTTTATTTGTTGATTTGGATTACTCTATTATTTTTTTTTTCACACCTACTTTTAAGATAAAGCATGTTTAATAATATAGCTAAAATGAAATTATATTAATCAATATAGTCAGTGTAAGCATATACAAAACCCATGTATTGAAATAGCAATTTATTTGTAGAAGAAACAGACTACAAATCAGAACAGTAATAGATTCTATCATTGTTATAATATTACAAACTACTACATAATACTAATCATAGTTAATAAACACAAACGTTGGACACTCAACAGGAATCTCTAACTTAATTGACATTCCTTCTGAAAATGCATACTCTGGTAGTATTGGAAACCATCCTCGGAGCAGTGCTTTTCCAAAGACATGACGATAACGAAGTATTAATGAGCCTTGCCATGATTTTCCATAGTGATCAATTAAGACCAAACCAATTTCGTCATCCTTGCGGAAAACAGCATCACAGAAATCTAATGGAATATGCTACACAAAAAAAGTAATGAATAAATTAGAACAAATAACTTTTTTTATTTGGAAAGACTGGATAAAATTGAGATAATAACTTACTAAATAAGATGTTGTTATGTCAACCGTGATTAGTTTCATTGATAGTACAGCAACTATTCGAGGTACATTTCCAATATACATAGATTGATCATGGTAGTTGATGTCACAAGGATCTTCCTCATAAGAAACGGGAGGTTGATTAATTCTTAAAATTTTTGGCTCACCAAAAAACACCGGTTTAGCCATAACTCTGTTTTTTGGTTCAATGAAAATTTTAGCAAATCTAACAACTACCACAGAGATAAAACCTCCTCCAAACAGACCATAAAATTTACACATTTCACTCCATCCAACAGTAAAGTAACACTCAGATCCCCTTTTAGAAACATTAACTTGGAATTTGTTCTTATGCTCGTCACTTAAGGTTGCAATAGGTGTAAAGTACTTCATGTATTTGTTTGCCATTGAAGAGGGAAGCTTTACCTCAACCTTATAATAACAGTAAATTAAAAAATTAGTTCATATTAATAATAGTAAATAAAAAAATTTATATGATATATTGAAGATAAATAGCTAATTGAAAAAAAAATAACCTGGTTTGGCAGGTACTCCACCTCATATCGTTCGAACTTCGTTCCCAATGAGAAAGAGTACTCCCTAAAAGAAGCTTGAGAGAGATCAAGATCCATAACTTTGTTGTCTGGAATAGTTGTAGAACTTGGCTTTTTATAGTGTTAGAAAAGTATATACATTTATCAATTTTTAATATTTTACACAATTGTGTTGTAATAGATAGTAAAGAAAAATACAATATTGTAATTTTATAAAAAAGACCACAACCTTGCAACAACAAAACACGTTCATATGGAGGTCCCAAGTGGCACATTATTGATAACTCAAAATCCACATGTCAGCAAGTGGCTAAAATATCCCTCATCTATAATACAGTATCGGCTTTAATTTTTTTCCCACCATTTACCTATATACCCCTCATTTTGTACCCCACTGTTTACCAATATACCCCCACTCTATATTTTTGGACCAACATATCCCCACTCTATATTTTGTACCCCACAAGTTACCAATATACCCCTCATTTTGTACCCCACTGTTTACCAATATACCCTCACTATATATTTTTGTACCGACATACTCCTGACAATTTTTTTTTCTCCAACAATCTTTTTTTTTATTATTATCAAAATGTACCCCTCATTTTGTACTCCACTATTTACCAATATACCCCCACTCTATCCGAGAACTATTAATACACAATCGTTGACTTCCCCACTTTTGGTGGGAAAATTTTATTCCCACCATTTACCAATATACCCCTCATTTTGTACCCCACTGTTTACCAATATATCCCCACTCTATATTTTTGGACCGACATACCCCCACTCTATATTTTGTACCATACCCCCACTCTTTTTTTTATCCACTTTTGGTGGGAAAATTTTATTCCCACCATTTACCAATATACCCCTCATTTTGTACCTCACTGTTTACCAATATACCCCCACTCTATATTTTTGGACCGACATACACTTGACAAATTTTTTTTTGATCCAACACTTTTTTTATCCACTTTTGGTGGGAAAATTTTATTCTCACCATTTACCGATATACCCCTCATTTGTACCCCACTGTTTACCAATATACCACCACTCTATATTTTTGGACCGACATACCCCCACTCTATATTTTGTACCCCACCATTTACCAATATACCCCTCATTTTGTACCTCACTATTTACCAATATACCCCCACTCTATATTTTTGGACCGACATACCCCTGACAATTTTTTTTTGTCCAACACTTTTTTTAATTATCAAAATGTACCCCTCATTTTGTACCCCACTGTTTACCAATATACCCCACTCTATATTTTTGGACCGACATTGTTTCCTCATCCCACCAAGGGCTATTGTTGCCTCTTCGTCTTATATATATGTGTTGCGTGTTCTTATACCCCCTTATAAAATGTTGATGTTTTTTCGAAACTACATCTGTAGGCTTGTTAATCACCTCCCCGTGCGCACTTGCGAAATAAGCTATCTAGTTATCTGAATATATGTATTCATTGTAACACATGTCAAAATTATAAAATCTACTAATAATAATTGTTTAATTTAAAAACTATATAGCTTAATTTATAAACTCAGTTAATAGATAATATTTTTTTAAATTAATTTAAAAACAAAGATATAAATTAATTTAAGCTAACATAGATTATCAAATATCAAATTTGATTCCCAATGAGAAATGATAAGAACGACCAGAGTGTTTCGCCGGAGAACATGGTGCAACTGCAATATCAAATGAATCTAATATCACAATACACGTATTAAAAATACATGGGGCGAGTTTCCTATAATGATCTTTCTTGCTCATACGCAAATAATTAATCCTTAATTAGCCAGCACTCGATATGCAACAACACTACATTTACAATAACACACATGAATGCCAGAACAAACTTTACTCACAGGATAACATAATCACCAATCAAACACACTGATCACATTATCTTCGCCTTAAGCGTAAAAACTCAATATTCAAAATTTTAATTGCAATTTTGGTGATTCCAAATTTATCAACATAATGAGACACAACAAAATATACAAAAAAAACATAACCAAATCTAAAAAAACCTTTTTCCATGGTAGTTGAGGAGCAAACTGGAAAAAACTAAGTACAACCAAAATGCTTCACATGTCCATTTATAATATTCTCAAGCAGAACCTTCAGGTTGAAACAATAGGCTACGATTGTTTTGGTTTTTAACTTTTGATATATTTTCTTTTATTTAGTCTTTCTCATCTATGGATAAAAAGCATTAAAATGATTGGTTAAAATATTTTCAGACTTTCACTTTATAATATCAACATGAAGTTTATAAATACACGTTATCAAAAAGTTTCACTCTACGTAATAGGAACCATTGAAATGATTGGTTAACATATTTTAAGATATTCACATTCTAATATAAATCTGAAGTTAAAACACACACGTTATCATAGGTTAGCTTCTACTATTTTTCCTTTTTATTTAGTCTGTCTGATTTGTGTAGCAGGATTCCAGTAAAACATATCAATTAGATATGAAAATCTGCATGCGTTTCGTCTTATAAAAGGTATTTTTAGTCCCCGCAAATATCAAGAAAATCTAGTTTAGTCACTGCAATTCCAAATTTTTTAAAATAGTCTCTGCAATTATTAAACATTACTACTTTAGTCCCTGTTGTTACTTTACTCTTAACAAATGAGGGACTAAACTGGATTTTCTTGACATTTACGGGGCCTAAAAGTACCTTTTAAATGGATAAAATATTTTTAGATTTTCAATTTGTTTTTGTTTTTTAATTTCTGATATATTTTCTTTTTGCCTAAAATGTATTTTTAGTCCCTGCAAATATCAAAAAAATCCAGTTTAGTCACTGCAATTTCAAATTTTTTAAAATAGTCTTTGCAATTAGTAAACATTACTACTTTAGTCCCTGCTGTTACTTTACTCTTAACAAATGAGGGACTAAACTGGATTTTCTTAACATTTACGGGGACTAAAATTACCTTTTAAATGGATAAAATATTTTTAGATTTTCAATTTCTAATATCAATATGAAGTTAAAAAAGACACGTTATCATAGATAACAGGTGTAAATAGGAAAAGAATGCAATAATTTTTAGTGAAAATAAAAAATTACAAAGGCTATCACATAAACACATTCACATGTCAGAAAGTAAAAAAAGATAAAACTGATTTTATTGGACATAAACACATTAACATGTCAGAAAGTAAAAAAAGATAAAACTCATTTTATTGGAAGAAAAAAAATGCATTTGGCGCCAAAGCTTGACAAGCTACATATATATAAGTAGATAATGCATAATTATTATAAGCATTTCCAAGAGAAACTTTTCTGATATTGGTTTTATATATATGGAAAAAATAATATTGGAATGTAGAGAGATTGGAAGATGCATCGGTTTTAAAGCATCCGAAAATTAGTTTTCAATTTTCCAATCAAATAGTCCTGGGTTCATCTCATGTCCGAAATAAAAATTTCATTCTTGCCAGTTCGGAATCCTCTTTCGTTACTTGCGATTGAGACGGACCGGTTGTATCTCAAGGAATTTGCGCTGTAGAGGCGGATAATTAAATTTTTCAGGACAAGTAACCAGACGCCTCCGGTTATTTTTCCTAACGTGTTCTGTGTTCGCAGGTACTCACTGTTGTTGCTGATTTAAACCGCATATTACTACAATCTGAAGAATTTATTCATGGCTGACGCAATCAATAACAACGGTGGGTGAGAAGGCCCTGTCCAAGCCGTAGAATGCAAGATGTAAATTTGTTGTTTAATAGGCTCAGACAAATTCAATTTCTTTCATGAAGAAACCACCCTACTTAAGTATGGAGGTAAGGTATGTCTCCTTACCATATGAGATTATTAAAATTATGGATGCCTGATAGAATCAACAATTCGTGTGTGCATAGAACTTTATTGCTTTATTCACATATGCAACTTGAGTTTCCTTTTAAAAAAAATTATTTGTTTTAAATAATGCATAAGGATATGCCGTTGGATAGGAAGTGGTGTTGATGTGTTTCTTTTCTTTTTGAGACACATCCAAGTGACTAAATTTAATAGTCTTTTAGCTTTAATAGGTACAATGAGTAACTATTAGATATATGAAGGTATTGTATTGGGCATATGTGATATTCATGTTTCGATATATCTTCAAGATATGTGTAAGCATGAGTTTTATAATAATTTATATTCTATACCATTGAAAGTTTTTGAAACTATGGAAATGTTATCAACCTAACTTGAAATCTTTAAAAGTGTGGGGGTTGTTCTTGGATTCATACTTTCTATAAAAACCGAGTCTTCAAAGTGTAGACATGCTATGTTGATAACTATATTATCAATTTTTATGAAAATTGCATTACAAATGTGCAAGTGATTTAGTTGGTATAGTTATGCAATTGATAGATGTAATTCTTGGGATTATTGGTGTCTTTGTTTTCCACCTTTTGTTGGATTAATAAAGATCATAAAAATGTCTTCTTTTAGAGCAAGAAAATTTTGATTCTATAAAATAGAAAATGATATCACTTGTTGACTTGTTCAAAGTGATTGAATCTAATAATCTTTTAGAATCAAAAATGACATTGATAATTAGCACATATGAGAATTTTGTTTTGGATATATGTGAT
The DNA here is from genome assembly GCA_020916435.1 of Oxytropis ochrocephala. Classification (NCBI taxonomy): domain Eukaryota; kingdom Viridiplantae; phylum Streptophyta; class Magnoliopsida; order Fabales; family Fabaceae; genus Oxytropis; species Oxytropis ochrocephala. Next base: position 52,321,376 of record CM037088.1, read on the forward strand.
ATCCATATTTTGAGATATGTGAATGTATGAGTCTAATATTTTGAATGATTAGTTTTGCGAAGAAATATTATATTTCTTGTAATTTTGGACTATATTCGAATGTATGAGACATCATTAACATACTTGTGAAATTCTGTAAATATTTTATGGAATTGTTGTCGCTTAGAAATCATCTAAGCAGACCTGCACGTATAAATATGTTTTGAAAATGATGTGGCTTGAAATTATCCAAGCATTTATATACAATTATTTATAGAGGCATCATTGAGTATTTTACTATATAGAGTGAATATCCATGATACTATGTTGATAGCCAAAGTTTGATTTACAAGAGAATAAATCTAAAAATGGATTTATTTATGAACGGTTGTCACTTAGAAATTATCTAAGTAGACTTGTATAATTACCTTATAGAGATTAAGGTTATTGATCAAATCTTGATGATATATGAGATTGAGTCTATTACTCAAGACTTTGTGATATATGAATTTGATTGACTAAGAGACGTCTTGGTCAATATTGTGTAAAGTAGCTACTAATAAACGAGAAGGATTATATCCTTAATTTATGTGAAATCAGAAGTGATTCTAATCAATCTTCTGAAACATCGAGGGGAATGGGACTTAAGCCAATTTAAATTAAGAAGTGATGGTAACCCAACCTTTGTGATTGGAGATCCCATGAATAAGGTTTGTTATGGAGAAATTACACACATACTATTCGCACCCCCTCCACTCAAAAGGCCATCTAATTGGGCCTTCAACAGTCAGAGCCCATCTTCACATATAAAAGGGCCCATGATGCACCTCCATAATGAACGGACCAGATCATCACACTTAATACCTCTTAAACCTATAAATACCAGATTTATGAAGAGGAGAAGGTACGCATTAATTACTACATATTTGCATTAACTCCACAGCTACTGACTTTAGCATCGGAGTGACTGTGCAGGTACACCCCACCTCAGCTCGGAATATCAACTCGGACGTGACCCTTATTGATCAAATCTTCATTACCTACCAACTATCTCGGACTTATAATATCCTTAGATACGGTACAGAACATTGGCGACCACAGTGGGAGAATTCCCGAATTCAAAAACCCTAATCCATTTTTCTTTGATCAATCATGGACCCCGACACTAGTGAAAAAATAGGAAAAGAATGGTATATTTAAGTCGGATGCCTACATATCCGACTTAAAATACGGACGCGGTGGCAATTTTGTAATAAACTTGGGAAAAAATTTCAGCCTCTCAACTTTAAAGTCGGATGAAAAATTACATCCGTCTTTATATGGGTCATTGTTTTTTTTTTGAATAAAAAAAATACTGAACGCCTATTTACAAAAAAAAGGACCGAGAGGTTTCCATCTTCCTCCGCTCTCTCCAGCGTACGCTCTTCTCTCGTCTCACTCTTTCACTTTTGAAACCCTAAGCCAGCCATCTTCCTCCGCTCTGTCTCGCGTACACCTCCATCTCTCGTCCTTGCTCTCTTCGCCAAGCTCCGCCGTTCTCTCCTCTCTGCCGTCGTAATCTCCCTCTTTGTTTCCATCTTCCTGCGCTGTTCTCTTTCTTTTGGTTCTGAAAGGTAAAGTACCACTCTTCTTTTTTGTTTCTTGTTGCTATAAAAACGATTCCCTCTCTCTAATTTGAGGTTGTGTTGTTCTATTTTAGTTGACATATCAAAATGGTAGGTGGGTGAGAGGGAATTGGTCACTGCCCTAGAGGAAGAAGGGGAAAGGTAGAAATTGGCTTGCTTAAATTGTTTATTAGGTTTGTGTTCTAATTGTGTGTGAATCATATCCGAGAACATTACATTGGTTATGCTTTTCTTTGCAATGTTAACTTTGTTTCTCTGTTTCTAGGTATCATTAGACTTTTGAATTAGTTCTTCTTTTAAAATCAACATATTTCTTTGGCTTGCATGTATACCGAGAATGAGAGAAGGCGAGTGAGAATAACTTGTCTGTGCTAGATTAATGTCTTGGTTTATGTATTTTTAAAATCTAGAGTTTATGTATCTTGTTCAGATTGTAAAGAAATTAAAAATAACTGATTTACACACAACCAGTACATTAATTTCTTGAGAGAGAACAGTATTCATGAGTTTCAGATTGTTCTTTACATTGTTCTCTCTCGCTCTCAGTATACATACACTCAGTTCTTTAATCTTAATGCAAGTGCGCAGCCTGAAAATTAAATCTTAAGCCAGCCCTCATTACTGATAGGTATCAAGAAATGAAGTAAAAAAAAGACAATTTTAGGAAGGTGGGAAATTCTGTGTAGTAGTTAATTTTAGGAAAGCCAGCCCTCATGAAGTGTTTGTCAGATTTTTATGTGTGCAGTAGTTAATTTTAGGAAATTCTGTGTTTTGTCAAGATGTCCAACTTTTTTATGAGCAATGGTTCTGTGTCTTTTGTGTGTCTGTGTGTATTATTTTCTTTTCATGTGCTTTTCAACAAGTGATAGAATTTGAGCAGAGAAAATGAAGGAAAGTGATGAAAACCAAGAAAATGAGGAAGATTTGATATGACTATGTGGTTCTGCATGCAGACCATGGCATGGATACTAGATGAGTATTCCAAATTTCATGGCTACTCTCTGTGAGTAGTGGTTGGAAACCTATAGTAAGTACTTGTGTGTGTTTGTCATTTCATTGCAATTTCCATTTAATTGACACCAAACAATTCTTAATACACCATTCACTTTTCTATTTATTCTCTTTTCAAATTAGGATCTTGGTGGATCTCTCAGGTAGAGATGCAATTCTTTGGAAGAGGAGTCCTCTTTGCAGAGAGGCTTTGCTTAATGACTATGGAAAGAGTATATCCGGACAACGCTTTGTCATACAGTACTTTTGCTTTGTACATTACTTACGTGCCAAACCGAGGATTCGAGCCTCCAAAAGAATAGTAGTTTTTTCATTTACAAAGTTATATGTTTTTAATACCCACCGACTTTGTTTTGATGACTAATATCTGCTAGGAAACTTGATGAGTTTGAAAATGGTGTTTGATAGAAAGAGGGTAATTCTAGAATTAACAAATTGTTTGGGAAAACTTACTCTAGGAAGGGTAAGGGTGGTATTTCATCTAAGTAATAGGTAGTGGAATTCCATTCTCGCACTCATTTCTTTGAGTTAGCGGGATTGGAGAGAGAATACCATTAGTAGAGGATCTTCTCACGTTGGGTGTGAGGGAATAAAGTGTGAGAGAGGTTGCATTGTGTCATTAGGCAAGTTTTGGCTTGATTGGGTAGGTGGGAGTACTTGCTTCTCTGCCTTTCTGAGTGCGATGCTTGGATATTCCCATTTTCCCGATTTCCTTACTTCATTTCCTCTGTAATCTCACCTTGAATTGAGAGAAATATATATCCATTTCTACTTTACTTGTCTACTTGTTTTCTTGTTTTATTGAGTTCTTATCGGTGTTCATATTGTGTATTTATTTGTTCAGGGGTTTTGGAAATGTGGGGTGCACAATTAATTAGTGAGAAAGGTGGGAAAATTGTTCTTTGTGAGTGACATAAGTGGAGCCATAAAAAGATAAAACAAAGGTATTGACATACCAAGCTTACTCAAACATACCAAAGAGCACTGGGGCAATAAAAGGATTCCAAGGTCTTTGATCCAATTGATTCTAACTCAATATTGGTTGAAGATTGTGATGTTCTAATCCCAGTGACTCTTGGTGGAGTCATTAATAGGTGCTTTTTCTAATCAAAATGGACATATCTCTTTTTTTGTTAATTTAGCAAATGAGAAAGGGTCTAAAGCCAATTCTCTTTTCTTTTGGTATGGATGAAGGGAAAATGCAAATGAAATCAAGGCTAAATTTATTGTTGAAGCGACAAATAACCCAACCGATCCAGATCTTTGATGAGGTTAGTTTATATATTTTTCTCTTTCCTTCCCTTTGCCAAACAAGAAAAATGAAAAGTGTTGTTAACTACCTTCCTAACTTGCAGTTACGAAGAAAAAGGTGTTGTGATCCTCCCGCACATATATGCAAATTCGGGAGGTGTTACGGTTAGCTACTTTGAGTGGGTTCGAGTAAATATCATATTTACACAAAATTAAGCTGTATAATCACATAGATGCTGCCTCTAGTATAGACCTCTCACTTTTCTATCTGGTTTGCATGCGATCGAATCAGCGTGTGTAGTCAATAAGCTCGATCGCACTTAATCCAAATTCACTAGATGGGTTGGTAGGGCGATTTGTGACTCAACTCTAATATAGGAAGATGGATTACAACTCGATTAATCTATAACGATCGTAGTCTAGTCCTTATTATGTGTGAAACCTGTTTTCAAGAGAGGTTTTGATATGTATGATTCGGTTCTATTTGATATGTTTTTGAGGTTTGTTCTTTGCGATTGGTTCTCGTTTTCATTTTTGTTTAACATGTATGATGACTATTGTCTCCGGAACTATCACCAACAATTGGAAAAAGGTAATTGACTTTTCAACTTTTAAGACTATTACTAGATAATTATTATTGAGTACGTATTAGATTAACTCATGGTTCTTATATACATTTTATTGTTTTAGGTATTCAATTCAACTGATCCGTTCTCATCTGAAGAATTGAAGGACATTAGACAAGTTTGGGCTGAATTCTTTCTAAGATTGTATGAGGAGGAGCGTAAGCCAATTGAAAAGGAAGAAAGAAGAAAGAAGAAACTTAAGTGAATGTGTAGTACATTTTGGAATATATTATTAGAATATCAACAATTTATTTACTTGTTTTTTTTTGAATCGATGGAAGTGTAATGCGTATATTTTGGTATGAAATTTATCAGTTTAACTCTATATATTTAAGTAAAGTAGTTTAATTACCGTGTTTGTATGTGTTCCTTTGCCTTCATTTGAAATTGTAGTACTTTAATTACTTTAAAGTATGTGCAGGAAATTATTGTGTAAGAAGGGTCAATCAAAAAAATAATTAAAACCCAAAAAAAAGTACTTTTAAAGTCGGATATTCTTTTTATATAGGCTTATATCCGACTTAAAATAAGACTTTTAAAGTCGGATATCCTTCTTAATCCGACTTTACATGTATTCCAGAGATATTATAACACGTTACAATAAAACTTTTCAAGTCGGATTATTGAATTTATCCTACTTTAAATTCGTCTTTTAAAGTCGGATTATTGAATATATCCGACTTTAAAACCGTCTTTTAAAGTCGGATGTCCATCCGACTTCAAAATTTTCAGACTTTCTAAGTCGCCTTAATAGAAGTCGGATGCACATCCGACTTTGAATGTCCAAAATATCTGACTTTAAATCCTCTTTTTTTACTAGTGCGAGTTTAGAACCGGTGCGCGGATAGCCAGTATCATCCGATCTCAGGAGGAGGGAACCCCAGAGGGAGTTGCGGTAACCCAATTTGTTACCGATAGAAATTTTAATAACAGAGGATCGGCCTCAGCCCGACTTCCTTCACCTCCTACGGCCATCCCCGTTCCAGTAGACACCTTACAACAGCTGGTCCAAATTTTAAATCAGCATAATGAGGCATCTCAGGCTAGGAGTCTTCGTATCTCGGAGCTGGAGGCCGAGATAGCAGGGTACCAAGCCCGAGATGTTGCAGACCGGAACTCTCCGCAGCGTTATGCTCCACGGATTAACCCGACGGAGGAACGCGAACAGCTCGGCAGAGGAATTGAACCTCGAAGACGACATCGTTCTCCTCCAAGGCGACGTCATTATCATCGTTCTCCTCCAAGAATGCGAGGAAGGGAGGATCCTATGGGCGACTCTGGGGAAGAGGATTCATCTTACGCTTCATCTTCCCCGCTAAAGCAACGATCTGGAAGCAGGGATACGCCTCCGGGACAGAAGCATCATCATCGCCGTGAAAGAAGAAGCCCGGCAGTTAAACAACACCGCTCTAAACATCAAACTTGTCAAGATCGGAACCATAATAAAACACAAAAAGTTCAACCACCAAGAAGAGGGCCTTTTACCTCGGAGATAGATTATTTCCCCGTTCCCCGAGGTTTAGAGAAACCTCCTGAGCATTTGAAAATTTATGACGGACTCGGAGACCCAGACGTTCATTTGGAGTACTATGAGACCATGATGCAATATCGAAATGCCCCAGGTGAGATTATGTGTAGGCTTTTTTCCCTCACCCTTGATAAATCTGCAGGTTTATGGTTTAGAGACATCCCGGCAAATTCAATCTAAATCCCGGGAACAACTTTCCAAGTTATTTTAGTGAGCCGCACATTCAAAAGTAAGGCCGAAATCATGGATGGTTTTACATGCAGTCCACCAAACCGATGATGAATCTATCCGGTCTTATATTGCAAGATTCAACACTGAGGCCGGAAAGGTGCATGGGTTAAATGAGGAATTTAAATGCAGTATTTCCTATCTCAGGGTTTACGTAGGGGCACTTTATTCCAGATTGATGTAAGCATAAACCAACCCTCAACCTTAGGGGAGTTCCTCCAACTTTCAGAAAATTACATAGATCATGAGGAAGGTGATGAAGCTAGCAAATTCTTTGTGAAAAGCGTAGCCAACCAAACCAAGGAGAACAGACCTCGAATCGAAAAAACAAATCCAAACACGGAAAATTCTCGGAGATTTGGGCCAGGTGGCCCATCTAGGAAATTCAAACCTCGGCAAGGCGACATCGGGACTACGCCAAACTCATATGTGGAAGAGAAAAGATCCTGCAAGAATGTCAGAACAATGAATTCAAACATGTAAGGTATCCTGATCCTATTGCCCCAAGACCGGGATTGAGGAACAACAAGTATTGTCGTTATCACCAAAGTGCCGGCCAAGACACAAATCGGTGCAACGCCTTAAAGGATGATATTGAAGACCTTATCAAAAAAGGAAAGCTCGGGCGATGTGTAAATCCATTTCAACAGGATAAAAACATTAAACAGGAGAAAGACGTTGACGAGGTAAAAGGGAAAGATATCGTAGAATATAAGGAAGAGCCGGACACTCGAAGGAATAGGGGGCGACCTGTTGTGATGGTAATCTCAGGTGGTGAAGTCGAAGGAGCAACAGCAAGAACAATCAAAAGAAAGTGGAAAGAAATTCAATGTGTAGCATCCACCTCATCAGCCCAAACAACAGTAAATCGTCCCCCTCTGTCATTTGGGGATGACGATCTGCTAAACGGGAAGGTAAACGAAGACATTCCCTTTGTTGATCTCGGCGATAATGGCCGAGAAAGAGATAAGAAGAATTTTAATCGACCAAGGCGCTCTTGTGACATTATGTTCTTCGATGTATTAAAGAAAATTGGAATTACACCAAAGGAACTTTTCCCCTATCGTGAAGCGGACCTTTCGGTTTCAATGGATCCCGAACTAGACCTATGGGTTATGTTGATTTGAGAGTCACTTTCGGAGAAGAACCTTTGTCTCGAACTGTCTTGATTAAATTCATGGTATTACCTTGCTCATCAATTTACAATTGCATCATCGGAAGACCGACTTTAGGCAAACTCGAAGCTGTTACCTCAACGGTACATTTGAAAATGAAGTTTCACTCACAAGGTAACGAGGTCATAACCATCAATGCCGATCTAGAATCCTCCGAAAGATGTTATTACCTACTGCTCAAAGCCGAAGTTACTGCTAGAGAAGAAGCCGAACTCAAGTCAAAGGAGGCATCGACAAAGGAAGGAAAAATAAAGTTCTCCGAAGTCAATGTGACGGATTTAGACGCAAGATATGATCCAGACAGCTCGGACGAAGAAAAGAGCGATTCGACATCTCTGAAATCCGAGAAAAGACCAGAACGGCCGAAACCAGATGGTGCTTTCATCAAAGTAATTTTGGGAGACGACCCAGAAAAAACGGTTAAAATCGGCGCAGAACTCCCAGAAGAAATCAAAGTAGAGTTAACCCAGTGTTTGAGGGATCACGCCGATCTGTTTGCATGGACAGCCGAGGATATGCCCGGCATCCCACCTGAAGTCGCTTGTCATCACTTATCTATATACCCTGATGCAAAGTGGGTTGCCCAGCGCAAAAGGGTCCAAAATATAGAAAAGACGGAAGCAACAACCAAAGCAGTAGACGATTTAGTTAAAGCTAAATTTGTAACTGAGCTCAAGTACACTACTTGGCTCTCAAATCCTGTACTTGTTAAAAAATCTAATGGAAAATGGCGCATGTGCATTGATTATACCGATCTTAATAGGTCATGTCTTAAAGACGTGTTTCCGGTCACAAACATTGATCGTCTAGTTGCTCACGCTTCCGGTTTCTCTCTATTATCATTCATGGATGCATATTCAGGTTACAACCAAATACCGATGTTCCCTCCCGATCAAGAGAAGACCGCCTTTATGACCGAGCATGGAAATTATTGCTACCGAGTTATGCCTTTCGGTTTAAAAAATGCAGGAGCAACATATCAGAGAATGATGAACAAAGTATTCAAAAACCAGATCGGGCGAAATGTGGTAGTTTACTTGGACGATATGATTGCAAAAAGTAAACTAGCTGAGTATCATGTCACTGATCTTAGAGAGATCTTCACTGAGATAAGGAGAAACAGAATGAGACTAAATTTAGAAAAATGCACATTCGGAGTCAAAGCCGGAAAATTCTTGGGATTTTACCTCACAGAACGAAGAATTGAGGCCAACCCGGACAAGTGTAAATCGGTAACGGAAATGAAGACTCCAAATACCAAGAAAGACATCCAAAAATTAAATGGCATGATTGCAGCTCTATCTCGGTTTATCTCAAATGCCGCGTTCAAATCGCTTCCCCTGTTTAAGCTATTAAAAAAGGAATCCGAATTTGTTTGGACCACAGAACGGGATGAGGCGCTCACCCAATTAAAAAAAGTACTATCGGAGCCTCCAATACTTACCCGACCTAAACCTGGGGAAGTATTATATTTATATCTCTCAATATCTAAAGAAGCATTAGGAGCAGTACTGGTCCGAGAAACAAAAGAGGGTCAAAGTCCGGTTTACTTTGTAAGCAAAGCACTACAAGGCCCAGAACTCCGATATCAAAAGATAGAGAAAATTGCTTTGGCTTTAATCATAGCAACTCGGCGCCTGCGACATTACTTTGTATCTCACCAGGTGGTAGTTCGTACAAACCACCCAATCCGGCAAATTTTACATCGCCCAGATCTTTCAGGAAGAATAATTAAATGGGCAGTAGAACTGTCCGAGTTTGGTATCAAGTATGAGTCAAGACCAGCAATGAAAGCCCAAGTGTTAGCCGATTTTGTAGCAGAAATGACATCGGCAGAAGCAGAGGATGAGATATGGACTATTCATGTTGACGGATCTTCCAATCCCAAAGGAAGTGGAGCGGGAATTATTCTGGAGAGTCCTTCAGGGGTTGTTATAGAACTATCACTCACTTTCAAATTCACAACATCCAATAATCAAGCGGAATATGAAGCATGCATTGCAGGTCTCCGCTTGGCTTCTGACCTCAGAGTCACTCGCTTAAATCTCAATACCGACTCACTTCTTGTCGTATCCCAGATCGGAGGACAGTACGAAGCAAAAGAACCGATCCTCCAGAAATATTTAAATCAGGTCAAATAACTGCTTACCCAATTTGATTTCGCCGAAATCAAACACGTTCCAAGGACGAACAACGTTCGGGCCGATGTTCTTTCCAAATTAGCAAGTACCAAACCTGTGGGGAATCACCGATCTGTGATACAAGAAGTCCTCAACAAACCCAGTATTGAAGACGATTTATACTTGATTTCATCAGTATGCGTGATCGGGGAAAACCAAACATGGATTGCTCCTATCTTGGATTACATCATCTCAGGCATAGAACCTTCCGATCTTGAGAAATAAAATCGCTCGAAGGAAAGCGATTTTCGTTTACGGTGTTTAATGGACAGCTTTACAAAAAATCACTCTCTTCACCTTTGTTAAAATGTTTAGAACAAGAGGAGGCCGGATATGTGTTAATGGAAATTCATGAAGGTATATGTGGCCAGCACTTAGGAGGTAGATCCTTAGCCAGGAAAGTGTTAAGAGCAGGATACTTTTGGCCAACCATTGAAGCCGATGCAAGAAGCTATGTAAAGAAATGTCCAAGTTGCCAGATCCACGCGAACGTACATATCACACCTCCTACCGAGCTTGCAACTCTTTCCTCCCCATGGCCCTTTGCGTGGTGGGGGATAGACATCCTCGGACCTTTTCCAAAAGCCCCAGGGAGAATCAAATTCTTAATTGTGGCAGTTGACTATTTCACTAAATGGATTGAGGCAAAACCTTTATCCATTATCAAAGCAAAAAGCAGATCTCTTTTTCCAAAAAGAATTGATTACAGTTTCGGGTGCCCGAGGTGGTGATCACGGACAACGGAACTCAGTTTTTCGATAAAGGTTTCAGAAAGTTGATGTCCGATCTTAAAATCAAGCATCGTTTTACTTCAGAGAACATCCCCAAACAAATGGTCAAGCAGAATCAGCAAACAAGGTACTTCTCAACGGTTTGAAAAAGAGGTTAGACGATGCTAAAGGAAACTGGGTTGAAGAGCTCCCCTATGTGTTGTGGGCATACAGAACGACTCCCCAAAGCTCCACGGGAGAAACGCCTTTCCGATTATCTTATGGGAGTGAAGCAGTTATACCAGTCGAGATTGGGGAGTTGACTTGGAGGACTTTGAATCCTAAATCGCTGGAGGATAATGGACAAGCTTTACGAGAAGAGCTGGACCTGGTGGAAGAAATCCGAGATCACGCATCCCTTAAAGAGGCCATTACCAAGCAGAGGGTAGCCACTCGATATAATAGAAAAGTAATCCCAAGAGATTTTAATATCGGCGATCTCGTGTTGAGAAGAGCCGATGTTGGTTTAAAAAATGCATCACAAGGCAAACTAGCACCGAACTGGGAAGGTCCGTATCGGGTCACTTTGAGAACTGGAAATGGAGCTTTCGAGCTAGAAACCCTAGAAGGCAAGGCGATCCCAAGAACTTGGAACGCCACCAAACTCAAGAGATATTACAGTTAGACTTTCTTTGTTAAGGCATTCTACTTCCGATCTTATCAGTTAGACTTGCTTTGTTAAGGCATTCTACTTCCGATCTTATCAGTTAGACTTGCTTTGTTCAGGCATTCTACTTCCGATCTTATCAGTTAGACTTGCTTTGTTAAGGCATTCTACTTCCGATATTATTAATATAGACTTGCTTTGTTAAAGCATTCTACTTCCGATCTTATCAGTTAGACTTGCTTTGTTAAGGCATTCTACTTCCGATCTTATTAATATAGACTTGCTTTGTTAAAGCATTCTACTTCCGATCTTATCAGTTAGACTTCCTTTGTTAAGGCATTCTACTTCCGATCTTATTAAAATAGACTTGCTTGTTAAGGCATTCGGTTTCCGATCTTATTAATATATAGACTTGCTTTGTGAAGGCAGTCTATTTCCAATCTTATTAACATAGAATTCGCTTTTTATAAAACGTTCTATTCCGATCTTATTTCTATATGATTCAAAGCCTTGATCGATATCACAAAATTCTATCTCAGAGATATCCAAGATAAGAACACGTTCACAAGAAGCAAAAATATGATAAATATTAATATGACGATGTCATTACAAAAATACCAGGTTATGACCAGGATCCTCCATTTCAAAAATCAAACAAATAAAAACAAACGATTATGCATCTTTGGGATAGACGACCTCGACACTTCATCGGTTTCGGGTCAAACTCAACAATGTGCCCATCATGAACCGCGTATTAGGGTTAAAAACATCACGATCAAAGAACAAAATCGGGATTGACCACAAAGAACTTGGTCAAGTGCGTTATTAAAGGCCTCTACTATGCCCTCTTGCCCCATTTGAATGGCTTTCATCCGATCTTCAAGAGCTTTAGCATTCTGAGCGGTAAGTTTCTTAATCAGCTCCTGAAGCTCGGGAAAATTCTGGGCCGAGGTTGTAGCTTCCATCTCGGCAATCTTATCATCTTTTTCTTTAAGCTCGACAGCAGCCTTTTCAAGTTTTTCATTTGACAGCTTCAGCTCGGCCGTCAGTTGTTTCAGTTCGGCCTCGAGTTGTAGGCGCTTAGCTTCCGAATCTTCGACCATCTTTTTATGAAGATCCACATGTTTTTGGGATTTCTCAAGATCAGCCCGAAGTGGACTTACAGCTTTCCGAGCAGACTCATATTTAGCCTCAAGATCTACACAAGTAGATGGAAAACATAAGTATAAAATAAAATTGGAAGACCGGATGGACGAACTTAGAAAACCAGAAGCCATACCTTTAATTTGCAGAGCGGCAGCTGTTTTATCCTCTCTCACTAGATCGGCCATCCTAGACAGCACCGAGATTGAAACGCCAAAGGGATCAGCTTGGAACTCCTCGGTTTTTAGAGTCATATACGCTTTCGGATCAAAAGGAGCGGCAGACTTATGTTTTTTACTTTTCTTTGACTGATCGCTCAGATTGATCACATTTTTTCCTCGATCTTGAGGACTTGACCTAGGAGGGAGTTGACCAGGTCTGTTCTTTCTCTTTCTTTGGAATGGCCGATCTTTTTCTTCTTCGCCCGCCGCTTCGGAATTGACCACAGTAATAGGATCGGCAGGGGTAATAAGTGCTGCAGCAGAGGTCCCTTCAGCTGCGACCCCGCTACCAGTTCCGACATTTGGTACCGCCGGTATGATTTGTTCAAGCGCCAGGGCTTTCAAAGCCGCCATGTTTCTTTTTGGGGCTATACTATCTGCAAAAGACAAGATTCAGTTAGAAAAAGAAAAATTTATAAAAGCAAGATCGGAAACAGAATGCCGAAAAATGAGTTAGAACCGACCTAAAACTTTCTCGACGTGCGCAAACTTAACAGTTGCTACCAATAACTTAGTATCAAAACCCCATTGATTCGCTCTATGTTCATTATTAGTAACAATCTGATCTGCAATAAACGTCAGCATCTTCATGGTTTTCCGATCTTCAGTATTTAAATTGTTCTTGTCAACAGAATGTTTTATAGATTCATCTCGACGGGTCCAGCCTAGAGGAAATTTGGTCGTAAGAACGATATCGTTCTCAGCATTAAAGGTACCAACCCGATCTACTACTGCTGGCAGCACCGGCTCTACCCAGAAAAACTTGTTTTTCCACTCATATTTTAAACTCTCCGAATACGGCCGAAATACCCTGATACCTGCCCTAGATCGGAGGGTATAATGCTATAACGAGGCGGGCCTACGCATTTGTTCTTTTCAATCCGTTTGTTCACCAAAAACATGTGTAAGAAAAGCTGAAGGGAGAGGGGCCGATCTAAGTGAATACATACGAGCTCAAAAGCACGTACGAAGGCCCAACCATTGGGATGAAGTTGAGAAGGGGCTACCTCTAATCTCGCCAATACCGACTGCTGGAAAGCCGTGAATGGAGGTCGGATGCGCATGTGAGCTAAAGTCGTCCAATAAATAATAAACTTAAGAGAATCAGGATAAGTAGCCACATGTTCGCCCTTTTCCATTCCATAAACACGCCAGCGCTCGGGATCTTTTGCATAGAGCCTTTTTGAAAAATTGTTGATATCGGACTCCGAAGTCAGTAGCGAGTCTACCCGGCGAAGTGCTTCGGACACCCAAGTATAATCTCGAGGCGTACCCAAAGGAGGAATTACGGGAAGATCGACGTTGTTACTCCCGGAATCTTCGTACCCATATAGTAACTCAAAACTTAGGTGTCTTACGGTTCTTCACCCCTGGCTCTCCATCGATGTTTTCTTCTTCCGGATCAACAGACGGATCGTCACCCTTTCTTCCATCCGATTCCGTCTCGGATTCAGAATCCGTCTCGAATTCAGAATCATTTGAAGAGCTCGGATCCAAATCAGCATCTTCTTGAGCTCCAGGGGTCGGGATGTTACGCGCAGAAGGAGTGGACGATTCTTCATCGGAAGCTCTTCTACTATCACTTCCTCTCGGCCCTGAAGGCATTTCTTCTTGTATCTCAGGGGCAGCCACTCTTACCCTATCTGTAGGGTTAGAATCAGTCCGTGATCTAGATGCCATTAGCTTTCCAATATCAGGACCTCTGGATTTGCGAGCTTGCTCGGCTTGGTCTATAAGTCGGAGCGTTTCGGCGCGTGTTGTTTGTTTTGTTTTCGCCAGTTTTTTACCTACAGGAATGGGGGCAAGTTATCAGGATAAATCAAAATACGTTGGGTTCACGAACAAGATCGGAACCCGACCTGACAACCCCCATCCTGGCAAAAAAGATTGCAGGCTGAGGGCTAGATCTCAGCCCGGCAGAATTAAAAAACAAAACACAGCAAAAAAGTAAATTCAAAGGAAAGTACTAACCTCAGAAGAAAGCCTTGATGATAAAAACAGAAGGAAATGATGCCAGAGATAAAAGGAGCGAGGTCGGAAAACGAAGATTCACGAAGTCGGTAGCTCCGAATAAGCAAGGAGGCGAAAAAGATGAATGAGTTACCCCTTACTTGTATTTATAGGGTTTAGGATAAGACCGTTACTGTTCATTCGAAGCGACGCACTCAATCGAATCAAAGCAACATGAAAATCGAGGAGTCATCATTAAAAAGACGCCTCGAGTCCTGCGAACGGTCACATCCATCAACGCAAGCATTAAATGCTCGGTCGAAAAAAATAATAAATGTCAAAACGAAGCGTCACCAACACGTTACACTATCTTCAAGATCGGTAAAACAGTTCAACTTCAACCATCTTCAAGATCGGTAAAACAGTTCAAACTTCAACCATCTTCAAGATCGGTAATACAGTTCCACTTCAACCATCTTCAAGATCGGTAAAACAGTTAAACTTCAACCATCTTCAAGATCGGTAATACAGTCTCACTTCAACCATCTTCAAGATCGGTAAAACAGTTCAATTTCAACCATCTTCAAGATCGGTAAAACAGTTCAATTTCAACCATCTTCAAGATCGGTAAAACAGTTCAAACTTCAACCATCTTCAAGATCGGTAATACAGTTCCCCTTCAACCATCTTCAAGATCGGTAAAACAGTTCAATTTCAACCATCTTCAAGATCGGTAATACAGTTCCACTTCAACCATCTTCAAGATCGGTAAAACAGTTCAACTTCAACCATCTTCAAGATCGGTAATACAGTTCCACTTCAACCATCTTCAAGATCGGTAAAACAGTTCAACTTCAACTTTCTTCAAGATCGGTAATCCAGTTCCACTTCAACCATCTTCAAGATCGGTAAAACAAATTATTTCCACACATATCTCAAGTCTAGTTTAACCTAAACATGCCAAACCGACTTGGGGGGCAACTGTTATAGAGAAATTACACACATACTATTCGCACCCCCTCCACTCAAAAGGCCATCTAATTGGGCCTTCAAGCGATCGAGCCCACCTTCACATATCAAAGGGCCCATGATGCACCTCCACAATGAACGGACCAGATCATCACACTTAATACCTCTTAAACCTATAAATACCAGATTTATGAAGAGGAGAAGGTACACATTAATTACTACATATTTGCATTAACTCCACAGCTACTGACTTTAGCATCGGAGTGACTGTGCAGGTACACCCCACCTCAGCTCGGAATATCAACTCGGACGTGACCCTTATTGATCAAATCTTCATTACCTACCAACTATCTCGGACTTATAATATCCTTAGATACGGTACAGAACAAGGTTCAATGTGGTAAAAACAAGTCACTTCTTGATATTGCCAGCACCGAAAAATTAATTCAAGTCATTAATTTTATTCTTGTCTCTTCCTATGGTGTTATAATTGTGATAGTGCTAGCCTGCAGGGTTAAAAGGTTAAGCTTAAAGCTTTTAATGATTTTCATAGCCCTTATGGGTGGTGTATGACTTGCAGCATACACTTGATGAAATCACCTATATGAGTGTCGAGTGGGGCCGCTTGCATGAGATCCTGACGAGGTCTCTAGAGCACTCATGAATACCGAGCACGCGCACGGCCTAGTAGCGCACCACCGCGAAAACAGCAAGAATTGTGGGGGTGTAATGTGATAGTAAAACCTCTAATATATAATATGTGTCTTGCGTTCCAAAGCTTGCTAAACCAATTCACTGTATGTTAAGTTTTAATTGTCTAGGACTGGTTCCATAGCTTGTCATACAGATCCGATGCATTACATCTACGATGTTAACCCAGGAAACTTCTTTGATTTATTTCTTTTCCAACTTTTGAAATATGTGGGGGATTGTTGTAATTTTATTTATTTTAAGAGATATTTCAAAAGTGAGAAGTCCCTTGCTTGGCTTTGGACATACCAAAATTTTATTTACCGATTATTTTGGACTTAATTGAGCCTATCCAAAAATTCTATTTTCCATAAAATTTTGATATGTTTTTCCACTTGCTTGCCATTAGTGGGGGATTGTTGGAATAATGGCATTCAAGTGTATGTTACATTATATTTATAATATATATTAAAGTAATTATTTATGTAATGCTTTTATAACGGATATATGTTTTTATTACTTGCTCCGTTTGTTTTTATTTTTATGATTATAATAGAGATTAAAGTTGATTTTAATATATATACACGTTACAATTTTTAATCAAATATGCGTTTCTTGCTTCAATGCATAAGCATTAATAATATATATGTGTTTCATCATATATATGCGTTTCTTTCATTATTATTTGCTCCGTTTTTATCTTTTATGTTCATTTGATTTTATTTTATTATTTATAATATTAAAGTGATGTAAAGCCATCAGATTTTCAAACGTTCAAGTTTATGTTTTAAGCATATAAAGGTGCTTTTAATTGCTTGTATTTAAACGTATATATTATCAATAGTATTCATTATTTGTTCCCTTTTTTTTATAATTATAATGCATAATTATTATAAGCATTTCCAAGAGAAACTTTTCTGATATTGGTTTTATATATATGGAAAAAATAATATTGGAATGTAGAGAGATTGGAAGATGCATCAGTTTTAAAGCATCCGAAAATTAGTTTTCAATTTTCCAATCAAATGTCCTGGGTTCATCTCCTGTCCGAAATAAAAATTTCATTCTTGCCAGTTCGGAATCCTCTTTCGTTACTTGCGATTGAGACGGAACTGTTGTATCTCGGGAAATTTGCGCTGTATAGAGGCGGATAAATTCTTCAGAACAAGTCACCAGACGCCTCCGGTTATTTTTCCTAACGTGTTCTGTGTTCGCAGGTACTCACTGTTGTTGCTGATTCAAAGGGCATATTACTACAATATTTTCATAATAATTACGGCACATGGTTTTTTAAAAATCGAGCTTCTTATTCATTCAACTTCTAGATTGAACGCTTTTTCAATATTGAAATTAGGTTTTGGGTTATGTGCTTAGTAACTCTTACTAAATAAATGTTCCGGAGTGGGCCAACAGGCCTAATTCACTGTATCAGGCCCAACATGGCCCAACAAGCGATGTGCTCCGCAAGACACGGACACGTCCGCAAAAGTTGCAACGGCCAGGGCGCCTAGCTCACCACCAGTATAAATGCATCACAGATCCCGAGAATCAGGTACGTAATCATTACCTTATGACCCCTGCTCGCACACACACTGTTGACTTGGGCGTCGGAGTGTTATTGCAGGTACCACCTTCGTGTAGTCAAGATCTCGGTCCTTCAACTCTTGTGACCGGGCCAAGTCACTCAAAGCAAAAGAACGAGCTATCCGGACTACTCTGTACATTGGTCAAGGTACGATCAATAAATAATAGTCATTGGATTCTCTTTTTTTTGAGCAAATTTAATCTAATGGATAGAAATGAATAAGGGCATTGTTGTCACAGTCATTTTTTGTTTTAATTAAATTAACTAACTAAAATAAATTACCAATTAAATCCGTTCCTATTTTTTAGGGACAGTTACAAAACTAAATCAGAATTTCCACGTTTTTCCCTCTCTCACGTTTCTTTTTCTTTTTATTCACATTCTTCCTATCTTTCTTTTTTCCAACGTTCTTCTTCTTCTTCACGTTCTTCTTCTCTATTCCACACTCTTCTTCTTCGCACTCCATTGATGCAAAAACGGGCACAGTTGAAACACGTCATTGAAGCACGCTAAAAAAGGGCACCGATGAAACACGCCATTGAAGCACACTCTTCCATTACGCCATTCATGGTTGATTATGCAGTTGACGAACATGAGACTAAAATCAGTTTTTCACGGTTACTTGCTCGTAAGTGGTTTCTTAATCACGCCATTGTAAGTATTGTCTGTACTCTTAATCAAACTATTGAAAAGTTTGGTTAGTGTAATATTAACTAGAGAAATAATGTATTTTGGTTATTATTGTACTAACCAAACTATTGAAAATTTTGATTAATAGAATATGAACTAGAGAAATATTATACTTCAGTTATTGTTCTACTAACCAAACTATTGAAAAGTTATATGGGGGATAATGATCTTGATGCCCACAAATAGAAACATAATCATGATACACTTGTAATAACAGTATGAAAAGTTAATAAGGACATTCCATTGTTAGTTATAATCAAGATATTCCATCAATACATAAAAGTGTATTGCGGCAAAAAAACCATATGGTCTCAAAAAAAAAATCCTAAAATAACACACTTTCTAAGTTTTTTACCAAAGTGACTCACTTTCTTATTGTAGTTTAGAAATCGCCCCCCACTATGGAGTCTTCTAAACTAGGATTTTGCAAATTTTTTTCTCTTTTAGTTCAGAAATCGCCCCCCACCAGGGTGATTCTGAACTACATTTTTTTATTTTTTTAATTTATTTATTTTTAATATGATTAAAATGTAAGTTAAAAGAATTTAGTTAAAATAATTAATTTAAATAAGATAATTATTTTAAATTAATTATATTGTTCAATCAAAATTACTAATTAAATTTAAGTGTCACAAAGAAATAGAAGTCCTTGAAGAGAAGAGCCAGACCTTGATGGTTGAGGTTGGAGCTCAGTCCATTCGAGGAAGCTTAAATCTTCACGTTGGGTGGGGGTACCTGCAAGACACTCCGACGCTCAAGTCAGTATGAGACCGAGTTAAGGGAAAAAGAGAGAGAGAAGAGTAAAGAAGGGGAGTGGCTGAGGCATCGAATGAGAAGGAGCTTACCGTAGCGGAGGGGTCGTTCCTCTATTTATAGAGGAAAGGAGCGTACTAGAGGCTTTAGGTACGGGCAAGAGATCCTGGCCATTGGAGGCAGGGGTCCGTTGCGGAGCGTATACTTTGGCTGCGTCCTGAAGCTGGGATTGGACTTTGGTGGGGAGATTCTATTGTATGTTTAAATTTAGTGTAATTGATTATTGGCCTTGCTTTTTCTAGTGTACTCTTTTTCCTCATTGGATATTTTTCCCTTGAGGTTTTGGTCCTAAAAAGTTTTAATGAGGCCCATTGTATATGTAAGGATTGGGTACCTCTAGTACTCCATTGTATTTATAATGGTTAGGTTGTTTACATCCCCTTTAATATAATTTTTGCTTATAAAAAAAAAATCCAAATGCATCACTCACAGCGCACCTTCACCATCATAGAGATTCTCAATTTATTAACATGATATGCAAATTCATCTTGTACTTTATTTATAGCTTTTAATACAATAGCAATGGAAAAATTCATTTTTGTTATGAATCACAGAGAAAAGAGCTACATTCAGCAACAAAAAAAAAGAGAGAGAGCTACATCTTATTAGATGATAGCAGAAAGTCGATATGCCCAATATATACAATATTTTGTTACATACTTCAATTGTTATGTACTCCATCAGTTTCATATTATATGTCGTTCTAGTCAATAAAAGTTATCACATATTATATGACGTTTTACAATACCAATAAAGCATTAATTTTTATTTTCCCATCATACCCTTAATTATTTAATTATATCTCTTCTTCCAATTCGATTATTCTATCTTCCCCATGTCATTAATGAAGGGTAAGTTTGTAAAGTAACTCGTAATTTATCTTTCCTACACAAAGTTAACTACTTTTCTAAATTTGTGTGAAATCACTAAAACATCATATAATATGAGACGGAAATAGAAAAGAAGTTGTGTCATAATTCTATTGTCTTTCAATTATTTTTTGAATTTAATGAGAGAAATAGAAATAATCGTAATTTATTTATGTATTGATTGTATATTATTTTGTATTAAATAGATATTATTGTATATTAAGTAGGTTCCTATTAGTAGTCCGAGATGTATTCGAGAGACCGTCGTCTTGGTGCCCACATCCTCGATGAAGGTCGGTTCCAACTAGTTCGGCTTTGGGCTTGTCAAGTTGAGGATACTCTAGAGGATGTCCTTTGCTTGAAATCGTTGTTGAGATTGCCCTAGCAGGCCAGGAAATCCCTCCCTACAGGTTAAGTCACGCCTGCTGGCCAGAAATTTCCACCCCGTAGGCTATGTAATTCCTAGCGACAAGGGTAAGTCTCAGACTATGGAGTTAATTCCTTTGTCTTCCAACTCTTAAGGGGTTCTCGGAACAAGTGCAAACAACAATGAACAAGTGCAAAAGACTAAAATTGCAAAATTAACTTCAGTTAGTCATTCATATCGAGCTTTTACATTTTGCATGTGTGTCCATACAGTGAATCTTCTCAACTAGGCCGAGTTCTAGGTCCAGGTCCTGGTGATCAGCTCCCTACTCGGAGTCTGGAGTCTCTTCTTCTTTTTTCACATACTGGGCGAGCTTCCCTTCGCGAATTAGTTCTTCAATATCATCCCTTAGGGTGATTCATTTGTTGATGTTGTGCCCATAACTTCTGTGATAACGGTAGTAATTCTTAGATGTCTAACCTTCCCTTTGCAACATCACCTTGGGCTCGCTCCTTGCATGGTTCCCTCAGCTCCAGCTCTCTTTCTGCCGCTAGCTCGATAATAACCCTGCAAGCCAGTTGGTCCTTTTCGTAGTCTATGTGTTTCTGGGATCTCCAAAGGAATTCTCCGAAGTTGCGGGACTTGTTGACCCGAATATCTATTTGGAATAAGCTTACTTTACGGAGGTCGTTAGGGGGAAGACTAATGATTGCGTCTCTGTCGAAGCGGGGATCAATGGTTGAGATGTCGTCGAGGTGGGGACCTATTGCGGTAGGAATTCACAATCCTCGGGGAAGGGGTGCCCCAATTGGGATGAGGCTGGATAGGCAAGGTGTTAGCTCTAGCAAACGCCACTTGCCTTTCCACTTGAGTGACATGTGCTGCTTGATGTGTGATGGTGTTGTTATGGGTGTTCCGGAGGTCTAGGATCCGCAGGATACTTGCATTATCCTCTTGGCGAATGGGCTTCTGGACCTGAGGCGGCTTTGGAGCCGGGACCTCGATGGCGTCATTAGGCATGGTAACAACCACGCCTTCAGGGGTGTCTTTAGGTTGAGGTTGATCCACAGAGATTCTTAAGACCTGGGGTCTGACTCTGGGTTCCATTGGAATGCATAAAAAAGTTAAAAGAGTAGTGATGAGGTGAAAGATAGATATGTCTCACTGTGGTCGCCAATGTTCTGTACCTTGCAGTGTTGTAAAGACTGCAGCTGGTAGGTGCTTTTGCTGTCCAAGTCGCGTTCAAAGTGATCTCGGGGGGGGGGGTACTGCGAAGCCACTCTGACGCTCAAATCAGTATTGAGAATAGCTGAGTGTTGCAGATCCATACCAGCTCTGAGTTGTTGGATCGATCGGGCGCATTTGGGTCATTTATGCGTGATAAAGAGGGCTATGGATATGGAACCTAGCTATTGGGTTGATCCATGTCCAGTTCGCTTAGTGGGCCTCGTGGCCCAGTCTAGAACAAGAACTATAAGTTTTGGAACTCCTTACTAATAATATAAACTAATTATATCAAAATATGAGTTATTTAATATACTAGTTGGCTATAAAATAAAAACATTGGTCATATAGTTTTTTTTAAATATGTTAAAAAGTAACGTCGTTTATTTCAAAACTCGTGAATGTAAGATATTTCCTTGATCACCCAAAATACCAAACACGAATGAAGATTATAATTTTCAAATCCGTTTGTACATATCTTAGTGTTACCCAAAATACAATATAGTTTAAGACATGGTTACAAAAATTAAATACATAAGTACTTGTAACATTTTACAGTCAATAGTATAAACTAATATATTTTCTTCAAAAATGGTATCATCTTTCTTTTGTTTAAATAGTCCAACATCCTTGCTAATCTGAAACCACAAAACATATGAAGGGCCGGTGAGATTTCAAAATATCTCAGTGAATTCCAATCACGCGGTCATTCAAAGAAATATTTCTTTTACTGTCTTTTAATTACATTACCGAGAACACATCCCCCTAACACTACATTCTTATATATGATTAATGCTACAAACGTCTTGTTTGGGAGCCCGCAACCAACATTTTGTTGAGCGAAACCTCAAGGCCTTGAGTTTAGATACATGACACCCCTCCTAAGTACATTCCATAGTCCTTTGATTCATTTATGATATTTTATTTACCACAATGAGACCTTTCTTTTAACTTATACTCCAAGTTAGCAGTTCTCTCTCGATAGTTAGTAGCATCTACATATCAACCATTATCACAATTCTAATTCAACAATAAAGATAATACGATTTTATTCATATCACCATCAAGCACATCATGCATTAGGGGTTAGGATAGAGTAGGAATACTTTAAAGATCAAGATAGAAACACAATTCAATAGTTTATTTGTCAAGTCTCTTACAGATTATGCAATGGTATAAAACACATCGTAAGACGTATCGGTGAGGTTTGTGCTAGTAACTCATTGAGATTTTATTGAAATCTCACCCTTTATGTATTGCAACTTTTCAGATTATAACGGAAGCTGAGTTACTCGAAGACGTGAAGATGTGATTCCGGTTTCAAAGAAAGTTTTGTAAATTGTAATTCGTAAAAGGGAATAGCTTCATATTTTGTACTTATTTTGGAAAGTAAACCTTATGTAATTTAAAGAGTATTTTATAGTCTTATTTTCGAAAGGAAGTGTTTATTTTAACTAGTATTTCAATGAGTGAAAACTTTATGGTATTTTATATTTTTGTCAATTGAGTATTATGTATACAGAGGAGATGTGTTTTATGGTTCACGTATCTCGATATATCAAGTAATATTTTGTAATATGTATAATGCTACACTAGTAACTAAGGTGTCCTTTTATTGAAAAGGGAAATAGGTCATCATGTAAGTTACTTTAATTTGTAATGAGTCTATTTCATATTTTGGGAAGAGACTAAGGTTTTTGTAACATAGGCTAAAAGGATCTCTAATCTAGTTTTTCAAGAGTTAAAGTTTTTCCAACAACTTGATTTTTGGTCATCAAAGATGTAGTAAAATGTTTTGATCAAGATCTGAGTTATGGTTTATGAAAACCAAGTTATCGTTTTATCGGGATTTGAATTCTTGCGATAAAGAATCATTTATTATATTACTACACTAAGTACAATACAAATTATTGTGGCGTATTGGCTTCCACGAGCTTGTGTATGGTATGAAGATTTGGATTGCTTACATGTAATCTGATATTCCAATGATGGTAAATACAAATCATTGAAGTCGACTAAAAGATTAGGGTTGGTACATTTGGTATCAGAGCAGTTTGAGCCTATTAGATTGTGGAGGTTATATCCTAAACATATTGAGGGATAGTGGGAGTTAATTGTCAGAAATTCTATGTTATTGTGGGATATTGAGTCTGACCAACTCAATTTTCATCACAATAGGATACCAAGGACTATGGCGATTGAATTCCTTCTTCCCGAACCTTTTGACCTAACCCTATGAATTTTCAAAGCTTGTTTTATCAAAGTCTGCAACGGTAGTAAGGCAGCCAATGGAAAGGTTTGGTCGTCGCATGAAGGAATAGTTCATGCTGAGGTTAAGATTTCTAACACTTTGCACCTACAAGAAGTTAGAACTCTAATATTTGATGTTTTTTAATATAATTGACACATGCTTTAAATGTATTTGTCTTGGAATTGACGTATGTGTTGAATTGAAATTTGCTTCATAACTTCAAATGTTTGAAGGTATATTTCAAACGTTGATGAAATTAGGTGAATATATGATTATATGAAATGTAATTTGAATTTCCTTTCTTTACCTTGTTTCCAATCCGTGGTTTATTTATATTTGAACTAAAAAACTATGTATGCCCTTGTCTTACTTCCCTGGGTTAACTATGGGTATATCCCTATAGACTTAATTGAATTACATTTCATAAATATAATTAGAATTGCATGCTCAAAGTGTTATGAAGTTGACAATGTTTCCCTCGATCGAAGTTATAATTGTGTGGTCAATTTTGAATTTTGTGCAATTGATTTAATATATGGTTCGTTTTAAAAAGTGTTTATCAATAATGATAAATGCTGGAATAGATGAGATTGCTGAAGGAGTATTTTAAATCAATTGTAAAACAAATTTCTGCAGAAAACCATATAACATAAGTTTCGTGTTTGCATATAATGTTTCCTCTGAAAATCCGTTTTTAATAGTTCTTGTTTCGGTGGAAACAAAGATTTGTTTCTCTTCACTTTAGGCACATATTTTTGTGGCTTTGATTGAGTATTGATAGAGAAATTTGGGTTACAAGTTACATGTAGTATTTTGAAACCCGTATGGGAATAGGTTCGCGATATTGCTTACCATGTTTTCCCTAGAACTCATTTTTAAATGATTGTCGTTCCATTGGAAACTAGACTCATTTTTCTTCAGATTGAGCACAAAATTATTGTTTTTTGACTAAGTTTTAACGTCTCAAAGTATATTACAATTTGGGTAACTTAAACTATCATGTTTTTAAAACTGTGTGTATCATTTTATCAAACGTCAAAATAGCATCCGAGGTCCCTTAACTTATTTTCCGTTTTCGCTTAGGTCCCTTAACTTTTAAAGTTTACGTTAGGTCGCTTAACTTTTTAAAACGTTTCAATGTAGTCCTATTTAACGTTTTAGACTTAACACCGTTTACTGAGTATTACGTGGCTGTTTAAACTGCTGATTTGGAATGCCACGTCAGTTTTTTTTACTGCGTCAGATTTATTTTTGACAGTTGCATCAGATTTATTTTTAAAAAACAGGTTATTATTTTTTTCCCCTTCCATCTCTCTCTCTTAGAAAACCCTAGATCTTAAAAACCTCCATTGTTGCCTCTCATCAAGCTTCAGCACATCCATCATTTCTCTACTGCTGCTGAAGCTTAATATATATAGTAATTCACATCATTTTTGTTCTTATGGCCTCACACAGTTCCTCTAACTCAAGAAGCTTCAGATCCAACACAAACGAACTTCTCCCAGTTGTAGGACCTGACTGTCGTTGTGGATTTACCACAGTTGTTTGCATAGTGAAGAAAGAGGGCCCTAACAAAGGGAGAAAATTATGGGGTTGCAGGAATTTTGGGGTGAGGAAGATGAAGTTCTGTGTTCTTCTTTGTTTTCACTTAGGTCCCTTAAGTTTTATATGAGTCACAAATTAGGACCTTATGTTTTTTATGAGCCACAAATTAGTCCCTTACGTGTTTGTGTTTTAACAAGTGCTCCATTATGAATGTAGGTCCCTAACCTTGGATATATGATTTGGTATGAAGATTGGTGTCCAAATGTTGTTACTAACGAAGAGTGTCTATGTTGTCGTGAAAAAGATGTTGAGCTTCGTGAAAAGGATATGGAACTTCGTGAAAAGGAGATGGCGCTAATTTCATTGAGGAAGACTTTGGTTGAAATGCATGAACATGACAAATCAACAAGGGACCAAATGAATATTGTAGTTGTCACGTGTTTGCTATTAGGAGTCATATGTTCAATGGTTATTTCCATGTTGTTCACTACTAAGAATTAGGAGTCAGAATTGTGGTTATCATGTTTTCTTTGTAAGTTGTGTTTTTATGATCATGAATGCAATAAATACTTCCTATTTATATCTCTCCTGTCCAAAATTAAGCATGAGTATTGCTAATAAAACCTGTATAACAGTATCCAAAACATAAGTGTTGCTAATAAAACTAAACTTGTTCACAAACATTTTTTGGACATCATAACATTGGCAAAACATAGGCCTAAGAGTATCCAAAACATAGCTAAAACATTGGCATAACAGTAACCAAAACATAGCCAAAACATAGCAATGTGGCAACTTCAGATGTTCCAAAACATAAGCAAAACATTAGATTAAGTTCCTAAATGAGATAACATAATTTCCTAATTTTTCCAAGGCCTACAAGTCCTCTTATTTGGTAACTTAGGTACTCTTGTCTTGGATGTTGATGTAGTAGTGAGCAAAGATGTTGCATTTGCATGTGTCTCAGATGCTGTTGCTCGCAGTGATAGTAGAGGGACCTGTCTTTGAGTGGTGGAAGCATTTATGGTTTGTGGTTGGGTGGTGGAAACATTTTGGGTTTGTGGTCGGGTTGTGGAACCATTTTGGGTTTGTGTGTGAGTGGTGGAAACACTTTGGGCTTGTGTTTGAGTGGTGGAAGCCGTTTGGGTTTGTGTTTGAGTGGTGGATTCATTTTGGGCTTGTGGTGAGTTGTGGGAGGTGGTTACGCCTTTCATTAGGCCTTGATATGACCAAATTGCTTGCACTTATTGTGCATGCCCTTCTTGACAATTTTTGGGAATCTGTCCTCTCATTTGCATCCTTTCTTTGCTTCTTTTGGGTCTGCAGGAGGTCTTCTCATTGGTGGGGGTAGTATGTCGGGATATGGAGTCTCTTCCCATAAGTTCTCTCCATTTGTTGGATAAGTTATAGGCTTATAACAATCAACATTAGCAGCCCTTCTATAGTAGCTTGGAATCAAATGTTCTGGATTTAGCTTTTTATGATTGTAGCATGTAACAACATGGCAGCAAGGTATTCTGTGAGCTCCCACTTCTGTGACTACATGTTCCATTTTTAGATCAACAGGTGTGCTTGTCTCGAGTTAGGGTGATGTGTCTCACCCCATATATGTTGTCACCAACCACACTTGCAAAATTAAAAACATAAATCAGTAACTAGAAACCAATTGATAATAATAATAATAAACAGGCCAGAATATGCTAATTTAAGACCAGAAACTAATATGCTATCTGTACTATCAGAGTGAATCTTAAGGATATTTTAGTTATGAGACAAATTGGA
The DNA here is from genome assembly GCA_020916435.1 of Oxytropis ochrocephala. Lineage (NCBI taxonomy): Eukaryota > Viridiplantae > Streptophyta > Magnoliopsida > Fabales > Fabaceae > Oxytropis > Oxytropis ochrocephala. The sequence continues at coordinate 52,348,455 of CM037088.1, forward strand.
CAGCAGAGACTAATATGTTAATATGCAGAATACCTTAATTAATATGCTAATATGCTTAAGCATATACCAAAAACTAATATGCTAATTTAGACCAGGATATTAGCATATTTGGACTAGTTGGGCTGGTAACTAATTTAAACCAGAATATTTAGACCAGAAATATTTAAACCTGAATATTTAGACCAGAAACTTATATTTAAGTTTGTCAAGTCTAAATTAAACTAGAAACTAATAAATCATGTTTGAGCAGTAACTAATTAAATCATTACCTGCAAAGCCAATGCCTTGCTAGATCTTTCTCTTTCTCAAGTCTTTTTTTTTATCTTTGGAAGAACATCATCATTGTACAACTCAATCTTTTGTCTATTTGTGGCCCACCTCTCCATTAAGTAGCCTCTGATTTCCTCTAGCATGGTCACAATAGGCTTATGTCTTGGTCCAACAATCACACTGTTGAATGTCTCTGACATGTTGTTGACTAGGACATCACATTTTGAATTTCCAATGAACCTTGATTTGCTCCAATATCTTGGTGCAATCTTCATAAGATCCTTGTATGCAGATTCATTTATCCTCCTCATCTCTCTCATCTCCCTCTCCTATGTTTGTGGATATGTTGCTTTGGCAGCTCTCCACATGATTTCTTTCAACCGCTTTCGGGATGCTTCTTTCTCAAGTTATTGTATAGGTGTCTCACATGAATCTCTGCTCAAACTCGTGTGCAGTTCATCCATTGCGAGCAATAGTCCCCGCAAATAAACAATCAATTCGAATCTCATCGGTTTGGCTCCCTTTCGATTTACAAAATTAGCTATATAATTCGATTTGCAAGTTAGCTATATAATTCGATTCTTTCACAAATTAATACATGCATAATAGTATACATGAAGCAACAAATCATGCATAATATAATAAAGTCAGAACCTTGTATCATTACTTATATAAGAAGCTAGTCAATGACATTGTAACTAACTTGATAATTAAATGCAACTTGACATTTAAAAGCAAATCAGTTAATAGTTTTATACCTTCTGTTGATCAGACATGAAGGTGAACTTCTTGCATACTTGAGGACCTCCTAGATCATTAACCAATAGTTCAAGAAACCAATACCAAGAATCCCTTGTTTCTCCTTCAACAACAGCCATTGCTATAGGAAGCATTTGATCATTACACTAGTGCAAAATTGGCTTTAGGAAGCACCATTTAGTATCGATTATATAAGCGGTGATACTAAATGTAAATCTTGATGGCAATTTTGAAATTAAATGGAAGTTTTCAATTTTCACGCTTACATTTAGTATCGGTTGTTTAAACAACCGATACTAAATGTGTGTCTCTAACACATTTAGTATCGGGTTTTTAGTCCACCGATACCAAAGCCCCTTTCTAATTTCGTTCTCTCACTCTCAACTCTCGTTCTCTCACTCTCAACTCTCAACTCTCAACTCTCACTCTCACTCTCACTCTCACTCTCACTCTCACTCTCACTCGTTCTCTCACTCTCAAGTCTTGTTCACTTCACCATCACCATCTCCATCGCCATCCCCCCCCTCTCTTCCTCGCCGTTCTCCTCTCTCTTCGCGCGTTCTCTCTCTCTCGTCAACTCTCGTTCTCTCACTCGTTCTCTCACTCTCTCACTCTCACGAACCTCGCACTCTCTCGAACTCAACCTCTCACTCTCTCGAACTCATTCTCTCACTCATGATTCTCTCTCACTCCGTTCTCTACTCACGATCGATCTCTCTCACCATCTCTCAAGAAACACCGATTTGAAACCCTAAAGCTGTGTTCTCAAGTTTTCGAAACGTTTAAGCAAGCTTGCGCGAATCTTCCCTTCCCTTCGTGCGTTTTACGGTATGTATTCTTCTCTCGATTTGAAACCCTAAAGCGTGTTCTATTTGCAGATTTGTTTGATTTCTGATTCTTGAAACCCTATGTATTTCTGATTCTTGAAACCCTAAACCGTGTTCTATTTTTTTAACATTTTTGGTTGATTTGTTGCATTACATCGTGAAATGGACCTCACCACTGTTTATAGCTTCTAGATTGTTGAACATAATGTGTGTACTCTACATGCATCTTTGGATCCTTTACTGTGTATGCCTCAGATTATGAATGTCTTCCATTTGATTTTGTCAAGTTTCAATAGGTGAATCAGTTGTTAATATTCATTTTGATGTTTGCCTTTTAATTCTGTTTCAGGAACTAGATAATTATTTGCTCGTCAAAGACTTCTACAACTGTGATTGTTGACCAGAGTCCTAATGCTGACTTTTTACGTATCAAATTCAATTTCAGGTAAAAGCATAAGTAGGTATTTACCGTCTTTTGTTAAATATGATATGTCTGGAAGGCAATGGTTATAGATGCTGCTGTTGCAACTACTATTTGCTAATATATTTAAACTATTGGCACTTTCTTGTAAAAGCATAAGGAGGAATATACAGCTTCTTATTGGGTCACTGTTGAAATTAAGAGTTGGATGGGGATATTAAGAGATAAACATATATTTAAAATGTTGGGTGTCAATGTGTCATTTTTGATACTTGTTACTTGATGTATAATGATGGTTTGTTAAATTGATATGAAGTCCAAGCATTGACAAGGCAATGCCTTCATCTTTCACAACTCTTCAGTTTTTCTAAAGAGTTTCGAATCCTTCCCAACCTTGTCAGTTCTTGTAGCTAGCCATAAGAATATTATGTCAGTTTAATTTTAAAGCTATTTATAAATGTATAAACTGTATCTTCTTCTATCTCTATTTTTTTAACATTTTTGGTTGATTTGTTGCAGTAAATCGTGAAAGGAGGAAGGGATTTGTTTCATTTGTTGCCTGACGCTTTCAAGGGGATTAAGCAAATTGGTGCCATGGGGTTCACAGGTAACAAAAATTGATGTTAACGATTTGCAATACTTACAATGGCTTTAGTGCACTCCTTGTTTTCTTTGTTGAATGATTCATGTGAAATGCCTGTTAGACTTTAGAGTATCAAAGTAGATTGTTGAGTGCACTATTTATTGCTTGTACGGCTCATTGATTCAAAGCATAACATGATCATCATAAAAACAAGAGAAAAAGACAGAGAGAGAAAACCAACCTAAACTGATGAACCATTAGGCTCAGTCAATACAATCCTAGGGTTTTTTGTAATTAACAAATTTTTAGAATGAATTCCATGATAGAATAAGTCAAGGTTTGAAATCAAGTTCTTGATGGATAAATGGTATTTGTTGCTAGTAAAGAATAGATTTACTTGTTGCACATAGATTATTGTTTCGGTATTAATATTGAGACAAAATTGAATGCTTAATCAAGAGATTGTACTTTACTGGTTGATAATTCAATGAAGCTCTTAGTTATGCACTTGTGTCATTATGTGAACCCTATGAAATTATTCTACTGTAGAATCTTGGCTTTGAGAAGAATATCATTCGAGTTTCGTTATAAACACTGATTAGGCAATCTGGTATATATGGGAGTGGTGACTGTTTCTAGCTCACTGCTCGGACACCACTAGGATTGAATTCAAAGTTTACAAATCACCATCGATCTTGTACTAAAGAGTTGGTTTGGTTCATATAGAGAAAAGTTGTCGATCCTTGCTTTAATAGTCGAGTAATACAAAGCGATTTACGATATTCTAATTCAAAACATCTCGTAATTATGCCAACATCTTAGAATTCACAAAAACTTGCAGATTGTATTGCTTTAGTAGTAGAATGAGTTCCTTTCCCATTACAATTATTTAGTATTGCATGCAATGCAATTTTTGCAGATTATGTTGATTTATTTATAAATAATAAATAATGTGTTCTCTGATAAGAGTAATATTTTTTAAACTAACATTTTCAGGGGCATATAACACACATTGCTAGTTGAGCCAATCCATCTGAGTTATTTGTATGTTTGTGGATCTCTTTCTTGAATGTCAAAATATATTCTTTGGGAAGCTAGTATTTGGACTATGAGAAAATTAAATCACTTTAGTTTTTAGCTTCTTCCCGTTGTCTTTGCTTTCAACTTGTACATACTTTTCTCGCCTTCAATGTTGTAAAAACCAGTCTATTCTTAGGCATAAGCTAGGTAGGAGCACAAATCTCATATGGTAATATATCATTTTGATAAATGATATGAAATGAATGGTACAAGTACATTATTAATAGAAGAACAAACTATCACTAATGCCTAACGGACTATCTAACTACCTAAACCCATAAATAAACTCACTCAGAACATAACATCTATTTTAGGCAAGACCTTTGTTTTAAGTTGTTGAAACGTTTTCCACTGAAATTTTAGATCACTTGAAATGTTTGATGGTGGAATGAAAAATTTCTCGCGTCTTCTTTGCAAATCTCTTAGCTTCAATGGCAAAAAAGAGACGGTTGTTACTATCCCGAGGTTTTATCCCGTCCCTCCCTAGTACCTTGTTTTTGCCCCTTTTCCTATCTATGTAAAACTTCTCCATGTATGTTTGCAGACATTACATCAAATGTATATTGTCAATGCTGGTCCGGCTTTAAGAAGATGCTTTGGCTGCTGCACGAAGTTTATTGATTCCAAAACTATTGCAAAGATACAAGTGAAGGATATAACTATGAACTAGTAATATTTCACATGCTCATTTTCAGCAATGTCACTGATTTTACATTCGTTTCTCAAATTTGCAGATTCTTGAAGCTAAATCTCTATATAAATTACAAGAAGTCATTGATTCTAGGTATACCTTTGTGCCTTCATGTTAGGATTCCTAACTCTTCATCATCATCTCGCATTGTAATTTGTATTCAATGTCTTGATTAATTTGGAGTTTGTAAATGAATCTGCATGATCAGGTTGCCAAACTTTTTGGGTGGTTCATGTACATGTCCTAGTGAAGGTGGATGTCTTAGGTCTAACAAGGGTCCATGGAATGATCCTGATATCGTGAAGGTAGTGTTTCTCTGTTACATTCATATGTTTTTTTTAAAACTATTTTCTCATCTCGCAGGAGCGATGCAGTGATTCTTCAACAGCTGAATCAGGGTCTGATGTTAATGATTACTCCTCTCCTCCCAGACCAAGGAGCTTTACTTATCCTTGTTTAGCACCAGTTTGTGAAGAAGTCGGTTTGAAAATCTTTTACTTTAATTTATTTAAAATTCCTCATTCTCATTTTACATATTGCATGCCAATGGCTACTACAGCTGTGATGATAGTGCTCAAACAACTGGGAAAGTGGTCGAGAATGATCAATTTCACCTTACTCGAGAGCTGTCATTGCAAACTAATGATATGGAGAATGTTGCTCCTAGGTCGAATTTAGAAGGTATTGTTATAAAGTTGTTGAATCATGAATGCTTGAAACAATTATATTTATTTGTTCCTTTCATAGATACTATGTGAAACCCTTTATTATTTACTTTTAAAGGGCATATCCTAATTCTGTTGTGCTTCACATAATTATAGATAAAAGGTTTGTATTTGCTTTGATAGCAATTGCAACTTCATTGCAGTTGATTTTTACAAAGCTATTAGTTGTAGGATATACTAATTTTTGTTCATTTTAAAGCTTGTTTGTGTAACACCCCAAAATTAATTAGGTGATTATTTAACTAATTTAATTAAGTGCTTAATTAATTAATTTAATTAGGTAGCTATTTAATTAAGTGTTATAGTGATTAGTTATATTAAAAGAATAATAGGGTGTTTAATATAACTAAGATGTGTTGGGTAGTAAATAAGGGAGTGGTAATTTAATTACATCAGGGAGGTATTAAAGTAACTAGAGGTGTAGATAAAGGGCCCATGACCCATTAGTAGGCCCAACTAAATGAAATAACCCAAGGGGGTAGGGTTTTTCCCCTCATTTGCAACAAAGAAAAGAAAAAGAAAGGTAAAGTAAAAGAGAGAGTGAGCCGAGAGTAAGAGCTGAGGAGAGGGACATTTCACCATTTCTCAATTTGTGCTCACCATGGATGGGACCTGTTATTAATCCCCACCCGTAGAGAAACACCTCATCATCATTCCATCATTATCCCATTTTCATTTTTGGCTTATGGATCAAGTTCAGCGTTTGGGAATTTAAAGGCTATGGTTGAGCGTTAACGTGGTCCCTCAAATGTTGTTGGTGCTGTATGCAAAGAACTCTTTAAGCTTGTTGGTGATGTTGCAATGCACCTTGAAAACGTCACTTTAAAGCTTGTAGTCAGGGAAGCAAAAAGAAGCTTGAAAGATAGTGGCGGAGTCGATCCTGAGGGCTGATTAGCACTCATTGGGAGCCACATTGTTGATAGAAGTCGCTTAGGAGAGGTATTTGGAGCTCAAAGTGTTGGAGAAGCCATTTTTGGTGGTTCTTATGTTGGTGAAGGAGAGACTTCTTGGGTTTTCAATTTTGAGGTTAGGGGACTCTCCATTACATCCATAATAATTAGTAGGATATGTTTATAGGTGAAATAGCTCTAGGAATGATTTGTTGTGTGAAATTGATGTGATTGTATGTTGGTTGATATGTGAATTGCTTGCTATTGTTGATATCACATTGCTTGTTGATGGAAAAATGTATGTTGTGAATTATGCATGCTATATGTTTGAGGAAATGTTGCCATGAAGAGAAGTTTGTGTATATGATAATTAATGAAATGGATTTGATGTCTTTATATGTGTGGTTGTGTGAGAAAATAAATTGTTGAAGAGAAAATTGGATTTGAAGTGTTTTGGGTGGGGGTGTTTTGGGGCGCCAAATGCCTACAAATGGCGCCAGGGGCTGAATGTTCCGGGTCGTCACGGTTGTGCACAGGAGAAGGGCGCCATTTGCTAGGCAAATTGGCGCCCGACCATCTATTTTGGGGGTTGTGCCTTGATGCAGATGTTTAGGGGCGCCAATTCTCGAGAATTTGGCGCTGTGATTAGGTGTGTGCGTGTGTGTCTTTGGAATGACACTAGGCAGGCGCCAAATGGGCAGCCCTGCGTGTGTGCGTGTGCGCCTGAGAGTGGCGCGGTGCAGGGTGCCAACCGAGCGGCCCTATGCGCCTGTGAGTGTATGTGTGCTGTGTGTGTGTGTGTGTTGCGCTAGTGGGGCGCCAAAGTGGCTGCCCCTTGGCGCCTAGGTGTCCCAAATGCGTCTAAGAGATGGTTTAGTCCCTAAGAATTAATTTAATCCTTGGCGTGACTAAATAGTCCCTAAGAATTAAATTAATCCTTGGCGTGACAAAATAATCCCTTAGAGTCTAATTAATCCTAATAGGTTAACATAAGCCCCTAAATATCAAATTAATCACAATGTGTGAAATAACCCTTGGGTACTAAATTAAACTGTTGAGGGTCAAAATGGGCCTTAGGTGGGTTTAGTCCATGAGTGAGACTTAATTTAACCAATAGATTGTGTGGTGAAATGACAACGAAGTGTGAGTTAATGTTGAGGTGTTGAATTAACAAATGATGTGGGCTTCGGCCAAAGCGAAGAGTTAAAAAGCGAAGAGGGCCTCGGCCAAAAGTGACGAGTTGTGTTGTGGTGATGTTTTGAATGATGTGACAATGAATGTGGTGGTAATTGATTGTGTATGTTGCATTGTCATAGTGTCGCATAAAGCATATGCATAAGCGAAGAGGGCTTCGGCCAAAAAGGGAAGAGGGCTTCGGCCAAAGCGAAGAGTGCCCATTGGGCAAAAAGCGAAGAGTGATGGATCCACATGCATATTGCATACATGCATAAACTCATACATTCATGGAATGCCTGTTGATACTTAATTAATTTGTGATGGTTGTTCTAGTAATATACTTGAAATGGCAAATGTCTTGATTGTGAAGGGTTATTACTGCTAGATGCTTTTCTGCTTATAATGCTTGTCTTACTTGTTAATGTAAAGAGACTCACCCTAGCATTTTATGTTGCCTGCTCTCGTGGCGACATGCAGGTGATACTGAGTGAGGATGTCTAGGCTCCATTCGGATCATGTGTCAGCTCTGATCTAGTAACACCGGGGGTTTGGGTTTTAGTATTTATTATCCTATGTCATGGATTAACCTGAATTAAACTATGTATTGAATGTGTTGAACTCAATTTTGTTTTTCCGCTGCTGTGAACTATTTTTGGATTATTGTAAACATTAAACAGGTTTTGAGGATTTAACCACGTGGCTATGTTATGCATTTCACGCACTAGATGCGTTTGAATTTTTAATTATGTTTTAACGATGTTTTGATGAAATGTATCACCCTCTTTGAGGTGCGTGGACAAATTTTGAAAAACTCTGATTTTTATTAGTTTAATTAATATTAAATAGAGGGGGGTGTTACAGTTTGGTTTCTGGCTTTGATGTTGCTGATATATGAATTGTGTTATATATTCATGATGTTGATCAAAATGTATCCATGCTTTCATCACTTATCTCTCTAGGAAAGCTTTGTTCAGCGAATGATTTGGAAGTTCCCAAAACCTGTTAGCAATATAGCATATCAGCAAGGCTCAGATTTTTCTTCTAGAAGCAAGGCTCCACTGGAAATTATATGGATGGTTCAAAGTTGCAACATGGTGGATTATAATTCTATTGTATTATATATGTCACATTGTATATGTCACATTGTAGTCCCTGTAACTCTAGAAAACAGAGGAAGGAAAAGTGGATTATAATTCTATTGTATTTTATCATGTACATTATATATGTCACAATATTGTATATGTCACATTGTAGTCCCTGTACTCCATGGAGCATTTCTTTGATTGTTATTATAGTAACTTGAACATCATTTCAATGTTTTTTTAACAATATATAGTTGGTCTGTTATTTCTGAACGTAGCCATGGATCATAGTTGGATGCAAAAAACCAAAAATGGACCTTTAACATCGGTTATTAAGGATAACCGTTGCTAAAAGTCATTTTTTAGACAGCAAACACAATGTTGAAATGACATTTAGTATCGGTTTTTTAAATAACCGATACTAAATGTCATTTTTTAGACAGCAAACACAATGTTGAAAAGACTATTAGTATCGGTTATTTAAATAACCGATACTAAAAGTGACATTTAGTATCGGTTATTTAAATGACCGATACTAAATGTCATTTTTTAGACAGCAAACACAATGTTGAAAAGACTATTAGTATCGGTTATTTAAATAACCGATACTAAAAGTGACATTTAGTATCGGTTATTTAAATGACCGATACTAAAAGTACGTTTTCAAAGCATAAAAAACACCAAAAAAACGACATTTAGTATCGGTTTTATGAAAATCCGATGCTAAAAGTCACATTTAGTATCGGTTATTTAACCGATACTAAATGTCAGACATTTAGTATCGATCGAATTACTATCGACAGATAACCGATACTAAAAGTGCCAAATAACCGATACTAAAAGTCTTTTCTGTACTAGTGTTAGGATCTCTACCTACTGTTGCAAGTAGTTGACCTCCGTAGTAGCCCTCGAGAAAACAACCATCTAAGCCAATTATAGGCCTACACTTCAAGAAACTTTGCCTACATCCATCAAGGCCCATATACAACCTTTCAAATCTTGGTAACAATGGCCTATAAATTATTTTCAAATTTCAACATCTTGAAGAGTGCGATGAGGTTGCATCAAATCAGTTGCTTGTACATTCAATTTTACAATGCTACTAAGATTGGACTTTAACAATTCAAGACAATAATCATAAAGTCTCATATATTGTTGTTTGAAACAACCATCAACAATGTCAATAGCATTTTTTCTTGCCCTGAAAGCCTTTGTCATACTCACCCCAATATGATTATATGAAATGTAATTTGAATTTCCTTTCTTTACCTTGTTTCCAATCCGTGGTTTATTTCTATTTGAACTAAAAAACTATGTATGCCCTTGTCTTACTTCCCTGGGTTAACCATGGGTATATCCCTATAGACTTAATTGAATTACATTTCATAAATATAATTAGAATTGCATGCTCAAAGTGTTATGAAGTTGACAATGTTTCCCTCGATCGAAGTTATAATTGTGTGGTCAATTTTGAATTTTGTGCAATTGATTTAATATATGGTTCGTTTTAAAAAGTGTTTATCAATAATGATAAATGCTGGAATAGATGAGATTGCTGAAGGAGTATTTTAAATCAATTGTAAAACAAATTTCTGCAGAAAACCATATAACATAAGTTTCGTGTTTTGCATATAATGTTTCCTATGAAAATCCGTTTTTAATAGTTCTTGTTTCGGTGGAAACAAAGATTTGTTTCTCTTCACTTTAGGCACATATTTTTGTGGCTTTGATTGAGTATTGATAGAGAAATTTGGGTTACAAGTTACATGTAGTATTTTGAAACCCATATTGGAATAGGTTCGCGATATTGCTTACCATGTTTTCCCTAGAACTCATTTTTAAATGATTGTCGTTCCATGGAAACTAGACTCATTTTTCTTCAAATTGTGCACAAAATTATTGTTTTTTGACTAAGTTTTAACGTCTCAAAGTATGTTACAATTTGGGTAACTTAAACTATCATGTTTTTAAAACTGTGTGTATCATTTTATCAAACGGCAAAATAGCATCCGAGGTCCCTTAACTTATTTTCCGTTTTCGCTTAGGTCCCTTAACTTTTAAAGCTTACGTTAGGTCGCTTAACTTTTTAAAACGTTTCAATGTAGTCCTATTTAACGTTTTAGACTTAACACCGCGTTCTTTGAGTATTACGTGGTCATTTAAGCTCGGCGATTTGGAATGCCACGTCGGTTTTTTCTTTGCGTCGATTTATTTTTTGTGATTTGCATCAGATTTATTTTTAAAAAGCAGGTTATTATGTTTTTTCCTTCCATCTCTCTCTCTTAGAAAACCCTAGATCTTAAAAACCTCCATTGTTGCCTCTCATCAAGCTTCAAAGACATCCATCATTTTCTCTCACTGCTGAAGCTTAATATATATAGTAATTCACATCATTTTTGTTCTTATGGCCTCACACAGTTCTAACTCAAGAAGCTTTCAGATCCAACACAAACGAACTTCTCCCGGTTGTAGGACTGACTATCGTTGTGGATTTACCACGCTTGTTTGCATAGTGAAGAAAGAGGGCCCCTAACAAAGGGAGAAAATTATGGGGTTGCAGGAATTTTTGGGGTGAGGAAGATGAAGTTCTGTGTTCTTCTTTGTTTTCACTTAGGTCTCTTAAGTTTTATATGAGTCACAAATTAGGCCCTTATGTTTTTTATGAGCCACAAATTAGTCCCTTACGTGTTTGTGTTTTAACAAGTGCTCCATTATGAATGTAGGTCCCTAACCTTGGATGAAGGTATATGATTTGGTATGAAGATTGGTGTCCAAATGTTGTTACTAACGAAGAGTGTCTATGTTGTCGTGAAAAAGATGTTGAGCTTCGTGAAAATGATATGGAACTTCGTGAAAAGGAGATGGCGCTAATTTCATTGAGGAAGACTTTGGTTGAAATGCATGAACATGACAAATCAACAAGGGACCAAATGAATATTGTAGTTGTCACGTGTTTGCTATTAGGAGTCATATGTTCAATGGTTATTTCCATGTTGTTCACTACTAAGAATTAGGAGTCAGAATTGTGGTTATCATGTTTTCTTTGTAAGTTGTGTTTTTAAGATCATGAATGCAATAAATACTTCCTATTTATATCTCTCCTGTCCAAAATTAAGCATGAGTATTGCTAATAAAACCTGTATAACAGTATCCAAAACATGAGTGTTGCTAATAAAACTAAACTTGTTCACAAACATTTTTTGGACATCATAACATTGGCAAAACATAGGCCTAAGAGTATCCAAAACATAGCTAAAACATTGGCATAACAGTAACCAAAACATAGCCAAAACATAGCAATGTGGCAACTTAAGATGTTCCAAAACATAAGCAAAACATTAGATTAAGTTCCTAAATGAGATAACATAATTTCCTAATTTTTCCAAGGCCTACAAGTCCTCTTAATTGGTAACTTAGGTACTCTTGTCTTGGATGTTGATGTAGTAGCAGTAGCAGTATTTGCATGTGTCCTGTATGTTGTTGCTGCAGCAGTAGTAGGGGACTGTCTTTGAGTGGTGGAAGCATTTATGGTTTGTGGTTGGGTAGTGGAAACATTTTGGGTTTGTGGTCGGGTTGTGGAACCATTTTGGGTTTGTGTGTGAGTGGTGGAAACACTTTGGGCTTGTGTTTGAGTGGTGGAAGCCGTTTGGGTTTGTGTTTGAGTGGTGGATTCATTTTGGGCTTGTGACTGAGTTGTGGGAGGTGGTTCTGCCTTTCATTAGGCCTTGATATGACCAAATTGCTTGCACTTATTGTGCATGCCCTTCTTGCCAATTTTTTGGGAATCTGTCCTCTCATTTGCATCCTTTCTTCTTGCCCTTTTGGGTCTACCCGGAGGTCTTCTCATTGGTGGGGGTAGTATGTCAGGATATGGAGTCTCTTCCCATAAGTTCTCTCCATTTGTTGGATAAATTATAGGCTTATAACAATCAACATTAGCAGCCCTTCTATAGTAGCTTGGAATCAAATGTTCTGGATTTAGCTTTTTATGATTGTAGCATGTAACAACATGGCAGCAAGGTATTCCTGTGAGCTCCCACTTTCTGCAACTACATGTTCCATTTTTTAGATCAACAGTGTGCTTGTCTCCAGTTAGGGTGATGTGTCTCACCCCATATATGTTGTCACCAACCGCACTTGCAAAATTAAAAACATAAATCAGTAACTAGAAACCAATTGATAATAATAATAATAATAATAATAATAATAATAATAATAATAATAATAATAATAATAATAATAAACAGGCCAGAATATGCTAATTTAAGACCAGAAACTAATATGCTATCTGTACTATCAGAGTGAATCTTAAGGATATTTTAGTTATGAGACAAATTGGACAGCAGAGACTAATATGTTAATATGCAGAATACCTTAATTAATATGCTAATATGCTTAAGCATATACCAAAAACTAATATGCTAATTTAGACCAGAATATTAGCATATTTGGACAAGTTGGGCTGGTAACTAATTTAAACCAGAATATTTAGACCAGAAACTTATATTTAAGTTTGTCAAGTCTAAATTAAACTAGAAACTAATAAATCATGTTTGAGCAGTAACTAATTAAATCATTACCTGCAAAGCCAATGCCTTGCTAGATCTTTCTCTTTCTCAAGTCTTATTTTTTTATCTTTGTAAGAACATCATCATTGTACAACTCAATCTTTTGTCTATTTGTGGCCCACCTCTCCATTAAGTAGCCTCTGATTTCCTCTAGCATGGTCACAATAGGCTTATGTCTTGGTCCAACAATCACACTGTTGAATGTCTCAGACATGTTGTTGACTAGGACATCACATTTTGAATTTCCAATGAACCTTGATTTGCTCCAATATCTTGGTGCAATCTTCATAAGATCCTTGTATGCAGATTCATTTATCCTCCTCAACTCTCTCATCTCCCTCTCCCATGCTTGTGGATATGTTGCTTTGGCAGCTCTCCACATGATTTCTTTCAACTGCTTTCCAGGATGCTTCTTTCTGAAGTTATTGTATAGGTGTCTCACACAGAATCTCTGCTCAAACTCCAGGTAACAGTTCATCCATTGCAGGCAATAGTCCTTGCAAATAAACAATCAATTCAGATCTGTCAGTTCGGCTCCCTTTCAGTTACAAAATTAGCTATATAATTCAGTTGCAAGTTAGCTATATAATTCAGTTCTTCTGTCAAATTAATACATGCATAATAGTATACATGAAGCAACAAATCATGCATAATATAATAAAGTCAGAACCTTGTATCATTACTTATATAAGAAGCTAATCAATGACATTGTAACTAACTTGATAATTAAATGCAACTTGACATTTAAAAGCAAATCAGTTAATAGTTTTATACCTTCTATTGATCAGACATGAAGGTGAACTTCTTGCATACTTGAGGACCTCCTAGATCATTAACCAATAGTTCAAGAAACCAATACCAAGAATCCCTTGTTTCTCCTTCAACAACAGCCATTGCTATAGGAAGCATTTGATCATTAGGATCTCTACCTACTGTTGCAAGTAGTTGACCTCCGTAGTAGCCCTCGAGAAAACAACCATCTAAGCCAATTATAGGCCTACACTTCAAGAAACTTTGCCTACATCCATCAAGGCCCATATACAACCTTTCAAATCTTGGTAACAATGGCCTATAAATTATTTCAGCCTCAACATCTTCAGTAGGTGCAGTAGGTTGCATCAAATCAGTTGCTTGTACATTCAATTTTACAATGCTACTAGGATTGGACTTTAACAATTCATGACAATAATCATAAAGTCTCATATATTGTTGTTTGAAACAACCATCAACAATGTCAATAGCATTTTTTCTTGCCCTGAAAGCCTTTGTCATACTCACCCCAATATGGTAAACAAGGTCCCTTCCATTATGAATTGCATAAGTTACTGCAACATCCTTAAATTCTTCTGCAGTTGAGAACAAACTCCCAAGCTCCCATTTGTAATCATCCATTCTCTCAGGCATCACAAAACTTGGATATTTCACTCTTGCACCCTCTTCATCACCAGAGTCCTCTGAATTCTCAGTCTCAAGTTCTTCAGACACATATTCTTCACCAAATATGCCTCTATCACATCTTGTAACCTTTTTCTTCCCCTTCAACTCAATATGTATATCATCTTCATCATTATCTAGAATTTCAACTCGTTCATCTACATTAACATTGGCTTCTACAGTTGCTTTTTTAGGCCTACCTCTTTTCCTACTACTCGATCCTTTTTTCTTTCTCTTTTTGGCCACATTAGGTTCCACATTTGATTCCACATTAGGTCCCATATCATTATTCAATGCATTTATAGGTGGTTGTTGAAACTCATCATTCTCTCCAACCTCATCATCAGAGTCATTGAACCTCACTTTCCTCACAATGTCACTGCCATCACTTTCATCCGTCTTCACCCTCATTTTGGGCAACATGTTCATTTTGGGCAGTGGGTTCACTTGGGTCGGGTACTATTTCAGGCTCAGGCTCAATAACACTTGGGTCAGGTACTATTTCAGGCTCAGGCTCAATAACACAATGTGTAGGTTCAGTTTGGATCTCAATTTGTGCCTCAGGTTCAAAACTAATTTCATCAATTATATTAGGTTGTGACACAACATGTTCAAGATACATATTTACCTTCCGATCCCATTTGATTTAGCCCAACTCACCATTTCCATAGCCCACGGTCATCTACCCATTGTTTTATTACACCAAAAGCTTCATTCCACATACTTACTATTTCTAGAAACCTCATTTCCTTGACTATGTCTTTGACTTCAAAAAAACTCCACCCATCCGCATTACATTCCCAATTAGCAATTTGCCCATCTTCAAAAATCCCACCCACAAACCAACCAAAGTGGTGTACATTGTAACGCCCCAAAATATAATTCAAAACGTTTATTTAATTAATTAAGTAAGTAGTGTTTGGTGGGTTGTTTTAAAATAATAATAGAGTAATTAACTTAAAAGAAGAGTGGTGAATAGTAAAGAAGTGAGTGGTAATTTAACTAGGAATAAAGAGTAGCGTTAGTAATCAACCGGGTGGTGAGAAGGGCCCAAGTAAGAGAACCCATGACTTAAGCTAGGGTTAGTTATTAGAAACTTGGAGAGAAAGAAAAGAAAAGAAGAAAAAAGAGAGGAGAGCGTGCGAGAGGGAGAGGGAGAGACGGCTAGGAAAAAACAAAGAGAGAGAGAGGGGAGGAGAAGGAGTTGGCGCAAAGGGAAGGGAGAGAAAGAGAAAAGGAGATCGTCGTGTTGCTGTAGTTACTCGTCGGTGCTCTCATACGTCTTCTACGGAGCTTACGTATTCGAGGTAAAGGAGTCTCGCATTATAAGGGTTTTTTATATAATGTCGGTATATGGGAGGGTAGTCCTATGACACCTAAGCGGTATTAGTTATTATGTTTAATTATTTTGTTGAATTTTTGGTGTTGTTGTGAATTTAAGATGAGTTGTGATGCTTGTTGTCGAGGATTTATTGATGTTTGCTATTGATGATTCGTTAATGTTTGGTGTCTAATGAGTGGTTGAAGAATTGAATGATTTATGGATGAATTTTGATGTTGTAATATAAAATTGATGATTGTTGATGTTCTTTGAGGAATTATTGAGATGATTGCTGAATTTTGATGTTTGTGATCTGAATTGATGACTTTGATGTTGTTGATAAAATGTTAATTTTTCTTGATGAACCCTTAGTGATGAGGTGATGAGTGATTTGGTGAATAAAATGTGTTTTGGTGTTGAAGATCTCGAATTTTTCGCACAATTTGATGTTTCACGCCCAATCGCGCCTCACTTGCGCTTAAGTTGCGCTCCAGCGCAAGTAAAGCTGCGCAACAGCCTGATTTCCCTGCCCAATCGCGCCCGGGCCGCGCGCGACTCGCGCTCGCGCTCCGGAGCGTGAGTCACTGTTTTTCACTGTTTTCTCACTGTTTTCTTTAAAGTGCTGTCACGCTTTTGAAAAATTGATATCTTGCGAACCGGGAACCCGATTGAAGTGTTCTAAGATGCGTTGGAAAGCTTATTCAGAGGCCTAACTGAATATTCTATTTTTAAGGCAAAATAAAATGTTTTGTGGTAGCTTTTATACGAATGAAATGCTGCTGTGTGCCTAAAAGTAAAGTGTTGTAATGTTTTTGAAAAAAAAGTGATATCTTGCGAACCGGGAACCCGATTGAGGTGTTCTAAGATGCGTTGGAAAGTTTATTCAGGGGCCTAACTGAATATTCTATTTTTAAGGCAGAGTAAACTGTTTTGTGTTGCCGTTAATACAAAAAAAAATTCGTGATGCTATGTTTATATAAATGAGTCTCGGTGAAACGTTATACTACTAGTGTGCTAATTGACTATGGCTAGATTGTGGTTTACCACTAAGGTCAGAATTTATTTCTTTGGTGTATTTACAAGGGCATCACTGAGAGTCTTGCAAAGGTGGCAAATGCCTATTGCAAGTAGTATCGCTTATTACGAGTAATCCCATAGTCAATCGGGTTCACTATTTTATAACACACTAAGCTAAAAGACAACTGAAAATATATCTATATATGCTCAATGATGATGAGAAAAAGTATGACTGTGATGATGTTTGCTAGATGGTTTTGTGAATATGACGAGTTCACTCTATGAGTGATTATGATGATGTGATATATATATATATATATATATATATATATATATATATATATATATATATATATGATTTTGATGACTATGACGAATACACTCTATGAGTGTTTTATGGTTGCGATGATAATGATGATGTTCATGATAATGATACAATTGCGACGATGATGATGATGTTTATGAGGATGATATAAAAGCGATGATAATGACATTTTGGGGCGGGTATGGCCAAAAGCGACGTTGGGAAAGTTGTGTGGTGATGTGTAATTGTTGATTTACGTTGATTGATTTGATGAGTGATGCATAGAGTCTCATACATACCATCGCATTCGGCGACGATATGGGCTGCGGCGGAGCTATGCTCAAAGCGGCGATAGCGGCGATTGTATTTTTGCGACGATGGTACCTCATGCATATGCCCGGCGACGTGGGTTGCATTTTCATATATGTGCATTTGAATGATGTAGTTGTTTGTGATGTGTTTTGATGTTGGTTGCCGATGTTGTTCTGTGATGGTTGTAATGCGACATTAAGTGTGATGTGGTAGTTATAGATATTGTCCTTTAATATACTGATTATTATTTATGCTCTTATGCTGTTTGAAGACTCACCCTTTCTGCTTGGAATGTTGCTCTATTGTGGCAACGCTGCAGGTGACCGCGAGTGAAGGTTCTGCTGCCTTCTTTATTAGTTGTTGGGAGGTTGTCGAGTCGCTCTCTGATATTGTAGCACCTACACTACTAGAAAATTTGTTTTTAGTGATGGATTTTTGAGATGGATAAATATCCCTCACTATTAGTGAGGGATTTAGCTATGAAAAAGCGAAATTCAACATCTGTACCCACGAGTTATGTTTGTGACGAATATAGGGATGTAAAAATATCCCTCTCTAAAAATTTCGTAGCTAAATTCGTCACAAAATGCTGAAAAGACGTTAGAGACAGATTTAAAATGAAAATGTATCCCTCACTAACAGTGAGGAACTTGGAACCCGTCGCTAAATTTTTGTTTCACTTCCCTTCCACTAATTTCCACTTTCCCTTTTATTTTTTTTAAATTTCACTTAACCCTAATAGTGAGTAAACGCTCACCTCCTCTCACTCTACTTTTCGACCTCACAAAACCCCTCACCATCGCCACCGCCACTCACCTGTCGCCATAAACCACTCACCGTGGCCACCAAAGTGCGAATCTCTCTCGGTTGCGATTCTCGCTCCTCTTCATCGAGGATTCGATTAAGATCTATGGTGGTTTGCTCTATGGTGGTTCCGATTAAGATCTTTAGGGCTTGTCGTTCTTATTTTTGTGATCTTTTGTCACGATTAAGATCTTAGGGTTTGGATATTATTCGTGGTGTTGAACTACTTTCATCTAAGGGTTTTGCGGTACGCTCTAGGTGTTGTCGATTGGTGATTATATCACAATAAATTAAAACGGATAAGAACGGCAATCGATTCTCGATGAATCGATTCTTTGATGAGTTTTATATTATCACAAAGAATTTTTGTTTATATCACAAAGAAACACGAGGAGAATCAAAGGAGGTGGAAGTGTGAATGGGATAGGAGAGACTAGAACTTGATAGAAGATTGAAAGAGCGGTGAACTCGAGTCGATCCGGTTCCAGGTAGTGAAACGGATACTATCAATCATTCAGGTGTTTTGGAAGCTCTTTACGAGCTCTAAGGAAAACGGAGGAGTCTTATCTTGATGTCATGCGGATAAGATGCTTATGGAGAATCCAGAACTTGTTTTAATGGGTTCTTGTGTACTTGTAATGTAATGAAAGGAGAAGATGTTTATGTAATCAATGTGGGAGAGAGTAGAGTTGTTTTGGCTCAAAAGGCTGACTCTGATTATTGGCTTGGGAAAATTAGACAAGATTTGGAGAGAATTAATGAGGAGACAATGCATGATCTTGAATCATGGGATGATGCTGATACCTCAAACGTTGTACCTAGTCTTAGTGTTGTTCAGCTCACCAAAGATCATAGTACTAATGTTGAAGAAGTAAGTTTATTTTGCCTCTCTTTATTTTAGACTATATCTAAATAAAAAGTTTCTGATTTCAATTGCAGGAAGTATTGAGAATAATAAAAGAACACCCTGATGATCCTTGTGCTATGGTAAATGGTCGTGCCAAGGGATCTCTCAAGGTTACTCGAGCATTTGGTGCCGAATTTCTCAAACTGGTTCGTATCTATATATTAATCATGATTAAATTATATCTAAATGAAATCTAATATGATTTAATTCAATTCAATGATGTACATATATGCTATAACAGGATAGACATACTAGTATTATTGTGCGATTTCTTATTATCTGGTTATTTTGTGAATGTTTGCAGCCCAAATGGAACAATGCACTATTGGAGATGTTTAGAATAGACTACGTTGGGAATTCTCCATACATAACTCCGCCTACCATATCTAAAACACCTGATTAGGCCTCAAGGACAAATTTGTAATCCTCTCGCTCTGATGGCCTTTATCAATATTTGTCAAACAAAGAAGCGATGGAATGAAGTTGAACTTTTCATCGCATTGCACCACGAAAGAGATCTTGCTCAAGCATTTGGTTGAAGAAGTCTTGTTTCAGGCAAACAAAGAAAAGTCGGTAATAATCACAACACAACAATAATCATAGTGATATTATTTCATTTACAACTTTGGGGATTAGTTTTACTTAATTTATTATTTTTTCCTTGTTAAAATCTACAGGTTTCGACTTTCACGAGTTGCTAGAGGAATTTCATACAGATTTGTTGGGTGGTTTGTACATCTGTTTTGGTTTCAAAATTTGGATATAATCTCCTTTCCGTATTGGATATCATCTTCCTAATTTGATAACCTCTCACATCGGCATATGCTTTCGGTCTTGAAAATTGTAGTGTTGATCTGAGGCGATATCCGGATTGAAGATCTTCAGAAATCGATAGCTCTCTTGACTCTTCTTCGCCAATTGTGTGATTTTTATTTCAATAAGTGTGTTCATTCTTTTTCTCAATGAAGATCTTATCACAAAGAATTAAAAAGTTTAGGGACACTATAAAAACGGCGACTGGCTCTGGATGAATCTGATTCTTATAAAAACCTTCTCTTCAAACCTCAAATTATAACCAAAACAAAATGTATCTCTTTGATCTAAATTTGTGTTGTCTTGTAATTTTGTTTTGGCAAGAGGAGGTGCAACCACATATATGAGATTCATTCCCTTTATAAAGAAGAATTATGATTATGGTGTGGTTATATTTCTTCTGACCTTCAACTTGTTAACTGTTTCGAGTTACCGAGTTGATAATGTCTTGAAGATTGCACATATCAAACAACCATGTTATACATCTGGTGTGTTAATAAAAAAAAGCTTCTTGTTGCTATGATCATGGTTTTTTGATTTGATGTTTTAATTGCTTGGAATGTGCTGAATCAGGGGTGTGATGCTTCATTGCTATTGGATGTGAATGGTGATAACAAATAGATTCGGTTGAGAAGCAAGCTATTCCAAATCAAACCTTGAGAGGTTTTGACAAAATTGACATGATTAAAGAAGATGTGGAACAAGCATGTCCTGGAGTTGTCTCTGGTGCTGATATACGTGCTTTTGCGGTTAGAGATTTTGTTTTTTTTGGTTTGTTCCCTTCACTTGGCGTAAGTTTGCTTCCCTGATTCTTGACCTGATGCACATCCTCATGCTTTGCTTTATTGTTGGTGAATCATACAATACACTTAGGGTTATGGTTGTACTTGAAGTAAGTGAAATAGTTTTCATTTTCTACCTATTCCTTAAAATAAGAAACCTCAGTTGAGAGGTACATACTACATACACCTTTGTTATGGTTGTTGTGAATTTTAAAATGGCATTTTGATCTCAATTTACATTTAAATGAATCCTTTACTGCTTAAATGTATTGGTAGTATAATTTAAATGTATTGTGATTTTTAGGTTGTATAATATTTGTGGAACCTTGTTCTTTTCCATCTTATTGACAGGAGTTGTATATATCTGATGTCTCTGTCCTTCACAATGTTGATGAGCCTACTATTCGTAGTTTGAATGGCTGTAGGGTTATAGATCAAATTCTAAAGCTTGTTCCAAACGTTGAAGTGATTTAGGTGCTCACTGGTTGTTGGTTTCTTATCATGTTAAGCCATCCATTTTTTATTATCTCTTGCACCTCATAATTTTGTAATATGACTCGATGGCCTAATGGATAAGGTTTGGTTTCATGAACCAGAGATTCTGGGTTCGATCCCCGGTGGAGTCGAATCTATTGTGTTTTTTTAAAAAAGGTTTCTTACAAATATAAGTGGAATGAGATAAATTAAAACAATTGGTATTTGTAAAAATAATTCTGTTTAAATCTGCCAAAATTAGAGAGGAAAATTGTTCCCTCACTGTTAGCGACGGAAAATATTCCTCTCTATTAGCGAGGGATATTTTCCTCACTATTAGCGACGACATGTGTGTTCCTCTCTATTAGAGACACATGTTTGTTTCCTCGCTATTAGAGACGGAACTGTTTCCTCTCTGTTAGCGACGGATTTCTCCTCGCTATTAGAGAGGGATTATCACGATCCCTCTCTAAAAAATTTTGTGACGCCAAAATTGCTGACGAATACTGGTTCGTCGCAAATTCCCTCTCTAAATCATTTAGTGACGGATTTTGGCTGTTTAGAGAGGGATTTTGGGCATCTCTAATTTTTGTTTTTTTAGTAGTGCTAGGGGCGTAGTCGGATTTGTTAATGAATCAATTAAACTGTATGAATTATTTATTTTGATGATTATGAGACGTGTTTGAGTGGACTAGTGAGTCATCGTTTATTTCCGCTGTGATACGATATTTTGAAATTTAAGTTTTGTGACGATTGCGTTGTTGCACAAACTTTGATGGTGCAGACGATGAGTTTTTACTTATGACGATGTGGCATTTCCTTTCTATCAAATAAATTTATTTTTTTGAAAATGAAATTACTCTGATAATGACGTGTAAATTAAGGGGTAGAAAGGGGGTGTTACATACATCAACATATATAAAGCATTCACCAAAGTACATTGAAAATTGTCTTTTTATGTATGGCAGCACATTGAAAATCATATTCAATTGGAAAAAGAAACTCAACATAGTCAGTCAAAAGAATATAAAATGTTTGGACTACAAAACCCTAACCCCACATACAAATAGTATGTTTCGGCACCAATACCCCACAACAAATACTATATGTCAGCACCAATAGTACATTTCAGCACCAAAGAACAACACAATCAGAGAAACAACACAAAACACCCACCAATACTCCACAAAACCCCCACAGTTCATGAGATTCACCAAATAAATAACTAATTTTCAGAGAAACTTTCACAATAACTCAAATAAACAAAACTAGAAGACTTACCTTTTGCGATTCTTTAAACCAGAAGCTCCAACTTTACCAAACCAGAAACTTTCACAAAGACCTTCGTTTTCGTCTTCTCCTTCGTTTTCTCCTTCGATTTCAGTTACCAAACCAGAAGCTTTCACGAAGCTTCCTCTTCTCCTTCGTTTTCTCTTCCTTTCGCACCGTCGCCGTCGTTCCTCTTCCTCTTCCTTTTAGGGTTTGTCGACAGTAAATGAGAAAGAGAGAAACTCTCTCGGTGTAAAGGAAGCGCAGTGAGAGTGAGAGAAATGAAGAGAAACTAATTGACCCCTTACCCTATTAGCTGACGTGGCGTTCCCGATCAGCAGTCTAAACAGTCACGTAATACCCAGTTAAACGGTGTTAAGTTTAAAACGTTAAATAGGACTACAGTAAAATGTTTTAAAAAGTTAAGGGACCTAAACGTAAGTTTTAAAAGTTAAGGGACCTAAGCGAAAATGAAAATAAGTTAAGAGACCTCAGATGTTATTTTGCCATTTATCAAACTGTACTAGTTGGGTCATTATTAAGTGAAATAAAAATTATTTTCATAAACTAGATACTCTAAGCCTTCCCAAGAGTGGTTGTTTGCTCAGTCTAATTATTGTTTGATAGTTTTATTTAAATCATCGAAATTAATGTTTAAATGCTGAAAATTCTGCACAATGAGTATTTTTTTTTATGCTTGAGTGATGTCTCTTTTATTGATTCAGTTCTTCATATTGGCTAAACTTAGTTGTTGTTAATCTTTTTGATTGTCGTGCTGTTTGTGTGATGAGGGGGAATGGAACAAAAGGTGTAATTTCTCGCTTAAAATAATAAAGGTTTAAATATGTTTTTCGTCCCTGCAAATATAGCTGTTTTTTAAATTAGTCCCTGCAAAATATATTTTTTTAAATAAATCTCTTCAAAATAACTTTTTTTTAAATAAGTCCCTACAAAAAGTTTACTTTTAAATTAAACCTTGTAAAATTTTAAATTATTCATTTTGGTCCCTGCAAAAAGTTCTTTTATTTAAAAATAGCCCTTCCAAAAATTAAAATTATTCATTTTGCAAGGACGAAATGAATATTCACTGTATTTGCAGGGACCAAAATGAATAATATTAAATTTTGCAAGGGCTAGTTTAATAGAAAAATTTTGCAGGGACCAAAATGAATAATTTTAAATTTTGCAAGGACTATTTTATAAAAAATAATTTTGCAGGAACTAAAATGGATATTCGCCATATTTGTAGGGACCAAAAGGATATTTAAACCAATAATAAATCTCACAGGCAATTGTTTTAATTTTAATCTCAACCAAAATGTGGAGATAGAAAACTTGAATTTTTTCAATAATTCCAACATCTCAAAATTGAGGGATGAAGTTCACATTTTTCTGTCACAAATTTTGTAACACCCTAGTATTTCTAAACGATAGAAATACCAAAATATATATATTAGTATACATCAGAGTATAAAAATTCCTGTTTTAGATACTGAACAAAACTAAACTCTTTGAATTCCAAATCAAGAGTTAACCACATAAGTACTTAGGACATAACTTGTCTAACTGTTCAATATCCAAAAACAAAGGAAGTATGGAAGCGGTTTATACAACTTTGCAACAAAGCAAGTTACATATATAATCCAAACACAAATAACAAGGGAAACTCTTAGAATGTGGTTTAGGCCTAACTCACCCCCACAAAACTGGCTTGTAAGGTGAGGGTTGCCTCTTCATTATAAACCCTCTAGAGACCTTATCACTAGTCAATGTGGGACTTGGAATTTTCCCTAATAGAAACTAATAAATATGGATAAAGAAACTAAGTTTTTACAGCTCCATAAACACGCCACCTACTCTTGCCGCATAGCCTTCTTCTTTCCCTGTTTATGTGTAAAAACAACAACAATGATAGGTGAGATAACCTATCTCAGTGAGTTCTACCGTGACCTCTAACCACTCTCGGTTCAATTATGTCCTATAATTCATATCCCAATTATAAACAATAGTTCACAACCCAATTCTTGATGGGTATAACTTTCCTCTTTTATTATTCTAGTACAACACCTTAAACCATTGTTTTTTTCTTTGGTTTGCGGTCAACACAATCCACTATATGCATCTCAGTGAACATCCTCTTATGGGCCTAGCTCGAGGGCTCATGAATTCCCTCTCCCTAGTATACAATCCTCTTGGGTCGTCACCCATAATCGATATAATTTATTTAACGTCTCAAAGTATGTTACAATTTAGGTAACTTAAACTATCCTGTTTTTAAAACTGTGTGTATCGTTTTATCAAACTGTACTTGTTGGGTCATTATTAAGTGAAATAAAAATTATTTTCATAAACTAGATACTCTAAGCCTTCCCAAGAGTGGTTATTTTCTCAATCTCGTTATTGTTTGATATTTTTATTTAAATCATCGAAATTGACGTTTAAATGCTGAAAATTCTGCACAATGAGTATTTTTTTATGCTTGAGTGATGTCTCTTTTATTGATTCAGTTCTTCATATTGGTTAAACTTTGTTGTTGTTAACCTTTTTGATTGTCGTTCTGTTTGTGTGATGAGGAGGAATGGAACAAAAGGTGTAATTTCTCGCTTAAAATAATAATCTCACAGGCAATGCTTTTAATTTTAATGTACACCGTTTCATTCCTTACAAAACTCATCACTAGAAAAAAGCTAAACTAGTGGCAAAATGTAGAGATAGAAAAATTGAAACTTTTCGATAATTCCAGCATCTCAAAATTGAGGGATGGAGTTCACATTTTTCTGTCACAAATTTTGTAACACCCTAGTATTTCTAAACGATATAAATACCAAAATATATATTTTAGCATACATCAGAGTATAAAAATTTCTGTTTTAGATATTGAACCAAACTAAACTCTTTGAATTCTAAATCAAAGAGTTAACCACATAAGTACTTATCAAATAACACATAACTCAAGTACTTAAGACATAACCTGTCTAACTGTTCAATATCCAAAAACAAAGGAAGTACGGAAGCGGTTTATACAACTTCACAACAAAGAAAGTTACATAATCCAAACAGAAATAACAAGGGAAACTAATATATATGGATAAAGATACTAAGTCTTCACAGCTCCATAAACACGCCACCTACTCGTGCCGCTTAGCCTTCTTGTTTCCCTGTTTATCTGTGAAAACAACAACAATGATAGGGTGAGATAACATATCTCAGTGAGTTCTACCGTGACCCCTAACCACTCTCTGTTCAATTATGCTCTATAATCCATAGCCCAATTAAAAACAATAGTTCACAACCCAATTCTTGATGGGTATAACTATCCTCTTTTATTATTCTAGTACAACACCTTAAACTATTGTTCTTTTCTTAGGTTTGCGGTCAACCCAATCCACTATATGTATCTCAGTGAACATCCTCATATGGGCCTAGCTCGAGGGCTCATGACTTCCCTCTCCCTAGTATACTATCCTCTTGGGCCGTCACCCATAATCGATATAATTTATATATCATACCCGCATTGGGCCGTCTCCTATACTCGATATAATTTTTATATCGAAACATAATTCATTCTATGACAAGTTATAATACCATATTATCATAAGTATGAAATCCTGAAATAAGTCCAATCAACATTTAATTTATAAAACATTTGGTTCCCACACGTACTCTAGGTTTTACGGTTTTTCGAAATATATATAACTTTAACCGTTTAATTCAAAACAACTTTGAACATGCATCAAAACAATAACAATGTCAATCCATAATCATCACAATTGGTTGGGAAGACGATTAAAGGACGTTCGGAGTCGAAAGGAGCGTCGAAACGAAGAATCGGGACCCGGGAATAAACTTCGCTCGTTTTCGTTTCGTTTCGCTCTCTATTCGTATCCAAACCGTGTTCCAATCCAATTCCAACTTACAAACAGAAAATATAATACTCAATTCCAGTCCAAACAACATCAATCACAAGCAATTACATCAAGTAATTCGTTCCGAGATTTGTAATGACACAAACCGACATTTCTACACACAGGATAAGTGCAGAGTTTCCTACAGCAGGGCACCTACTTCCACAAATTATTTAAAATAGCAAACAACATCCGATTTCAACAAATGACCACTCATTGGAAATATCTCGAAGTCACCGTTGTTGTTCCGCCAAAGAGATGGATCATCGCCAAAGAGATCGGTTTTCGGCTGCTTTGTTGGTGTTGAAGACATGAAACATCCCCTGCGAAGTGGACAAAGCCTCCTCCTAATTTCCTGAAGTGCAATATTGATGCTGCCTTTGATTCTAATGGCAACCGGATTGGAATTGGGATGTGTGCTCGCAATGAGCATGGTCATTTTGTGGCTGCCAAGATGCATGTTTTCGCCCCTCTTTTGGATGTCTACATTGTTGATGCCGTTGGCTTGTTAGTGGCTATTGACTGGATGCGGAAACTTCGCTACCGGAATGTTATCTTTGAGCTGGACGCCAAGATCGTAGTTGATGATTTCAATAAAGCTCCCACCATTACTTCAGATTATGGTTGCATTTTGTACTCTTGTAGGGAGGCTTTTAGTTTTTTTACTGTAAACTCTCATGTGGAGTTCTCTAGGAGAGCGGCTAACAAGGTGGCTCATACCTTAGCGGGAGTAGCCTTGTTGTCAGCCACTTCTCAGACTTTATATGATATCCCAACATGTATTACTGCTACTATTATGAATGAAATGGAGTAGATTTTTTGCGTCAAAAAAATGTTTAATTATTAAAAAAAAATTAATTAATATTTTGTTGTTTAAATGGATAATTTTATCGTTATCACTTATGTTACCCTTCTATACTCGTTCATACACGTATGATACAACTAATGTATAATCCTTATCCAAATAATACTATTAATTTTAATTGTTTCTTTTCTTCCTTCGTAAAATTTCCTTCCTAACAAAATATGAATTACCTAAAATATTTTTCATTCATGAATTACCTAAAATATTTTTCATTCATCTCCTTTCGCTTCAATCTAAACATATAGCACGTTGTCTTCTATCTATATAAACTGTAAGCACAAGAGAATTCTTAATTAAATTGTAATATTTATACCAAAGTTAATAATATTTTCTTTGTTTTGATAAAATCAATTCAATTGTTTTCTTGCATAGTGATGGAAGCAATGTCAATTGAAGATGAAGATGAAGATGAAAATATTCTCATGAAAGTAATGATAATCTCAAAATCAAATCAACAAAGTACCAAAGGTATCCCACAACAATTGTTTCTCAACTTGATTTATATGCATTAGTTTGTTCATATATATGAGTTAGTTATTTACAAGATATTGAATTTTGATTGTTTGTGTGACCCATGACTGTGTGTGGAAAAGGATTCGTGCAATTCAAATTAGGTAGTTGCAACGTATGAGGAAAGCCATAATCACCAAGATCAAAGAAATCTCAAACAAACACAAATGATGATGGTGGTCTTGGAGATCAATATCTACATCTCACCCTGATACAAACCATCAATATCTATGTTCTTATCAGGAATGGATGGGATTTATTAACTGGAGAAACCTCCAAAAATGTTCACTTGAAGGATCATCCACCTGGTCTTCTTCCACATACTTGTAAATTCCTAATTCTATATTGGATTGAAAGCTATTTGTTACGCTAACCCTAAAATTGGATCTATTGCCCGAAATATTCCTAAATTTCGAATTGCACTATAATTTTTCTCAGCTAGCTGCACTTGAGTCCAATGGGTACAATATTCTAGTTATTTCTTAAACAACAAAAGTTGTAGGTGTCGGTGCTCATATTAATCATCCAAATTTATTTTATAAGAAAAATTGGATGGATTGTCCACCTGGTTCATTTGTATTGAAGGTCGTAATTCTGTTTTTAAGATTTTTGATTGGTGGCGAGATTCTATTGTATGTTCGAATTCAGTGTAATTGATTATTGGCGTAGCTTTTTCTAGGGAACTCTTTTTCCACTTTGGATCTTTTTCCCTTGAGATTTTGACCCTAAGAGGTTTTAATGAGGCTCATTGTATATGTAATAACACTCAATTATATATATTAATCATCCCCACCACAGCGCACCTTCAGCATCATAGAGATTCTCAATTTATTAACATGATATACAAATTTATTTATATATTTTAATATGATAGCAATGGAACAATTCAATTTTGTTATCCTGGATGATAGCAGCAAAAAGAAAAAATAGTTACATCTTACTAGATCATAGCAGCAAAGTCCATCTGCCACATATATACAATATTTTGTTACATACTTCAATTGTCCTGTACTCCCTCCGTCTCTTATATGACGATCTAGCCAAAAAAATAATTCCCATATTATATGACGTCTTACAATAACAATAAAGCATTAATTTTTATTTTCCAATCATACCCTTAATTATTTAATTATCTCTCTTCTTCAAATTCGATTATTTTATCTTCTTTGTATCATTAATGAAGAGTAATTTTGTAAAGTAACTCGTAATTTATATTTCCCATGCAAAATTAACTAGCTTTCTTAATTTGTGTGAATTCGCCCAAACATCATATAGAAGATAGTAAAGAAGTAATATAATAATTCTATTGTCTTTCAATTAGTATTTGAATTTAATGATAGAAATAGAAGTAATCGTAAATTATTTTTGTATCGGTTGTATATTATTCTGTATTAATTAGATATTAGATATTAGATATTATTGTATATTAAGTAGGTTCCTAATTACTTGTGCGAGATGTATTCGCGAAAATGTTGTTTTGGTGCCCACATCCTTGATAAAGGTCGGTTCCAACTAGTTCGGCTTTGGGCTTGTCAAGTTTAGGCTACTCCGGAGGATGTCCTTGGCTTGAAGCCGTTGTTGAGATTTCCCTAGCAGGCCATGATATCCCTCCCTACAGGCTAAGTCACCCCTGCAGGCAAGAAACACTACAAGAATTACGTGAATTACTGGCGGAACATTTTTGGTGGATTCAGTCCGCCAGTAGGTTTTCTGGCGGATATTGGCGTTTTCTGGCGGATTTAGTCTGCCAGTACGTACGTTTCTGGCGGATCCTATAACATTTCTGGCGAATCCAATACCAAGATGTTTATCGCGGAATTCTTGGCGGATTTTCGCGCAAGTAGATTTGGCGAAATTACTGGCGGAAATTTCCGCCAAGAACTCGTGACATTAGCGGATTTTCCACCGAATTATCGATGGAATTATCGCGTAAATTTCCGCCGCCATCGGCAGAAAATCCGCCAAGATGATACCGGCCGAATTAACTGCGTTGTTGACTATAACTTCTCTCTCTTCCTCGATTTTTTCCTGCATTCTTTCATCTCTTCTCTCTTCATCTCCTTTTCTCTTCTCTCTTCTCCCTTCAAAATTGTTCATAACTTCTCTCTTCCTAAAATCGTTTCAAAACCCAAAATCATCACTTCTCGTTTCCGACTTGGTCTGCGGTTGGAGTGCACTGGTTTGTTGCCACAGTGTTGAACCGAGTTCGCAAATAAGCAACGGGTTCATAATTTGATTGAAAATCAGAAAACCGGAAAAGAAAAACACAACTTCTATTACAAACCAAAGTCCAAAAAAACACAAAAAAGTTACAACACCATAGTCATTCTTTCATAGAAAATACTCAGATCTGAGAAAAATGAGGAAAATCCGATAAGAGAAGAGCAAGAGGTGGTTATGGGTCTCCTTCCTCTGGTTTTGAAGAAATGTGCATGAACAATATATAGATGGGTAATTTTTTGTGGCCCCCTTTGGTTGAGAAGAAGACTATCGCTTGTCTAATGGAGAAGAAGACTATGGTTGAAGAATAATGGAGAAACTTGTAGCTACTACAGTAGTAGTAGTTAAAAAAATTAAATAATTTTTAAAAAAAAAAATAAACTAATTTAAAATCATTTTTAAAAAAAAAACGCATTAAAAATACTTTTTTTAAAAAAAAATTAAATACATTACTGGCGGATTTTGGTTGCTTACTGGCGGAATTTCGCCAAGAATTATCGGGCATTAATTCACAAGAATCCGCCAAGAATGGTTAGTCATGCGAGCGTTTCTCGGGCGCATTCGTGATGAATCCGCCAAGAATGTCCTTTTTCCGCAGATTTCTAGCATTCGGGGATTGTGTCCGCCAGTAATAACCAAATTTCTTGTAGTTAAAGTCCCTCCCTGCAGGCTATGTAATTCCTGCTGGCAAGGGTATGTCTCAGACTATGGAGCCGATACCTTTGTCTTTCCCACTCTTAAGGGGTTCTCAAAACATGTGGAAACGACAATCAACAAGTGAAAAAGACTATAATTGCAAAATTAACTACAGGTTAGTCATTCTTATCGAGCTTTTACGTTTTGCATGTGTGTTCATACAATGAATTTTCTCAACTTGGTCGCGTTCTAGGTCAAGGTCCTGGTGATCAGCTCCCTACTCATAGTCAGGAGTCTCTTCTTTCTTTTTCACATACTGGGCGAGCTTCCCTTGGCGAATGAGTTCTTCAATATCGTCTCTTAGGGTGTTGCATTTGTTGATGTTGTGCCCAAAACTTATGTCCGGCCTTCCCCTGGCACCCTCAGCTCGGGCTCGATCCTCGCATGGTTCCCTAAGCTCGAGCTCTCTTTCTGCCCTTGGCTCGGCAATGGCCCTATAAGCCAGCTGGTCCTCTTCATAGTCCATGTGTTTCTGGGATCACTGAAGGAATTCTCCCAAGTTGTAGGATTTGTTGACCCCGATCTCTATTTGGAATAAGCTTCCTTTACGAAGGTCATCCTGCATCCCAAAAAGCCTCCTCTTGTCTTCAAGGTTCCTAACATTTGTAGCTTCCTTGTTGAACATCTCTAGATATTCCCTAAGTGTTTCTTTCTCTCCCTGCCTGATCTCCCTAAGAACCTCCTTGGACTTGGGCTTCAAGCGGGAGGCGGCAAAATGAGCCGCCAACATCTGCGCTAGCTGATCCCAGGATGAGACCGATTTTTGCTTCAATTCTTGGAACCAAGCTAGTGCCAATTTTTCGAGGGTGAATGGGAAGATCTTACAGCAAATGGGCTCTCTCGCTCCCTGGTAGCGCAGCATGAGACTGAAGTAGGCCAACTGGCTGTCAGGATCTCTAGTCCCA
Organism: Oxytropis ochrocephala; assembly: GCA_020916435.1. Lineage (NCBI taxonomy): Eukaryota > Viridiplantae > Streptophyta > Magnoliopsida > Fabales > Fabaceae > Oxytropis > Oxytropis ochrocephala. Next base: position 52,380,065 of record CM037088.1, read on the forward strand.
ACATAAATTTTCAAGGCGGGGGGTTTTTCCCATGCCTCCGGAATCAGATAATAATTGATCTTCCTTGATAAAGGTCTATCATAAGAGGTCCCTGGGTAGTAATGAGGTGACCTGTCTCCTAGGGTATCTTCTAGATCTGGATCTCACTCGATGTCGCTTGTGAGACCTTTCTCGGCTTCAAGACCTCTGGCATGAGGCAGAGGATGCGAGTTATGAGCTTCTAGAATGAAATTCCTCGTGCCAGTAGGTGCTGTTAGCTGAAGTTGGAGGAGTTCTCGAGGGAGAGCCCGCCCTTTGGCGCCTACTGCGTTAGGGGGAAGACCGATGACTGCGTCTTTGTCGAGGCGGAGACTGATGGTTCAACTTTCGCCGAGGTGAGGACCTATTGCACTTGGAATCCACAATCCTCGGGGAAGGAGTGCCCTATTGGAGACAAGGCTGGACAAGGTGTTAGCTCTAGCGGAACATATTAATTTGGTTTCCTGATTAGGAGGTCTTCGTCAGAGAAGAACAGTGGTTATCTAGATGAAGTCGCACAAAGTTGGAACCCGTGGTCAGATTAGCAATCTCTTTCAATTTTCTCTCCAACGTGTGTTTCGAAGAGAATGAGAGAATGCTCCCGCTGTGGTCGCCAATGTTCAGGACCTAGATCTCGGATGAAGATTAGACCCGGGGTATTTGGAGATGTTCTTCGGATGGTTGAAGAAGTAGTTTGGACGCGACGAGGTGGTTGCCTAAGTAGCTTGCCTTGAGCTCGCCAGGGGCAGTACCTGCTAATCTCACCACGGGTTCCAACTTTATAAAACGACGATGTCGATATGTTCTGTTGGATGCGGCGCTTTAATCCGGACCTTTAATCTAAGGTAATGGTTTTTAATTTTAATGTACACTGTTTCTTTCGTACTTTCGTTCATAAAAAAACTCACTAGTAGAACTATCTAAATTAGTGAAAAAAGTAGAGATAGAAAAATTGAAATATATCAATAATTCTGACATCACAAAATTTAGCGACGAAATTTGGGATGAATTTCACATTTTTGTCACAAATTTTCTCTCTGTAATTTACGGACGTCACCAACTTTCTTTCATTCATCTCCCTTCCGCAATCTAAATATAAATTTTTCTATCTCTTTTAAACAGAGATGCATTTCAGTAAAATTTTAGATTTAAAGGTTTATTTCTTAAAAAAAATTATTAATCAATATTTTGTTGTTTAAATGGATAATTTAATCGTTATCCTATACTCGTTCATACACGTATGCTACAACTAATGTATAATCCTTATCCAAATAATACTATTAATTTTAATTGTTTCTTTTCTTCCTTCGTAAAATTTCCTTCCTAACAAAATATGAATTACCTTAAATATTTTTCACTCATCTCCTTTCGCCTCAGACAAACACAAATGATGATGGTGGTCGTGGATTCCAAAAATGTTCACTTGAAGGATCATCCACCTGGTCTTCTTTCACATACTTGTAAATGCCTAATTCTCTATTGGATCAAAAGCTATTTATTACGCTAACCCTAAAATCTATTGCCCGAAATATTCCTAAATTTCGAATTGCACTATAATTTTTCTCAGCTAGCTGCACTTGAGTCCAATGAGTACAATATTCTAGTTATTTCTTCAACAACACAAGTTGTAGGTGTCGGTGCTCATATGAATCATCCAAACTTATTTTATAAGCAAAATTGGAAGGATCGCCCACCAGTTCGTTATTATTGAAGGTCGTAATTGCTTTTTAAGATTTTTGATTGGTGGCGAGATTCTATTGTATGTTTGAATTAAATGTAATTGATTACTGGACTAGCTTTTTCTGAGGTACACTTTTTCCACCTTGAATCTTTTTCCCTTGCGGTTTTGGCCCTAAGAGGTTTTAATGAAGCTAATTATATATGTAAGGTCGGGTACCCCTAACACTCAATTTTATATATTAATCATCCCCACCACAGCGCACCTTCAACATCATAGAGATTCTCAATTTATTAACATGATATACAAATTTATCTTGTACTTTATTTATAGATTTTAATACCATAGCAATGGAACAATTAAATTTTGTTATCAATCAAAGTGAAAGGAGCACATTCAGCAAAAAGAAAAAAGAGAGAGAGCTACATCTTACTAGATGATAGCAGCAAAGTCGATCTGTATATATACAATATTTTGTTACATAGTTCATTTGTCACGTACTCCCTCCGTCTCTTATTATATGATAGTCTAGCAACAAAAAAATTCCTATATTATTTGACGTCTTACAATAACAATAAAGTATTAATTTTTATTTTCCAATCATACCTTTAATTATTTAATTATCTCTCTTCTTCAAATTCGATTATTTTATCTTCTCTGTGTCATTAATGAAGGGTATTTTTGTAAAGTAACTCGTAATTTATCTTTCCCATACAAAATTAACTATTTTTCTTAATTTGTGTGAATTCGCCAGAACATCATTTAAAAGATAGTAAAGAAGTAATTAATATAATAATTCTATTTTCTTTCAATTAGTATTTGAATTTAATGATAGAAATAGAAGTAATCGTAAATTATATGTGTTAGTTTCATATTATTTTGTATTAATTAGATATTAAATATTAGATATTATTGTATATTAAGTAGGTTCCTAATTAGTTGTCCGCGATATATTCGCGAAACCGTCATCTTGGTGCCCACATCCTCGATGAAGGTCAGTTCCAACTAGTTCGGCTTTGGGCTTATCAAGTTGAGGCTACTCCGGAGGATGTCCTTGGCTTGAAGTCGTTGTTGAGATTGCCCTAACAGGCCGAGAAATCCCTCCCTACAGGCTATGTCACCCCTGCAAGCTAGAAAGTTCCTCCTTGCAGGCTATGTAATTCTTGCCGGCAAGGGTAAGTGTCAGACTATGTAGCCAATTCCTTTGTCTTTCCCAAGACTATGAGAGCCCGACCTTTTGCGCCTACTGCGTTGGTGGGGAAGACCGATGACTGCGTCTTTGTCAAGGCGGAGACCGATGGTTGAGCTTTCACCGAGGTGGGGATCTAGCTATCGCACTTGGAATTCACAGTCCTCAGGGAAGGAGTGCCCTATTGGAGACGAGGTTGGACAGGCAAGGAGTTAGCTCTAGCAAACACCACTTGCTTTCCCACTTGAGTGATATGTGCTTCTTCTTCTTCCATCGCCTCGTTGCGGGTCTTCAGGAGGTCTACGATCCTCTGGATAGTTGCATTATCCTCTTGGCAAACGAGCTCCTGGACCTGAGGCAGCTTTGGATCCGGGACCTCGATGGCATCATTAGGCATGGTAACAACCACACCTTAAAGATGCTTTGGACCCAAGGTCTGCCTCTGAGTGCCATTGGAATGTAGAAGAAAGTTCAAAGAGTAGTGATGAGGTGAAATATTGATAAGTCCCACTATGATCACCAATGTTCTGTACCTTGAAGTGTTGTAGAGACTATAGCTGGTTGGTCCTCCTGCTGTCCAAGTCGCGTTCAAAGTGATCCCTTGGAAGTACCTGCGAAGCCACTCCAATGCTCAAGTCAGTATTGAGAATAGCTAAGTGTTGCAGGAAAGGATAGACTATGTACCTTTTGTGGCTATACGAGCCAATATTTATAGTGATCCATGCCAGCTTTGAGTCGTTGGATCGATCGGACGCATCTGAGTTGTTGATGCATGATAAAGAGGGCTTTGGATATGGATCCTAGCCATTGAGTTGACCCATGTCTAGTTCGCTTAGTGGGCGTCGTATCTCTCGTCGAGAAGAAGAAGAACTATAAGGCCTGGAGCTCCTTACTGATACTATAAACTCATTATATCAAAATAAGAGTTGCTTAATATACTAGTTGGCTTAAAAATATAAAAATTGTTCATATAATTTTTTTAAATATGTTTGCGTCAAAAAAAAAATATGTTAAGAAGTAACGTCGTTTATTTAAAAACTTGTGAATGTAAGATAGTTCCTTGATCACCCAAAATACCAAACACGAATGTAGAGTATAATTTTCAAATCAATTTGTACATATCCTCAGTGTTACCCAAAATACAATATAGTTTATGACATCCTCACAAAAATTAAATACATAAGTACTTGTAATTACATTACTGAGAACAAATCTCCCTAATTTAAATAACCGATACTAATAGTATGTTTTCAAGACATAAAAAACCCCAAAAAAACGTCATTTAGCATCGGTTTTTTGAAAATCCGATGCTAAAAGTCACATTTAGTATCGGTTATTTAACCGATAATAAATGTCAGACATTTAGTATCGGTCGAATTAGCATCAACAGATAACCGATGCTAAATGTGCAAAATAACCGATACTAAATGTCTTTTCTGCACTAGTAAATCTGAAACCACAAAACATGAAGGGTGAGATTTCAAAGAGATCTCAGTTAATTCCAATCACACACCTTACCATTAACTCTTAAAGTTTCTTTTACTGTCTTTTAATTACATTACTGAGAACAAATCTCCCTAATACTGCAGTCTTATATATGATTAATGCTACAAACGTCTCGTTTGGGAGCCCGCAACCAACATTTAGTTGAGAAAAACTTTAGGGCCTTGAGTTTAGGTACATGACACCCCTCCCAAGTACATTCCATAGTCCTTTAATTCATTTACGATATTTTATTTGCCACAATGAGGCCTTTCTTTCAACTTATCATCCAAGTTAGCAGTTCTCTCTCAATAGTTAGTAGAATCTACATATCAATCTCTATCACAACTCTCATTCAACAATAAAGATAATACAATTCTATTCATAACGCCATCAAGCACGCCATGCATTAGGGGTTAGAATAGAGTAGGAATACTTTTAATATCAAGATATAAACACAATTTAATTGTTTGTTTGTCAAGTCTCTTATGGATTATGCAATGGTATAAAAGACACTGTAAGACATATTATAAGGGAAGCTAAGTTACTCGAAAACGTTAAGATGTGATTCCGGTTTCAAAGAAAGTTTTGTAAATTGTAATTTAACGAGTATTTGATAATCTTATTTTAGAAAGGAAGTCTTACTAGATTTGTTTCTCTTCACTTTAGGCACATATTTTAGTGGTTTCGATTGAGTATTGATAGAGAAATTTTGGTTACAAGTTACATGTAGTATTTTAAAACCCAAATCGGAATATGTTCATGATATTGCTTAACATGTTTTTCCTAGAACTCATTTTTAAATGATTGTCGTTCCATTGGAAACTAGACTCATTTTTCTTCAGATTGAGCACAAAATTATTGTTGTTTGACTAAGTTTTAACGTCTCAAAGTATGTTACAATTTAGGTAACTTAAACTATCATGTTTTTAAAACTGTGTGTATCGTTTTATCAAATTGTACTTGTAGGGTCATTATTAAGTGAAATAAAAATTACTTTCATAAACTAGATACTCTAAGCCTTCCCAAGAGTGGTTGTTTGCTCAATCTCGTTATTGTTTGATATTTTTATTTAAATCATCGAAATTGACGTTTAAATGCTGAAAATTCTGCACAATGAGTATTTTTTTATGCTTGAGTGATGTCTCTTTTATTGATTCAGTTCTTCATACTGGTTAAACTTTGTTGTTGTTAACCTTTTTGATTGTCGTTCTGTTTGTGTGATGAGGAGGAATGGAACAAAAGGTGTAATCTCTCGCTTAAAATAATAAATCTCACAGGCAATGCTTTTAATTTTAATGTACACCGTTTCATTCCTTACAAAACTCGCCACTAGAAAAAAGCTAAACTAGTGGAAAAATGTAGAGATAGAAAAATTGAAACTTTTCGATAATTCCAGCATCTCAAAATTGAGGGTTGAAGTTCACATTTTTCTGTCACAAATTTTGTAACACCCTAGTATTTCTAAACGATATAAATACCTAAATATATATTTTAGCATACATTAGAGTATAAAAATTTCTGTTTTATATATTGAACCAAACTAAACTATTTGAATTCTAAATCAAGAGTTAACCACATAAGTACTTATCAAATAACACATAACTCAAGTACTTAAGACATAACCAGTCTAACTGTTCAATATCCAAAAACAAAGGAAGTACGGAAGCGGTTTATACAACTTCACAACAAAGAAAGTTACATAATCCAAACAGAAATAACAAGGGAAACTAATATATATAGCTCCATAAACACGCCACTTAGCCTTCTTGGTCCAAACCGTGTTCCAATCCAATTCCAACTTACAAACAGAAAATATAATACTCAATTCCAGTCCAAACAACATCAATCACAAGCAATTACATCAAGTAGTTCATTCCGAGATTTGTAATGACACAAACCGACAATTCAACACACAACATGAGTGCAGTGTTTCCTACAACAGGGCACCTACTTCCACAAATTATTTAAAATAGCAAACGATATCGGATTTCAACAAACGACCACTCATTGGAAATATCTCTGAGTCTAGTTTCTACATATGATTTTCTTTTTTCAAAATAAGCATCCAGTTGATATAGGTTTTCAAAATACTACACTAAGCTACCAAAATTAGACAGAACTTTTTGGTCAACTTGCAACCCAATTTTCTTCCTCATTTCTTAATTAATTTAGTGAAACCAGTGCCTATTTGGTAGGAAATTGAGTCTACTTTCCAATGAAACAAAAACCAATTCAAAACATTTTCTGTACAGAAAGTTATGGAAAATTTACAAGAAGTACTGCCATACGGGTTTAACAATAGTTTATAAAATTTTACGGTTTTCGACTCAAAATTTTTTGAAACAAAATGCACCACATGACCAGCAAACCAAAATGTAAAATCAAAATATAAAAACCTAAACGTGAGTAAAACTCACCTAACGTGATGAAAATCACGCAAAACCTGAGACTTTTCTGAAGCTCACGATCCCGAACTTCCCGAACTCGCTCCGAAACTTCATGAACTAAGCTCTAAACACCTCCATGACTTCTAATTCGAACACCCTGTTATCCCGAACTGAAACAAACCCTAGAAATACTCTGGATTCACGAATTGAACTTGAATGTATCTACTAAAACTTCATCTAAACTCTGAATTGATGATTGGGTCATATATCCTAAAGAAGCTTCACCCCTTTCACTCCAAACTCGATGGAAAGAATAGGGAGGGGTTGACCAATCTAGCTTGATTCACTTGGTGTAAGTGAGATCAAAAGAAAGAGGATTTCAAGCTCCCTCTTGGGTGGTATTTTTACTCACATGCAAAGAGGATTTCAAGCTCCCTCTTCCATTCTCCCTCTCGTCACCTTCTCTCATTCTCTCGTTGCTTCTCCCTTTTTCTTTTCTTTCCCACAACAAGACAACTTAAATGTGTGTGAGAATGTGTTTTGTGAATAAGTGAGAGTGATTGAGTGCTCAGCTGAGGGGGTTTTATTCTTAAAGAAAATGAAATGACCCATATGCCCTTTGTCTCTCATTCCCACTTAAATTCAAGTTCTTATCAATCAAGCAATCATCAATTCATATAATTTAGCAAATTAGCTACCATTCCCATGATTCTATCATGTTTAGAACTCAATCTATTATTCCACAAAATAATAAATCTTCAATATGAGGTGAAATGACGATTTTACCCTTGCTCTTAATTCTCTATATAAAACCTAATTTCTACCCAACCAAGCACATAACAATTCATACAATTCCATCAATTAAGCATTTAAATCATATACTCTAGCAATTATAAATTTCTTTGCCTACAACCTCGTATCCGTGACGTGACTTTTTATTTACTCGAATAATAATTCACTTGTTAATTTCTTAATTCGAAATTAACGAAATTAGGGATGTTACAAATTTTCTCCCTCTAATTTTATTATCTAAAAAATATGATTTACCAAAAATATTTCATTCATCTCCCTTTTCCTAATAATGTATATTTTCCCGTCTCTTTCAAAAAGATATGTAGTTTAGAAAGTAAAATTAAAGATTAAAATGATTAATTATTAGAAAAAAATAATTATTTCGTAAAGTTTCCTTCCTAAGAAAGTAAGATTTACTAAAAATATTTTTAATTCATCTCCTTTAGCCCGAATCTAAACATATTTTAAGTTGTCTTTTATGCATATAAACTGTTTAGCACAATAGATTTCTTAAACAAATTGTAAAGTATATACCAAAGTTAATGCGATTTTCGTCTTTTTGATAAAATCAAATGTTTTCTTGCATGGTGGTGGAAGCATTGCCGACTGAAGATGAAGATGAAAATACTCTCACAAAAGTAATGATAATCTTAAAATCAAATCAACGAAGTACCAGAGGTATCACACAACACTAGTTTCTCAACTTGATTTATATGCATTAGTTTATCTATACCAAGTTAAAATTCTTACATAGATATAGATGAATTATTTATTTTCAAGAAATTAAATTTTTTATGTTTGTGTGACTCTGACTTTGCGTGGAAAAGGATCCGTGCAATTCATTCCATGTTGAATTTTAACACATTTTTTCCTTACTCCCGAAACGGTTGATGAGATGGTTGCCAATCTTAGGTGTTTCCTGTTTATTGTGAAAGCTAGGAGATGAATCTATGATTCATTCACTGGTCAATAATTGCCTTTCTTCTATTTGATAAATGATCTAAATGAAATGTACTTGTTTTATAGGTGAAAGAGTATTGATTTAATCAACGACTTCGATCGCTTCTTGTCTGATTATGCAGTACCAGTAAGTCAATTGATGAAATGAAAAGAAGAAAAAATATTTTTGTTTCATACTTTCATTTTACTCTTTATTGTTTTTTTTTTTTTTACTTATTTTGATCTGATTTTTTTCACTATGAAGAAACAAAATTGGACAATGCAACTGTTAGCTGTATCCTGCTTATCTCTCTTGCAGCTAAGTTAGAGGAAACTGTGATTCCTCAATCTCTTGATTTGCAGGTGAATAAATTATTTCAATTTAATGTTTAGTAGTTTTGGACATTTTCGAATCAAATAAATATATGTCTTTGATTTTTGAATGTTGGTTGGTGATCATTATTTTCAGGTTGGTCCAACTAAGTTTGTATCAGCCTATACACTCAGATCCTTTTGCATCTGGCTATGTGGATTTATATGCAAATAAAAGATTGTTTCCATTCCCTTAAATGTTGCGATTGTCCATTTATGCTAGTTGTTGTGAATGAAAAGGATGCAAATGATCTATGTTAATGCTAGCTGGTAAAATTTCTTTGATTGTAAGACTTAGTATCTGTTAATGCTTTGGGCGGAATTCTTTTTGAATATTCGTGCAGAGTAAATTGATACACTATTTTAGATTTATTAGTGTAATATTGTGTTTCTGAAACATTTTCAATCAAAACTGGTAAAGTAGGAAAGGGATCCCCTAAAATGTGTTATGGTGGATACCACATTTTGAACAAACATTGTTGTTCTTTTGCTTTCTAAATGTAAGATATTAATTTTAATGGAATTCGAAGTATTTTGATAAATTTATAATGTGTTGCTGTCTGGAATGATCTGTATAACAGATATTCTAATAAATTTGTCGACTAGGGCGGATTAAAAGTAATAATAATAAAACAAACAAAAACAAGACATTTTGCATCGGTTGTTTAAATAACCGATACTAAATGTTACAAAAAATGGACATTTTGCATCGGTGTCCAGTACTTTCTCCCTAAACACCAACAAAAAAAATCGTTCCAGGTTCTTCCACTCTCTCCCAAAACAAAACCGTAACATTTTTGAATCAAAGAGGACATTATGATTTGTTTGTTGTTTCTCTCTTCCATTCCAATTTTCATGCTTGTTCGTTCTGTTTCCTCGAGAAATCCATTCGCATCTAATCAAAGTGAAAGATGATCTCGCCTCTCTTTTCTCTCTCTCTCTCTCTCTCTCTCTCTATCTCTCTCTCTCTCTCCCTCCCTCTCTCCATTTGCATCTGTTCTTCCATTTACGATGGTGTTCTGGAGTGGACTCAAGGCCCAATACAGTCCAATAGGCGTAGTATGGCCCAATACTATAGCTATAAATACAGCACGAATCCCAAGAAATGAGGTACGTCATTATTACTTGTTTGGTCCTATTCACTGTTCACTACTGACTTGAGCGTCGGAGTTCTTTCGCAGGTACCACCCGCGGGCGACCCAAACTCAAGGACATCAGTGCAACCAACGACCGAACTGAAGGACTACATCAGCATCTAACCCCTATTGGTCAAAGTACGATTATTTGGCGACCACAGTGGGAGGCCCGAGCGCTATCCTACTTTCTTCATGGCACCGAGGAAGCACGCAACGCGGGCTTCATCGCAAATCAACCCCTCAGGGCAGAACACCCTTCCGCAGCAAACCCCAGAGGGCGTACCACAAACTATTCACGAATCGCAAGATAATCCTCGCCAAGAGCCATCAGTTCAAGGCGGCCGAGGACCAGTCTTACAGCAGATACAGCAGCCGACTCAACACAGCAGTTACCGGCCGAGCTAGTTGATGTAGGAATTGATGCATCCCTGCCCGAGCATGTGACTCAGGCGTTCTTACAGATTCTTCAAACCAAAAACCAACTCATCGCCGACCGAGACGAGATGATTTCACGTTTTGAAAGAGGGTCAATTCCTGTCCGCCAGCGAGCGGGAAATGAAGGGCCTTCAACTCAAGTACATCCATCCCCTAAAATGTGTTATGGTGTTTAACCACATTTCGAACAAACATTGTTGTTCTTTTACTTTCTAAATGTAAGATATTAATTTTAATGAAATTCGAAGTATTTTGATAAATTTATAATGTGTTGCTGTAATGATCTGTATAACAGATTCTAATAAATTTGTCGACTAGGCGGATTAAAAGTAATAATAATAAAACAAACAAAAACAAGACATTTTGCATCGGTTTTTAAATAACCGATACTAAATGTTACAAAAAATGAACATTTTGCATCGGTGTCCAGTACTTTCTCCCTAAACACCAACAAAAAAAATCGTTCTAGGTTCTTCCACTCTCTCCCAAAACAAAACCGTAACATTTTTGAATCAAAGAGGACACTATGATTTGTTTGTTGTTTCTCTCTTCCATTCCAATTTTCATGCTTGTTCGTTCTGTTTCCTTGAGAAATCCATTCGCATCTAATCAAAGTGAAAGATGATCCCGCCTCTCTTTTCTCTCTCTCTCTCTCTCTCTCTCTCTATTTCTCTCTCTCTCTCCCTCCCTCTCTCCATTTGCATCTGTTCTTCCATTTACGATGGAAAATCTCATTGGGAGTACCTCTCTCTCTCTCTTCCATTTGCGGTGAGTTGAGTTTTACGGTAAGCACTACGCTCTCTCTCTCTCTCTCTCTCTCTCTCTCTCTCTCACTTACTCTATAATATATGTATATATATATATATATATAATTGCAGTGGTGTCTCTATCACTTAGCCTATCAGTAGTGTTCCATCTCCATTTACTCGCCCTTGTCTCTTCTCTGTGTCTGTAATTTTTTCTTTAGTTGTTCAGCTCCTTGTTAATGATGTCGACGTTATAGTTGCGTTCTGAAAGGAAGATTGTGTTGTGTGTTGTTGACGACTTCTTGAAAGGTTAAGCTTTGTGGGGGAGGATATATTCTGTTTATGCAGATTATGTTTTAGGAAATAAATTTTATTTCATGTTGTTTTGAGTTCAACTCCTTAAGAATTTTGAAATTGTGTTTTGAGTTCAGATCTTTTGGGATGTTCAGATTCTCTGAGTTCAACTAATTATTCTGTTTTGTGTTCAATTTCCTTAACTTCTCCTTTGAGTTCAACTTCTCTAGATTTGTTTATGGTGCATTCTGTTATGGTGCTTTCTCTAGCTTATTTGATGGTTATGTGGAAGAAAATGGACTAAACAATAATCAAGTTATTAAACAATTATCAGATTTTTTTATGTTGCCCTTTCTCTTGGCCTACTGTCAAATAATAATAAAATAATTATTAATTCTTTTCATTTTGTTCTCATTCATTTTTATGACATTGCTTTTAAAATGCTATTTAATTTTTTCAGAATGAGTATGAAAGTTGTATTCTTGAAAAGTACTTCCATAGTACATCCTCTCATGCCAGGGCATATGCATACTCCTCACTCTAAAATAATAGAAAAGTACTTAATATAGGGTCCAATAATACTCCAATTTGCATAGCGCGTCCTCTCATTCCAGGACATATGCAACTGCTTGGGCAACCAGTCACATAAACCTGTAGACAATGTAAATACACACAAGAAATGTTGTCCTCAAAAATTAAAAATTTGTAAACAAAGCAATTGCTTCCACTACCAACTTGACAAACATTTAGGATATATATTCCTCCTAAGACTAGTAGATCAAATGAAAATTCAAAGAAACATGGCGGTACATCTAATCAAACTATTAGATCCAATTATGTTTCCTACCCTCATTTTCCTAAACCTCTCTAAATAAGTGAACGTTTTGCAAACTGTTCATGCTTTTTTAACCAGATTCTCGTGACATTAATGGATTCTTTGGATTTTGGTGAAATGTATTTACCTCATCCATAACAAACATTGAACAATCTTTCAGAATGCAAACCCCCTTCTTCGCAAGGTCTAATATTCTTCCTGGTGTTCCAACTAGTAAGTGAACTGGTTGATATAAACGCATTATATCATCCTTCAGGCTAGTACCACCTGATGTAATCAAACCATACTGAATATACATAAGGACGGAAACAGAAGGAACAAAAGGAAAAGGATTGCAAACAATTAAAACTTACTCAAAAGCAATAGCAAATTGCTTCAACACAGAGGATAGAGGAACGAGATCTTTAGTTGTAGCAGCTAGATGATGAATCCGCATCACATGATGTGTTTCATTGGTTTAAAGAGAGTTTTTAAGGGGAAATGGTGATGAATGAATCAAAAGTGTGATGAAAAGATAACAATTTGTGCTATTAGAAATCGATTTGCTATGCAGTGTTTATGCTGGGTTTTGCTGTGTTTTTATGCCCAGGGACTAGGTGGAATTGAAGAACAAAGCAGTGCAGGCAAATGGACTCAACGGTGCAATGTCAGGGAGGAATCCCCGGCAACGGCGCCAAAAACTTGTTAACTTTTCGGCAAGTGTACCGAATCGTTCAAGTAATAAAACCGGTAAGAACCGGATATCGTCCTCAAGGATCGAATTCAATCACTAATTACGTTAACAACTACTAATATGAACCAAATTGAATTAGGTTTTGATTGATATGGTTGAGCTATGAAGCTCGAAGGTAAAACAATAAAATATCTTTTTGAGTTTTTAATAAGAGAAACGAAGAACACGTTATAAAAGATACGATGTAGAAAACGCTAAGGATGAATGCCTTTCGATTTCACACTATTGTCACTGATTTATTTTCAAAAGATAATCTCTCTCATTTGCTATCGAATCCACAATTCTAACCAAGCCCTAATCCCTTAGGTGAATTGTCCTTTGTTGATTCATGAAAACCCTAATTCCTTAGGTGCATCTACTAACAACAAGCATTAACAACAAGGATTCGCAACATACATCAATTCGAGGAATATTCCTAAGCTACAAATTGAAGGAATTGAAATTCAAACATTCCAATAATAAAATTTCCATTTGATCATTGAATAAAGAATTGTTCTATAATTTTCCAATCATAGAAATGTTAAGCACTGAAATTCAATTCACAAATTAAGAGAGACAACATTATGAACATGAACATAAACCAAAGAACAACAGGTTGTACATCAAAATTCATCCATCCCTAACATTGGGGTTTAGTTACACATGATCAAAGAGAAAGGAAAAGGAGAATTACAAGTTGAAGGTGAAGATGAACGCATTAGAATCCTCAATCCTTGTTCCCAAGTCTTGATCCTTCAGCCGCCGTGAGATGGAATGAGTGCTCTTCGCGTGCTAGGGTTCCCAAATCGGCTAGATGCCCCTTGTCCGCCTTACTTTTGACAATCATATCATCAAGGTAGACTTCAACAACCCGACCGATCTGTTTCTGAAATACCTTGTTCATCATCCGCTGGTAGGTGGCGCCCACGTTCTTGAGGCTGAAAGGAATGACCCTATAAATATAATTACCTTGGTCAGTCATGAAAGTCATTTTCTCCTAGTTCGGTGGATACATCGCAATCTGATTGTAGCCAGAGTAGGCGTCTAGGAAAGATAGAAGGCAGAAACCAAAGGCGTTCTCAACGAGTTTATCGACACTGGGGACCGAGAAAGCATCCTTGGAGGATGCTTTGTTGAGGTCGGTGTAGTCTACACACATCCTCCATTTGTCGCTGTTCTTTTTCACCAACACGACGTTGGAAAGCCATGTGGTGTATTTTACTTCACGAAACCTGCTGATATTAGTTCGGCGACGGTCTTAGCTGCGGCCTCGACCTTCTCACCACTCTGTACCCACCTACGTTGGGCAACATACTTGGCGTCGGGATTCATCGACAAGTGGTGGCATGCTACTTCAAGAGAAGTTCCTGGCATGTTGGCAACGAACCAAGCAAAGAGGTTTGCATTTTGACGTAGACATGCAGTCAATCTTTCTTTCACAGCGTCTGTGAGGTTGGCCCCTAACTTCACTGTCTTCATAGGGTCGTCCCTAAGGGGATTTCAAGGAACTCCCTGTGTGGCTCGGGGCGCTTTATCTTTTTCTTGAGCTCTCTAGCTAGCTCATCATCATCCTCGTCTTCAAAACTGTCGTGGTCATAACGAGCGTCAACATCAGAGAGATTCACCTTAATGGCTAAGGGTGGCAACTCAGGGATTTGTTGAAGCTGGCGTCAGGCCCCTTTGAGGGAGAGATAATGGCATCTTTCCGCAGCCTCAAGGTCGGCAGGAATGGTTATGATCACGTCGGTCAAGGAACAAAGTTTCGTATTTAGATGTACCATGGAAGCCACGGCGCTTAGCCTAGCTAGGGTCGACCTTCCTACTATAAACTGATACAGAGATATCAATGGTAAGACTAGGAATTGGGTCTTTATGGTTCTAGAAAGTTTCTTTTGCCCGTAAGTTACCATAACGTCGACGTAACCCAAAGGCCGAGCTTGCTCTTCCCCCAAGCTGGATAAGTCTATCGCGAGGTAGGGACTCAAGTCGGCGAGGGATAATTTGAGCCTGGGGAGAAGGTCCTACAACATAATGTCGGCTGAACTCCCCTGATCGCCAGGGGGCGGTACCTGCTAATCTGACCACACGGGTTCCAACTTTATAGAGCGACGATGTCGATATGTGCTGTTGGATGTGGCGCTTCAATCTGGACCGTTAATCTAAGGTAATGGTTTTAATTTTAATGTACACTGTTTCTTTCGTATTTTCGTTCATAATAAAACTCACTGCTAGAAAAAATCTAAATTAGTGAAAAAAGTAGAGATAGAAAAATTGAAATATGTCAATAATTCTGACATCACAAAATTTAGCGACGAAATTAGGAATTAATTTCACATTTTTGTCACAAATTTTCTCTCTCTAATTTTACGGACGTCACCAACTTTCTTTCATTCATCTCCCTTTGCCTCAATCTAAATATAAATTTTCTCATCTCTTTTAAACCGAGATGCATTTTAGTAAAATTTAAGAGTAAAAAGTTTAATTATTAAAAAAAATTATTAATTAATATTTTGTTGTTTAAATGGATAATTTAATCGTTATCTCTTATGTTAACCTTCTATACTCGTTCATACACGTATGCTACAACTAATGTATAATATTAATCCTTATCCAAATAAAACTATTAATTTTAATTGTTTCTTTTCTTCCTTCGTAAAATTTCCTTCCTAACAAAATATGATTTACCTAAAATATTTTTCATTCATCTCCTTTCGCCTCAATCTAAACATATTGCACATTGTCTTGTATCTATAAAAACGGTAAGCACAAGAGAATTCTTAAACAAATTGTAATGATGAAGATGAAGATGAAGATGAAAATATTCTCATGAAAGTAATGATAATCTCAAAATCAAATCAACAAATTACCAAAGGTATCCTACAACAATTATTTCTCAACTTGATTTATATGCATTAGTTTGTTCATATATATATGAGTTATTTATTTACAAGAGATTGAATTTTGATTGTTTGTGTGACGCATGACTGTGCGTGGAAAAGGATTCGTGCAATTCAAATTAGGTAGTTGCAACGTATGAGGGAAGCCATAATCACCAAGATCAAAGAAATATCAGACAAACACAAATGATGATGGTGGTCGTGGATTCCAAAAATGTTCACTTGAAGGATCATCCACCTGGTCTTCTTTCACATACTTGTAAATGCCTAATTCTTTATTGGATCAAAAGCTATTTATTACGCTAACCCTAAAATCTATTGCCCGAAATATTCCTAAATTTCGAATTGCACTATAATTTTTCTCAGCTAGGTGCACTTGAGTCCAATGAGTACAAAATTCTAGTTAGTTATTCAACAACACAAGTTGTAGGTGTCGGTGCTCATATGAATCATCCAAACTTATTTTATAAGCAAAATTGGAAGGATCGTCCACCTGGTTCGTTATTATTGAAGGTCGTAATTTTGTTTTTAAGATTTTTGATTGGTGGCGAGATTCTATTGTATGTTTGAATTAAATGTAATTGATTATTGGACTAGCTTTTTCTGGGGTACACTTTTTCCACCTTGAATCTTTTTCCCTTGCGGTTTTGGCCCTAAGAGGTTTTAATGAAGCAAATTGTATATGTAAGGTCGGGTACCCCTAACACTCAATTTTATATATTAATCATCCCCACCACAGCGCACCTTCAACATCATAGAGATTCTCAATTTATTAACATGATATACAAATTTATCTTGTACTTTATTTATAGATTTTAATACCATAGCAATGGAACAATTAAATTTTGTTATCAATCAAAGAGAAAGGAGCACATTCAGCAAAAAGAAAAAAGAGAGAGAGCTACATCTTACTAGATGATAGCAGCAAAGTCGATCTGTATATATACAATATTTTGTTACATACTTCAATTGTCATGTACTCCCTCCGTCTCTTATTATATGATGGTCTAGCAACAAAAAAATTCCTATCATACATTTAATTATTTAATTATCTCTCTTCTTCAAATTCGATTATTTTATCTTCTCTGTGTCATTAATGAAGGGTATTTTTGTAAAGTAACTCGTAATTTATCTTTTCCATGCAAAATTAACTATTTTTCTTAATTTGTGTGAATTCGCCAGAACATCATATAGAAGATAGTAAAGAAGTAATATAATAATTCTGTTGTCTTTCAATTAGTATTTGAATTTAATGATAGAAATAGAAGTAATCGTAAATTAGTTGTATTAGTTTCATATTATTTTGTATTAATTAGATATTAAATATTAGATATTATTGTATATTATGTAGGTTCCTAATTAGTTGTCCGCGATCATCTTGGAGCCCACATCCTCGATGAAGGTCAGTTCCAACTAGTTCGGCTTTGGGCTTATCAAGTTGAGGCTACTCCGGAGGATGTCCTTGGCTTGAAGTCGTTGTTGAGATTGCCCTAACAGGCCGAGAAATCCCTCCCTACAGGCTATGTCACCCCTGCAAGCTAGAAAGTCCCTCCTTGCAGGCTATGTAATTCTTGCCGGCAAGGGTAAGTGTCAGACTATGTAGCCAATTCCTTTTGTCTTTCTCACTCTTAAGGGGTTCTCAGAACAAGTGAAAATTATAATCAACAAGTGCAAAAGACTATAATTGCAAAATTAAATGAAGTTAGTCATTCATATCGAGCTTTTACGTTTTGCATGTGTGTTCACACAATGAATTTTCTCAACTAGGTCGAGTTCTAGGTCAAGGTCTTGGTGATCGGCTCCCTACTTGGAGTCAGAAGTCTGTTCTTCTTTTTTCACGTCCTGGGCGAGCTTGCCTTCGCGAATTTGTTCTTAAATATCGTCCCTTAGGGTGTTGCATTTGTTGATGTTGTGCCTCTAACTTCTATGATAACGACAGTACTTCTTAGAGGTCCGGCCTTCTCTTTGCACCCTCAGCTCGGGCTTAGTCCTCGTATGGTTCCCTAAGCTCGACCTCTCTTTCTTCCCTTGGCTCGACAATGGCCCTTATGGTGTTGCTCTGATACCAGATGGTGGCAACCTCGGGCAGTATAGGTGATGTCAGCTGAAGTTGGAGGAGTGGTCGAGCGAGAGCCCGACCTTTTGCGCCTACTGCGTTGGTGGGGAAGACCGGTGACTACGTCTTTGTCGAGGTGGAGACCGATGGTTGAGCTTTCACTGAGGTGGGGATCTAGCTATCGCGCTTGGAATTCACAGTCCTCAGGGAAGGAGTGCCCTATTGGAGACGAGGTTGGACAGGCAAGGTGTTAGCTCTAGCAAACACCACTTGCCTTCCCACTTGAGTGATATGTGCTTCTTCTTCTGCCATCGCCTCGTTGCGGGTCTTCAGGAGGTCTACGATCCTCTAGATAGTTGCATTATCCTCTTGGCAAACGAGCTCCTGGACCTGAGGCGGCTTTGGATCCGGGACCTCGATGGCATCATTAGGCATGGTAACAACCACACCTTAAAGATGCTTTGGACCCAAGGTCTGCCTCTGAGTGCCATTGGAATGCAGAAGAAAGTTCAAAGGGTAGTGATGAGGTGAAATATTGATAAGTTCCACTATGATCACCAATGTTCTGTACCTTGCAGTGTTGTAGAGACTATAGCTGGTTGGTGCTCCTGCTGTCCAAGTCGCGTTCAAAGTGATCCCTTGGAAGTACCTGCGAAGCCACTCCAATGCTCAAGTCAGTATTGAGAATAGCTAAGTGTTGCAGGAAAGGATAGACTATGTACCTTTTGTGGCTATGCGAGCCAATATTTATAGGGATCCATGCCAGCTTTGATACGTTGGATCGATCAGACGCATCTGAGTTGTTGATGCATGATAAAGAGGGCTTTGGATATGGATCCTAGCCATTGAGTTGACCCATGTCCAGTTCGCTTAGTGGGCGTCGTATCTCTGTCCAGAAGAAGAACTATAAGGCCTGGAGCTCCTTAGTGATACTATAAACTCATTATATCAAAATAAGAGTTGCTTAATATACTAGTTGGCTTAAAAATATAAAAATTGGTCATATAATTTTTTTAAATATGTTTGCGTCAAAAAAAAATATGTTAAGAAGTAACGTCGTTTATTTAAAAACTTGTGAATGTAAGATAGTTCTTGATCACCCAAAATACCAAACACGAATGTAGAGTATAATTTTCAAATCAATTTGTACATATCCTCAGTAAGTGTTACCCAAAATACAATATAGTTTATGACATCCTCACAAAAATTAAATACATAAGTACTTGTAACATTTTAAAGCCAATAGTATAAACCAATTTATTTTCTTCAAAAACGGTATCATCTTTCTTTTGTTTAAATATTTCAGCATCCTTGCTCTAGTGCAAATATGACTTTAGACAACACCATTTAGCATCGGTTGTTTAAACAGCCGATCCTAAATGTAAACGCGGTGGCAATTTTGAAATTAGATTGAAGTTTTCAATTTTCACGCTTACATTTAGTATCGGTTGTTTAAACAATCGATACTAAATGTGTGTCTCTAACACATTTAGTATCGGGTTTTTAGTCAACTGATACTAAATGTGTGTCTCAAACACATTTAGTATCGGTTGTTATTACACCCGATATTAAAGGTTCCTCTTATTTTTTCCTATTTCTCCTTCACACACGATCTCTCGTTCTCACTTCTCTTCTCTGAACCCTCTCGTTTTCATTTCTCTTCTCTTAACCCTTACTCTCAGATCTTCCATCAGATCCACCTCTTATGATTCTCTCTCTTCTCTCTTCTTCTCACTCTCTAAACTCTCTTCTTCTCTCACTTCTCTCAATTTCCAAACCTTAAACCCCTCATCTTCTTCGCTGAAACCCTAGATTGCTCTGCCACCGCGATGAACAGGGAGAAAAAGGCTCCGCCACCGTGTTATTCTTCCACAGGTAATACTTTGAAATCTATGGATTTTGTTTTGATTTGTGGGTTTTCATTTCTCTCTTCCTAATTTAAGATCTATGGATTTTGTTTTGATTTGTGGGTTTTTATTTGTTGGTTTTCATTTCTGTGTTCCGAATTAAGATATATTGATTTTATTTTGATTTGTGGGTTTTCATTTTACCCCAATGCTTGCTCTTATGGTGATTTCGGGTTCTCTTTTGGTTTTGTTGGGTTAAGTGTATGAAGGTTATTTTTGTTGTTCGAGATCTTCTAGATGCATCTTTCATCAAGTTTCCTCAATCTCAACACAACGACCATTTCTCATTCAACGTCAACATTTTCAGGTTTCAATTTCTTTTATTTTTCTTCCTTTGTATCGCTGTTGTTCTAATAATTTGAACGTTCTTCAACTCTCAACAAATTCAAAGTCAAACGAGAATGCTATGTTTGCCTCTAATAATTAGCTAGTGAACGTAATTGAAATGTTTTGTTGGTGATAGTTGCAACGCAACGCTTTCTATTGTTTATTATATTCATTCATTCATATTAATTTCAGTCAGGGTTTCAAGAGTTATTTGGATGATGATATGTCTGAATGGGAATTTCTTTGAAATGTATCTTAATTGAAACCCGAGGTTTTGTAACAGTCCGTCCACTAGGAATCTAGCAATGAGTTCCTCCTCATGTGATAACAATAGCGGCACAAATGACATTGTCAATGGATTTCATAGAAATGGACATCAAGTATCCAATCATGGTGGTGAGGTGGAAGGTATAATGATTAATGAGACTATTGAACTTACCCCCTTTTAGTGATTTCCATGTTAATTAATCATTTATGTTTGAATATTTTCAGCCAAACATCGATTGATTTTGGTTCAGTGGTTAATTAGTCTTCTTCCTTCATTGAATTTCTCAATAAATGTAACTGATGGTGAATTAAGAGCATGTTTGAGTAATGGTACAGTTTTGTGCCAGATACTGAAAAAACTACGACCTGGTGCTGTCAATTTGGTAAAACTTCTTTCTAACTTTCAATCTACTCAAACTAGGAATTTCCATAGTTTTATTTCAGATATACCTTTCAGTTTGGATTCTCATTTGCAGATCAGTGAAACTGATCATTCTCTGCCATCACTATCAGAGAATATCAAAACCTTTTTGAAAGCTTTGGATGGATTGGGGTTGCCCCGGTTTGAAATATCAGACCTTGAGAGGGTGGGTATAACAGACTTGACTCTAGCTATGTCTATTTTTTGTATCATAGTTTTATTGATAGCATTGTTTTTTATGTTTGAGTTTTGTATCATGCTTCTTGACTCATTAATGTTGGGTTGCCAATGTCTGTATTGTTGTGTAGGGATCTATCAAGCCTGTTGTGGATTGTCTTTTAACACTAAGAGCGAAAAGTTTGCAAAATACTTTGGGAGATAATATGTTTGGAAACAATTCCAACTCAACAAGCCCTCGTGGGAAAATACCTTCCGGCATGATCAAGAGGAACATCATAGGGAAGTACTCTTTTATGAACATAGAGATTTGGCTGCTGATACTACCTCCTATAAATGCAGCAGGGAGGTAATAACCATCTTGATACTGTGTTGTTTTGTCCCATCATTATTAATAGAATATCTGTTGCTAATCCTATTGTTGGTTGTTAATCATATTTATAGGGACATGAGCCACTTTTATTTGTGAATAGATTGCACCAGTTACACATCCTCATTTCCTTCCTAGCAGTCTTTCATGTGCTTTGCAGTACTATCACAATGCTTCTTGGTAGATTAAAGGTCTGCGTGTTCTTTATTTTACTAGTTCAATTTTTTTTCACTCTACGCATTTGTGCATATTAAGAATATATATTGAGTTGAGACTACTATCGCATTTGTGCATTTGAATCTTTTCTCTCATCTGGTTTATGTATTTATTATTACTCCCAGGTTATGGTGGCATTGGTGAGATGCTTCTACTTCTAACTAGCCCTTGATCATCCTCATGTTCTCCTTTGGAATCTATTGTCACTCTACAGTTTGGTGTGTTGGTGTATATGGACATTGTGTTAGTCCTTGCAATAGCTCAAAGACTCAACATGAGCTCTTACTAGTGATCTTGTATAAATTTACTAAGTACTCTAGAATCTAGGTGCTAAGTCTTTCAGTTATAACAATATTTGTAGATTTTTTGTAAGAAACTTGTAGATGTTATAGGATTAATAACTTGTATTGTATGATATTAAATTTCAATAGAATTTGAAGTACTTTTATGAATTTATTACTGTCTGGAAATAACTTTGTATATCAGGATTTTATAAATTGGCAATTGATATCTATTAATAGTGCCAATTAATTTTTTTTTTTAAAAATAGACATTTAGCATCGGTTGTTTGAAACACCCGATGCTAAATATCACTTTTCAAGACATTTAGCATCGGTTGTTTTGAACAGCCGATGCTAAATGTCACTTTTCAGAACATTTAGCATCGGTTATTTGAACAACCGATGCTAAAAGTCACTAAGAATAGACCTTTAGCAACGGTTGTTTAGATGACCGATGCTAAATGTCACAAAAAATGGACCTTTAGCATCGGTTATTTAAATAACCGATACTAATAGTATGTTTTCAAGACATAAAAAACCCCAAAAAAACGTCATTTAGCATCGGTTTTTTGAAAATCCGATGCTAAAAGTCACATTTAGTATCGGTTATTTAACCGATAATAAATGTCAGACATTTAGTATCGGTCGAATTAGCATCAACAGATAACCGATGCTAAATGTGCAAAATAACCGATACTAAATGTCTTTTCTGCACTAGTAAATCTGAAACCACAAAACATGAAGGGTGAGATTTCAAAGAGATCTCAGTTAATTCCAATCACACACCTTACCATTAACTCTTAAAGTTTCTTTTACTGTCTTTTAATTACATTACTGAGAACAAATCTCCCTAATACTGCAGTCTTATATATGATTAATGCTACAAACGTCTCGTTTGGGAGCCCGCAACCAACATTTAGTTGAGAAAAACTTTAGGGCCTTGAGTTTAGGTACATGACACCCCTCCCAAGTACATTCCATAGTCCTTTAATTCATTTACGATATTTTATTTGCCACAATGAGGCCTTTCTTTCAACTTATCATCCAAGTTAGCAGTTCTCTCTCAATAGTTAGTAGAATCTACATATCAATCTCTATCACAACTCTCATTCAACAATAAAGATAATACAATTCTATTCATAACGCCATCAAGCACGCCATGCATTAGGGGTTAGAATAGAGTAGGAATACTTTTAATATCAAGATATAAACACAATTTAATTGTTTGTTTGTCAAGTCTCTTATGGATTATGCAATGGTATAAAAGACACTGTAAGACATATTATAAGGGAAGCTAAGTTACTCGAAAACGTTAAGATGTGATTCCGGTTTCAAAGAAAGTTTTGTAAATTGTAATTTAACGAGTATTTGATAATCTTATTTTAGAAAGGAAGTCTTACTAGATTTGTTTCTCTTCACTTTAGGCACATATTTTAGTGGTTTCGATTGAGTATTGATAGAGAAATTTTTGTTACAAGTTACATGTAGTATTTTAAAACCCGAATCGGAATATGTTCATGATATTGCTTAACATGTTTTTCCTAGAACTCATTTTTAAATGATTGTTGTTCCATTGGAAACTAGACTCATTTTTCTTCAGATTGAGCACAAAATTATTGTTGTTTGACTAAGTTTTAACGTCTCAAAGTATGTTACAATTTAGGTAACTTAAACTATCATGTTTTTAAAACTGTGTGTATCGTTTTATCAAATTGTACTTGTAGGGTCATTATTAAGTGAAATAAAAATTACTTTCATAAACTAGATACTCTAAGCCTTCCCAAGAGTGGTTGTTTGCTCAATCTCGTTATTGTTTGATATTTTTATTTAAATCATCGAAATTGACGTTTAAATGCTGAAAATTCTGCACAATGAGTATTTTTTATGCTTGAGTGATGTCTCTTTTATTGATTCAGTTCTTCATATTGGTTAAACTTTGTTGTTGTTAACCTTTTTGATTGTCGTTCTGTTTGTGTGATGAGGAGGAATGGAACAAAAGGTGTAATCTCTCGCTTAAAATAATAAATCTCACAGGCAATGCTTTTAATTTTAATGTACACTGTTTCATTCCTTACAAAACTCGCCACTAGAAAAAAGCTAAACTAGTGGAAAAATGTAGAGATAGAAAAATTGAAACTTTTCGATAATTCCAGCATCTCAAAATTGAGGGTTGAAGTTCACATTTTTCTGTCACAAATTTTGTAACACCCTAGTATTTCTAAACGATATAAATACCTAAATATATATTTTAGCATACATCAGAGTATAAAAATTTCTGTTTTATATATTGAACCAATCTAAATCAAGAGTTAACCACATAAGTACTTATCAAATAACACATAACTCAAGTACTTAAGACATAACCAGTCTAATTGTTCAATATCCAAAAACAAAGGAAGTACGGAAGCGGTTTATACAACTTCACAACAAAGAAAGTTACATAATCCAAACAGAAATAACAAGGGAAACTAATATATATAGCTCCATAAACACGCCACCTACTCGTGCCGCTTAGCCTTCTTGTTCCAAACCGTGTTCCAATCCAATTCCAACTTACAAACAGAAAATATAATACTCAATTCCAGTCCAAACAACATCAATCACAAGCAATTACATCAAGTAATTCGTTCCGAGATTTGTAATGACACAAACCGACAATTCAACACACAACATGAGTGCAGTGTTTCCTACAACAGGGAACCTACTTCCACAAATTATTTAAAATAGCAAACGATATCGGATTTCAACAAACGACCACTCATTGGAAATATCTCTGAGTCTAGTTTCTACATATGATTTTCTTTTTTCAAAATAAGCATCCAGTTGATACAGGTTTTCAAAATACTACACTAAGCTACCAAAATTAGACAGAACTTTTTGGTCAACTTGCAACCCAATTTTCTTCCTCATTTCTTAATGAATTTAGTGAAACCAGTGCCTATTTGGTAGGAAATTGAGTCTACTTTCCAATGAAACAAAAACCAATTCAAAACATTTTCTGTACAGAAAGTTATGGAAAATTTACAAGAAGTACTGCCATACGGGTTTAACAATAGTTTATAAAATTTTACAGTTTTCGACTCAAAATTTTTCGAAACAAAATGCACCACATGACCAGCAAATCAAAATGTAAAATCAAAATATAAAAACCTAAACGTGAGTAAAACTCACCTAACGTGATGAAAATCACGCAAAACCCGAGACTTTTCCGAAGCTCACGATCCCGAACTTCCCGAACTCGCTCCGAAACTTCATGAACTAAGCTCTAAACACCTCCATGACTTCTAATTCGAACACCCAGTTATCCCGAACTGAAACAAAACCCTAGAAATACTCTGAATTCACGAATTGAACTTGAATGTATCTACTAAAACTTCATCTAAACTCTGAATTGATGATTGGGTCATATATCCTAAAGAAGCTTCACCCCTTTCACTCCAAACTCGATGGAAAGAATAGGGAGGGGTTGACCAATCTAGCTTGATTCACTTGGTGTAAGTGAGATCAAAAGAAAGAGGATTTCAAGCTCCCTCTTGGGTGGTATTTTTACTCACATGCAAAGAGGATTTCAAGCTCCCTCTTCCATTCTCCCTCTCGTCACCTTCTCTCATTCTCTCGTTGCTTCTCCCTTTTTCTTTTCTTTCCCACAACAAGACAACTTAAATGTGTGTGAGAATGTGTTTTGTGAATAAGTGAGAGTGATTGAGTGCTCAGCTGAGGGGGTTTTATTCTTAAAGAAAATGAAATGACCCATATGCCCTCTGTCTCTCATTCCCACTTAAATTCAAGTTCTTATCAATCAAGCAATCATCAATTCATATAATTTAGCAAATTAGCTACCATTCCCATGATTCTATCATGTTTAGAACTCAATCTATTATTCCACCAAATAATAAATCTTCAATATGAGGTGAAATGACGATTTTACCCTTGCTCTTAATTCTCTATATAAAACCTAATTTCTACCCAACCAAGCACATAACAATTCATACAATTCCATCAATTAAGCATTTAAATCATATACTCTAGCAATTATAAACTTCTTTGCCTACAACCTCGTATCCGTGACGTGACTTTTTATTTACTCGAATAATAATTCACTTGTTAATTTCTTAATTCGAAATTAACGAAATTAGGGATGTTACAAATTTTCTCCCTCTAATTTTATTGTCTAAAATATATGATTTACCAAAAATATTTCATTCATCTCCCTTTTCCTAATAATGTATATTTTCCCGTCTCTTTCAAAAAGATATGTAGTTTAGAAAGTAAAATTAAAGATTAAAATGATTAATTATTAGAAAAAAATAATTATTTCGTAAAGTTTCCTTCCTAAGAAAGTAAGATTTACTAAAGATATTTTTAATTCATCTCCTTTAGCCCGAATCTAAACATATTTTAAGTTGTCTTTTATGCATATAAACTGTTTAGCACAATAGATTTCTTAAATAAATTGTAAAGTATATACCAAAGTTAATGAGATTTTCGTCTTTTTGATAAAATCAAATGTTTTCTTGCATGGTGGTGGAAGCATTGCCGATTGAAGATGAAGATGAAAATACTCTCACAAAAGTAATGATAATCTTAAAATCAAATCAACGAAGTACCAGAGGTATCACACAACACTAGTTTCTCAACTTGATTTATATGCATTAGTTTATCTATACCAAGTTAAAATTCTTACATAGATATAGATGAATTATTTATTTTCAAGAAATTAAATTTTTTATGTTTGTGTGACTCTGACTTTGTGTGGAAAAGGATCCGTGCAATTCATTCCATGTTGAATTTTAATTAACACATTTTTTCCTTACTCCCGAAACGGTTGATGAGATGGTTGCCAATCTTAGGTGTTTCCTGTTTATTGTGAAAGCTAGGAGATGAATCTATGATTCATTCACTGGTCAATAATTGCCTTTCTTCTATTTGATAAATGATCTAAATGAAATGTACTTGTTTTATAGGTGAAAGAGTATTGATTTAATCAACGACTTGGATCGCTTCTTGTCTGATTATGCAGTACCAGTAAGTCAATTGATGAAATGAAAAGAAGAAAAAAGATTTTTGTTTCATACTTTCATTTTACTCTTTATTGTTTTTTTTTTACTTATTTTGATCTGATTTTTTTCACTTTGAAGAAACAAAATTGGACAATGCAACTGTTAGCTGTATCCTGCTTATCTCTCTTGCAGCTAAGTTAGAGGAAACTGTGATTCCTCAATCTCTTGATTTGCAGGTGAATAAATTATTTCAATTTAATGTTTAGTAGTTTTGGACATTTTCGAATCAAATAAATATATGTCTTTGATTTTTGAATGTTGGTTGGTGATCATTATTTTCAGGTTGGTCCAACTAAGTTTGTATCAGCCTATACACTCAGATCCTTTTGCATCAGGCTATGTGGATTTATATGCAAATAAAAGATTGTTTCCATTCCCTTAAATGTTGCGATTGTCCATTTATGCTAGTTGTTGTGAATGAAAAGGATGCAAATGATCTATGTTAATGCTAGCTGGTAAAATTTAATTCTTTGATTGTAAGACTTAGTATCTGTTAATGCTTTGGGCGGAATTCTTTTTGAAGATTCGTGCAGAGTAAATTGATACACTATTTTAGATTTATTAGTGTAATTTGTGTTCTTGAAACATTTTCAATCAAAACTGGTAAAGTAGGAAAGGGATCCCCTAAAATGTGTTATGGTTGTTCTTTTGCTTTCTAAATGTAAGATATTAATTTTAATGGAATTCGAAGTATTTTGATAAATTTATAATGTGTTGCTGTCTGGAATGATCTGTATAACAGATTCTAATAAATTTGTCGACTAGGACGGATTAAAAGTAATAATAATAAAACAAACAAAAACAAGACATTTTGCATCGGTTGTTTAAATAACCGATACTAAATGTTACAAAAAATGAACATTTTGCATCGGTGTCCAGTACTTTCTCCCTAAACACCAACAAAAAAATCGCTTCGAGTTCTTCCACTCTCTCCCAAAACAAAACCGTAACATTTTTGAATCAAAGAGGACACTATGATTTGTTTGTTGTTTCTCTCTTCCATTCCAATTTTCATGCTTGTTCGTTCTGTTTCCTCGAGAAATCCATTCGCATCTAATCAAAGTGAAAGATGATCCCGCCTCTCTATTCTCTCTCTCTCTCTCTCTCTCTCTCTCTCTATTTCTCTCTCTCTCTCCCTCCCTCTCTCCATTTGCATCTGTTCTTCCATTTACGATGGAAAATCTCATTGGGAGTACCTCTCTCTCTCTCTCTTCCATTTGCGGTGAGTTGAGATTTACTGTAAGCACTACTCTCTCTCTCTCACTTACTCTATAATATATGTATATATATATATATATATATATATATATATATATATATATATATATATATATATATATATATATATTTGCATGAGTGGTGTCTCTATCACTTAGCCTATCAAGTAGTGTTCCATCTCCATTTACTCGCCTACTTGTCTCTTCTCGTATCCTGTAATTTTTTCTTTAGTTGTTCAAAACTTCTTGTTAATGATGTCGACGTTATAGTTGCGTTCGAAAGGAAGATTGTGTTGTGTGTTGGTGACGACTTCTTGAAAGGTTAAGCTTTGTGGGGAGGATACACTACAAATGTAATTAGTATATATATAGGCGCTTTTTTTCATCCATGGCGCGCTTTTGAGCGCCGCGAACGTGGCGCTGGTATTCCCTCCAACAATGGGCAGCGCTTCTAAAAAGCGCCACCCATTGCCCAAACACGATCCTCAAATAGGCGCGCTTCCTAAAAAGCGCGCCCATTTCCCAAACACGTCCTCAAATAGGCGGCGCTTCCTAAAAAGCGGTGCCCATTGCCCAAAAACACGTCCTCAAATAGGCAGCGCTTCCTAAAAAGCGGCGCACATTGCCCAAACTTGTCCCCTATAGGCAAAGACTTCCTTAAAAGCGCGCCCATTGTTTATTGTTTTTTTTTTTAATTTTTTTTCAGTTTTTGTGTATTTTCCATTTTATATTTGCAACCAAAAAAATTAAATCATACATCCAAAATACATCCAAAAAATTAAATCATACATTATTATTTTCATCAACTGCTCATTACATTATTCTTACAAACATAGCAACAGGAAACCCAAAAATAAAGGTAACAAGTTCAACTCATTACATTATTATTTTCATCAACTGCTCCAATCCTTGAAGACAAGCACATGATGCACTAATCATCATCTCCATCTACAATGTAATATTGAAAAATAAAATGAATGCAATGATGGAGGATATAGCATATTCATATATTCATAAACTAGCATCTGCAAACATAAAGCAAAAAAACCAGATGGAAAAAATAAATTGAAAATTTTACTAAACAAAATTCTATTGAGTAATCTCTTCTTATGAACTTTTAAAACATGTGCATATTTTTCATAATAAATTGCAACTGATTGAAACTGAGGTCACTGAAATACATACAAAATTCATTATCTGTAACTTGAATTTCACGTACATAAACTTTGCATAATATGTGCATATTTTTTATCTAAAAAATTGACTAATTAGTAAAACTTGTTTCTTAAATGTGAAAAACAAACAAACAACTTGTTTCTCAAGACCTAAACTAATTGTAATAGTGCTCAGCACAAGACAGCACCTAAGAGAGTAGATGACAAAAACAATGTTTGGGAAGCCTATATAGTCTTTGGGGATGAGAATGGGGTTCTAATGCTCAGTTATACTATCTTGTGATCTCTGGTGTCTTTGAACACATGCTCTTAGCCAAAGAGGAGGGAGGCAGATGTGCCAAAATGCTACCTCTGAGATGATTAAATGCTCAGATTTCTATATGTCTATTTAATTTATACATAAAACAGATACAAATTGCAAAGGACCAAGGAATTTGAGTGAGAAAAGTTATTGATAAATTGTTTGATATCAAACTTTAAGTACCAAGTAAAACACAATAGTTAACTTCTTTATTTCCGGTTGAGGAACTTCCTTTGTTTGATAGCATTACACTTTTTAACAAGTCGAGAATACAATTAATATATCATGTTTATGGTAAATAAAGTAAAATCCAGATCAAATTTCAAATGCATATATCCGAGTATCGGTCTGCAATCAAGACACATGTAATATAGATTTTGAACTCACGGAGTTCTTCATGTGCTTGCCCAACCTCCAATAATCGCTTTCAATGGCTGTGTTTATAGTCATATATCCGGGTGGTTCATAGATTTTTCTTCCTCTAAAATGAACAAAAACGTGAAGATAAATTATTACAATGAAAAAACCGTTATAGACAAAGATGTATAATAAGAGCAAATCACTCAATCACATGATACTCCTCAAAATACAAGAATGGTTGCTAGAGAACCTCCACAACCAATATTTAATGACCGCTATAGAAACTACATCAGCAACAAAAAAAGGACCCATTAGAAAACAAACTGGCCAAAGATTCAAGTGTTGGCTTCTTCACCCAATATCTCGTAGCAATACCAAAGTGAAATTTATATTAGATTTTGTTGTCAAGAAACAAAAAGGAATAACCGTTATTAATATTATACATTCCAAAGAAACGAGATGTCCTCTAATGCACTCATCTATTTCATTGGTCAAACCAAAGACAATCACTTATACATGGTGCAGGCTCTTGTCATAGTCTACATAGGTTATCTCATTTGATTACTTTTGAACACCAAAAGAGATACCCAAGTGTATGTTATTTAGCAAGAAAGATAATTTCTCCCTTAACTTACTTAATCAAGGAGAAATAAAATACAAATGAGAAGATGTACTTGAGTTATACAATACAAAGAGATAAACAAATAAAGTTGCTCAATTTGAACACCAATGATGCATGATTAGCAGAGAAAAATGCAGGTTAGAAACAAGCACCCATGATAGATATCTCAAAAAATGTCCACTAGTTGCATGCATGAATATGATCTTAGTTCTTCTTTTGCAAAGAAGAAGCGAGGAGAAGGCTCATTGAGCTCGGCCTTCCACTCTCGAAGCATCGATGGACTTGTTCCTCAAGGATCGCAGACATCAAGCTATTCGGCTCTCCTTCCTGGCAAATTGCAAATCCAAGAACACCAGCTGCAGGTCATCAACACGGTTTTTCGCCTTGTCCTTAAAAAGCTTGTGTGATGCAGACTTGCAGCTGCTCTTAGAAGTGGGGACATGAGTTAGATAAAATATGAGAAAACGAAACATGTCAATGGTTGCTGCAAGGACATGAGTTAGATAACTTGTAAATTTAGTTGAACATTTCGAGCAACAGCTGCTACATTTAAGTCATAGTGTGTGTGTGTCGTAGTGAGAATGTGTTCAATGCAAATTATCTGGACACATTTCCTGTCTTAGTGCTCTTAAAATCAAATTTAAAGCTAGGAACAAGATAACATTAATTTGCATTGAATTGTGTTCAAATCCAAGGGTGTTCAAGAAAATGTGTCCAGAATTAAATCTTGAACATAATATACCATTTCACTCAAAATATCAATGACGTTGCCCTTTGTACTTAGGCTGTGGCCTACAACTACTTTCTCAATGTCTTCTCAGTTCTCAGCCTTCTATACATCTTCCACTCAATTATGTCTCAGCATCTTATACACCTCATGGTGATCAAGAGCTAACAAGATCATTTTTGCTCAAGAGCCTAGTTCGGCCACCTTTGTACCATTCACACAACAAAAACAAAGGCTCATATTGTAAGGGCAACACCAATAGAAAGCGAGTAGGAAGTATACGGATCACATAAAAATTCTAGTGAGTATAACAAAACAAGTTCGAAGTTTGTCATATCCAGGATTCAAAAAACACAATATCACCAACAAAACTGAATGTCTCAACTCTCGAAAACAAAACTTTGAAATACAAATAATAAAATACTAATCAAGATTTACTTAACTAAAAGTGCGAGGATTTCAAGTTGGGGAGCAAGTTTTTCATCTACGATCTTCTCAGCTTTTTCACCCTCAATTTAGCGAGCTTCTTCTTTCTCTCATAATTCAAACCTGCTCTTTCCTTTCTCTTCTTCTCCAGCTCCTATCACAAAGAGAACAATTACAAACTTAAGAAACCATCTTAATTTCCCAATGCAGAATAGAAACAAAGTTAAAACTAAAACAAAAACATACCTTGATGGTATCATAGTAGTTCCATCCAACCTCTGATGATAATTTTCCAAGCAAACAATACTTGTGTCCCTTTTGAAGCCTCAAAATCCTAATTTCATTTACTCATTCATAAGCAAAAATATTCTTCTGATTCAATAAAAATGAATCCCAAACTGAAAATTGAAAATAAAACAGAGCTTACTTGAGAGCATCGGGAACAACCATCCTCTTCATCTTGTCATATGGAGGAGGGATTCCCTCATAAACCTTCAATCGAACAAGCGCAGCTTCCCCACGCTTAGTCTTGTGTGGTATCATTCTACATAAAAACACAATCATTTTTCAAAAACCCTCCACAAAACAACACAACACTTGGTAAATCAAAATTTCAACAATAACTCAAAAACCTGATTAGGATTTCAAACCATTCGCACCCCAATGACCCACCCAAAAACCCTAATGTTCAATAAAAGTGGGGAAATTTTCCCAGATGCCAAACACAATAAAAATATGAAAAGACAAAATCTTTATAACTAAAAAGCACAAAACACTAACTATAGGGTAAGAAATTAGGGTTTCTTCCTCATGGCATCAAATTAGGGTGCAAAGATTTGGGAACTTTGAGAAGAAGAATTAGACAACGAAATTACAACTGAGAGGTAAAGAGAAAAAGAAATTACGCTGAGAGAAGGGGATTGAAAGAGAACAGGCGTTGGTTTCGATGGATGAGAGAAGGAGGGATTTGGTGGTTTGAGGTGTGAGGCTTGAGGCGTTGAAATAAGGAGCCGGGGAAGGAGAACGGTGGGAGAGAGTGAGTGCTGTGTGAGGGAGAGAGTGAGCGCGGTGGTGAAATGATAGAGTGAGTTATGAGTGGGGTGAAATGAGGGTGAGACCGAGGGAAGAGAGAACGAGAGTGCAGAGGGAGGGTTTAGGTAGAAAAATTAAAGGCAATGGGTAGCGTTTTCAAAAACGCTGGGTATTTGGTAGAACGGTCTAGGAAATGGGTGGCGTTTTTAATAAAACGCTGGTTACTTGGTAGAACGGTCTAGCAAATGGGTGGCGTTTTTAATAAAACGCTGGTTATTTGGTCGAACGGTCTAGCAAATGGGTGGCGTTTTTAATAAAACGCTGGTTATTTGGTAGAATGGTCTAGGCAATGGGTGGAGTTTTTAAAAAAACGCTGGGTAAGGCTCACGCGTTCTACGCGATGGGCAACGTTTTTAAAAAAACGTTGGTTATTTGGTTACCAATTTTGGCTATCCGTGGCGTTTTTTGGCAAAGCGCTGCTCATAGGAGCGCCTTTTTTAAACAAATCTGGCGTAGTGATATATTCTGTTTATGCAGATTATGTTTTAGGAAATTAATTTTATTTCATGTTGTTTTGAGTTCAACTCCTTAAGAATTTTGAAATTGTGTTTTGAGTTCAGATCTTTTGGGATGTTCAGATTCTCTGAGTTCAACTAATTATTCTGTTTTGTGTTCAATTTCCTTAACTTCTCCTTTGAGTTCAACTTCTCTAGATTTGTTTATGGTGCATTCTGTTATGTGGAAGAAAATGGACTAAACAATAATCAAGTTATTAAACAATTATCAGATTTTTTATGTTGCCCTTTCTCTTGGCCTACTGTCAAACAATAATAAAATAATTATTAATTCTTTTCATTTTGTTCTCATTCATTTTTATGACATTGCTTTTAAAATGCTATTTAATTTTTTCAGAATGAGTATGAAAGTCGTATTCTTAAAAAGTACTTCCATAGTACATCCTCTCATGCCAGGGCATATGCATACTTGATGAATCCCCATCACATGATGTTTTTCAGTGTTAAAAAGGGATTTTACTGTGAAGTTTGATGAATTAATGTGAAGTGTTAGGAGAATTTGGCAAATTGTGCTATTAGAAGCTTATGTATTATGCAGTTGTTATGCTTGGGATTCTTGTGTGTTTTTGTGCCCAGGAATTACAAGGTCTTGAAGAACAAGTGGTACAAGAAAGGGAAAGAAGGAAGCTGGCGCGGGACATGGCGCGGACGCTACTGACTGGGCCGCGCCACAAGTCGAGAAATTCGTGAAGCCGGGCGCGGCGTGGCGCGCGCCGCATACTGGACTGGGCGCGCCACAAGTCGAGGAAGCAGGTAGGGTGGCGCGAACTCGCATGTGAATCGGCGCGCGCCGCGCGCCACGCGCGAAAACAATTAAAAACGCGATTTTACGTTGGAGCAGGGACTTTTGGACGTTTTTGGAACCCTAGCACGCGAAGAGAGCTCATTCCACCGGACGGCAAGCGAGGAATCAAGACTTGGGAACAAGGATTGAGGATTCTCATGCATTCATCTTCATCATTAACTTGTAATCCTTCCTTTTTCTCTCTTTTTAGCATGTGTAACTAAACCCCAATGTTGGGGTGGATAAATTTTGATGTAGTGCTATTGTTCTTTGATTTAAGTCGATGCTATTCATGTACTTTCCTCATTTGTGAATTGATTTTCTGGGCTTAAACATTTCTATGGTTGGAAAATTGTAGAATTCATCTTTATTCAATGATCAAATGGGAATTTTATCGTTTGAATGTTTGAATGTCAATTCCTTCAATTGGTAGCTTAGGAATAATCTATGAATTGATGTATGTTGCGAATCCTTGTGGTTATTGCTTGTTGTTAGTAGACGTGCTTAAGGAATTAGGGCTTTTATTAATTAACAAAGGATTATTCACCTAAGGGATTAGGGCTTGGTTAGGATTGTGGATTCAATAGCAAATGAGAGAGAGATTATCTTTTGGAAATAAATCGGTGACAATAGCATGAAATTGAAAGGCATTCATCCCTAGCATCTTCTCATTATATTCCTCTCAAGCGTGTTCAGTTTCTCGTAATAGTTAATTGTCTTACCTTCGAGCTTCATAGCTCAACCATATCTATCAAACTCTATTTAAATTTGGTTCACATTTAGTCGTTGTTAGCGTAAGTAGTAATTGAATTCGATCCCTGAGGACGATATCCGGTTCTTACCGATTTTATTACTTGAACGATTTGGTACACTTGCCAATATCTTAACAAGTTTTTGGCGCCGTTGCCGGGGATCGAAATTAATTTACTAATTAATTCGAAGGCAACTGCTAATTCGAACCCGTACATAATTGCATTTACTGTAGTTTTATTTCTGTTTAGTTTTGTCTATTGTATATATATCACACAGTTTGCTTTGACACTTGTCTAAGTTTGTTGTTTTCTAAGTGCATGCGCGGAGCTGTTGATCCTAAAGGTCTACTTTTCGATCCGGAAATTGAGAAAACCGCTAGAGCTAATAGAAAGGAAGTAAGGTTATGGAAGCAAAGAGCAACAACCGGAGAAGCTTCTGTGCAACAAACTGTGACTGAAATCATGGGAGAAAATCCACCACCTGCTCGCACTCTTGGCGACTTTGGTAATAGGAACCAAGGCATCCAAGCTTACACCTTCCAACCTGTGGGGGTTGTGGCATTTGAGATCAAATCTTCGATTCTCACTGCCTTGAAATCAGAACAATTCTCTGGGTCTGATGCTGAAGATCCAAATCAACACTTATTTCAATTCTATGAAATTTGTGGGTCCACAAATCCTGCGGGGGTGACTGAAGACCAGAAAAAGTTGCGTCTCTTTCCTTATTCTTTGACTGGTAGAGCTAAGGATTGGTGAACACCATCCCAAGAGAATCAATTAACAATTGGGGTGAGCTAGAGAGCAAGTACTTAGAAAGATTCTTTCCAATTTCTAAGTTCATCAAGAAACGGGTGAAATATCAAATTTTGAGCAAGGGGATGGTGAGTCATTTGTATGATGCTTGGGAAAGGTTCAAACTGTTATTAAAAAGATGTCTGGGCATGGTATTGATGATTTTCTTGATTGCAAACCTTTCTGTCATGGGTTGCGACCTCAAACAAGGATGATGTTAGATGCCTCTCATTTGGAGGATCTTTGGGTACTAAAAGCTGCAGAGGAAGCAAGGCAGTTAGTGGAGCATATGGCCTCTAATGAGTACAAAATTCAAAATGATAGGGTGCCACAGTGAAGAAAGGGATGTTGGAGTTGGATTCTAATAAGCGCCGTGTTAGCTCAACAAAAGGTAATGTCACTCCAAATTGAAGCTCTTACTAAACAACTAGCCGCTACTCTGTAGGGTGGATCTCAAACCCCGCGACTGCTCAGTTCAAGCGATACACCGGGCGCATGTAACTATTGTGGTAGACAAGCTCATGAAGGTGATTGTGCAACTCATGGAGATAATAAGGTGAAGCAGTCAATTATATGGGCAACTTTCGGAAGCAAGGTGGGAATCCTTATTCTAACACCTACAATCCCGGGTGGAAGAATCATCCCAACTTCTCTTGGAAGAATAATGACAGCAGTAGGGTCACATCAAGCAAAGAACCTAGTCAAGAACAAAGAAAACCATCTCCTATGGAGGAAGCGTTGACCAGTTTATGCAAATGACAAAGACAACTTTTCAATCACAAGAGCAAGCCATGAAGAGTATGGAAAAGAATCATGAAGCTTCCATAAAGAATCTAGAAACTCAGATTGGCGATTATCAAAGCGACTTCTTTGAATCATCTAACAAATGGATTCTCTGCTACCATCGTTGATAACCCAAGGAATGAAAGCGCTAAGGCTATTTCACTAAGAAGTGGTCGGGAGTTGAAAACGCGCTGTGGTGACTTGTGAGAAGAAGGTGGAAGTAGAAAATGAAAAAATTGAGTTGAGTGAAAAAATGAAAATAAAAAATTGGGGAAGTTGAAAATGAGCAAAGTTAGGAAGGTGTGAAGTCTAACCTTAATGAAAACAATTTGTTCTCACGATGTGCAGTACAAGAGAAACCCAAAGCACCCTCTCCTCAAGTGAAGTCGCCTATCCATATGCTAGCAAGAAAAATCAAAAAGATGAGCGGATTTTCAAAGTTCATGGAGATTTTCAAGCGACTTGATTAACATCCCATTCGCAGGAAGCTCTAGAACAGATGCCCATCTATGCCAAGTTCATGAAGGAGCTCTTGACAAAGAAGAGGAAATTCAAAGAAGATGAAAGCGATGGCTTTGACGGAAGAGTGCGGTGCCATAATTCAAAGGAAGCTTCCTCGAGAAAATGAAAGATCCGGAAACTTCACCATTCCAGGTGTGCAATTGGCGACATAACCATTGGCAAGGCTCTCGTGATTTGGGGCTAGTATTAACTCGATGCCATTGTCTATCTTTGAAGAGACTTGGTGGTGGTGAGGTGAAACCGACTAGAATGTCTCTGACACTTGCTGATCGATCAGTAAAATATCCCTATGGAGTGTTGGAAGATGTTCTAGTCAGAGTTGATAAATTCCTGTTTCCGGTAGACTTTGTGATACTTGACATGGAGGAAGATGCAGAGGTACCACTTATCTGGGTAGGCCATTTTTAGCCACGCAGGCGAGCTTTGATTGATGTGCAACAAGGGAAGCTGATCTTAAGGTTCCAGGATGAGAAGATCACTTTTAATGTTTTTGAAGCTATGCGCCATCCGGATGACAAAGGACAGTGTTTTAGGGTGGATATGATTGATAACTCTGTGAAAGAGACCTTTAGACAGGAAGTACCATCTCCACCATTGGAGAATGTAATTGTGAATTCTATTGAAGAAGCAGATGAGCATCTGGGTAGTGAAATAGAAGACTGTATCCGGCAGTTTGAAGCTTCTCAAATAGAAAACGTCTCAAAGAAGAGGGAAGAGATAGATAGGGGGGAGAGCCCCGAGAAAAAGATTCCTGAATTGAAACAACTCCCCTCTCATCTGAAGTATGTGTTTCTTGCAGATAACGCTCTTCATCCAGCTATCATTAGCAGCTCTTTGACCAAATTGGAAGAGGAAAAACTAATGAGGGTACTAAGAAGCAACAAAAATGCGTTGGGTTGGACTATCTCTGATCTTAAGGGGATAAGTCCACTTTTTGCATGCATAAGATCAAGTTGGAAGAAGAATTCAAACCTGTGATCCAACCTCACGGAGACTAAATCCTACCATGAAAGAGGTAGTGCGCAAGGAAGTTTTAAAGCTTTTAGAGGCCGACATGATTTATCCTATCTCGAGATAGCTCATGGGTAAGTCCCAGTACATGTGGTTCCTAAGAAGGGTGGTATGACGGTAGTGAAGAATGACAAGAATGAGTGATTCCACTCGACTCAAGCATTACGGGTTGGAGAATGTGTATAGACTCTGGGAGGTTAAACCGAGCAACCGGGAAGGACCACTTCCTTTGCCATTCATGGATCGGGATCTTTGGAGAGGTTGGTGGACAAGCATTCTATTGCTTCTGGATGGATACTGCGGGTATAACCGGATATTTGTAGAGACCAGAAGACCAAGAAAAGACGACTTTCACGTGTCCGCCCGGTGTGTTCGCATATCGAGAGGATGCCCTTCGGGTTGTGCAATGCTCCAGCAACTTTTCAAAGATGGATTTTGCTTTTGCAGGAGTTTGATTTGGAAATTAAGGACAAGAAGGGAGCGAGAATGTGGTAGCAGATCATTTGTCAAGGTTAAAAACAAAGAAGTGGACTGATCCGCAAAAGAGATTTTGGAAGAGTTTCCGGATGAAAAATTACTTGCCATTGTAGAAAGACCTTGGTTTGCCGACATTGCAAATTATAAGGCAAACCGGAAAGATCCCTGAAGATTTCACATGGCAGCAAAAGAAAAAGTTCTTTCATGATGCCAACCATTACCTGTGGGATGATCCTTATCTCTTCAAGGTCGGGGCTGATGGACTTTTGAGAAGATGTGTGTCTGGTGCCGAAAGTAAAAGCATTCTCTGGCATTGTCATGACTCTCCTGTGGAGGGCACTATAATGGGGAACGCATACGGTGCTAAGGTTCTCCAACGGTTTTTACCGCCATCCTCTTCAAGGATGCATATGAATACGTGAGAAGTTGTGACAAATGCCGGAGGGTGGCAATATTTCACGTAAGGGGGAGATGCCACTGAACCCCATCCTTGAAGTAGAAGTTTTTGATTGTTGGGGCATAGACTTTATGGGACCATTCCCACCCTCTTACAACTGTGAGTACATATTAGTGGTAGTTGACTATGTTTCCAAGTGGGTTGAAGCCATTGCTACTGCCAAGAGTGATTCCCAAACTGTGGTTAAATTTGTGAAAAAGAACATCTTCTCTAGATTTGGTGTGCCAAGAGTCCTGATTAGTGATGGGGGTAGCCACTTTTGCAACGCCTATCTCAACAATGTGCTTTCCAAGTATGGTGTTACGCATAAAGTGACAACTCCTTATCATCCTCAAAGCAATGCCAAGAGGATCTTGGAAAAGACAGTGGGAAACTCAAGAAAGGATTGGTCATTGAAGGTAGATGATGCGCTTTGGGCATACAGAACAGCCTATAAGACACCTTTAGGCATGTCTCCATACCAATTGGTTTATGGTAAAGCTTGCCATTTGCCGGTTGAACTTGAGCACAAAGCGTATTGGGCATTAAAGTTTTTGAATTTTACCACTTCATCCTGTGGGGACAAAATAATCTTACAACTGAACGGATTAGATGAGTTGCGTCTGCGCAGCATATGAGAACAATAAAATTTACAAGCGAGAGAATGAAGGCCTACCATGACAAAAGCATCTCAAGGAAAGAGTTTCATCACGGTCGTGCCAAGTGCTATTATTTAATTCGAGACTCAAGCTTTTTCCAGAAAAGCGAAATCCAAGTGGTCGGGGCCTTTTGTTGTAAAAGAAGTGACTCCTTATGGAGCAATTGAAGTAGAGGAACCGATTCAAAAGATCGTTCAAAGTCAATGGGCAAAGGTGAAGCTATACTTAGGCGAAGTGGTGGATAGAGAGAGAAGGCGGCATTGGTTTTAAGCGACCACCCTTGAAACCGGAGGTAACGTCAAGCTAGTGACGTTAAAGAAGCGCTTATGGGAGGCAACCCAACATTCTTTATCCCTATCTCTTTAATTTTTCTGCATTATTTCATTTTTTTATAGTATTTTAGGATACGAGATAGGTCCTCCATTTTAGCAAGTTAAAAGCGAAGTTCCACTGTCGGCCAGCCATGATGAATCGGCGCGAGCGCGCCACTCTGCGCGCGCTGAAGCGATTCTCCTGTTTAGCAGCCGCGGACATCGGGCTGTGCGCGCGCCACTCTGCGCGCCAGAGAACAGCAGTCCCTGTCTTGTAGCGCGGAAACCCGCGCGGGAACCGGCGCGGCCGCGCCCTGGGAACAATAACAGCGCTGTTCTGCGCGTGTACCCTATTGCTGCCGTTTCCTTCCTCCTTCTCTCAAGAGCACGAATTTGGTCGAAAAATAATTGCAAGAATCAAGTCAGGAATTGTGTGGGTTTACCTTGTTGCATCATCTAGTGCTAGAATTAAAGGCTAACATCAAGTAAGTGTTCTCAAATTCTTTCCATTTTTCATTAAAAATTCATCTCATGCATTCAAAATGTGAAATCTGAAATTGAGGATTATATGAGTGTTGGAAGGGTTGATTGTCTG
Source organism: Oxytropis ochrocephala (assembly GCA_020916435.1). NCBI lineage: Eukaryota > Viridiplantae > Streptophyta > Magnoliopsida > Fabales > Fabaceae > Oxytropis > Oxytropis ochrocephala. The sequence goes on from CM037088.1 coordinate 52,420,619, forward strand.
TGATATTGCCAAATTTTGTGTTAGATTGTTGAAAGGAACAAGATTGTGGTATGTTTAGGGTGTGGGTGTTTGTTGTTCATAGTGGGTTTTGGGATGTATACAAAGTGTTTGTTAAAATGCTCCATTGAATTGAATTTTGAAAAAACATGCCTTCCCATTGTGAACAACAACCGAGTGCTTACTGATTGTATGGTAAATTTGTCGTGTGAACTCATTGCGTTCAACAAGAGTAATGTGGTGATGATCTCGAGTAAATTTTACTTATCTATGTGTTTATGGTGCACTAACCTTTACCCAAAATTTTGCACAACTCGTATGTGTTTATACTGAGGATATGGGTGGTGGAAAAGGGCGTGATAATGAGCCAAAGAGGAAAAGGGCGCTCGTGCTTCATCATCTCGAGTTTCGATGCCAATAAGTTCGGGACATTGGGATGCAAGAACTTCTATGACACATTCCCAGTAAATCCTCCCTTTGAGAGAGAAGGCCATACGCCTCACTCGGGGTGACTATCCAGAGATCCAAACAAATATTGAGGAGAGAGGATGGGGAAAGTTTGTGTCCTATCCTAAGAAAGCGAGTCAAGCTCTCACTTTTGAGTTCATTGTTAATGCCAATCCTCGTGGCAATGCGGGACACTCAGATTTCCTCCTAACACAAGTTTTGTTGGGGTTGTATTGTACCATTCGATTCAACCACTATCAATGAGCTAGTTGAGATACCTCATGTATCACTTGCAAGATGTGGGTTTAGGCAAAGGTCGAGAAGGGAGCCCAAGGAAGATGAAGATCATCTTTGTAGAGATTACGAGAACCTTTGTGCAAACCGGTGTTGATTGGGAAAGGAATGGATATGGTGATCCTATAAAAATCAAAACCAAGAATCTCACCCCGATTGCTAGAGGATTGGCGGATTTTATCCTTCATACAATCTTCCCATGCTCTAATCAAACAGAATTACATGTCCTTAGAGCATCCCTAGCCACAAAGAATCATGAAAAGGGAAATTAATTTGGGGTCGGTGCTTGAAAATGAGCTCTGGAATTTGCAAAGATTAAAGTAGAGAAAAAACCATGGTGGAGGCATGCTAGCCTCATCACCCTTTTTGTGTGAAAAAGCGGGAGTAGATGTGGAAGGCGAGGAAAAAATTATTGATCTGGTAAGCCAATCACCGGGATTGGATTAAATCTTCGCTACAATCTTGTTCAGCACCTCCGGTGAGCCTCAAGCAGAGCGAGAAGTCCATGAAGAGCCCATGTTTCAGTTTGAGGACTTGAGCCCACGATGGCGACTATCGAGGAAGATTTTCAACACTGCGGGGAAGAATGGATGTTTTGGCAGAGGAGCAGAGGAGGATGGCAGAGAGAACAGAGGAGAATGGGAGAAGAACAGAGGATGGGTATGCAAGCTCTCTCTACGGGCCATTTGCACTTCTCATAGAGGAGAGCATATGGATCCCGATCTTGACATATTTCAGTGCGCCTCCACGGTCTGGGCGCGGTTGAAGCGATCTACTCACCGCTTGAGTTACTTTTTCTCTTCCCTTCTTTTCTTGCATTTTTATTTTGTGTAGTTTAATGTTTTCCTTAGGATAGTTGTAGTTTTGAATTTTATTTTAGTTTTTGCTCGAGTCTTTGTACATAGGTCTTCCCTAAATCAATCGGTGAGGACAACTGCTTTGTGTTTAAGTGGGGGAACCTATCGTCGATTTCATGAATAAAATGCAATCACATGGTGAATTTCTGTTTAAAATTTTTTTATAAAGGACAGTTGAGCAAACTTTGTGATGATTCGGTGAGAATTGAGCGAATAATACCGGTGGTGATCAAATTAGCGCATTCTTGCTTCCACACGAGAAAACACTAAACTCGTGGAACTTAGTGATCCTAGAAATCTTTGGTAGCTAAGCTAGTTGTTGGTGGACCATGGGAGTCGCAAAATTTGTAGTAAAAATTTAGGGTAGTTGTAGAAGCAAAGTTGGGGGTGCATAAATTATACTAAGGCTGGGCATGAGGATTGTAGAAAGACCGGTGCATTGTATGTGTGTGTGCAAAGATCAGAAGCGTCCACCCGTAACGCTAGAGAGTGTATGCCGTGTCGTGTGTTAATGCGCGTGTGTGCGGCCGCGTGGCGTCTACCACCAACGCGCTAGAGTGTATGCCGTGTGTGTCGGGGTGTGTGAGTGCAGCACTGTAGCGTCTACCCGTAACGCTGGAGTGTATGCCGTGTTGTGTAGTTTAAAATAATAATTGCTGCAATGTCCCGAAGCAAATGTTGATCAAATCCAAATGCCAATGTAAAAAGGGGTTGCAGCCTAAAAAATAAAGTGGTGTAGTGAAATGCGTGAGTTATAATAGTTAGTGCACTGGTCGAATCTAAAATGCCTTTTTAAGACCCTTTGTTGTGCTTGAAGCCCCCCGATCATTTTGTGAAAACGTGAATCTACCCTATGTTTTAAACCATCTTTTGCACTCTCGGAAGAAAACCATCTAGTCTTAGGTACATGCATTTTGAAACTAGCTAATGTCCAAGAAGTCAAGTGTCACACACGCACTATTGAGCAAGTTTATGCTAGTGAGAGTACCACGTGTGGGTTGGAAATTGAGTGGCGATGCCGAAAGTTGTTGCTCAACTTGTCCTTTGGATGTTTGTGCATGTCTTGTTTAAAAGGGATTCATAAATCGATTGCATGCTATCCGATGTTGACGATGTTTGGTTTTTGTCTTGCATTGTCTTTGCTTGAGGACAAGCAAATGTTCAAGTTGGGGGTTGTGATGAATCCCCATCACATGATGTTTTTCAGTGTTAAAAAGGGATTTTACTGTGAAGTTTGATGAATTAATGTGAAGTGTTAGGAGAATTTGGCAAATTGTGCTATTAGAAGCTTATGTATTATGTAGTGGTTATGCTTGGGATTCTTGTGTGTTTTTGTGCCCAGGAATTACAAGGTCTTGAAGAACAAGTGGTACAAGAAAGGGAAAGAAGGAAGCTAGCGCGGGACATGGCGCGACGCTACTGACTGACGCGCCACAAGTCGAAATTCGTGAAGGCGGGCGCGGGGCAGGCGCGGCCGCTGGGCTGGACAGCGCCACAAGTCGAGGAAGCAGGTGGTGGCGCGGAACTCGCATGAATCGAAGCTGCGCGCGGCGCGCGCACGCGAGAAAACAATTAAAAACGCGATTTTACGTTGGAGCAGGACTTTTGGACGTTTTTGGAACCCTAGCACGAAGAGAGCTCATTCCACCGGGACGGCAAGCGAGGAATCAAGACTTGGGAACAAGGATTGAGGATTCTCATGCATTCATCTTCATCATTAACTTGTAATCCTTCCTTTTTCTCTCTTTTTAGCATGTGTAACTAAACCCCAATGTTAGGGGTGGATAAATTTTAATGTAGTGCTATTGTTCTTTGATTTAAGTCGATGCTATTCATGTACTTTCCTCATTTGTGAATTGATTTTTCTGGGCTTAAACATTTCTATGGTTGGAAAATTGTAGAATTCATCTTTATTCAATGATCAAATGGGAATTTTATCGTTTGAATGTTTGAATGTCAATTCCTTCAATTGGTAGCTTAGGAATAATCTATGAATTGATGTATGTTTGCGAATCCTTGTGGTTATTGCTTGTTGTTAGTAGGCGTGCTTAAGGAATTAGGGCTTTTATTAATTAACAAAGGATTATTCACCTAAGGGATTAGGGCTTGGTTAGGATTGTGGATTCAATAGCAAATGAGAGAGAGATTATCTTTTGGAAATAAATCGGTGACAATAGCATGAAATTGAAAGGCATTCATCCCTAGCATCTTCTCATTATATTCCTCTCAAGCGTGTTCGGTTTCGTAATAGTTAATTGTCTTACCTTCGAGCTTCATAGCTCAACCATATCTATCAAACTCTATTTAAATTTGGTTCACATTTAGTCGTTGTTAGCGTAAGTAGTAATTGAATTCGATCCCGAGGGCGATATCCGGTTCTTACCGATTTTATTACTTGAACGATTTGGTACACTTGCCAATATCTTAACAATACTCCTCACTCTAAAATAATAGAAAAGTACTTAATATAGGGTCCAATAATACTCCAATTTGCATAGCTGGCGTCCTCATTTCCAGACATATGCAATCGCTTGGGCAACCAATCACATAAACACAGTGAGCGATGTAAATACACACAAGAAATGTTGTCCTCAATATTTAAAACAAAAATTAAAAATTTGTAAACAAAGCAATTGCTTCGACTACCAACTTGACAAACATTTAGGATATATATTCCTCCTAATACTAGCAGATCAGATGAAAATTCAAAGAAACATGGCGGCACATCTAATCAAACTATTAGATCCAATTATGTTTCCTACCCTCATTTTCCTAAACCTCTCTAAATAAGTGAACGTTTTGCAAACTGTTCATGCTTTTTTAACCAGATTCTGTACATTAGTGGATTACTGGATTTCAGGTGAAATGTACTTACCTCATCCATAACAAACATTGAACAATCTTTCAGAATGCAAACCCCCTTCTTCACAAGGTCTAATATTCTTCCTGGTGTTCCAACTAGTAAGTGAATTGGTTGATATAAACGCATTATATCATCCTTCAGGCTAGTACCACCTGATGTAATCAAACTATACTGAATATACATAAGGACGGAAAAAGAAGGAACAAAAGGAAAAGGATTGCAAACAATTAAAACTTACTCAAAAGCAATAGCAAATTGCGTCAACACAGAGGATAGAGGAACGGGATCTTTAGTTGTAGCAGCTAGATGATGAATCCGCATCACATGATGTGTTTCATTGGTTTAAAGAGAGTTTTTAAGAGGAAATGGTGATGAATGAATCAAAAGTGTGATGAAAAGATAACAATTTGTGCTATTAGAAATCGATTTTCTATACATGTTGTTTATCTTTGGTTTTCTTTGTGTTTTTATGCCCGAGGACTAGTTTGGAATTGAAGAACAAAGCAGTGCAGGCAAATGGACTCAACGGTGCAATGTCAGGGAGGAATCCCCGGCAACGGCGCCAAAAACTTGTTAACTTTTCGGCAAGTGTACCGAATCGTTCAAGTAATAAAACCAGAAGAACCAGGATATCGCCCTCAAGGATCGAATTCAATCACTAATTACGTTAACAACTACTAATATGAACCAAATTGAATTAGGTTTTGATTGATATGGTTGAGCTATGAAGCTCGAAGGTAAAATAATAAAATATCTTTTTGAGTTTTTAATAAGAGAAACGAAGAACACGTTGAAAAAGATACGATGTAGAAAGCGCTGCCAGGATGAATGTCTTTCGATTTCACACTATTGTCACCGATTTATTTTCAAAAGATAATCTCTCTCATTTGCTATCGAATCCACAATTCTAACCAAGCCCTAATCCCTTAGGTGAATTGTCCTTTGTTGATTCATGAAAACCCTAATTCCTTAGGTGCATCTACTAACAACAAGCATTAACAACAAGGATTCGCAACATAGAGGAATATTCCTAAGCTACAAATTGATGGAATTGAAATTCAAACATTCCAATAATAAAATTTCCATTTGATCATTGAATAAAGAATTGTTCTATAATTTTCCAATCATAGAAATGTTAAGCACTGAAATTCAATTCACAAATTAAGAGAGACAACATTATGAACATGAACATAAACCAGCAACAATAGTTGTACATCAAAATTCATCCATCCCTAACATTGGGGTTTAGTTACACATGATCAAAGAGAAAGGAAAAGGAGAATTACAAGTTGAAGGTGAAGATGAACGCATTAGAATCCTCAATCCTTGTTCCCAAGTCTTGATTCTTCAGCCGCCGTGAGATGGAACGAGTGCTCTTCGCGTGCTAGGGTTCCCAAATCGGCTAGATGCCCCTCGTCCGCCTTACTTTTGACAATCATATCATCAAGGTAGACTTCAACAACCCGACCGATCTGGTTCTGAAATACCTTGTTCATCATCCGCTGGTAGGTGGCGCCCACGTTCTTGAGGCTGAAAGGAATGACCCTATAAATATAATTACCTTGGTCAGTCATGAAAGTCATTTTCTCCTAGTTCGGTGGATACATCGCAATCTGATTGTAGCCAGAGTAGGCGTCTAGGAAGGATAGAAGGCAGAAACCGAAGGCGTTCTCAATGAGTTTATCGACACTGGGGATCGAGAAAGCATCCTTGGAGGATGCTTTGTTGAGGTCGGTGTAGTCTACACACATCCTCCATTTGTCGCTGTTCTTTTTCACCAACACGACATTGGAAAGCCATGTGGTGTATTTTACTTCCTTCACGAAACCTGCTGATATTAGTTCGGCGACGGTCTTAGCTGCGCGCCTCGCTTTCTCGCTCACTACCCACCTACGTTGGGCAGCATACTTGGCGTCGGGATTCATCGACAAGTGGTGGCATGCTACTTCAAGAGGAGTTCCTGGCATGTCGGCAACGAACCAAGCAAAGAGGTTTGCATTTTGACGTAGACATGCAGTCAATCTTTCTTTCACAGCGTCTGTGAGGTTGGCCCCTAACTTCACTGTCTTCATAGGGTCGTCCCTAAGGGGATTTCAAGGAACTCCCTGTGTGGCTCGGGGCGCTTTATCTTTTTCTTGAGCTCTCTAGCTAGCTCATCATCATCCTCGTCTTCAAATCTGTTGTGGTCATAACGAGCGTCAACATCAGAGAGATTCACCTCAATGGCTGAGGGTGGCAACTCAGGGATTTGTTGAAGCTGGCGTCAGGCCCCTTTGAGGGAGAGATAATGGCATCTTTCCGCAGCCTCAAGGTCGGCAGGAATGGTTATGATCACGTCGGCCAAGGAACAAAGTTTCGTATTTAGATGTACCATGGAAGCCACGGCGCTGAGCCTAGCTAGGGTCGACCTTCCTACTATAAACTGATACAGAGATATCAATGGTAAGACTAGGAATTGGGTCTTTATGGTTCTAGAAAGTTTCTTTTTCCCGTAAGTTACCATAACGTCGACGTAACCCAAAGGCCGAGCTTGCTCTTCCCCCAAGCTGGATAAGTCTATCGCGAGGTAGGGACTCAAGTCGGCGGGGGATAATTTGAGCCTGGGGAGAAGGTCCTACAACATAATGTCATTTGAACTCCCCGATCGCGGGGGCGGTACGCGCTAATCTGACCACACGGGTTCCAACTTTATAGAGCGACGATGTCGATATGTGCTGTTGGATGTGGCGCTTCAATCTGGACCGTTAATCTAAGGTAATGGTTTTAATTTTAATGTACACTGTTTCTTTCGTACTTTCGTTCATAATAAAACTCACTGCTAGAAAAAATCTAAATTAGTGAAAAAAGTAGAGATAAAAATTGAAATATGTCAATAATTCTGACATCACAAAATTTAGCGACGAAATTAGGAATTAATTTCACATTTTTGTCACAAATTTTCTCTCTCTAATTTTACGGACGTCACCAACTTTCTTTCATTCATCTCCCTTTGCCTCAATCTAAATACAAATTTTCCCATCTCTTTTAAACAGAGATGCATTTTAGTAAAATTTAAGAGTAAAAAGTTTAATTATTAAAAAATATTATTAATTAATATTTTGTTATTTAAATGGATAATTTAATCGTTATCTCTTATGTTAACCTTCTATACTCGTTCATACACGTATGCTACAGCTAATGTATAATATTAATCCTTATCCAAATAAAACTATTAATTTTAATTGTTTCTTTTCTTCCTTCGTAAAATTTCCTTCCTAACAAAATATGAATTACCTAAAATATTTTTCATTCATCTCCTTTCGCCTCAATCTAAACATATTGCACATTGTCTTGTATCTATATAAACGGTAAGCACAAGAGAATTCTTAAACAAATTGTAATATATATACCAAAGTTAATAATATTTTTGCTGTTTTGATAAAATCAATTCAATTGTTTTCTTGAATAGTGATGGAAGCAATGCCAATTGAAGATGAAGATGAAGATGAAGATGAAAATATTCTCATGAAAGTAATGATAATCTCAAAATCAAATCAACAAAGTACCAAAGGTATCCCACAACAATTGTTTCTCAACTTGATTCATATGCATTAGTTTGTTCATATATATATATATATATATATATGAGTTATTTATTTACAAGAGATTGAATTTTGATTGTTTGTGTGACCCATGACTGTGCGTGGAAAAGGATTCGTGCAATTCAAATTACGTAGTTGCAACGTATGAGGGAAGCCATAATCACCAAGATCAAAGAAATCTCAGACAAACACAAATGATGATGGTGGTCGTGGATTCCAAAAATGTTCACTTGAAGGATCATCCACCTGGTCTTCTTTCACATACTTGTAAATGCCTAATTCTTTATTGGATCAAAAGCTATTTATTACCCTAAACCCTAAAATTGGATCTATTTCCCGAAATATTCCTAAATTTTGAATTGCACTATAATTTTTCTCAGCTAGCTGCACTTGAGTCCAATGAGTACAATATTCTAGTTATTCCTTCAACAATACAAGTTGTAGGTGTCAGTGCTCATATTAATTATCCTAACTTATTTTATAAGCAAAATTGGAAGGATCGTCCACCTGGTTCATTAGTATTGAATGTCGTAATTCTGTTTTTAAGATTTTTGATTTGTGGCGAGATTCTATTGTATATTCGAATTCAATGTAATTGATTATTGGCCTAGCTTTTTCTGGGGTACTCTTTTTCCACCTTGGATCTTTTTTCCTTGAGGTTTTAGCCCTAAAAGGTTTTAATGAGGCTCTTTGTATAAGTAATGGTTGGGGGTACCCCTAACACTCAATTTTATATATTAATCATCCCCATTATAGTGCACCTTCAGCATCATAGAGATTCTCAATTTATTAACAAGATATACAAATTTATCTTGTACTTTATTTATAGCTTTTAATACGATAGCAATGGAACAATTCAATTTTGTTATCAATCAAAGAGAAAGGAGCTACTCAGTAAAAAGAAAAAAGATGGAGAGCTACATATTACTAGATGATAGCAGCAAAGTCGATCTGCCACAAATATACAATATTTTGTTACATATACTTCAATTATCCTGTACTCCCTCCGTCTCTTATTATATGACGATCTAGCCAAAAAAAATTCCCCATATTATATGACGTCTTACAATAACAATAAAGCATTAATTTTTATTTTCCAATCATACCTTTAATTATTTAATTATCTCTCTTCTTCAAATTCGATTATTTTATCTTATCTGTGTCATTAATGAAAGGTAATTTTGTAAAGTAACTCGTAATTTATCTTTCCCTTGCAAAATTAACTACTTTTCTTAATTTGTGTGAATTCGCCAAAACATCATATAGAAGATAGTGCAGAAAAGACATTTAGCATCGGTTATCTGCCGATGCTATGTCTCCCGATGCTAAAAGTGACACTTTTAGCATCGGTTAAATAACCAATGCTAAATGGTGTTTCATGACTTTTTTTTGTCATGCGAAAAATGAGTTTTAGCATCGGTTTGCTTAAACAACCGATCTCTTGAATGTATCTTGAAAATTGACATTTAGCATCGGTTATTTAAACTACGATTCTAAATGTCCAGAAAAGTGACATTTAGCATCGGTTCTTTGAACAACCGATGCTAAATGTCAATTTTTTTTTAAAAAAATGGTTCTCAGTTCACATCTTACCACACACTACTATCCTTCCCTCTTGTAATCTCATTTCTCCCCAACCAAAAACAAGTAATCAAAATCAATCATTTAGTAATGATACAAGAAATAAGAGAAATTGAATATATAAATGAATAGTCATTCACAAATGAAGCATACACTAATCCTAACAATGAAGCAAATGAATCCTAAGTATAATTTTTTTTACTACTAACATTATAACAAGAACATCAAGTTATCTTCATCAACTGGCTTTCTTGTCAACCTTCTCTCATTTATTTCTCCATATGAAATTTCCTTCTTTATTACCTCAAAGCCTCAATCTTCTACCTAATTGCAGTATCTCCTTCAATTTCCCCACTCTGACTATCCTGACTTTCTCCATGCCAAGTAAGTAATATTGGGCATTGCGTAAGATTTGTGTTTATCTGATAGGACAACACAACCAATTAACTACGTGTAAACATATTATTGACGAATATGTAATCTCAAAGTATGTCGATCATTAATGCATAACTATTAAGGCTTTACCTTATCAATAGGAGCTTGTAAATTCTTCTGACTCCTCACTTGATACATTATATAGGAAGCATATGCTACAAGCATAATGCAACTATTAAATCTAGAAAGAGATAAATGAGATTTCCCATATTCTGATTCCGTTTGCGTAGCATGAAGGATTCTTTTGAAATAATGGACTCCATTCACGCCATCAATGGTAATCCAAAATCACAGTAACACCTTCCTGATGGTTAGTTAATGTCCATTTTTGCTATATTGTCACACAAAAACTCAAAGAAAGGGAAATTGTTTTAGTAGAAGGGGGTAAAAAAAATACATGATTAAATACTTGTTCTCTCTTATGAATTACTAATCAACTAGAAAAAAGTGCACATCCAACCACTAGCAACAAGTTAGACAAAACTGAGGCCAGTAGTGATTGTTAAACAAGACGAGCATCAAACCACTTTTGAGGGCATGAATTGATATAATTAGCTCTGTTGTAAAATCTGATACTCAGACGAGTCAGACTCCTCATGTTGCTGCGTAGGTTGAGACATACTCTCCTTAGACTGAACACACTCCATCACCCTCTTCATGTCATTCTCCATCTTTTGCTGCCACTCCTGGTTTTGCATATCACTCTCTCACAGCTTCTTCTGCGTAGCATGCAGCTCCTCCTCCAGCTTCCTAAACCACTCTCTCTCCAAATCTGATTGAGTAGGAAATGGTCTTCGTCTTCTAGGAGCTCTACTAGGGCCAACACCAGACGGGGTCATTAATGGAGCCAAGGGCCCAGTACCTAGCTAATTCTGTCGCTAATTCCTATTTTTGCGAGGGATCTATGTTCCCTCGCTAATGTTCCTCGCTAATTGCCTGTTTTTTTGTAGTGAGGGTGGCGAATTAGATCTTAGCTTACCAAACTTCAGGAAACTGTCCGGGTGCTGCGGCTAAGTTTCGAAGATGTAAGCTTAGGGTTTCGAGCAAGCAAGCGATGACGACGAAAAAGGCAACAACGACCACAAGCAAAGCAACAGCGACGACTAGCAATGACAGCGAGCAAACAACGGTGACAGCGACAATGTTGATCTTCAGCATTCTTCTCCTTTCTTTATCTTCAGGGTTTCACGAGGAATAGGGCAGAGAACGAGAGATGATGATGGGTTTCTCGAGGAATAGGGCATCTAGAGGAAGAGGGTAGAGAACGAGAGATGGTGTTGGGTTTCGCGAGGAGGAGTGAGAGATTTAAGAGAGAATTGAGAATGTGAAGGAATGTGAGATTTCAAAGAATGAGATTGATGAGAACACGAAAGTGAAAACATAAAAGTTTCCTTTTAGCATCGGTTGTTCTAACAACCGAAGCTAAATGTGTTCGCGTAAGACATTTAGCAGCGAACTTTTTAATCAACTGATGCTAAATGTCTTACGCAGACACATTTAGCATTGGTTGTTAGAACAACCGATGCTAAAAGTAATCAATAAAACGCAAAACTTTCATTTAATTGCAAAATTGCCACCGCGTATACATTTAGCATCGGTTTTTCAAACAACTGATGCTAAATGGTGCTTCTTAATGCAGATTTTGCACTAGTGATAGTAAATAAGTAATATAATAATTCTATTGTCTTTCAATTAATATTTGAATTTAATGATAGAAATAGAAGTAATCATAAATTATTTTTGTATTGGTTGTATATTATTCTGTATTAATTAGATATTAGATATTATTGTATTTTAAGTAGGTTCCTAATTAGTTGTCCGAGTTGTATTCGTGAAACCGTCATCTTAGTGCCCACATCCTCGATGAAGGTCGGTTCCAACTAGTTCGGCTTTGGGCTTGTCAAGTTGAGGCTACTCTGGAGGATGTCCTTGGCTTGAAGTCGTTGTTGAGATTTCCCTAGCATGCCAAGAAATCCCTCCCTACAGGCTATGTCACCCCTGCAGACCAGAAAGTCCCTCCCTGCAGGCTTTGTACCGGCAAGGGTAAGTCTCAGACTATGTAGCCGATTCATTTGTCTTTTGTTTCGGAGTGGGCTCGAAGCCCAATACAGCTCAGAAGGCCCAACGCGGCCCAATACATGGCTTGCTCCGCAAGATGCGGCCATGCCTGCAAAAGGAGCAACGACCATAGCGCCTAACTCACCATCACTATAAAAGCATCACAGATCTCGAGAATCAGGTACGTAACTTTACCTTGTGACCCTGCCCATTGCACACCACTAACTAGAGCGTCGAAGTGTCTTTGCAGGTACTACCGCGAGCGGCCAAGACTTCAGTACAACTAGCCCTATCGTGACTGTTCTAGGAACATCACCAGGACTTCACTTCTATTGGTCAGGTACGATCAATTGGCGACCATAGTGGGAGGCCCGGGCATCATCACGGCTCAACCCCTCTGGGCAGAACGCTCGTCCCTAGCATACCCCAAAGGGCGTGCCTATAAGCGTTCACGAGTCACAAGGCAACCCTCGCCAAGAACCCTCGGTGCAGGGCAGCCATGGACCTGTTTTGGAACCCATCCAACAGCAACCGCAGCAACAGTAGCTCCCGGCTGTATTGGTCGAGGCAGGAAAGAGGATACACTTCTCATTGCTGACCGTGATACACTTCTTTCCCATTACGAAAGAGGATCGACCTCGGCCCGCCTGCGTGCGGGCGACGAAGATCCTCAAACCCAGGATAGACCGGCTCGCAGGCATAGGACGCCTCCTCGAAGGGACGTCCCACATCGCAGAAGCATATCCCGGTGAATTCCTCAACGCAAAGGTAGGGCGCATAGGTCTCCCCCTCACAAGAATGGGCGCAGTCGCCGTTCCCCTTCGTATGACTACGACTACTCAGACTCCAGCTACTGACCAGATACAGGCCGGTCGCCAACAAGATACTCTTCGTGTTAATCTTTCGGTTCGTGAAGGTCGAGAAGTCGGCCCTGGGACTCGTACGATGAATTTCGTGACTATCGCAACAGTGAGATACAAGATGTATCTCAGGTACGCCCTTCGGGGTATGCTGAGGAGCATTCGGCCCCGGGGGGTCATGTCGTGACGATGCCTGCGTCTGGGGGTCCTCCGCGTGGAGCCATAGTCGAAGTAAGATAGCGCTCGGGCCTCCCACTGTGGTCGCCAATTGATCGTACCTTAGACCAATGAAGAGTCGTTGTTGTTCGCTGAGTTGGTCGGTCGTTGAGTGAGGGAAAGGACCGGTCTTGGCTGCACGTGGGTGGTACCTACAATGACACTCCGACGCTCCAATCGGTGTTCGCCGGGCAGGTATCACGAGGTAAAGATAACGCACTGCATCGTCGATGGAGGTGATACTTATACCACCGCTGGGGCGACACGGCCGTTGCGAAAAATCCCACGGTCGCCGAATTGCGCTCAAGCCACGGGCTTGGGCCGCTTGTTGGATCGGGCGGCCTATTTCTAATCGCACCTCCCGCGTTATTTCGATACACCCTGCAACGTAACTCATCAAACATACCAAAATATATCCAAAATGGCCTACTAACAACTATAACCATGTCAAACACTCAAGTTAGCATATATCACATAAAATACTATATAAACTCCTTATCTTTGCTTGAAAGAGAGAAATTTACCAAGTTTAAACATATGAATAACTCTATATAAAATAGAGTTATCACACCCCCAAACTTAAACCATTGCTTGTCCTCAAGTAATGACAAAGACAAACTACTATACTATAATTCTAGAATATAGATCTGCTTGATATTTTGGATTTTCATGAGGAGCTCTCTATGAACTTCATTTTTCAGCAATCTTTCTTGTGCCTTTATTTCTTTAAAAACTACCAAAGTTATTCAAACTCTTTTGTGTGTGTGTGAACCCACTGAGTTGAGATTGGTTCTAAGACTAAGTGAAAATTTCCTCCTAGCCTTTGAAAAGATTGGTTTACCTTTGGTCACACCGAAATATTTTTCAAAAGAAAGATTAGGCTAACAAAAATCCTCAAGTATTGGGGAGTTTTAAAACAACAAAGGACTTGATTGAAATTTTTCAAAGCTATTGAGCCAATGCACTTTTTCGATTTCTGTGGTTCTTTTTTATGCAGATGCATCACTTCTTTGAAGTGCTTTTTGCATTGATTTTTTTTTTCTACATTTTGCTTTTCTTCAGTGCAGTTGTATTGTGCTTCTGCACTAATGCTGCTTCATTTTCTTTTGATAGCTCATATTGCCCTCCTCACTGACCTCCAGATGCATTTCTTTTTTCTTGCACTTTGGCACTGGTTTTTGACCTTCAGATGCATTTTTTCTTGCACTTTGGCACAGGTCTTTGACCTCCAGATGCATTTTTTTTCTTGCACTTTGGGAGAGGTCTTTGACCTTCAGATGCATTTATTTTTCTGCACTTTGGCACGGGTAGAGTTTAATTTATTCAGGTCAATATGGCTTTAATTTACCTTTGTGCATTGTTTACTCTAAACTTTTTCAAATTCAGCCTTAATTTTCATAAAACACCCCAAAACTTAATTCTTTAAGCTATTCCAACTTTTTAAAAAAAAACTTGTTTTGACCTAAGCTCACCAAAAATTCCCCTTGCATCAGATTGATCTTTAAATAGCAAGGTTCTTTTCACAATCTCAGTTTTGAGGTGTTGAAGTAAAAATAATTTTGGTTATTTTCTAAGAAATAAGGCTTCTTTTTCTCCTTTTCATCATTAAAATTCCATTCATAGGATTGCACCATATTTTCTAAAAACTTTCAAACTGATCATCTACTAAAATACTCTTAACAATGATAGTATCTTTTGTACATAGCCACTATTTCCACAAGATACATTTCTTTGGAAAATATAGTTTCATGTATTCAGATATTACTTTGTTAAGTACATCTAATCTAATACTTAAAATATATCTAAAACACTTTAAAACACACATACTTAATAAAACAAACATACTTAATAAGACACACAAACATACTTAATAGATAAATCCACCCCAAACTTAAAGGGTAGCAGTGTCCTCACTACTAAACAAGTTTCACAAAACACCAGAAGTAGTTGTTCAAAATAAGGGAAGAGGGATTAAAGCAAAACATAACCAGGGAGTTAGTTAGTAGCAACACAAACTACATAATAGTATAGGTAAACACATGAAAGCTTGAAAATGATACTCATTTCTTTGCTCCAGTCCTAGTCCTAGTGCTCTGCCTGGTAGGAGGAGTGTGTTTCACCTTCCGCTTCTTCTCTTTGGGTTGCTTTTCTGGTATTTCCTCACTTGGTGCAGATGCACCTTCTTCCTCTGGTGTTGATGCAGGAACTGATGCAGTAGCATCTGTTTATGGTTGATTCTTGAAGACTTTCGGAGTATTGTGCAGTGCATCTCTCTTTTGTTGAGCCACTTGCTCCAGAACAAGTTGAATTGTTGATTCATCCTTCTTTGTTGTTGTCTGTTGTGATGCAGTAGCATGTGATGCAGGTGCATCACTCTGCATCTCTTCTTATTCTTTGACAGGTTCCTCTTCTTTATCTTTTTCAATTTCTCCTTCTTCTAATTTCTCTTCTTCATTAACCTGCATAGATTCTTTCTCAAGAGCAGAAACAACATTAGTAATGATGTTACTTGGGCTAGAAGGCAAGGTTTGTTCTGGTTCTTTTTCTGGTATAACAGGACTAGGCTCTTTTGTTTCTTGCTGTGAGTGAGGTGGTTTCTCAATTTCAGTGGTGTGAGAGGGTGGTGGAGGGGTTGTTTGTGGTGGTGACTGGTTTGGTGGATCATTAAGGGAGGGTAATGGTGATTTTGGGTGGGGAGATTATTCTTGGAGAGGTGAATTGATTGGTGATGATATTGGTGAGCTAATAGGTGATGTATGAGTAGTTTCTTGCTGGACTGGTGGTGGTGTCTTGGCATATTTTTGTCTAGCTATTTCTTCCAAAATTACACCCCTAGCATGCTCTTCTTCCTCACTGTCAACTTCATCATCACTCTCTTCTGCATCTTCCTCCTCTTCCATTTCTTCAACTTCTTTTTGAACTTGCTCATCTTCCTCAGTATCAGAATCATATGTTTTTTCAATTTTAGGTTCAACTACTACTTTCTTCTTTCCCTTTGCTTGTTTCCTAATCACCTCCTTCTTTGTGATAGGTTCTTCCTCCTTCTCCTCTTCCTGTTCTACTTCTTCCCTTACCTCCTCAGCTTCTTTTTCTTCTTCTTCTTCTCCTTCACCATCAGTTTCAAATACCCTTTTGGGAAACACGGGGGCTTCAACATGTCCTACGATATCAAACATTTTGTCGAAGACCAGTTGTAGCCAATCATGTTGATCATTCTGAAATCTCCAAACAACAACTTATTTTTGCATGAAATGCTCTTGCATTGCAGGCATAGATCCTCTCACTTTTCTTACTTTTTCTCTTATTTCAGCATTCAAATTACCAAGTGGGAATTTTCTTTGTTCATAAGGGGCTATTGTGACACCTTCTTTCATGCATAATTCCGTTATAAGACAAGGGAAAAACAGAAACCCTTTGACTTAGATGTGCATGAACGAATTTCCCAAGCAATCAATCTACCTATGTCAATATTGCCCTCAGAGAGAATTGTATCTAGAAGGATCAATCTTTCTTTGGTCATTGCATATGTGTGTGATGTAGGTAAGATTGAGGTTGCTATAAACAAATGTCTATTACCTAATGCATCTATCAGATAGGTACTTCTAAGTTTGATCTCATTAGGTGTAAAATTTTCCCAAACAACATCTGGTGTAGCTATTCTACCCTTTATTTCTTTTTCTGATGGGTTAGGATTTAACCTTTATTAAATTATTCACATTTTTGAAACTTGGATGCAGTGGCACACTCTTTCTCGCAATGCAGTGCATCAATCTTGTTTGCATTGTGTATCCTGATTTCCTACAAAAGACTTGAAAACATAAAATTGAACAAAAATACATAAAAATGATGGGTTGCCTCCCATTAAGCGCTTGTTTTAAGAGTCTTATCAGCCTGACTACCTCTTTTTGCTTAGAGATTTTGCAAATGAGTTGTGATTTTGACTCTCACCACATGTTCAACATAGTATATTTTAACTCTTTGACCATTTACTTTGAAGACAATATTTGATGCTTCATCTAACAAATCAACTGCTCCATGAGGATAAATTTTAACCAAATTAAATGGTCCTGACCACCTTGATCTCAGTTTACCAGGAAATAGCTTCAACCTAGAATTATATAGCAGAACTAATCCTCCCTCTCTCAGTTCTCTCCTTTGAATTCTTTTATCATGCCATGCCTTAGTTTTAGCCTTGTATATTTCAGCATTCTCATAAGAGAATTGCCTAATTTCCTCTAACTCATTCAGTTCTAACATTCTCTGTGCTTTTTGATAGCCCAATATGACTTGTTTTCTAACTCCACAGGTAAATGGAATGATTTTCCATAGACTATTCTGTAGGGGGACATTCCTAAGGGTGTTTTGAATGCTGTTCTATATGCCCATAAAGTCTTATCCAAATGCAAAGACCAATCTTTCCTATTTGGATTCACAATTTTTTCTAGCATTCTCTTAATTTCCCTATTGGATAGTTCTGCTTGACCACTAGTTTGAGGATAGTAAGCTGTAGCTATCTTATGCTTAACTCCATACTTAGCTAGAAGGTTTTCAATGATTCTATTGCAAAAATGTGAACCTTCATCATTAATGATAGCTCTAGGAGTTCCAAATCTAGTAAATATATTCCTTTGAAGGAACTTACTCACTGATTTAGCATCATTGTTTGGTAATGCTACTGCCTCTACCCATTTGGACACATAATCAACAGCCACTAAGATGTATGAATTGCCAAAAGAAGGTGGAAAAGGTCCCATGAAATCCATTCCCCAAACATCAAATAATTCAATCTCTAAAATATTGGTTCTTGACATTTCATGTCTAATAGAGATATTTCCTGCCCATTGACATTTATCACAATTTTTGACCATAAAATAAGCATCTTTAAATAAGGTAGGCCAAAAATAACCAGACTGTAATACCTTAGCTGCTGTTCTAGTGCTACCAAAGTGTCCTCCATAAGGTGCAGCATGGCAATGTCTAGTGCTACCAAAGTGTCCTCCATAAAGTAGGCCAAAAATAACCAGACTGTAATACCTTTGATTGTATCGGCGTGTTTAGTTTTAGTTGATGTTTGACATATGCATGATTACTTGATTATTGAATGTGTTTGAATTTTGTAACCAATCATTGATAATTGTAACACCCTAAATGATTTAATTAAGCAATTGATTAAATTATTTAAAGTGTTGCACTATTTTAATTATATTAAATTATAATATAGTGTTTTATAATTTAGTATCTTATTTTAATAGAAGGAAGTGGTATTAGAAATACCGGGACTGCAAGGATTGGCCCAGGAGCCCAAGCCCAATGACTTAGGCTCCTAGGAGTGATGCATTTCGCACCATTCACCAAAGAAAGAAAGAAACGAATAGAGAGAAGAGAAAGGAGAAGTGGAACGACGCTAAACCCTAGAGAGAAAGGGAGAAGAGCTGCGCACAAGGGAGAAGAAGGAAAGGAAAGAGCTGTTGTTGTGGTTTTTGGTGGTGACTCGGAGAAAGGAACGTTTCTACGGTTAATTTAAGGTAAGGGGAGTCTCACTCTATAATAGGGAGGATAATGGGTTGTATGTAGATCATAGGCTCTTAATTAGTGTTATTTGATTATTGTATGATGTTTGAATCGTTGAATTTGATGATTTGCATGTTGAAATCGATTTAGGGCTTAAGTTAGGGTTTATAACATGTAATTTTGTGATTTGTGGTGTGTTTGATGATTGAGCATGCAATTGATTGTTAGAATATGAAATTAGGAGTATTAGAATGATTATGGAGTGAATTGGTTTGAGAGAATTTGGGATTTTTGGGGTTTGGGGGCGCCAAATTGCTAGGAATAAGGCGCCATGTGTACTGTTCATGTGTTGGAAATGTGTTGGTGCTGGGTTGTCCACCGTCTGGCGCCACATTCTTTGGGAAAATGGCGCCCCAGGCACTTTATTCACGTCTTTGGGTTGTGTTTCGTCCTGTGTGTTCTCGCCAGGAGCCAAGTTCTTTGGGAAAATGGCGCCACGTGTAATCGCTTTGTGTGGCTGTGGGTGTGTGCCAGTGGCAGGGGCGCCAAATGCTGCCCAGTGTGCCTGAATGGCGCTGTGTCTTTATGCTTGATGGATCGTGTGTGTATGTTCTTTATGCTGGGGCGCCATTATCTTTGAGAATTGGCGCCACGTGCTCGTTCATGTGCACATATGGGGTGGTTTGAGTGAAACTTAGAGTTCTGAGCATATTTTACCGTGCCATCTTTTGCAGTTGCCTGCCCAAAATCAATTTTAAACATTTTGGCTTGAGTGGTTTTATGCTAGCATGTGTCATTTGAGAGATGTTCTAGTGGGTATTCTTTGTGGCGCTATAGGTGTGCGCCTATGGGGTGGTTTGAGTGAAACTTAGAGTTTCGAGCATATTTTACCGTGCCATCTTTTGCGCTTGCTCGCCCAAAATCAATTTTAAACATTTTGGCTCGAGTAGTTTTTTTTGCATGTCTTTGTGTGTGTTGTGCCTGGCGTGTGGTGCCAAAAAGTCTTTGCTTAGGCGCCGATCAGCGCTCGTGTCCGAGATCGTGTCTCGATTTGTGTCTAAGACCGTGTTGCCTGTGTGGGGCGCCAGATTGTTAGGAAAATGGCGCCCGCTGGCCGGGTTGCCACAGGGGCGCCAAGTTCTTGAGTTTTAGGCGCTAGTCTTTGTTGCACTGAGGTGGCGCCAGAATGGGGAAAAATGGCGCCTAGTGCTGCCTTGTGTCTAGGTGTGTGCTGTTTTGGTCCTTAGGTGACAGTTTAGTCCCTAAGTGACTGTTTGGTCCTAAGGGTGTGGTTTTGGTCCCTAGGTGCCCGTTTGGTCCAAAGGGTGTCAATTTGGTTCCTAGGTGTTGAATTGGTCCTAAAGGGTGTTTTAGGTCCGTGAGTGGGGTTTAGTCCCCTAGTTGAGATTAGTCCTTGGGACTTGGTTGTGTTGAGTAGAGACTGAGGTGATTGATGATGCCATGAGGGCATGAGCCATGGGGGCTAGAGCCATGGGGGCTATAAATTAGATTCATAAATGAGGTGAGAAATAATATGTGAATTGTGATATTGTAAATATGCTTGTGATTGTGTTCATGGAGTCTCATGCATACATTCGGCTGCGGTCGCGACGTTTATAAATCGATTGTGAGGCCATGAGGGCCAGACCATGGGGGCCAGAGTCATGAGGCTCAATTTGATAATGATACTGCCATGGGGGCAAATGGTACCACATGCATGACACATTGCATACATCCTCATAAACGCATAAGTGCTATTGTGTAAAGAATGGTTTGGTTTGTGTGCTGTAAACTGTGCCTGTGTGATGCTATGATTGTATATATATATATATTGCTTATTATCACCTTTATTATATAGTTCGAGACTCACCCTTTCTGTTGTTGTTTACCATGGGTAGTCATGAGTGAGGGCTTGCTACCTTCACTATTCCCGAGTCTGTGCCGCTCGACACGTAGCACCTAGGGGATGGGACATAGACTCTAGTTTGATTTGTTTTGCTCACTGTTAAGCTTTTATATGTATTATGTACTGTTTGAGACTGCTGAGCACTCTTTTGAGATGTAGTTTTATTTCCACTGCATGATATGAGATATTATTCCACGTGTTTTTATGGTGTTACGTATTTCATTATATTTATGAGTTGAATTGGCTGTTTAAGTGTTTTTAATAGTTAAGTGTAGCATTCCATTTGAGAAATAAATTTTTATATACTCTGATTCTTGATTTAAATTACCGGGTAGAAATGGGGTGTTACAATAATAACTTCACCCTTTTCCCAAAAATCTTTCAAACTCTTTTCTAATTAATGCAAGTTATTAGTGACTATCACCCAAAGCCTTGGCTTGTTTGATTGTCATGAACGCTATCAAGAGTTATTAGTAATGATCACTCAAAGCCTTTGTTTGCTTGGTCATTATGAAAGCTCTTCCCCTTTCCAAAACCCTTTCAAAAACATTTTCATCTTCAAATTAGAACTACGTCGCTTTGATTCCCATTTGGGATACGTAGGAGCGAGTCATGTTCTCGTCAAGCGCAACAAATAAAAATCCTTTTCGCAACCATAAACATTAGCATTTTTCATAACAAAAAAGAATCATTTTTAAACCCATTGTTGCTAGTGGCTAATCAGAACCTTTGTTCGTCTAGCCATTGGTGGCAATGTCTTTTTCAAAAGAACAATAAGCGATGGTCACCCATAACTTTGGTTAGTTTGATCATTCGTGCCAATTAATCTCTTTCGAAAACCATTTTCAAAAGATCAAATAAAAAATGAGTTGCTACTAACGGTCAATCAGAACCTTTGTTCGTCTGACTAGTGTCGGTGACTCCCATTTTTCAAGAGTACTTAGCGGTGACTACCCATAACCTTTGTTAGTTTAATCATTTGCTGAATACTCGTCCTATTTCGAAAACTCACTAAAAAGATAAAAAAAACAAAAACCTTTTCGTTACAACCAAGAACTACGTAGCTTTGAATTCTCCATCGCACCAGGAGATACGTAGGAGCGAGAGACCAACTCTCGTCAAGCGCCAAAAATAAACATTTTCATTAAGTTTTCCCATTCATCTTCAAACAAGAAATAAATAGGCAAATCTAGGTATTTTTCAAATCAAACGTTAAAACCACACATTTAGTTAGAGGTTCCTTTCGGTAGAGAAAGAACGCAAAGTGATGCTAGTACCTTCCTCACACGTAATCGACCCCCGAACCTATATCTCTAGTTTTCAAAAGACCATCTGCCTTGTTCAAAAGACCTTTTTTCAATGTTTTGGTCTTAAAATTAAAATATTGGTGGAGGCTTCAAAAAATTTCCACGTTGTACATTGAGAAACCCAAACCGGATTTTTCGGGGTGCAACAGCTGGCGACTCCACTGGGGACCCTTTTTTAAAAAGACGAGGGTCAAGCCTAACTAATTAAAATGTGTGGTTTAATGTATTGTTGATTTGACTAATACCTTGTTTGCCTTCATTCTTTTTTCCTTTCTTTCTTATCATTGATTGTAGGCATATGCATTTGTCTTCTTCTATGTTTGTTCCCTACCTCCTCTTCTACTCCTTTTCTTTTATTGCTTATGCCCATGCATTCTTCCAATCCCCATGATCCCTTCTTCTTTGCTCCCTTTCTTCAAAGGTAAGCTCATGCATCATAGTCCCCTCATCTTGTATGTCCCCTCTTCTTCGCTCCCTTTCTTCGGTAAGTTCATGCACCTTTTCCCCTATTCTATCATGTCCCCTCTTCTTGGCTCCTCTTCTTAAGGTAAGCAATATCCTTGTTTGTAGATATCCTAGGTATGGAACCCTAGTGTAGACAACATGTTATTGCTTGCTATTGTCTGGACTGCTCTGGTTTTCATTTCAGGTGGGGTAGTGCTAGGGAAAATGCCCTTGACACACACTACAGGTATACCTTGTGATTACATGTTTTGAGTGGGACCATAACCCAGGTCTGCAAAAACTTAGGAGAGTGGATTCGAGTAGTGAGAGCCCATCAAGACCTTTCATGATGCCTCACACCTAGCAGTTTGCTGCATTTGTGGGGAGTTTTGTGAAAGGGAATGTGGCTCTGGTGGCCTTGTGAGGGAGTGAATAGAGATACATGGGAGGATTACCCTTTAAATTGCCCTAGATCGTAGGTCTCACCTCTTTTTAGGTCACAAGGGCTTTTCCAAAATTGTGTGTTGCATTATTACATCTAGCTTAGTTCTTTTCCTTCAACAATTTTCGAAAAAAAACAACAAAATCAAAAAGAATATATTTTTCCTTCTCTTTCATAAATACCTATATGAGGTGGCATATAGGGTATACTGCCCTAAATTTTCAAACCACCACCTATAAATATCTTTCTTTATGTAAATAACATGAAAAAGCTTCCTCATCATCCGCACTTGGCATCATAACATCATTTGCATTGCATAAAACAAAAACTTGATAAAATTCATACATGCATTTTTCTCTATCTCATTAAGGTTTGTCAGGAGTGCATTCTCCGCACGTGTGCGTTTCCATTCACTAAGGCTTTTTCCTCTAATTTTTTCGAAAGATCCAAAAAATCGTGTCTTATTAGGGGCGCGTCTCATGCATTATTGTTTTCCTTTTTCACACATCATGAAAAATAATACATTAACCTCTCATTTTGCATGCAATTCCATTCAATAAAAAATCATGTCTTTCCATGCATTTTTTTATTTATTTTTAAAAAAAAAAAATCATTGTGAGTATCATGCATTTCATTGCCCAAAAAAAAAATGAAAACAAGAAAGCATCTCATTCATAATCATGAACAAAAATCATCATCAAATTTATTCAAATGTAGCATTCATGCATCATTTCATTAACCTCATCACTTTAGTTCAAATACATCATTCCTCCATACTTTTCCTTGCCTCTAAAAAAAATCTTCATCCAAAAATGATTTTGAAAAGAAGCATCATTCATCATCCAAAAATGCATTGGCATTTCATATTTCGTCTTGCATAAAAAGAAAACGTCAAAAAGAAAAAACTTTTAGAATAATCACATTTTTCAAGTGAACATGCTTTCATACATTTCATTCTCATCATGTATACATCATAATGTTTTCATCCATGCATTGCATACAACAAAAATGTTGTGATGAGAGACGAGATGTTCTTGTAAAGTAATCTTTCTTTTTTGGAAAAGTTTACCCTCACTCATTTGCAAACTCAAGGTGTTCCAAGGCCCTCAGTTTTTCACATCAATAGCTCATTTGTATTTCCTTCAAAAAAAGCATTGCATCTCATCCATTCCATGATAAAAGACTGAAACAGTTCATCAAAAAAGTTTTTATATCATGTTTTAACCAATGTTAACTCTCTATGAAGCGTTCTTCTAGTAAGTATGCATGCCACGTGCAATTTCTCTTGTTTGAGTCAGTCAATTTCCTTCATTTATCATCATTCCCCATCCAAGTCTAATCCTGCCCCGTCCACCCATAAAGCGCATATTCTCTCCCATCAGTGCATACTTGACTTTTTGGTTCATTCTCGCTAACACTTTAAGTCCTCCATGTCTGGGCAAGTTCGTGATCACTAATTTTCCTTGTCAGTATCATATTCCTTTAGTGCAAGTCTTTCTAAAAAAATATATAATAAATAAAAAAGATAAAATAAGCTCGCTAGGTTGAAAACCCGCAAAGGGCGGCCTAGGCAAAAAAGAGCGCCCGGTGGATTGAAAACTCGCAAAGAGCGGTCCAAACAAAAATTAGGGCACAAAAAAAAGGAGGAAAAGAAAAGAGCAAACACATGAAGATAGATAAATTATTGTCCTAAAGTTAAGTCTTACAGAAATAAGCAATCGGGATTTGAAATGAAATTTGGTCATCTCTCCATACCCTCAAAAACCTAAAATCCCAGAAGGTCCATTTCCTACCCCTCTTAAGCCAAAGATTCAAAATCACAAAAATACCCTTTGTTACCCATCTTAAGCCGAGAAAAGCCCAAGATATCCCCATCACCCTAGACGAGGGTTAATTCCACATCAAAGATGGTATATCATTTTCACCCAAGTCAAAAGGAAAGGAAATTCACAAAAGGAGGGGAATAACAAAGTTTCAAAAACGAGAATCCCAAAACAAAGAAAGGAAGACAAAGGGAGTATAATATAAGAGTCAATACATTTTTCCATGAAGCATAAGAGCTCCCCTTCAGAAAGGCCCTCAAATTCAATGGGTTCAATCATTTCCCCTTTCAGAAAGGCCCTCAAATTCAATGGGTTCAATCATCTCCCCTTCCAAAAAGGCCTTCAACTTCAATGGGTTCAATCATTTCCCCTTTCAAAAAAAGCCCTCAATTCATTGGGTTTAACCATCTCTTCTTTCATAAAACCTTCAAACACCTCATCAAACCTAATAACCATTTCCTTCATAAACCATTGACCATCGGCCAACACCGAATAAGACCCATCCTCCCCATCAACCCCAAACACTTCATTAAGCTCAATCATCCCCTTCTCCACATCACAACCCTAAAAAGTCCATTCCGATCAATGACTAATTGCTTTCGTTTTCTCAAGTTTTAATCTTAGGACAAATAAGTTTATCTATTTACGACGTGTTTGCTCAAAAAGAAAGAAAGAAACAAGCAGAAAAAAGAAAGCTGCTCAAAAAGAAAAAAACAAACAATCAAAAAAGAAAGTTGGTAAAAAAGGGAGAAGGACTTGCACTCCAAGATGCATTCATGTTGCATTAAAACAAGGTCTGTGGTCACCAAGTGGAGCCTCTCCTCATACTAAAAAGTCAAAACTTTCATTGCATTTGAGTTGTTCTTAAAGAGAACCAAAAGTGTGTACTAGGGGGCATCCCCTTCACCTCTCACTCCCCTCAACTTTGGGGAGGTTTGTTCATTTCCCACCCCATTCATATATCACCCACAATTCATAACCATCACCATAACTTTGTCGCCTTTCACAACCTCACTCAAAGAAACCATTTGAAATGTCATTCGAAAGTGGAGCAAGTGTGTTCCCATTCCCTCACCTCATTCATTCCTATAAAACCTCACCGGGACAATCTCTCAACTCACTATCCTAAACAAGGCCTTGTCATTTTAATTGGGGCAGCTTTGTCCTTGTTATGACTGGGGCAACATCAAACTTTATGGGTTGAGACAAAACCTCTTTTGCTCCACCCTTCATTTCAAAAGCTGAAGCATTCCCAATTCATCATCTTCTACACCCCTAGTTGTTGTCACCATTAGACAGGGGCAAGCTACTCACTCATCAAAGACCTGAATTGGGGCAATCTTGTATCCATTGATCCCTCATGAGCTTCGGCAATAACCATGTCTGTCATTCCTTCACTTGCCATAAATGTCAATGCCCTAAACCAATTCCAAGTTAACTGACTCATTCATTCACATTTGCACTCCTATGCATGCTTACTAGACAATGCTTCAAAAGAGAGAACACAAGTTGTTTACGTGATATCTAAAATTCAGTCATCATGGAAAGAAAGAGGTTGTTTGTAAATAAAAACCTTGAGAACACCGGAGTTTGAATTAAATTTAATTTTTCAACAGAATGGTCAATAATCATCTCAATTCCTTGCATCCAAAATCTCGCATCTCATTATCACAAAAATGTTTACCTCATGCATCTAGGCATTTCAATCTATTCATTATGGCATATGCATCAAAGCATTACATTTGCATCTTCACATTTTGTGCATTCATCACATAGCAAAAAAAGAAAAAAAAAACGTTCCACGTTAGTTGCACCATATTAATACTTGCATTTCATAGAGGAAAATAGTAAAGAAGAAAAAGCAGAAATCTTTTCATTTCATTGACATCATATTAATGTTAGCATTTCCATAAAAGAAAAAGAACAAAAATCATTGCATCAAACATCTGAGCATTGCATCGTATTAATGTTTGCATTTCATAGAAGAAGCAAAAAAGAAACAAACAAAAGTTAGAGCAGGAGCATTCCATTCATCAAAGCATCAATCACTGCATACACTTAAACATCAAAGCATTATGTTGATATTTGCATTTCATAAACTACAAAGAAGAAGCAAATACAAAAGAACAAAAGCATTCCATAATATTCAAGACATCAATCAAGGCATGTGTTTGCATTACATGTGTCATTCATTGCATTGCTAATCCTCATGCCTAGTTCCAAGAATCAGCACTTCAAGTGTCAGTCTTCAATCTAATTCTCAAGTCAGTCATCCTGGACTTGTCAGTCTCAAAATCTCATTCACAGTCGCTCCTTCAGTTCGGAGTTCGAATGCTCTTTCAGTTTAGAGTTCAGTCGCTCTTTCAGTTCGGAGTTCAAATGCCCTCGGGTCCGAAGTGGTTCATTAAAAGCACACCAAGTGTTCATTTACCGTTTTCTCAGCACGCCAAGTGTTCATTTACCGTTTTCCCATCAGCACGCCAAGTGTTCATTTACTATTTTCGCATCAGCACGCCAAGTGTTCATTTAAGGCTTCCTTATCAGCACGCCAAGTGTTCATTTATTGCTTTCTTTCTAGCAAACCAAGCATTCATCATCATTGCATCAGACATCAAATCAATTTTCAAAATACAAAATCATTTTCAATAAATAGGAGACTAAGTCGAATGTACGAAATAGTCATCACGATAGGACACTTGAATTGATCACCCAAGAATCTTGAGGTCTCGCCCAAAAAAAAACATTCAGTGTCGTCTACATCATAGTAATGTTTGCATTCCATAAAACAAAAAGAACCAAAAATTCATCATCCCATCAAACATCAAAGCAATACAGTTGCATCACATCAATACTTGCATCTCATAGAAGAAAAGAAAGCTAAAACATCCCATGTCATTCATCATTTCATGTTATTTTATTTCGCATAATAGCAATATTCACATTTCATAGAAAAAAAGCAAAGAAGAAAAAGTGTTCCATTGCATGTCATCTGCCATTTCATCAAAACACAAGAGCATTACATATCATCAAAATTTTGCATTCGCATACCTGCACTTCATAAAAAGAGCAAAAGAAATGAAGAGAAGAAAAGCCAAAAGAGCAAAAGAGCAAAAAAGGAGAAAGCATGTGATCATAAAAAAGAAAGCTGATCAGGCAAAATCATTCAAGAAAAAACAAACAAAGAAAAACAAGTGGTCAAAAAAAAAGCTGATCAAGAGAAAAACAACAATCAGATCAAAAGGGGAAATTCAGGAGCGTTCCACCACATTCATCATTACACCAAAATCATAGCATTGCATGCACTTGCATAACACGCCCTTGCATAACATGCCTTTGCATAACATGCATCCACACTCCATGCACCATTCCTCGCATCAGCTGACGTATGCAGGTACCTCAATCCAGTGCGGCAGCATTGGCCATTTCAATCAATCAATCAACAGGATTCGTGAATCCCTTCAGGACCCAAGCGTCCCTTCAAAAAGCAGACTTCACCTCGTATTCGAGCTGCGGGTAAGTCCTTTGACCCCATTGGGTCGATCAAAAAAGGATAGCTGTGTTGGCCTAAGACATGGCGCAGTCCTAGGGAAGTATCGAGATCTAGACTTGATATTGTCTAGACTTGAAGACCAACACCTTTTTATTGGTTTCTCTATCGCTTTCTTTACCGCTTTCGCTAGCTTACTGAGGGCTGGCACCAAGCTTATTTTCTGCTTTTGTTGGCCGAAGGCTGACACCCATTCAAAAGAAAAAGAAACAGGAATAAACAAAAAAGAGAGGGAAATAGAAAAAGGAAAATTTGGGTTTCCCTAAGTAGACAAAATCGGTATAATTTCTGAATTCTTTATCTTTATTTTGGCTCGGAATATGAATATGTTTCGGCCAATTCATATTCCTCGTTAAAATCCAGATAAAGAGGGGCAGCTGTCATACCCCAATTTTGTCCGGCTTAGGTCAAAACCCTAATTTTCCACAAAAAATAAATAAATTGAAGAGTGAAGAGCATTATGCACTGCATTTTGGGTCCTAGAAGTCATTCCAAGGTTCTTAAAATCATTTTTAGGGTTGGAATGCACTTTTTGGGCAAATTAGGGTTTTAGAGTCAAAAAGGGCATTTTGGTCATTTCACAGCAAAAACAGTTTTCCATCACAAATCACTGGACAATTGTCAGGGGAATTATTTGAGGAAGAATGTGCTTAATTATAATTTTTTATGCGCATGAATGTTAATTATTTGCATAAAAATTCAAATTTAAAGGAAAGGGTAAAATTTCCTTCAAGGTGAGGTATCAAATCAATTTTGGGAATGGTGATATCATGGAATTTTGGGCCCAATGATTGATTCCTAGGATATGGCCCAAAATGGGTGGAATTTATGGAATTATCATGAAAAGAATAATCAAAAATGGTAAAAATAAGGAAGTGTGCTCAATAAGACAAAATGCAAAACTTGGGCATTACTCTACCCCTCTTGGTAATTTCGACCCACCCTTTAGTTTAGCTCACCTTTGCATTTTTGCAAACTTCCCCCTTATAGAACACCCCATTCCTATTCTACCCTTTACCCTAATTTTACTTCACACCATATATAAGCCTCCACTCCCAAAATAAAGAAAGAAGCTTCATTTGCACAATTATCCCCTCTCTCTAGCCTCTCAAACCCGAAACCACCTCTCCCTTCTCTCTACATTTCTTCATCAAATTTCATCTCCCAAACAAATCCAAACCCATTTCCTTCACCTAACCAAAAATTCCAACCATCAATTCCTCTCAAATTCAAGCATGGATTCAAGATCAATGGATACTTTGAAGAATCAAGCTCAAGATTGAAGACTAGAGGGTAGATTGAAGTGTTTTAGAGTTCACTCATCTTGTTTCTTGCTTGTTTAGCTTGGAGTTGAGGTATATTCCTAAAACCTTGCATCATCTTCAAAATTTTAGCATAAAAAATGTAGATCATAGGTTAATTTCGCATATTCATCATCATCTTTGCATTTTATTGTTTAATGTTGAATTGATTGTTGTTGTTGAATGAGAGGTGTGTTTCAAGCATTTTGACAAACACTTAGGGAGGTTTGGGTGTTTGAAATGCATCTCTCACTTGGAATAAATTGTGTGCTTGTGCATATTTCTTGTTTGCTTGCATTTTCATGAACAAAATTGTTGTTTATGGCTATTTTCATTTCGCATATTAGGAAGAAATTAGGGTTTATATGATTTTGTTGCACTTCCTTGCTTAATCATGTGAATCCTTGCAAAAAAATTGATCTATGTTGCTTTGTGTTAATTTTTGTTTTTTTTTATTAAATAAAATGTGGACCTATGTTTCCTTTGGATCGCATACTTATGATTAAAAATATTTTCAAGTTGATTTTGTTGTTGTTCTTTGCTTGATGATGTTTAATCTTGTTGTTAGTATTTCATTTTAGTGTTAAATGTTATTTTTGTTGTTGGTTGATGATCTAGTAATATGATTCCCACTAGTGTCTAGTGCACCTTGATCTAAGTGGTGAAGATTGCTAGAAAGGACTCAATTTAGTTTATGTGTTCACTTGTTCTTGTGTTTTAATTTGCTTATTTGTTGGTGGTTGATGATAGGCAAGTTGATTCTCACTAATGCCTAGTGCATTTTGATTAGAGTGAGAGGATTGCTCTATGTGATTCAACTTTGTTTATGTGTTCTTGTTTTACTTTAGTTATTGTGAATTGTTGATGATAGGCAAGTTGATTCTCACTAGTGCCTAGTGCACTTTTGCTCAAAGTGAGAGGATTGCCCTATGTGATTCAACTTAGTTGTGTGTTTAGTTAATCTTTGTATTTTAATTTGCTTGTTGTTAGTGGTTGATGATCTAGCAATATGATTCCCACTAGTGCCTAGTGCACCTTGATCTAAGTGGTGAAGATTGCTAGAAAGGACTCAATTTAGTTTATGTGTTCACTTGTTCTTGTATTTTAGTTTGCTTATTGTTAGTTGTTGATTGATAAACTCTAATTTGGTGCATTTTTAGAGATACATTTGAGTCTTTTTTAAAGTAATTATTAGCAAATATATAAATCACTAACTTAATTTATTCTATTTTTGTAGAAAGAAAGAAAATATAAAAAGAAAGGAAATAATTTATATTGTTAATATATATATATATATATATATATATATATATATATATATATATATATATATATATATATATATATATATATAAAGGGAGGTTGAAGAAAGAAAATAAAGGAGTTCTTCTTGGCCCATTTGGATGAAGTTAGCCAAGCCCAATTGAAGTAGAGCAGAGGATGTGGGAAAGAATGGGAGTGGCACGGAACCCCAGGCTTGGATTTAAAAGGTTGGCACTTTGCGGTAGGGGTGGGCATGATTATCATAACCCGCCCGAAATCGATAAACCCGACATTGGGAATAGGCAAGCGGTCGGTTGTGGGCGGGTAGACGGGTCCTACGGTTGAGTTTTCAGCTACATGCGGGTGTTAGTGGTCTCGATTACGGTGTTCCGAATAAATCCATGAATGACCGAATGCGCTCGAGGAATATTGATAGTTTGAGTGGTTTTGGGAATACCAAGCTGTGGTTTTGAGTTAAAGTTGTCTTTGGTTTCAAGTTTTGAAAATTAAATTGCAAGTATTTTTTTATTTTCTCTTTCATCACACAACAACCACACTTTACTTTTTCTTCATCAATCAAACGTCACAATCACCTTCTTTACTTCTATCTTCTTCTAAACTTCCATTCCCGAAACTCATCCTCCATCTATCTCATTCACATTCCACTTCCAAGCTCATTGTTAAAAATGTCACACTCAAGTTCTTTGCCTTGAGTTCAATAAAGATGAAAATATAGTTCTAACATGTCGATCTTACCAATTTTCTACGTTTTCTTTCGAGATCTTTACATTAGATTTTTTCACCCTTAAACCGTTTAAACCCATCCGACCACCCGCTAATCCGTTGAACCGCCACCCGACAAACCGATGGCTGAAATGGTCGGAGACGGATGAGATTCCAGTTTGCCGGTTTTGGTTGGATGGGTGTTTTACGGGCCGAACCCGCCGTGAACCGAGCCGGTGTCGCCACTACTTTGCAAAAGCATGAAGAAGGAGGAGAACGTGATTTGAAGAGAAACGGCCGCACACCTCATAGATATATATAAAGAGTGCCGCACATCACACCGAGGACGAGAGGAAGAATTAAAAAGAGAGTAGCCGCACAGTAACGGAGAGCTGCGCACGGAAACCGAGGGGAGATTGAAATAAACTCACGCACACGGACAGCGCAGAGGGAGATTGGAAGTTTTGGGTACCCGTTCTTGACACCGTGAGAGAGCTTTGGAGCAGAATTCAGAGACTGAATACAGGATCAGAATTTACTCAATCTCCTGGTTATTTTATATTCTGTAATTCATGACTTTTAATTTTATTCCAATGTTCTTGAACACTATGGATAGCTAAATCCTTTTCTGGGGTCTTAAGTGGATCTTGCTTGATTAGAGACATTTTTATGTTTTAATTTATACTTTGAATTCCCAATTTTTATTTCAATTAATATTATCCTATTGCTTTATCACATAATTAGGATTGACAACCCTTTGCATGTTTATAATCAATTAGTTGATTAGCGACCGTACTACAACTAGTTGGTGGACCTATAGGAAAATTGAGACTATAATTAATGAATGACCAAACTTTAATTTAGTCTTCCAATCATTCAACCTTTTTGTACTTTATGCTTTCCTTAAATTTAAATTCTAGCATGACCAAACTAGGGTTAATTTAGGGAAAAGAATATTAATCTCGAATGACCAAACGGGTTAATAGCTTTAGTAAAGGGATTGGTAATTGAATAAAATAAGGGAATTCAGGTAGGATTAGAGATAGAGGAATCAAACCTTGCAAGTGAAACCGTGACCCTAGGCTTCTCTCCATTGATCAAACTTTACAATTCTAATTCTTGCACTTTATTTCTTGTTATTTTAGTTTCTATAATCACCAAACATTCGTTCGTCTAAATAATAATTAATCTTAAGTAGTTTGGTACTTATTAGTTAATCCCTGTGGAGACGATATCTTTTATACTACTTCTGCGATAGAGTACACTTTCTCTAAGTGTGTTTTTAACGCAACATTGATGATAGGCAAGTTGATTCTCACTTGTGCCTAGGGAACTTTGATTCAAGTGAGAAGATTTGTAACGCCCAAAATAATTTAATTATTTAATTAATTAAGTTATTTAAGGCTAGCAACATTTAATTTAAGTCAATTAAATTAGTTGAGTTATTTAATCAAAAGAAGTCTAATTTATTTGAGGGGAATAATTGAGTTAGAGTTTATTTATTTTATTTTTAGGGGGTATGTAAATAAGTAACAAAGGTGGTGCTAATAAAGGGCCCAAGTCACTTAATGACCCAAGCCCAATTGCCTAAAAACCCCTAGAACCCTAAGGAAGGACCCATTACCCATTACCCCTAAAAACCCTCTTCTTATTAGATATTTGACTTGGAGATTAGAGACAAGAAAGGCTCAGAGAACTTTGTAGCTGACCACCTCTCAAGGCTCGACCATAGTGTGATGCAGGCCTCAAATGATGGGGAGATCAAGGAGGTTTTCCCTGATGAGAAACTCTTAGCTATTTCTACTGTTCCTTGGTTTGCAGATATTGTCAACTATTTGGTGGGTAAGGTTGTTCCACCTGATTTTTCATTTCAACAAAAGAAGAAATTAATTTATGATGCTAGAGACTACTTGTGGGATGACCCTTACCTATTTAAAGTATGTGGAGACAAGGCAATAAGGCGTTGTGTGCCTATGGATGAGGTAACTTCTATCCTTGAGCATTGTCATTCTAAAGAGGTAGGTGGCCACTTTGGCCCAAATAGAACTGCATATAAGGTTTTACAATGTGGTTTTTATTGGCCTACTATATTTAAAGATGCTCATGAATTTGTGAAAGTTTGTGATAGTTGTCAAAGGAGTGGCAATATTTCTAGGCGTCAAGAGATGTCCTTAAACAATATTTTGGTTTGTGGATATTTGATGTATGGGGTATTGACTTTATGGGGCCCTTCCCTAAATCTTTTTCAAATCAATATATTCTTGTTGCTGTAGATTATGTGTCTAAGTGGGTAGAAGCTGTAGCCTTACCCACTAATGATGCTCGGGTAGTAGTGAGATTTTTAAAGAAAAATACTTTTACCAGATTTGGCACTCCCCGAGCAATTATTAGTGATGGTGGCACTCATTTTTGCAATAAACAATTTGAAAATCTTTTGAGCAAAAATGGTGTCACTTATAAGGTAGCAACTCCTTACCACCCATAAACCAGTGGACAAGTTGAAATTTCAAACAGAGAGCTAAAAAGGATTTTAGAGAAGACAGATAGTGCATCAAGAAAAGATTGGTCTTTGAAACTTGATGATGCACTATGGGCCTACAGAACTGCTTTTAAAACCCCCATTGGGATGTCTCCTTACCGTCTTGTTTTTGGAAAAGCATGTCATTTGCCTGTTGAATTAGAGCATAAAGCACTTTGGGCTTTAAAATTTCTAAACTTTGATGCTCAGCTTACAGGTGAAAATAGGTTGCTGCAGCTAGATGAGTTGGATGAGCTCCGGCTTGGAGCTTATGAGAATGCCAAGTTTTAAAAAGTGGCATGATAAGCGCATTAAGCAGCGCGAGTTCCATGTTGGTGAGAAGGTTTTAATTTATAACTCACGTTTGCGTCTTTTTCCAGGAAAGTTGCGCTCTAGGTGGTATGGACCCTACACTGTTACTCAAGTTTTTCCTTATGGAGTGCTTGAGGTATCTCATGAAGATGGTACCACTTTTAAGGTCAATGGTCAGCGTGTGAAGCATTTTGAGGAAGGGTTTCTCCAAGTGAGCTATGTCACTGGCCTCAAGGATTGACCGTAGTACCGTCAGGCTCGGGACGTTAAACAAGCGCTTCGCAGGAGGCAACCTGTGTTTTATTTTCTCTGACTTTTGTTTGTTTGTTTTTCTATTTTATTTAGGAATTAACTCAGTTTGCAAAGCTCTCTCAGGGAAGTCACTCTTACTCTCTCTCTCTCTCATTTATTTCTTTTTGTGCCAATTTGATATTTTGCATTGAGGACTATGCTTCATGCTAGTGTGGGGGAGGAAAGTATATTTTGTCACTTGATCTATATTGATGCACATACCCACTAAATATGTTGATAGCATTTTTCTGGCTTGTTTTGCATGAATTATGCGTAAATTGAAAAAAATAGAGATTATGTCTTTAAGGGATCCCATAATTAATTTACATGACAGACTTGTGCTTAATTGTAGCTGTGAGGATGTCCTTAGGAAGCTGATAATTAGCATTTGTCCCTCTTGAGTACTTTTTGTGAACTAGCTTCTAAATGTGAGATCTGAGCCTTCATAAGGGGATTGATACTAAATCATAAGGGGATTGCTACATTCTAGAATTTGTCTTTTGACCATTTCAAGGCGAAAATCGATTTGCATCATGTAAAAAGATTTGGGGAATTTAGGTATTTTTCTGGCCACGGAGTTGTTTGTTGAATTTATCCCTTAGTTGCCCCATTTGAGCCTAATTGTTATATTTTTTTGTTCTTTGGTACCCAGATATATTTTTCTTTTTTCTTCTTTTGGTAACCAATTGAAATTGAATGTGGAGCAACTATTGAAAATTACAACTACGTCCTATATTTTAATGATCTATATTGTCAGGACTGAAATTTCGTCTCATACTTTAGTTGTCTATCTTGTTAGGATGAAGAAACAAAAGGAGTGATTCATGTGCTTACAAGAATATCTTCCTACAAATGAAACAAAATAGAAGTTTTCATGTACTTACCTTTTGCTCCTAAGAAAAAAAATATAAAAAAAGAAAAGTTGGAAAAAAAAGAGAAAAGTAAAGGAGGAAAAGACACATAAAAAGAATGAAAGAGCCAAAGGGCAAATCCAAAAAAAAGGGTCTACTCAAGAGAGAAGGTAAATCAAAGAGAGCTGATTCAATAGAAGAAGAGTGAAGAATGAAAGTGAAATTAAGTTGGAGTTTGGACAAAAACTGTAAAATAGATAGGAGCTCCATCTTTGGTTTCAATGGTTACTGTTTGCTTCTTGTTTTTTCTTTTAGCCATTTGATTATCTTCCTCTTCTTATTTCCTACCCTGCATGAATTCACCCTGGCCCCATTACAACCCATGAAACCCCATCTTTTGCATGCATGTGAACTATTTAGTGGAGATTTGGTCAAATTACAAACATATGGTAATGTGCATTTTGTGGAAACTTGAGTGTATATTTTCACTAGTCCCTAAACACTTAGAGAGATTGTGAGCGAGTGCCATTGTTCACAGAAATGTAATCTTCAGGGACTTGTGCCTCTAATTGGGCAACCTTTTGACACCTCAAATGTTCTATACTATCTATTGGCTGTCATTGTGCTTCTAACTTTGGGTTTCTTATTTGGCTATCTCTATTACTTATTTGAAAAGTTTTTGACCCAGAGAATATGCTTGAGGACATGCAAATGTTTAGTGTGTGGGAGTTGATAAACTCTAATTTGGTGCATTTTTAGAGATACATTTGAGTCTTTTTTAAAGTAATTATTAGCAAACATATAAATCAATAACTTAATTTATTCTATTTTTGCAGAAAGAAAGAAAATATAAAAAGAAAGGAAATAATTTATATTGTTAATATATATATAAGGGGAGGTTGAAGAAAGAAAATAAAGGAGTTCTTCTTGGCCCATTTGGATGAAGTTAGCCGAGCCCAATTGAAGTAGAGCAGAGGATGTGGGAAAGAATGGGAGTGGCACGGAAGGCATGGATTTAAAAGGTTGGCACTTTGCAGCATGAAGAAGGAGGAGAACGTGATTTGAAGAGAACGGCCGCACACCTCACAGATATATATAAGAGTGCTGCACATCACACTGAGGACGGAGGGAAGAATTAAAAAGAGAGTAGCCGCACAGTAACGGAGAGCTGCGCACGGAAACCGAGGGGAGATTGAAATAAACTCACGCACACGGACAACGCGGAGGGAAATAAACTCAATCTCCGGGTTATTTTTATATTCTGTAATTCATGACTTTTAATTTTATTCCAATGTTCTTGAACACTATGGATAGCTAAATCATTTTCTGGGGTCTTAAGTGGATCTTGCTTGATTAGAGACCTTTTTATGTTTTAATTTATACTTTGAATTCCCAATTTTTATTTCAATTAATATTATCCTATTGCTTTATCACATAATTAGGATTGACAACCCTTTGCATGTTTATAATCAATTAGTTGATTAGCGACCGTACTACAACTAGTTGGTGGACCTATAGGATAATTGAGACTATAATTAATGAATGACCAAACTTTAATTTAGTCTTCCAATCATTCAACCTTTTTGTACTTTATGCTTTCCTTAAATTTAAATTCTAGCATGACCAAACTAGGGTTAATTTAGGGAAAAGAATATTAATCTCGAATGACCAAACGGGTTAATAGCTTTAGTAAAGGGATTGGTAATTGAATAAAATAAGGGAATTCAGGTAGGATTAGAGATAGAGGAATCGAACCTTGCAAGTGAAACCGTGACCCTAGGCTTCTCTCCATTGATCAAACTTTACAATTCTAATTCTTGCACTTTATTTCTTGTTATTTTAGTTTCTATAATCACCAAACATTTGTTCGTCTAAATAATAATTAATCTTAAGTAGTTTGGTACTTATTAGTTAATCCCTGTGGAGACGATATCTTTTTAACGCAACATTGATGATAGGCAAGTTGATTCTCACTTGTGCCTAGGGAACTTTGATTCAAGTGAGAAGATTTGTAACGCCCAAAATAATTTAATTATTTAATTAATTAAGTTATTTAAGGCTAGCAACATTTAATTTAAGTCAATTAAATTAGTTGAGTTATTTAATCAAAAGAAGTCTAATTTATTTGAGGGGAATAATTGAGTTAGAGTTTATTTATTTTATTTTCAGGGGGTATGTAAATAAGTAACAAAGGTGGTGCTAATAAAGGGGCCCAAGTCACTTAATGACCCAAGCCCAATTGCCTAAAAACCCCTAGAACCCTAAGGAAGGACCCATTACCCTCATTTTGAATCAAACCAACGAAAGAAATTGGGAGAAGAAAGGGGGAGAGGCCGACGCAAGAAAAGAAGGGAAAAGGAGGGAGCTTCCTCTTGGATTTTGCTTGGTAAGTAGAATTTCTTGGTCCTTTCATCACCATTTTTCCTCCTCTTTCTAGTATAGTAACCTTTGACCTCTCATTTCCATTGTTGTTGATTTTCCATTTCCACCCAAGGGAGGAGACCATTTCGGTTTGGCTGGAAAACAGAAGTGGGGGTCTTATTTTGTTGATTCTTGGTGGTTAGTTGAAGTTTTGGCTCACCCAAGGTTAGGGGACTCTCTACTACATTTATAATAATTTGTAGGATATGTATTATAGGTGGAATAGCTCTAGGAATGACTTGTTTGTGTGACTTTGATGTTGATTATATGTTGGTTGTATGAGATGCCTAATGTGTTGATATCATGTTGCTTGTTGTTGGAAAAATATGGGTTGTGAGTTATGCATGTTATATGTTTGAGGAAATGTTTCCATGAAGAGAAGTATGTGAATATAGTAATTTTAATGAAGTGGATTTAATGCCTATGTGTGTATTGTTCATGTAAGAATTAAATTGTTGGGTAGAAAATTAGGTTTGAAGTGTTTTGGTGAGGGTGTTTGAAGGGGGGGCGCCAAATGCCTAGGCAAATGGCGCCTAGGGGCTGAATTTTCTGGCTGGTGCGGTTGTGCAGGACAGGGGCGCCATTTGCTAGGCAAAGTGGCGCCCAGTTTACTGTTTTTGTGAGTTTTGTTTCGGCCTGGGTTGGGTATGGCAGGAGGGGCGCCAATTCCTTAGGAATATGGCGCCTGTGTCTAGAGTGTGGGATAGCAGGGAGCGTGATGTGTGTAGGGGCGCCAATTCCCTGGGAATTTGGCGCCTGGTCGTGCCTTGCTGTGTGTGTGTGTGTTGTTGGATGTGGCGCGATAGGGGGCGCCAAAATGGCTGCCCTGGCGCCTAGTTGTGCGCCTGTGCTTGGTGGTGTGCTGAGTGGGGCGCCAAAATGGCTGCCCCTTGGCGCCTTGGTGCCCAAAATGTGTCTAAGAGATGGTTTAGTCCCTAAGAATTAAATTAATCCTTGGCGTGACAAAATAGTCCCTAAGAATTAAATTAATCCTTGGCGTGACAAAATAATCCCTTAGTGTCTAATTAGTCCCAATATACCAACATAAGTTCCAAATGTACTAAATTAATTCATAAAGTGTCAACTAACCTTTAAATACTAAATTAATCTTTGGTGTGCTAAAATGGTCCTTAAGTGGGATTTAGTCCATGGGTGAGATTTAATTCAAGAAATAAGTTGTGTTGGTGAAGTGATAACAAAGTGGTGGGTTAACACTTGAGGTGATGAATTTATGAATGATGTGGGCTTCGGCCAAAAGCGGTGGGGGCTTCGGCCAAAGCGGTGAGTTGATAATTGATGTGATAAATTTATTGTGTGGTGATGCATTGTCATGGTGTCACATAAAGCATATGCATATAAAAGCGGTGATGTGGCTTCGGCCAAAAGCGGTGATGTGGCTTCGGCCAAAAAGCGGTGGGTGCCCGACGGGGTTATTGCGGTGATGATGGATCCACATGCATATTGCATACATGCATATACTCATACATTCGTAGAATTCTTGTCGATGCTTAATTAATTTATTTTGTTGCTTGTTGGTATTCTAACTGAATGATAAATGTCTTGATTATTGTGAATTGTTGTTGCTAGATGTTTTCCTATATAATGCTTATCTTATTTGTTATTATTTATGTAAAGAGACTCACCCTAGCATTTTATGTTGCCTGCTCTCGTGGCGACATGCAGGTGATTCTGAGTGAAGATGTCTAGGCTTTCTTGGGATTTTTGTGTCGGCTCTGATTTAGTAACACCGGGGATGGGGTTTCTAGTACCATTCTTTTATGTTATGTATTGAACTGATTTGAACTATGTATTGAGTATGTTGAACTCAGTTTTATTTCACATTGTCTTTGTGAATTGTTTTACGGATTATTGTAAACACTAAAGCATGGTTTTTGAGGTTCGTCCGTTTGGTTATGATGCATATATCACGCACTAGATGCGTTTGAATTTTAATTATACTTTGATGAGGTTTTATTAAATGTAGCACTCTCTTTGAGGTGCGTGGAAAAGTTTTTGAAAAACTCTGATTTTTATTGATTAAATTAGTATTAAGTAGAAGGGAGTGTTACAAGATTGCTCTATGTGATTCAACTTGGTTTTAGTGTTTATTTATTTGCTCTTGTATTCTAGTTTTATTATTGTCCATTGTTGATGATAAATCATATGATTCCCACTTATGCCTAGTGCATCATGTTTTAAGTGGTGAAGATGATTTTAGATGATTCAACCTTCCCCTTCTAATTTCTTAGTGAATAACAAATGAGATGGTATGTTTAGGGTTTAAGGTTCGTGAGGTATTGCAAAAGATAGGCTTACCTTAGCCTTGATGCGATTCCTCTTTGTTCATGTTATTAAGAAATCGTTGCTCACATGTCATTAGTTTAATTAAGATCATTCTATGCTTATGATCAATTGTTTACTTGTCTTTGATGCTACTTAAATTGTCTTGATTTAATTATGTGCCATTCCCTCCATGTGTATGACCTCCTAATGAAGACGTAAGCCTACTTGCTTGTTGTAGCATAGAGTCATTAGGGTAAATGCACTCCTCCTCACACACACGCATTTGTTTTGAGAAATTCACCTTGCATCATTGACAATTGAATCTTTGATTGTATCGGCATATTTAGTTTTAGTTGATGTTTGACATATGCATGATTACTTGATTATTGAATGTGTTTGAATTTTATAACCAATCATTGATAATAACTTCACCATTTTCCCAAAAATCTTTCAAACTCTTTTCTAATTAATGCAAGTTATTAGTGACTATCACCCAAAGCCTTGGCTTTGTTTGATTGTCATGAACGCTATCAAGAGTTATTAGTAATGATCACTCAAAGCCTTTGCTTGCTTGTCATTATGAAAGCTCTTCCCCTTTCCAAAACCCTTTCAAAAACATTTTCATCTTCAAATTAGAACTATGTCTCTTTGATACCCATTTTGGATACGTAGGAGCGAGTCATGTTCTCGTCAAGCGCAACAAATAAAAATCCTTTTCGCAACCATAAACATTAGCATTTTTCATAACAAAAAAGAATCATTTTTAAACCCATTGTTGCTAGTGGCTAATCAGAACCTTTGTTCGTCTAGCCATTGGTGGCAATGTCTTTTTCAAAAGAACAATAAGCGATAGTCACCCATAACTTTGGTTAGTTTGATCATTCGTGCCAATTAATCTCTTTCGAAAACCATTTTCAAAAGATCAAATAAAAAACGAGTTGCGGTGACTCCCATTTTTCAAGAGTACTTAGCGGTGATTACCCATAACCTTTGTTAGTTTAATCATTCGCTGAATACTTGTCCTATTTCGAAAACTCACTAAAAAGATAAAAAACAAAAACCTTTTCGTGACAACCAAGAACTACGTAGCTTTGAATTCTCCATCGCACCAGGAGATACGTAGGAGCGAGAGACCAACTCTCGTCAAGCGCCAAAAATAAAAATTTTCATTAAGTTTTCCCATTCATCTTCAAACAAGAAATAAATAGGCAAATCTAGGTATTTTTCAAATCAAACGTTAAAACCACACATTTAGTTAGAGGTTCCCTTTCGGTAGAAAAAACGTGTGCGGTGCTAGTACCTTCCTCACACGTAATCGACCCCCGAACCTATATCTCTAGTTTTCAAAAGACCATCCGCCTTGTTCAAAAGACATTTTTTCAATGTTTTGGTCTTAAAATTAAAATATTGGTGGCGGCTTCAAAAATTTTCCACGTTGTACATTGAGAAACTCAAACCGGATTTTTCGAGGTGCAACAAGAGGGTATTTATAGAGTTGTTTTAGGTCTAGGGGTAATTAGATCATTGTTCTTTACTAGGTGGTCTAGGATTGGGTTTTAAATTTAAATGAAGGGCTAGGATTGGAGATCACTTGGATTGTGGATAGTGAGAAAACACAAAAATATGAGAGTGAGGTAGTGGCGACATTAAGGAGAGAGAGAGGGAGAATTTGTGTGAAAAAGAACTTGTCTTATTTTGGGAATGGAGGCTCATATGTGGTGTGAGGTAAAAATAAGGTTAAGGGTATAATTGAGATGGAGTGTTACCAAAGAGGAAATTTTGTATTTTCTCTTGAAGAGGTGAGTGTAAATGGGTGGGGTAATTTACAAAAGAGGGCATAAATCTATGTGGGAGTGAGTGATGGTCTCCAAAAAGGGAAAAGTTAAGGATATTACAAAGCATATTCTTAGGAAATAAGGAATAGAAGAATGTGGATGAAATTGAGGGAAGAGAGAGAGAGAGAGGAGGCGAAAATGAGAGGAGGAAGGAGAGAAAAAAAACTTGTTTTTGGTCTTTTGTCTTATTGAAGACACTTCCCTTTTTTTGAGTTTTGAATTTTTGGGCATGGAAGTGAAGGTGCACCTATTATAAAAAGTGTCACATATTTTGAGCACCATAAAATATTCCCCCTAATTATTCTAGACAATAAACATCGTCATTTAGTAATTGGGGAATATTTAATGGTCTTTTTTTGGTTTTTTATGCACTAAAAATGGGGAAAATGCATTTTTAATTATTTTGGATTAGGATTTTCTTTCTAATAAATTGTACAAAAATTATCCTTGATAGAATAAAATATACTTTTGTGGATGCATATTTTTGACGAGAAAATCATCCTGTTGTGAAAAGTGACCAAAATACCCTTTGACCTAAAAACTTGCTTCTTGCCCAAAAAATGCATTTCCACTCTAAAAATGATTCTAAAATGCATGCAAAATGCTCTTTATGCCTTACAAAATGACTTCACACTTCCTAGGTTACTATTTTTGTGGAAAATTAGGGTTTTGCTTAAAGGCGGACAAAATTGGGGTATGACAGCTGCCCCTCTTTATTTGGATTTTAACAAGGAATATGAATTGGCCGAAACATATTCCGAGGCAAAATAGAAATAAAGAATTCAGAAATTATACAATTTTGTCTACTTAGGGAAATCCGATTTTTTTTTTTGAAATAGGTGGATGTCAGCCCTCATTAAGCCAACAGAAAGCGGTAAACGAATTGTCAGCCCTCATTAAGCCAACAAAACAGGAAGCTAATTGGTGCCGACCCTCAATAAGCCAGCGGAAAGCAATAAAAAGGAAAGCAATAAAAAGGGTGTCGGCCCTCGTTAAGCCGGCGAAGGAGGCTGCCTAACGCCTTTTAACGAATCGTGAATGATTCGAGTTTGCACTCTGGGCCTGGGAACACGTGGGCTCCAAAGGGGTGGTCTTGCGAGCGACCAGGGGAGGGTACTATATCAAGTCTAGATCTCGACATTTCCCTAGGACTGCGCCATGTTTTAGGCCAACACGACTATCCTCTGCGACCGGACCTATTGAGGTCAGAGGGACTTACCTGCAGCTCGAATACAGGTTGAAGTCAATCTTTCTGGGGACACGTGGGTCCGAGGGGATTCGAAAATCCAATTCATCTTCTTCAGGATCAATGCTTCCACACCGATCGAGGGATACCTGCTCTGGCCGCAGGACTTTTCTGCAGCTTTCTCCAGTGGCCAATGTCTTTACACTGATCCAAGGTGCCTGCTCTGGCCGCAGGTCTTTTCTTCAGGAACCTTCCGGTGATCAATGCCATTACACTGTTTTAGGGAGTCTGCTCTGGAATAGCAGGACTCTTCTTAAACTTTTCTCTGGTAATGGTACCTGCACATGTCAGCAGATGCGAATGCATGGTGCATGGGATGTGAATGCATGTTATGCAAAGCCTGTTATGCAGATGCATGCGATGCGATAGGTTTTCGGGTGAATGATAAATGATGTAGACTGTTTACTTTTGTTTTTTCGTCTTTCCGATTCTTTTCTGACCAACTTTCTTTTTTCTGGTCACTTGTTTTTTTTCTCTGTGTTTTTCCTGATCAGCTTTCTTTTTTCAAAGGCTTATTCTTTTACTGGTTCAACCAACTCCCGATACTCCTGGCACGAGATTGAGAGACTGATGGAAATTGCGGCGCTCATGAATCGAATGCAAAATTGCTTTATGGTTCACCATCCAGAATGGTTTATGAGTGCAACTTTCTTTGTAAGATTAATTTTCTTTGGGAAATTGCTTGTTTCCCGTGACTTTTAAAGATTTCGCAATGATTCGTAATGCTCTAGCACATGTTTTACAGTTCAGGATCACCATCATCATAAAACGTCTATTTTGAGCAGAAATAACAACAAA
Source organism: Oxytropis ochrocephala (assembly GCA_020916435.1). NCBI lineage: Eukaryota > Viridiplantae > Streptophyta > Magnoliopsida > Fabales > Fabaceae > Oxytropis > Oxytropis ochrocephala. The sequence continues at coordinate 52,464,630 of CM037088.1, forward strand.
CAGACATGAGAAAGTTGAGCTTTATTGATGTAGAAGCCGATCGTAGAGAATGTTACGATGACTGTTCAATACATTTGAAAGTTTCAAACTACAAAAAGACACGAAAAAAGAGAGAAGCTAATTTCTGACTGTCTGTCTCTGTGGAGCAGTGCCGACATTTGTGTCTTTGACCTTGATCTCTCCCTCATCCAAGTCTTCAGGGGAGTTGTATGCCTTTCTTTACTTTTCATGCTCAAGTTTTCCGACCCTAAATTTTGCCTGGATCGCCCTTTGCGGGTTTTCAATCCACCGGGTCGCTCCGATTTTGCCTAGGCCGCCCTTTGCGGGTTTTCAACCTAGCGAGCTAGTTCTTACTTGGCTCGCCTTTCTCTTTTTTCGTCTATTTCTTTCAGGCATAATACCTCTTCACTTGATCGGAATTGACTGGGTTCCTTAAATCTTCTCTGTCCATGTTTGTGAGTATCAGCGCTCCTCCAGAAAAGGCTTTCTTGACTACATATGGGCCGTCATAAGTGGGTGTCCATTTCCCTCGGGGATCAGTCTGGATAGGCAAGATCTTCTTAAGCACCATATCGCCTTGCTTGAATTCACGGGGCCAGACTTTCTTGTCAAAAGTCGTTCTCATTCTCGGTTGGTACAGCTGCCCATGACACAAAGCTGCAATCCTTTTTCTTCAACGAGGTTTAGCTGATCCAGACGCCCGCACTCCACTCGCTTCTTCCGATTTAGTTTCCATCGCATTCGCAGGATGGTATCTCAACCTCGATTGGGAGGATCGCTTCGACCCGTATACCAGAGAGAAAGGAGTTGCCCCAGTTGAGGTACGCACTGAAGTTCGGTAGCCATGCAAAGCAAAGGGAAGCATTTCATGCCAATCCTTGTAGGTTACCACCATCTTTTGCACAATCTTCTTGATGTTCTTGTTGGCTGCTTCGACTGCCCCATTCATCTTCGGGTGGTAGGGAGAGGAATTATGATGCTGAATTTTGAATTCTTTGCACATATCCTTCATCATTTTGCTGTTCAGGTTGCTGCCATTATCTGTGATGATCTTATCTGGAAGACCATAACGGCAAATCAAATCTTTCTTTAAAAACTTCGCAACCACTACGCTAGTTATACTAGAGTATGAGGCGGCTTCAACCCACTTTAGGCTCAATAGGCGACCAGAATGAAGCGATGCTCGTTCGACGCTTTAGGTTCAATAGGACCGATAACATCCATCCCCCACATTGAGAACGGCCAAGATGCAGTTAGAACATTCAGTTTGGCAGGTGGCACATGGATATGATCGGCGTAGATCTGGCATTTGTGGCACTTTCGGACAAAGTCCGATTCCATCTGCAACCAGTAGTAACCCGCCCTTAAGATCTTTCTAGCCATGGTGTGCCCACTGGAATGGGTTCCAAATGAGCCTTCATGCACATCTCTCATGATTCTTTCAGCTTCTTCTTTGGCAACACACCTCAGGAGAACCATATCATAGTTTCTTTTGTAGAGAACTTCACCACTCAAGAAGAAATTCCTTGACAACCTTCTGAGAGTTCTCTTGTCGTTCTCTGATGCCCCATGTGGGTATTCCTGATTAGTGATGTATTGCTTGATATCATGATACCAAGGCTTGTCATCAGGCTCTTCATCTATGGTTGTGCAGTAGTGATGCGCAGGTAGACTCTGGTGCTGGATTGTGACATGGATCAAGCTTTTATCACAATTAATATTGAACATGGATGATAAGGTTGCCAATGCATCAGCCAGTTGGTTTTCGCTTCGAGAGATGTGTTTGAAAGTGATTTCGTCGAAAGACTCCATCAACTCTTGCACATAATCACAATAAGGAATCAGTTTGGGATCTCCGGTCTCCCAATCGCCTCTTACTTGATGAACAACCAGGGTTGAATCCCCATACACATCTAGCCTTTTAACTTTCCATTCTAGGGCTGCTTGAATACCCAAGATGCACGCTTCATACTCTGCTATGTTGTTTGTAACATAGAAGCTTAGTCTTGCAGTGACAGGAATGAAGCGGTTGTCAGGAGATATCAACACAGCGCCTGCCCCATGCCCCCATACATTTGAAGCACCATCGAATATCAATCTCCACCTTTCACTTTCTTTGGACTTCCCCTCGTCGAACAGTGCCATGATATCTTCATCAGGAAAATCATGCCGCATTGGTTGGTAGTCTGGAATCGGCTGACATGCCAAATACTCAGCAAGTGCACTACCTTTAACTGCTTTTTGTGTGACGTACAGGATATCGTACTCTGATAATAACATCTGCCAACGGCCAATTTGTCCTGTAAGAGCTGGCTTCTCAAATATGTACTTGATTGGATCCATTTTTGACACCAACCAAGTTGTGTGATTCAGCATGTACTGCCTTAAACGACGAGCAGCCCAAACTAGAGCACAACAAGTCTTTTCCAGCATAGAATATCTTGTCTCACAGTCGGTGAACTTTTTGCTTAGATAGTATATGGCATGTTCCTTTCTCCCGGATTCATCGTGTTGCCCTAACACACGGCCCATTGAATGATCCAGCACTGTAAGGTATAGGATGAGAGGCCTGCCTGACACAGGTGGCATTAAGACTGGTGGATTCTGCAAGTACACCTTGATTTTCTCAAAGGCAGCTTGACACTGGTCATTCCACCGGCTCCCGATTTTTGCACAAAGCAATTTGAAGATTGGCTCGCAAGTAGCGAGCCAAGCGGAAGATGAATCGGGAGATGTAATTCAACCTTCCGAGGAAACCACAGACTTCTTTCTCTGTTTTGGGCACCAGCATCTCGAGGATGGCTTTTACTTTGTCCGGATCCACCTCGATTCCCTTCTGCCTGACAATGAAGCCTAGCAACTTCTCTGATCTCGCCCCAAACGTGCACTTGGCCGGGTTTAACTTGAGTTTATATTTCCTCAACCGTTCAAAGAGCTTCTGCAGATTGACAACGTGCTCTCCGTCAGTTTTGGATTTTGCGATCATGTCATCAACATAAACCTCAATCTCCTTATGCATCATATCATGGAACAGGGTGACCATGGCCCTCTGGTAGGTTGCGCCAACATTCTTCAACCCGAATGGCATGACCTTATAACAAAATGTTCCCCAAAGTGTTATGAGAGTTGTCTTTTCCATGTCCTCAGGGTCCATCTTGATTTGGTTATATCCCGAATATCCGTCCATGAAGGAGAATAACGAATGTTGTGCTGTGCTATCCACCAAGACATCAATATGTGGCAAAGGGAAATCATCTTTAGGACTAGCACGATTCAGATCTCGGTAGTCGACACACATTCTAACCTTCCCATCCTTCTTGGGAACTGGGACAATATTGGCAACCCATTGCGAGTACTTGGCCACTGCTAGGAACCCTGCATCAAATTGCTTCTTCACTTCGTCTCTAATTTTGAGCGACATCTCAGGCTTCATCCTTCTCAACTTCTGTTTTATAGGCGGGCATTCAGGCTTGACTGACAACTTGTGTACCACAATGTCGGTGTCCAACCCAGACATATCTTGGTAGGACCATGCGAACACATCCACATAATTGTGCAACAGATGAACCAACTTCATACGATCTTCGTCATTCATGGCGGTACCCACTTTGACCTCTTTCTTGTTCTCAGTTGTACCCAAGTTGATCACTTCAGTAGATTCTCCGTGTGGCTGAATTACCCTTTCTTCCTGTTTCATTAACCTCATGAGTTCTGGAGGGGCCTCCCAGTCTTCCTCAATATCTCCCTCAGCCTGATTGATGGGATGATCAAAGTCAAAAGGTGGACCGTTGACACTGCTGTTTTCAGAGACTATTGCTGTGGATCTGCATTTTGCCGAAGCGAAAAAGTAGAATGAAAGGCGAAACAAGCAAGCAAACAATAATAAAGTAAAAAAAGACTCACGCAATGAAGAGAGAATGATTTTTATTGATTGAGAAATTCAAAACAAACGTTTTCATTGATGATGATGATTTAGAAAATAAAAACATGTGTGCCCCTAGCAACTGGTCCTATGGCCTTGGGCAGAGCCACAGGGTTGCATTACAAACTTTAAATTAAAGGTCACAGGAAGATCAGCAGCCCTCCAGTTCTTTAATTCTTCACCGCAGACCGCAATGACGAACGGACTTGCTCTTCTGCGGACTCAGAACCATCATTGATGACAGCAACTTGATTGTGATCCAACAAACCAGCACTCACAAAACTTTGACTGATGTGCAAATTGGGATCCTCTGGGTCCATGGATCTTGGCCTTTGGACTTGGCCAACCATCTGCGCTTTCGTTCGTCTGCCATTTTTCTTCTTTCTTCCTCACTTGGAGTGTATCCCAGCCCGCAACGGTCCTTGTTTTCCTTCAGTTGGATGGGAGCCAGAATTCCCTGACCAGACTTTCCCAAGCTAGAACCAACCTTATATCCTTGGGCTAACATGATTTTAGCAACCATCTCCTCCTCCTTGGTCCTCTCAAATACTGCATTGGCGATCTCCAAAGACTGAAAGGCTGTTTCCAAAGACTCTTCGGCGGCTTCCACATACTTGAACTCTGATGGCTTATTAACCAGAGTCTCTTCCTCACCAAATACTACCACAACCTTGTCGTCAACCACGAATTTGACCCGTTGGTGTAAAGAAGGAGGGATCGCCTGACCATGTGGATCCATGGTCTTCCTAGCAGACAGCTGTATGAAGAGGTAATGTCCATGATTTGGAAGTTGATATAGAAGACCTCAGGACCAATCTGGATGGGAAATTCCATCTCCCCCATAACTTCCTTTTTAGACCCATCAAAGGCTCGTACCAGTGTCGAACTCGGCTTCATGTAGAAGCAATCAACGTCTAACTTATCCATAGTTGACTTCGGCATCACATTCAATGAAGACCCATTGTCAATTAGTACTCTGGCCAGCACATAGTCTCCACACTTTACCGAGATGTGCAGAGCTTGATTCATTGTGTTCTTTTCCGTTTGAAGGCAACTCATAATCAGCAAATGTTAGGTGATTTGCAGCCACTACATTCCCCACAATCCCATCAAACTGATTCACTGAGATATCCTCTACAACATGAGCCTCGCTGAGCACTTTCATCAAAGTTGTTACAATGATAGTGTAACACCCCCTTCTAACATAAACTACTATCTAATTAATTGAAAATCAGAGTCTATAAAAAATTTTAGTGCGACCACTCGAGGGTGCCACATTTAAACAACCACCTTTAAAAAACTCCAAAATGATTAATAAAGTAAACACCAGTATAAGATACATAGCACCAATTCAATCCGAGGATAAAGTACTACTACAACAATGAAAATAACAAATTTAACATAGTAGTTCAAAACATAAAGGAAATAGCAAATACTAAACGCCCCCCAGGTGCTACGTATCGTAGTCGACTGACCATACTAGAAGAAGGTACTCTAGTCACCTTCAGTCACCGTCACCTGCAATTGTCGACATAAGAAGCAACATAATGCAGTAGGGTGAGTCTCTTTACATAGGTAATAATAAATAAAACAAGAAAAGACAGTGGAACAGGCAAGCTAGCACACCAGAAATACAGTCAAGACAAGTACACCAGAAATACGGTCAAATCAAATACACCATCGGTTTATGAACACCCAAATCAGTCACCAGAGCAATGAATGTAATGTATGAGGTGCAACCCAAAACTCCACGGGCATATGCATGTGGATCCATCACCAAAATTGCCTTGAGGGCATTCACCAATAATTTATGAGGCCGAGGCTTATTCTCCAAAATATGCACATGAATATGTGACACCATGACTATGCACCGTAACGCCAAAACACCAAATAATGCATTAATATGCTCACCAACAATTATATACTCACCAAGGGAGGTCATAGACCCCCAATACACCAAATTACTTACACCGATAATATGCATCACCTTAAGAACAACCCTACAAGGACTAGAGTAACGCCAAGGACTAATTTCACAACTAGGGACCAAGGTGACACCTAGGGACCAATTTAGCACCTGAGGACCAATTTGACACCTAGGGACTAGTTTGACCTCATAAGGACTAATTTAACATCTCAAGAATTAATTTGACACTCAGGGACTAATTTAACACCTCAAGGACTAATTTGACACTCAGGGACTAATTTAACTCCATAAGGACCAAACGCACCAGGGACTGAACCCACACCCAGACACAGGCGCCAAGTTGCGCCTTAGGCTGCCAAAGTTGGCGCCCATCACCTGACAACAAAGATACATAAGAACACAGGCAGCCAAATTGGCGCCTGTCACTAGACACCAAAGATCAGCGGTGCAATTTGGGCAACCAAATGGCGCCCTGCACTAAGACACAACACACACAGTGCACTTGGGCAGCCAAAATGGCGCCCTGCACTAAGACACCAGCGCACACAGGCGCATTTTGGGCAGCCAAATGGCGCCCTGTACAACACAACACACACACACACCCATACCAGCACCACCAGGCACGCAGGGCACGCCAATTTGGCGCCCGGCTGCGCAACACGCTCCACGCAGCCAACCCAACAGTGCACCAGGCGCACTGGGCACGCCAAAATGGCGCCCAATCTTGCGCCACGCCCCACATACCCACCCAAACAGTACACCAGGCGCGCAGGCCATGCCAATTTGGCGCCCTGCTGCGCAACACACCTCACCCAAAATTTCTCCAGCACACCCAGGCGCCAATATCCGCACATTTCAGACCCAAACGGCGCCCCCCCCTGTACACACCCCAAACCGATCCTAAACTCCATTAAACGCCATCAAAACAGTTTTTATTCAAACAATCTAGCAAACACCTATCAAGAACCCTAATTCTCCCTATTGTTTTTCATTAAATTCTTGCTATAACACCTTAATATCAAAAATCATGGCATTAACATCTCAATTTCCACACAATAATCAATCTAATCACCTATTCATTCAATTACTCACTTCAATCATTCAAGCACACCATAAAAATCAATTATACAATTTCTCCTAACACCTAATCCCTATGATTTCATGTTCTATAAATTATTAACTACGAAAGAGAGCCCCCTTACCTTTTACAATTGAAGGAAGACACCCAAATAATCAAGAAGGATCCTCCCAAGACACCAACACTCCAAGCTTTCCCTTTTCTCCTTAAGCTTCACGCAACTTCCTCCTCTTTTCTCTCCCTAGCCGTCGCACCCTTCTCCTCTTCTCACTTTCTAATTTTTGAATTTTTGGTTTCTAATGAGGGTTTCTCCTAAGACCCAAGGGTTTTATTAATTGGGTTTGGGCCACTTAACACTAATGGGCCCTATTTGCACACCCTTAATTACTTTCTCATATCCCTCCCTATTTAACTAAAACACTCCCCACTTATTTACTACACCCCACTCCTTCTTTAAATTAAATACACTATATTTATTTTAATATGGCCAACTAAAAATACCACTTAATTAAATTAGTTAAATAATTACTTAATAAATTTTGGGGCGTTACAATTATCCCCCACTTAGGACATTTTCGTCCTCGAAAATTAAACTATTATGGAAAATGCACAACTTAAACACTAACCACAACAAACAATAGATTCTAGCAGAGCACCCTTAACGAAACACGTACCTCTACATGCGACCCTAATTCTTCCGCAGGCTCCGTACCTGCCAGGACAAACACCCTCCCGCTAGGCCTCTCCTTTTTCGGCTTTGGGCACTTGGTACTAATGTGACCCATTTCCCCACAGTTGTAGCAGACCACATCTTGCTTCTCACACTTAGCAGCTATATGACCTTCTTTACCACACTTGAAGCACTTGTTGACCATGCAACTGGACTCTTATGTCCCGACACCACACTTCATGGCACACAATGTTCGCGATGAGACTCTCCCCACTTGGCTTCTTGCACGAACTCTCTTCTCCTTGCCCTTACCACACGAAACATCATAAGGCTTCCCACGAAAGTGAGAACCTTTCTTCTCCTTCACTATCTTGTATGAAGTATTGTTGTCTTCCTCGAAAATCCTACAGCTGTCAACCAGGTCAGCAAACACCCGTATCTTCTGGTAGCCAATCGCCTTCTTGATATCATGCCTTAGCCCATTCTCAAACTTGATACACTTCGAAAATTCAGAACTAGCATCATTAGTGTAATGAGGGTAGAAACCGCCAATTCCATAAACCGCGCATACTCGGATCCACCGACTTGCTCCCCTGCTTGACTCCGAAATTCCATTTCCTTCTTTCCTCTCACATCCTCTCGGGTAGTACTTCCTAATGAACTCCCTCTTGAACACCTCCCACGAGATCTCTCCACCAGCAGCTTCCAATCTCTCCAGAGTTCCCAGCCACCAATCATCTGCCTCTTCAGCTAGCATATGCGTACCATACCTCACCTTCTCCGCAGGAGTGCAATCCATAACCCGGAAAATCCTCTCGATCTCCTTCAACCATGCCAAAGCTCCATCAGGATCATACCGACCTTTGAAAGTGGGCGGATTCTCCCTTTGGAACGTGGCCAAATTACGATGCAAAGATCGCGCGACTGGCGACTCCCCACGGCTGAGCCATTGCCTCGGAGTCGCAAAGAATCGCTTGACATCATTTCGTCCTGCCATCTTAACTTATCACTGAAACAAAATTCCAGTCAGAACGAGTAACAAGACTCGAGAATTATAAGACTAAAGACTCAACGACTTGGTCGGACAGACCGAACTGCTCTGATACCACTAATGTAACACCCCCTTCTAACATAAACTACTATCTAATTAATTGAAAATTAGAGTCTATAAAAATTTTTAGTGCGACCACTCGAGGGTGCCACATTTAAACAACCACCTTTAAAAAAACTCCAAAATGATTAATAAAGTAAACACCAGTATAAGATACATAGCACCAATTAAATCCGAGGATAAAGTACTACAACAGCGGAAAATAACAAATTTAACATAGTAGTTCAAAACATAAAGGAAATAGCAAATACTAAACGTTCCCCCCGGTGCTACGTATCAGAGCTGACTCGACCATACTAGAAGAAGGTACTCTAGTCACCTTGATCCACCAATCACCGATTCTTGAGACATAAGAAGTAACATAATGCAGTAGGGTGAGTCTCTTTACATAGGTAATAATAAATAAAAGGCTAAATTACTGTTTTGGTCCTTTATCTTTGGCCTTGATTTCATTTTGGTCCTTTTTTTTTTTTTTTCGTTTTGGTCCTTTATGTTTTGCTTTTGTGTCAATTTGGTCCTTTTTGTGTCAATTTGGTCCTTTTTTTGTGTCAATTTGGTCCTTTTTGTGTCATTTTGAATGGAAAACTACAAAAAGGACCAAATTGACACAAACTCAAAACATAAAGGACCAAACCGAGAAAAAAAAAAAAAGATAAAGGACCAAAATGAAATCAAGGCCAAAGATAAAGGACCAAAACAGTAATTTAGCCTAAATAAAACAAGAAAACACAGTGGAACAGGCAAGCTAGCACACCAGAAATACAGTCAAGACAAGTACACCAGAAATACGGTCAAATCAAATACACCATTGGTTTATGAACACCCAAATCAGTCACCAGAACAATGAATGTAATGTATGAGGTGCAACCCAAAACTCCACGGGCATATGCATGTGGATCCATCACCAAAATTGCCTTGAGGGCATTCACCAATAATTTATGAGGCCGAGGCCTATTCTCCAAAATATGCACATGAATATGCGACACCATGACTATGCACCGTAACGCCAAAACACCAAATAATGCATTAATATGCTCACCAACAATTATATACTCACCAAGGGAGGTCATAGACCCCCAATACACCAAATTACTTACACCGATAATATGCATCACCTTAAGAACAACCCTACAAGGACTAGAGTAACGCCAAGGACTAATTTCACACCTAGGGACCAATAACAGCCCTACAAGGACTAGAGTAACGCCAAGGACTAATTTCACACCTAGGGACCAAGGTGACACCTAGGGACCAATTTAGCACCTGAGGACCAATTTGACACTCAGGGACTAATTTAACACCTCAAGGACTAATTTGACACTCAGGGACTAATTTAACTCCATAAGGACCAAACGCACCATGGACTGAACCCACACCCAGACACAGGCGCCAAGTTGCGCCTTGGGCTGCCAAAGTTGGCGCCCATCACCTAGACAACAGCATACCAGCAACACAGGGCAGCCAAATTGGCGCCCTATCACTAGACACCAGCATCAAGCAGTGCAATTTGGGCAACCAAATGGCGCCCTGCACTAAGACACAACACACACAGTGCACTTGGGCAGCCAAAATGACGCCCTGCACTAAGACACCAGCGCACACAGGCGCATTTTAAGCGACCAAATGGCGCCTGCACAACAACACAACACACACACACACCCATACCAGCACCACCAGGCACGCAGGGCACGCCAATTTGGCGCCCTGCTGCGCAACACGCCCCACGCAGCCAACCCAACAGTGCACCAGGCGCACTGGGAACGCCAAAATGGCGCCCAGTCTTGCGCCACGCCCCACATACCCACCCAACAGTACACCAGGCGCGCAGGGCATGCCAATTTGGCGCCCTGCTGCGCAACACACCTCACCCAAAATTTCTCCAAAGACACCTGGCACCAATATGCGCATTTTCGACTCCAAACAGCGCCCCGCACACACCCCAAACCGATCCTAAACTCCATTAAACGCCATCAAAACAGTTTTTATTCAAACAATATAGCAAACACCTATCAAGAACCCTAATTCTCCCTATTGTTTTTCATTAAATTCTTGCTATAACACCTTAATATCAAAAATCATGGCATTAACATCTCAATTTCCACACAATAATCAATCTAATCACCTATTCATTCAATTACTCACTTCAATCATTCAAGCACACCATAAAAATCAATTATACAATTTCTCCTAACACCTAATCCCTATGATTTCATGTTCTATAAATTATTAACTACGAAAGAGAGCCCCCTTACCTTTTACAATTGAAGGAAGACACCCAAATAATCAAGAAGGATCCTCCCAAGACACCAACACTCCAAGCTTTCCCTTTTCTCCTTAAGCTTCACGCAACTTCCTCCTCTTTTCTCTCCCTAGCCGTCGCACCCTTCACCTCTTCTCACTTTCTAATTTTTGAATTTTTGGTTTCTAATGAGGGTTTCTCCTAAGACCCAAGGGTTTTATTAATTGGGTTTGGGCCACTTAACACTAATGGGCCCTATTTGCACACCCTTAATTACTTTCTCATATCCCTCCCTATTTAACTAAAACACTCCCCACTTATTTACTACACCCCACTCCTTCTTTAAATTAAATACTCTATATTTATTTTAATATGGCCAACTAAAAATACCACTTAATTAAATTAGTTAAATAATTACTTAATAAATTTTGGGGCGTTACAGATAGCATGGATATCTTGGATGGTGTCTGCTTTATCTGATCAACCACTCAATAATCACTCTGTCGGACGATCTTCAAGAATTCATTTGCTTCTTTTTCCGTCACTTTCTCTTGAGCAACCTCGGCTCTTTTCCTTCTTCTCTTACGGCCCCTCCTCGGCCTCTGCGGATGTTTACGCGGAGGGTTTCTCGGAGCATATACTCTTCCGCTACTTGTGATCCCGCTTGATCCCGCTATGTTGGTTCTGGTAGGAGCACTTGGGGAGCATTCTCACGTAGATAGTGCGGTGTATTTCCATGGAAGCGCCTTGTCCGACTCATGGAAAAGGAGCTGGAACTTCAATCACTATTGGTTGAGCATTTGCCCGCACCAATCTGGGATTGTAATTGTAAGGAATTTCAATAGGTCTTCTGATTCCTCTACCTTTATCAGAATGTAGAGTCAACACTTCTTCTTCAACATCATGGGTTCCTATTCGAACCACACACCGATCCATCAGTCTGCGCAGATCATCTTAAAGCTTTCACAATTCCCCACGCACGTGGAATCAGCACATCCTTCTTCATGGCAACACCCCTTCCTAACCACCCCAACATGGCATAACTCAGAGTAGATAACACCCCACGGAGTCTTGATCTTCTGCACATCCCTTACCAATTGCCCGACGAAACTTTCTTTAGCATTGGTAGCCGACCTCTGATGACCTGGAAATTGATTGGTTGTTGTATTCGGGCTGTTCTGCTTAAACGAGATCCAACCAGCATCTATTAGGTCTTGCACCACATGCTTGAAGGCTTTACACTCCTCCACAGTATGACCGACCCCACTTTCGTGGAAACTGCAGGTAGCATTAGCGTTGTAACCTCTGGGAAATGGCGGCTGAAGGGCCTTCATTGGCCGAGTGTTGATCAAGTTCTTGGAAGTCAGGTGATTAAACAACTCAGTGTATGTCATTGGGATTGGATCAAAACTGGTCTGTTTCTTGTACTGATAACCTTGAGCCTTGTGACCGTCACTGCCTTGCTGGGATGGCACAGGAGCAAAGAATGGAACAGTTTGTGGTGGAGGGGTACCAAAGGACAAATTTCCTCCTGAGATTACATTTGTTTCCCCTTCCTTCTTCTTCGGGAAATGGGAGTGGTACTTCTTCTGACTGTTTGAACCACCAGAGCTTCCTGCATTACTGAGATGATTTGAAATATTCCCACTTCGGAGACCATGCTCAAGTCTTTCCCCGAAGACTATCATATCGGAGAAGCTAGTTGAAACACTTGTAATCAGTCGGTCATAGTAAATTGCTGGCGGGGTTTCAGGAACATGTACATCATTTCCTTTTCAGTCAGAGGAGGTTGGATCTGGGCAGCTATGCTTCGCCATTTCTGGGCATATTCTTTGAAAGTCTCCTTTTCGCCCTTACTCATGTGTTGCAATTGCGACCTGTCGGAGCCATGTCCATGTTATACTTATATTGTCTCATGAATGCTTCGGACAAATCCTTCCAACAACGAATTTGAGAGGATTGCGGTTTCATGTACCAAACTAGAGGAGCTCAACCACCACTGTTTTGGAAGCGATAAATCAACAGATTTATCGTCATTGGCATAAGGACCCAATTTTCGGACAAACATTGTAACATGGCTCTGGGACGGCCCGGTTCCTCTGATTTGTCCACCTCGAAGCTTTGAACCGGTGGCAAAACCAAATGCGGGACTAAACACACTCACGGGCTTCCACAGCTCGACACGGCACCTCCATTGCCCTTAATCTTTCTTCAAGTGCACGAATCGGGTCATTTGGTTTGTGATCCTCAAACATGTGTCCTTGGGGTGACTCCCATCTGTGTAATAATACCCTCCAGCCGAGGAACATTGTGAGGATGTCTTTGCAAGCAAGCCGGAGTAGGACTAGCACACGACATGAGGACTAGGAGTGCGGATCTGCGGTCCTCCGGCAGACTTCCCAGGACTGCGGCGGCGGTGACTTGATTAGCGCAGCCACACCGATGGAATAGGTCCAACAGTTCGCGGCATGTACCCCGCAGGCATACCCCAATGATATCTTTGTGAAGTGTATTGTTTCGGCACATTCATTCCTGAAGCAAAGACAGGATGATCGACCGGATCCTCGAGGAAGGCGTAGGTCGTAGCACTTATCGTCTTTGGAGGAGGAACGCAAGAAGTGACACCATCTAGACCCACTACGGCGACAACTTCAGCAGCTGTCCCACTCTTTAAATTTTGTAGCATGACCATCATCTCATGCATCTGGGCCTCCATAGTACCCATCTTATCTTTCAAAGTCTGGTTCTCTTGAGCTAGTTGCTCAAGGTTGAGTATTGCTATAATCAGGTCATCTGTATCCACCTGACTCTCAATCTCGATCTCTGGATTCTCTGGATTGCTTGCCATGAATCTCGCTTGAAGATGTGTGTTGTAACGGTGAAAGCGAACCAGCGTGCCTTTTCTGTTTGTTTAGACATTTATTGCATAAAAATCAAGATAAATGCATGAATGGATATATGAATGCATGTACAATGTTTGCTTGATGCCGGGAACCACTAGATGCCTTATCTTGTCTGTAGCGACCGAAAAATCCGGGAAAGGATTCTTTGAAAGGTTCTTAGGAAGCCGCCACCAAATTTTAGTTTAAGGGCAAATTCGGAAAATCCCTTTAGGTTTTAGGACGAGGCATTGTTAGGTTTTAGGACTACGCAATCTCGTTCTAACTTAGGTTTATGCTCGAGTCCGGGTATAGGACTTTTCTCACAAGTGTGTGATGTGTAGAAGTGAAGTGTGTGTAGGAGCAATTTAACAACAAACAAAAAAAGCGCAAGCAGACAAACAAACATATATACAAATATCGTCTTCTATCCTAGGGTTTACACAAATAAATAATATAATTATGCAAAAGCAAATAAACAAATAAAAGGGTAAAAATTGAATTAATCCTAAATTAATTAGACTAGGTTTTGACTCTCTAAAAATAAATAAGTCCCCAGTGGAGTCGCAACAGAATGCGACCAGAAAAATCCGGGAAAGGATTCTTCGAAAGGTTCTTAGGAAGCCGCCACCAAATTTTAGTTTAAGGGCAAATTAGGAAAATCCCTTTAGGTTTTAGGACGAGGCATTGTTAGGGTTCGGGAGTCGTTATGTGTGGGGAAGGTGTTAGCACCCCACGACATTCATTGTCTAAATAATTTAAGATTTATTTAATTATTACTCTTTATTTATAAAAAGAAGACTTATTTAAATTTTTATTTTTTAGTGCTTGACAAAGGTTGAGTCTTGCTCCTACGTACCTCCAGATGCAATGGAGGAATCAAAGCTACGTAGTTCTTCCTGAAAAAGGTTTGTGGGTTGGTGTTTTTTAGTGTAGGGGTCTTAGGATTCCTTGAACTGTACAGCTCACTGATTCCTAAGACGCTGACTAACCCAATTGTACAACCGACTTAGTCCCTTACTTTTTGAAAGTAACTTTGAGTTTTCGAAAGAAATTGGTTTGGTGTGAGGTGGGTCAGTTTTAGAATAGGTATTCTAGAACTCCTGAACTGTACTGCTCATTAGTTCTAGAACGCTGACTAATCCGATTGTACAACCGACTTAATCCCCTATTTTTAGGAAAATGGTTTACTTGTATTTATTAAGTTTGTAGGGTTCTTTGAATCATGCACTCATTGGCCCTTAAAATAATGACTAACTTGGTTGTACAACCGACTTAGCCTTTATTTAATTTGCGAGAAAAATTATTTGCGTTTGAGTTGGAAAAGAATTAAAAGAGAAAGCAGGCGTGTAGATTGTAAATTTGGGTTTTATTAATAGCAGTGGTGTTGTATAATTAATTGGAGGTGCAAAAAGGAAAGCCCGGTCCAGCATAGGAGAGCCCAGTATGCGAAACTGGGCTTAAGTGGGGGGAGGTGCGCTCGTAAATAAGGGGGGTGCGCTTAACAATCTGATTATTGAAACAAAAATTAAAAGAGAACACGGCATGTAAACATGACAGAAAAGGAAAACCTAAAAAAATCAATTCATCCCTCCCCCTTTGCTCAAGCTGCGCAAAGCGGCAAGAGAGATATAGAGAGCAGCCCGGCGAAATTTTCGCCCTGATTCACGGCGTGAGGGCGCAAAGCTCGCTGGTTTCATGTGAGAGAGCGAACGAGATGGTGAGAGAGGGAAAGGCGACGGCGTTTGGTGGTGATGGAGGGAGCGCCGGTGACGGAAGTCCCGCCGGCGAGAGCGTGGGAGCCGCCTCCCTCTTCCGATTCTTCTTTGTTTTTCTGCGTTTTTGTTAATTTCTTTCGTTTTGTGTTCCTTGATCTACATCCGAGATATGCTTTTTGTGTTCATGGATTCGGTTCTTAATTTCTGTATCTCTGTTTGTTATACAATTTTCACTTTATACAATTTCTGTATTTCTGTATCTCTGTTTGTTCATGGTTTTGTTATACAATTTTCACATTATCAACATTTAATATGACATCTTAATTATATTTTATAACAAAATATGTCTGTTTATAATAATATCACACAATGAATGTTCTTTTGTGGAGTCTTATATTCATGCTAGTACACGTAAAAAATTTCAATCAGTAAGAGAAATTGTAAATCACATGCTTCCGGAAGATCATATTAAAATACCTAATTCCAGCCTTTGTTATGCTCTGTTACACGCTCTCATATCTTGTTGATTCTCTTTAGCGTGTGACCAGAACCATTTGCTATCGTGGTTCGCTTGATCGCTACTTTCTTTAGATCTTTGAAACCTCAGAACTGTGTTTAGTGGATTAGGGTTTCAATTTGAAACTCTAATCCTATTTTTGGGTGATCTTACAGTAGTTTTCTGCCTTGGTTTCTGTGTGTCTTAGACTCTAGGCTAACCGTTTATTTATAGGTAGAAATTAGGTTTTAGCATTAATTGTTGTTTGTGGGCTTTTTTGAGATCGATAATGTGGGGCTTGTGAAAGCGGTCTTAGAGAGCAAGAAGCAGACCCAGAGATTACCGATCTTTGCTCCTTTATTTAATTTTCGTTTTTATATTCTTTGTATTTTTAATATTATCATTTTTTGTATTTTTGGACAGTTTGGAACATTAGACACTTTTTAAAATGTAAATAAAATTAAATAGATTTTTTTTTGACATTTTTGGACTATATATATATATATATATATATATGTATGTGCTCAAAATAAGGACAAAATAATAAAAATAGAAAAGAAGTCCGCATGATGAGCCAAATTACGAGAAAATAACTCGAATAAACCCATTTGCAAGGAAACGACTCGGATAAACCCAATTAAGTTCAACTAGGCCCAAATACGAAAATTCAATTAAAGAATGTGCGAAAAGATCGATCATTCGCGCACATTCTTAATTTAAACAACGGCATTTGGAAGAGGTTAGTTGAGATTGACTTGGGTTGGTAAATGAGACACCTTTTTAATGATTCTCGCAATTGCGCGACTTCAGAACAAATAATAAAATAAACGACTAAAGCTGGAAAAAGAATACGGACAAAATTGGGGTATAACAGCTGCCCCTCTTTATTAGTATTTTACTAGAAAGTGATGATTTCTCGAACTTTCGTAGTAGAAATAGGAATAAAGATAAGATAGACGCTAATTTTGTCTCCGCTAAGGGGGACGCGGAAAGTTTAAGGAATAATAGGGGTGGTTAACACTTGGTGCATTAACCGAGAACAAAATGAAGGATCGCCGGGATCGAAGGAGCACTAAGGCTCTGAAGGGCCGCTTGGGGCCTTAAAGGAGCACTAAAGCTCTGAATGACCACTCGGGGTCTAGAAGGCTGCCTAGGCCTTAATAGAGGACCATCGTGGTCTGAAGGAGCGCTACTAGCTACGGTACTAGTAAAACGATCTGAGGGGCCTTTAGATTCGGCGGCCAGGGTCAAGATCGATCCGGAGGCGATATGTTGACCAATAGAGGACGCCCGCCATGTCTTAGGTCGACACAACTAGTCCGAAGGACCACGCGGGTCCGGAAGGTCCGTCGGGCTCGACTACGACGTTTGCGACTGGGCCACTTAGGGCATCGAAGGAGCGTAGTGCTCGAAGGACCACTCGAGTCGAAGGATCAACTGGTGATCTCGTGATATGATATGAGATCAACGCTTAAAGCTACGATACTAGAGGAACAAAATATGGGATCGACACTTGAAGTCAATTCATGTAATGCATATACTGAGTGCCAATAATACATGCAATGATTGATTTTTGGCGATGTGATGAATGAAATAGGTGATTCTTTTCTCTTTTTGTTTTTAGTTTTTTGCTTCTTTTTGGTATACAATAAATGCATGAAATGCGAATGTGGATGAAATGCTTGAATGCAAATGCTATGGTGCGATGATATGAAATGATTGATTTGGGTGTAGAAACACTTTTTTTGTGATGATGAGATGTGAGACTTTGGATGTGAGAGGTGGAGATTGATCATTCATTGGAAAGGCTAGATTTGATTCAAACTTGGCAATCTCAAAGTTGTTATTTCTGATAATCGATGTGAAAAAGTACTATATTTGCAAGCTCGCTTCTTTTTCTTTTCCACTATGATGCCCCATGATGACCAGAAATTTGGGTCCCCAAAGTTAACCAAGTGTATTTTCAAAGTATCATATTATCAACTTGTGTTCTCTCTCTTTGAAGCATTGATTAGTAAAGATGTATAGCAATGTATATATAGATGAATGAGTCGATTAACTTGGGGTTCTAGGGTGTGGACATTTGTGGCACATGAAGAGGGGAATGATTGACCGGTCTTTGTCAATGTCATGAAAGGTAGGTTTTCCCCAGCCAAGGAATGCAGGACTGCCCCAATTTAGATTTGATGACGGTGAGTGAAAATTGCCCCTGTCTAGTGGTGACAAGCTAGGGGTGTAGAAGATGATGAATTGGGAAGGCATTGGCTTTGGAATGAAAGGTGGCAAGTAGGAGATGTTGTCTCAACCCCAGAGTTTGATGTTTCCCTAATTATGGTAAGGACAAGATTGCCCCGACTAGAGTAGAAACATTTAGGATAGTGAGTTGAGAAATTGCCCAAAGATGGTTTTTTGGCCGTGAATATGGCAAGGGGATGAGATGGGTGTAGGGTGAATTTTCCCATTTGAAGGTGGAGTGAAGAGCGACAGGATTGCCCCACTTGGAATGGTATTCGAATGGTTGTGAAACGTGACAGTGAGTTAGGGTTATGGGTTTTGTAGTTGGACAAATGCGTTTGTATAGATCGGGAGTGGTAGAGGATGGACACTGGACACATTTCCCCAAGTTTAAGTGGAACAAAAGGTGAAAAGAATGCCCCACTTCGGGATCTAGGTGACGATCCTAGCGTAAGCCTTTTGGTTGTCTTTAGAACGACTCACGAGTTTACCATGATGAAATGCACTTGGTGATCACTAAACCTTATCTTAGTATAATCAGTAACTTGAATGAATCTTGTGGAGCAAGCCTTTTGATTTTTCCTTTTCTTTTGAGTTTTTTTTTTTGAGATACATTTTCTTTTAGCAAACATATTATAAATAAATAAACTTACTTGTCCTAAAATTAAAACTTTGAGAAAACAAAAGCAATCAATCAATAATCGGAATGAACTCTAGAGGGTTGTAATGTGGTCGGTGGTTAATGATTTACGAAGGAAGGGATAATTGGGCTCAAAGAGGTGTTTGATGATTGATGGCACAAATGATTTGGTGATGTAACTTGGCTAATGGGTGATGATTTATGAAGGAAATGGTTTTTAGGCTCAAATGAGTGTTTGAGATTTTATTGAGTGATTGATGTGCCTCATGGTTGGATGGACTTGTTTAGGATTTTAACGTGGCTAAGGATTTATGGAAGATAGGATTTTGAGGCCAAAAGAAGTGTTTGAGGTTTATTTTAGACAAGTATCTCTTATGCATTTAATGGTAAGAAGTATCAGCTCATAATTGTACCACTTTTGCTTTTTCGTGGTTTTTTCGATCCTTTTTTTTATTTCACTTTTTTTTTTGATTTTTTCTTTCTTTCGAGCTGAGTGACTTGATAAAAATGATACACCATTTTTGATGTGGAATTGATCCTTGTCTAGGGTGATTGAAAGTTTCTTTGGATTTTGGCTTAAGGTGGGTGGCAAAGGATTTTTTGAGGATATGGGAAGATGGTCAAACTTCATTTCAGAACATGATTGCTTTTCTCAATAATTTACTTATTTACAAAATATTTGCTCTTTTCTTTATTTTTTTTTTAAGCCCTAATTTTTGCTTAGGCCGCTCTTACGAGTTTTCAACCTAACGGGTCTTTTTGAATTTTTTTGTAAAGGACTTGCACCAAGGGAATACAACGTCGACAAGGTATTTTAGAGATCACAAATTTGCCCCAGTATCGAGGACCTAAAGTGTTATTTCATCAGTGAGAACAAACCAAAAAGTTGACTAGGTAGGGAGTATGTACTTTAGGGTGGTCGGGGTGGGATTAGACTTGGACGAGGGATGATGATAAGTTACGGACATTAACCGACTCCAACAAGAATGAAGACACATGTTACACACAAGTTACTATATAAATGTTTCGTAGAGAGTTAACATTAGTTTTAACATGCAAGAAAATTTTGGTGGACCATTTCGGTTTTTCATCATGGGGTGGATAAGATGTAACACTTTGTTGAAAAAAAAAAATGTGAACAGTGCTAATTTGAAAAATTGAGTGTCTTAAAACGCCTTGAGCTTGCAACTAAGTATGACTAAACTTTTTCAAAAGAATGATTTACCTCACAAGAATGTCTCACCTCTCATCACAATTTTTTCTAGAATTATGCTCATTTTTTTGTAATGCATGATGTAACTATGCAAATGAATGAGTGTGCATGAAATGAGAATTAATGTATGTGAAATGCGAATGTAATGATAATGTATGTGAATGAAATGATAATGTATGATTTTATTTATCGCGTCGGGAATTATAAGTTTTACGTTTGGAGAGTAAAGTACAAAGTTTGACTTTGACTTTAGCATGCATGGCTTCTCTCCAAAATAAAGCTTTTAATTCTCTGGCGATCATGTAACATAAGATGTTTATTTTTGTAATGCAAAGAAAAAATGCATGAGGTATGGTTTCTAAGAAACTTGCGGTAAATAATGATTTGGGTTTTGACTTTTTGATTTTTTTGATTTTTGGATAAAAGACAGTAAGCACAAATATTTGTTTGAATGCAAGGGTATGAAGCTCCTTTGTGACCCTAGAAATGTATCTTACAGAGTGGGTCTAAGGTTCCTTTTATAGTGAACCTCACAGGGATAGTTCTAAAGAATCCTATACATGGTCCCCTAGAGCCAAGGACTCAGTCAAGAACATCGACCCAGCAATAGGCAAGCTATTAGAAGGGATAGCATCCTCAAAAGGAATCAAACTCTAGGTGAGATTTTCGTGACCACCCAACGAGACGTACGTCCCGTAGGCCATCACTGTAACACCCCTTTTCTACCCCTTAATTTCCAATGTCATTATCGGAGTATTCCACCGTTCAAAAAAAAATGTAAATCAAGTAATAGAAAGAAATGTTACGTCTTCATTAAATTAAACTCATCGCATGCACCATTAAATTTGTGCAACAACACATACATCATAAAGCTAAAACTTCAAAAATCATCTTATCACAGCGGAAATAATTATTGACTCACTAGTCCACTCAAACACGTCTCATAATCCTCAAATACACCTCATACAGTTAAGTAATTTAACATCAAATCCCAAAAATACGCCCCCTAGGTGCTACGGTATCAGAGAGCGACACAAACAGACTTCCCGACAGCTAACAAGAAAGCAGCTAGACCTTCACTCGCGGTTACCTGCAGCGTTGCCACCATAGAGCAACATTCCAAGCAGAAGGGGTGAGAATTTCAATAAAACATAATCAGATACATAATAGAGAAATGAGAGCAGGCAATCACACAGTATCATCATCATCACCAATTCATGATCACACAACGACAGCTCCAATCACAAACAGCACAATTCACAGTTATAATTATGTATGAAAGTGCAACCCCCACCAGGGCATAATGCATTATGGTACCATATTCATCATAATTAAGAGGCCGAAGCCTATTCTTCACTGGAGGCCGAAGCCTATTCTTCGCAAGAGGCCGAAGCCTATTCTTCACAATTATGCACATGCCATGAGATTCTATATACACATGTGCATTTCATCAAAATACTCACCTGGAGTACTCATCATCATCATCATAAAACACTCATAGAGTGTATTCGTCGCAATTCATCACAATCACACAACAGCATTATTAAAACTATACTCGTAGAGTATATTCTTCGCAAAACATCACAAGTCATATCACAACATCATGATTACTCATAGAGTGAACTCATCACCTTTCACACAATTCATACTACAACACCATCATAATTATACTCATAGGGAATATTCATCGCAACTCGTCAAAACCATACACACCAACATCATTTAAAAATATATATTTTTTGGTTATCTTTTGGTTTAGTGTGTTATAAAATAGTGAACTGATTGACTATGGGATTACTCAGGTAACTGATACTACTTGCAACAGGCATTGGCCACCTTTTCAAGGCTCTCAGTGATGCCCTTGTAAATGCACCAGTGAAAGAAATTCTGACCTTAGTGGTAAACCACAATTTAGCCATAGTCAATTAGCACACTAATAGTATAACATTTCATTCTTATATCAACTACCACAAAACAGTTTTATTTTTCCTTAAAAGTAGAATATTCAGTTAGGCCTCTGAATAAGCTTTCCAACGCATTTTAGAACGCCTCAATCGGGTTCCCGGTTCAAAAGATATTCAATTTACAAAAACAGTGACAAAAACAGCACCAACAGTGGGAAACAGGGGACTCGCGCTCCGGGGCGCGAGTGAGGCGCAGCCGAGGCGCGAGAGGACAGCAACATCAGCCCCCAGCACATCACTCTTGCGCTTGAGGCGCGACCCGAGCGCGACCGAGGCGCAGGTAGGCAGAAACAGCTCAAAACGCAGAAAACTCAGAATTCTCGATATTTTTCCAGCTCAATTTCAGATTTCAAAACAGGATTTTGTTCATCAAGATATTCATTATAAGATTCATCAATAGATACGTCAAAATACCCCAAGGGAATCACCAAAAACTCATCACGCAACCTTCAAACATTCATCAAGAATCATCGAATTAATCAATTAATCATCAATTTCATCAAGAAATCATCAACATTTATCAATCACATCAAATTCATCAAAACAACCTCAAAAGTTATTAAAACAACATCAAAACCCCAAAACCCATCATATACCCAATCACGTTAAACTGAAACGCTCACCCTTACCTAGAATTTGTATGTTCCGGAATTAACGGCGACGCGAGTCACGCACAAAACTCAAAGAACACAACGAACTAAACGCGTCTCCTTCCTCCTTGAAATCGCAGCCACTCTCTCTCCTTTGATCAATGAGGAATGAACACAATGGGGTTAGGGATAGGCTACAACACTAGGATAATGAAGAAAAACGGCATGGAAAGGATCAAGAATTCTCACCTGAAGGAAACTTGCGAAATTCCCCTTCCTTTCCTCTTCTTAGTGCAGCGCTCCCTCTCTCTCTTTCTCTCAATTCTGATTTCTTCCTCTGATGCAAGGAGTGAGGCGCCAAACCCTAATCCCCTTAGCTTCAGGAGCCCCAGGAGCGCCTAAGCTATTGGGCTTGGGCTTCCTGGGCCATTCTTCACCACCCCCGAGTTGCCAACATTATCCCCAATACTCGTTCCAATTCCTGAACCACGCCCATCATTTTAATTAATTTAATCACGTTTCCAATAAAATCAATAATTCAATGAAATAATTTAATTAAATTATTTCCGGGGTGTTACAATTCTCCCCCACTTAGGATTTTTCGTCCTCGAAAACATACCTGATTCAAATAACTCTGGATACGACTCTCGCATCTTATCCTCCAGCTCCCACGTCAGGCTTTCACCAGCAGCCCCAAACCATACAACTTTCACCAAATTGATTTTCTTACCTAGAAGGGTCTTCACTTCCCAATCCTCAATTCGTACAGGCACGATCTCCACAGTGAGATTATCCCGCACCTCTACATCATCCGGTTGAATCACGTGAGACGAATCTGCAATATACTTCCGAAGCTGAGACACGTGAAACACGTCGTGCAAGTTCGAAAGATTAGGTGGAAAAGCCACCCGATATGCAACACTTCCAACTCTTTCCGTAATCTGATACGGTCCAATGAAACGAGGAGTCAACTTCTTTGATTTCAGTGCACGACCAACGCCAGTCATAGGTGTGACCCTCAGGAACACGTGGTCGCCCGCCTCAAACTCTAAATCCTTTCTTCTCTTGTCGTGGTAGCTCTTCTGTCTACTCTGAGACGCTTTCATTTTCTCTCGGATCATCTTCACTTTCTCGGTTTTTCTAACCACTCAGTCCAAGCACTAAACCTTCTGATCTCGTACCAACATACCAGGAGTCCTACACCTCCGACCATACAATGCCTCAAACGGTGCCATCCCGACATTTGGAGTGATAACTATTGTTGTATGTAAATTCGATCAAGGGAGATGAGTATCCCACGCACCTCCCCCTTTCTAGAACACACGACCTCAACAAATCTTCCAATGATTGAATTGTCCTCTGCATCGCTCGTCATTTTGAGGATGATAAGTTGAACTCAACCTCAATTTCGAACCCAACTCCTTCTGCAAACTACTCCAAAATTCCGAAGTAAACCTTGGGTCTCTATCTGACACAAGACACAAAGGGACACCATGCAGCTTCACAATCACCTGAATGTAGACTTCAGCTAATCTCAACACCGGATACTTAATACCGATAGGAATAAAATGAGCCGACTTCGTTAATCTATCCACAACTACCCAAATCGAATCATGCCCTCTCACCGTATTGGGTAACCCAGTCACAAAATCCATAGAGATACTATCCCACTTCCACTCTAGGACATTCAACGGTTGCATCATTCCCGCAGGCTTCTGGTGCTCGACCTTCGATTTCTGACAGGTCAAACACGAGTACACGAACTGCGCCACATCTCGCTTCAATCGAGCCACGAGAAAATCTTTTCAGATCTTGATACATTTTTGTTGCTCCGGATGGATACTCACTTACTCTTGTGGCCTCCTCGAGGATCGCTTCTTCCTCATTTCTTCATCTTGGGAACACAAATTCTCCCTCGATATCTCAACACATTCTGCGCATCTATCTCAAAGTCCTCATTCCCAGACTAACCAATCCCACTCATCAAATCAACCAATTTCACATCTAACTTCTGCGCTTCACTGATACTAGTCATAAAATCATTGCCAATTTTCAACATGCCCAATGGACACTCGAGGTGTGACTTCACAAACTAAACTCTTGTCCCTGAATTGCTCAATCAACTCAAGCTCTCTAGCCATCAATGCCGACATATGCAAAGTCTTAGGCTCAAAGCATCTCCGCAACCACATTAGCTTGACCGGGTGATAACTCAATTCAAAATCATAATCTTTCAATAGTTCCAACCACCGTGTTGCCTCATATTCAATTCTTTACGATCGAGCAGATATACCGTAGACTCTTGTGATCACTAAACACCTCAAATCTCGATCCATACAAGTAGTGCCTCCAGCATTTTCAATGTAAATACCACAGACAAGTTCTAGATCATGAGTAGGGTAATTCTTTTCATGAGTCCTTAATTGCCTCGACGCATAAGCGACCACTTTCCCATTCTGCATAAGCACGCCACCCAAACCCATCTTGGAAGCATCACAGTATACTACAAACGGCTCGACCGAACTAGGTAAGGTCAACACTGGAGATGTAGTCAATCTTCTTTTCAGCTCATTGAAACTTTCTTCACAACGGTCATCCCAAACAAAAGCTTTGCCTCTTGCAAGTTAATTGGGTCAATGGCGAGCCAACCGAAAACCCTCAATGAATCTTCTATAATAGCACTAATATCGAAAACTCCTTATTTGATGAATCGACTTTGGAGACTCCCAACGCAACATCGCATCAACTTTGGAAGGATCCACCGCAATCCCTTCACTAGAAATCACATGACCGAGAAAACTGACCTTTTCAACCAAAACTCACACTTGGACAACTTGGCATATAACTTTCGACTCCTCAGAATTTCTAACACCAACCTCGGATGTTCCAAGATGCTCTCTCTTCCGACTTAGAGTAAATCGAATGTCATCAATGAAAACCACTACAAACTTGTCCAAGTACTCACGGAAGATTTGGTTCATGTATCCCATGAATACTCCCGCGCATTAGTCACACCGAAAGGCATAACGGAATACTCATAGTGCCCATATCTTGTCACGAATGCCGTCTTGAACATCTTCATCTTTGACCTTGATCCGGAGATAACCGGACCTTAAGTCAATCTTCTTTGAATACTTTAGCACCCACTAATTGATCCATCAAGTCATCAATCCTCGGAACGGGTACTTATTCTTGATTGTAACTTTATTTAAGCGACGGTAGTCTACACACAACCTCATACTCCCATCTTTCTTTTCACTAGCAACACTGGAGCTCCCCAAGGTGACACACTCGGTCTCACAAACTTCTTTTCTAACAAATCTTCAAGTTGCTTTTTCAATTCTGCCAACTCAGATGCAGACATTCTATATGGTGCCATAGATACAGGCTTAGTGCCAGGAACCAGGTCAATAGTAAACTCCACCTCTCTCTCTGGTGGTACATCCGGAATCTCATCGGGAAACACCTCAGAAAACTCACGCGACACGGCAGAATTCATCAACCTTCGCTTGGCTCTCGGCAGACAACGATGCTAACAGAGAAAACAAGTGAACCTCTTCTCTCATCATTACGTGGTGACGCAGATAGCAAACCAGACTTCTCTTCAGGCGAAACAAAACTTACGGACCTTTCACGACAATTGATATGAACATGGTTATCAACTAACCAGTCCATACCCAGAATGACATCCATACCACTCAACGGCAAACAAATTAGATCAACCAAAAATTCCTTACCATACATGGATACAGGACATTTAGCACAAACAACGGAGGTAGTCACCGAACCCTTAGCTGGAGTATCGATAACCATCTCCCTTAACATATCAGATAAAACAAGACTTAAGTTCTCAACACATGCAGCAGCAATAAAGCTATGGGTAGCACCAGTATCAACAATAGCAACAAGAGGAGTATTATTGATATAGCACGTACCTCGAATCTCGTTCACTACGTCGGACCCAACTAGAGCGAACACATTTCCATACGACTTCTCCTTCTTGGGTTTAGGACACTGTACACTGACGTGACCACTCTCTTCACAATTGAAGCATACCACCTCCTTCTTATCACAGTTGAAGGACATGTGTCCCTCCTTCCCACACTTATAACATCTCTTCTTTTCCTTGTTTGGGAAATTTGGACTCTTATGGCCCGCTTTCCCACACGCGTAACAAGTAACACTGGCTGCAGCATCTCCCCCACTTCGCTTAGACCCACCAACAAATTTACCAACAAACTTCCCTTTGCCCTTACCAGCAGGCACCTCATATGGTTTACCACGACCCGAAAAATTCTTTTGCCTTTCCTTCATAACTCTGGAGAAGGCATTATTGTCCTCTTCGAAAATTCTGGCACTATTAACCAACAATGGGAATACACGGATCTCTGCGATACCCTATGGCTCTCTTAATGTCAAGACGCAACCCGTTTTCAAACTTGGTGCATTTGGAGAACTCAAGCACCTCTCCATCATAGTGTGGATAAAACTTGGACGATTCGATAAAATTTGCAAAGATACTCGATTCTGATCAAGCTACCTTGCTCAAGTCTCAAAAACTCCACCTCTTTCTTTCGCGGACATCTTAGGATAGTATTTCCTCTTCAATTCCCTCTCAAATACCGCCCAAGTGATCTCCTCATTGGCGATCGTCAACCCCGACTATTGCGCCTCCACCAATCATAAGCCTCTTTCTTCAACATGTGTGCGCCATAGCGAACCTTCTGAGCATCGGTGCAATCCATGACACGGAAAATCCGCTCCATCTCACTTAGCCACTCAAGGGCACCATCAGGATTATACCCGCCTTCAAAAGTAGGAGGGTTCTCACGCTGGAACGTAGCCAAACTACGCGTTCCATCACCAATAGCATTGGGTATATTACCCACAACTCCAAGAATAGCACCGCAAGCGCGGCAAAGAAGTGCGAGATCGTCCGCCCCGCCATTCTAGTCTTCGCAGCGAGAAAACAAAAATCGAAGCGAGTAACAAAGCTCAAATGTTACTCAACTTGATGACTCAACCACCGGCCGGACAGACCGAACTGCTCTGATACCACTAATGTAACACCCCTTTTCTACCCCTTAATTTCCAACGTCATTATCGGAGTATTCCACCGTTCAAAAAAAATGTAAATCAAGTAGTAGAAAGAAATGTTACGTCTTCATTAAATTAAACTCATCGCATGCACCATTAAATTTGTGCAACAACACATACATCATAAAGCTAAAACTTCAAAAATCATCTTATCACAGCGGAAATAATTATTGACTCACTAGTCCACTCAAACACGTCTCATAATCCTCAAATACACCTCATACAGTTAAGTAATTTAACATCAAATCCCAAAAATACGCCCCCTAGGTGCTACGGTATCAGAGAGCGACACAAACAGACTTCCCGACAGCTAACAAGAAAGCAGCTAGACCTTCACTCGCGGTTACCTGCAGCGTTGCCACCATAGAGCAACATTCCAAGCGAAGGGTGAGAATTTCAATAAAACATAATCGGATACATAATAGAGAAATGAGAAGCGAGCAATCACACGCGATATCATCATCATCACCAATTCATGATCACACAACAGCGGCTCCAATCACAAAGCAAAGACAATTCACGATTATAATTATGTATGAAAGTGCAACCCCACTGGGCATAATGCATGATGGTACCATATTCATCATAATTAAGAGGCCAAGCCTATTCTTCATCGGAGGCCGAAGCTATTATTCTTCGCAAGAGGCCAAGCCTATTCTTCACAATTATGCACATGCCATGAGATTCTATATACACATGTGCATTTCATCAAAATACTCACTGGAGTACTCATCATCATCATCATAAAACACTCATAGAGTGTATTAAGCTGCAATTCATCACAATCACACAACAAAGATTATTAAAACTATACTCGTAGAGTATATTCTTATAAAACATCACAAGTCATATCACAACATCATGATCACTCATAGAGTGAACTCATCACCTTTCACACAATTCATACTACAACACCATCATAATTATACTCATAGGGAATATTCATCGCAACTCGTCAAAACCATACACACCAACATCATTTAAAATATATATATATTTTTCGGTTATCTTTTGGTTTAGTGTGTTATAAAATAGTGAACTGATTGACTATGGGATTACTCAGGTAACTGATACTACTTGCAACAGGCATTGGCCACCTTTGCAAGGCTCTCAGTGATGCCCGTGTAAATCCACCAGTGAAAGAAATTCTGACCTTAGTGGTAAACCACAATTTAGCCATAGTCAATTAGCACACTAATAGTATAACATTTCATTCTTATATCAACTACCACAAAACAGTTTTATTTTTCCTTAAAAGTAGAATATTCAGTTAGGCCTCTGAATAAGCTTTCCAACGCATTTTAGAACGCCTCAATCGGGTTCCCGGTTCAAAAGATATTCAATTTACAAAAACAGTGACAAAAACAGCACCAACAGTGGGAAACAGGGGACTCGCGCTCCGGGGCGCGAGTGAGGCGCTGCCGAGGCGCGAGAGGACAGCAACATCAGCCCCCAGCGCATCACAATTGCGCTTGAGGCGCGACCCGAGCGACCGAAGGCGCAGTAGGCGAAAATGACAAAACGCAGAAAACTCGGAATTCTCGATATTTTTCCATTTCAATTTCGATTTGATTTCAAAACAGATTTTGTTCATCAAGATATTCATTATAAGATTCATCAATAGATACATCAAAATACCCCAAGTGAATCACCAAAAACTCATCACGCAACCTTCAAACATTCATCAAGAATCATCGAATTCATCAATTAATCATCAATTTCATCAAGAAATCATCAACATTTATCAATCACATCAAATTCATCAAAACAACCTCAAAAGTTATTAAAACAACATCAAAACCCCAAAACCCATCATATACCCAATCACGTTAAACGAAACGCTCACCCTTACCTCGAATTTGTATGTTCGGAATTAATGGCTACGACGAGTCACGTACAAAACTCAGCAACACAACGAACGAAACGTCTCCTTCCTCCTTGAAATCGCAGCCACTCTCTCTCCTTTGATCAATGAGGAATGAACACAATGGGGTTAGGGATAGGCTACAACACTAGGATAATGAAGAAAAAACGGCATGGAAAGGATCAAGAATTCTCACCAAGGAAACTTGCGAAATTCCCCTTCCTTTCCTCTTCTTAGTGCGATGCTCCTCTCTCTTTCTTTCTCAATTCGATTTCTTCCTCGATGCAAGGAGTGAGGCGCCAAATTCTAATCCCCTTAGCTTCAGGAGCCCCAGGAGCGCCTAAGCTATTGGGCTTGGGCTTCCTGGGCCATTCTTCATCACCCCCGAGTTGCCAACATTATCCCCAATACTCGTTCCAATTCCTGAACCACGCCCATCATTTTAATTAATTTAATCACGTTTCCAATAAAATCAATAATTCAATGAAATAATTTAATTAAATTATTTCCGAGGTGTTACAATCACTACGCAATCTCGTTCTAACTTAGGTTTATGCTCGAGACCGGGTATAGGACTTTTCTCACAAGTGTGTGATGTGTAGAAGTGAAGTGTGTGTAGGAGCAATTTAACAACAAACCAAAAACTGCAAACAGACAAACAAACATATATACAAATATCGTCTTCTATCCTAGGGTTTACACAAATAAATAATATAATTATGCAAAAGCAAATAAACAAATAAAAGGGTAAAAATTGAATTAATCCTAAATTAATTAGACTAGGTTTTGACTCTCTAAAAATAAATAAGTCCCAGGTGGAGTCGCACCGTGAGTGGCCAAGAAAAATCAGGAAAGGATTCTTGAAAGGTTCTTAGGAAGCCGCCACCAAATTTTAGTTTAAGGGCAAATTCGGAAAATCCCTTTAGGTTTTAGGACGAGGCATTGTTAGGGTTCGGGAGTCGTTATGTGTGGGGAAGGTGTTAGCACCCCACGACATCCATTGTCTAAATAATTTAAGATTTATTTAATTATTACTCTTTATTTATAAAAAGAAGACTTATTTAAATTTTTATTTTTTAGTGCTTGACAAGGGTTGAGTCTTGCTCCTACGTACCTCCAGATGCAATGGAGGAATCAAAGCTACGTAGTTCTTCCTGAAAAAGGTTTGTGGGTTGGTGTTTTTTAGTGTAGGGGTCTTAGGATTCCTTGAACTGTACAGCTCACTAATTCCTAAGACGCTGACTAACCCAATTGTACAACCGACTTAGTCCCCTACTTTTTGAAAGTAACTTTGAGTTTTCGAAAGAAATTGGTTTGGTGTGAGGTGGGTCAGTTTTAGAATAGGTATTCTAGAACTTCTGCATCTGACTCATTAGTTCTAGAAACTGACTAATCCAGATTGTACAACCGACTTAATCCCTATTTTTAGGAAAATGGTTTACTCGTATTTATTAAGTTTGTAGGGTTCTTGGCTGCATGTGACTCATTGGCCCCTAAAATAATGACTAACAGGTTGTACAACCGACTTAGCCTTTTATTTAATTTCGCGAGAAAAATTATTTGCGTTTGAGTTGGAAAAGAATTAAAAGAGAAACAGGGGGTGTAGATTGTAAATTTGGGTTTTATTAATAGCAGGGTGTTGTATAATTAATTGGAGGTGCAAAAAGGAAAGCCCAGTTCACATAGGAGAGCCCAGTATGCGAAACTGGGCTTAAGTGGGGGGAGGTGCGCTCGTAAATAAGGGGGGTGCGCTTAACAATCTGATTATTGAAACAAAAATTAAAAGAGAACACGGCATGTAAACATGACAGAAAAGGAAAACCTAAAAAAATCAATTCATCCCTCCCCCTTTGCTCAAGCTGCGCCGCAGCAAGAGAGATAGAGAGCAGCCCGGCGAAATTTTCGCCCTGATTCACGGCGTGAGGGCGCGAAGCTCGCTGGTTTCATGTGAGAGAGCGAACGAAATGGTGAGAGAGGGAAAGGCGACGGCGTTTGGTGGTGATGGAGGGAGCGCCGGTGACGGAAGTCCCGCCGGCGAGAGCGTGGGAGCTTCGCCTCCCCTCTTCCGTTCTTCTTTGTTTCTGCGTTTTTTTGTTAATTTCTTTCGTTTTTGTGTTCCTTGATCTACATCTGAGATATGCTTTTTTGTGTTCATGGATTCGGTTCTTAATTTATGTATCTCTGTTTGTTATACAATTTTCACTTTATACAATTTCTGTATTTCTGTATCTCTGTTTGTTCATGGTTTTGTTATACAATTTTCACATTATCAACATTTAATATGACATCTTAATTATATTTTATAACAAAATATGTCTGTTTATAATAATATCACACAATGAATGTTCTTTTGTGGAGTCTTATATTCATGCTAGTACACGTAAAAAATTTCAATCAGTAAGAGAAATTGTAAATCACATGCCTAGGAAGATCATATTAAAATACCTAATTCCGGCCTTTGTTATGCTCACATTACGCGCTCTGTTACTATTGATTCTCTTTAACTGTGACCGAACCACTGCTACTGTGTCTGCTTGACTGCTACTTTCTTTAGATCTTTGAAACCTCAGAACTGTGTTTAGTGGATTAGGGTTTCAATTTGAAACTCTAATCCTATTTTTGGGTGATCTTACAGTAGTTTTCTGCCTTGGTTTCTGTGTGTCTTAGACCCTAGGCTAACCGTTTATTTATAGGTAGAAATTAGGTTTTAGCATTAATTGCTGTTTGACTGGGCTTTTGCAGATCTGATAATGTGGGCTTGTTGAGCAGTCTTAGAGAGCAAGAACAGACCCCAGAGATTACTGATGCTGCTCCTTTATTTAATTTTCGTTTTTAATATTCTTTGTATTTTTAATATTATCATTTTTTGTATTTTTGGACAGTTTGGACAATTAGACACTTTTTAAAATGTAAATAAAATTAAATAGATTTTTTTTTGACATTTTTGGACTATATATATATATATATGTATGTGCTCAAAATAAGGACAAAATAATAAAAATAGAAAAGAATTCCGCATGATGAGCCAAATTACGAGAAAATAACTCGAATAAACCCATTTGCAAGGAAACGACTCGGATAAACCCAATTAAGTTCGACTAGGCCCAAATACGAAAATTCAATTAAAGAATGTGCGAAAAGATCGATCATTCGCGCGCATTCTTAATTTAAACAACGGCATTTGGAAGAGGTTAGTTGAGATTGACTTGGGTTGGTAAATGAGACACATTTTTAATGATTCTCGCAATTGCGCGACTTCAGAACAAATAATAAAATAAACGACTAAAGCTGGAAAAAGAATACGGACAAAATTGGGGTATAACATTGTCATAAGCGCATAAACTTTTTCTTTGATTTAGGAAGTGAAGTAAACGAGGAATCGAAATAGCAAATCGACATACAACCTTCTTTATAACTGGGAAGTGAGAAGTAAGTGAAGCCTTGCTATTCGATTCCATTCTGATGCACCTATGACAAGACGGTACATTATTTGGTGATCCCCGACAAGCAAATGCAAATGAGATGCAATATGAATGCAAATATTTACAACATTTAGTTTTAATGAATTCGACATGATGCGATTATGATGTGAATGATGCGTGTGGAAAAAAATAAAGGCGATGCATATGGACGGAAGTTCAAAGAATTAGGAGACACACTACATGCCGCCTCACGCAGTGGTTTATTTGAAGAAGGAAAATATTTTTGTATTTTCTTGGAAAAACTTTGAAAAGCTCCTTTTGAGTTCTAGGGCAACTTCAAAGGTTCCTCCCATGTAGTTCTAATTCACACCCTCACAATGGCTACCGGATCTATAGAATCCTCATGCCGACACCCACAAATGTAGAATGCTACCAAGTGTGAAGCGTCATGAGAAAGCGTACTCCGGTTGAGACTTTCATGAGTATCAGACAGACAAAGGTCTTGAATGACAGTCACTAATCGGCTCCACTCCCCTAAGTGTTTGTTGGATCCGGGTATAGGAGCCCACTCATAGCACACAAATCATAAGGTGTGAAAGTGTGTGATCGAGGACATACTTCCTAAAATCTACCCAACCCCACCTGCAAGGAAAACCAGAACAGTTCAGACAAAAAGGTCGTCTACCCTAGGGTTCAACATGCATACATCATTTCAATATACAAATCATCCTAAGAAGTCAGCAATAATTACACGCATTGCTTACCTCAAGAAAGGGAGCTAAGAAGGGGGATCATAACAGAAATGGGGGGAAGCCTATATGAGCTTACCTCAAGAAAGGGAGCGAAGAAGAAGGGAACATGAGAAAATTGGGGAAAAATGCATGAACCAACCTTAAGAAAGGGAGCAAAGAAGAGGGGAACATGATGAGGAAAGGGGAATGCATGAACATAGCATGTAAACAAAAAGAAGAGGAGTAGAGGAAACAAGAATCACACATAGAAGAAGAAGAAGAAGCAAAATGCACATGAATGCAACACAACAACATGATAATGCAAGAGAAACAATCAAGCATCATAGACAAAGAAAGAAGAGAAAAGAAAAAGAAAAAGAAAAGGAAGAAAAGGAAGAGATAGAACAAAGTTTTCAAACAATTTAAACCACACATCAAGTTAACTAGGCTTGACCCTCGCCCTTCTTTAAAAAAAAATCCCCAGCAGAGTCGCCAGCTGTTGCGCCCCGAAAAATCCGGTTTGGACTTCTCGTTTGACAACGTGAAAAATAGTAGAGCCGCCACCAATATTTATTTAGGAAAACATTGAAAAAACCTTTTTCTGGAAAAGCGGATGGTCTTTTGAAAACTCAAAGATGTAGGTTCGGGGCTCGGTTACGCATGGGGAAGGTATTAGCACCCCACACGTCCTTTCTACCGAAAGGGAACCATTAACTTGATGTGTGGTTTAGGAAAAGTTGATTTGAAATGATTTTTGTTCTACTTCTTTTCTTTTCTTTCCTTTTCTTTTCATTTCATTTGAGAAATTACTTTATTAAAAACGGGGGGAAGAAGAATATTTTTGGTATCTTTGAAAAGCGGAACAAAACAAAGATATTTTTTAAAAAGGTGCTTGACGGGCTGTGACCCGCTCCTACGTACCCTCACTGAGTTGAGGGATCAAAGCTACGTAGTTCTCGCCTTTTGGTTTAGAAAATATTTTTGTGTTTTATTTTATTTAATTTTTTGGAGCTTTTGAAATAAGACTCAAGTGTTCACGAATACCAAACAAGCAAGGGCTTCGAGTGGCGTTCATTACTAACTTGAAAGAAAAGAGTTGAAACCGGTAACCAGTCAAGCAAAGGCTTCGAGTGATTACAAGTAACAACGTTTTATTATCTTTTTTTTTGAAATTGTTTTGAAAAAGGGCGGGCATCGGTGATAATTATCACTAATAGCTCATGATATTTTTGAAATGTCAATTAGTTTGTGTTTGATTAAGGTGTGGGAGCTTCCATAATAGTCAAACAAGCAGAGGCTTCGAGTGACTACCACTAATAACTCCTCATTAGCGATCAAACAAGCAAAGTCTTCGAGTGATGACTAATGATTTATTTAAGAAAATGCCCTAAGGTTTTCATTGGAAAAGCATTTGATTTTGATTTGAAAACTAGTTTAGAAAAGAGCTTGATTTGGAAAAACATTTTGGAAAACAATTAGAACACTTCAATCAACTCCAAATCCATAACCAAATGCAAAATGAATGAATGAAGTTCAAACATATTCAACTAATCAAGCAATCATGAACATGTTGATCATCAACTAAGATTAAGCATGCCAACACAATCAAGAGATCTAATTGTCAAAGATGCAAGATAAAGTTCTCAAAACAATTGTGCGTGTGTGTGAGAATTGCTACGGGACGGGCAACAATCTTAAAGGTTATGCATTTATCTTAATGACTCTATGCTACAACAAGTAAGTAGGCTTACGTCTTCATATAAGAGTACATGCATGGGGGAGGAATTGCACACAATTAAATCAAGACATTTAAATGACATCATGAACAAGAGAATACTATTGATTATAGGCATAGAATGGTCTAGGTTAGATGAATGAACATGCAAGCAATGATGTGCATGATTAGGTAAATGCATGGATATGTATCAAGGTTAAATTAACCTATCCCTTGCCATTACTTACATTAACAAGTGGGAATGCATCAAGACTAGAGTGAGTCTATCCTACACAAACTCTAAATTACATCTACACAAACCTTTCAAGGTGAACCTAAATTTGCCAAATTGGGCTTCAAGCATTCACACAAGGAAACCTAAATTTGCATCTTCATAGTCATTAAGAATTATGAAAAAAAAGAGATTGAATCCTTTCTAGGTAATCCTCTTCACTTAAATCAAGGTGCACTAGGCACAAGTGAGAGTCACTTTACCAATCATCAATCTAAGACAAATGATAAAATAATTCATAAGAGTAAGTGACAACATAAACTAAAAGGGGAATTGAATCACTTAGAGCAATCTTCATCACTTATAACAATGTGCACTAGGCACAAGTGAGAGTCATGTTGCCTATCATCAACTTAAATAATAAGCAAACACACAAACTAAAAAATGTTGAATCACATAGAGCAATCCTCATCACTTTAAGCAATGTGCACTAGGCCCAAGTGAGAGTCATGTTGCCCATCATCAACTTAAAATAATAAGCAAACATATAAAAACCTATTTATGCACAATATGCGACCCAAGTACATAACCAAAACCCATTTATTTTGGATAGCAAGTGAGGTAATATAAGAAAACAAGCTAGATTACAATTTTTGATGAAGGTTCATGTGATTAGGCAAAGAAATGCACAAAACTAACATAAACCCTATTTTTCTACAAGCATGCGAAACATATTATGCCATAAAACAACATTTTATTTCATGAAATGCAAGGATCAAGATCAAATCAACACAAATCAACAATCATTCAAGGGTGAGAAGCATCATAAGCACCCAAGCCTCCCTAAGTGCTTGTCAAAGTGCTTATGACACTTCTCACCAACAACAATCAACAATATGAGAATATGAAGATGATAGGATGAATGATTTTTATATTTTTGAGGAAAGACTCAAATATGATGCAAAGTTTTAAGGATTACCTTAGCTCTAAGCTAGAATGTGAGATGAGAAGATGAAACTAGACACAAATCAACAAAACTCCAATGTTCTTCAAAGAAATACCCACTTGATGATGATGCTTGAACTTTGAATGAGAAATGGAGGAGTATGTGAAGAGAGGATGCAAATGAGGTGGAGTGATGGTGTTTGGGTGGAAGGAAAATAAAAAAAATGAATGGAGGAGAGGGGGAGGAGGCTACAGCCTTGAGAGGGAAGGAGGAGAGGTTTTTTGTGTGCTAGGGTTTTAGTGTAGGAAGATGAGAAGCAAAAAGGAAAAGTCCCTCATGTGTGGGAATGAGAGGGTATTTATAGAGTTGTTTTAGGTCTAGGGGTAATTAGGTCATTGTTCTTTACTAGGTGCTCTAGGATTGGGTTTTAAATTTAAATGAAGGGCTAGGATTGGAGATCACTTGGATTGTGGGTAGTGAGAAAACACAAAAATATGAGAGTGAGGTAGTGGCGACATCAAGGAGAGAGAGAGGGAGAATTTGTGTGAAAAAGAACTTGTCTTATTTTGGGAATGGAGGCTCATATGTGGTGTGAGGTAAAAATAGGGTTAAGGGTATAATTGAGATGGAGTGTTACCAAAGAGGAAATTTTGTATTTTCTTGTGAAGAGGTGAGTGTAAATGGGTGGGGTAATTTACAAAAGAGGGCATAAATCTATGTGAGAGTGAGTGATGGTCTCCAAAAAGAGAAAAGTTAAGGATAGTACAAAGCATATTCTTAGGGAATAAGGAATAGAAGAATGTGGAAGAAATTGAGGGAAGAGAGAGAGAGAGAGAGGAGGCGAAAATGAGAGGAGGAAGGAGTGAAAAAAAAACTTGTTTTTGGTCTTTTGTCTTATTGAAGACACTTCCATTTTTTGAGTTTTGAATTTTTGGGCATGGAAGTGAAGGTGCACCTATTAAAAAAAGTGTCACATATTTTGAGCACCATAAAATATTCCCCCTAATTATTCTAGACAATAAAAATTGTCATTTAGACATTGGGGAATATTTAATGGTCTTTTTTGGTTTTTTATGCACTAAAAATGGGGAAAATGTATTTTTAATTATTTTGGATTAGGATTTTCTTTCTAAAAAATTGTACAAAAATTATACTTGATAGAATAAAATGTACTTTTGTGGATGATATTTTTGACGAGAAAATCATCCTGTTGTGAAAAGTGACCAAAATACCCTTTGACCTAAAAATTTGCTTCTTGCCCAAAAAATGCATTTCCACTCTAAAAATGATTCTAAAAACCCTAGGATGACTTCAAAACCTTAAAAATGCATGCAAAATGCTCTTTATGCCTTACAAATGACTTCACACTTCCTAGGTTACTATTTTTGTGGAAAATTAGGGTTTTGCTTAAAGGCGGACAAAATTGGGGTATGACACATGGAAGGTGATAGCTGTTGTTACTTACGTTGATGTCGTTGATGACTCTGAGAGACGAAGATTTCAGGGAGTGAATCGTTCAGTGCAGTGAAGAAATGAGAAGAGGAACGAAAGGATGATGGAGGTCGTTTCTTCTTCAGAGGTGGGTGAAGCTCATTTTTTCTCCATCTATTGCTGTTAGCGTTTGTGTTGTAAAGAGTGAAGAATGGAGATGAATAGGGTTCTTTGGTTTGATAGAAGTACATTAGTTTGATAGAAGTGATTACTCACTGTTGAAACTTGAAAGCTTGTCCCATCAAACTAAGTAAAGCAGTGCTCCCTTTTCAAGGATATCAATTGCCGCTTAATTTTTTTTCTTCTTCTAAAAGACCAATTAATGTATTTTAGTGAAGACCAGACCCAGACCCAGGAAAAGACAAATATAACCTTATTAGTTAGTTAGACTTAAAACTAAAAAAAAGGTGGAAGATAGATATGGAGGAGGCTATTTTGGGTTTTTTAAGTGTTGGTAAATTGAATAGATAGATATTAGATTAGATTAGATTAATTTTGATAATGATTTCAAACAAACAACACCCTGTGTTGATAAAAAATAAAAAACAAACACACCCTGGGTTTTGTTGAGAAATAATGGAGGTGTATTCGACAAAACCCCTTGTAAATTAACGAGCATAACGCCTAAAAACACAGCTCTCGAAAGAGGGAGGAGGAAAAAAGAGAACGTGAGCGTAGAGCAGCGATGGATCTTCTATGCGACGCGTATTCGGGTGTTTCAGACGACAACGACGACGAAGAAGAACAACAACCCAAACGGCAGAAATCATCTCAAATTTACTCAAACCTACCAAAACCCCAAAAACGCTCTTTTCTTCCTTCTCCGTCTCTTTCCGGCTTCTATACACAACCCCTCCTTCCCGGAAGTTACGTTTCTAAACGACAACGCGCATCAATGGATTCTCTCTCTACTACCGCTTTTCCTCACAACTCCGTTCCCGTTTCATCTCAATTCACACTATCTGGTACTCATCTTTTGCTCCCATTTTCTTATAATTAGCTCCAATTGAACTGCTATTGCGTTAATTTTGCTAATTATTGAAGCTGTTTCAATATTACTGTCAATTTTGATTCTTTCGTAAGCTTTTATTTACTTATCTATGTTCTTTTTTCTTTTTTTTTTTTTAATTTCAAACAGGGAATAATTCGATTTTGATGCTAGAAATATATAACTTTCCACACTGTCATCTAACTA
Source organism: Oxytropis ochrocephala (assembly GCA_020916435.1). Lineage (NCBI taxonomy): Eukaryota > Viridiplantae > Streptophyta > Magnoliopsida > Fabales > Fabaceae > Oxytropis > Oxytropis ochrocephala. The sequence continues at coordinate 52,504,004 of CM037088.1, forward strand.
TGTTAAAATTGCATGAAGTGTTAAACTGTCCTGGTAGCAAATCAAAGTTGTTAAACTTTTTTTCTCTCTAATATTTACTATGATTGAAATTTAAATTCGAGCTCTCTGATGGTTTTATATTATCTTTAGAAGAGAAACAAATGTATCCACGTTAATTTGTATAGCAGCATCACAAACTTGAGATACACTAGTTTCCAACAATTTGAGATATGGACGTAGCAGGGTTATTGAATAACATTTTTATAGTTGTGTTTTATATATATGGTAAAGATACTAGATGATTCTTGAAGGTTTTAGAAAACATTCCACGATGGTGAAATGCAGTGTGTGGATGCATGACTCCAACAATACCAGGAAGGCCATTAATTCTAGCAAAGGTGTGGTCGGGGATCTGTGAGCCTTTGTGCTCCTCCCAGAGTTTCAGCATTGGGCACAGTCTGCAAGTTGTTGCCATAGCCCAGGTGAAGGATTTCTCTTCTGAATTGAGCCCATTGGAGAAGCTCTCAGGGTTTAGTGAGCCCAGTTCAAGGACTCAACCTGATATGAAGACTGTCATCTTGGGGTGCAGTCAAGAGTGTCTCTATCCCACCAATTATTCTGGTAAGAGTGTGCAAGGAGGTAACAGAGCTCCACCAAAACACTACATTGAGGAGAAAGAAAAGTATGACTGTTACATTCTTGGTAGAAGATGAAAAAGTTGATGAGGACGGAGGAGTCCAGGCTCCTGATGGAGAAGCAATGCAATATGGGAAGGTGACTAGGAGGAATCCTCAACTATAATCTTTAGGACATGGTTGAAGTAGCAGCTAAGTTTGAAGAATGGAGCAGTAGCATTTCAGTATCTTATAATATGAGGCTTTGGTTGAGTGATGAGCTTGCATAATTACAATTTCTTTATTTCCTCTCACATAGAGCTTGACCTTTTCTTGTTGATATTTTCTCAAATATAGATATGATGGATGTTTTAATGCTTCTTTCTATTCCCTTGCTTCTCTATTGAACTTTAATTCATTGGTAGAGACAACTACTCTGACCTTTTTCTTGTTCATAATCATAGGGAGCATATCGGATGCTGATATACCTAAAAGCATTTTGTCATTGCTGAAAAGCAAAGCAAAGGGTCATCAAAACCTTAACCCAGTATCTGAAAACCTATCTGCAACTCTATCTGGACACTCGAAAGCCGTCAATGCTATACATTGGTCATCAACTCATGGTAAATTCTCTTTGTTAACAAACTGTTGCCCTGGTTTGTGATATAACTTACTCTTAGGAAGGAATAGTTTTCTTAAACCATTTCTTGATGATGGAAGTATTGTATTTGTATTATATTTTTTTATTTTTATTTAATGCTTAAAGCACGCAGTATTCACAACTAGAATAAATTTGAAGTCAAATTATTGAAGAACTGTTGTGACATATAACACATCCACACATTGAGGAAAAGATAGACCAGATCAGGAGAGATATGTTTTCTTTCTTTATTATTTGTAATGATTTGTTCACTATAGTTGGCTTGCAGATCACCTCCTTGCATCTGCTGGGATGGACAATATGGTTTACATATGGAATGTTTGGAGTAAAGATAAGAAGAAAGCATGTGCGCTGAACTTTCATAATGCAGCTGTGAAAGATGTGAAATGGTCTCAACAGGGTCTCTTCTTACTTTCTTGTGGATATGATTGCACATCAAGGTTGGTTGATGTTGAGAAAGGGCTGGAATCTCAGGTGTTTAGAGAAGATCAAATGGTTGGAGTTATAAAGTTCCACCCAGAAAATTCAAGTCTCTTCCTATCTGGGGGATCAAATGGTCATATCAAACTGTGGGACATCAGAACTGGCAAAGTGGTGCATAGCTATAATCGGAATTTAGGTCCTATTCTAGATATTGAGTTTGCAACAAATGGGAAGCAATTCTTTTCTTCTAGTGATGTATCTTGGAGCAATATCAGTGAGAATTCTATTATTGTCTGGGATGTGTCAAGACAAGTACCATTGTCTAATCAGGTGAGAAATTTCTCAATTGTTAATAATATTTTGTTTTATAATTCACCTTTTTTCTGCCAAATTGTTGTGACGGTTGCTTATCATTAGTTTCGGCAGCATTACTTATGTTGATATCAGCTCTTTTGGAACAATGAATCATTCTAAAGGGAATTGAATAATGCAGATAGCCTAGTAAAAATCATCATAGCTTACAAGTTCCAGTCATGATTGGAATAAGTGGTTGAAATTGAATGAATGTTTAATATATGAGTATGAATTCATTTGTTATTCTGTTCAAATATTAATTTTAATTTTTTTCTTTGACAATAAGTGTGGAAAACTATGAAAATGAAATTGAAAATAAAATGTCAGATAACATTGTTCGAATTCGTGCAGTCATCAACGCTAATGATCTAATAGTTGAAGGTTGCTTTTCCAGACTTGAGACCTAGGTTGAGTCTCATCTCTCACAACACAATTAATGACATAAGATATGAAGAAGTCTACACAGTTAACAAACTAGTTCATATCCTTCAGGTTCTAGAGGCTTGACTGGACTAGCCATAGGCATGTAAGTTTCCTGAATAATACAAGAAATACATTCAGTTTTAACTTGGCACAAAAGCAATTCCTATTTTTTTCTTTTCAGTTTCCCTATTTTTAGTTTTTAGGGTTTCAATCGTCATAAGCGCTGACCCTCCGTCTCGACGCGCCCCACCATTGAATTCAGCTGGTGCTAAGAGCCACACGACGCTCCTTCCACCATATTATTCTTCAGCCTCTCTTCTCTCTGCTTTGACTAGTTAACCCTTCTGGGTCTCAAGTTTCAGCGCCTATTACGGTTCTTGAAGCTATTTTCGTTTCTTTTTCGGTTTCTCGTAGTGTGTTATTGTTTGTTTGAAGAAATAGTGCTATTTGGTACTTCTTGGATTTAAGATCCCTTACCTCTCTTCTTAAGGTTGAAATCTTTGTCCTTTTCTTCATCATGGGAGAGTCCTAAGGAAACTAAGTTTGAGAAAAAGAGTTTGATTTTTATCGCCTTCTCTGGAACTCCTACCACTACATCAGAGAAGTTGAATGAGAAAATTTACTTGGATTACAAGTAAGTTGAAATATGGTTTCTAGGTCGAGGATTGTTTGACCATCTTGAGAAGAAGATGGATGACATTGCTACTTCAAAGCGAGAAGAATGGAGGAAAGCGTATTATCAACTCTTGGCATTATTGTTGCGTTCTTTGAATCAAAGTTTATGGTATACTTAGTCCAAATGAAACTAGTCACGAAATTTGGAAGAGGTGCAAAGCGATTTATGCTAATGATATACAATGTGTGTATGAGACAATCCATAGTCTGGGAACATTGCAGATGTCTGACCTTGATTTTACAAGGCACAATCTGTTTGTGAGGAAGCTAAGTTGACGTTGTTAAATGAAGATGTAAAGAAGATGGTAGAGAGAAACTAGACAATATGCTTATGGTGTTTGTTTTTCATGGATTTGCCAAAAATCGACTCTGTTGGAGCTAGACATTGATTAATTTTGATTTCCACGTTGGAAGTGCTCTTTGACCATTTGTGCTTGAGTTCTTCTCCATATGCATCAAATGGTACTCATATTCTTATGCTAGTAGAGTCTTCAATTTTTGTATCTAATGTTCTGATTGTGGAGGTGAGGTGGTGGTCATGGCGAGAGGTGGTAGAGCAAATCTTAATTGCTCTTTACGAGAAACGAGATGGACATACTCAATATCCTTTGTTTTGCTCTTCTTGTTTCTCACATTGCTAATTCTACCGAAATGCAATACATCTCATTGAGTCCATTGGAGATGGATTTTAGATTCTGGCACATCTGATTACATGCTAGTAATCCTCCGCTCCTCTCTAAATGATCTCCTCCAGTAATGTATACGAGAAAAATCAAAATTGAAGGTTATTGAGCAATTCAAATTACGAGCAAGTTGGCCGACTGGAGAGAAGATATCACTATAATCCAAGCCATAGATCTCAATATAACTTTTTGCTACCAAGCGAGCCTTCAGTCGATCCAGCTTCCCATCAAGCCTGACTTTAACCGCAAAAACCATCGACAACTCAGTGTAGATTTTCCAGTAGGATGAGGGACAATAAATAGTCAAAGTTTTATTAGATTCCAAAGTTGTATTCTCATCAATCGTTTTTTTGTCTCCATCCTGTATGCGATAGTGCTTTATGAACATTCTTAGGAATGATAATAGAGGACAAGTCAGAAACAAAAGCAGTATGACTAGGAGATAATCTGTGGTAGCTCAAAAAATTATAAATAGGATGAGGATTGAGAGTGGACTATTTACCTTTATGAACTCCAATGGGTTGGTCAGTAGAAGTGTCATGTGAGGCCATAGCAAGAGAAGGGATTGATTTAGGAGCTAAATCACGATGATCAAGTGGATAATTACTCTCAGAAGGTCTCTAACTACAACACTCATAGGTAATACCAAACCTACGATCAACTTATGTGGGAGGAACTGATTCTGAAATCTGAGGGACGGGTAATATGAGAGGTGGTATTGAATCTTAAGTGCTTGGTGACACGAAGAACATGGTATCTTCAAAGGTGACATCAACAAACACAAAGAAAGGATGTGTAGTATGACAATCACATCTATACCCCTTTTGAACATGAGAATACTCAAGAAATACACACTTGATCGCTCGAGCAGATAGCTTATCATGACCAATAGTAAGATCATGTACAAAGCAAGTGAAACCAAACACACGCACGGGGACAATGTAAAGTTGGACTTGTGGAATCAAAAGGGATTGAGGGATTTATTTCCTAAAATAGAAGATGACATAAGATTAATTAAATAATAGGTTGTAAAACGAGTGTCACCCCAAAATTTCAAAGATGCCTAAGGAGGTTTTTCGACAATATGGCGATGCTTACGTTCAGCCACACCATTTTTGTTGTGGTGTATGAGAACAACTAGATTGGTTTATAATGTCGTGGGAAGTCAAAAATAAGATAAAGGGCGCATGAAAGTTTTGCATTTTCATCGCGCAAAATTCAAATTGTCTTTCAAAATTGAATTCAAAAGAATGAAACTTTTGAAAAGCGCCAAATAACTCAGAACGATCTTTTATTAAACATTACCATGTACACCTTGAAAAATCATCATAATTGGTAAAAGGACCCTAAACATAAAAAATGAACAATATCAAAGGAACAAGTAACTTGAATGTTGACACTACTAAGAAAAAGACTACAACATGCTTGCGAGTTAACACGACTCATAATCCAGAAGCCTTTGTTGGTGTGAAACATGAAGAACTATGCGGCTGAGTGGCGATAAAAGAGACCTCGTGACCTAGATCCACTTTCAATCATCTGCTCCGCACTCCGGTCCTATAAAGGAACACCACCGAAACTAAACGTTACTGAACAATTCAAAATATCAAATAGTTGGGCAACTGAAATTAAATTGAAGGGACAACCAGGTACAAATATGGTGTGAAACATGAAGAACTATGCGGCTGAGTGGCGATAAAAGAGACCTCGTGACCTAGATCCACTTTCAATCATACGCTCACACTCGGTCTATAAAGGAACACCACCGAAACTAAACGTTACTGAACAATTCAAAATATCAAATAGTTGGGCAACTGAAATTAAATTGAAGGGACAACCAGGTACAAATAATACTGAATTTAAAAATAGAGATGAAGCCTGACCAACACCAGTTGCGTGTGACTAGAACCCATCGACAAGACTAATGGTGTGAGGTGTTTTAAGATGAGATAATTTAGCGAAGAGCAAAAGATTACCAACTTTGTGATCAGATGCACCAGAATCTAAAATCCATTGTCCAATGGACTCAGAATGAGAGGTAAACAATAGAATTACCAGCATGAGGCAAGGTAGCTGAAGCCACACTAGCGTAAGATGACGATGCTTCCTTGAATTAAAGAAACTCTTTATATTCATTGATCAAGAAAAGGCTATTTCTCGCGTACCTCGAAAATTTAAGCCACATTAGTTGTTTTGTCTGGAAATCCTTGAAGGGAATAACACCAATCTTGAGTATGTCCATCTCGTTTCTGAGAACAACAATGCGATTTCCTCGAACACCTGCGCCCTTTACCCGAACCTCTCGGCTCTGACCTCGACCTCAGCTGGTCATCAACATTAGATACCAATATTGAAGATTCCAATGGAGAAGGAATATTTGTACCATGGATACATCTTGAGAAGAAGCAGCGAAGCAAGCGATTAATTAGCAACTCAGCGTAGGAACACACGAATTAGTCAATGTATGGTTTCGAATAGATTCAATGTCTATGTGCAGTCCATGGAGAACAAACGCCATAAGCATATTGTCTTGTTTGTCACCCATCTTCTTTACATCATCATTTAACAACATCAACTTGGCTTCCTCACAGACAAATTGTACCTTGTTCAGATTGGAGGACAAATTGAGGTCGGACATTGGCACTGCTGCCAGACTATGGGTTGTCTCATACAATTGTTATATAACATTAGCATAAATTGTTTGCGCCTTCTTTCAAATCTCATGACATGTTCTATTCTGACAAAAGTGTACCATCAACTAGGGTTCAACTGACTATAATGCTAAGAGTTGATAGTCAACCTTTTACCATTCTTCTTTTTCAGGGAGAGTGATGTCGTCCGCCTTCTTTTCAAGGCGAACGGAAAGTCCTTGACCTATAAACCATATTTCGACTGCAAGCCTAGCACAGAAGTTGTTCCTTCGCCCAAATGGCCAGAGTTGGGGAAAGGAGGGAAACCTTCCTGTGCTAAATTCATTGGTAGTGATGAGATCAATGAAAGGCTTAAGAAGGGTGTTTGTTTCACATGCGAAGAGAAGTTTGTACCAGGTCATGTGTGCAAGAACAAGATGTTGAAATTGCTTTATGTAGAAGAAACACAAGAGGAGGAGAGGAGGAGATTGTGTCCGAAGCTGCTGTGAAGAGTCTTCATCTATATAGCATGGCTAGTTTGACATCTAAGTGCTCATTCATGCTGAAGAGAATACTGGGAAAACTTGAGGTAATCATCATAATTGATTGTGGAGCTACTCATAATTTTGTGTCTATGAAATTAGTAGGTGCCAATAATTTGATTTTGGAGGATACCCCTCCTTGCTGGGTCAAGATAGGTAATGGCCAGAGGATATGACAAGAGGAGTTTGCAGAGGGGTGGAATTGTCCTTACAAGGTCTCACAGTCAAGAAATTTGTTGTTTTGTTTTCCCTTAAGATTAGATGGTGAAGACTTTGTATTGGGAATAGATTGGTTGGAGAAATTAGGAGACATCAAAGCTAATTTCAAGAACATGACCTTGAAGGTGAATATGGGCAAGGGCACCATTTGCTTAAGGGGTGACCCCTCCTTATCCAAGGAGGTAAATGCTAAGGAAATCATCATGGAATTGCAACATCCAGATGAAACATTCATGGTGTCTTTGCTGAGAGGCACGCAAGTGCGGAGCAGAGGCTCTACAATTACGAGGTAATCGAACTGTAAATCCACCGAATTTGACTATTTGTTTAATGAAAGTGGTGAAGTACCCCCTGTGAGACCTATTGGTTATGCCAATGTACTTAAAGAAGGAGCTATCATACCCAACTTAAGACTCTATAAATATCCACACTTCCAAAAAAATGAAATAGAAAGATTGGTAATGGAAATGATTAAACCAGGGATCATTATGCCAAGTACTAGTCCATACTTTAGCCACTATTATACTTGTCAAAAAGAAGGATGGGAGTAGGAGATTTTGTGTAGATTCACGAGCCTTAAGCAAGTGTGATTCCCGATAAATTCCCCATACACTTGATAGACGAATTGCTTGATGAACTAATTGGTGCAGTGGTATTCAGGAAGCTGGATCTCAAAACTGGCTACCATCAAATAAGAATGATGCACGAGGGCATTTTAAAAGCGCTTTTACAACACGTGAGGGTCATTATGAATATCTAGCCATTTGGATTAACCAATGGCCCATGACCTTCAAGTATTGATGAGCGAGGTGCTTAAGCCATTTCTAAGGAAATTTTCCTTAGTTTTCTTCGATGACATACTTATCTACAGCAGGAATATAGTAGTTGACCATGCAGAACATTTGAAGAACATTTTTTTGGCCCTAAGTGAGAACAATTTGGTGGTGGGTAAAAAGAAGTGTGATTACTGCACAAGGGGTATCTACAGACCCCAGTAAGATCAATGCCATCACCAAGGGACCTCAAAGGGTTGAGAGGATTCCTTGGGTTAGTAGGATTTGTAAAGGGTTATAAGCAACATAGCATGAGGCCTTTAATGGAGCTTTTAAAGCATGATAAGTTTACTTGGAATGAGGGAGAACCTGCTTTCTAGCAATTGAAACAACTGATGACTACCCTACACGTGCTTGTCATGCCAGACTTCACCAAGCCATTTGTGATAGAAATTAATGCTTCAAGCAAAGGAGTAGGAGCAGTGCTTATACAAGAAAAAAAAAGCCCATTACTTATTTGACTGAAAGCGTCCCACTCATGCTCAACAAAAATCTGCTATGAATGGGCATTGATGGCTATGGTGTTAGCAATCAAAAAATGGAGACATTACTTTTAAGCCAACACTTTGTAGTGAGGACAGATTAGCGAGCTATCGGATTTGGTGAACATAATTTTTGGGGGTGAACAAATCAAGTGGACATCTAAGCTACTTGGGTTTGATTTTGAGGTGCAATATAAACCGGGTAGTGCAAACAAGGTAGGTGATGCCTTGTCAAGACAAATAATTTTCTGACTATCTCGTGGGTCACTTTGCCAAAATGGAGTGAATGGGAAGAAGAAATCAAAAATTGTCCAAAACTACAAGAAATTATCACGTGAGTAGTCCTCGAGCGCGAGGTCTCGAAATTCTTCATTAAACAAGGATTTCTCTACTGAGGGGAACAACTTGGTGTTCTAAGAAATTCTCCAAAATTCCTACAATCTTTGGTTGAGTTTTATGCTTCCTTACAAGGGGCATTTTGGCTAACCGGGACATACAAAAGAATAGCTAGTGTATTCTCTACTGGGTAGGAATGAAGCAGAACATCAAGGACTATATCTTTGCGGTGTCAACGATGTCGACAATGCCGACAATGCAAGGTGGAGACATTGGCACCGGTTGGGTTGTTGCTTGACCACTACCTTTCCTACAAAGGTATGAGCAGAGATCTCCATGGACTTCTTTGGTGGCCTCCACAGAGTGGGTAAACATGACCCGATACTAGTGGTGATGACGGACTCACCAAATATGCTGTTTCATCTTATTAGGGCATCCCTACTGCTTGCTAGTGAGGTTGCTAGTGACTTCATTCCAAGCATCATCAAGCTCATGAGTTTCCATAAGCTATTGTATGCGATATGGACAAAATCTTCCTTAGCTAGTTTTGGAAAGAAGCACATTCAAACAAGCGAGGACTAAATTGAAGTATATGCTTGCATTTCACCTACAAGCGATGGCCAAGCAGAGGTCCTGAAGCGGATGCTTAGAGATACACGAGGTGTTTTGTTGGTGACCACCCTCGATCTGGCCAAACACCTTACAAGGCGTTGTATGGGAGGGATGTTATTCCCTTAAATGTGGAGGAAGTGAATCAGCTATATTAGGACAGAGACACACTATTGGGACAGTTGCATCAGAACCTCTCACTAGCATAGTAGAAAATAGGAGATAGAGCATCTAGAATAGCTCATGTATAGTTCTCTAGAACTCTAAACCAGGGTTTGCAATGTACCATTAATTCTGAATTCAATCCAATTTCCTCTCTATATCAGTTGAATCTTTCAGTCCCCTTCCTTACCAAACTAATACAACCAACCAAACGGGAACAAGTTTCCCATCCTTATTCTATTTAGTGACACCACACCTATTTACGTAATATGGGCCTAATTACTTGGGCCATTGGGCTTACACCTAGAATACGCAAGTTTAATAAGAGATCTACTTACAGATTCATCTATGTGGGTCACTACCATCGAAGGAAGTAATTCGACTTCTTTCGCTGTCAGCCAATAGTATGATCAGGGACATTTAAGGGGGTAGAGAAATTATGATTAAAAAAAAAGGGTGGAGAAATGCGTCCTTGGGGCTGACAGTGTGCTATGTTCCACACTGTCCCCCTCATACCTGAGGTAAACATGGTTGATTGTCAGCAGTATGCGTGTAAGGCTTTTCTTTGGAACTCCATTTTAACCACTCGACCAAGAAGTAGAACTTGACATTTTTGCGACGTTCGGTCTCATGCCCTTGTGCTTCCTGATTGAGAGATCACAGGAGCTTAGCAACCGTATATGGTATACTGCATCTCCTTAAACTGGACATTCAGAGCTGTGACTCTGGAGTGCACTGCATTAACCTTGAAGACCATGGTGAGGAATCTAGCTGGTCGGACAAATGATGAGTGCCTAGTCATGGTTTGATATTATTTTAAATAGAAGAGAGATTGGCAAAATATTCTTGCGCCTCCCGGACCACAAAGCTACAAAATACATTTCAAGAGAAAAACTCCCAAAGAGTATCCTATATTTATTATCATTTCCTCATTGATACTCCATAGCATATGAAAAAATAATTCTGAGTAGCGATTACAGAATCATAAGATAAGCTATGGGTAATGAATTACAAATAATAAAATCATAAACTAAGCGAGTGTAGGCGATTCTCTCTTAAGTGCATTTCTTATAATTCCTTGAGTAAACCTTCCAAACCTTGGCCCGCGATTTTGCTAAACAATAAAGTGACCTCTGTCATGCCCATGATTATGTTGTAGGCAAATACAAGTCCCACGTTGTCATTCCCTACATAAGTTGACTACTTATATACGTATCTTAGTAGTGGCGTATCTTAGAATTTGGGTTGGGCCTAACTCGACCTACAAAACCGACTTGTAAGGTGAGAGATGTCTCCCACTTACATACTACTCTTTTTGGGCCATAGCACGTCTAATGTGGGACTCTTAACACACCCCCTCACGCTGAGGACTAGACAACTGGAGCGTGACCCAGGTGGCCCGATAGCGGGTGGCCCAACAGATATTGGATTGACTTTGATACCATCTTAGAATGTGGTTTAGGCCTAACTCAACTCTACAAAACCGGCTTGTAAGGTGAGGATTGCCCTAACATTATGTACTCTTATAAGACCATACCTCTAGTCAATGTGGAACTTGGGTTTCTCCCAACACACGCCCTCACGCCCAATGCTATTGGGTGTGGTGCGTGGATAATAATGGTGGGTGGCCCGAAGGATTTAGGATAGGCTCTAATATCATCTTAGAATTTGGGTTGTGCCTAACTCAACCCTACAAAACCGGCTTGTAAGGTGAGAGATGTCTTTCACTTATATACACCTTATCTTGGTTTTTAAAAAATTCTCGTATCTTTGTATTCTTGTCGTATTTTATCTGTATCGTATTAAATATTTGGTCTTCTCATGTTAGGACAGTTAGTTAGTTAGGATGTAGGTTTGTAACTTTGACCTAGATTTCTATGTGTTATAAGTAGAAGTTTAGGAGGATGATTAGGGAGCTTTTGCATATTTTTGGTTTAGTTAGCTAGGTGAAGCCAGTAAGGAGGGGAGTAAGCTCCCTTTTTGTACTCTTTTACCTTTTTTAGTGATCAATAAAACTTACATGGGCTACTATCCCCCTTTTTCTATTGTTCTCATCAAGGAGGCTATCAGGTGGTCTGACCTGCCAGATTGAAAATGAGTGATGCAATGGATGAAAAAATTGCAGCACACGATGGGAAGATTGAAATCTTGGAAGAACAGTTAGATGACATGGCCAATGAACAAGGAAAGACGATGGACAAGATGAATGAGAGGTAATATAGGATAACCACAAAATTGGCTACAATTCCGGACCAAATCAAGAATCTCTTTCTTGATTACACGAAGAAAGAAGTTACTGACGAAAGAGAGATGTCGGTGAATGAGTAGTTCAACGAAGAAGGAGACCGTGGTGATTGAGGAATCCGAGGTGAAGGAGGATCGAAGTCGTTCCTGGATCAAGAAGGTGGAATAGTGGAATTACCCACATTTTTGTTAACTAATGCCCCTGCGACCTTCTAATGTGCTGTGAATGTTACCCTACAAAACCTTATCTGGGGTTGACTGGGTATTATAGGAGGTATGTTTACAACTATGGGAAAGTAGCAATGCCCCTAACAAATTTTTTAGAAAGGGCAATTTTGAATGGACACAATCTAAACTGGTTTTTAGTAAATTGCAAGAGGCATTCACCATAGCACTAGTTCTGGTTATGCCAGACTTTTCCCTACCTTTTTGCATTGAGTGTGATGCCTCAACACTTGGGCTAGGGGCAATATTGATCCAAAATAAGGAGCCTATTGGCTACTTTAGCAAGGCCCTTTCTTATAGCTCCCTTACCAAATCCATATATGAAAGAGACCTAATGACCTTGGTACTGGAGATACCTCATTGGAAGGAGATTCAAGGTATATACAGATCAGAAAGCTTGAGATTCCTCTTGGAACAAAAGCGTGATTACTCGAATCAGCAGTATTGGGTAGCCAAACTGTTAGGATATGATTTTGAGGTTGTATACAAGAAGGGGCAAACAACAAGGTTGCATATGTCTTATCTAGGCAAGTTGAGGACCCGAAATTAAAAGCAAACTCTAAACCCTATTGGCAAGAGGCCAATCTAATTGGAGAAGATGTGCAACAAGACCTTGTACTTAGGAAAATCAATGAAGAACTGGAGCAAGATCCTAATTCATGTGGGCAATACACCTTAGAGCATGGGAAACTGTACTACAAGAGAAAATTGGTTCTCTCAGCCACTTCTAAATGGATCCCCTCCCTATTACAGTAGTATCATAGTTAGCTTACCCAAAGTAAAAGGATATGATGTCATCTTAGTGGTACTGGATAGGTTAAGTAAATATGGACATTTTATACCATTAAGCATCCTTTCACAACAAGGTCTCTAGCTGAGATCTTTATTAGGGAAGTGGTGAAAATACTGGGGAGCTCCACTTCTTTTGGAGACATATTGGAGGTGTTTTTACTCTGAACAACCAAAGTCTTGGCTTGAATGCATTCCTTGGGCAGAGAGTATTGGTACAACACTAATTACCAAGGGGCAGCTAGGTGCACTACTTTTGAGATTTTTTATGGGAGGCCTCCACCATCCATATCCAAGTTTGTTATTGGGGAAACCTTACTGGAAGCAGTGGCCCAAGACCTAATGACTTGGGATGAAGCCTAAAACAATTGAAGATGCACTTGCAGAGGCACAAGAACAAATGACCAAATTTACCAATGCTCCCAAAAAACCAGCTACAATTAAGGAGGGAGACGGAGTATTTCTAAAAAATTGACCTCATAAGAAGGTATTCATGCCTACCAGGTTGAACCCTAAATTGTGTGCAAGGTATTATGGTCCTTTTCTGGTCCTCAAACAAATTGGGGCAGTAGCTTTCAAACTGCAGTTGCCTGCAACAGCTAAGATCCACCCAGTATTCTATGTATCACAAATTAAGCTTGCCATGGGGGACCACACGGCAGAACCTAAACTGCCTGAAGACAGGGAGCAGTGGAAAAATTCACTCCTGAGAAGATCCGTGACTCCATAACTGTAGTGCAGCAGGGAAAGTCAGTGAAGCAGGTCTTAGTGCAGTGGCAGCAACATTCGCTTGAGGACTCCACATGGGAAGAATCAGACTTCTTGCACCAACAGTTTCTAGAATTTAACCTTGAGGACAAGGTTGGTCTTCAAAGGGGAGTTTTGTTAGGCCCTTAAGGGTCTATGTTAGGAGAAAGGGGGGGTAAGAATGTAAATAAATAAACAGAATTATTTGTTTATTAGTTATTAGTTTGTTAGGGTTTAGGAGGAGGATTAGGGATCTATTGCATATTTTCGGTTTAGTTAGACTTAGCTGGGCGAAGCCAGTAAGGAGGGGAGTAAGCTCCCTTTGTGTACTTTGTTACTTTTTTTCTGTGATCAATAAAACTTACAGGGGCTACCATCCCACTTTTGCTATTGTTCTCATCAAGGAGCCTATCACAAATACAAACATGTTTTGCCGTAATTGCCAAATATTCTATAAAGTATTAACTTAAGCAAATATTGTACTTCAGATAAAAATCAGGCCACAAGTACTACGTATTGGCTGAAATTTCTGTGATGCTTTACAATCTTATTCCTGGTTTTATATGCATTTTACAACATGCAGCTATTCTCTGAATATCGTTTTGGTGTAGACTAAGAAACTTTGTTAAGACTGAATTTAATTTTTAATTAGCATGTTATGGTTCTGCATCAGGTTTATGTGGAAGCTTATACTTGTCCCTCTGTACGGTGCCACCCATTTGATCCAGTTTTTGTTGCCCAATCCAATGGGAATTATGTAGCACTCTTTAGTACCACCCCACCATACAGACTCAACAAATATAAGCGATACGAAAATCACGGGGTTTCCGGGTTCCCAATTAAGTGCAATTTCAGCTTGGATGGTAAGAAGCTTGCCTCTGGCTCTTCAGATGGTTCTGTTTATATTTATGATTATCAATCATCCAAAGTTGTGAAGAAAATCAAGGCCTATGACCAAGCATGTGTGGACGTTGCTTTCCACCCAGTTATCCCTAATGTTATTGCTTCATGCTCCTGGGATGGAAATATTTTGGTATTCGTGTAGAGTTGCCTGTTATAATTCCAATTGCATGAATGCGAACCAATCCATAGTTGTTTGGTTAGGACAATGAATTTTAAAAAACAACCCCACAAACCCAAACCAACCAATATTAGGTCACAGTAGTTTTGTAATTTTAGAAGTACAAGATTTTCTTTGCTTACACTTTTTACCTTAATAATCTATGATTAAGTTGTAAAATATTAATACTATGGATATGGATTGGAAGATTATTAATGAATATGGGTTTGGGCAACAGATTTTGACAAATCCAATCCTAACCGACTAGTCAACTTCCTAAGCTGTCATGATATTGTCAAAGGAATGAAGGAATATGCATTTGGTTAATACAAGAAAATGGTTTGCTAGGGAATAGGAATCTGAGAGAAGCTGATAATAGCTTTCTCTGTCTGTGTAGCTGTTTCTATTTAGTTACTGATACTGTCTGAATAGTGTGCCTTTGACTGTCTTGCAGTTTATAATTGTAGTGAATCTTTACGTTATCTGTCTTTGAAAACAGTTTAAAGTATTTGCCAGCTGTGGCAAATCTTAATAACTTTAATGATGTGATAGTTTCTTGTTTCCAAATAGTGTAGAAAGTTACTAACGATGGATGAAAACTAAAGTGCTTCTTAATTATTCTAAACGGCTCCTATTTTTACTAGTGAAGAACTGTTTCTGATAATGTACTTATTTTCCCCTATGAAGAAATGTTTCTGATAATGTAGCCAATGGACTTTGATTTTGTAAAGTAGCACGGATCTGTGTTTGCCATTAGCATATAAATTGACTGATTAATCAACCTGCTTCCACCTCCACTATGGAATTAAAAACGACATAAATATAGGGTTCTTGACTATTGAGATTCTCACAACTTTCCAAAGGATTTTATGGTCAATGGGTCCAACATATCATAAAATGCAGTTCTGTTACAACAAATATCAGCATTCAAGTTGCATGGTACCCCTTCAAATATTCAGGGTCTTAACACCAAATATTATCAATTCAAAAGTCTTAACTATCATTGTCACACCTACAGTGTGTGTGGATTATTCACACTCTAATGCAGGACACGCCTTTCTCTTCTTTGTGTATAGAGAAAGAAAAGCTAAAACAAAATGTACAATGAGACATTAGTGCAGCTCTCTAATGGTACTTGTAACCAATACCAACCATTACCCAAATATGACTTCATTTTAGAGGAACTTGTGGGGCAAACCAGCTGTTCTTATGTTCATCCACTTCTTTCCACAAGGATGAGAAATAGAGAGAGGGGGGCAAAGAAATGCTAAATAAGACATAATTATGTAATTCCCTTTCCACTCTTCATGGGTGGGTCAATTTGTAGGGGCAAGACATACCCTTCTCTATTTTTAGATGTATTTGTTAATGGGACCAACTAGCTTCCCTAATCTCCCTAATTTTCAACACAACCCATACAAGTCAAATTTCAATTCTCCAAAACATTGTGTAGTGGAATAACTAAGTCGTTTATGAGGGGTTTTTAGTAACCTGGCCCATATTCTGGGAGGACTCTAAGGAAGGCGACACTTCACTTCTTATGACGTGGTTTTTAAAAACTAAGTCTTCCCACTAAGGAGGGTGACACTTACCTTCTTATGCAAAAAACCCTAACTTATTAAGGAGTTAGTCTTTCCACTTCTACGCTAGAAGATATACCTGCACGTCACACAACACTATTCTAGAATGGGGAAAAACCGGCATCTCTTTTCAAACAATGATGGTCCACAAGGCCTCTATAAGAACTGTTTGTATTGGAAAGTATGGTAATCTAAAACCTCATTTACAGCAAGGAACACTCTAATGCAACCTACTATCCCTATGAACATAAATTATCTTCAACACCTATATGAATATGTTCCCCACAATGCATGGTCTTAAACTTTCTCTCTCTTTTTATCCCAATATATTTATCTCTTTGTCCCACTTGACTTTTCCTAAAAATACAAACTTAAAAGGCAAAAAGTGAACAAGAGAGATGGAAGTTAATATAGAGTGATGAAAGCATGCCCCTACTCCACAGTCCATATGACTGCAATCATCATCTAAAAGAGATATACTTTTGTAGCGTACTTGAGGTCAAGAGAGCATTCGCGTTTCAAGGTCCCACTAGCTAGCTTATGGGGTGACATGAAACGATGGGCTGAAAGGCTTCTAAGCTAATTAGCCACCTGAATTGAACTCTAGGATTTGACACTAACTTCATACTACATGATGGTCTTGAATTACTTTACTACATTTGCATTTAATTGAGGTGCTAAAAGATGAACAATTACTACTAAGTGATAATTACTAACGATACCGTTATCAGTTTCACATCGAATGTGATATAAGCATAGAAAAAGTTTATAAGTGAGAGAGACACCACTCATTTCTCTATTTGGTTTTTTAAAAGTGAGTTAAGCCCATACAAAGTTTTAATATCATATCGAGTAAGGTTTTTGTACCCCACCCAATCCTCATATACCCCACCAAATTTGAAAACCCCAAAATACCCCTTTGAAAACTAATTTTTTAAAAATAAATAAATAAATCGTATATACGTCTTGAGTGCGTATATACGATGTCTATTTTGAGTCAATCGTATATACGTTACTCAAAGCGTATATACGATGGTTTTTTTGTTTTTAATGAATTATTTTAATTTTTTACTAAAAGACTACTAAAAATTTGTTAGAGTCAAAACTAATCAAAAAATTATAAAAATACTACTAAAAATCTAACAAAACTAAATAAGTCTATGCAAAATTTTTATATTTTTGGAGACTATGAAAAATTTAAAAAATTCATAAAAAATAGTAAGCGAATGAATTTGGGATTTTGAGTCTAAATTATTCGTTCGACGTATAACATTGTTGTCGCGTGTTAACGAACTACACACTAAACCTATTTTCACGCCTTAATTAATTTTTATTTGACTAAAAAAATTAAATCTGAGAAAACAATGGGATCGTATATATGTTCAAATGCACATATATACGACCTAAACATTAACCCATCGTATATACACCCCCAAGGCGTATATACGATTGATGTGGGGGTGGGCCAATCGTATATACGCTTGGGGGGTGTATATACAATGGGTTAATGTTTAGGGTCGTATATATGTTCATTTGAACATATATACTGATGGACAAAAAATTTAAAAAAATACGTTTGGTCGAGGGTATTTTGGGGTTTCACTATTATGTGGGGGTATGGAGGAAGATGGTGGGGGTACACAAAAAAAAACCCAGGGGAGATCTATTGGGTCACCCGCTATCGGGCCACTCGAGTCATGCTCCATGCCAAGTCCTGGGCGTGAGGGGGATGTGCTAAGAATCACACATCAAATGTGATATGCCCTAAAAAAGAGTTTATAAGTGAAAGGTAGTATTCACTCTACAAGCTGTGTTTGTAGGGTTGAGTTAGACTCAACTTAAGTTCTAATATCGTATCAGAGTCAATCAGAGATTCGTTGGCCACCCGCTATCATGCCACTTGGTTCACGATCAAGTTGTCTAATCTCGGGAATGAGGAGTGTGTGTTAAGAGTCTCACATCAAATTGATGTGGCCTGAACAAGAGTTTATAAGTGATCTTACTCTACAAACTGATTTTGTAGGCTTGAGTTATGTTCGATCCAAAATTTAATAGATACCATCAATTTTGTTAACATGCACCTACCCTTAGGAAGTTTACTTTTGGAAGTGTATGATTGGAAGTTTATTTCTAGATAATTATACTGTAAATCTCATGAGGGGGGTGGGTGCATGATAACAAAAATTGTGTGTTTTTAGTTAGCATTTCCTAACAAAGTTGGTGTTTTGCACTAAACATGGTTGCTTTGCTTTGGAATCAGAAAACCACCTACCAATTCTCACCAATATACTTTGCTAATCAAATTATTGTCTATTTTCTTTTCTTTTCTTTTTCTGATTCATCTTGTCATGTTGTATGTTTTCTTTCAACTTTTGGATTAATGTTTATCCTCAGCTACATACTAGACCATAATCAAAATGTGTGTGCCTTGCTCACAGTGTTATCACTAGCTAGTCCTCAAAAGTAGCCGACAAACTCATTTTATTGGTTCTGCCATGTGATTTGTGGCCTCAACCTAGTCACCCATTTGGTTGGTTCTTCTTTATTGGTATCCTCAAGGGGCCAACGAATTTATTTATAGAAAAAACATAAAATAACCAATCATGGTTTTCTTAAATGCACCTTTGCTCTATATTTCACTAATTAGCAAGGATGCCTTAATATGGTGTTTTTGCATATAGACATAGTGACCACTACTTAATAATTAACCTCTTGCATTCATGTTCTATATTTGTAATATTATTATATATATCACTATGTCATGGAGTAATATGCTTCAAAACCTTACAAGAATGATTGTAATGAAAATCCTTGAGGATTATGTTTGATGATGCCATTGGTTGACACCAAATTTTAGAAAGCTGAGTCAATTAGATTCTGTCTTCTCAATCTTTTCTTATAATAATAATTAACATTAATATATGTTTTATTTCACCTTTTACAGAGGTTGGTCTAACTCTCACTGATGCTTGAGTACTAGTGAATTTTGATGCAAATTGCATGAACTTCAGTTTCAGGTTAAGTGATTGCTTCAAGTTGTCCACATTTGTTTCATTTTTTATTCCTTTGTTTAAGCCAAGGAAGATTGATTACTTCAAATGTTAAATGTGGCAATTCATTCTGTTATATAGACTAATTATAACTGATTCATCTGTTATATTTTCCTTGATATATATTTATAAATTGAAATATGTTCTGTCATAACTTAGTGCGTGTTTGTATTTACTTCTGACTCACTTCTGGTGGCGGAGCTAACATAAATTTTATGGGGTGGCTAAATATAAAAGTTTAGTTGCATTTTTTATCCCTTAACTTTCTTCGATTGACGAGTTTGGTCATTCTATTTTACTTTTGATGATTTTGCTCCTTAATTTGATAATTTTGGTCCTTGTGATTTTTTATTTACACTTAGTCACTAAAAATAGTGGATTGTGCAATTTTGATCTCCAATTTTCTAAAATTTAAGATTTTTGGATACAAAAATACAAATAATTCATCATTTTGAGGGTGAAAGTTGTCAAATTAAGATATGGAGAAACAAAATTGTCTAAAGTAAAATAGAGGACCAAAATCACCAACTTAACAAAAGTCACCACCATCATATTTGTTGGGGATAATGATAGACTAATAAAATTAAACTAATGGACTTGTTAGTTTTTTACCTCCTTAGACAAATAAACTTGATTGAAATGGCTAAATCATATATTATTGAGGTAGCTAAATATAAAATATATTTATTTATTCAAATGCATATATTATTTTTGGAGTAGCTGGAACTAGCCTATTGTTACACTAGAAGCCGCCCCTGCAGAGTTGGATTTCCTTTTAATATGTTTGGTTATTCTCGAGTAAAATTGATTCTAATTTGAAGTTATGATTTTTAGTTTTGCTTTCAAAAGTAATTTTTATGTTCAAATTAAACTCACTTTTATGTGAATTAACCTAAACACAAATCATTTACATTCAATTCATTTTTATTCAAAATCTATTTCACAAAATCAATTCATTCAAAATCAATTTTGGCGATCTGAGAGAGATAAACACTAAGGATATGTTTGGGAGAAGATTTTGAGAGACGAGAGAGCTTTGAAAATATTAGTACATATTTTAATATTTAGTTGAGATTTTAGAAAATTAAAAGAACAACATTTTTTTACTCAAAAAGAACAACATTTATGTTTAAAGATATCTTATAATTTCTTCAATTTAGAATTTAAAAATATGTATTCTCCTCCCAAACATACCTTTATATTATTGATATAGAAAATGAGGAAGTTCCTTTTTTGAACTTGTGTCAATTTGTATATCTATATTAGTGTTTTCTTGTCATATTAGTAATTGGTGTGACAATACATGTATGTCTTTACTCAAAAATCTTGTGCAGATAATTCACACAAGTCAAGAAGTAAGAAAGTTAAAGGGTGCAAAATGTGGTTCAAATCATTTTAAAGAAGCAAGACTTTATGAAGTGATGTGAACATTAATAATACATGCATAAGCTATTTTCATTCTTCCGATATTATTGTTCAGTATATATATATATATATATATATATATATATATATATATATATATATATATATATATATATATATATATATATCTGGATATTTCTAGTAGCACATTGATTAATTAACCTGCATATAGGCATTCATGAGCACAGTACTTATTCCAGAGACATTTGACCGACAAGGTGGCTCTCAACAGTGTGTGGAAGGTGAATGCCTCTATCAAGCTCCATGATCACTTGCCATGAATAAATTGTTACCTCCTCTTTAACAAGGTTTTTAAATATGGCCCGCGAGTCGCGACCGTAATTCTAGCTGCGATGTCTCTTAGAATGTGGGTTTTGCCACTAACTCAATTCTACAAAATTGGCTTATAAAGTGACGGGTGTCTCCCACTTATATACTCTGTTTTTGCCGTCTCACATCCGATGTGAGTCTCTTAACAATGTCATTGTTTTTGCAATTATACCACCACTGTAATCGTGTTTGCATCAAAAGTATTTGACGAAATTGAATTTGGTGTAGTTTAATTTGCATTTGGCGACCTAGAGACTGTTCGATAAAGATCATACAATCTAAAATTAAAGAACAGTGTTTTTTGTTCAATTTTAAATTCGACTTTGAAATCTGGACCGTCCGATTAAGATTGGAAGACCATAATTGTTGACTGCACGACTCTGCATTGAATTTCAGACTGTACACAAACCCAATCCAACTGCAATTTACGCCAAACTAATAATAATGATTCAACTACCAATGTTTTACATTTAGTTTGTGGTAACGATTGTGATTATGATCTATAATATTGTTGAGAATTGCAGTCAAATCTACCTGATCCAACCTATATTGCAGTCGTGTTGCGAGTGTTTAAGAAGCCCATATACTTAGTATGATATAGATACGATACGATATTGATAGAGGATACAAGAAATTTTTAAAAATCAAAATACGACAATACGTATATATATATATATATATATATAGAGAGAGAGAGAGAGAGAGAGAGAGAGAGAGAGAGAGAGAGACCAAGGGGTTGGCCTAGTGGAACATGACAGGAGTTGTATTCGAGAAGTCCTGGGTTCAACTCCCCACTAGTCTTCTTGGGGTGAGGTAAATGTAATTACCTTCGTAAGTGTTCAAAGAGACCGAAGGTCTTCCCTGCTTTGGATTGGGGCGCCATCCCCCCACCCTAAATTTTCTTGTACCAAAAAAAATATATAGAGAGAGAGAGACGATATTTGTAAAGAGACATTCACATTGCTTGAACACAAACATATCGATCAGAAGTCAATATATGACTTTCGCAATGTAGAAAAAATACTCTGTGATTATAACAAGTGGACACTTGCATATATTTTCCCCATATATACTTACTGGAATATTATTTTTTTTAGCAAATAGAAGGGAGGAAGCCTCATCAAAACCTTCTCAAGATAAGAAACCTCAATTTTTAAGAAGGAAAAGAGTATTTCCCACAATTTTTAGTCAAAAAAAGATGACCCTTGGCAAGAAAAGATGATAAAGCCATATGATACTCAAAGCAATAATAGGGAGTCCTAACTTGATGACCCTCTGAAACAAATCAACCTAGTGACAATTATAAGATAGTTAAGCAACTACTGAGAACAATAACAAGATCAAAAGGAGACAAATGCGAGTTTACACCGTGAGCGAGTGTTATATCCAACAACCAATTTATGTTTTTGCTTCAATTTTTTATTTTGAGTCTTGGACATAAACAGTTCAAAATTATCATCTCGCACAATAGTTCCTTGCGTATCGGTAGCCACAAGATCACCAACATCATCTGAGGCCTCACCCCAAAGCTTTCATAGTTTTCTCATGTTAGATGCTACTACTGGATTTGAAGTAGCAATCAACTCTTAGGTATTAGGTGGATCTAGATTGTTCTCCTTTTGGGACTTGGACACCACTGGATCAAGGTTATTTTCAGCATCATTATCTCACACATCACCCCAAAGTTTTCCAAAAATTATCATAGTGTAAACAGCAGGGGCAATTCTGTTTGAGTATCATTGCTTGTAGTAGCAATAACTTTTGCTACACCAAGAAGATGATTTGGATTTTCTTCCATCTCTGCAGTAGAATATTTTTTGCTATACCAAGAAGATGATGGTTTGGGGTTTCTGCAACCTCCTCAGGTGATAAAACAATGTTATTAATACCCTTGAAGCGATTAGGATCCTTATCAACCTCTACAAATATAACCACATCGAGATACCTTGCAATACCTTGGGTTGGTGAATTTTCGACAGACTCTGAGTCCAAAATATAAATATGCTCATATTGAAAAGTAGGTTTAGGAGGGACGTGGAGGGACATGAATCACCTCTCGAGGCTTCTCCTATTTCCTTTAGACTTCTCTGCATCGTTGGAATGCTTGAAATTTTGGATTGAGTGTCCGATACATTGACAAAATTTGCAAAACAAAGGCACACTCTCGTACTCCACCCCGATGAGAAAAGCGAAACCTTCTCCTTTCTACTAACAATTCATCATTCAGCTTAGCAGTTGAATCAATATCAATAAGAACTCTAGCAAAGTGACCAAAAGTCCTCTTCATAGTGGCTTCATCCAAAGCAATAGGGACCCCTAGGCTACCACTAATCTGAAAAAGAATTTTTGGCCTCCTATATTCACGAGAAAGACCATGAAGTCTAACTTGACATTGAGCATTGGTTTGTTTTGCCCAAAAAGGGTCAAAATCCAGCTTCCAAGCAATCAGACGCAAAACACCTGGATTCAAATTGTTAGAGCCAAGCGACCATACTCTTCTAAGATCATCTGTAGAGACAAAAGAAAATTCAAAGAATCCCTTACTAAGAGAAACCAAGGACCAATCAGAAGAAAGATTCCATATATTAGAGATTTTACCCTTTAATTCTTTAATCTGATAAGGCTTATCCCCTTTGGACAAAATAATTCTCCCATATAAAATATTGACGCATTCATCAATACTTGTCTGATATTCATCTTTAGAAATTTTAATAGCAAGAACATTTCCTTTAAGACAATGTTTTGGTAGATGGCTAACCAGATTATCAAATAAGCCACACCCAGCTGAATTTCGTAAATCATCTACAGCAAACTTGCCAAAATTATGGTTAAAGGATTGAGGCTTACCTACCAACACTTCAGAAAATGATTTTCTCTTTACTTCAGTGATGGAAGGCTGAAAATCTTTTGCAAGTATTAGATCATTGGGTCCTGCCAGCGCTCCTTCATAAAATGCCTTCACACCACTTGGAGAAACAATATTCGCATCCAAAAAAAGTGATTGGTTTTGAATATTGAACAAATTCTTTAATCATTTTATTTGATCTGATGGACCCACCTGCAACTAGCTCAGGAAACAGTGACAAGACCTCGCCTGACACCTTAGACGCTGTAGGAATAGAAACTGAACCAGTCGCAGGTGCTATAGAGGCAAGCATCAAAGAGACGCGAGCAGGCGCTGGACGATGACGCAAACGACTGTCATGTTCGGAGAAAACAACAACCCATGTAGATAGAGATTTGACGCGAGCATGCTGCGGTGCAGACAAAGAGACTGACCTAGCGCAAGAACTGTTGGACCACGCGCAGGACCCACAGGCATGACCTGCAAGAGGTCAGTGGGCAAACTTTCCATTGATTTGTGCAGACTGTTGAAACCCAGGCGGACCCTCTTGAAACTCTATCCTCGCACTATCCAAAAATAGAGTAATAATGCAAAAAGCAAAAGCCAAATTCTACAACAAATCAGAGTCGTTGCTGACTCAAAAGACCATAATAATGAAAGATCCAATCAGCAGTGTGTGCAGCGGCGTGAAGCCAAATCAAGACGGCGGCGCTAAACCCTATCAGAGCGCATCCTCAAATCCCCCAAATTAAAGATACCTTAATTTATGTGTAATTAACCAAAACTATACTTACTAGAATATATTATTTTTCCTATGAATGTGTCAAAAAGTTACATGTCTTCAATAAGAGATATAAAAAAAAATATCGTATCAAAGTGACATTCATATCTTTAGTTGTAAGATATGTATTGAAAATACAAGAAATATCAGGTGTGTATTGTATTGAATACTTATTCGACACGATACGTATCCTTTTTTGAATTATGAGGGTTTCATGGTCAAAAGTTATTATGTTGTGGACGGTGGCAGCCCTTTTTTTTAAAACCTTGGAACCATGGTGTAAAACCTTGCTCTCATATACTCCAATACAAGGGTAAACATGAAAGTGAAAGTAAAATAGTGTATGAGACAGCAAAAAGTAAAAGCAATGGAAAAGGGGGAGTGAATATAACATCTTTTAAAGTACAAAATAATTGGCAAACGTTTTTATTCAAATGACTATATGATCACCTTGTCAACAATAATGGTATGCATGAAGTATGAACAAGGTAATGAGATGAAAGGTTAATAATAAAGAATCTCTTGTCCTTGACAGTTCAAAGCAGAAATAAGAATTTGACAACAATTTTTACTTTTCTAGTAATGGTGCACTATGTT
Source organism: Oxytropis ochrocephala (assembly GCA_020916435.1). Taxonomy (NCBI): domain Eukaryota; kingdom Viridiplantae; phylum Streptophyta; class Magnoliopsida; order Fabales; family Fabaceae; genus Oxytropis; species Oxytropis ochrocephala. Next base: position 52,529,302 of record CM037088.1, read on the forward strand.
ATCTATTGGTTGCATGAAGTGGTGGACAAAGTATTCATAACAATAATACTTATCAAAACCATTGAACTAGGGTGAACTACTTTGCCTTTATACAGTTACTTTTTATTTGTCATTTTCCTTCTTTTTTAACTTCTTTTCAAACTTTTTTAAGCTATTTTATTTTGATTATATTTGATTTGAAGCATGTAAGGACACGTCCTGATGGAAGGTACAAGCATAGTACTGAGCCCTTTGCGAGATATACTACAAAGTCATATCACTTTCATCTCTCTCTCTCTCTCTCTCTCTCTCTCTCTCTCTCTCTCTCTCTCTCTCTCTCTCTCTCTCTCTCTCTCTCTCTCTCTCTCTCTCTCTCTCTCTCTCTCTCTCTCTCTCTCTCTCTCTCTCTCTCTCTCTGGCAGCATATTATGGAGATCTTGTTGTCGGTTAAGTGAGGGATTATGTATGGTTCCTTGTGTGTCGGTGAAAAAGGTTTTCCACCATATAGAAATTGAAGAGAAAGTAAAAGGAAAAGTGCAATAACGAAAATTATAAACAAGAGTTCATGTTATTTTGCCTACATGAAGTCACCTTATCTTGTAACAACATGGTGCATTTTGTGTTACATAATATGTGCTTATGTTTACTAGCAAGTGCAAATGTGGCCAAAATAGAGGCTTGAGTGGCGGGGTGACGCGAATATGAGCCTATCTGTTGCTTATCAAAAAAAAATATGAGTCTATCTGTTTGGGCTCAGTGTGGGCCATCCTTGTCGGTTGTATCGACCGAGTTGAAGATCTGATGAAGGTAGATGGTTGAGATGGACTTTGGTGCAACAAAGTGATAGGTTTAGGGAAAATCGGGGAGGAATGATAGAGTGGGCGGTGCAACCACGACGCGAGGTGATAGAAGGGTCTAGTAACAATTTCCTAACTCAAACTTAACACATAAATTAAAAGTTTAACATAGATAATTTATAGAGCACTCTTAATTTGATGAATATTCAGACTTTCTAGTAACAATTTCCTAACTCAAACTTAACAAAAAAAAAATATACAAACCAACCTACTATTTCAGTGCATTACATTAGTTTTAATAGAAACAAACATCTTTATTTTAGAAGTGTGAAAAACTTTGTAAATTGAAAAAGAAAATACAAATTTAAGATTTAGGGTCTTGTGTTGATTTATAGCAATGTTACCTTTTTGACTAGGTACCTTCATTGAGAGTCTCAAATGACCATATTTGAGTACTCTTGAAGTCACTTAAAATATGGACCATATAACAAATAGTTCCCCCTCTTTTGACTAAAGAGGAAATTATACCAATAGTAATAAAAATAAAAATAAAATAAAAATAAAAACCTTTAGGGTCCATTACTTTGACTGCCATATTTTTTCTTATTTCAACGTGTTTCTAAGTATGAAGAAAAAGTTTTGTTACTTGATTACTTTTTCATATGAAGAAGATAAAAAAGATTCACATAATGATGCAACCATGTGGGGGTTGCTAAATAAAAATTCAGTGAGTCTTTAAAATCATTGCATTGCATGAAATTGTAGAAGACCAAGACAAAGCTCAATGCAAATTAATTTCTAATTCTACCACATAAAGTAATCAAATTTACAAGATTCAATGCCCTTTTGATGTATCAAGAAAAAGTGGAAAAAAGTATCACCTTTTACCTTGACCATGTTAAATGTTAAGTTATATATATATATATATATATATATATATATATATATATATATATATATATATATATATATATATATATATATATATATATCTCAAGCAAAAAGTGCATGTGATCGACAAATACTTTAAAATTTTACTAACCTCTTTTGATCTATAATAGCCAATTAGCATTAAGTCAAGAAACACATGTACTTTACTTAATAATTATGCTAATTTTATCCTAATTAATGTCACTTTTTAAGGTATTGTTATTCCCTAGTTTAATTCAAATGTTTCCTCCATGTTAGTGTTCCCACTGACAATTTTCTTCTTTGTTACACCCAAATGGTAGCATGATATTAGGGACCACTTAATTGGTTTCCTAAAGTTAATCATACCTTGAGAATATGATTTCATCTTTTAATTATCTAATTATTACTATTACCAATGTACTATGTGCTGGATTTTGGTTTTTATAACTATATAGTAAAACTTAATTTGTTCCTCATCTTTTTAGTTTCTAGAGCCACAAGTGTGAACTTTCTTGGATTTTTTTGAAGAGTACTTGTAAAAGTTTTTTAACACATGATTTCATGCATCGGGTACAAGCAGTAGAGCATGATATTTCTTTCTTTCTAAATTACATCAATCAAAGTTTGTTTTAACCTTTTATGATGATTAAACAAATGTTGAAAACATTTGTCACCTCATTGGTGCTCCACATTGAATGTCAATATCTTTGCTTCATTTCATCAACCACTACTAAAAAACTAAAATTAGAGAAAGAGCGAGAAAATTAGCAACGGAAAATGTGAAATTTGTTTCTAACTTTCTCAATAAATTTTGTGATGCCAAAATTAACAACGGATTTCAATTATTTGCAAACAATTAATTCCATTTATTTGGAAAATATTCTTTGCTCAAAAGAAAAGAAAAATATTTAGGCCACACTTAATTACAAGAAAATTGCTCATTACCGACGGGTAAATCCGTTGGTAATAGTCCAAAACTTATCGTTAATATTTGTTTTCGGAAGCGGGTTCTGAAGCGAGTCGTGCACATCGCTTATGGGTTGGTCGAAAACACGTACCGACGACCAAGTTGAATCTTTCGGTAAGTACCAACGACTTTACCCGTCGGTATGAAATAGGTAATTAGCGTAGGACTTTGTCCGTCACTAAATACCAGCAGACGGCCCTGTCGGTACTCATATCACGTGATAATAGTACCAACGGGAAAATCCGTCGGTAATAACCAATCGATATAATTTTATTTTTATTTTTTTCAACCTGCTTATATTTTTATATTGTATTTATAGATATAGGAAAACAAAATAAATTTAACCATACAAATTCTTACAAATTTTATATGAAATTTAAAATATCATAATTAACCAAATAAAATGTAATCTACAAAGTGTTAAAAAAAATAAATAAAATACAAAAAATTACTCATATGGCGCATCATCATCGTCAGAGTCTGGTTCTATCCCAACACCATCATCAGGAGACTCGGACGAGTTCTCTGACTGTGGAGGTCTCTGATGCAACTTCCTATGCAGGCTCGGCATCTTCGCATGTTCACGCTGCATTCTAGCTATGCTCTCCTGCAAGGACCAATCACCTCATCCTGAGTTTACACTTGTTCCCTCAGCTCTGTTACCTCAAATGTGATTTGCGCATAAGGAGGTTGACTAGCAGAAGTTCTGTTGGTGTCGACGTGATCGACCCCACTCTGTACAGAGGAAGAAAAGGGGCCGACACAACATAAGCGACCCTTATACTTCCCTCCTATTGTCTTCTTCCAATTATACATAGCTAGTACAACCTCCTCAAGGGTAGGTGCAAGAGGTGTCAAAGGATCTCAGCTTCCTTGGGTCGGTGAGGGAGAGAGAGAGGAAAAATGTGAAATTTATTTCTAACTTCCTCATTAAATTTTGTGACGGCAAAATTAGCAACAAAATTCACTTTTTTCGTCACCAATTACTTTTTTAGTAGTGAACCAAAAAGCGAAGAATTAATTCCATTTATTTGAAAAAAAAAATTTGCTAAAAAAGAAAATAAAACATTTAGGGATTATCATTTGGTAAATTCATCGGTAATGGCTCAAAATCTAGTAAATTTCCCAACACTTATTGGTTGGTCGAGAACACGTAGCGGCGACCAAATTGAATCCGTCGCTAATCATCGGCGACTTTACCCGTTGGCATGACATAGGTATTTAGCATAGGAATGTGTCCGACACAAATTGCCGCGGGCGAGATCCTTGAGTACCTATATCACGTGGCAATATTACTGACAGGAAAATTTGTTGGTAATAAATAGTGGATGTAATTTTTTTTCTTTCAACATGCTTATATTTTTATATTTATAGATATAGAAAAATAAAATAATTAAACCATACAAATTCTGACAAAAATTATATGAAATTAAAAATGTCATAATCAATCAAAGAAAATGTGATCTACAAAGTTTTATAAGAATTAAATAAAGTACAAAAAATTACTCATATGGTGCATCATCATCATCGGAACCAAATCCTATCCCAACATCATCATCAGAAGACTCAGATGACTGCTCTGATGTGGAGGTCTCTGATGCAACATCTTACATAGGCTAACATCTTTGCATGTTCACACTGCATCCTCGTTATGTCCTCCACGCAAGCGGCCAGGCCACCTCATCCCGAGTGCACTGCGCCCTAACCTCCATTACCTTACTTGTTGCTTGCTGCAGGCGGGAGGAAGTTGACTAGAAGAAACTCTGTTGGTGTCTACATGATTGATCCCACTCTATACAAAGGTAGAAAACGTCCTGACACCATATAAGCAACCCTTATACTTCCCTCATACTGTCTTTATTTAATTCTCCATAGCTAGTTCAGCCTCCTCAGGGGTACATGCAGCAGGTGTCAAAGGATCACAGCTCCCCTGTGTCGTTAGAGTCGTTGGTTGATGGAACTCCTCCTATTTTGCACAACCAAATAACATACAAATTATTGTAAATTTTAACAAAACAATAAAATAAATAGTTCAAATCATGTTGGATATTTACCCGAGTCTGCTTCGAGCACTCATCAAGAAAATTGCGAGTTCCCTTCCTAAAATGCATGCGCCTGTGCTGCTCATGTATAGGGAGTGTATGTCATCATCAACTCAGTGACATAATCTAAACCGAACTCAGAAATATTACTCATGGAATTGGGAGACCAACACCGAAACTGTTTGAAGCCCCTAAGTCAAAATTTATAAGTTGCTTCCTATGGTCAACCCAAATTAGGCTTGAACCGCAAATGATACAAGTGATACTATACTTCATCTTCGGTTCTAATAGGTATACCACCGCAAACAATGCATGGACATCTAATCCCCCTTCAAATCCAAAACTATCATGTAAAACCGCTACCATAATAAACTCTTCAATCTCAATTACAAAAGATTTTTTCAAACTTGCTCTTCTTATATAGAACCTATCATACACCCAACTACGACTAAATTGATTAAATCCACTCATCTACACGCATTTAAAAAACGTGTTAGATTTGCATAACAATTCTAATATCCTAAAAAGTTAGTGGAATCGATATGATCTCAGCGAAGATGAGTTCAAACCAAATATGGGGGTCAAGGACAGCATAAAACCATTTTTCATCCAAGTAATGAAAGAAATTATTTTTAATTCCAACCCTATCGTAGTTAGTATCATTTTGAAGTTATCTATATGGAGATGATTTTGAGCCAAATATGAGAGTGAGGACAACACACCCCCCTTTTCCATCAACAATAGACAATTTAACAAAAATCTAATTACAACAACAATCAATCCTACACAATTTCAGTTGTAATTTCAACACAATCTCAATTTCGATGGTAGCTCTAATCCTATATACAACAATTTAATTCCAAACTCAATTTCAATTCCTACCTTAGTAATGGTCTCCCCAATCCTATCTTAACATGGTTTTAACACAATAATAACATCCAATATATATATATATATATATATATATATATATATATATATATATATATATATATATATATATATATATATTCTGCTCGATCTGGAATTGAGATATTACCTTATCAGAGGAGCTTGAAGGAACTTTCTTCTCGAACCTTGAGGATTGTTGTCGGTGTTGAAGATTGTGCTCATTTGCTCAGGAGTTAGTGTTCTTCCCACGTCGGGTGGGGGGTACCTGCAGACACTCCGATGCCTAAGTCAGAAGACGAATAAGGCAGAATGTGCAAGAATGAAGGCGTACCTGAAAATGGAGGCCTGCACCTCTATTTATAGACGTAGTGGCTCGGTATTAACCGTCGGATCTGAAGGCACGATCCTGTCCGTCGGTCTTGATTAGCCGAGCGGGAAGCACTTTGTTTCGTATTGTGGCGGACTTGGGCCACACTTCTGCGGAGTGATTGGGCCAGGCCCAATCATTTAAAGGGGCTTTTAGGTCAGGTTGGAACACACACAAATAATATATATATATATATATATACACACACACACACACACACACACAACATCCCTAGTTTCAACATTTCCAATTAAAAAATTTCAATATAGCAATTCAATAATCCTATTTCAGTTTCAACAAACATAAATATAGTCATTTCTAATTCTAGTGTTCTTCAAAACATCAACCTAAACTTAAACCTAAACTGAAATCATCATTAATTGAAAAACAAAAAAGTAAAAAACAAACACGAGAAGAGAGACTCGCCTATAATAGAGAAGAGTTGGCGACGATGGAGAATTGTGATTGTGGCGGGTGTGGTGGTGGTGGCGAAGCAATGAAGGAGGAGAGAGAGAGAGAGAAGAGAAGAGGAGAAAGATTGAGAAGAAGAAACAATAGTGAGGGTTCTGGTGCAAATTTGGGGTTTATTAAATTGTAGCGATGGGCAAAGCCGACAGTAATTAACTGTGTCAAGAAGACACTTTATTACCGAGAGATTTCAAATCGACGGCCGACCACATCCGCTAGCAACCGTCGGTATGAATTTGCGGTCCCCTCTCGTTATCGACAGTCAAATATGTCGGTAATTGCCTCGGTAAGAAATTGAATTTCCTTTTCTCATTAACGACGACCTTGTCCGTCGATAACTGGTGTTTTACTAATGGGGTCGTGGTCCATCGGTAATAAATGTAGTTCTTGTAGTGTTATAATATAAATCAACTAATTTATAAGTTCACAAGTGCACTATTCATATTAAGTAAGTGTACTATTCACCTTCTATACCTTCCACATACCATAACTGACTTAGGCGCCAAAGTGTTTTACAGGTACACACTAGAAGGATAAAGTCACCCACTTGCTACCTCGATAGTAGAAGGCGGATATTCGGGTCTTTGACTCAGACTATTACAAGTCCATTTGGGAATTGATTTTCACACGTGTACTAGAAAAAGTTGAACTAGCAACATAAATTAGAGACAAAAGAATTAAATTAGTCTTCAAAATTGGCTTGCTAACACCTAGAGGCGGGAATTAGAAAAGAATACAACCTTTTTCCAGTAGTGTTCAATACCTTGCTTTGGGATAAGGATCCGAGATTGCAGTTGGTAGTGTTGTTGTTGAAGTCGTCCCTCCAGCTTGAGGTCGGATCGGTGGTGGGTACCTGTAGACACTCTGATACCAAAGTCAGCGATAAGAAGTGATGAGCAGTACAAATGAGAAGAAAGCGCACTGTTTCGAGGAGGTGATCTTTGTATTTATAGATGCGGAGAGAAGGTCGCGCCAAGCTCTGATTCTGAGTCGTTGGATTGGACGAGGCTGATCTCAGCGTCGCCCTTGACTGTTGATTTATGGGTCGGATCCAACACTGGATTGGACCTCTCTTTGTACGGATTGGGCTTGGCCTAGTCCGGAACACGTAGTGTTCTCAATTGTTGAGGGTCTTAGGTACCAGGTTCTTGTAATCCTAAGAGATAAAAAGCAAATCCCTTGAAAACAGTTATAATACAACTATTAATGCCACTTCAATATTACTAGTATATCCTCTGCCCTCACTCTTTCAAAAAATAAAAACTCTTATTGTGCATTTTTATTTAGCCAGTAGTTTGCCAACAAAGCAGTCTGCATGCAATCACTATCATCCATCTTTTACCAGTTATAATTTGTTTTACATGACCGCAAGTCTCTGATCTTATTATTGACTGGCTAGGATTTCATTCTCATATATTGGTAGTGAAGTGCTAACACTATCACATTATTTGTCTTTTTTTGTCTATTCAATTTGCCTTTTGTAATACAAACTACTACAAAAATTAATGTAAATATATACAAGTTGATTTCTTAGAACTTTTAAGATCCTACCTAGAACCACTATTTGCTTATTTCCCTCCTAAATAATAATTAAGTATATTATATCTTAGGATAGCATATATTTTGATTGGAGCAAGACACCTTTTCTAATGCACAAGTTATTTTTTTTAATCCCAACACATATCCTTTCCCTTCACTCAATCTTATATCTTTTGACTTCAAGCCTAGATAGTAAACATTGCCTATGGTGCCTATTAAGGAAATTCCGGGGAGAGTATGGGGTCCATATATATAATGACATATAAAACTAATATTTTGCCCAGAAAAAATGGGAATAAATTATTAATTATCCCCTCTTTTTTGAAGTTGAAAACATCTAATTATCCCCTCTTACAATAATTAATACCAGTAAACAGCTATTTTGGTCTCTATATATGTGAGGTGTTCTTCCTATAGTTTCTTAATGCATTAAAATTGCAAATTCAACTCTAAACGTGTTTTTCGTCAATCAATTTGGTCATTGAATTTATCTTCTGTTTATTTGTTTTGTTCTCAAATGTATTTTTCGTTAGTCAATCTAATACCTAAAATTACCAACAAACGTTTCACTTAAAATTTGGACACATGTCCATGTGCCTCACACCAAATAATTTTTTAGTAGCAAATTGGGTAATGGGAGACAGATAGTGGAGAAAAGCAAAGCTATTTTAGGGCATTATAAAAACATCACACCCGCTCAATATATTTCCCTTTCCATTAAATTAATTCCAATATACTAATTTGTTAGACTCGGCATTTATCTCGAGATGTTAAATGGATCACATAATTAAAATTGGATAATTTAATTATTCTTTATGTTATAATTAAAAATATCACTGTGGAAAGGTCAACGGTCAAAGATTTGCATTACTGTTTCTGTCTCCCACACATACATACACATAGACATTTGAGACACACACAAACACACACACACAGACTCAGAAAAATGACATTCCCCAAAACCCTCTCAAACGCCACCAAGCACAATGCGTCCCACTTGGCTGCGGCCCTACCTGCTACCTTGATGCACCCGCCTTCCCTTTGAATTAGATAATGGCATGTAATCTTCTCCTCCATTATTTTTCAAGAAAATAGATAATTCAATTCATACTCTATTTGGTAGTGAATAGTGAATAAAGTAGGGAATATCATATTAGATAGTGTTCGGTACCTGTATCGAGATGAAGATTCGAACTGGGGTAATTTAGATAAGTGTCTCAAATGGATGCAGAAGTGACTCGGACGTGTCCAATGATAGCTCGAGTGTGCCGAGGTTGTTGTCGAGGTGCCTGATGTTGAGCTCGCCGTGGGGTAGTACCTGCAAGCACTCTGATGCCTAAGTCAGCAAGAGAAGTGGAGAGGTATATAAGAAATGAAAGTGTACCTGATAATGGAGGGTTGTGGCTCTACTTATAAACACGGGCGTTGTGTCTGAACCGTCGGATCTGATCGTTTCCATTTGGACAGTTGAATGGCATTCCTTCTTGCGCAACCCCAATTGGGTCGTAGCCAATGCTGGATTGGGTCGGCCCAAGGTTAAATCAAGGTTCGGCCCAATTCGGAACAGATAGCTTTATTGTGGATAAAGAGACGGTGAATAAGCTAACAGATTGAATTTAAAGTATTAGGCATAATTAACTGTTAAACTAGCTTATAAATATAAAATGAGAATATTCATATTTTATAAGATAAATGAAGAATTTCATTAAAGTAACAAGGATAAACATGAGAGAAATGGAAACACTATAAACTATAAGTTCAAACTCTACTTCAAGTAGGGATTCAAAAAACGCCCTAGTCTAGTGAAAAACCTCATATATATAGAGAGAGAGGGGAGGGAGGCAGTCGAATATATTGACATTAGATCAATCCGACCGTTGAGTAACATGATACACTAGTGGAAAAAGGGTTTTTAAGTCGGATATTTTGGGCTTTTAAAGTCGGATGCTAATCCGACTTCAATAAAGGCGACTTAGAAAGTCTGAACATTTTAAAGTCGGGTGAGCATCCGACTTTAAAAGCCAGTTTTTAAGCCGGATAAGTGCATATTTCCGACTTTAAAAGTTTGATTATAGTGTGTTTTTGCCCTCTTTGGAACACGTTTAAAGTCGGATTAAGAGGAATATCCGACTTTAAAAGCCTCTTTTTAAGTCGGATATAACAGCGTATAAGAGGAATATCCGACTTTAAAAGTAATGTTTTTTATTATTGGTTTTGATTATTTTTTTGCCTCACACTTCATATACTACAGTCAATTTCTGCACATACTTTAAAGTAATTAAAATAATACAATTTCAACTAGGCAAGAGGGATACATACATACACAGATAATTAAACTACTTTACTTAAATATATAGAGTTAAACTCTTAGATTTCATACCAAAATATACGTTAATACTACACTTCGTCTTGATATTCTAATAATATTCCAAAATATATGATAATGAACTACACTTTCACTTAAGTTGATTTCTTCTTTCTTCCTTTCCAAACTTGTCTAATGTCCTTCAATTCTTCAGATGCAAACGGATTAGTTGAATTGATTACCTAAAAGAATAAAAGATAAATAAGAACCATGAGTTAATCTAATATCTACTCAATAATAATTATATAGTAATAATGTTAAAAGTTGAAAAATTCAATTACCTTTTTCCAATTGTTAGCGATAGTTGTGGAGACAATAGTCATCGTATTTATCATCACATAATAGCCACAAGAATAGGTATTCATTTTTTATAAGATAAATGAAGAATTTCATTAAAGTAACAAGGATAAAAATGAGAGAAAGGGAAACACTATAAACTATAAGTTCAAACTCTACTTCAAGTAGGGATTCAAAAAACCCCCTAAGCTAGTGAAAAACCTCTAAGCTCAATTTTTATATAAATATATATATAGAGAGAGAGAGAGAGAGGGGGGAGGGAGAGAGAGTCAGAATATATTGACATTAGATCAATCCGACTGTTGAGTAACATGATATATAATATCTTTGACCACATATATATATATATATATATATATATATATATATATATATCAAATTTCATACAAATTAAAAACTTACACTCCATCACACTACTTTAATCCGACGTCTAATATGTTTTTTTGAAGCAAAAGAAAGGGATACGAAGTCTCGATAAAATCTTCTGATGCAAAACCCTCCTTAGAGAAAAAATATCAAAGTAAAAGGTACTTTCCCTAAATTTTATGAAAAAATGAAAAATGAAACAAATAATATGGAGGGACTAGGCCAAAACCCATGATTATAAACAACATTATAACCAAAAAAATAAAATAAAAGCAATCCGATTAAAAGAAGACTAGTGAAGTTCATATTAATGACTCTCATCCCAACCAGAAATTGACACCAAAGCCCTTAACAACACACCTAAAACAAGAAGAAAAAGAAACACTCATTATAATGTGAGTACAAATGAAGTTCATATTTTTATTGCATGAATTTCTTAGATTCCAAGGAACCACTTTACAATTCTTGAAAGCAAAAGTCGCTAAGTGAGAATCACGCTCCAACATAAAGACTTCAAACCTTTATCAAAAGTAATCACAAAAACAACCAAATATAGCAACACTTTTGTCTTTGAAAATACCGCAAAATGTGGCTGGTCCAAGACAACCTTTAGCAGCAACATCTGTATTGCATTTTATCATGTATGGAGCAGTGATAATCAATATTACCTCTTTGATGTTCGAAGAACTTCTATTATTACCAATGACATTGAATGCCTTTATAATCATAAACTCAACAACGAAGGAAGACTTTGAAGATTGACAACTCCAAATATGCAAGACAAAAGTGCGGTCAAGAAAGAGGTGTTGAGAAGTCTCTCACTATAAAAACAGACAATTAGCGACGGCCAAATCCGTCATTAACAACACAAAATCCGTCCCTAAATGTTCTTTGCGGCATAATTACTGACAAAATTATTCCCTAGAAAATAGGCTAATCGGTAACACGTAGCGTTGGAATTGAGAAACCCATCGCAAATTACTGAGGGCTAAATCTATCGTTAACCGGTTGCTAATTTGCATGGGATTTTCCCGTTGCTAATTAGCGACAACCTTTTCAGTCGCAACTTTGTTGTCACGTGTGATCATTAGCGACTGGAAAATCCATCACTAATAAGCGAATGGGTAAAACAAATTATTTTTTCAAAACTTGCTTATTTAAACTTATTATATTATTAGTAATAAACACTAAAATATAAAATAAATAAAATAATTTAATATAAATACTCCGGGAATAATTAAATATAATCCAAATCGTCATAAATTAATATGAAATGTTATAAAATAATTTGAAATGTCAAACTAGTACAAAAAATCCTAATAGGGGGCATCACCGGAATCAGAATCAGAGTCTCTTTTAGTGGGCTTAGATTCTCGCTTTCGACTCTCTTTGGTCTCGACACATGCTCCTATAAAACTTGACATCTTTGCAGACTAACGATGCATCTTGAGTCTGCATCTCTTTGCCTTAGCTCTATCACCTCAACCACACTCTGTGAGGAGGAGGTCGACTGAAAAAATCTCTGCTGGTGTCATTGTGATCGACCCCCACACTAAGTAAATGGAGGAAAATGTCCCTGCACTATACGTGCGTCCCTTATTCTTCCCGCCTTTTTTGTCGGGTTGTGCGTCGCCAACTTGACCTTCTAAAGGGGTAAGTGGATCAAAGTTATTTAGGGTTCCAACTCCCCGAGTTGCACGATTCTTCTTCCGATGAAACTCCTATTGTTTTTCATATCCACACAACGTAGCATGATTAGAGCTCCATTTTAACAAAACAACACTATATAATATAAATCAAGTTGTATGTATACTTGAGTCTTCCTTAAGAGCTCATCTATAAACTCTTTTGTTCCCTTCCTCACATGTGTTGCTTAGTGCGGTGATGAATAGGAGGAAGCTCCCAAACTTCGTAAGTTGTAAAAATTCAACACACATGTTCAACGATTGCGAACTAATTGCCCTAAGTAAACTAAAATAAAACACAAATTTTAAAAAACATTACCGATTTGCCAGCATGCTGAGCCTGATTTATCGAGCTATAGCAGTAAAGCGAGCCACCCTTCTTTGAAGCTCCGTTCTTCTTGGCTTAGGCACAAAGCTCTTGGTAATCATCTGTAGCCAAGTGCAACTTGAGGGCTGCCAAGACGAACTCACCTATCCAAGTTGGCCTTCGATCTATAATTCTCACTTTCCTGGGCATATTTGATAGATGGTGGCCCAATCCCATGTTAAAAATCTTCCTAACATCTGCATCTTCCTCTACCTTCGACGCCACTCTCGTCTGTATTAAGAAAAATAAAATATGTATTAGTAATTATATTAAACACTAAACAATAAATTAAAGTTAACAATATCGGTAATGACATTATTGATACTTACCTTAAATGAATCAAAAAATCCCTTCTTATCATCGACACTCTCAGCCGACCACTTTGGCCCGAATTGCATATAATTTTTCTTAATCACATTGGTGATTGCCTTCAAAGTGACCTTCGAAGGATGCAACCTGCATAATGAAAGATATATGAAACAATCAAACACATATATAACTCGTAGTATAGTTAAATTAAATAAAAAAGTTAAAGAATACTTACGTTGTACCACATGGATAGATGATTGTTCATCTTCAGTCTCTTCTAAAGAATCTTCATCTTCACCCTCCTCATCGTGATTGCGGTTCATCCACTTCTGGTACTGGTTCAACTTATTCAGCGGGGAGTCGTTCGTCAAGTAAGGTTTCAACTGGTTTAACTTCAACTACCTTTCTTACGACCGACATTCATCCACTTGATAACGAACCTCATCCCCCGTATCAGTGGCTTCAATGCGTCCCCGTGATTTTGTCTTAATTTCAACACACCATCCTCCCCAAGTTGATAAATATGGAACATAATACACTTGTCTCACATTTTTTGGTTTATCCATTCGAATGTCCACGGTATTACATTTTGGATTCAATTTTGTTCCTCTAACCGATGGATCAAACCAACTACAACAAAACAAAACTATTCTCTTTTTATAGTCTAAAAGCGTGTATTCAAGTTCATATATGTGTTTGATCACACCATAGAAGTCATCTTCAACTCCTTCTGTTAGCCCTTTTACATATACCCACTATTAATTGCTTGTTTTCCTTCACTCCATAATTAGGTGTCAAATTTGTAACTATTAACGAGGTACGTGTGCCACTCATTAACAGAACAAAAATGACCAACTGATAAGTTCTTCAATTGTAGGATTAGGGAGGTTGGTGCCTCTTCATAAATATAAGTAATAACATATGGAAAAAAATAAGTCATGTCTCATATCTACATTAAATGTTTGATGTTAAAACATTAATTTTATTTACTTACTCTAGCCTTAAACCAGAATGGAAAACTTTCATGTATACAAACAGAAGATTCTTCAGCGTGTATACCCTTAAAAATTAAGAATGCCTTGAAAAGAAGTTCTTCAAAAATGGACTTCTATCTAAAGGTGTGTAGTTTGAAAACTGAATTGAAAAATACTTACTCAAGATATTGTTTAACTCCAATTGATCAAGACACGAACATGTGCTAATACGTATTCTTTTTCTGATAACCAATGAATCGACTCCTTTCCCGAGCGGCGACCGGGTTTGTTAAACATAGGTAAAGTGAGCGGCTGTTTTTCTTCTTCAACCACCATTTTGTTTCTATTATTTTTTGACAACATAATGTTGTTGAAATAAGGAGAAAAAAATAAATTGTTTCATGATGTAAGTAAGCTGCGCAGATGGATCATTCGACTCTAGCTTTATTTTTCATTGATCGTTTATAATCACGCAGTAATCTATTAATTATATATGAAGGAAGAAATCTTGATTAGACAAATAGTCATACTAAAGATACACTTTTATTAAAATGTTGAAATAGATAATTATCTCTCAAATGGAAACATCCACCTATAATGAACTGTCCCACCAAGCATTGCTCCATGGAATCAAATAAATCAGGAGGAAGTATTTTCTCAAACTTACAGATAATGAATGGAATATTATGCTCCATTTTAATAAGATCACCCTTTCTCAATGTTGAAGAGCACATATTCTTAAAAAGTTGACTCATTGTAGTAAGAGGTTCCAAAACACACTTTGGTAACGAACTAAAATCAACTGGAAATAAACACTCCATGAATACATGACAATCATGACTTTTCATCCCATACATCTTCCCGGTGTTCACAACCGCACATCTTGCAAGGTTAGAAGAATAACCATCTGGCGTCCTCAATCCTTTCAATCATCGAGAAACATCTTTCGCTTCATCGGGTATTATAGAGTATTTAGCTTTGTGGTTTGACATCTTTTTAAAAATAATTGGGGAAGGGGAAATTTTATCAATAAAAGTGACACTAATGGTCATTTTACAACTGTCCCCGAGGGGATTTGAACTCGACACCTTGAGGATACAAGGCTAAGCTCTTACCACTGAGCTAGCACCTCAAGTGTGGTTTGACATCTTGCCATTAGCCATTGGCTTCAAATTCAAATTGTTTCAATGTTTGCAACAATAAAGAGCAGAATCCATTCTAGCCTTATTGTTTGTCCATTATGCACCCGATCCATAAGCATCCAATCGGGGAAGCGTACCTACATCCATTACTTTTGGCAAAACCATAACTCTGTTCCACATTTCACCTGATGTAAACAAAGACAGTGATTCATCTGTTTCACCTTCCCCTTTCTTGAAGGCCTTCTTGTTCTTTCTTAATTCATGATCTGGCGGTAAGAAACTATGATGTGAGTCAAACCAAAAACTCTTTTCCCGTATTTCACCGTAAGCGCCTTCGTGTCTTCATGCAGTGAGGACATGCCAATTTACTGTAAGTCCCCCAACCATAGAACATACGATAAGCATGGAAGTCGTTAATTGTCCACATCATTGCTGCTCTCATCATAAAATTATGCTTTTGTGTTGCATCAAATGTCAAAACACCTTCCAACAATCTCATACAATCATCAATCAGAGGTTCCATATAGATAACAATGTTAGCTTTTAGATTGGATGGGCCAGGTATCAGACAAGTCAAAAACATATTGAGTTTAGTCATGCACATCTAAGGAGGAAGATTGTAAGGGGTGTCACTGATGCTTGGATATATGGAGTAAACCATGAGAGTACAAGCCAAGCCAAACATTTCGTGTGTCTGACGCAAAATCTGAATGCACTCGATCAAAGTGTTTCCACGCTTACTGTCATATGAGTGGCACAAAATGTCTGAGGTACACCTGTTCTCATAATGCTACGTCATTTTCTCTGCAATTTCAGTCGATGTAACCATTCTCTGCAACCTTGGAACTATTGGCAAATAGAACATTGACTTTACATGGATGGGTTTATAATTACGTTTTCCTGCTTTGCGAACATGATACCTAGAGTTCACATAGAATTTGCATTCAAGTAGCGCACCATCATTTTTATCAAGTTCGTTGTCGTAAAACAACGTGTGCCCATCCTCGCAACAATCAATCTTCTTAGATTCCATTCCCAGCTTCGACACTAACATCTTAGCCTCATAATAAATTTTTGTAAAATTATCATATATAGGTGTGTTTCCAACCTCAACTCAACCACATAATCTAAACCCAATTCAGAAATGCTACTCATGGACTTGAGAGCTAAAAGCTTCACACACATAGATAATTTTGGCTGTGGCGAGCCTTCAAACAAGGGTTTATTTGAATCTCTTAGCAAATTATAAAATATATGTGCTTCTTCATTCAGAAGTTCATCATGATTATCATACTAAGGCTCATTAAATGGCACATTCACCCCGAGAGCATAAAAAATCATGCTTTTCGTCGACTCAAATTGTTCATTAGATGGAACACCAACACCAGAACTGCTTGAAGCCCTACGTCAAAATTTGGAAGTTGTTCCCCATGGTCAACCCAAATCCAATAATTAGCTTAAACTTGTCATGATTCAAGTTATACCCGATTTATTTTCCGAACTAATAGGTACACTGTTGCAATGAATGATGGACATCTAATCCTCCCTTCATATTTAGTGAATTCATGTTAGTTCGCTACTATAATAAACTCTTCAATCCCAACTACAAAAGATTGTTTCAAATCTGTTCTTCCCGGATATAACCTATCGTACAACCCAACCACTATTCAATTCATTCCAATTCATCTACGCACATTTAAAAAAAGCTTTAGATTCCTATAACATTCCCAATAACATATCAAGTTAGTGGCATCGATATGATCTCAGTAGAGATGATTAGAGCCAAATATGGGGGTCAAGGACAGCACAAAACCCTTTTCCATCCAAGTAATGAAGGAAGTTATTTCTAACTCCCAATCCTACCGTTGTTAGTATCATCTCGCAATTATCTTAGTGGAGATGATTTGAAGCAAAATTTGGGGGTGAGGGACAACACCTCACCCTTTTTCATCAACAACACACCATAATAACATTAAATATAGTCATCTAACCTAGGGTTCGTCAAACATCAAAACAATAATTTAGCACAATTTTAAGTAACACAATTAACAACAACATCAACCCTACACAATTTAAAATTACAATCCTAAACACTACTAACAACATGTCTATTCCACATTTCAAAATTTTATCATTTCAAACAAAAACATTTCTTAAAACAACTTGTCTAACAACAATTTTATTCTACAATATTCACATTTCAAATTTTTATAATAAACCAAAAAAACAAAGAAACTAAAAAAATACCTTAAAACAAAAAAAAATCAAAAACTAACCGTTAGGAATCAAGAGAAGAATAATCCAATCGTCTGGTGGCAGCCCGATGACGGTGCACACTCTAGTGCGGTGATGAGGGAGAGAGATGTTGTGGTTGAGGAGAGAGATGGAGACTGTTAGAGATAGGCGGTTCGTTGAGAGATACTTGGTGAGAGTGGAAGCTATGGCGTGGTGGTGGTAGTGGAGGTGAAATAGGAGAAAGAGAGAACATGTTTGTGTAGATAGAGAGAGAGAGAAGAGTGGCGAAGAAAGAAGAAGAGAAATGAGGAGAGAGTGCTATACAGGCGTTGGTTTAATGAAAGTTAGCGATAGAATTAGCGACGGCCTTGCCCGTCGCTAAGGGAAATAGTCAAATCTACTTTAATAGCGACAGCCTAGTCCGTTTCAAATGGTAACGGTAACATTAACTTTTGTAGCGGCGGCCAGACCCGTCGATAATTCTATCACTAACAAATTGAAATTCCCTCTCCTCTTTCCAGATTCCCTCTCTTAATTAGCGACGACCAAATATATCGCTAATTGACGTGTTACCTACTACCTAAGAATCATTCGCTAAAAATCCGTCCCTAAATGTCAAGTCACGTGAAATAGAATAATCTAACATAAATTGGTCCTGCATCGAAAAAAGGGAATAGCTATTTCCTAAATTTCATAATGAAGCTGAGAGAATTGAGTAATAAGATTTGAAGTGATGGATGTAACGCCCCAAAAATAGTTCAATTATTTATTTAATTGGGTTATTTAAGGTTTACAACATTTTAATTAAGTCAAGTAATTAATTTGGAAGTTTTATGTTATTAGGAGGTGTTTGAGGAATGGATGAGGTGTGATTAGGAGGCCCATGATCCATTAAGAGGCCCATGTCCATGTTATAAGGAAGGTATCGAAGGAGAGAAGTCCATTTCAACCACAACTCAAAGAAAAGTCAAAGAGTAAAGTAAGAGAGAAAGAGAGAGAGAGAGAGGTGCGAAAGCTTTAGAGAGAAGAAGAGAAATCTTGGCGTGGAGAGCTCAAGTTCAAGGAGGAGGAGCTGCTTGTTGGTAGATCGTGAAGTCTTGGTGGAGAGAGTACTTAGTCTTCAATCTATTGAGATAAGGGGGCTCTCTTTCATCTATAATAGTGTATATGATGAGTATTATGTGTGAGTTAGACTCTAAGATGATTTTTTGGGCTGTTTGTGTTGCTTGATGTGTGATTGATGTTGTGTTTGCTTCACTTTGGTGAAGTTGTGATGTGTTGTTGAGGAGTTGGTTATATGAGAGACACAGGGAGAGAAATGGGAGTTGAGGAACTCTCGGTCGAGTGGTGTTATGGCTGGTGTTGGCACCTTCGTTGAGTGTTTTGATGTGTGTTGAACAAATTTCAAGTGAATAGGTGTAGTAGTTGTAGCTTAAGTTGATCATAGTATGAAAATCAAAGAAACGAGGTAAGATGAAGGTTAGTTGCCTAGTTGTAGATGTGTCGAAATATATGGGAGTCAGCGTATAAGTGCGTTGAAGCGTAAGTGTTGAAGCGTAAGTGTTGAGCGTAGGTGATGAAGTATAGGTGACGAAGTATAGGTGACGAAGTGTAAGTGTGTATGAGTCTAAGTGTAGGTGTCGACTTGTAGCTGCCGAGGTGTAGCGCATGTATACCGAAGTGTAGATGCCGAAGTATAGAGTATATATACCTAAGTATAGTTGCTGAAGTGTAGTTGTCGAAATATAGGGTATATCTACCGAGATGTGAGGGTACCGGAGTGTAGGCGTACTGAGGTGTAGTTCATGTATGTCGGAGCCAGTGTTGTCGAGGTGTAGGTATGTTGAATGGTAGGTGTATCAAAGCGTAGTCAGTCGAAGTGTAGTGAACCTATGTGTAGTGTAGTATACCGAGGTGCTGTGTGGTGTGCCGAGGTGCAGTGTGAGCGTCTTGAGAGTCTTTGTTTGGGCGCTTGATGTGGCGCAGAGTCTTTGCCAGCGCGATTTTGGAGTCTTTATTTAGTGCCGAGTACGTCTAAGTTACTGAATGGTGAAGCCAGTTTGGTCCTTAGGTGACGTTTTAGTCCTTATGTGACGTTGTGGTCCTCGTAGTGACTGTTTAGTCCACTGCTTGTGGTGTCGAGTGTCATACCCCAATTTTGTCCGGCTTAGGTCAAAACCCTAATTTTCCCCAAAAAATAAATAAATAGAGGAGAAGAGAACATCATGCATTGCATTTAGGTTTCTAAAAATCATTTCAAAGCTTCTAAAATCATTTTTGGAGTTGGAATGCACTTTTTAGACAAATTAGGGTTTCAGTGCAAAAGGGTATTTTGGTCATTTTGTAAATAAGGGACAATTCCTCAGGACAAGTCATTCAACATGCATTTTTGAGGTATTAGAGATCATTCCTAGGGGGAAAAGTCATTTTTGAAGTAAAAATGTGCTTTGGGCAAATAACTAGGGTTTTTAGAGTGAAAGGGCATTTTCGTCATTTCACAATAAAAACGGTCTTTTGTCCCAAATCCCTAAACAATCACCAATGATTTATTTGAGGGATATTTGTGCTCCATTGTGATTATTTTTGTGCGCAAGTATTAAACTTTTTGGCTTGAAAACCTAGTTTTTAGGTAGAAGGGTAAAATGGTCATTTCCTTTGAAGTGGGGTAAATAAATCAATTTTGGGATTGATGAGATCATAAAATTCAGAGCCCAATCATTGAATCATAGGATTTGGCCCAAAATGGCATGAACTAAGAAGAATGATCTAGAAAAGGAATATTCTCTTTTGAAATATCTTGTGTGGTACAATAGTACAATTTGCAATTGCAATTCACTCACTCTCCCTCTCCCATTGCTGCGCATATCAGCCCCAATCCACCCCATTTTCATTTATTTTTATTGTTTGCAAATTGTACTAAATCATGGCCTTCCATTTAAATGTGAGATACAATCCCCACCCTTCATTTGAATCAAAATGGCACTTGTGTAATAAGCTTTATGGAAAAATACAATTTTGTAAATGAGCTTATCCTTCACCCCACTCCTTATGCTGCGCATTTCAGCCCTCTCTCTCTCCAATTTTGTGCTTTCTAATTGCCCTTGATCCATGTGATATTGCATCTTGACCATTGATTCAAAATTTACCTCAAATCCTATTGGTTTGCAAGAAGCACATTACCCTAATTACCCCTAAGTTTTCACTTCATATAAAACCCAAAAATAAGAGCCTCTCACAGACACACTCTCATTTTACCCTAGCTAGCATTCTCTCCTCTCCTCCTCCTCCTCTTGGCCGAACCCTCTCCCTCTCCTCCTCCATTGATTTTTCAACTTTCATCCACCAAACCACCTCAAGTTCACTCTATATTCATACATCTTCTTCCTTCCATTCTTAGTTCCATTTTTACATCATCAAAGAGTTGATTTCCTTCAAGTTTGCGTGGCATTGTTGGTGATTTGTGAAGGGTTTTGTTGACTTATTCTTGATCTTCATTTCCTTACTCTTGTGTAGCTTTGATCTTGAGGTAAATATCTTATCTCTTGCATTTTTTAACTATTAGCATGTGAATCTTCCTTCTACTCCTCTTTCCTCTCTAAGAGGCTTAGAGGGCTCATTTCAAACACTATGTCAAGGACATTGGGAGCCTTGGGTGTTTGAAGTGAGCCCTTGGCCTTGAAGAGGGAGTTCTTGTGTTTTAACCATACATTTTGCATTTTTACACTCATCTTTTCCACTTTTTCATGAATAAAAACTTTCATGTATCAAATGCATTTTCTTGTTCATATTGAAATTTGCAAGTTGGATTATTGGCTTGATTTATGGGTCTAGAAGTCTCGGTTTTGGGTCTTTAGAAATTAGGGTTTATGTTTGTTTTCTTTCCTCTCTTTGAGCTTATGTAAATAAAATGCATGATGTGCTTGATTTGCATGATTTGTTTTATGTGTTGATTATGAGTTTTGGCATTAAAATTGTGGGTGTTCATGATTCATATAGGGTTCGGCCTTAGAGGCCCTTTTGATGCTCATCTTTGTGCTTAAAATGTGTTGTTTGATCTTGTATAAGTAAGTATAATCATGTTAATGTGTTTTTAACCTTTTTACCACTCATTTGCATTTTTACCTTAACACTCATTAACCTTTTTACTAAAAGTAAAAAAAACATTTTAACTTTTTACTCTACCATTTCATTAAATAATTACCATTCACCTCATGCATTTTTACCTTACTATTCATTAACTTTTTACTAAAAGTTTTACTACTTGCAAAAATACCCAAAACATTTTCATATTTTGCATCTCATCATTTGTGTTTACATGTTCATGCACTCATATGAGCTTATATCTCTTGCATCTCCATATTCTCTTAAATGCTCATGCATTCATTCACTTTTTTAACCATGCATTCAATAATGCCATGCTTTGCATTCCACAATTGTATGCTCATGCATTCATGCACTTACCTAATCATGCATTTCAATAATTTTATACCTTACATTCCATAATTGTATATTCATGCATCTACATGCTTGCCTACTCATGTATGCAATTGTTCATGGCTACTTGTAAATACTCTTTATGTTTGTCTTGCTTATGTTCTTATTGTTGCCTCGGTTTTGACTTGAAAAAGATTTGTAATGATTCTACTTCTTTTCAAACTCAAATTTAAATGTTTTCAAACAAAAACCCTAAGGCATTTTCCTAAACAAATCATTGACCATCACTCGAAGCCATTGCTTGTTTGATCGTTAATGAGGAGTTATTAGTGATAGTCACTCGAAGCCTATGCTTGTTTGACTATTATGAAAGCTCCCACACATTAATTAAACAACAAAAACCAATTCAAATTTCCTAAATAACATGAGTTATTAGTGGTAATTATCACTAAGGTTCACCACCTTTTTCAAAACAATTTTCAAGAAAAAAATAATAATACAATGTTGTCGCTTGTAATCACTCGAAGCCATTGCTTGTTTGATTACCGGTTCCAACTCTCTTTTCTTTCGAGTTAATACCGAATGCCACTCGAAGCCTTTGCTTGTTTGGTGTTCGCGAACACTCGAGTCTTATTTCAAAAATTTCAAACCCTAAATCCCTAAGCCGTTTTCAGACGCAAAACGAGAACTACGTAGCTTTGATCCCTCGGCCCGGTGTGAAGTCGTGAGGACCGGGTTCATGTCCCGTCAAGCACCATTTTCAAAAAAAAAAATCTTTGTTTTGTCTTGATTTTCAAAGATACCAAAAACATTCCTGTTTCCCGTTTTCAATAAAACAATCTCGCAAAAGAAAAGAAAAGAAGTAGAACTATGTATTTCAAATCAAACACTTCAAAACCACATCAAATTAAAGGTTCCCTTTCGGTAGAAAGGGCGTGTGGGGTGCTAATACCTTCCCCATGCGCAACCGACCCTCGAACCTACATCTCTGTGTTTTCAAAAGACCACCCGTTTTCCAAAAAAAGGGTTTTTTCAATGTTTTCCTAAATAAATATTGGTGGCGGCTCTACTATTTTCACGTTGTCAAACGAAAAGTCCAAACCGGATTTTTCGGGGCGCAACAGCTGGCGACTCTGCTGGGGACTTCCTTTCTTTATTTATCTAAAGAGAGATGAGGGTCAAGCCTAATTAATCTGATATGGTTTAAATTGTTTGATTTGAAAAACTATGTTCTATCTCTTCCTTTTCTTTTTCTTTTTCTTCTTTTGTATGCCTGTGGTTATGTTTATGCATGCATTCCTCAATTCCCATGTCCCCTCTTCTTCGCTCCTTTTCGTGAGGTAAAGCATGCATTTCCCCATTTCTGCTATGATCCCTCTTCTCAGCTCCCTTTCTTGTGGTAAGTAATGCGTGTAATTACTGTTGACCTCTTAAAGGATGAGTTGTATGTTGAAATGATGTATGCATGTTGAACCCTAGGGTAGACGACCTTTTATGCAGGTGCATTCGGTTTCCTTGCGGGTGGGGTTGGGTAGATTTTAGGAAGTATGTCCTCGATCACACACTTTCACATCTTATGATTTGTGTACTATGAGTGGGCTCCTATACCCGGATCCAACAAACACTTAGGGAGTGGAGGTGATTAGTGGATTGTCATTCAAGACCTTTGTGCATGCGATACTCACGAAAGTCTCAACCGAGTACGCTTTCTTATGGCGCCCCACACTTGGTAGCATTCTACATTTGTGGGTGTCGACATGAGAATTCTATAGCTCCGGTAGCCATTGTGAGGGTGTGAATTAGAACTACATGGGAGGAACCTTTGAAGTTGCCCTAGAACTCAGGATTCCAACCTTTGTGGGACACGAGGGCATACTGGTGTGTCTTTGCATGGTAGTTTAGGACATGTCTTCCTCAAAGGGAGCTTTTCAAAGTTTTTTCAAAAAATATACAAAAAAATATTTTCCTTCTTTCAAATAAATCACTGCGTGAGGCGGCACGTAGTGTGTCTCCTAAACTTTTGAACCTCCGTCCATATGCATCACTTTTTTCTCCGCATGCATCATTCGCATCATAATCGCATCATGCCGCATTCATTAAAGCTAAATGTTGTAAATATTTGCATTCATACAGCATTTCATTTCCATTTGCTTGTCGGGAACCACTGAATAATGTACCGTCTTGTCATAGGTGCATCAGAATGGAATCGAATAGCAAGACTTCACTCACTTCCCGCTTCCCAATTGTGAAAAAGGTTGATGTTGGTAGTCTGAGGCAGTGTGCAGCTCTTATGGGCCCGATTGAGAGGGATTCCTTTGACCAAGCATACGGGAATATTCGTAGGCTTTTGCAGTTGGTTGTTCAAGAGGATGCACTCGTAGCTTTGAGCCAGTTCTATGACTCTGATGTGAGGTGTTTCTTCTTCAAGAATTTTCATCTATCACCTACATTAGAGGAATATGAGCAGCTTTTGGGGTTCTCCAGATTTCATGCTAGGCCCTACCAATATCGAGCGATCTTATCTTGATGAGAAGCTTGCATCTTTGCTTAGGATAGGTGTGGAGGAATTAAGGTTGCAAAAGTTAAAAAGAAATGGTGTAGCGGGGTATCCGCAAGAGTACTTCGAGGGCCTATTGTAATCTTATGCCTTGGCTAAGAAGTGGGGTCCATTCAAGTTGGTGCTCGCTCTTACCATATTTGGGATTATTCTCTTTCCTCGGATAGAGAGATATGTTGATGAAGACGCAATTGGTGCATTCTTAGCCTTGAGGATGCAAGAACCCTATCAATCCACTGTGCTCTTTGTTCTTGCTAATACATACCATACTCTTACTCTTCTGATCAATTCCATAAAAAGAAAATTTGCCTTTCTTCTCATGTTCTCTATGCACGGCTTATTACCCATGTGATCCACTGGCCGAGGGCGATGTTGGGAGCTAATTTCTTATGCTCTAAGCTTGTGATGTGGAGGTCGAAGCGCTTTGGGTTGGGTTGAGTTTTGAAAAACCTCAATGAACTCCAAATCCGTTGGTATCTGTACCGCTTCTTTGGGAGGACAGGACTGTGGTAGTGTTCGATTGTGGAAGTTTTCAAAATGTGCCTCTCATGGGAACTCGAGGGTGTATCAACTACAACCCTTCATTGACTCTAAGGCAACTCGGTTGCAGATGAGGAACTCACCCTCCAAAGCATCTTTGTCCGTGTTTACCTCTATAAGGGGATGCCTAAATGCGGTGAATTGCTTCGAAGAGTTCAGCAATCATGGGAATCCGTAGTGCGAAAAGGAAATGAAGAGCTGTCAAAAAGAACCAGTGACATCACCTTCAATCAGTGGCTCAAGGAGAAACTTCAAAATGCAAAATCACCAAGTCAAGGGATGCTTTCCTTTGAGGAAGAGATACCAGAGCCCTATGTCCCTACTCTGAAGAGCTGAATGAGATCAAGTCCGCTTTAGCAAAGGTAGAAGAGGAAAAGAAAGCATTGCAGGCTAAGTTAGGGGAGATGGCTTTAGAGAAGGAAAAGCTAGAAGAAGAAAACAATGTCAAAATGATCGCTGTGGAAGAAAGTGTCAGGCGATTCAAGAAAGAAGAGCAAGGCAAGATAGAAGCCCAGAGATATCTGAAGGGAGCCCGAGGGGAGCTCCAAAGGTATAAACAGAAGACAAGGAAGGCACTTGAAGAGGCCCAGGAGTGGAAGACACTAGCCTTGGAATCGGGGCAAGAATCACATCTGGTGGCAGAGTTGAGGGGTCAGCTGAGAAACCTCGAGCAAGAGAGAAGTGCCATTAATGAAACTCTCAAGGAATACCCGACAAGCTTTGAGCTTTGAAAGAGAAATATTTGGTGAATTGAAGAGGGACCCATTTGTCTAGAAGATGCCTATATGGCGGTCCGAGCCGAGAGTCAAATCTTGGGAAAAGCGCTTCCTAGATTTGATCGGAAAAATTGAAGATCAAGAGATCATTAAGGAGCTTAGGGATGAGATACAGCTGTGGAAGAGCAAGTTTTCAAAGTTATCAGAGCTGGCCAGTCAGGCTATGTTGGGGGTCCCTAAGAATCTGAGGATGGCTGAGGCCGAGATGCATTTCTTCAATACCCCACCCGAGGTGTATCAGTTTGTGAAGTACTGCAGAGCGTTGATCACGGAGTTCAAAGAGCAATCTCAAGGTGCAAGTGTGAGCAGGAAGAGGAAGAGAGTTGGGGAGCTTGAAGCTATTTGTATTTGAGTTGTCTACTTGTATTTTTCAACTTAAGAGTTTACTTTGAGCTTTGTATTCAAGAATATTGTTTTTATGAACATTGTACTGTCTTTTCCCTTTAATGAAAATTGGTGAAGCTTTGAAATCTTGATAAATGAAGTATGCTATTTCGATTCCTTGTTTACTTCAGTTCGTAAATCAAAAAGTTTATGCGCTTATGACAAAATAGGGTATTCCGTGGTTCCCGACATCAAGCAAACATTGTGCATGCATTCATACATTCATTCATGAATTTATCTTGTTTCTTATGCAATAAGTGTCTAAATAAGCGAGAAAAGGCACGCTGGTTCTCCGTCACCGATACTTCACCCGACTACAAGCCAAGCTAATGGCTCATCCGCAAGAGCATCAGGAGGTTGAAATTGAGAGTAATCCGAACGAGGAAGATGGGGCGTACAAATTACGAATCTGAGCGGTGGCTCAGAAAACCGAGCCTTGAAGGATAAGATGGGTACTATGGAGGCCCAAGTCCATGAGATGATGGTCATGTTGCAAGGTTTGAAGAGTGGGACAATTGTTGAGGCCGTCGCCGTAGTGGGTCCAGATGGGGTCACTTCTTTCGTCCCTCCTCCGATGCTCGATGAATCGCTACAACCACAGTTCCTCTGGGATCCGGGGTCAGTCATCTAGTGTTTGCTTCAGAAATGAAGGTGTCGAACCAGTACACTTCAAAGAGATATCCTTGGGGTGTGCCTGCTGGGTACCTGCCGCAACCTGTTAGACTTACTCCCGTTGGTGTATTTTGCACCTAATCAAGTCACCGTCGCGCAGTGCGGGAAGGCGCAGGAGGACCCCAGAATCAAACTCCTATCCCTCATGCCGTGCACAGTTCCTCTTCAGGGCTTACAGCACGACCCCAAAATGTTCTTCAGCCAGGAGGAGGGTATTACTATAGTATGGGGAGTCACCCCCAGGGGTACACGTTTGAGGAGCTCGGCCAAATGATCGATCCGCGCACTTGAAGAAAGAGTAAGAGGCAGTGGAAGGCACTGGTGTTAGAGCCAAAAAAGCCCGTGAGCTGTGTTTAGTCCCAGACTTGGTCTTACCGCCAAAGTTCAAAGCTCCTGAGGTAGACAAGTACAAAGGGATCGGCTGTCCGGAGAGCCATGTTACAATGTTTGTCCGAAAAATGGGTCCCCTATGCCAATGATGACAAGTCTTTGATTTCATTGCTTCCAAAAGCAGGTTTGGCGGGAGCTCCTCAGATTGGTATATGAAGTTGCAATCCTCTGAAATCCGTTGTTGGAAGGATTTGCGAAGCCTTCATGAGGCAGTACAAGTACAACATGGACATGGCTCCGGATAGGTCATGATTGCAAAGCACATGAGCAAAGGTGAGAAGGAGACTTTCAAGGAGTATGCCCCGAAATGGAGAAGCACAGCTGCCCAGGTTCAACCTCCTTTTGCGAGAAAGAGATGGTGTACATGTTCACGGAAACTCGCGGCAATCTATTATGATAGGTGATCACAAGTGTCTCAACCGGTTCTCTCGACATGATAGTCTTCGGAGAAAGACTCGAACATGGCCTTGAAGCGGGAAGATTTTGAATCACCTCGGTAATGCACGGGGAGCTCGGTGGGTCCAACAACCGTAAAAAGTACCGCCCCATTATCCTAAGAAGAAGGAAGGAGAAACTAATGTCATCTCGTGGGGAAATTCATCTTTTGGCACTCCTCCACCACAAACCTGTTCCATTCTCTCGCTCTCGTGCCACCAAAGAAGGCATCGGCGATCCCAAGACTCAAGGTTATCGGTTCAAGAAGCTTCCAATGGCGTATATCGAAAGTGTTTAATCACTTGACCTCCAATAACTCGATCAACACTCGGCCCATGAAAGTTGTTCGACCACCATTTCCCGAGAGGATACAATGCTAATGCCACTGCGGTTTCCATGAAAGCGGGTCGGTCATCTTTGTGGAGGATTGTAAAGCCTTTAAGCATGTGGTGCAAGATTTGATAGACCATTTGGTTGGATTTCGTTAAACAGAACCGTCCAAATACAACAATCAATCCATTACCGGTCATCGGGGGCGGCTACCAATGCTATAGAAAGTCTTTGTTGGCAAGTTGTTGAAAAAAGTGCATGAGATCAAGACTCCCACAAGTGTCATTTATCTTTGAGTTATGCCGGGTCGAGGTTGTTAAAAGGGGTGTTGTCATGAAGAAGGGTGTCTTTGACTCTTTATGCGTGGGAGGATGTGAAACTTTCGAGGATGATCTGCAAGACTGATGGAGCGGTATGTGGTCGAGATAGGAACCTATGGTATGGAAGATGAAGTGTTGACTCTATATTGAGACGGTGGTAGAGAGGCCAAAAGCCAATAGAAATTCGGTGCAATCACGGTTCCCTTCTCATGCGAGGAAGAAAGCAATGAAGATGTAGCAGTGGTGCCTACAAAAGGAGGATGTTGGGATACCCTAGAGAGCCTAGTGGAAAGTTTGATTACTTGAGTCGGGTATGATGCTCCAGAGAGTGCTCGAATTCGAATAGAAGATATCCGACCTACTGGGGTGGGGTGAAGAAGATGAGCAAAGACAACCAAGTGGTCGTCACCATGACAAAGGAGGATGTTGGGATACCCTAGGAGAGCCTAGTGGAAAGTTTGATTACTTGGTGGATATGGCGCTCCACGAAAGTGCTCGAATCCGAATGGAAGATATCCGACCCTACAGGATGGGGTGAAGAAGATGAGCAATACAACCAAGTGGTTTGTCATCATGGATAGTTACGAATCGAAGAGGTGTGGACGCTATACCCGAGCAATAATAGGGAATCAGAAAGCCCATTGAAATTCCTTACAATTTCAATCCTAGATTGGTACAGGCAAATGCCCAGCCAATAGTGATTGAAGTACCAGCTCCATTTCGTTATGAGTCAAATAAGGCAGTCCCCTGGAAGTATACAGCAGAATGCTCTCCTAGCGCTACCACTGTAACCAACATAGCGGGATCAAGTGGGATCACAAGAAGCGAGAAGGGTGTATGCTCGAAACCCTCCGACGAAATGCCTAGAGAGAGGTGGGACAGGGGAGGTTGTAAAGAGAGAAGGGAAAAGAGCTAGAGGTTGCTCCAGAAAAAGTAATGGAAAAAGAGGCAAATGAATTCCTGAAGATCATTCGGCAAAGTGATTATAGAGTGGTTGATCAGTTGAAACAGACGCCATCAAAGATATCCATGCTATCACTGTTGCTCAGTTCGGAAGCACACAGAACAACCCTGATGAAAGTGCTCAGTGAGGCTCATGTTGCAGAGGACATCTCGGTGAATCAATTCGATGGAATTGTCGGGAATGTGGTGGCTGCAAATCACCTAACATTTGCTGATGATGAGTTACCTTCGAGCGGAAAAGAACACAATCAAGCTCTTCATATCTCAGTAAAGTGTGGGGACTATGTGCTGGCCAGAGTACTGATTGACAATGGGTCTTCACTGAATGTAATGCCGAAGTCAACCATGGACAAGCTAGATGTTGATTGCTCCTACATGAAGCCAAGTTCGATGCTAGTGCGAGCATTTGATGGATCCAAGAAGGAAGTGCTAGGAGAGATGGAATTTCCCATCCAGATTGGTCCTGAATATTCTGTATCAATATCCAAATCATGGACATCACCTCTTCATATAGCTGCCTGCTAGGAAGACCCTGGATCCACATGGCTGGGGCAATCCCTTCTTCTCTACACCAACGGGTCAATTCATGATTGATGACAAGGTTGTGGTAGTGTTTGGTGAAGAAGAGACTCTGGTTAATAAGCCATCAGAATTCAAATATGTGGAAGCCGCTGAAGAGTCTTTGGAAACAGCCTTTCAGTCCTTGGAGATTGCCAATGCAGTATTTGGGAGAACCAAAGAGGAGGAGATGGTTGCCAAAATTATGTTAGCCCAAGGATACAAGGTTGGTTCTGGCTTGGGAAAGTCTGGTCAAGGGATTCTAGCTCCTATCCAACTGAAGGAAAACAAAGACCGTTGCGGGCTGGGATATACTCCAAGTGAAGAGGAAAGGAGGAAAATGGCAGACGAACGAAAGCGCAGATGGTTAGCCAAATCCAGAGGCGAAGACCCATGGCCCCAGAGGATCCCAATTTGCGACATCGATCGAGCCGTGAGTCTTTGGTTTGTAGGATCCCGACCAAATTCTTTGTCATCAAGGATGTTTACGAGTGCGAAGAGGTGGGGCGAGTGCAGTTTCGTCGTTGCGGTATCGGTGAAGAATTAAAGAATTGGAAGGCTGCTGATTCTCCTGTGACTTTTAAATTAAAGTAATCATTTGTAATGCAACCCTGTGGCTCTGCCCAAGGCCATAGGACCAGTTGTTAGGGGCACACGTGTTTTTATTTTCAAAATCATCATCATCAATAAAAACGTTTGTTTTGAATTTCCTAATCAATAAAGATCATTTTCTCTTCATTGCATGAGTCTTTTCTGCTTTATTATTTGTTTGTCTGTTTGTTTCGCTTTTCATTCTGCTCTTTCGCTTCGGCAAAATGCAGATCCACAGCAATAGTCTCTGAAAATGACAGTGTCGACAGTCCACCTTTTGACTTTGATCACCCCATCAATCAGGCTGAGGGGGATGTTGAGGAAGACTGGGAAGCTCCTCCAGAACTCATGAGGTTAATGAAACAAGAAGAAAGGGTAATTCAGCCACACGAAGAATCTATTGAAGTGATCAACTTGGGTACAGCCGAGAATAAGAAAGAGGTCAAAGTGGGTACCACCATGAATGATGAAGATCGCATAAAGTTGGTTCAGCTGTTGCGCGATTATGTGGATGTGTTTGCATGGTCCTACCAAGATATGCCCGGGTTGGACACAGAGCATTGTGGTACACAAGCTACCGATCAAGCCCGAATGCCCACTGTCAAGCGAAGTTGAGAAGGATGAAGCGTAAATGTCCTCAAAATCGAGAGCGAAGTGAAGAAGCAATTTGATGCGGGGTTCCTAGCAGTGGCCAAATACCCGCGATGGGTTGCCAATATTGTCGATTCCAAAAAAAGGCGGGAAGGTCGAATGTGCGTCGACTACCGAGATCCGAACCGTGCTAGCCCTAAGGGCGATTTTCCTTTGCCTCACATTGATGTCTTAGTGGATAGTGCATTTCAACACTCGTTATTCTCCTTCATGGATGGATATTCGGGATATAATCGGATCAAAATGGACCACGAGGACATGGAAAAGACAACTTTCATAACACTTTGGGAACATTACGTTATAAAGTCATGCCATTCGGATTGAAGAATGCTGGCGCAACCTACTAGAGGGCCATGGTTACCTTATTCCATGATATGATGCATAAAGAGATTGAGGTTTATGTTGATGACATGATCGCAAAATCTAAAACCGACGAGGAGCACATTGTCAATCTGCAGAAGCTTTTTGAACGGTTGAGGAAATATAAACTCAAGCTAAACCCAGCCAAGTGCACGTTTGGTGTGAGATCAGGGAAGTTGTTAGGCTTCGTTGTCAGCCAAAAGGGAATTGAGGTGGATCCAGACCAAGTAAAAGCCATCCACGAGATGCCGGTGCCCAAAACAGAGAAAGAAGTCTGTGGTTTCCTCGGAAGGTTGAATTATATCTCCCGATTCATCTTCCAACTGACTGCTACTTGTGAGCCAATATTCAAATTGCTATGCAAAAGTCAAGAGTTGAAGTGGAATGATCAGTGTCAAACTGCCTTCGAGAGAATCAAGGTATACTTGCAGAATCCACCAGTCTTAATGCCACCTGTGTCAGGCAGGCCTCTCATCTTATACCTTACAGTGCTAGATAGTTCAATGGGCTGTGTGTTGGGCCAGCACGATGAATCCGGAAAAAGGGAGCATGCTAGATAGTCCTATTGAACCCAAAGCGTCAAACGGGCATCACTTCATTTTGGTTGCAATTGACTACTTTACCAAGTGGGTCGAAGCTGCTTCATACTCAAAGTATAACCCATTTCGATGAGTTACCAAATTTGTGAAGAAAGATCCGATTTCTTTGTTATGGTCTTCCAAACAAGATCATCGCGAGCTTGGCAGTAAACACGACAAAGTAAAATGATGAAGGACACGTGCGAAGAATTCAAAATCCGGCATCATAATTCCTCTCCCTCACGCCCAAAGATGAATGGGGCGGTTGAAGCGACAACAACAAGAATATCAAGAAAATAGTGCGAGAAAATGGTGGTCACCTACAAAGGCGGCATGAAATGCTCCTTTCGCCTTGCATGGCTACCATACCTCGATGCGTACATTGGTAGGGCAACCGTTTTTTCTTTGGTATACGAATTGGAAGCGACTTCCATTGAGGTTGAAATACCTTCCCTACGGGTATTAATGGAAACCAAGTTGGAAGAAGCAGAGTAGGCATAGGCCCGTATGGATCAGCTAAACCTCATTGAAGAAAAGAGGATTGCAGCTTTGTGCCATGGACAGCTGTACCAACAGAGAATGAGAACTGCTTTCGACAAGAAAGTCCGCCCCCGTGAGTTCAATGAGGAAGATTTAGTACTTAAGAAGATTCTGCCTATTCAGAGTGACCCTCGAGGGAAGTGGACACCCACTTATGATGGTCCGTATGTAGTCAAGAAAGCCTTTTCGGGAGGAGCGCTGATACTTACCAACATGGATGGAGAAAATCTCAAGAACCCAGTCAATCCAGACTCAGTAAAGAAGTATTATGCTTGAAAGAAATAAGTGAAAAAAGAGAAAGACGAACCAAGCAAGAATTAGCTCGCTAGGTTGAAAACCCGAAAGGGCGGCCTAGGCAAAATCAGAGCGACCCGGTGGATTGAAAACCCGTAAAGGGCGATCCAGGCAAAAATTAGGGTCAGAAAACTTGGGCATGAAAAGTCAAGAAAGGCATACAACTTCCCCGAAGACTTGAGTGAGGGAATGATCAAAGTCAAGGACACAAATGCCCTTTGCTCCTGACGAGACGATCAATGTAAATTAGCTTCTCTCTTGTTTTCGTGTCTTTTTGTAGTTTAAAACTTTCAAATGTACTGAACAGTCGTCGTAACATTCTGTACGATTGGCTTCCACATCAATAAAGCTCAATTTTCTCATGTCTTGTTTGTTGTTATTTCTGTTTTTTCTGCTCAAAATAAGCGTTTTATGATGGTGGTGATCTTGAACTGTAAAACATGTGCTCACATCATAAAGCATTACAAATCATTGAAAAGTCACGGGAAACAAGCGATTTCCTAAAGAAAATTAATCTTACTAAGAAAGTTGCCCTCGCAGACCATTCCAGATGGCGAACCATAAAGCAAACTTGCATTCGATCCATGAGCCCCTGCGATTTCCATCGCCTCTCGATCTTGTGCGGGAATATCGGAGTCGGTTGAACCAGTAAAAGAATGAGCCTTTGTCAAAAAAAGCGAAAACAAATGAACAGAAAAAATCAAATGACCGGAAAAAAGAAAGCTGGTCAGAAAAGAATTTAGAAAAAAAGAAGAAAGCAGTCTACTGCATGCATCATCACACCAAAATCATAACATTGCATGCACTCGCATAACATGCCCTTGCATAACATGCATCCTCATCCCATGCACCATGCATTTGCATCTGCTAACATGTGCAGGTACACATTATCGAGAGAAAGTTTAAGAAGAGTCCTACTATTCCGAGCGGACTCCTAAGGCAAGGCGGTGTAGTGTCATTGACCACCGGAAGGTTCCTAAAGAAAGGTCCGCTAGCACGGGCGCGGACACCTAGATCAATACAAGGCACTAACCACCAACCGGATAAAGCGGAAGAAAGGTCCGCTTTGGCGAGCAGACACCTCGGATCGGTGCGAGCGCGCGTAAGCGACTAAAGCAGATTCGTGAATCCCCGGAGACTGGCGCCCCTCCAAAAGCGAGACTTCACCTCATATTCGAGCCGCGGGTACCTCACCTCAATAAGCCAAAGATTGGCCATCTCAATCGATCAATCAACAGATTTGCGAATCCTTCAGACCCGCGTGTCCGCCGGGACCTATGCTTCCGCCATCCCGTCGTTATCGAGCACCGCGAATCATCGGACCTCTAGAGTCCTTCCCGGTTTAGTTCAAATCAACGGTCAAACAAAGAACTTTGAACTCGACCTTCACCTCGCCAAGTCATCACGGAGCATGACCGATCGGCCCCTCGGACCTCGCGTCCTTCATTTTGCCAAGTCATCATCACGGAGCATGACAGATCGGCCCCACGACCTCGCGCCCTTCGGACTAGTCGTAGCCGGTATAAAGCATAGCGCAAGTCCATCAAGGTAAAATGTATCGATCCTACAACTTGATATTGAGCCTCAAAGGCGCTCGAATAGGCCACCTTCGAGCCCAAGTGTTCCTTCAGAGCCCAAGTGTTTCTTCAGAGCCCAAGTGTTCCTTGAGCCGCAAATGCTCCTTCGTAACCCAAGTGTTCCTTGAGCGGCGGCGCTCCTTCTTTACCGCACTCGTTACTCCGCCAAAGTTGTCCGCTTATCGAGGGCGGTACCTTCTTTCTTCGTTTTATTTATCGCTTTATTTCTTGCTGTTTATGCCACCCGAGGGTTGGCACCAATTTACTTCTTGCTTTTGCCGCCTGAGGGTTGGCACCAATTTATTTCTGTTTTTGTTAGCTTGCGAGGTTAGCGCTTCATTTCATTCTGATCGTTTCGGGCCGCACCCATTCACCCAAAAAAAAAAAAAGGAAAATTCGGGTTTTTCCCTAAGTAGGCAAAATCGGTATAATTTCTGAATTCTTTATCTCTATTTTGCCTCGGAATATGTTTCGGCCAATTCATATTCCTTGTTAAAATCCAGATAAAGAGGGCATTGTCATACCCCAATTTTGTCAGAACTTTAGGTCAAAACCCTAATTTTCCCCAAAAAATAAATAAATAGAGGAGAAGAGAACATCATGCATTGCATTTAGGTTTCTAAAAATCATTTCAAAGCTTCTAAAATCATTTTTGGAGTTGGAATGCACT
This sequence comes from Oxytropis ochrocephala, assembly GCA_020916435.1. NCBI lineage: Eukaryota > Viridiplantae > Streptophyta > Magnoliopsida > Fabales > Fabaceae > Oxytropis > Oxytropis ochrocephala. Next base: position 52,564,624 of record CM037088.1, read on the forward strand.
TTTAGACAAATTAGGTTTTTCAAAGGCAAAAGGGTATTTTGGTCATTTTGCAAATAAGGGACAATTCCTCAGGACAAGTCATTCAACATGCATTTTTGAGGTATTAGAGATCATTCCTAGGGGGAAAAGTCATTTTTGAAGTAAAAATGTGCTTTGGGCAAATAACTAGGGTTTTTAGAGTGAAAGGGCATTTTGGTCATTTCACAATAAAAACGGTCTTTTGTCCCAAATCCCTAAACAATCACCAATGATTTATTTGAGGGATATTTGTGCTCCATTGTGATTATTTTTGTGCGCAAGTATTAAACTTTTTGGCTTGAAAACCTAGTTTTTAGGTAGAAGGGTAAAATGGTCATTTCCTTTGAAGTGAGGTAAATAAATCAATTTTGGGATTGATGAGATCATAAAATTCAGAGCCCAATCATTGAATCATAGGATTTGGCCCAAAATGGCATGAACTAAGAAGAATGATCTAGAAAAGGAATATTCTCTTTTGAAATATCTTGTGTGGTACAATAGTACATTTTGCAATTCCACTCACTCTCCCACTCTCCCATTGCTGCGCATATCAGCCCCAATCCACCCCATTTTCATTTATTTTTATTGTTTGCAAATTGTACTAAATCATGGCCTTCCATTTAAATGTGAGATACAATCCCCACCCTTCATTTGAATCAAAATGGCACTTGTGTAATAAGCTTTATGGAAAAATACAATTTTGTAAATGAGCTTATCCTTCACCCCACTCCTTATGCTGCGCATTTCAGCCCTCTCTCTCTCTCCAATTTTGTGCTTTCTAATTGCCCTTGATCCATGTGATATTGCATCTTGACCATTGATTCAAAATTTACCTCAAATCCTATTGGTTTGCAAGAAGCACATTACCCTAATTACCCCTAAGTTTTCACTTCATATAAAACCCAAAAATAAGAGCCTCTCACAGACACACTCTCATTTTACCCTAGCTAGCATTCTCTCCTCTCCTCCTCCTCCTCTTGGCCGAACCCTCTCCCTCTCCTCCTCCATTGATTTTTCTACTTACATCCACCAAACCACCTCAAGTTCACTCTATATTCATACATCTTCTTCCTTCCATTCTTAGTTCCATTTTTACATCATCAAAGAGTTGATTTCCTTCAAGTTTGCGTGGCATTGTTGGTGATTTGTGAAGGGTTTTGTTGACTTATTCTTGATCTTCATTTCCTTACTCTTGTGTAGCTTTGATCTTGAGGTAAATATCTTATCTCTTGCATTTTTTAACTATTAGCATGTGAATCTTCCTTCTACTCCTCTTTCCTCTCTAAGAGGCTTAGAGGGCTCATTTCAAACACTATGTCAAGGACATTGGGAGCCTTGGGTGTTTGAAGTGAGCCTTTGGCCTTGAAGAGGGAGTTCTTGTGTTTTAACCATACATTTTGCATTTTTACACTCATCTTTTTCACTTTTTCATGAATAAAAACTTTCATGTATCACATGCATTTTCTTGTTCATATTGAAATTTGCAAGTTGGATTATTGGCTTGATTTATGGGTCTAGAAGTCTCAGTTTTGGGTCTTTAGAAATTAGGGTTTATGTTTGTTTTCTTTCCTCTCTTTGAGCTTATGTAAATAAAATGCATGATGTGCTTGATTTGCATGATTTGTTTTATGTGTTGATTATGAGTTTTGGCATGAAAATTGTGGGTGTTCATGATTTATATAGGGTTCGGCCTTAGAGGCCCTTTTGATGCTCATCTTTGTGCTTAAAATGTGTTGTTTGATCTTGTATAAGTAAGTATAATCATGTTAATGTGTTTTTAACCTTTTTACCACTCATTTGCATTTTTACCTTAACACTCATTAACCTTTTTACTAAAAGTAAAAAAAACATTTTAACTTTTTACTCTACCATTTCATTAAATAATTACCATTCACCTCATGCATTTTTACCTTACTATTCATTAACTTTTTACTAAATGTTTTACTACTTGCAAAAATACCCAAAACATTTTCATATTTTGCATCTCATCATTTGTGTTTACATGTTCATGCACTCATATGAGCTTATATCTCTTGCATCTCCATATTCTCTTAAATGCTCATGCATTCATACACTTGTTTAACCATGCATTCAATAATGCTATGCTTTGCATTCCACAATTGTATGCTCATGCATTCATGCACTTACCTAATCATGCATTTCAATAATTTTATACCTTACATTCCATAATTGTATATTCATGCATCTACATGCTTGCCTACTCATGTATGCAATTGTTCATGGCTACTTGTAAATACTCTTTATGTTTGTCTTGCTTATGTTCTTATTGTTGCCTCGGTTTTGACTTGAAAAAGATTTATAATGATTCTACTTCTTTTCAAACTCAAATTTAAATGTTTTCAAACAAAAACCCTAAGGCATTTTCCTAAACAAATCATTGACCATCACTCGAAGTCATTGCCTGTTTGATCGTTAATGAGGAGTTATTAGTGATAGTCACTCGAAGCCTATGCTTGTTTGACTATTATGAAAGCTCCCACACATTAATTAAACAACAAAAACCAATTCAAATTTCCTAAATAACATGAGTTATTAGTGGTAATTATCACTAAGGTTCACCACCTTTTTCAAAATAATTTTCAAGAAAAAAATAATAATACAATGTTGTCGCTTGTAATCACTCGAAGCCATTGCTTGTTTGATTACCGGTTCCAACTCTCTTTTCTTTCGAGTTAATACCGAATGCCACTCGAAGCCTTTGCTTGTTTGGTGTTCGCGAACACTCGAGTCTTATTTCAAAAATTTCAAACCCTAAATCCCTAAGCCGTTTTCAGACGCAAAACGAGAACTACGTAGCTTTGATCCCTCGGCCAGTGAGGGTACGTAGGACCGGGTTCATGTCCCGTCAAGCACCATTTTCAAAAAAAAAAATCTTTGTTTTGTCTTGATTTTCAAAAATACCAAAAACATTCCTGTTTCCCGTTTTCAATAAAACAATCTCGCAAAAGAAAAGAAAAGAAGTAGAACTATGTATTTCAAATCAAAAACTTCAAAACCACATCAAATTAAAGGTTCCCTTTCGGTAGAAAGGGCGTGTGGGGTGCTAATACCTTCCCCATGCGCAACCGACCCCCGAACCTACATCTCTGTGTTTTCAAAAGACCACCCGTTTTCCAAAAAAAGGGTTTTTTCAATGTTTTCCTAAATAAATATTGGTGGCGGCTCTACTATTTTCACGTTGTCAAACGAAAAGTCCAAACCGGATTTTTCGGGGCGCAACAGCGAGGTGTCCGGTGAGTCTGATGTTAGCCATAGTGCTATTGATGATGTCTAGGTGAAATAGACGTCAGTGTAAACGACGGTGTAAACGACGGTGTCATTTCATACATGGCATGATTGATTGTGGTTGACGCATTGTTCATGAAGTCACATGATTCATATGCATTAAAGGACGGTTATAGGCTTCGGCCTCGATATTGTAGACTTCGGTCTTCATATCATTAAAGGACGGTTATGCCCGAATGGCGAAATAATGACGGTGATGGTACCACATACATTATACCCTTGGTGTTGGGTTGCATTCATGCATATACTCATGCAATTGATGATGTTTTCTTGTTGTTTATAAGATGAGGTGTTATAATTTGATGAGGTGTATTTTCTAGTTGTTTTCTCTAGCATGATGTTTATCATACATCCTATTTGGAGACTCACCCTTCTGCTTTTATGTTGCTTCTTATGCCGGCAACGTGCAGGTGCTCCCGAGTGAAGGAGATAGAGAGGATTTTTCGTGTCATGGATTGCACGACTGCACAGAAGGTGAGGTATGGTACTCACATGTTAGCCGAGGAGGCCGACGATTGGTGGCTTGAGGTTCTTCAGAGGTTGGAGACTGCTGGCGAAGAGATCACGTGGGATATCTTCAAGAGGGAATTTATGAGGAAGTATTACCCTGAAGATGTTAGGGGTAAGAAAGAGATGGAATTTCTGGAATTGAAGCAAGGGAACAAGTCGGTGGCCGAGTATGCGGCGAAGTTTGTAGAGTTGGTTAAGTTCTACCCTCACTACAATGGTGCTACTGCTGAATTCTCTAAATGTATTAAGTTTGAAAATGGTTTGAGGCCTGACATCAAGAAGACAATTGGATACCAAAGGATCAGGGTGTTCTCTGAGTTGGTTGACAGTTGCAGAATCTTTAGGAGGATAGCAATGCTGCCTATAAGATTGGGAAAGAGAAGCAGATTTCTCAGTATCGTGGGAAGCCCTATGATGTTTCGGGTGGTAAGGGCAAGTGGAAAGCTGGTTCAGGAAAGAAGCCTAGTGGGAGAGATGCTCCTGCTAGCGTAGTGTGTTACAATTGGGATGCCTGGTCACAAGAAGAATGAGTGCAAGGCCGATGAGAAGAGGTGTTACCGGTGTGGTAAGGGGGGTCACTTGGCTGCTAACTATGAGAGCAAGGAAGTAGTTTGCTTCAGCTGTGGCGAGATGGGTCACATTAGCACCAAGTGTACTAGCCGAAGAAATAGAAAAGTGGTGGGAAGGTGTTTGCTCTTGCGGGATCCGAGGTGGTTAATGAAATAAGATGTACGTGCTTTATTAATGGTATTCCTTTGGTTGCAATTGTTGATACCGGTGCCACACATTCATTCATTGCTGCTATGTGTGTTAAGAATTTGGGTCTAGCCTTGTCTTCTTTGATGAGGGAGATGGTTATCGATACTCCAGCTAAGGGTTCGGTGACTACCTCTCTTGTGTGTGCGAAGTGCCCTCTGTCGGTCTTCGGCAGAGACTTCGTTGTTGATTTGATTTGTTTACCATTGGATGGGTTGGATGTCATCCTTGGTATGGACTGGTTAGTGGATAACCATGTTCATATTAATTGCTTTAGTAGGTCTGTGAGTTTCCCTTCTTCCGAGGTGGAAGAATCAGTTCTGTTGCCTGCTGGACAGCTACGTAAAGTAATGAAGGAAGGAGTTATGCTGTTTGCTTTGAGGGCGTCGTTGTCTGTCGAGAATCAAGCTAAGATTAATGAAGTGCCAGTGGTGCGAGAGTTTCCTGAGGTATTTCCTGACGAGATTCCGGATGTGCCACCAGAGAGGGAGGTCGAGTTCGCTATTGATCTGGTACCTGGTACTAGACCGGTGTCTATGGCACCTTATAGGATGTCTGCATTCGAGTTGTCCAAGTTGAAGAAGCAGCTTGAGGATTTGCTTGAGAAGAAGTTTGTAAGGCCAAGTGTGTCGCCTTGGGGAGCTCCAGTGTTGCTAGTAAAGAAGAAGGATGGGAGCATGAGGCTCTGTGTTGATTATCGGCAGTTGAATAAGGTGACAATTAAGAATAAGTATCCGCTTCCAAGGATTGATGATTTGATGGACCAATTGGTGGGTGCTCAATTGTTTTCTAAGATTGATCTGAGGTCGGGTTACCATCAAATCAAGGTGAAGGATGAAGATATTCCTAAGACGGCGTTTAGAACTCGGTATGGACATTATGAGTATTCGGTGATGCCATTTGGTGTTACGAATGCTCCTGGGGTATTCATGGAGTATATGAATCATATTTTTCATGAGTATCTAGATCGGTTTGTGGTGGTGTTCATTGATGACATCTTGGTTTATTCTAAGTCCGAGGAGGAGCATGCCGAGCATTTGAGATTGGTGTTGGAAATTCTGAGGGATAGGAAGCTGTATGCTAAGCTATCTAAGTGTGAGTTCTGGTTAAGAGAGGTGAGTTTCCTTGGTCATGTAATTACCGGTACTGGTATTGCAGTGGATCCTTCTAAGGTTGAGGCCGTGTTGCAGTGGGAGGCACCCAAGTCGGTCACTGAGATAAGGAGTTTTCTAGGGTTGGCCGGTTATTATAGAAGATTCATTGAAGGCTTTTCCAAGTTGGCACTTTCGTTGACTCAGCTGACATGCAAGGGGAAGGCGTTTGTTTGGGATGCTCGTTGTGAAGAGAGTTTCAATGAGTTGAAGAAGAGATTGACGACGTCTCCTATCTTGACGTTGCCTAATCCAAGTGAACCTTTTGTGGTGTACTGTGATGCGTCTAAGATGGGTTTAGGCTGCGTACTTATGCAGAGCGGTAAGGTAGTTGCTTATGCCTCGAGGCAGTTGAGGAATCATGAGAAGAACTACCCTACGCATGATTTGGAGCTGGCTGCAGTGGTGTTTGCGCTGAAGATTTGGAGGCATTATCTTTATGGCTCTAGATTTGAAGTGTTTAGTGACCATAAAGGTTTGCAATATTTGTTTGATCAAAAGGAGCTGAACATGAGGCAGAGGAGGTGGTTAGAGTTGTTGAAGGACTATGACTTCGGTCTGAATTATCATCCAGGAAAGGCTAATGTTGTAGTCGATGCTTTGAGTCGTAAGTCTTTGCATGTGTCGGCCATGATGGTGAAGGAGCTCGAATTGATTGAGCAATTCCGAGATATGAGTATAGTTTGTGAAGTGACACCTCGGAGTGTTAGGTTGGGGATGTTGAAAATTACTAATGAATTCTTGGTTATCATTAGGGAGGCGCATAAGCTAGATGTTAAGCTAGTTGATTTGGTGGTGGGAATTGGCCGAGCTGAGAACAAGGTTTTCGAGTAGGATGCTCAAGGTTTGTTGAGATATCGCAATCGGATTTGCATTCCTGATGAAGAGGAGATTAAGAAGGCAATTCTTGAAGAATGTCATAGGAGTAGATTGAGTATCCATCTTGGAGCTACAAAGATGTATCAAGATTTGAAGAGGGATATAGCTCGGTTCGTTTATGCCTGTTTGACTTGTCAGAAGTCAAAGGTGGAGCATCAGAGGCCGGCAGGGCTGATGCAGCCGTTGGAAATTCCGGAGTGGAAGTGGGATAGCATTTCTATGGATTTTGTGACTGGAATGCCTAGTACGGTGAAGGGGTATGACGCAATTTGGGTGATTGTTGATAGGCTAACGAAGTCGTCTCACTTTGTTCCTATTAACATCACGTATTCGGTGCCGCGGTTGGAAGAGATTTATATCCGAGAGATTGTGAAGCTTCATGGAGTTCCTTCGAGTATTATTTCAGATAGGGATCCTAGATTTACGTCGGGGTTTTGGAAGAGTTTGCAAGAGGCGTTGGGTTCTAAGTTGCGTTTGAGCTCGGCGTATCACCCTCAGACTGATGGTCAGTCAGAGAGGACCATTCAGTCGTTAGAAGATTTGTTGAGGGCTTGTGTTCTTGAGCATGGTGGTTAGGGATGGCAAAACGGGCCGGCCCGGCCCAACCCGGCCCGTTTTGCCTTCGGCCCGCTAAAAACGGGGCGGGTTGGCCCGCCAAAAACGGCGAGTTCAAAAGACTAGCCCGACCCGCTAAGTGATGGGTTGGCGGGTTGGCGGTCCGGCCCGCCTGAATTTTTTTTTTTCAAAGTTTTTGAACAAAAAACTTATATATTTTTAACATTTCAATTTCAATAAGATTTTTCACTTGCTTTTTAAAATAGATTTTTTATAAAGCATTTTTAACAAATTTTTACTTTAAAAACTCTTGATATATTCAAAATAAAAGTATAAAACAATAATAGCATTGGAATTACTAGGATTAACTATATAGCAACTAAAAGTATAAAACAATAATAGCATTGGAATTACTAGGAATAACCATTAAGAAATGTCACCTAGAAGGCTAGAACCATCAACCAAAAGGTCCAAATCCATAATTCGATCTTAAACTTAAAGCAACCAAAATAAGTATTTTGATTGCTTGATAACTAGGGATTAACCATCAAGCAACCAAAAAATATTTTTAAGAACCAAAAAACCATAATAAGTACAACCTCAAAGTCTAGAGATTCAACTTACATAATATTGGCTAACAAAACATAACATCGTCTAACAAAACAAGAGTGAAACATCTAAATTCTAATCTTTAATGTCAATAACATTAGATGCACACTTAGAACCACTTGGACCCTCTTTTTCATCTTCATTGTCATCATCATTTCCATCTACATCATAAAACAATGAAATAAATATGGTTGGTAGAAAGATGTTTGATCCAATATTAACCAGGATTTAAAATCGAATATCAGGTGGGAAAAAATCCACAACAAAACCATATATATCAGGTGGAGAAAAATCGAATTTCAACAACAACAAAAAATCAGTTAAGACATGAGAAGCAGGAAACTTACAGTTTGAATCAGATTAGCACCGATTAGATGAGAGTGAGGAGGTTGAATCGGATCCTCTTGTTGAGAGATGAAAATGAGAGCAGCAAAAATAGAGAGTAGTACTGAGAGAGAGAGGAGAATCGAGATGAGGAAGGCTAGTCTTTGGTCACTGGTGTCTGGTGGTGAGAAATGCGAGTGAAACTGTGAAAGTGTGAAACCCTAAAGGAATTTGTTTTTTGGTCAAATAAATGAACTTTTTTGGAAGTGGGTGGAATGGATAGTGGACTCACGAGAGTGGGCATCTGGAAATGGAATGAATTTTGTTGAATTTTTTTAAATAAAAATGATTGATCTAAATGATCAATGAAGGAAGTTTTTTTTTTTAAAAAAAACGGGCTGGCTGGCTGACCCGGCCCATCCTTACTTGAGTTCGCGGGTTTATTTTTTGGTGGGGCGGGCTCAGCGGGTCAACGGTCCCAATATCCCAGCCCGGCCCGCCTTTTTTGGGCGGGTCAGTGGGTCGGCCCGCGCGGGCCAAACCCGTTTTGCCATCCCTAATGGTGGTGCGTGAGATTCTTATCTTCCATTAATTGAGTTTACCTATAATAACAGTTATCATTCTAGTGTGGGGATGACACCCTTTGAGGCGTTGTATGGTCGGAGATGTAGGACTCCGTTGTGTTGGTATGAGTCAGGAGAGAGTGTGGTGCTCGGACCCGAGATCGTTCGAGAGACCACCGAGAAGGTGAAGGCGATTCGTGAGAAGATGAAAGCTTCACAAAGTAGCAAAAGAGTTATCATGATAAGAGGAGGAAAGATTTGGAATTCCAAGCCAGGTGATCATGTGTTTTTGAGAGTCACCCCCGTGGATCGGTGTCAGTCGTGCTTTGAAGTCTAAGAAGTTGTCTCCTCGTTTTATTGGGCCATACCAGATTATGGAGAGAGTTGGGAAGGTTGCTTACCGTGTGGCCTTGCCACCTAATCAAATTTGCATGATGTGTTTCATGTGTCGCAGTTGAGGAAGTATGTTCCAGACCCGTCTCATGTAATTCAGATGGATGATGTGCAAGTGAGAGATAACCTCTCTGTTGAGACAGTGTCGATTAGAATTGAGGACCGAGAAGTGAAGACTTTAAGAGGGAAGGAGATCCATTTGGTAAAGGTAGTTTGGTTGGGAGCTGCTGGTGAGAATGCGACTTGGGAGTTGGAGAGTAAGATGCAGGAATCATATCCAGAGTTGTTTGATTCAGGTAAAATTTCGAGGACGAAATATTCTAAGTGGGGGAGAGTTGTAACGCCCCAAAAATAGTTCAATTATTTATTTAATTGGGTTATTTAAGGCTTACAACATTTTAATTAAGTCAAGTAATTAATTTGGAAGTTTTATGTTATTAGGAGGTGTTTGAGGAATGGATGAGGTGTGATTAGGAGGCCCATGATCCATTAAGAGGCCCATGTCCATGTTATAAGGAAGGTATCGAAGGAGAGAAGTTCATTTCAACCACAACTCAAAGAAAAGTCAAAGAGTAAAGTAAGAGAGAGAGAGAGAGAGAGAGAGAGAGAGGTGCGAAAGCTTTAGAGAGAAGAAGAGAAATCTTGGCGTGGAGAGCTCAAGTTCAAAGAGGAGGAGCTGCTTGTTGGTAGATCGTGAAGTCTTGGTGGAGAGAGTACTTAGTCTTCAATCTATTGAGGTAAGGGGGCTCTCTTTCATCTATAATAGTGTATATGATGAGTATTATGTGTGAGTTAGACTCTAAGATGATTTTTTGAGCTGTTTGTGTTGCTTGATGTGTGATTGATGTTGTGTTTGCTTCACTTTGGTGAAGTTGTGATGTGTTGTTGAGGAGTTGGTTATATGAGAGACCTAGGAGAGCAATGGGAGTTGAGGAACTCTCAGTCTCAGGGTGTTATGGCTGGTGTTGGCACCTTCGTTGAGTGTTTTGATGTGTGTTGAACAAATTTCAAGTGAATAGGTGTAGTAGTTGTAGCTTAAGTTGATCATAGTATGAAAATCAAAGAAACGAGGTAAGATGAAGGTTAGTTGCCTAGTTGTAGATGTGTCGAAATATATGGGAGTCAACGTATAAGTGCGTTGAAGCGTAAGTGTTGAGCGTAGGTGATGAAGTATAGGTGACGAAGTGTAAGTGTGTATGAGTCTAAGTGTAGGTGTCGACTTGTAGCTGCCGAGGTGTAGCGCATGTATACCGAAGTGTAGATGCCGAAGTATAGAGTATATATACCTAAGTATAGTTGCTGAAGTGTAGTTGTCGAGGTATAGGGTATATCTACCGAGATGTGAGGGTACCGGAGTGTAGGCGTACTGAGGTGTAGTTCATGTATGTCGGAGCCAGTGTTGTCGAGGTGTAGGTATGTTGAATGGTAGGTGTATCAAAGAGTAGTCAGTCGAAGTGTAGTGACCCGAGGTGTAGTGTAGTATACCGAGGTGCTGTGTGGTGTGCCGAGGTGCAGTGTGAGCGCGCCGAGGTGCTGTTTGGACGCCAATGTGGTGCAGGGTGCTGCCAGGCGCAGTTTTGGGTGCTGTTTAGTGCCGAGTACGTCTAAGTTACTGAATGGTGAAGCCAGTTTGGTCCTTAGGTGACGTTTTAGTCCTTATGTGACGTTGTGGTCCTTGTAGTGACTGTTTAGTCCACTGCTTGTGGTGTCGAGGTGTCCGGTGAGTCTGATGTTAGCCATAGTGCTATTGATGATGTCTAGGTGAAATAGACGTCAGTGTAAACGACGGTGTCCTTTCATACATGGCATGATTGATTGTGGTTGACGCATTGTTCATGAAGTCACATGATTCATATGCATTAAAGGACGGTTATAGGCTTCGGCCTCGATATTGTAGACTTCGGTCTTCATATCATTAAAGGACGGTTATGCCCGAATGGCGAAATAATGACAGTGATGGTACCACATGCATTATACCCTTGGTGTTGGGTGGCATTCATGCATATACTCATGCAATTGATGATGTTTTCTTGTTGTTTATAAGATGAGGTGTTATAATTTGATGAGGTGTATTTTCTAGTTGTTTTCTCTAGCATGATGTTTATCATACATCCTATTTGGAGACTCACCCTTCTGCTTTTATGTTGCTTCTTATGCCGGCAACGTGTAGGTGCTCTCGAGTGAAGGTTCATCCTTACTCAGTCTTGTTATGGCCTCTTGCTCTGATATGTAGCACTGGGGGGTCGAGTAGTCTAGTGGCTGATTTTAATTTAATTGTTGCACTGTAATCTTGGCGATGTTTTGAACATGTTTCATTTCACTGTGATGATGATTATATACATGCTGATGTAAACTAAAACATGAGATTTGTGGGCTCGCCCCTTTGACCGAGGTGCTATATATCTTACTGTTAATTGTTGATTTTGCGCCATTGATGTTTGTTTGGTTTTTCATGAAGTAAATGTAGCACTCTCGTGAGTGGTTTTCGAAAACTCTGATTTTAAAAAAATTAAATAGCAGTTAAGTAGAAGGGGGTGTTACATTAGTGTTATCAGAGCAAAAGTTCGGTCTGTCCGACCAAGTTGTTGAGTTTTAAGTTTCCAAATCCCCGAGTCTTGTGGCTCGTTCTGAATCGATCTTGTTTAAATGTTTAGTGAGATGGCTGGAAGAGCTGGAAGGAATGACGCTGCCCTTGCTGCTGCGTTGGAGGCGATGGCAAATGCTATGGGGAATCAGCACGCTGCTGAGGATGCTGGAGCTCGTAGACTAGCTACTTTCCAGAGGGAGAACCCTCCTACTTTCATGGGGAGGTATGACCCCAATGGGGCTCTTGCATGGTTGAAGGAGATAGAGAGGATTTTTCGTGTCATGGATTGCACGACTGCACAGAAGGTGAGGTATGGTACTCACATGTTAGCCGAGGAGGCCGACGATTGGTGGCTTGAGGTTCTTCAGAGGTTGGAGACTGCTGGTGAAGAGATCACGTGGGATATCTTCAAGAGGAAATTTATGAGGAAGTATTACCCTGAAGATGTTAGGGGTAAGAAAGAGATGGAATTTCTGGAATTGAAGCAAGGGAACAAGTCGGTGGCCGAGTATGCGGCGAAGTTTGTAGAGTTGGTTAAGTTCTACCCTCACTACAATGGTGCTACTGCTGAATTCTCTAAATGTATTAAGTTTGAAAATGGTTTGAGGCCTGACATCAAGAAGGCAATTGGATACCAAAGGATCAGGGTGTTCTCTGAGTTGGTTGACAGTTGCAGAATCTTTGAGGAGGATAGCAATGCTGCCTATGAGATTGGGAAAGAGAAGCGGAGTTCTCAGTATCGTGGGAAGCCCTATGATGTTTCTGGTGGTAAGGGCAAGTGGAAAGCTGGTTCAGGAAAGAAGCCTAGTGGGGGAGATGCTCCTGCTAGCGTAGTGTGTTACAATTGGGATGCCTGGTCACAAGAAGAATGAGTGCAAGGCCGAGGCTTATTTTGTGCGTTGCTTATTTTGGTGGATGCATTGAGTGCATAAGTAGATGCTTTCCTTATCTTGAACGAGGCTTGATAAAATGGTTCTTGTATAGCAAATACTTGTTGAGATATCTTCAGAAGATGTCTTCTTGGACCAAATGCTTCCGGCTTCTTCAGCGAAGTCTCTCCTTGTATTCATGAACAAACTTTAGCAAATCTAACGATTAAATCCAACTTGACTTCTTGATCTTGATGCTTTGGTCGGTCTTCATATATACACATATCTTCTAGCAACTTGGTCATGACTTCTTCATATGTGTTTGTACTTCGGATGCTTTAGTATACACAAGTGTCTTCTTGTTGAACTTCAACTTATCTTTATCTTTTGATATTGATTGTTCTTGTTGAATAGCTCCGACCAGTATTTTTTTCTCTTTTTTCTTGCTTGAGAAAGTGTTTGTCTTCTGTTGATATCTTAAACAGCTTGCACACTTGTGCAAACAGTTAGCAAATAAATTTTTCTCTTGCTTTGTCATCATCAAAACATTGGAATTGTTGATCGAACCGAATTGGTTGTTTTTGAAATTCCACCCAAGCTTTACCATACCAGCACTATTGGTAGCTTTTACACACCGTAGACCAAAGCCACCCTCTTGAAACAGTCTGAACATCTTATGTCACGCAATAGTAACAATTTTCCTGGTATTAATATCACCTTACCAGTTGAACTCTACCCATGTATTAGATAATAAAGAACCTTTCCAAAAGGATAATTTAGCCTTTATTATATTGCCATAGATAATAAATGAATTTTTCAAGACTTTCCTTTGAATAAAGGGACTCCTAGATTATTAATAAGGATAGTACCCTTAGGAAACTCAAACAAATCCGAGATGGCAGTGATACAGGAAAGAGAGATGTTGCCAGGGTAAATTTTACATTTATCTTTACTAATAACCCTACTTGGGACTTTCTTAAAAGAGAAAAAAAGATCCAACAAACTAGATAAACTCTTTTAAGTAGCTCTAAAACAATCATAATATTATTATCATATAAAACATGACTTGACATATGGAAATCTCTAGAGCATACTATTAGCTAGAGCTTACCATTTTCAACAAACTTAGAAATTCCTTTACTTAAGACATCTTCAGCCAAAGAGAAGAGGGGATAGGGTATCTCCTTGTCTTACACCCCTCTTGCAGCCAAAGAAAGCAACAACAAAGCCATTAATAGAGAAGGAGAGCTTAGCCGAGTGAAGAATACTATTTGTCGAGGAGAAAAAAATTCCATTGAAACCATAAGCACCAAAAGCCTTTTTTTTGTACAAAGTTAATATATTTTCAAATTGCGCAAATAAAGTCAAAAATATTTCTACCTTTAACAAGTCCCCTTTGACTATCAAAAATAATAGAAGGAGAAACTAGAGCAAGTCTATCAACAATAACTTCAATAATAATTTTAAATTTAAATTACCTAGAGCTATAAGTATATAGTGCTAATCCTATTAGCTCCATCTACTTTTGGAATCAAAGTTAATACATTAGAAATAAAATTAAGTAGCATCCAACCTTGTTGAAAAATTGCAAAACAACATTGTAAACATCTTGAGCACTAATGTTCCAGATGAAGAAACCTCCACTCGTCAGGACCAGGGGCGTCATCTACATTAAGAAAAAAAAACTAGTTTTAACCCATCCATTGAAGGTAGACTAATAAGCATAAGATTGACCTAATCCAAAACCTAAAAAGGAATAACTTCTTGAATAAGATGGATAGAGCGACAATCATTATTCACAGAAAACAAAGTTTGTTAATAATTTAAAATATGACCCTCAATATCAGCAACATCTGAAAGAATATTATCACAATTCTTCATCACTGAAATTCTCCTTGTAACATTTCTAATCTTGGTTATTTTATGGAAAAAAGCAGTATTTTTATCCCCAAAATTATGCCAATTAACTTTAGATTTCTCCTTTAAATAAGCTTCTTCATTGTGTAAGGAAATCTACAAATTCGTTTGAGCCTCATTCGTAAGAGAGAATAGAGTATTTGAACCTCCCAGATTATAATTTGCTCCTGGATATTATTAAGTTTGGCTAACGCTTCATTAACATTGGAGAAAGTGTTACCGAAAATAGTAGTATTCTAGTCTTTAAACTTTTCCATCAAGATTTTAAATTCTAAGGCAAAACATGCATGTGGCAGCCAACTAAAGAACTTTGCCAAGCCTCAGAGATAACCTTCTTACAATAAAGGGTGTTGATTCCACGTTTTCATAAAATTGAAAGAAAAATGTTTCAAAAAAGTCTCCTTTTCCATAAGCAATAAGAAGTGGAAAATGATCCAATATACTTCTTGTAAGGGTGCAACGATCAATATTGTCCCAAAAATTGAGCCGAACCTCATTACAAATGGATTTATCAAGTCTCCTCTTCGTATAATTATTTTCAAGTCTACCATTAGATCGAGTGATTCAAATCAGTCCAAGTCAAAAAGTTACCACCGGAAATAATAGAAGGAAGCCCATTACTTCTACTCATGAGCAAACCATAAGTGCATTAAAATCACCAATAAAACCCTCAAGGAGCACAATGATCCCACTGAACACTACAAAAAAAACGTCATTTAGCGAGGGACGTTGCGAGGGAATATTAGGTCCCTCGCAAACTCAGAAATTAGCGACGGACATAGCGAGGGAAACAGGTCCCTCGCAAATTAGGTAATTAGCGACGGAAATAAGGCCGGTAGCGACGGACTGGCCGTCGCTAAATGCAAGGCGCCAATTTCAAATTGCGCTTGCACGCACTTCTAGACAGTTAGCGACGGATTTAATGGGTCCCTCGCAAATTTTCTGACTGTTACAGTGTCTTGGTTTACGCGCGAATTTGCGACCGAATTTCCGTCGCTAAATCCGTCGCTACGTGGCACATTTTTGACCACTACCGAGCGACGTTGCAGTCTCTCAATCTTCTCTCACTCACTGTTTCTTTCACTCTTCTCTCTCAATTCTTCTCAAACCAAAACCCTCCACCACCATACAACCACCACCACCACCACCCACGCCCCAATTCTTCTCTCTCTCATGCTCTGCATCTCTCTCTCTCTCTCCTTTCACTCTTTCTTCTCTTCACCTTCTTCCACCACACCACCCAAACCTAACCACTCTTCTCTCATTTCCACCACCACCCAAGAAACCACCACCACCACCACGAAACTACCACCACCAAAGCTCCTATTTATCTCCTCTCTAGCTCTCTCTCTTACTATTTCTCATTTCCCTCTTACTCTCTCCTCCTTCTTCCACCACACCACCACCACAACCACCTCTTATTGTAAGTTTTGATTTTCAATTTTTTATGATATTGTTTTAATTTTAATTTTTTATTGAATTTGTTTTAATTTAATTTTTCCTTGAAATTGAAATTGGTTAGGATTGGATTTTGGTGTTTGAAGTATCACCACCGCACCGGAGTGCGCACCGTCACCGAACCACCGCACCGGACGTCAATCTAATAGCAGTTAGTTTTTAAATTTAATTTATTGTTATGTATTAGAATTGAGTAATGTTGTGACTTATAATTAAGTATTAGTCTTAATTGTTGTTGTGAAATGTGAGTTGAATTGAGTGTGAAATGTGAGTTAAAATTTGTTGTTATTGTTAAAATAAACTTGTTTTAAAGGTTGTAGGATTGAGTGTGAATTGTAAGTTATAATTGAATATTAGGATTAATTGTTATTGTGAAATGTTAGTTGAATTGAGTGTGAAAAGTGAGTTAAAATTTACTTGTTGTATTAAAGGTTGTAGAATTCCGTGTGAAATGTTAGTTGAATTGTATGAAAAGTGTTTAAGTGTTTTTGGATGAACCCTAGGTTAGTTGACTGTGTGTTGTTGATGGAAAAGGGTGAGGTGTTGTTTCACTCACCCCCATATTTTGCTCGAAATCATCTCCATTGAGATAATTGCGAGACAGTACTAACAACGGTAAGGTTGGGAGTTCGAAAAAACTTCCTTCACTACTTGGATGGAAAAGGGTTTTGTGTTGTCCTTGACCCCCATATTCGGCTCGAAATCATCTCCACTGCGATGATATCGATGCCACTATCTTGATATATGTTATTGGCAATGTTATGGGAATGTAAGACGTTTTTAAAATGTGTGTAGATGAATTGGTATCAATTTAATCGTGATTGGGTGTATGATCGGTTATATTCGAGAAGAGCGGGTTTGAAGGAATCTTTTGTTGTTGGGGTTGAACAGTTTCTTGTGGTAGCGTGGCAACATGATTTGGCTAAAGAGGAAAATGGGGTTAGATGTCCATGTTTAAAATGCGACGGTGTACCTATTAGGACCGATGAGGAAATCGGATGTCACTTGTATCAATGGGGTTTAGGCCTAATTATAGGATTTGGGTGACCATGGAGAACGACTTCCAAATTTTGAAGTCGGAGCTTCAAGCAATTACGTGTTGGTGTTTCACGTAATGAAAATATTGAGTGGATGAATAACATGATTTGTGATGGTCTTGGGGTGAATGTGCCATTTGATGAGCCTCGAGATGACAATCATGAAGAACTTCCAAATGAAGAAGCACAGAGATTTTATAATTTGTTATCGATTCAAACAAAGCGTTGTTTGAAGGCTCGCTTGATTCAAAATTATCTATGTGTTTTAAGCTTTTAGCTCTCAAGTCCATGAGTAGTATTTCAAGTGGGTTTAGACTATGTGACTAAAATGATGATGGATGCAACACCTTATAAGGATAATTTGCCAAAAAATTATTATGAAGCAAAGATGTTAGTTGAAAAAGTGGGATTGGATTTTAAGAAGATTGATTGTTGTGAGAAAGGACACATGTTGTATTACAACAACGAGTTTAGTAAAAATGACGGTGAGCTACTTGAATGCAAATTCGTGGACGGCCGAGGTATCATGTTAAGTAAAGGGCAAAACGTAATTATAAAGCCATTCTGTGAAGTCGATGTTCTATTTGCCTATAATTCCAAGGTTGCAAAGAATGTTTGCATCGATGAAGTTGCGTGAGAAAATGACTTGGCATTATGATAATAGGGGTACCTCGGACATTTGCGCCACCCATCCGACGGTGAAGCATGGACACACTTTGATTTAGTGCATTGATTTTGCCTCGGACCCACGAAATGTTCAACTTGGATTGTGCTCGATTGATTTACTCCATATATCCAAGCATCATCTTCTCCCTACTCTTGTTGGCTAGTCATTGTTACCCACACAATCTTCCTCCCGAGATGTGCTTGACTAAACCGTTTATGTTTTTGACTTGTCCGATACTGGTCCAAATAATCCAAAAGCTAACATTGATATCTTTTTGGAACCTCGATTGATGATCTCAAGAGATTGTGGGGGGTTGTTTTGACATATGATGCAAAGACGGAAAGAGAATTTTAAGATGAGAGCGGCGTTGATGTGGACAATTAATGACTTTCCAGCTTATGGTATGTTGTCTGGTTGGGGGACTCACGGTAAATTGGCATGTCCCCATTGCATGGAACACACAAAGGCGTTTTCACTAAAATACGGGGGCAAGACTTCTTGGTTTGACTCGCATCGTAGATTCTTACCGCCAGATCATCAATTTAGAAAGAACAAGAAGGGCTTCAAGAACAAGGTAGTTGAAAAAGATGGACCACCGCCTTTGGTGACACCAGGTGAAATATGGAGCAGAGTTATAGACTTGCCACAAGTCACTGAGGTAGGCGAACTTGAGAGACTGCATGGTTATGGACAAGTGCATAACTGGACAAAAAGAAGAATATTTTGGAATCTCCCATATTGGAAAGACAATCTGTTGAGGCACAATCTCGATGTTATGCACATTGAGAAGAATTTCTTTGATAACATATTTATGACTGTGATGAATGTGAAAGATAAAACTAAAGACAATAATAAGGCTAGATTGGATTCTGCTCTTTACTGTAGCAAATATCGATCCGATTTGAATTTGGTGGAAATGGCTAATGGGAAGATGTTAAAACCAAAAGCCAAATCTTCGTCTAACACCGATGAAGTGAAAGATGTTTGTCGATGGTTGAAAGGATTGAGGATGCCAGATGGTTATTCTTCTAACCTTGCAAGATGTACCGATGTGAACACTGGGAAGATGTATGCGATGAAAAGTCATGATTGCCATTTATTCATGGAGTGTTTGCTTCCAATTGCTTTTAGTTCACTACCAAAGTGTGTTTTGGAACCACTTATTGAAGTGAGTCAATTTTTTAAGAATATGTGCTCTTCAACATTGAGAATGGATGATCTCATTAAGATGGAGCGAATATTCCTTTCATCATCTGTAAGTTGGAGAGAATATTTCCTCCCGGTTTCTTTGATTCCATGGAGAATCTACCAGGTTCACCTAGCATATGAAGCAAGACTTGGCGGACGGTTCATTATAGGTGGATGTATCCATTTGAGAGGTAATTATCTATTTCAACATTTTAATTAAAAAATTATTAGTACGACTATTTTAATTAAATTTTTATTAATTAGTATGACTAGTTGTTCATATGTAGATTAATGGGTGATTATAAACGATCAGTGAAGAATAAAGCTAGAGTTGAAGGATCGATTTGCGCAGCTTACCTACACCGTGAAACCATCTATTTCTGTTCACATTATTTCAACAATTTTATGTAGTCAAGAAATAATAGAAATTAAAGGGAGGTTGAAGAAGAAAGACATGCGCTCACTTTATCTGTCTTTAGCAAACCTGGTCGCCCATCGGGAAAGAAGTCAACCAAATACTTATCGAAAAAGAACATCTATCAAACACATGTTCATGTCTTGATCAATTGCAATTGCGAAGTTAAACCATATGTCGAGTAAGTATGCTCCAATTTAGTCTTTAATCTATAGACGTTTAAAGTATGAAGTTAAATCATGGTTTGATCAACTTTCAATTACACAATTTCAGTGCATTCTTACGAATTGAGGGTATACCCGCCGAAGAATCTTCTATTCGTATACATGAAAGTTTTCCAATCTGGTTTAAGGCTAGAGTAAGTAAATCAAATAATGTGTTAATGTCAAATGTTTAAAGTAGATATGAGACATGACTTATTTTTCCCATATATGGTTACTTAGGTTTATGAAGCACAACCAACTCCCCTAATCCGACACTTGAGGAACTTAGTTGATGGTCATTTTCTTGAGGTCACTGAGTGGCACACGTACCTAGTTAACGGTTACAAATTTGACACTCAATCCTGGAGTGAGGGAAAAAGAACAATTAATAGTGGGGTATATGTTAAAGGGGAAACAGGAGGAGGTGAAAATGACTACTACGGTGTGATCCAACACATATATCAACTTGAATACCCATTCCTGGACTATGAAAAGAAAATAGTCATGTTTTATTGTGTATGGTTTGATCCATCGGTTAGAGGAACAAAGTTGAATCCAAAATGTAATACGGTGGACATTCAAATGAGATTATGGCAGAAAATGTGAGACAAGTGTACTATGTTCCATATCCATCAGCTTCTGGCAGAAAATGTGGAGGATGATGTGAGACAAGTGTACTATGTTCCATATCCATCAACTCGTAAAGGATGGTGTGTTGCAATTAAGACAAAACCACGGGGTCGCATTGCAGCCAGTGATGTGGAGGATGATGTTCCTTATCAGGTGGATGAAATGTCCGGAGTAAATGAGGTAATTGAAGTAGAACAGGTTCACCCCTTACGTGATGATCGCATCGATGTTGAAGAAGTTGAAGCAGTATTAGAAGTGATAGAAGAAAATGAATTAGATGAGCAAGATGAAGAAGAGAATCAAGATGAAATAGATGAATAATTAGATTAGTCTTTTGTTGTTATTATCATTATTGTTCTTGTGTATTACCTTTGTCTTTTGGATGAAACTTGTTTATGAATATATCATTAATGTCGTTAGTATCACATTTTGTATCATTAATTGTGTTAGTATCACATTTTGTATCATTAATGGTGTTAGTATCACATTTTGTATTATTAATGTTGGTAATATTATATATTGTTGTGTGTTCCATTTTTTTCATAGAAATGGATTCAGGAGGAGGCTCTGACCCACCGAGACAAGATAAAGGGAAGGGAATAGCAAGAGGGTCTCCCAAGAGGAGGCGTAATCGTAGTGCTAATAATGATGTGGTAATTAATATTGGAAATATGAGGTCGAGTACATTGGTTGGTCCGCCCATGACTACGTCTCACCAGCCCATTCTCCATCGGGCCCCAATTGGTTTCATATTCCCTCACATGGACATATGCCACCTCCTGGGTATACAGCTGGGCATATGCCACCTTCTGGGTATACAGCTCCGTATATGCCACTTGGGTATACAGCTCCGTATACAGCTGGACTCTTCCCCCCACATCTTGGGTATACAGCTGGGCATACGCCACCTGAGCATATAGGCACATCGACTGAGCATATGCCCACACCGGAGGATGATCATGTTGGTGGTGATGGTGCTAATGAGCTAGGAGTGGAGGTGGTTGATGACGAGAGAGTGGAGGTGGTTTATATCAACAACAAAAAGCTCTACATCATTTATCCATATGGTAACACGTAAGTATTATATTGGTTGGATTTTTTTAATTTAAGTTAATTATGCAACAACTATATATATATATATATATATATATATATATATATATATATATATATATATATATATTTGATTGTTTGATATATTTTTTCATTATGTAGACTTGTTAAAGTTAAGAATGACTTCATCCGACATCACATATGTCATCCAGAAGAAATATTTTCAAACTTACCATAAAAAGTGGAGTAAAGTTGATGACAAAGTGAAGGGAGAGTTGTTGGATTTTTTTAGGGTAAGTGTCTATTAATTATGTCATTATGTACCTATATGTATTGTTAGTTTTAATTTAATGTTTGGTAATGTTTAATATTATCACTAATACATACTTTCATTATGTATCTGAGAACAAAGTGACATGGCACCAACAGTATGATGAAGAGGTCCGGAGATGTTTTCTCCTGAGGTTTGGTCAACAATTGTCGGATATGTTGTACAAGTTGAGCCGTGGAAATGTGAGGCCTCCTTACATGGGTGAAAATGTTTGGAATGCCTTCAAGGAACATTGGGAAACAGAGAAGTTCAAACATAATTCTGAAAAGGCGAAGCAAAATAGAAACTCAGAAAAGGGCGGCTCACTTAACTGTGTTGGGTCCATAAGCCAGGCTCAACATGCTATTCGATTGGTAAATTATTTTAAATATCACGTGTGTTTTTACATTACTTAATTAGTTAGCAAATGTTGAAAATGTTTTTCATTTTACTGAGCTAAGAAGTTGGGGCCGCCCTCCCACCGCTCCCGAGCTTCACAGGGGCCACCCATGTAAGGAAGGGTACTCAAGTTCACTATGTTAAGGAGCGCGCGAGGCTTACTCGATTAAATACACAACTTGAATTGTATTATATATACATATATGTTGCTTTGTTAAAATGAATGGAGCACTAATTATGCTATGTTTTGTGGTTATACAAAGCAGAGGCCCATACTCGGGAGATGGGTTCAGCCACTCAAGGAACCGGAACTCAAACACCGGTCAACTTACTCCCGATTTGATAGCTCTCTCGAATGCACATTGGGAGAAAGTAGCGGGTTGGAACAAGGGTCGATCAGATGGTACGGGGCCCTTGGCTCCATTAATGAGCCCCGGTGTTGACCCAAAGAGAGCTTCAGAAGACGACCACCATTTTCTACTCAATCGGATTCGGAGAGAGAGCGATTTAGGAAGATGGAGGAGGAGCTGCATGCTACGCAAGAAGCTGCAAGAGAGTGAGATGCAAAAGTGGAGTGGCGAGAAAATGATCGAGATGCAAAGCGAGAGTGGGAGCAAAAGATGGAGAATGACATGAGGAGGATGATGGAGCATTTTCGGTCTCGTGAGAGTACGTCACGACTGTGCGAGAAACTTGGGGAGTCGATGAGTGAGTATCGAGTTTTGAGGGTGCGAGGAGTCCGATGACGGGTCTTTTAGTACTCTTTGTATTATTTTTTTACATTTGAGTATTTTGTGTTGTATTGACATTTGATTTTACGTGTTGATTTGGATTTTGAATGGAACATTTAGAAATTTTGTATTTATATATTGATTTAGGTATTTTATGTTTTATTAGTTATTATTAATAAATAAGCAGGTTTTAAAAAAAAAATTTATTTTTTTGGACTTTAGCGAGGGACGTCAGACACGTGGCAGTCACCAATAGGACGTTCAGGCGTGGCAGTTAGCGAGGGAATATGGGTCTGTCGCTAATTAGCGAGGGAATTAGCGAGGGAACTGACCATGGGTAATTAGCGACGGAACCTTATTTCTCTCGCTAATTGCATTAGCGAGGAGGGAATTAGCGACCGAACTGGTCCCTCGCTAATGGCAATTAGCGAGGGAATTGGTCATGTTAGCGACAGAATATTCCCTCGCTAATGACCGTTTTTTTTGTAGTGGAAAGTTTATCAAATCACTCCATAATTTCCTCTTAACAATGTAATTTGTAGACACATAAACAATGGAGAGAAAAATAGTTTGATTTTCCATAACTATAGAGGAGGCCACTTGTTGGATTGTAGAAGAAATAACAATTGTGCTATTAACTCATTTATATATGTTTAAAATTATTTTATAACTACATCCATTAAACTCTAAGGGCCCGTTCGGGGTGGTTCTGAGTTTTTGATTTTTGGTTTTGAAAGTCAATTTCAAAACAGAAACATGTTCGTGTAAAATGGAGCTAAGTTGGTTTTTTCCTTAATTTCAAAACAGTTTTCCATCAAAACTCAAAACCTCAAAAATAGGTTTTATAAGTTCTGTTTCTGTTTTTGTTTCATCCACCTCTGATCATCAATATATCTGACCACCACCAACTACCGCTCCGACCACGCCGACCACCACCGACCACCGCCACCAATTTGACCACTACCAACACCACTGCGACCACTACGGCCACCGCCAACCACCACACTGACCACAACCAACTACCACTTCGACCACCACCAACCCCCACCGACCACCGCCAACCACCACTTTGATCACCATCAACCACCACTCTGACCACCACCAACACGACTCCGACCACCGCCAACCATCACCACCGACCACCACTCTGGCCACCGTCAACCACCACACTGACCACCATCAACTACTGTAGAAATGAAAATCTCTTTCCATGTTTTGATGATACAAACTTAAAGGAATGAGTTAAGTTTTCCAAACACTTATTATGCTTTAACAAGTTTCAATCAAGTGTATGAAAGAACAGGAAATAGAATCATAGCAAAGATCTTGGCTCTACAAATAAACCAAGTGTTTTCAAAGTTCAAATGTGCCAAAAGAAGGTTACCTACAGAAGGTTACCTTAAAGAAAGTTGAGTTCAGAAGGTTACTTCAATCAGAAGATTGATTAAAGAAGCTTAAAAGAAAAAGTAACTTTCTACAGAAGGTTGACTGAAAGTCAAACAGAAGGTTGACTAAAAGTCAACACAAGGTTGACCAATAGTCAACAGAAAGTTTGATTGAAATCAATAGAAGGTTGACTAACTGTGAAATATTGTTCAGAAGGTTGGTTGTTCAAGAAGGTTAAAGGAAGATTGAAAACTTCAAGCTTCTGTTTCTGGGAAACATGTTCATATCCAAAATCTTAATCTAAAATGCATCAAATGAGTATTCAAGGAATTAAAGTTTCAGAAATATTATCTTATGTAAAGAAGAACTCCTTGATTTTTGTTTGTATTTTAAAAGCATGTTTGTTCATGTTGAAGGAGCTTCAGAAGCTTCAAAATAAAGCATGTAAAATATTGTGTAGTACATGAATAGGAACTGAATTGACAGGAATGATGAAAAATGCTGACATGAAGAGATGTATACACAAGATAAAGCACAAAGGTTGCTTCAGAAGGTTGAAAGCCTACTACCTAAAGCTCAAAAATCATCATTACCTACCTACAAAGCTACAACAACTTCCAACGGCTCTTTCCTTCTTTCCAACGGCCATATTTCAAATTGATAGTCTATATAGAGTGCTGCTCTACTCAGCTACAAACTATGAGAGTGAATTGGAACTTTTACAAGTCAAGCTTCTCTAAAGAAATCCAACCTTCTCTTCCACACTCAAAGCTACTACAAGTTCAGAATTGGGAAATACTATCTTGAGTGTGTGTTTGCTTGTTATGCTCTTAGAAATACTTTGTATTTATCTATCAACAAGCTTCTAAATCATCCCAAAACCCAAACCCCTTATTGTAAAGAAATATTGTGTAAGTTTCTCAACAAGCTACCTAGTGAGAGGTGAGTGTTGTTGGTGATTCTACTTGAAAGTTTCTCAACAGACTACCTAGTGAGAGGTGAGTAGTGTTGGTGATTCGGTTCAAACAGGAAATACCTTTAGGAAACTAGAAGAGAGTTTTCTAGTAGGTTAAGACAGCTTGGTGAAGCTGTGTAAGTTAGCACTTGTCTTTTGTGTGTGATCAAAAGTGAGTGGAGGTGAAAAGTCTTTGGCAGTTGAAGCTAAAGCAAGTGTAATATCTATTTGGAGAATAGTGGAAACTCTCACGTGGACGTGGGGAGAGGAGTAGCCACAGTTTGGTGAACCTCTATAACTCTCTTGTGTGTCATTATACGCTTTTCTTATTAATTGCTTTAAAGCGTCTTACGATCACCAAAGTTTTCAACTACTTCAGAAGGTTAAATTCACCAACCTTCTGTAGTCAAGATCAGAATTTTAAAAAAGACTTACTTTGATTATCTTTTGAAAACAACACTCTTTACAAATCAAAGACATCTAAATTCATCAAAGTTAACTATCTTTCACTACTATCATACTTGATTATTGTTTGTGTAACTAACATTCAACCTTCTTATATCCAAGTTATCTTGAGAAACAATACAAAAGGTTGCAGGTATTAAAAATTAAAAAGAGTGCACAATTCAATCCCCCCCTTTCTTGTGCAAATTAATCACTTCAATTGGCATCAGAGCTCACCTCTAGGGGCTGAGCACACTTTGCAGTGTGAGAGGAAACATCCTGGAAGAAGTGATGAGTCATCATTCCAACTCTGTGATGTTCCTTCCTGAAGGAGCTTCAGCAAATAGACCACCAGGATTCACTAGTGAACACTACTATTATTGGAAAGATCAAATGAGATTGTTCCTAGAATCTCAAGACACTGACATTTGGGGAATTGTTGAAGATGGTCCTTTTGAACCTACTACAACTCTTGATGATGGGACTACTATGACTAAACCCAGAAACACCTGGACACCTGAAGATAAACGTATGGTACTTCTAAACTCTAAAGCTAAATTTTATCTAACATGTGCTCTAGGTAGAAGTGAATATGATAAAGTAATTTGGAAAGAAAGCGCCAAAGAAATTTGGGATACATTGAAGACGCCCATGAAGGAGCAGTACCAAGTCAAAGAAGCAAAGATCAACCTTCTTATCCATAAATTTGAAACATTTAAAATGGAGGAGCAAGAAACAATTTCGAAATGTTTAGCGATTCACAACAATAACAAATGATTTGAACTCTCTGGGAAATACCTACTCAAATCAAGCCAAAGTGAGAAAACTCCCTGAGATGCCTTCCAAAGGTATGGAGACCTAAAGTGATCTGCTATAATGAAGCTAAAGATCTCTCTATTCTCAAAATAGAAGATCTACTTGGATCTCTAAAAGTTCATGAACAAGAAATCATGGATGAACTTCAACCCAAGAAGGTTAAAACTATTGCACTCAAAGCTTCTCAAAAACTTCACAACCTTCTAAAGCTATGGCACTTAAAGCTCAAGAGGATACTCAAGAAGAAAGTGAAGATGATGAAAGTGACATTGATGATGAGGATGAAATGGCTCTAATCACCGTAGAAAAGAACTAGCAAAATTGATCCTGTGTGCTATGAATGTAACAAACCCGACACTTCGTAAATGAATGTCCAAATTTGAAAGGAAGCAACAGAAAGTTCACACCTAAGAAAAAGGCTCTACTTGCAACATGGGATGACTCGGAAGAAACCAACTCGGACCATGATGAAGAGATCGCAAATTACGTCTCATGGTGACTCGATGAACCTTCTCAAATATTTCACTCGCATCAAGTATGGAATCAATCAACTCATGCTTCGTAGGAGATATCTTGACCTAGAAGAGGTAAACACTTCTAAATCACAAACTTGTGCTTCATGCAAAGATCTTGAACATGCTTTTGAAAACCTATTATCCGATTCAAACACTTTAGCCCAAAAATGTGTGATGTTCAAAAATCAACTTTTGAATGCAAAAAGAGAGAATGAAGAGCTTCAAAAACAAAATGAATATTTGATAAGAACAGTTCAAACTCTCCAACATTCTCACTTTAAACTTTCTGAACAACACAAACTTTTGAAAGATACGGTCTTAGAGCAACCAAACCTTATACACTCTGATCTTGAAAAACAAAACAACCTTCTCAAAGAAAAAGTCTTTGTTTTAACTAAAGAACTAGCTATGTCTATACAGAATACTTTTGAGCTACCTATAGAAAAACAAACTGAGAAGAACCCTAGGACTAGAAAGTCTAAGACAAAGTGCACATATTGCAAACATTTTGGTCATGATATTTCTGTATGTTATAAAATGAAAAGAAGCTTCTACAGGAAGAAAACTAACCATGAAGGACCCAAAAAATATTGGGTACCTAAATCATTACTAACATCTCTGAAAGCAGAATGCCTCTTAGCATCCAAGAAAAAGTCGTGGTTCTTAGACCGTGGATGTTCGAGGCACATGACAGGGGAAAGAGATAAATTTCTCTCAATGGAGAGAATAGATGGAGGCTATGTCATCTTTTGCAATGATGATAAAGCTTGCATCAAAGGTATAGGTACAATAGGTAATTCTAAATCCCCTAAAATTAAGAATGTTCAATATGTAGAAGGTTTAAAGCATAACTTGTTAAGTATTAGTCAACTATGTGATAGTGGTCATAAAGTTTCTTTTAAATCGATAAATGTTTTATTAAAGAAATCTCCTCCGTAAGGTCTTGTTTATTGCATCTAGAAATAAAAATCTGTATAGCCTATGTCTTGATGAACTATCTCAAGAAACTTGTCTTATGTCTTATGAAAATGACAAATGGATTTGGCATAGAAGAACTGGCCACATAAGCATGCAAACCATTTCAAAACTTTTTAAAAAGAAACTAGTCAGAGGACTACCAAAGATAAATTTTGAAAAAGATAGAGTGTGTGAAGCATGTGTTCATGGTAAACATGTCAAATCAAGTTTCAAACCTAAAAACATGATCACATCCCAAAGGTCATTAGAACTGCTTCACATAGACTTATTTGGTCCTACCAAAAGCGCTAGCCTTAATGGAAAAGATATGGTTTTGTAATTGTAGATGATTTCTCTAGATTCACATGGGTGCTATTCTTGAAAAACAAAGATGAAGCTTTTGAAGCATTCAAAGTGTTTCTAAAGAAAGTTCAAAATGAAAAAGGAACAAATGTTATTTTTGTAAGAAGTGATCATGGGGGAGAATTTGAAAACTTCTCTTTTCAAAACTTTTTTGATGAAAATGGAATTACTAGCAATTTCTCATGTCCTAGAACTCCTCAACAAAATGGAGTTGTAGAAAGGAAAAATAGAACTTCGCAAGAAATGGCAAGAACACTTTTAGAAGATTCAAAAATTGAAAAATATTTTTTGGGCGAAAGTGTGTAAACTCTGACTGCTATATTTTGAATAGAGTTTCCCTTAGAAAAATTGTTGAGAAAACCCCCTATGAAATTTGGAAAAATAGAAAACCAACCATTGCATACTTTCGTGTATTTGGTTGCACTTGTTTCATTTTGAATAACAAAGACAATCTAGGAAAATTTGATTCTAAATCAGACAAAGGAATTTTTCTAGGATATTCAATATCATCAAAGGCTTATAGAGTATATAACCTTAGGACTCAAACTGTAGAAGAAAGCATGCATATTGTCTTTAATGAAACTAACAGTTCAAATGAAGTAATTGATGTTGATGATACCAACCAAAACAAAGAAGAAGGTATAGAACATGAAAACAGGTTGGAGAAGGAAGAAACAGAAGCTTCTGATCAACCTTCTCAACAATCAAATGAAGCCACTCAAGCTTCTGATCAACCTTCTCAATTACCAAGAAGTTGGAGAATGGTGGTACATCATCCACAAGATCAAATTATTGGTAGCACCTCAGATCCTGTTAGAACCATAACTTCATTTAGAGACAATCTGCTTTGGAATGGCCTTCATATCGAAATAGAACCTAAGTCAATCAATGAGGCCATACAAGATCAATCATGGATAGAAGCAATGATCAAGAACTCTCTCAATTTGAAAAGAATGAGGTATGGAACTTAGTGATACCTCCAAAAATCAGTCTATTATAGGAACCAAATGGGTGTTCAGAAACAAGCTAGATGAAAATGGTAAGGTGGTGAGAAACAAGGCAAGACTTGTTGCTCAAGGGTATAACCAACAGGAAGGTATTGACTATGATGAAACTTTTGCTCCTGTAGCAAGGTTAGAAGCTATTAGAATATTACTTGCATTTCTTTGCACACAAAAATTTTAACTTATTTCAAATGGATGTTAAAAGTGCTTTTCTAAATGGTTTTTTAACTGAAGAGGTTTATGTCAATCAACCTCCTGGTTTTGTTGATCAAAAGAAACCAAACCATGTTTTTAAACTTACCAAAGCTCTATATGGGCTTAAGCAAGCTCCTAGAGCTTGGTATGAAAGGTTAAGTAACTTCTTGATCAAAAATAAATTCACAAGAGGAAAAATTGATACTACATTGTTTAAGAAAACTCTTGATAAAGATTTGTTGATTGTTCAAATTTATGTTGATGATATCATTTTTGGATCAACAAATGAAAAGCTGTGCAAAGATTTTGGGAATCTTATGAAAAGTGAATTTGAAATGAGTATGATGGGAGAATTAAGATTCTTTCTAGGACTTCAAATAAAGCAACTTGATGAAGATATCTTTATTAGTCAAGAAAAATACATCAAGGACCTTCTCAAGAAATATAAAATGAATGAAGCAAAAGCCATGGCAACTCCTATGCATCCTTCCATGCAAATTGAGAAGGATGAAGAAGGAAAATCAGTTTCTGAAAAAGAATATAGGGGTATGATAGGTTCACTGTTATATTTAACTGCTAGTAGACCTAACATTGTGTTTTCAGTTGGCTTATATGCAAGATTCCAAGTTTCTCCAAAAGAATCTCATCTCACTGCAGTCAAAAGAATATTCAGATACTTAGTGGGAACAACTAATCTTGGTCTATGGTATAAAATGAATACTCATTTTGACCTAATTAGCTCTTGTGATCTTGACTATCTTTGGTGATAGAATTGACAGAAAAAGTACTAGTGGATCATGTCAAATTTTGGGGGAATCCTTAATCTCTTGGTCTTGTAGAAAACAAAATTCAATTGCATTATCAACTACTGAAGCAGAATATGTATCTGCTGCTGGTTGTTGTTCACAAATTCTATGGATCAAGAATCAATTGGAGGACTACTCTATAAGGTACACATGCACTCCCATTTATTGTGACAATACTAGTGCTATCAATTTATCAAAAAATCCCATCCAACATTCTAGGTCTAAACACATTGACATAAAACATCATTTTATCAGAGATCATGTTCAAAAGAAGGATGTGGAACTTATTTTTATTGACACCAAGCATCAATTAGCTGATATATTTACCAAGCCTTTGGTAGAAGAAAGTTTCAATTTTATTAAAAAGGCTTTGCACATTATGAAATGTCCTTAGGAGAAAACTATGTCAAAAACCCCAACCTTCTAATATCCTTAGAAGGTTCACTTGGAAAGAATCAAATTCAGAAGGTTGAATTTGAGAAGGATAAATTAAAGTCAACATTAGGGTCGGTTACTAAAGTAACCAAAAACTGTCTTCTATGACAGTTATGTCATGTCATAACTGCGCACATCAAATCACAACGGCTAGTATCTCTCTCTCTCTTCCACGCACGCCCAAACTAACTGAACTCATTCTCTCTCAAACCGATTCTCTTCTTCTCTTCCTCCTTTCTTCGCGAAAAACCTTTCTTCTCTCTAAAAATGGTGAGAACAAAAATTCCATGTGTGAAGAAAGCAAGCATTCCTACAACCCATGACCTTCCACCTGCATTATTGAGTGCTTCTAAACCTCCTCCTACTCAGATTGATGCTCCATCAGAACAAAAATCTTCCAAATCATCACCCACTCCCTCTCGAAGATCTACTAGAATCAAAACAAGTTCTCTCAAAGAAATACAGGGTCCTGGCACAAGGAAGAGTCAACCAATCACCCTTGATGATGATGATTCTACTCTGTCTGAAATGATGGCAGAATCAAAACTGGAACTGAAAAGAAAAGCCTCTCTTCAACCACAATCTTCTTCCAAAAGGCCAAAATTTAATATTAAATTTGGAGGAAGTAAAGGAAAGGAAAAGGTTGATGAAGAACAGAAACTTGATTAACCTTCTGAAGTTGAAGAACAAACCTTGCCTGTACAAGTTTTTGACAAAGAACAATGGGGTAAGAGGAATGTTCTTATTGGAAGAATTTATTTGTTGGAGGAACTGAAAGCTTCTGGATGGAATGTTCAAGACCACATTGAGTCTCAAGGGTGGCAAAATATTCTGTCTCAAGGGAAAATTATTTATCCCAATCTGATAAAAGAGTTTTATGGGTATATGAATGTAAATGAAACAAAATCCTCTTTTACTACTCAGGTGAAGGGAACCACCATTGTAGTAACTCCAACCATATTTGCTAATGCCCTGAAAATTCCTGTGAGTGGAGTATGTCTGTATGGGAAAGATTGGTATGACCAAACAGAAATTACACAAGAGGAAGTATTGAAGCTACTGATGAAAAATTCTGGGGAGAAGCTCAAGTCATCAGCATTGAAGGATGAAGCCTGTATCATGCACAACATGGTGGTCCACTCTTTAATTCCTGGAGCAGGAAGTTTTGAAAAGGTAAAACCTGTTGACTTACTCTTTGTTTATCACATGATTACTAGGAATAAGATAAATCTTCCATATATCATTTTTCATTACATGATTGACATGTGCAAAACCATTAGGCAAATTTCATCCTTACCATATGGCATGTTCCTAACCAAGCTATTTAGATTTAAGAAAATCTCTGTATCTAGAGAAGAGTCTATTCAAGAGAAAACAACCTTCTGGTCTAAAAGTGCAAAACAAATGGGACTAAAACCTTTTAGCAAGAAACTAGAAGTATTTCCAGAAACAAAACTTGTTCCTGATGAACCAATCCATGAGCCAAATTTTGTTGAAAATACACCCCTGTCAACTCCTCAGGGGGAGCCACTAGAAACGTAAATGATTATCGATCTCGAGCCCATAAATCTAGCCCCACCAAGTTCCACATTTGAAAATTTAGTTGAAACAGAACCTTTCAAGACTGGAAAGAAATTCTTGAAAATTCTTTAAACTTGAATGATATTCCCACTGAAAGTGACCACCTCCCTGCACAAATGGAAGTAGAAACAACTGATAAGAATCTTAGCACAAACCTAGGAGTATCCATATCTCACAACCATGAAAAACACGAAAATCAAGCTTTCAAACTATTCCTTCATTATGGACTCCCAACCTTCCGATAGAGCTATATACTACCCATTCTCTCAAGGAGTTATTTGTCCATATATCGCTCTCTCATGAGGAACATAGAACTGCAGAAGGTACACCCGAGGGTCTAGCTCAGGGGGAGCTAAATTAAAATCAATTTCAAATAAATGAGGAACATATAAATGAACCAACAAGACCACTATCTCCTATCACTCAAGTTGTTCATGAGATAGTTAGGGACATTGAAAACCAAGCTACACCTGAAAACCCTGAGAATCAAGCTACTAGTCCTGAGATCATGGCTTCTATTGCCCTCACAGAGTTACTTCACACTCCTGACCCCTCCATTGGTCCAAATGCTGAATCAACTCCTGCACCTCTCCATCATGATGCTCAAGGATCAACTGATCAAATTGCAAACTTATTCTCACAGTGGCGTGACAATCCCAAAGTATCACATGAAGATACTTTTGCTTCTGAAAACCTTCAAAGATTCATGTTCTCTCCTATGTATGACTCTTATGCACCAAAGGTACCTGAAGGATCAGGTCCTTCCAAGCTATCTTCTGATTTGCCAAAACAATTTGGATCTCTTGGATCCTTTTGTCAAACTATGAATGCTCCTCTCTCATCATCAGATAAAGCACCCCTTAGCAGCAAACCTTCTGAAAACAAGGATGACTCATTCACATATGCTGATAAGAAGGAAGTGTTGGAGGCAATGAAGAAGATGAGAGCACACCATGAGAAGCAAATGAAGAAGATGAGGTGCATAACAACAAGCTTCGATGAGCATTGGAATACTTTCAAAGAAGAAAATAGGCTTGAAGCACGGAGAAACTATGCCTACCAAAGAATGGGTGATGCGAGAACATAGTGCCTACTATGGTTCCCGGTGTTGCGATGCACTGATTTCCCTCCTCCTCAACCTTTCCGTAACATTCCTCAACCCGCTTCATCCTCAAATTCATCCGATGATTCCTTCCTACAAAGTAGCAACCTAATTTCTCTTTCTTCCTCCTTTTTCTTTGTTGACAAAAAGGGGAGAATGGAGATTATTTAGCTACTTAGTTGATAGTGATATATTTTGGGGTTTTCTGTTGACATTTAATTATCTTTTGGACATGTTTATTTTGTGCTGTGTTATGGTTTGTAATTGATAATTATCAAAACTATGTATGTTTGCTGTTTGCTGCACTTATTACATGATAATTATCCTTTTGCTATGAATGTGTCAAATTCCTTTATTGTGTATTAAAATGTCTATTCCTGAGAAACAGAAAACTTAAAACATACTCTCAAGTTTGTCATCACCAAAAAGGGGGAGATTGTAGAAATGAAAATCTCTTTCCATGTTTTGATGATACAAACTTAAAGGAATGAGTTAAGTTTTCCAAACACTTATTATGCTTTAACAAGTTTCAATCAAGTGTATGAAAGAACAGGAAATAGAATCATAGCAAAGATCTTGGCTCTACAAATAAACCAAGTGTTTTCAAAGTTCAAATGTGCCAAAAGAATGTTACCTTAAAGAAGGTTGAGTTCAGAAGGTTACTTCAATCTAAAGGTTGATTAAAGAAGCTTAAAAGAAAAAGTAACTTTCTACAGAAGGTTGATTAAAAGTCAACACAAGGTTGACCAATAGTCAACAGAAAGTTTGATTGAAGTCAATAGAATGTTGACTAACTGTGAAATATTGTTCAGAAGGTTGGTTGTTCAAGAAGGTTAAAGGAAGATTGAAAACTTCAAGCTTCTGTTTCTGGGAAACATGTTCATATCCAAAATCTTAATCTAAAATGCATCAAATGAGTATTCAAGGAATTAAAGTTTCAGAAATATTATCTTATGTAAAGAAGAACTCCTTGATTTTTGTTTGTATTTTAAAAGCATGTTTGTTCATGTTGAAGGAGCTTCAGAAGCTTCAAAATAAAGCATGTAAAATATTGTGTAGTACATGAATAGGAACCGAATTGTGGGAATGATGAAAAATGCTGACATGAAGAGATGTCTAGACAAGATAAAGCACAAAGGTTGCTTCATAAGGTTGAAAGGCTACTACCTAAAGCTCAAAAATCATCATTACCTACCTACAAAGCTACAACAACTTCCAACGGCTCTTTCCTTCTTTCCAACGGCCATATTTCAGATTGATAGTCTATATAGAGTGCTGCTCTACTC
This sequence comes from Oxytropis ochrocephala, assembly GCA_020916435.1. Taxonomy (NCBI): domain Eukaryota; kingdom Viridiplantae; phylum Streptophyta; class Magnoliopsida; order Fabales; family Fabaceae; genus Oxytropis; species Oxytropis ochrocephala. Next base: position 52,598,997 of record CM037088.1, read on the forward strand.
AACTACAAACTATGAGAGTGAATTGGAACTTTTACAAGTCAAGCTTCTCTAAAGAAATCCAACCTTCTCTTCCACACTCAAAGCTACTACAAGTTCAGAATTGGGAAATACTATCTTGAGTGTGTGTTTGCTTGTTATGCTCTTAGAAATACTTTGTATTTATCTATCAACAAGCTTCTAAATCATCCCAAAACCCAAACCCCTTATTGTAAAGAAATATTGTGTAAGTTTCTCAACAAGCTACCTAGTGAGAGGTGAGTGTTGTTGGTGATTCTACTTGGAAGTTTCTCAACAGACTACCTAGTGAGAGGTGAGTAGTGTTGGTGATTCGGTTCAAACAGGAAATACCTTTAGGAAACTAGAAGAGAGTTTTCTAGTAGGTTAAGACATCTTGGTGAAGCTGTGTAAGTTAGCACTTGTCTTTTGTGTGTGATCTAAAGTGAGTGGAGGTGAAAAGTCTTTGGCAGTTGAAGCTAAAGCAAGTGTAATATCTATTTGGAGAATAGTGGAAACTCTCACGTGGACGTGGGGAGAGGAGTAGCCACAGTTTGGTGAACCTCTATAACTCTACTGTGTCATTATCTGCTTTTCTTATTAATTGCTTTAAACTGTCTTACGATCACCAAAGTTTTCAACTACTTCAGAAGGTTAAATTCACCAACCTTCTATAGTCAAGATCAGAATTTTAAAAAAGACTTACTTTGATTATCTTTTGAAAACAACACTCTTTACAAAATCAAAGACATCTAAATTCATCAAAGTTAACTATCTTTCACTACTGTCATACTTGATTATTGTTTGTGTAACTAACATTCAACCTTCTTATATCCAAGTTATCTTGAGAAACAATACAGAAGGTTGCAGGTATTAAAAATTAAAAAGAGTGCACAATTCAATCCCCCCTTTCTTGTGCAAATTAATCACTTCAACTACCACTCGACCACCGCCAACCAACGCCAACCACCACTCCGACCACCGCCAACCAACACTCCGACCACCGCCAACCACCACTTTGACCACCATCAACCACCCCTCTGACCACTGTCAACCACCACTTTAACCACCACCAACAGTACTCCGACTACTACCAACCATCACCACCCACCCTCACCGATCACCACTCTGGCCACCGTCAACCACCTCTCTGAGCACCACCAACAACCACTCTCACCACCGCCAACCATCACTCTGACCACCGCCAACCACCACTCCGACCACCGCCAACCACCACTTTGACCACCATCAACCACCACTCTGACCACTGTCAACCACCAATCCGACCACCGCCAACAACCACCGCCACCCACCACCCACAACCACCCCAACCCACAACCACCCACCACCACTCTAGCCACGGTCAATCACCACTTTTACCACCATCAACCACCACTTTGACTGTCGTCAAACACCACCACTTTGGCCACCGCCGACCACGACTCTAGCCACTGGTAACCACCACCAACTACTTCTCTGACGACCGTCGACCACTGCCAACCACCACTCTGACCACTGTCAAACACCACTTTTACGATCACTATGACCATCACCACCAATCTGACCACCACCGATTACCACTCTAACCTGCGTATGTCGATAATTAGTACTTTCAACCTTTGTTATTAGTATTATTAAATAATAAATAGATTATATAGTTGTAATATTTTAATTTTTTCAAACTTAATGTTATATATTGTCTTGATTAAAATAAGTTTATGATGAATTTTTATTTTTATGTTCATGTTTAAAAGTGATTTTGATTTTTGAAAATTTCTTAATTGAAAACTGGTTTTAGTTTTGGTTTTTGAAATTTTTAAAACTCAAATAGAAACTGGTTTTGGTTTTTGAAAATTTCAAAACAGAAAACAGAAAACCACCCCGAACGGGGCCTAAACTTTTTAAATCTATTGTTTTAATGCTTTAATTTTGCTTTTTGTGAAGATGTTGGGGTACGAAAGAATATTCAAAAGCTAATTGACCCGCACAAGAAATTGGTGTTTTCGAATTTAGGATGATCTCTCTTTTGAGAATGTTTTAGTGGATACCAGCCAATTACTTGTTGCTTCTTAACATAAAACTACGAAAATACGTAGACAAACAGAATACACGTATTTTATGAATTAAGTTTCGTATGAATAATATTTTTGACTTGGTTTGATAAGCAAGAATTGAGCGAAGAAGGTTGCACATTTAAGTAAACTCGACCATTGTCGGCATTTTTTCCAAGTTATTTAGTCATACTATTTTGCGAAAACAAATCTAATTAAGCAAACACAAAAAACAAAACAAAAATAATAAAAATAATTATTATTATTATTATTATTATTATTATTATTATTATTATTTTCTCCAAAAAATAATAATGTTGCAAAAAATAGCAAGAGACACCAAATATCTCACTTTTGTAACATGTTATCTTTAAGAGAGCTCCATGTGTTGAAGAAGTTGATTAGAATTGAGCGCCTTGAAGAAGTTATGTCGATGGCTTTCGGCATGGGTAAAATTGTTGGAATAGTTAAAATTTACCTCAATTGTGTGAATCAAAGTTCAACCCGTTACCAACACGGGTTGATCCGAGTAGCAATTAGACCTGAATCCCACCCAAAGGGTTTAAATCTTGGATTTGACAAACATCTTGTTAGAAGAGGAGAACAACACAGCGTAACCAGCAAAATTCTGCGGCGTAGATTAATCAGTACCAAAATCGATAAATACTACACACCAATAACACGGTAAAAAAAGTACAACCCGCTATGTTTTTTTCTAGTTACATTCACAATCTGGTTGCTAAATTTCAATCAAATCAAATTTGTCAAATACTAAAGGGTAAAATGAGAAGAAATAAAACAAAAAAGGTAGTTGTAAAGAAAATTGTCTTTATATACAAGTATACCTTTTTTTTTTTGAAATAATATATAAGTATACATATATTCTCCTTTATATAATTATTATATAATATTATATAACTACATGTTTGCATTTATTCGTTAATAAGCACAATTGTATCATGCAGGACAAATCGTTGGGAATTCAATTACAATTTCCAAATAATATTAATATTAGTAGTGGTGGCAAATTGAAAGACACCTTTGAAGAGATTGAAAGGTGTTTCTAGAATGTTGAAGAAAAGTCAAGAAATGGAGTTCCTTGAAAAGGCGAGACAATAAATGTCCACTATGTCTTATGCATGCATGAAAGTCATGTTCTCTCCTAAAAATAGAGAGACTTGTGAAGAGCGAAGACATCCCCATTGGAGACGTGAGACATACCCTTTGGGTGATCATATGGAGAGGTGAAGAATTCCTCCTGGTGATCATGTAGAGTTGAAGGGTCTCCAACTATGTCTTGGGCAGAGGAGAGTGTTGGTGATCATTAGTTGTGAGATGTGAGTGTTATTATTCCTTGTAACTATTAGAGTGATAAGACAATTGTAAGGTGATACACAACTTGGATTGAGTAGTACTAATATTGTAATCATGTTTGAGAAGATGAATGAATTATGTTGAGATGTTCATGTGGACGAAGGCAAGAGGTGTCGAACCACGTAAATGATTTGTGTTCTTCTTTCCTTTATTCTTCTTGGCGTGTTTATCAATATTTCCTCAAAGATCCTTGAGTGTGTAGGTTAATTCGTTGGCGTGTGCGGTTTTCCCCAATGAAGAGTATCAAAGTTAATTGTTTGAGGTGGTCATGGCGCAAAGTCGTTGGTGCGACCAAGTGATCGGTTCAGATAAGTATTGAAGCTCAATGACTTTGGTGGTGGATCCATGTGGGATCACTGTATCGAAAGTCTTCTTGACAATATGGCGAGGAACACACTCAAGTTTATTGGTTTGAAGTGAGTATGCAAGATTCACATGTGGAGGAGCTTAGTCTTTAAAAAAAGAAAGAAAAAAAAAGAGATGTTAAAGAAGTTTGGAAATTCTAATTGAGGAGGATTTTTGGGAATTCAATTACAATTTCCAAATATTTACATACATACATGCATATATATATATATATATATATATATATATATATATATATATATATATATATATATATATATCTATTATGATCTTCCATGTCACCATCCACATAGTATGACACGTCACTAATTACATCATCAACGATTTTATTCCACATCATCAAGTTCATTCGCTGAAATATATACCAAAAATGTCAAAGCAGGGAATTGACCCCATCCCCTCTTGAATTCAGTGCAATTCTTAACCAAGTCGGCTATCTAACTCTGTTGTTTCATAAGGGTAACACATTAGTTAAACCATTTTTCATTGTTATTTTAAATAAAAATAAAAATCTTGGTACATTATTTTATATCTCTATGATATATAACCATGGATATTTCATGCCACCATCCACATAGTATGACACGTCACTAATTACATCATCAACGATTTTATTCCTCATCATCAAGTTAATTCGCTGAAATATATATCAAAAATGTGAAAATTATCATCAATAGACAGATTATGTATTACTATTTAGGGTTTTAGATATTAACATTTATATAATCTTAAAGATTTTTATATAAACATTGTATCTACGAATAAGATTAGATTTTTCATATTCTAATAATCTCCTGAAGTGTTAGTTTGATATTTTCCGTTTATAGTTTCTTTATAGGAATATACAAAATTCCATAAGGGTTCTTTCGCAATATGGAATGTACATATATTATATCAAAATTGACATTTAAATAGTCAAATAATATATAAAATATTCACTATATATATATATATATATATATATATATATATAAAAATAAATAAATGTTTAAACATATATATTATATATCATAATGAATGGATAAAAGACGGTGTACAAAGAAACGACGTGTCATATAACACACGAAAACATACAACTGCATTTTTAAAGGTGCCAAAAAATAATTTAAAATTTTATGACAAAATGAGATGTATACCCGTGTTGCTTATAACAATAAAATAGAATTCTCACAGGTTCACACACTTAGCGAAAACAAATTATGAAGGATATATTACAAAATAGATGAGACATTCTATTATAGTATATCCTTTTTCCTTTCGGCATTAGTAATAGTAATGTGTTTTTCTATATACACATTCAGAATACATTCGATGATAATCATATTTTCACTGGTTTCAATTTTCGTTTTAGTACTTTGTTTGAATACTTTTATATTAATTTCCTTCATTTAATTATTACAAAACATTATAAGACAGGAGACAAAATCTTTTCCAGACAAAACCCCACATCCCATTTGAAATTATAATATATAATTTTATATATATATATATATATATATATATCTAAATTTAATTTCCTGCTATTATATAAATATTTAAAATAGTTGAAGTAACTACCTTACGATTGTCTAAACAAATGAATTTTAGACCAGTCTTTGCACTGTAAATTATACTAGTATATATATATATATATATATATATATATATATATATATATATATATATATATATAGGTGATAACTCTATTTTATATAGAGTTATTCATCTATTTTTACTTAGGTTATTGTTTATTTTCAGGTACATTAATATATAAATATAGCTTATTTATTAAGAAACAACATTTTAGAGATCCAAATGATTAGGACAAGTAACTAGACATAAATACACATATCTTGTTAGGTTTGATGTTTTTTGTTCAAGGCAAAGAACACCGTGAGTGGAAACACCGCCAAAGACCAGGAGTGGAAACACTGCCAACACCAGGAGTGGAAACACTGCCTACACCTGCAAAATCTAGCAGTTTGCACCAAAACATCCAAAGACCATTTTGATGCTTCCACACTTGAATTGTGACGTCATGCCTAGTCACCTGGAGCAAAGCCACTTGCAGAAGTCGGCGATAAACATAAAAACAAGTTGCAAGGCTCACTTATCTAAAGAAACATGTGGCACTTCTCCAATGGACCTCACATTATGTTATACATGCAAGCGACCACAACTGAGCTATTTGCTTCATTGGTTGTCTGATTTTATCCAAGGGTTGGTCCCCTCAGTTGATCTTACACACCTAAGGAAAACCCTCAAGGGAGGAAAGCTTCCAAGCCTATAAATAGAAGCCATATCTTCAACTATAAACAATCTTTCATCCTTTATTTGTATTTCTTCATTTGTTTCTGAAAGGATCACTTAGTTTTAGTTTAGTTTTAGTTTTTATTTACGTTTCTGAAGAGAAGGAAGGTAAGGAGGTGCTTGACAACCACTCCCTTCACTTCTACTTGAAGGAAACTTGTGTAAGGAACTCATATTGTACTTCAACTTGGGAAACTCATGCAAAAGATTTTCTATTCGAGTAATCTCTCTCATTTTAAGTTCTTTTGCTATATTACTCATTTGATTATGCTCTTTGCAAATTTTCTCTATTATATAATGAGTAACATGAGCTAAATTCCCTTAAGTTGAGATGTTATAACCTTGTAATGAACTTCTAAGTATGTTATTATGGTTTGTATAGTGTATGCATTTTAATTCTTGTGTAATACTTCTTTCAAAGCTTATTCTGGAATTGATCACTTTAGAATAGGTAAACTTGTGGCAGTAGACATGGGTCACATTTATGAACTCAAGAATTAATAGGAATGAGATTTTATAACAACTTCTTTGTTGAACTAGTTTTAATAAAGATTTGATTGTTAAAACCATGTTAAGTCCTAGACATAGGATAACATAGTTCCTAGGGTGATACAGTGGGAGGTTAAAAAGACAAGAGTGAACCTATTTAGCATGCCTAGACATAGGAAGCTTGTGATGAAACTCTGAAGAAAGTGCTGACAGGCACATACTCATGCAGCTGCATCCAGTGTGGAAACACTACATACTCCACTATAACACTTAGAAGTAAATTACTTGGTGAAAACATCTCAACTACTTTATTTAATTGATTCCTTACACTCTTTACTGTTTATATTGTTTTTACTTACCTTGAAAAATCCAAACCGAAAATTAGTGCATAGTGTAGACACACTAAGTGTACACTCTGAATATACAAAGCTTTACAATACATAATCCTTGTGGGTTCGACCTTTCTTATCACTTTATTACTTGTGTGACTATGTATACTTGCATATATTTTACCACACCAATAGGCATCGACATTTTCCAAATATATTTAATATTCGTACTGGTGGAAAATTGAAGAGACACCTTTGAGAAGATTGAAAGGTGTTTCTAGAATGTTGAAGAAAAGTAAAGAAGTGGAGCTCCTTGGAAAGGTGACACAATAAATGTCCATTAAGTATTATGCATGCATGAAAGTCATGTTCTCTCCTACAAATAGAGAGACTTGTGAAGAGTGAAGACATTACTATTGGTAAGGTGAGGCATACCGTTTGGGTGATCATATGGAGAGGTGAAAGATCCCCATTTGGAGAGGTGGAGAATTCCTCCTTGGATGATCATGTAGAATTGAAGGGTCTCCAACCATGTCCTAGGTTGAGGAGAGTTTTAGTGTGAGAAGAGTATTATCATTCCTTGTAATTCTTAGTGTGAGAAGAGTATTGTAGGGTGATACGCAACTTGGATTGGGTTACTAATATTGTAATCATGTTTGGGAACATGGATGAATTATGTTGAGATGTTCCCGTGGACGTAGGCAAGAGGTGCCGAACCACGTAAATGATTTGTGTTCTTCTTTCCTTTATTCTTGTGGCGTGTTTATCTATATTTCCTTAAAGATCCTTGGGCGTGTGGGTTAATTCGTTGACGTGTGTAGTTTTCCCAACACAAATAACTGAGGATATGTGTTACATTTTATCAGATTTGACTAACATATGAGAAATAAAGTGTTTGCCAAGTCTCATCCGCTACAGAATATTGGATTTGACTAGTATTTGAGAAATAAAGTGTTTAGTAAGTACTAGTATTTAGCATTTTTTCGTAGCGCCTAACATTTTTCAAATGCTACTTCAAATAGCATTTTTTCAAACACTACATAATTATAGCCGATAGCGTCTCACTTTTTTTTTTCCATTTTTACTCTTATTATTTTTTTAAAATTCTTTCTCTATCCTTATTAAAATAAATCAAACAATTTTAAACCCCTAACTTTTATGCCATTTTACATTTATTAGTTAGTTTAACCGCTAGTTTTACTAAATATCATTTTCCATTAGCTAATTTTATACATTTTCAGTTAGCTCGCCCACTATCTCTGTTATCCGCTCATCCACTATCCACTATTCGCTAACTTTTACCAAACAAAGTCCTAATCTACGTACCTTCCCATAAGAAAATAGTTAATTACATTGATATAATTGACGCAGGGGAAGCTAAGGATGAAAACGACTAAGGAACAAAGGGAGAATGAAAAGGGTGCTTCATGAATATTGTATCATTAAATGTCAAAGTGATGGGTGATAGCACCATGTAGAGACAGATGGTCGCTCTCTCATCGAGAAGAGGTAATTTTGATATTTTGTTTTCTTGAAACTAAGAGAGAGTCGCTAGATGATGTTATGATTCGTAGATTATGGGGTCATCAAAGTTTTGAGTGGATTGAGAAGCCTTGGTTCGTCTCTCTGGGGTATATTCTTGTCGTGGAAAACCCGGTTTGTTCGAGGTTAAAAGTTTCTTTGGTGGTTCTAGTTTTGTGGATTTGTGTTGCATGTGGCGTAACTCGTTATTATATGTGGTGAATGTGTACGCTCTACGATCGATGTGAGAGGAAAAAGAGAGGTGTGGGATGCCATTTTGGCTTTGAAACATCAGGGTGGTCAAGGTGATTGATGCGTAGTGGGAGACTTTAACGCAGTATTTTATATGGATGAAAGTTAAGGTAATAGTGCGCATCTGCATATGGAGGACATGACAAAGTTTAATTCTTTTATTTCTAATATGGATCTTGTGGATGTCCCTTTATATGGGAAGTAGTTTACTTAGTTTTGTTCTTATGGCTTGTCTAGAAGAAGGTTGGACCGGTTTTTAATCTCAGATGGTTTGATTTCTTCTTGGAAGATTAATGGTCAATGGGTGGACGATAGAGATATCTCAGATCATTTTCCTAATTGGTTATTGAGTTCAGTAAGATCGGTGAGGAAGCTTATTGTCACCTCATTGATCCTTTTACGGAGGAGGAGGTGAAAGAGAAAGTGTGGGGTTGTGATAGGAATAAAAGCCCAGGGCCTATTGGCTTCAGCCTTAATTTCATTAAAAACTGTTAGGAGGTAGTGAAGGAGGACATCTTGGGTTTCTTAGGTGAGTTTCACGCTAATGTTGTGCCCAAAGCCATACCAGCTTCTATCCTTGCTCTCATTCTCTAAAAGGAGAATCCTCACATCTTAAGGAGTATCATCTGATTTGTCTCAGTGGATCCATCTACAAAATTTTGGCTAAAGTGTTAGCCAGCAGATTGAAAAAGGTTTTGCCTGAGGTTATTTCTCTTTGTCAATCAGTGTTTATTTCGGGCCGACAGATTTTGGATGGGGTGTCGGTTGTCAATGAACTTGTTGATATGGCGAAGCAAAGAAAAGATGATTGTAAGTTGTATAAAGTCGATTTTGAAAAAGCTTATGTTTCTATTTCATGGGGCTTTCTTGAGTAGATGATGGGCCGGATGGGTTTTGGTTCAACATGGATTAATTGGATTAAATCTTGTTTACACAAGTCTTCAATATTTGTTCATGTCAACGGGAGTCCAACTGGGGATTTTAAGATGCATAGGGGTCTTAAGCAAGTGGGTCCCTTATCTTCTCTCCTCTTCCTCATCGTTGTTGAGGGTTTAACCGGAATGGTTCAAAAATCTGTGCGTAAAGGGTGTTTTTCTTAAGACTCTCCTCTTCCTCATCGTTGTTGAGGGTTTCAGGCCCATTACAGCCACAGCTTCTCAACGCTTCAGTTTGCGGATGACACTATTTTGGTTGGGAAGAGAACTCGGGATAATTTATGGTGTATAAAGTCTATCTTCAAATTTTTTTAATTGGTCTCGGGGCTGATGGTGAACTTTCATAAGAGTTGTCTTTATGGCAATAATTTGAAGGATGACTTTGTAGAGGCGGCTGCAACTTTCTTGTCTTGCAGCATCGCTACTCTTCCGTTTAAGTTTTTAGGTATTCCGGTAGGAGCCAATCCAAGAAGAAGATATACTTGGGTTTTGATTATTGATAAGGTAAGAAAGAGGCTTCCATTGTGGAGTGGGTGTTTCTTGTCTATCAGGGATAAAGTGACTCTCGTTAGCTCGTCCTCATTAGTATTTTGCTTTATATGTTTTATTATTTCAAGGACCCCTAGATTGTATCCAAGAGCTAGCCAAGATTCAGTGGGACTTCATCTTGAGGGGTAATTGAGAGGGTCACCCTGTTTATTGGGTTACTTGGGACAAGGTTTGCATACCCAAGAGGGATGGTGGTTTGGGGGTGAAGAATCTGAAAGCCTTCAATTGGGCTCTTTTGAGAAAGTGTAAGTGGAGATGCATCAATGACAATGATCCTAGTTAGTGACAACTTCTTTCACACCGGTATGGAGACTTGAGACATTTCTTCACAGCGGGCGGCGAAGACAATGCTTTATTTAAATTTATTGGAGAAATTATGGAGATGGGTCACTCCCTCGAAAGTTATTGTTTTCAGATGGCGCTTACTTAGGGACTCTTTGCAAACTCATGCAGAACTGTGCCATCAGCTTGTTATCGCATCATATAATGATTTTTTATGTCCTCTATGCTAGGCATTGTGTTTTGGGGTATTTTAGAATCCAGAAAATACTTTACATGTCCAAGTTGGTGTTTTCTTCTCTATTTTGATTATTTCTCACAAACGAGTATTAGAAGCATACTTAAATTGGTGTTTAACTTTAAATCAAACTCCGCATGATATCTACGTACATGTTTCACTTTCTAATTGTGTTGTCTTCTTTTCTCTTTAATTATGAGTTAAGTTTTTATATTTCTGATGAATATAGATAACGTTATTAAAATGTTTCAGACTTTTTCTTCTTATTATCTGTGGATGTTTAATTCCAATGTCTGTGTTAAAGTTTATTTTTAATTTTATAATATTGTTATTTAATTTATATTTATATTTTAACTTTTTGAGTGGGGAACTTAAGCCTTATTTACAATAGAACTCCCCATTATTTTCTTTCAACTTTGTATATTTGCTTTTATTTTAATGGTGGTTTTTATTCAACCCTGCATGATATATTGATGTACTCTCTCCAGACTTAATTATAAGCAAAAATAACTATCTTTACACACATTAACAATTAATAATAGTTTCGTCAAAAAAAAATAGTTTTATGCATTTAATTTTCTTGGATTCATGGAAAAATAAATAGAATTACTAAGCTATCCCTAATTAATAGTCACCTTCTCACAACATTAGTGAGTTGATTTGTTGTATTTACATCCATAAGGAACTTTGGATTTTACATGGATACTAGCCGTTTGTGTTTAGCGTTTACGGATTTGATGAATAGTGAAGGAACTAGTGAGGTGAGTATATCCTAATGCACATTTCCATGTCCTTAGTGGGAAAGATTCTTACTTCTCTATATATTTCCCCTCGATTGAATTTTCTCTTTTCAACCTTACGTATAAGTCACTAAATTTAACACTTGGTTCTCTCTCTCTCTCTCTCTAAAACCTATAGTTAGATAAACTTAAGTTATTCCTGAAAAAGTCATCAGCCTTGAAACTAAGAATAAGATCCCACAAAAGAAAACCATTTAAGTTAGTTCCAAACGAAGTTCTTTTGTCTAGTCAAGTGTAATCAATTATTCCTCTATTTCGAAACTTTCAAGGAACTACATTGCAGTTCTTAGAAGCAGAAACCACTACACCATGCGATCATTTTATACGAAGGTATTGATTGACGTGTAAGTCATTAAGTTTGACACTCAGGTGTGTGTGTATATATATATATATATATATATATATATATATATATACTATTATAAGAAAATAAAGTGCTAGGAAAATAAAGTGCTAAAAATTTGTCATTTGTCAACAAATGGCGGTAAAATCATAAAAACACCACAAAAGGAAAAATGTTGCAGCTTTTTTTATAGTTTAAAAAAAAGTGGTGTCAGCGACTAACACATACCGACGCACGCTGACGCGCGCAGTATGCATTTATATTTTTAAAATTTACAAAAATCAGTTTTTATATTAAAAAACTGTTTTAGATAAGTTTTTTGACAACATTTTAGATAATATTTTTAAAAAATAGATTAAAACTGTTTTACTATGAAAAAATTAAAATCAGTTTTTTTTTAAAAAAATCACTAATTAAATTAAAATTATTAAATTAATATTAAAGTTTTTAATATTTACTATTTAGTATTATCTACTTAAACTATTAAATCAATTGTCAAAAAATTCAATACGGCTAACAAATATTCCAAAGTCATTTTTTTAATTAAATCAATAATTAAATTTAACTCATTAAATTAATATTAAAGTTTCTAGAATTTACTATTTACTATAATCTACTTAAACTACTTTTTTTTTACGGATCTACTTAAACTACTAAAACCAATAAATTTCACCACTACCAATTGTCAAAAAAGTCATACTGCTAGCAAAAATGCTAAAATTATTTTTCCTAAAAAAATCAATAATTAAATATTTTTCCTATAAAAATCAATAATTAAATCTCATTTTTATTAGTGAGCCGCACTGGAGCGGCAACGAGAGCGATAACAGGAGTGACAATGACAGAGGCAACAGGAGCGCCAACAGGAGTAGTGGCAATGAGAGAGGCAACGAAAGAAGCAACAGCAGCGCGAACGCCAATGGGATCACCAACGGGAGTGCATATTTTATATTGAATCTCATCTTTCTTTTTTCTTCATTTTTACTCCATCATTAATATTATAACAACCTACCGACTTTTATTAACTTTTTGTAACACATGTTGTTCCTAACTATTTCCTTGAGTAGGATTTAGCTAGAACACATGAATAATAGGGATGAATAAGAGTATAAAGAATAGAGAGTCAAATTGTGGATCCTCTATTAGCCTCAAGGGCGAGATATATATAGTGCAGGAGTAATTGTGAGTAATAAATGCTCATTATGGCTATTACATATCTCGGGCGTGATTATAGGACATTCCATATATATATATATATATATATATATATATATATATATATATATATATATATATATATATATATATATATATATATATATATATATATATATATATATATATATATATATATATATATATATATATTCTACTTATGATTACTCTATAGCCGAAAGCGAGGAGAAGAGACCAGAGCCACGAGACGGAGGGGGAGTCCTCACTCTTCATGGCCGATGAGTCCTCGGCTCTTGACGTGGCCAAGCCTCAAACCTGTCTTGCCTTGCCTTCGGGAGTCGGGCCGTGTCATCGGTCGAAGCGGCGTGTGGCCGAGCCTTCCGGGCGGTCGGTGGAAACACGATCCCTCGGCGGTAAGTGCATTTGCACGGCGCTCTAAGATAGCTTCGGCTTGTCGCGACGTTCCTATTTCCTCGATTGAGGGTCCTTGGTGTTTCCAGTTGTCCTGTCTTTAATGCTTTGGAACTTTGACTTCTTGGGAGTTTCATGCTTGAATGGTCAGCTAACCGCTTTGGCTGACGTTTGTTTTTGTGTCATCATAAATGTCTATTGTGAAAGTTTGGTCTTCCCTTGCTATATAAGAAGGGTCTTAGGTCTTCACTTTTACTATCCATGGCTTTTCCTATTGTTGCAATTCCTCATGGTGCTGAGTTCGCTTCTATACTCAATCAGTTGCATACTCGATCGGTCGTGTATAATTTTTGTTTATGTTTAGCTCCACTTCTTTGTTGTGCTCTTCGGAATTCTTCGTTTGGGTCTATTAATTGCGCTTTTCTTTGAAAGCGTCATATGTTTCGCCGGCTTGTTTCACCGGTTGTGCGAATGGCCTTGTTGGTGCCCGAGGTTGTATGTCGGCTTTTCGGCGATCACACACTGTCGGGACTTGGGTTTCATGGGCTTTCCTAAGTGCCGAGCTCGTTGGCTCCGGCGTGGCGCGCTAGCTTAGCCTACACATTGGAAAGCTCTTTACATCGCACCGAAGCGTGTTAAGCGTCGGCAGCGATTACGCTTTAGCCTATGCGATGCAAGCCCCCTTTCGGTTTTCGGTGAAGCATGGGTTCACGCCGAACCGAACTGGTGTGTGAGGGTGGTGCGTGGCTCGTCAGCCCCGCTCTAACCTGTCAGGACTTTAGTCTTCATTTCCCAAGGGCAACATCGAGACGTTGCTCGGTCCTTGCCTATCGGGACTTCGTTATTATGGCACATTCTTTTGTTTTTGTCATTTATTGATCGGTCTTCTTTGTTTTTGCTCGACCAATCTGGTCGGCTTCTTCATTTTTCCTCGACCTAGGTGGTCGGTTTCTTCATTTTTCCTCGACCTATGTGGTCGGTTTCTTCATTTTTCCTCGACCTATGTGGTCGGTTTCTTCATTTTTCCTCGACCTATGTGGTCAGTTTCTTTATTTTTCCTCGACCTCTGTGGTCGGTTTCTTCATTTTTCCTTGACCTATGTGGGTGGTTACTTCATTTTCCTAGACCAATGTGGTCGGTTTCTTTATTTTTCCTCGACCTATGTGGTCGGTTTCTTCATTTTTCCTCGACCTATGTGGTCGGTTACTTCATTTTTCCTCGACCTATGTGGTCGGTTTCTTCATTTTTGCTCGACCTATGTGATCGATTACGCCGTTTTTGTTTAGTCATTATGACCAGCTTCTTCATTTTTTACTCCCAACCTATGTATTCATAGTCTTCATTTTTGCTTTGCCGATTGTTAACTTTATTTTTCTTCAGCTGGTATGGTTGATTCCTTTGTTTGTGTTCGGCTTTCTTTTCTTTGGCAACGTTCGGCTCCCCGAAGGAACCAGACGTTAACTCTATTTTTGTTCGATCGAGTTATCTTCTTTGAGCGGTATCTGAGACATTCTCAAAATAGATCATTAGTAACTTCAATATGATTATATTTCGCTCAGAAGTTCGGATTGCTGAATTAGCTTGTCAGAGTATTAAATGCAATGAGTAAAATCTAAAGCAAGCACAACTTTATATATGCACATTCTCACAAGTTACTTAACACTGATTTTTATTTCCTTCAGACGTTGCAGAAGGAAGGATGTATGGGCAACTTTTAATTAAATAAATCCTGATCACAAACTTAAACATTTTTGAAAGTGGTAATCTGTAACTCATGATATGTCATGTTAATTTACGCAATGTCTGTTAAGGAATTTATTCACATAAAAAATGTTGATCAAAATAAATCATTGTCATCAAAACAAATAATGCTTTTTATAGTCAGTGTTTAGTCACAAATGTTTGTATTAAGTGACATGCTTATAGCACACTTATAATTTAAGAAATGTAACACCAGATTATCTCATCAATTAACTACTATGTTGAAAAAATGATAGAAAGATATAACCTGGGCTCCTTGATGCTAATGTCACTTTAAATCCTTGCCTATGGATGTTTCTTCTTTAATCGAACAGTCATATTTGGACTAGTCACGAGATTATGGTGTTCTGCTCCCCTTTTTTCTTCTTTCAATTTGAAGTACTAATATGTTTGAAGGAGCGCTTCCTTCAACGGTTCTTCGACTTCTCCCTTGTACCAATTTTGGGTTTGTTTTACTTTCACCGTAGCTTTCTATTTGGTTGGGCCATCACTTATCTGAGGCAGAAATTTTCCTTTGAGCTTGCTTATTTTAGGTTTTCTTTGAGTTTGTGTTTCGTCCTATTTATCATGCTCTGCAGATTGCATGTCTCTTGCAAGCAATTGATTAGTTGTGCCTAGTTTTGGGTATTTAAGTAGGCTCAAAGTAATAGCCAAGTTAAAGGAAATAATTAAAATATAAATGTCATTTATTGACTAACATACACAAAAAGAAGAGAGATACGACCTGGATTGAGATAGTTGAATAGGATCCGTAATGAGACTTCCTATGGATGGTTCCTCTTCAACCGAACAACTACATTTTCACTTCTCCTGGTATTATTGCGCTCTGCTAATTTGGGCGGAATTTTCCTCTATATGTTTCTTGATCAATAATATGGCAATCACATTTGTTGTGCGTATGATATGCATAATGCTATCTCTGCTTTGAGGATGACCACGGCTTTTGGTCAAGACACGCTATTTAAGCTGCACTTTAGAACCCGCAAAGTCCTTCTGAATAAGCTGAGGCTTGGCATATGATATTACTTCATTTCACAATTTTCTTGCATTTGTTGAATATTATACGGGCTGCATAATTGAAACTCGTAAAGGCTCCTTTAAAGGTCGGTCTTCACTTTAGTAGCTCTATTTGCCTTTTCGGTTGGTTTTTAACGGGCTCCCTGTACAAGCAGTTGGCTTCTCATTTTGGGTTCGGCCGAGTGGCTTCTTTGTCTTCAGTCGGCCGATGGTTTTCCTTTGAGTGGTATCTGAAACTTTAGCAGTGCTCACAAGATTCCAAAGTAAAAATTTGTTTGAAAACGATGGATCCAATTGGTAAAGTTATGTGCCACTACTAGATCCAAATTCACAGCAAGTTTTCATTCAACCATTGAATATAAGAGCATTCACATATACCACATAGACTGTAATTCTCGTCCAATAGAAAAGGAATGCGCAGAAAAGGAAAATAACACTTTTAAACCTTCATGATAAGGTGTCTCGCTCCTAGGAAGTTGGTTTGTTGCAGAAGTGGTGATGAGGCATTGAGCATAGCAGTTGCGTGCGCCATCCTCTTCCATAAAAACCATCAGTTCGGAAACGATTTGCTCTTCTGCAGCGTCGTCATCCTCAGCAACGTTATTTACTTCGGCAGGTGTGTTCAGGTTCGTCAATGATATCCTCTTCGGCGATGTTGTCGTGTTAGGCAATCGTCTTCAATAAGCATTACAATTGAGAAATATCCCTTCTCGGACCGAAAATATTGCTTCTGCATTCACGTTATGTTGATTTCAAAGCAATTCAAACTTAAAAGTGATCCAAGACCCTGAAATTATCCATGAACGCACCATGTTCCAATTCAAGCTATCACATTTAAATCTTTTATCTCAGGATTGCTTAAGGTAAAAATTCATTTCATTTTATTGCTTGGCTTCATTTCATACGATACCACTGATTTGTAAATTTGAGGAACTAAAATTGGGATTAAGGCAACTTATCTGGAGAACGCAGGATTCGGCTGAAGAGCGACCGCGTGTTGTTGATCGCAGGCATCACCACGTACAGCAGTTTCACGGTTTCTTGATCGGCTCTCTTCAGCAGCACTGAGCGAGGGTCGAACGTGACGATGGTGGTTGACGGCCGCACTAGTGGAAAATATGGATTTTATATCAGCAATTAATAACGGTTCACACTATAACCGATATGAAAAAAGAGGCGGTGGCATTTTTGAAATTATGAGCAAATTATCTATATCGGTTCATGATTTAACCACTACGCCAGCGTACAAGGTTTGTCAGCGTTTTTTTTGGGCATTGGTAGCGTTTTAAAACGCTAGAGAAGCTGGCGCTACTAATGCGTACACCCCATTAGTAGCGTTTTAAGAAACGCTAGCCATTTACCCCAGCGTGTTTTAGACATACGTGGCGTTTTATATAAAGCGCTAGCCATTGACCAGCGCGCTTTTTACAATTCCTAGCGTTTCACGAAACGCTAGGGATCCCATAGCTCATTTTACTACCATTCCTAGCGTTTTAAATAAAAACGCTAGGGATCCCATAGCTCCTTTTTACTACCATTCCTAGCGTCTTAAATTAAAACGCTAGGGATACTATAGCCCTTTTTACTACCATACCTAGCGTTTTATAAAAACGCTAGGGATGCTATAGCACCTTTTTACTAGCATTCCTAGCGTTTTATATAAAGCGCTAGGATGTTATAGCATTCCTAGCGTTTTATATAAAACGCTAGGGATGCTATAGCACCTTTATTAGCATTCCTAGCGTTTTTCAGAAAAGCGCTAGGGATCCTCTAGCTCCTCTTTACAATTCCTAGCGTTTTATCTTTAAAACGCTAGGTATTGAATGAATTTTTAACTTCATTTCTAGCGTTTTCACTCTAAAACGCTACCTATTGACTGAATTTTTTTAAATATTTTTTTATTTTGGTTTGTTCTCCATTTTAATTACAACCTATAAATTTATTCCCTTTTCAACAAATTCGGAAAATACATTCCAATCCAATATATCATTCAAACAAAATTCATCAACAAAATTCATCAAATAATATTTCCAATCCAATATATATCATTCTAAGAAGTACTTACAACATAATATAAATCCAATATATACAACATAAATAATAACTAAACTATTATGAATCTCAAAACTTGCTACAAAAAGCTAGAAACAAAATGGCACCACTCCCTCACATTGCTGTAAGTTGTTGTGAGTAGTCTGGATTTTTTGAAGTGGGAAAATCTTGAAAAAAAATGAAATAAAATTAGAATTAAAATGTTTATTAAATGTGAGTAAGTATTATAATATCAATATAAAAAATAAATCTAAGTAGTTACCTTGGTTGGGATTGTTACTTTGTCATGAGTGATAATCTCTTTCATATACCTCATAACATAGTACCCACAATCATTGCTATTTGGTTGTTTAGGACACTACAAAGCAAAAGATTATAACTTAATTGTCACATTTTTATGACCAAAAATCAATTAAAATTATAAGAATGATTCTTAAAAGCTTACAGTTATGGGTAGCCATCTTGTTTTAGTCGTAGATAATCCCAAGTATTCTTTCAAAGCACTGTAACGTCATACATATATATATAACGTTAAGTTGAACAAAATACATATATTAAATTATACAAATTAAAATGAGAGGGTTACACATACACACCTCTCAACCATTTGTACGAAGTCTTCGTGAGAGCGTTGTAATGGCCTTGAAGTGAATCGGATAATAGACAACATTTTGCTTAGGGTTTATTGCAAAGAGTACCCAATGTTTGCTGCAAGTAAATGAAGAACGAATGAGTACACATTAATTTACACTATAATACAATCCTCAAAATAATTAAACAAGTGATTGAAGACTAAATTTCTCACCCATTATTGAGTGGTGCCAAAAATAAAGAGTCGCCCTTCAAATGCTTGGCTTCCATGAAGCGTGAATGGATATAACTTTGTACTTCACTCTTAATCACGATGTCACGTTCCTCTGTATTACCTTGCTTAAACACAACGATACACGCCGGACACAAGAAGAAATATACGTGTCCGTTGAGAAAGGACCAGAAGACGATTGTACAAAAACCTATAAATAATATATATACAACTTTCAGATCCTCATATATATACTCTAATATAAACAACTATTGTGTACAAATAATTTAATACATACCTACGGTATACTCTAATATCGATGGCAATGGCCCAATCCATCTCAACTATAGCTTTCATATCCTCGATGTTGATCATTACCAACTATTTCGGTGCCCACAATGTTATCGGGCGGTAAAAAATTTGGTAAATCTGGTTCATTTTTGAATGTGGACCTTTAGAGAATCGATGTAGTTCTGGAATTCATCATTGGGAAATTGACCAACATGTTGGGTGGTTGTATAGAAGATGGTCGGGAGAGTTTGGTAGTGGAAGGGAAGGTTGGGACACTTTCATGGAAGGGAAGGTCGGGACACATGGGGTACCTAGTATATATTAAAAAATGATTAATTAGCTAGTTAGTTAACACACATTATAGTCATTTAATTATTAACAAAAATATTGTCACTTACAACGACAAGTTGTTCGGAGCCATGCCACAAAAGTACTAAGTGCTTGATCCACGATAAATATATCCGCATTAGCAATTGGAGCGAGCAATGGTGCAGACCCTCTATTGAATAGTCTACCCTAACTCTCAAATGGTTTTCGGGCATGGCACGATTGTGCGATGTGGCACTCAATTGGTTACATATCAAACCCACTGCAACCTTTCGATGTGGGTTTGCAATATATAGCTCACATTCACAGTTATCCTAAATCAATTATAAAGAAAAATAAATATACATGATAATTTTATCAAATACATATGTACAAAAAACAGGTCGAGTTTTGTTAAATATTGTGTTGAAGGGATGGTGCGGCTATCTCGGGCGCTATGGGAAGTGCAGCCGAGAGCTCAATAGGTTTCGGAGAGGGGTGGTGCGGCGGGGATGGTGCACCAATCCTTTGTGCCAAGAGCTGCTTAAACATCTGTCTCTCTTCCATTAGCACAAAGAACATTCTTGGATAGCTCGTCATACTTTTCCGCCATGACTTTACAATCCCCGCACCCCTTGCTTTGGCTCTTCTTTGGCCCAAACACAGTTGTCGGAGGAATCCCATATCCATAACCTCTAATCCGACCCTGTCTCTCTTCCCTTCCCAAGGCACGAGCAAGGACATCTTGGTGACCATCACAATCTGTTAAATCTCCTTGTGATACCGATTGTGATATGCTTTCTTGATGCACAAACATAAATAACGGATAAAATTAATAAACAAGTGTCAAGTGAAATTTAATCGACAATAAAAATATGTCCACGTGTCAAAAAAATCGAGTAACGGATAAAAATAATAAACAAGTGTCAAAGAAATTTAATCGAGAATAAAAAATATGTCCACGTGTCAAAAAAATCGAGTAACGGATAAAAATAATAAACAAGTGTCAAAGAAATTTAATCGACAATAAAAAAATATGTCCACGTGTCAAAAAAATCGAGTAACGGATAGAAATAATAAACAAGTGTCAACGAAATTTAATCGACAATAAAAATATGTTCATGTGTCAAAAAAATCGAGTAGCGGATTAAAAAAATATAGTCAGACACAAATTCCAACTTGCAATTTTTTCATGAATTTTGGAATACTTACAATTTTGTCCTTGACCTCCTTAGTTTTCGGATCCACAATCTCCCCATCCTTGTTTTGTCGGGCCTCTAACCATACAATCGTACGATCAAGGGATTCTTGAGTTGGATCTTTCCCCTCTTCCAGTAACTATTTAAGTTTAATAATTGTTAATCAATCAGTAAATTAAAAGATTCGTTAAATCATAATAAATTAAACTAATTGTGTCTTACCAATCTTTCTTCGAGAATTTGATATCCACTAGAACCTCCTCTATAAGGGTACTCGGGATTAGAAGCTCTTTCTTTATTCGCTTTGCTCTTTTTCTATTTAAAAAGATAAGTATACATTAATGAATGATATCTACTTGTGAAATATATATATATAACTTAAATAATTAATATACTAACCAGAAATCCGGATGCAGAGTGCGTATATCTACAAATTTGGTCCAATCCTCCTTAGTTATAATTAGGCATACTGATCTTTGGAGGCTCTGTCGATGGTCCCATCGGGACGCGTTTTATACTTTTTCCCCACATCGATTCTGTAAGCCCTATGCAACCTTCCCGCTTCCTGAAGATCCAATCTCTTGGGACTCATCGACATCAAAGTGTTTCTAGTTATACATAAAAATGGATTAAATAAATATAACTAAAAATCACTAAATAAGATTATTAAAGAGGTCTAAAATTATATACTGTATTAAGTCCCAAAATCATCTTTCGGTTTAGGCAAAACTCGATTATCTTTCTCATTCCAACTTTTAATTGAAATTGGAAAGATTTGCTTCACCTTAGTACCAATAAAGCTAATTAAATTTGTGCCGTTGTCTCCAATTGGCAAACCTTTAACACTCCATCGGACCTTAAATAATTAAATCATTAAATAATTAGATAACTTGGAAAGGTAGAGAACAACATTAATAATTAGTAATTAACTTACCTTATATTTCTCGTGTCCTTTACTTATCCGATTGACGATATTCTTTTTCGATGTAATTCCTCGGGAGTGAACTTCTTTGTGTTTCTATCACCCCCATCACCACCACGACTACTCTCGTGATCACTATGTGATGCCATCCGACTTGCAATGACCCAAATGAAATAGACTAAAGTGAGTTTTAGCTTTAAAATTGTTTAGAACCAACAAACACTTAACAAAATATAGAAGAAGCCATGCACTAAGTAATGAGTGAAAGCCATGCACTAAGTAACCTAGAGTAAACATATAGAGGAAAGCCATGCACTAAGTATATAACCTAGAGTACTAAACATATATAGGAAAGCCATGCACTAAACAGAGAAAGCCATGCACTAAGTAACCTAGAGTAAACAGAGAAAGCCATACACTAGGAAAGCCATGCACTAGTCAAGTTAATAATGCTATCTAAGCTAGACTAATCTAACAACTAATTAGATACAACATTGAGCTAAGTAATGAGAAAGCCATACAAAAGATACATAACAAACCATAAAAAACCATAACAAATAGTCATTGCAGTGAGAGAGGTGGAGAGTACGTGAGTGCAGAAATACCTTTTGAAAGGGAGAGAGAGTGCAGAAAAAGGAAACAAATGGGAGTGAGCTGCGTGGTAAGATAGCACCAACGAGAGAGAGGATGAACGAAGAGGATAGGTTTCGTGTTTTACGCTTCTCGGGGTCGCGTTTATGGGTTTCGGGTCGTAGCACCAAGGAGATGAACGAAGATGAACGAAGAGGGTTTCTGGGTCGTGGAGGTTCGCAAAGGTACGATGAGCGAAGATGAAGCGAAGATGAGTTACGGGTTGTTCGTGGAGAAAAGTTAGGTAGATGAGTTCTGGGTTGTACGTGAGTGTGTGAGGGAGATGAGAGGGCGCGCCTTGTAAAAATTTTAATAGCATTCCTAGCGTTTTTACATAAAACGCTAGGGATCAACTAGCGCGTGTTTACCATTCCTGGCGTTTTTACGTCAGAAAGCGCTAGGAATGCTAGTAAAGGTGCTATAGCATTCCTAGCGTTTTACGAAAAAACGCTGGGGATGCTATAGCACTTTACTAGCATTCCTAGCGTTTTATGTAAAACGCCAGGGATGCTATAGCACCTTTTTTACTAGCATTCCTAGCGTTTTATGTAAAACGCTGAGGATCAACTAAGCAGCGTGTTTACCATTCCTGGCGTTTTCGAAGCGCTAGGAATGCTAGTAAAAAGGTGCTATAGCATTCCTAGCGTTTTTCAGAAAACGCTAGGGATGCTATAGCACACTTTTACTAGCATTCCTAGCGTTTTATGTAAAACGCCAGGGATGCTATAGCACCTTTATTAGCATTCCTAGTTTTTACGTAAAACGCTAGGGATCCTCTAGCTCCTCTTTACAATTCCTAGCGTTTTAACTTTAAAACGCTAGGTATTGAATGAATTTTTAACTTCATTTCTAGCGTTTTCACTCTAAAACGCTACCTATTGACTGATTTTTTTAATTATTTTTTTATTTTTGTTTATTCTCCTTTTAATTACAACCTATTAATTCATTCCCTCCAAAGAAAATTCATCAAATATCATTCCAACAAAATTCAGCCAATATCATTACAATCCAATATATAGATACACACAAAATTCAACCTATTAATAGATATTTTTGTTTACAAATCATACAACATAATAAGTAACTTACATTATGAAACTCAAAAGTAGCTACAAATTAAAGCTATACCATATATAACATAAATGACTACTGTCTTGACCACTAGATCTCATGATCACTAAGTGATGCCATCGACTGCAATATAACATAATCCATGTTATTGTTAAATTTACAAAAACAATATAATAATTATCTATTAATAAAAATAACGAGAAATCATTAAGTCTATATTACCTTTTCCTTTTCCTAGATAAAATTTTGTTTGCAATTCGCGTCTTGGTATTTTTTTTCCGACGAATAAAAATTCCATCATTATGATCTTTTCTAAAATATACAACATCCTCTATAGAAGTATTTTCCCTATTATTGGTTACGATGTTACAAGAACGGGTCGTCCTCAACACCAACATCATCGGGTGCTTCATCATCATCGTTGTTATACACAAATTTTTGTCATCAATAGAACAATAGACCAATTGATATTAATCTGGATCGGTGACATAAAACACTTGTTGAGCTTGCGATGCTAAAATAAAAGGTTCATCTTTATATCCTAACTTGTTGAAATTCACCCGCATGAACCCTAATTCATCAATCAGAAACCAAGATATTGTCAACCCATTCACATTTGAACACGAGGCTCTGAAACATATTGTAATCCAACTCCCATATGTGTTCAATGAAGCCAAAGTAAGACATATTCGCATATATGGGATTTCTATCTTTGCTTTGGATGCATGCATAGAATGAGCTACAAGAGTCACCCCACTATTTTGCATTTTACTCGATCATCTTGTTCTTTTGTATAGAAAGTGCACTCGTTCATTAGATAGTGTTGTAAGAGAAGACATGTATATTTGGACCTTTTGCTAACCATCTCAATCTTTTTGAAATCGAAGTAGGATTCGAAACACACTCACCATCAATGTGATGTTTTAGCCACACTATGAAACTCCTATTGTGTTCTTTTGCTAACCAAACTTGCTTCTTTCCTGGGAATTGACTCTTAAGAATCTCCTTGTGCTTGGCAACATATGAATCAACCTCACTATCATTGTGAAGAACGCACAAGTGTGCTTGCTCTAGTTCTTTCCTTGATACCATCACTAATTTATTTCTGTCATCCCTTTACTAATCCTTCCCCGCATGACGAGACCTTGGCAGTCCCACAGAATATTCAAGACTAGATAGATAGCCCGTGCAAAACTCAATAGCCTCTTCAACTATGTAGCGCTCAACAATACAACCCTCAGGTCGTGATCGATTTTTCACATATCCTTTTAATATCTTCATGTAACTCTCAAACGGATACATCCATCTCATGTAACATGGGCCACACAATTGTGTCTCTCTAACCGGATGAACTATTAGATGAATCATTATGTCGAAAAAGGAAGGTGGGAAATACATCTCAAGCTCTCACACAAAGTGATGATAATTTCTCTTTGCAATGTTGGCAACTTTCCGAGGTCAATCACTCTACTACAAATCGCCTTAAAGAATAAACAAAGTTTGGTTAAGGTCCGCGCACTTTCTTAGGCAAAATGGATCGTATACCAATGGGTAGCAAATTCTCCATGAGAACATGACAATCGTGGGACTTTAGAGACTTTAACTTGAGGTCTTTAATCGATACAAGAGTCGCCACATTTGAAGAGTATCCTCCGGAACTTTAACTCCATGAAGAAACTCACAAAAGACAGTCTTCTCCTTTCTAGATAGAGTATGAGTCACGGAGGTAGATATGCACGTGTACCCTTCTTTACTGGGACCCAATTCAGGTCTCAAACCCATACTAACCAAATCCAACCTTGAGTTGATGGTATCTTTAGTCTTACCCGGCATATTGAGTAAGGTACCAATGACACTTTCGAAGACATTCTTTTCAACATGCATCACATCAATGAAATGCCTTACATATAATGACTTCCAAAGATGGCAACTCAAAGAAAATCGACTTTTTCTTCCACCCCGTTTGGCAATCTCTCCCGCAAAAGGCTTCCCAAATTTAATGTTCAAATCTTCCACCTTTTCAAATACATTCGCCACAAAGGCGGGGGGCTCTCACGTGTTCTCGTATTCCCATCAAATGCCTTTCTCCACAATCGATAGTGATGAGTTGATGGCAAAAATCTACGATGACCAAGATAGATATTCTTCTTACCATGTTCCAACCACATCCAACTGTGTTATCTTCACATATAGGGCATGCTGCGCCTTTGTTCTTTCATCACCCGAGATAGATTGCCGTATGCAGAAAGTCGTTAATTGTGCCAAAGATCATAGCCCTCGTGGTGAAACTTTCTTCTCTGAACCCATCATACACCTCTACCCCGCCTCCCACATTTGCTTCAAGTCTTCAATTAAAGGAGCCAAGTATACATCAATATCATTTCCCGGTTGTTTGGGCCCGAAATTAACAAAGACAAAGATCATATATTTTGCGTTTCATGCAAAGCCACGCAGTAAGTTATAAATCGCCAAAATCACGGGCCATGTCTTTGTGGGAGCTACTCCGATACCGCGTGCGGGTTAAATCCATCGCCAGACAATGCAAGGCATAGGTTTCTCGGTCATCCCGAAATTAGGATACTCAATATTGATTTTTTTCCATTGCGGAGAATCACTAGGGTCGTAGCATACCATCTTTAATCCTTTCATCCTCATGCCATGTCAAGTGTTTTGCATCTTTCGAACTACGATACATGTGCCTAAATCGAGGAATTATAGGAAAATACCACAACACCTTTTGTGGAGCAGACTCTTTCTTCTTATATCATGTGCATTACATTTAGGACACGACTTTAACAACGCATGTTCATTCCGAAATAAAATGCAATCATTCGGACAAGCGTGTATCTTCTCATAGTTCAAGCCAATAGACCCAACATTTGCTTTGCATCATACGTCCGAGAAGGAAGCACATTATCATTCGCAACATTTCTTTCGAAGTGAGAGTAAATCGGTAAAGCTCTTATCCGTCCATCCGTGGCGAGTTTTCAAGTTATACAACTTGATCACGACCAATAATTTTGTGAATTCATTACAACCCGCATACAATGGTGTCTCTCGCATCGCTTATCAACTTCTCAAACATTTCGGGACAATCATTAAGATCCTCTTCAACCACCTTTGCCATCTCTTCAAATTCGTTCGCATCAAATGAATGTGTTCCGGTGTCAACCGACGGCGCATATCTCTTACTAATATCATTCATATTTGAAGATTCACCTTTTTCTCACCGTGCATTATCCAACAAGTGTAACTTTGATCAATTCCATTCGCCTTTAAATGTCGTGCCAACTCTCTGCGAGAATCGATTTTACATAACAACACCTTAAACAAGGACATTTCATACCACTAGAAGTCCCTAAGCGTTCAACAAAGACAAAACTCACAAAATAATCCACTCCGGTATGCATACTCCTTGGATGTAGCGATTCGCGGACATCCAATTTCTATCCATAATTGCCAAATATTTATAATAAAATCACGAGAAGAGAACTTTAACATATGACCCATCAAGCAATTCGAATATAATGAAGAATCAATTCATATAAAAAAACAAAGGAACCATATAATATAGTCTTCCAAATAATTAATTTATGTGTAACAAGAAGAGGCTAGTGGTG
This sequence comes from Oxytropis ochrocephala, assembly GCA_020916435.1. NCBI lineage: Eukaryota > Viridiplantae > Streptophyta > Magnoliopsida > Fabales > Fabaceae > Oxytropis > Oxytropis ochrocephala. Next base: position 52,626,064 of record CM037088.1, read on the forward strand.
AAAAAAATAAGAAGAGTCTAGTGTGCACAAGTGACAAAACTAATATATTTCTAAACTAGCTAGAACCCACAATTAATATCTAACAAGAAACAGAGAAAGGAGCAGAATACTCACCAATGTTGTGCGAGTGAGAGAGATGATGTTCACCGAGAGAGATGATTTTTCGTTGAGAGAGATGATGTTAATTTGAGTTAGGGTGTTAGGGTTTTGCGTTTACGGGTGAGTGATTTTTGCGTTTCGGTAAGAGTGTTAATGAAAGAGGAAGTAGCTCAATGGGAAACAAAAAAATTATTTAACCATACCTAGCGTTTTCTAAAAAGCGCTAGGATCTATCTAGCGTGTTTTCTAAATACCTAGCGTTTTGAGTAAAAGCGCTAGGGATATGTCTAGAGTGTTTACTAAATACCTAGCGTTTTATAAAAACGCTAGGATCTATCTAGCGTGTTTTCTAATTGGCTAGCGTTTTGAATAAAAGCGCTAGGATCTGTCTAGCGTGTTTTCTAAATAGCTAGCGCTTTCTAAAAACGCTAGGATCTATCTAGCGTGTTTTCTAATTGGCTAGCGTTTTGAATAAAAGCGCTAGGATCATCTAGCGTGTTTTCTAATTTGCTAGCGTTTTTAAGCAAAAGCGCTAGGATCCGTCTAGCGTGTTACCTAATTGGTAGCGTTTTACTTTAAAACGCTACTAATGGTGTAGCGTGTTATTAAAATGGCTAGCGTTTTTTTATAAACGCTACTAAAGGTGGCGATCTCTTTTTACAATTCTGGCGTAGTGAACTGATATGGAAACTCTATTTTACCTTAATTTTTTTCTCCCTCTCTCTCGCTCGATCTCGCGAACCCTTTCCCTCTCTGGAACCCTAGCCTCGAAACCCACTGAAAGAGAAAAGGTGTGGTCGGACGGAATGAAGACGCGTGGTCGCAGGCTCGCGGCAGAGAATAGGCAAGCGGGGAAGGCACGAAGGTCGTGAAGAGACGGACGCGTAGGGCGGCACCGCTAGCGGAACTGGGCGTCGAAGTGGCGATCGGTGAAGTTGTCGAAGCGAATTGACGCTACAACTGCAACGGCAGGCTGATGAGGTGGCGGTGACGGTGTTCACGCAGACGGCGACGATGGGTAAATGACCTCTTCTCTGTTTCCCCCTTCTTCTTGGTCTCCTTCGTCTCACTCTCTCTGTCTCTATTCTTACTTTGTTCCTATTTGTGTTAATTAGTATGGATGACTTTTTTTGACATTACTATGTTCAGAGGGCTGGAGTGAAGCTCCCCCCTTTTTGGCATCTCTAATCTCTTCATTTAGCCTAATTTTTTCGCCTCTACTTTCCTCTACATGTTTTGCTCAGAGATGCAAAACCATTAAAGGAGAAAGCATTGACTCAGCCCATTTTTCTACTGGTAAATCATACATCAAGTGGGCAGAAGCAATGGCTACATCACTTAATACAGGTGTTCCTTGGGTCATGTGTCACCAAACAGATGCTCCCGATCTAATTGTAGGTTTATCTCCTTTAACACGTCAACATTAAGTGTTTGCGATTTATGGTATACTAGATTGTCCGTCTTCTTTAAGTCATCTTAGTGTGTTATCTCCATTCATCTTACTTGATTTAGCAAAGCTTTTATCATGTAGATTTGTGAGCATTTGGTTGCAGATTTCAATGTCTAAGCTCGAGGAACATATGGCTATGGTTTTCAAAATGATGCTCCCAACTCCAAATTAATCAGGTAAACAATTGAAAACATGATCAATTAAATTTATTACTAAACGGGTATTGTGTTCATATATAGTACTAATGTATTATAGTGTTGCTGACTTTGATCTTTTTTAATCGTTGAATGAGAAATATAAAGGATCACATTGGACTCATCTCATGTGTAGTGCATTAAAGAAATTCAATGCAAGTTAAGGTGTGAAATCTTTAGTGTCTTAGATCTGTGGAGACACTGCTGAGTCTTTGTAACAGATCAGTTGAGAAATATGAATCTAAACCTCCCAGTTTTATTTGTGTCTCTTTCTCTATTATTTATGAGTTTATCTGATATTTAATCCATTTACCTCTGTATTTCAAACATCAAATTAACCTCATTAAATCTATTTGATGTTCACAGCAAAATAGAAAATCAACCACATTAAATCTGTTTGCAAAAGTGATAATTCATTTCATTGTTATTGGTAATTGATGTGTTTTTTGACTCTTCAGATTTATCACTTTTGTGTTTTTTTTTTATTTTGTTATATAGCTTTTAAGTTAAGGTATCAGTTTCTGTCTTTCAAGCTCAAACTCTAAATATAGTTTTTTTTTCCTTTCTTCCTTTTCTTTTTTGTTGTGTGATTCATTTGTTAGCGAAGCTAATAAGGGACAACCTTCTAAACAAAAAATGAGCATGGAGGCTCCAAAATGCAATCTTGATTCAGGAATGGAAGTTTTTATGGATGCGCCGAAGATGAACTTAAACACAACAACGAAGAGAAAGACTTCATCAAGGAATACTAATTTTTACATTTGAGTCTATCTTCGTCCATTTATCCTAATTCACCGTATGATCATCTCCCTGTGCGTATGCACATGTGTTCGCCCTAGTTGAGTATAATTTGACATCTTTGTATTTTTATATAAATATTGTATTTGTTGAGATTTTGTTGTTTGCTGTATATCCAATTGAGGAATTTTTTATTTTTTATTTTTTAAAAAAAAGACTTTTCATATCGGTTCCTTTAAATAACCGATATAAAAAGTGATTTTCAATATCGGTTCAACTAAGAAACCGATATAAAAAAGCGTTTTATAGGTTTAAAAATCGACTTTCCATAGCGGTTTCTAATGGGAACCGATATAAAAACATTTTCCATATCGGTTCTTTAACCGATATAGAAAGCGCCTGTTTTTAATATCCCCTTTATCTATATCGGTTACGGAACCAATATGAAAAGCCTTTTTTAACCGATATAAAAAGCCTTTTTTCTAGTAGTGCCGATATGCTTCGATCGGTTTTACTACTTCGAGGTTTGGCTACGGATCCCCATAGAAGTTTATGTATCGGCTTGTTTTCATGGAAGGAGGTTTGCGTTGAAAGGGGGGATGATCGATGAGTTTCGTTTGTTTTGAGTTCGAGAGAATGGATCGGAGTTCTGATTGTGGAGGATTTTATCTCTTTGGAAGTAAGTGGTTGGGATTTAGTGGTTTTGTCACAAGTCAGATCTGGTCTTGCAAACAGAGTGGGAGTCATCATGCAATTTGGCGTCATCGTTTATGCAATTTGAGGATCTGGTTGATGGTGCCAAGGAAGTGGAAGGGTTATTTGTGATTCGAGAACAGATATAGTAAAACTAGTAGAAAAACATAAAGGTTCATTAGATTTGCTTTTTATTACAGATCAAAGGACTTCATGGTTTTGCAGCAAAACGCAAGAAGATCGTGGTGTGGCAAGCTAGTGATCGCCGGTAAGGTCTACGTTACCAATAGGATCTTCATAACTTTTTGGTTTTTCTTCTTTGAAAGGTGGGTGGCCAGGGAAGAGTTTTACCGTCGCCCCATGGTGGGCGCCAATGTTCCTAACTATTTTCTTGAGTAGGATTTAGCTAGAACACATGAATAATAGGGAAGAATAAGAGTATAAAGAATAGAGAGTCAAATTGTGGATCCTCTATTAGCCTCAAGGGCGAGATATATATATTACAGGAGTAATTGTGAGTAATAAATGCTCATTATGGCTATTACATATCTCGGGGCGTGATTATAGGACATTCCATATATATATTCTGCTTATGATTACTCTATAACCGAGCGGGGAGAAGAGGTCGAGCCACAGACGGAGGGGGAGTCCCTCACTCTTCATGGCCGATGAGTCCCTTGGCTCTTGACGCGGGCCGAAGCCTCAAACTGTCTTGCCTTGCCTTCTGGGAGTCAGTCGTGTCGGTCAGGAAGCGACGTGTGGCCGAGCCTTCCTGGGCGATCGGCTGGGAACACATGTATTTTAATAAATTTGACATTTACTATAATCCACTCATCAAACTACTAAAACCAATTAATTTAACCGCTACCAATTGTCAAAAAAAAATCACACTGCTAGCAAAAATTCTAAAAAAATCAATAATAAAATCTCTTTTTTTTAGTGAGTCGTACGGGAGTGGCAACGAGATCGACAATAGGAACGACAACGAGAGAGGTAACTGAAGCGCCAACAAGAGTGACAACTAGAGAGGCAACAGGAGTGTGAGCGCCAACCGAAGCGCCAACAGTAGTGCCAACGGGAGCGCCAATGGTAGTGCCAACAAGAGCGCCAACTGAGTGCATATTTTGTATTAAATCTCATTTTATTTTTTATTGATTTTTACTCCATTATTAATATTATAAGAACCTATCGACGTTTTTTTTAACTTTTTACAGCACATTTATTTTAATTAATTTGACATATAGTCTTTTATCGAGTTTTTCATTTTTTCTTTCATTATATTTTGCGACATTCAACGTATTTATAATTTCATAAAAAATTATAACAAATTCAGTATCACTCGTGCATGTACACGGAATATTGGTTGTGCTTTAAAAAAACAAAGGAGGCGGGCGGGTATGAAGGATGGGAGTGGGGGAAATCTCCACGTGTCAACTTAACAAGCTTGACGCCAGCTGGTTGTTCCTTTAGCAATCTTCAAAAGAATACCCAGCTATTTACCGTACACCACCCGCAGGGTATCTCAATCCAAATACTCGCGGGTTTTTGACTATTGAATATCGCTGGAATTTCGAGGAACGCCGTTATTTTTTCATTACCGGTAGTTGCAAGTAAGTAACAAATTAAGTAAGTCGTTGCCGGTATTTAACGGGACAATACTTCCTCATCCGCACGCAGTCTAAGCACATTGGTCATAAGCTTACTTAAGCACCGTGTTTACCGGATTTTGCTGGTTAATTATATAATTAGCCAATTGAAAATATTTTTAATCAGATCTATTCTGCAACGCCTTGAGCAAACGAATTCCAAAATTGTTTTGCCGTTTTTCTTGTACGACAAGCACACGATCAGATGTGCATATTCGTATTTTGCACCAATTCTCTTTGTCAGTGTTTGAAAATCCAAAATACTCTAGTATATACGTGTATTTTTTTTGTAAGAAAATGTTTGATATATTAACAGTTTAACACAGTTTAATTTAGGTACACATACAATATATAGACTTTTACACCTATCACTAATCACAATTCATGGAATAGTTGGTTACTAATTGATTAACTGATTGTTACCAATTAACCAATTTCTTTTAAATGACGTGTCAATCTATAATTGATAGATAGTGTAAAACATCTATACAACTATTGTGTATATAAATTAACAGTAATGCTATATCCCACGAAAGGTTTTCCTGAAATGTCCCACGAATCTGAGGTGTACAGTTTTAAAGAAAGCAAGAAATGATATGCTCCGATTTTGGTGGAAAGTAAGTCAAGTTAATACGTTGACCGGACCAATCACACTACATTGTGGGCATTGGAAAAACCACCTTCCGCTGGAAGAAGCATTTCGCATAAATTAAATTAATAATGGTTTCTTTGGTTTAATGATGGTCATAGTTACCTATGTAGTTTTAACCACATGTTATCCTTTATATAAAAAAAATCTAGGTAAAATTATACCAGAGGTCCTTTAAATTATTTAATTGTAATAAGTTAGTCCTTTAAGTTTTTTTCGTATCACTTAAATCAATTAAGTTATTCAATTGTAACAAGTTGGTCCTTTAAGTTACATAATTTGTACATCATTAGTCATTTTTTCATTTTTTGTTACAAAAAACCCAATTCGCACTATGGTGACGATCGTGATGTAACCTACACGTCATGCAATGCAGTAACAATTTTGTCATTTAAGCCTACCGTCATTTAAAAAATTTAGTCCTTTCAACGTAAATAAAAAAAAGATGAACCATCCATTTTAAAAAAAAAATTTAAGTTGAAAGTTCTAAATTATTATATTACAGTAGTCTTAAAAAACCAAATTCTTACAAGATAAATGATAGGTAGTATTTGTCTCGGCCACATAATCTCTGTTAGTGCGAATTGAGTTTTGCTGTAATAAAAAATGAAAAAGGACTAATGGTGTACACATTATGTAACTTAAAGGACTTAAGTGTTACGACAAAAACTTAAAGGATCAACTTGTTACAATTAAATAACTTAAAGGACTTCTGGTATAATTTTGCCAAAAATCTATTAACATATTGGTACATGTGATGTTAGTGAAACAATTGAATAGAGTTATGTTATTTGAACATAATATATGATACTATGGTATTAATTTCTGGCCAATGGAAAGTCATTCTATTAAAAATTATGATATAGATGACTTTTAAGGTAGTTAGAGTAAAGTTAAACTTTTTTTATGATATGTCAATACGTGATTGGCTGACGTTATAAAAAACAGTTTACACTACTATTGTAACTAAATCTATTTTTTGTCTTTTCTTATACAAGACAACAAAAATATAATGGGATATTTGTTCCTCTTTATTCCACATTTTTGATCATATATGTACTCCTTTAAAATATGGATTACTAATGAATATAAGTAAAAAGTGTTTGAGTTAATGAATCAAAAACATTTCAACTAAATCTATTTTAATATCATTATTATAAAAACATCTTTTAAGTTAATTCAATTTTTATTTTCAAGAAAATGACATGATTCTCATGATATATAAAGGGTAGTTAAGAAATGTAGTTCAAGTTTTAATGAAATTAAGAAAATAAAATAAGTTCTTCTATTATGCTAAGGATTTTGGTCTAGTCCCTCATTAAACTCTTTTCTGTCATCTTTTACTTTTTCTTAATAAATCCTGAACTTGATGTCAGTTTAACAAAAAAGAAGCTTAATATACTATTTTTATCAGAGGTTATACCTTATTTAGTCTCTGACTTTAAAAAAATGTTCAATTCGGTCCCCGACTTTTCAACAATTTCAGTTTAGTTCCCAATATTTACAAATATGTGTCAAATTTAGTTCTTCCGTCAACCACTGTTAGTTAACGTTGTTGAAGAAACTGACATGACGGTTAAGTTCCATCCAGCGTGACAAATGTCAAGGACCAAATTAAAACACCAAAAAAATCAAGCGAGCATGTCACGTCACATAAATATTGGGGACTAAATTGATACTATTTTTTTAAAATTGCGCAAGTCATCATGCCACGTCATCATTTTATTTTATTGTTAAAATAAATTGGCCAATGTATCAAAAAAAATCAAATTTCCCAGAACTTTTTCCCCCTTCATCAAAATCAAGAACCCTAAATGTCTCCCCTTCTTCATAGCACCTACATCACATAAACATTGGGGATTAAATTGAAGTAATTGAAAAGTTAGTGATCAAATTGAATATTTTTAAAAAGTGAGAAACTACATAAATATAATAACCTCATTTTGATCATCATAAAGTTAGTTAAGTTAAGCACATTGATAATTTAACTAGATGGTAATTTGATGTGATCACTCCATGCCATAAGCATATCTTTTTATGCCATACGTACGTGTAATCCATTCAATTCAATTAATATCCATATTTAAAAATGTGTTATGGTATGACTCATGCTCAAATAATATGCCAAGTCTTTTCCCAATGGGTTTTGGCTCTGGGCGGTTTCGAGGAGGCCCTCCCCCTTTCCATTATATTAGTTGGGCACTTCTTGTACCCACTTGTTTATTTAAAAAAAAATATGCCAAGTCATTTTCAATTAAATTAAAATTCTGTCATAACTCCAAAATGACCCCTCTTTTTTTTTTTCTTTTAACAGCAAGCAAAATGAAAAAAAAGTCTTCCTTGACTTGGTAGTATGACAATAAATGCATGGAAGTTGTATTTCACATGACAAGTAAATGTTTATTATTTAGAACTAAAACAAATAAAATAAAAAATTCTTATTCCCTATTTTACCCTTCATAAAAACATTTATTTACTCCCAAGTCCTTAGTCATAAAACAAACCCAGCTTGACATCCTCTATATAAACCATCTTCTCTCAAGTTTTTCAACTCATCACGCCCAACACACTCTTTCTTCCTTCTTCCTTCTCCAACAACAACAATCTCTCTCAATCTCTCTTCTCTCTCTCTCTCTCTCTCAATCTCTCTCCATCAAAAAACCAAACACACATTTTAACACACGAACCAAACCAAATCAAACGAAACCAAACGAAACCAACGAGATGCCTGAGGCACCAAGAGATTACAACCTTGTTGAACAAAACAAGAAGATCTTAGAATTTATTGAACATGTTACTTCAAACGCTGATGAAGTTCAACAAAAAGTTCTGTCTGAAATTCTCTCCCGCAATGCAAATGTTGAGTACTTGAAAAGATATGGTCTCAATGGTCACACAGACCGTGAAACCTTTAAGAAATTATTGCCTGTTATTACCTATGAAGAAATTCAACCTGATATTGATCGCATCGCTAATGGTGATACCTCTCCCATCCTTTGCTCCAAACCCATCTCAGAATTTCTCACTAGGTCTCTCTCTCTCTCTCTCTCTCCACATATATTATTATAAATATATATACATAATCATACACATCTATATATATCTAACTCTCATAATTTCTGCTTGTTTTAGTTGACTAATAATACTACTAAAAGAGATTTTTTATGATAAGTTTCTAATAATATTAAAGAATGAAAGAAACAAAAAGAAAATGATCATTTTTTTTTATTTTTCTTATTTTCATATTTTTTTTTTGTCTATTTTACCATATTTCTTAAAGGAGAATAAACCCGGAAATGAATTTTTTCAACTTTTTGAGTCTTTTAATTTAAGTAAACTTTAGGCCTTTTCCATTGAAAAAAAATGAACATAAATTAAGAGATAATGTCTTTTAAGAGAAGGAAAGATAGAAAATTAGTATTTATTTCTGGTCAAAAAGTTAGAAAATATTTACTTGAATAATAGTTTTTATTTCCTCCTTTATTACTCTAACCAATGATATTTTGTGTTTTGTGGAGAAGCTTATTTTCAACTACACTGCAGTGCTTATTTTCTTTAATGGAATTATTATTATGGAATGGCTAAATAATAATAAAAAATGTTTTTTTTTTTTTTTTTTGGTTATTGTAGTTCTGGGACATCTGGAGGAGAGAGAAAGTTGATGCCAACAATTGAAGAAGAGCTAGGTAGAAGAAGTTTGTTGTATAGTCTATTGATGCCAGTAATGAGCCAGTTTGTTCCAGGTTTAGAAAAGGGAAAGGAATGTACCTAATGTTCATAAAATCTGAAGCCAAAACACCTGGAGGTATAGTAGCTAGACCAGTTTTAACTAGCTACTACAAAAGTTCTTATTTCAAAAAACAGACCATATGACCCTTACACAAATTACACAAGTCCAAATGAAACTGTTCTCTGTCCTGATTCCTATCAAAGCATGTATTCTCAATTACTTTGTGGTCTTTGTCAAAACAAAGAAGTTTTAAGGGTAGGTGCTGTTTTTGCCTCTGGTTTTATAAGAGCTATTAGGTTCCTTGAAAAACATTGGACCCTTCTTTGCAACGATATTCGAACCGGTACCGTTAACGGTTTAATTACTGACCCTTCGGTTAGAGATTCTGTTATGAAGATCCTTAAACCTGATCCTAAACTAGCTGATTTTATTGAAATTGAGTGTAGTAAGAATTCTTGGCAGGGGATAATTACTAGGTTATGGCCTAATACCAAGTATGTTGATGTTATTGTGACAGGGACAATGTCACAATATATACCTATTTTGGATCATTATAGTAATGGTTTACCACTTGTTTGTACTATGTATGCTTCTAGTGAATGTTACTTTGGTGTTAACCTTAACCCTCTTTGTCAACCTAGTGAGGTTTCTTATACACTTATACCTACCATGTGTTACTTTGAGTTCTTGCCTGTTAATAGAAGCAATGGTGTCACTGATTCACTTCATACACCTAGATCACTCAATGAGAAAGAACAACAAGAGTTGGTTGAGCTTGTTGATGTTCAACTTGGACAGGAATATGAACTTGTTGTCACTACTTATGCTGGTAACTTTCTCTTTCTTTCCTATCTTCATCTCACTTTCTCATTTTAACATCATATTATCTCATCAATGTTTTAAGGATTCGGATTCTGTGTAGTCAATGACGGGTACACTCGTGCTGTCAGAACATCTAGATCATTTGATATTGATCAGATAGTCAAGATTTTAACTTTATGTCTTTTATCTGTTTTTGAAGTTAAAAATCTCGACTGTCTGATCAATATTAGATGATCCGGATATACTGACCGCACAAATGCACCACAATGGTGCTGACTGCACAAGATTGAATTATTGAGCAGAATTGCGCGACGATGTCAAAAACTATTATTTTGCGAGCCAAATTGCAGATGTTTTTAAAACCATGATGTTTTTCTTTTGTGCATATAAATTTAGAACAGATAACATGGGATTTTTTGCTAATTAATTTTCTATTTTTTTTTCAGGACTATATCGTTACCGTGTTGGTGATGTGCTGAAGGTAGCTGGATTCAAGAACAAGGCACCACAATTCAAATTTGTTTGCAGAAAAAACGTCGTGTTAAGCATAGATTCAGACAAAACCGACGAAGTTGAGCTGCAAAACGCAATGTCGAATGCTGTGACACACTTAGTCCCATTTGATGCAACAGTATCTGAGTACACAAGCTATGCAGACACAACAACAATCCCAGGTCACTATGTTCTATACTGGGAGCTAACACTAAATGGAACAACACAAATTCCACCTTGTGTTTTTGAGGATTGTTGCTTAACGATCGAAGAATCGCTCAACAGCGTGTATCGCCAAGGCCGTGTCTCGGACAAATCGATTGGTCCTCTTGAGATTAAGATTGTGGAGCAGGGTACTTTTGATAAACTCATGGATTATGCTATTAGTTTAGGTGCTTCAATAAATCAGTATAAGACACCTAGGTGTGTTAAATTTGCACCTGTTGTTGAACTCTTGAACTCAAGGGTAGTTGATAGCTATTTTAGTCCTAAGTGTCCAAAATGGGTTCCTGGACACAAACAATGGATCAATCAGAATTGAAGAATTTGATGTATTTGAAGGTGAAGAACAAGACATTATTATTATTATTATGTGGTTGGTTGGTATCTTTTCAATGAACTGTTTTTAGGGAGAAGAAGTAAATTTAATTACTCTTTTTTTAGGTTAATTCCATGTGTAATGACTTATTTAGTTCTTCTCTCTATCTCTCTTCCTCTCTCACTCTTTTTTAGTTCTTGTTATAACTTGCATAGTGAACTGAACCTAGTCAATGTAAAAAGCAATTCCTGTTTGAAAGAAAGCTGTTGTTGCCTTTCTTTTTTTAATTATCCAGTAATTAAATTAGCATTTTTATTATTTCTCAACTTTATGAAATCATCATCATAACTTTAGTTTGGAATTAATTAATTGGTTTGTGAAGTGTTATGTGCGGGTCATATTATTTGGTATAAAGGCAACAACAAAATCCATCACTTCACAACACCTCTTTTTCAATTGTTTTTTGGAAAAAGCATGTCAACTTTTTCTCCCTTAATTTCACTATTAATCTCTAACTAACCAATCATAGTGAAACTAATTATAAAAAAGCTGATAACATTAGTGCATTTCCAAATGAAGACGTGTCAAACACCAGACACTGACACTTCACCCGTGTCTGCGTTATGTGTCTATGTAAGTGTTTCATAGAATAATAGTAACATCAAAATTATTCTTTAAACAAACTTTGGAATTTGATTAATACTTGTTTGTCTGCTAATTAGAATATTGTCAGTAATTAATTTAATTCAAGTTGGTGGGATAAATATGCCAATTTTTTTGATAAGCTAGTGTTACTGTTAGCTAGCCCTCGTGATGGCAAGTAATGAGTCCAAATTCTGTTTCTTGAGAGTCAGTCTATTTTAACAAATAGTTGTTGTGTTGTGTCAGATTCTGTCACTAAATGAAGGAACTAAAAACCATGTGAGTATTAAATCAACAGGGGTGGTTTATGTTCAAGTTTCAAACATGTTTTCTTCACTAATTGCATTGGCAACCAAATAGGGTATGTTTACCTTTAACCAAATTCCATGTAATAAATATTTGTTAGGAGTGGCTGGCAACACATAATCATGGTTTTAAACTGCAGTCAAATGCAGTTTAGGAATCCTCAATTGTAATGTGTTGTGGTCGCCGTAACATGAAAATGGGGGCGATTGGGTGTCTAACTCGATTCGGATGTCGGTTGGTAATGGGTGTCAAGCGTTGTTCTGGCATGACGTTTGGCAGGGAGACCTATCCCTCAGGGGCTAGGTTCCCGAGGCTATTTTTAGTAGTAGAGGATCCTACTACTTTGTTGGCGTCTTGTGGGAATGTTGTAGATGGGAGGTGGGTTTGGTCTATTCCCTAAAGGGGACGTCTTTTTGTTTGAGAGGAGGAGTTAGCCAGAGACCCTCTGGTGATATTGAGAGTTGTGGAGTTGTCGAAGGATCCGAATAGGTGGGTGTGGAGTCACGAGGACTCTGGGATTTATTTAGTATCTTCTGTTTATTCTCTTCTTTCAGAGCCGGAATCACTTGTCTCAAGTGTTCCAGACTAGGTCATAGAGATTTTGGGAAAGGTTGGCAAAGTTATGCTCCTTCTAAGGTGCTTTCTTTTTCGTGACAGCTTCTTTTGGATAGAGTTCCTACTCATGATAACTTGTTTAGAAGGAAAGTTATCCTAAATCTTGCTAAAACTACTTATCCTTTTTGCGGAGACCTTCAAGAATCGACACTACACTTATTTTGCAGTTGTTCCTTAAGTGGTTGACCTCTCCCAATAAATATTTTTCAATATGCACCGACCATCGAGCCCATTCTGAGACCAATAACAGGGGAGTATATGCTAACAAAAATGGGGAGTACTCAGTCACTCCCTAATAGTAAATGATTACAGTGCGTACATGGTGAAGAAACCAAAGGAACAACTTAGTCAGTTTCGAGGAAATTAAGCTCATGAGAATCCGAGGACTAGTCAAGGAACAATGATCTGTGCAAAAAATTATGCTCATGAGAATCCGAGGACTAGTCAAGGAACAATGATCTGTGCAAAATGTGCAAAGCCAAATTTTGTTTGGATGGTTGTGAGTATGAAATTAGAGATAAGGAAGAATCAGTACAATCAGAGTGATGTTCCCTGTATACTATATATTCCTTGAAAACAAACAAAACAAACAGTTTTCTGATTTTATAATAATTAATGAAATAATAAATAAATAAAAACAAGTAGTATTATTTTGAAGGGTGTGTGAGTGTGTGTGTCAGACAAAATTATGCAGAAGAAAGAGACAAGTGTTATTTCAGAGACAAAATTGTGTTCGGCTCAGATTGATAAAGCAACACATAACAGTGTGACAAAGAAGATAAGGTTTCGTACAACGTTTGCAGTGTGTGTGCTTAATTTGTGTAAACACAACATGCTTCTCATGTGTTTGTCCTATTATAGTTTTACCATTTCTGTTCTGTATATACATTCCTATTTCTTATTCCTAACAAAATGTTAATTCAACTATAACTTTCTACTATGTACAATATTCTTCCATAAAATCACGGTTATTTCATTTTTAGTGTTAGTTGTTGCATTTGGACACCTTTTTTTGACACCCTAATCTGATTAGAAGAAAAGAGAAGGAAAATGATAGATACGATTATGATATGATTGAAGAATAAATCACAAGGGTTGGTCTAGTATGGTCTAGTAGAGCATGACAAAATTTGTATCTAAGAGATCTTAGGTTCAAATTCCGACTAATCCCCTTGTGGTGAGGTAACTGTAATTATCTTCATAAGTACTAAAACAGTCTATTAGTCTTTCCTGCTTTAGACTGAGGTGTCATCCTCTCATCTTAAAGTTTTTGTGAAAAAAATGATATGACTGAAGAATAGGGAGGGATAAAAAGCTATATAAAGTGTGAGGGTAAAAAGTTAGGCCGAACAGAAAAACAACACCGTTTTACTTTTAGTAAACCCTCAAATTGATCCCTTAATTATTACTCTCTTTATAATTTAGTCCCTAGACTAGAAAAATATAATAAATAGTCTCTAAATTATATTAAATTCATTAAATTACTCATTGAACTATCCACCATCTCTCATATTTAGAAAGTAATTAAGAGACTAAATTGCTGGATATAGAATAGTTTACGGTCTATTTATTATACTTTTATAGTTTAGAGACCAAAATAAGAGTTTACTTGTTTTACTTTTTTCTTAGTGCACTATATATAAGACAATATTTTGCTACCATAATTTTTCGAAATTTGTTTTTACGATTGTTAATAGTGATATCAAGATATATAAAATTGGTTTGAACATGTTTGGGGTGTTTTCAAAATTACATACCCTCCCAATTTTATGAGAGTGATCACACTGATTTGGAATAACTTATTGATACTGAATTTGAAGGAATTTCTGGAAAGAATGAAAATGGTTCCTAAACTAATAAATGTGCTAAAACAAGGATGTTTGTGGTAGAAGAAGGTGTAGTGAAGATAGTTTAGTGTAGATATGTCATTTGAACTCAATGTGTTTATATGATTCGTATTCCGAGGTTATGAGGACCCCAAACTCTACAGATGATGAGGGGAGTTCATGGCCTATTTTTCAGATGTTTAGGGAATCTGCTACATTTGGTCAAATCAATCTAGACGTTAGAAGGAAGTTTGATAGTTTGGATATCTATTTTCAAGAATGTCGTTAAAGACTTCAATATGAACATTGGAAGACAAACTTGTTGGAATTCCCTTCATTAATTGTGGCGTGCAAGTCACAACGCATGAAAAAAGGAGGATGAATATTTCAAGGTCATAGAATTTATTCATCGAACCTTGAGACATGCACATTCAACCTTGAAAAATGTATTGGGAGTCTCTAGACCTCATTGGAATTATGGAAAATTAAATAGGTGCATTTCATAAACTGAGTGAATGTACCTATGTGTGAATGGAAGACATATTCTTTGTATAAATAGAGAGACTTATGACAAGGTGTGGCATATCTTTTTGGGTGATCATATGAAGAGTTGAGACATGCACAATCCAAGTGAAGAAATCCTAAGAGAGTTCGAGCGTCTTTTGTATTCTTCTTTGAAAGAAAGAGAGAATTTCTAGAGAGAAAATTTGTATATCATCTGAGAGTGTGAGATTTAGAGAGAGGGTTTTCTACGTAAATTTTTTGGTGTTGTTCTTCTTCTCTTCACTCTTTTATTTTTTGTGTTCACAGAGGAGGGAATCGGTATTGTTGTTTCCCAACAAAACCAAATGGAAAAAAAATAAATGCTACGAGCTAGGGTTGTTTGTAGAGTTGATGATTGTCCATGAGTTGATGGATGCCAAAGTGGTGGTAGACGACTTCAATAAGGCCCCTGCAATTGTTTCTGATTATGGATGTATTTTACATTATTGTAGGGAGACATTTAGTTTTTTTAATTTAAACTCTCTTGTAGAGTTCTCTAGGAGATCGACAAACAAGGTGGCTCATACCTTAGCAGGGGTAGCCTTGTTCTCAGGCCCTTCTCAAACTCTTTTTGATGTGTCAGCATGTATCTTTGCTACGGTTTTGAATGAAATGCATTAGATGTTTTGCGTCAAAAAAAAATATGAGTAATTGTAGATCATGTACTATTGATGAAGTTTGATTATTGCATAGTATCCATGTTTTTTAAACCTTTGTTAGTTTTACTCAAGTAGATCATGTAATTTTACTCAAGTAAAAAAATATCCATTGTTTGTTAATTTAGTTTTTCTAAAAGAAACACAATTTATTACATTTTATTTTTGCAAAGAGAAGAAAGTGAGTCTTGTTAAAACCTTTTGATGCAAGACATACAAGTAAATGGGTTCAATTGAACCCCCATGAAAAAAATGTTGCTTACCATCCTATATAATTTTTTTGAACACCTTGAAAATTTTAATTTGCACTAGTAGCTCAAATTTTGCACCCATTTGCACTGAAAGACCCAACATTCCACTTACTCTATCTCACTCCTGCAGCCTAATTTCTAAAATTTTCTCCCCGTTCTCTCGCATATTCTCTGTCACTCGCATTTTGGCATATTGTTTTGGTATATTGTTTTGTTAGTGAAGTCTGTTTTAATTCTGGGAATTTAGGAGTTTTGCTTAAACCATGTAAATTGTATAGAACTTGATTTGGTATATCGCGAGGGTGCAAGTGAAATGGAACCATAGTCCTTCTCCAATTGAAGCTGATGTTGAAGATGCTAAGCTTGTTGTTCAGGAGAAAGGGGAGGTAATTTCATAGTTGAAGCCTGTGAAAGCTGGTAAGAAGGAGATTGGTGCTGCTGTGGTAGATTTTTGGAAGGTAAAACCTGAAACTGCATTTGGCAAAGTTGCATTGATCGTTTGAAAATGGTTGCTTCCACGCCGTTTATTCGATTTTCATATACATAAGCGGTGGAAATACTAGAGGAAGCTGTAAAAAATGGTAAGAAATTTGAGAATGAAGTAAAATGCGAAATTGACTTAGTATCTGAGCATGAAAGGTACATCTAGATTTGTCCCAATGATTACTTAAAGACAGTAGCTTCTATGGATTTGCTTGTCTCAAAGGTCTATATCCTGCATATTTATAATTTTGAAGTTTTGAATTACCTATGGTGCTTGGGAAAACAACTATTAAAGCTCTACTAAGGAGAGTATAT
Source organism: Oxytropis ochrocephala (assembly GCA_020916435.1). NCBI lineage: Eukaryota > Viridiplantae > Streptophyta > Magnoliopsida > Fabales > Fabaceae > Oxytropis > Oxytropis ochrocephala. Next base: position 52,642,752 of record CM037088.1, read on the forward strand.
CAAATTTAACAATTTAACAATATAAAATATATTAAAGTTATTTTTAATTATACTTTTGGCGATGTACGCATTAATTTTTTTTGAACGCCTCGACCACGGGTCCTGGGTCCGTCACTGGATGCAACCCTTCTAAAACAATAATTTCATTTATTCAAAGAGAATTATTGAGATGGAAACTAGAGAGAATTGGGGAAAATCATTTTGTGTCAATTTCTCAAATTAATTGATTGATTTAGAAATTACACAAGAGTTGCATATAAACAAGCTCGATCTGGAAAGTACATATATAGCTGCTCATGATTGAACTGAACAAATGAAAACAGTATTAGGACTTTAACTCTAATTGAATAACTAAAGCTAGTTAAACTAACTAAACAAGAGTTAACCAGTACACTTAATATGTTTACAAAAACAATAAAGAATATAGCAAGAGAAATGTCAGATGTTGCATTAAATATAGATATTCTTTTTTATTCAGACTATTGCTAGCTATCAAAGGTGTGTCTCAATACTTTCAACAAAAGACCAATCATCCGCTTGTGTTAGGATCAATCTTCGCAATGGCCATTAACAAATTTGTCCACTATGGAAATCGAACCCGAGAGCACCAGATTCACTCTTCATGTCCTAGGATAGATTATGCCACTGCGCCAACGGTATTGGTTTTTACAATACAACATAAATGTCCATTTGTAGCGCTTTTTTAGCCATTGGTAGTGCTTTCCTTCGCTACTAATGATGGCGCTGTTGTTGCCACTCCCCCAATAGTAGCGCTCAAAAAGTGCCACTAAAGAATAGGAATGAGTAACGCTTTTTAGCATAAAGTGTTTCTTATGCTCTTGACGCGTTTTGGGAATGAGTAGCGTATTTTAGTAAAAACCGCTACTCATGCTCTTAGTGCATACTGGGAATGAGTAGCGATTTTACTATAAAGAGCTACTCATTCCCTATTGATTAGTAGCGCTTTTACTAAAAAGTGCTACTGTTTCCTTTTTTGTTTTTGTATATTCTCTATTTTACATATTACGAAAATACTGTATTTCTCTGCTCATAATTGAAAGAATCACACAAACAACAAACAACCAATTCCAAATCAAATTCATCAAATTCCAACAACCAATATTCATGATCACACGTACACCAAATAAAATCTAATATCATGTATGTATCAAAACACACTTACAACCAATTACAACATATATCCAAAATCATGTACAAAAGATGCATCTCAACATACACAATAACAAAAATTACATCATATCCAATATGATGGAGTCTGACTTAAGTACTAAGGAATTCCTTAGTAATTGTTACTAAATGGGTATAATACTAACCGCACAAACACTAAGTTGTAATTAGTATGTACTAACCGCACAAACACTAAATTGTGGGTACTCACCACACAAGCACTAAATTGTGGTTAGTATGTACTAATCATTGGATTGCTGCATAATGGTTACTGAAAAATTTAGTAATTGTTACTAAGGAATTCCTTAGTATCATAAGTCTTTGCCAATATAATGTACCAAAAATATCATATCCAAAATTGTATCAATTTTGACGTTGGTGAATCAAACCAGTAACATGAGGATACCACTCTCCCTTGAGCTCAGTAACTTGCTCATATGAGTATTCAGCTCTGAATCCAGAAAAATACTGAAAAATAAACTTAAATGAATTTAGAATTAAGTGGTTAAATGGTACTAATTATTATTATATCAAAATCAATTAGATATCAAATTACTTGTAAAAAAACTAGGTATCAAATTACATACGTCCTTTGAATTTCCATTTGGTTATGAGTGATGATATCCTTCATAGAAATCATGATATAGTACCCGCAATCATCGTTGTTAGGGACACTATAAAATAAAATATTAGTTAATTATTAAATTGAAATATGTACATGCATAAGAATATTATAAATTAACCGATATTGGTATCCATTTTGTACAAGATGTTGACTTTCTGTACGAGGTCCTGACACCACCCAATCCACAATATGTTGACAAACAACTGAACACAACATCATATAACTATATTAATCAAAAAACATACATAATTTAAATTATGAAATATGCGAGGGATCTAAATACACACCTACTGAATATCCTTGCCATCTTCGGGTAGTTGTTGTAATGACCTTGCAATGAATCCAAATAGAATATTGTATCTCTTTTAGAATCAATCGCCAACAATACCCAATGTATCCTACAATTTTTTTGAATAATCAAAAAACAAATATTTCACAAACACATGTTCTATACGATTGATATATAATTAAAATTTCCCACCCTAAGTTGAACGGTGCCAAAAACAAGGTATCAAAGCTTTTATTTTGTGCTAGCGCCAAGCAGTTATTGATATATCTTTTAACTGCGTCCATGTTTCTTTCCATATGTTCTTTTGCATCTTTCGAGCGGGATCTACACGATTTAATAAAAGCACTTTTCTGGGCACAAGAACACAAACCTTTGTATCTGTTCCTTAGAGACCAATATCTCATGGTACAAGTACCTCTAATTAAAATGTAATAAATTAAGTTAATGAAATAATAATAATAATAACATCAATAGTAATGTGAAATAATAAGATATATACGTACCTGATATATAATTTAAAAATAGTCGCGGATGCCCACTCGTGGTCATATGCCGCTTGGAGTTCGTCACGAATGATTGACAATGGTTGCTCAAGTCCCAAAATTTCTTCATCAACCATGCGTCTATTGTGCCTGTCATGTTTAACGCCTGGATTTTTAAATAAGTGATGAATTTATTGGAAGAACTGCTACCTTTTTGCTTTGACACTTTGGCCTTGCCACCAATAGAAGGGAAAGATCGGGATTCAATCCCTATCCCGCTAGCTTTCTTCTGAAACACTTTTTCCTTGCTAGCAATAGAAAGGGAAGGTTGGGAGTCAATCTCATTCCTGCTAGCTATCTGCCGAGACGCTTTTTTCTTGCCAGCAATAGAAGGAGAAGGTTGTGATTTGCCAGCATCCCCTCTAACATTCTCTCCCTTTCCAGCAATAGAAGGGAAAGGTCGAGATTTTTCTTTGCTAACATTCCCTCCATTGTCTTTTTCATTAGATTTTTCTTTTTGGTGTACCTATATATTTGGAAAGATAATTAGTTAGTTAGCACAATATATGACAATGAGTCAATGAGTTACTAACAAATATATTGTCACTTACAATTAATAAGTTTTACTGGCCATACCACAAAGGTACCAATTGCATCATTCCCTGTCGTTAAATTTGCACTGTTAACTGGTACATGCAATGGTGCAGACCCCATAGTTGCAATGTCAACTCTAGTTCTCACTTGATTTGAAGGTATGGGTAGATTTTGCACTAAGGCACCCAGTTCGTTACATATTAAGCCCCTTGCGACCAATTTATGTGGGTTTGAGATATATAGTTCACAATCATTGTTGCCCTAAATATAGATAAAAAAATGAATATGCATAAATTGATGTAATTTGTACAAGAAAAAGAGCATCTTGTAATTAATACCTCGGTTGACGCAATAATGCAACTATCTTTGAAGCTTGATGGACTAAGGGATGATGGATCAGACCTTGGCCCAACTCTATCTTTTAATTTAGCAACTTCTTGCATTAGTTTAAATACCATTTCTTCCAACCGTCTTTCTATACTATCTTGCTTTTTACGCCTCTTTGAACCCTAGAAAGCGCTCAAAATAACGCCAAATCCCAAACCCCTTAGACGACCCCGAATACTCTTCGGTTGCCAATGCATGGGCAAGGATGTCTTGGTCACTAGAACAATCAGTTATCTCTCATTGTGAGACAGATTGTGATACGACTTTCTAATTCACAAAATTTATTAGACATTATCAACAATTATATAAAAATTACAAAACAAAATTTTAATTTTATCATACTTACAATTCTTTTAGACGCCTCCTTAGTTTTGGGGTCGTCAATTACACCATCTTTGTTTTGTCGAGCCTCTAACCACAAAACATGTCGGTCAATGGATTCTCCAGTAGGATATTTCCTGACCTCAAACAGCTATTAAAATTTACCATTTGTTAAGAAATAAACCAAAAGGTTCATTTAATAAGTGAAAGTTAAAATTAAGGATATTGTTCCTGCCAATCCTTCTTCAATGGCTTGACAACCATTTACACCCCCCCTAAATGGGTAATCAGGACTAGATGCTCTCCCTCGATTCTCGTTGCTTAATTTCTGTGTAGGCACGTAAGATACATTAATGCATGATTAATCGTCAAATATATGTAAGTTAAAAGGTAATTGTACTTTTGTCAAAAAAAAAGGTAATTGTACAAACCAAGAAGTTCTCTTCTTCGATGCATTTTGTTATAAATGCACCCTATCCTCCAATGTTATAAACCCAAAATATAGTGGTGGGGATCGTGTTTGAGGTTCCTTTCATCATTTGTCACCCATTTATTTGTTAGAGTAGTTCTGAATTTCCTATGTAACTTTCCAGCTTTCATAAAGCACTAGTCTTTTCGAGACTCATCCACATGAAAAGAATTCTGCTTACACACATTCAATGAAAATGGTATAAACATGCTTACATAATTATGAAACAAGATAGTTTTAGAGATCTAAAATTACATACCTGTATTAACTTCCATAGTTCCTCTTTGAGTTTTACCAAAGCGTCATTACCTTTCTCATTCCAACTATTGATTGTAATTGGTACCATTTACTTCACTTTAGAACCAATTAAGCTAATCAAATGTGTACCACGTTTTCCAATCGGCTAACCTTTAACATTCTATCAGACATGCATTATTACTTGTGTAAATTAGATAACAAACAGTTAAACTAAGTAATGAATTAAGTTAATTAGTAAGTATCTTACTGAAAGTTTAGGAATTCCTTTACTCGTCTGATGGATGATATTCTTTTTAACGATCATTCCACGAGGAGTGACATTTTTCTTGGGCTCAACATGATCACTTTCATGAGCATTTTCATGCGCACTATCATGACTATGCAATGTCATTTGACCTACAATAAAACATAGTGTTGCACCCCGAAAAATCCGGTTTGGGTTTCTCAATGTACAACGTGGAAAATTTTTGAAGTCGCTACCAATATTTTAATTTTAAGACCAAAACATTGAAAAAAAGGTCTTTTGAAAACTAGAGATATAGGTTCGGGGGTCGATTACGTGTGAGGAAGGTACTAGCACCGCACACGTCCTTTCTACCGAAAGGGAACCTCTAACTAAATGTGTGGTTTTAACGTTTAATTTGAAAAATACCTAGATTTGCCTATTTATTTCTTGTTTGAAGATGAATGGGAAAACTTAATGAAATTTTTTATTTTTGGCGCTTGACGAGAGTTGGCCTCTCGCTCCTACATATTTCCTGGTGCGATGGAGAATTCAAAGCTACGTAGTTCTTGGTTGTCATGAAAAGGTTTTTGTTTTTTTTATCTTTTTAGTGAGTTTTCGAAATAGGACGAGTATTCAGCGAATGATTAAACTAACAAAGGTATGGGTAATCACCGCTAAGTACTCTTGAAAAAAGGGAGTCACCGCCACTAGTCAGACGAACAAAGGTTCTGATTGACCGTTAGTAGCGACTCATTTTTTATTTGATCTTTTGAAAATGGTTTTCGAAAGAGATTAATTAGCACGAATGATCAAACTAACCAAAGTTATGGGTGACCATCGCTTATTGTTCTTTGGAAAAAGACATTGCCACCAATGGCTAGACGAACAAAGGTTCTGATTAGCCACTAGCAACAATGGGTTTAAAAATGATTCTTTTTTGTTATGAAAAATGATAATGTTTATGGTTGCGAAAAGGATTTTTATTTGTTGCGCTTGATGAGAACGTGGCTCGCTTCTACGTATCCCAAATGGGAATCAAAGCGACGTAGTTCTAATTTGAAGATGAAAATGTTTTTGAAAGGGTTTTGGAAAGGGGAAGAGCTTTCATAATGACCAAGCAAGCAAAGGCTTTGAGTGATCATTACTAATAACTCTAGATAGCGTTCATGACAATCAAAAAAGCCAAGGCTTTGGGTGATAGTCACTAATAACTTGCATTAATTAGAAAAGAGTTTGAAACATTTTTGGGAAAAGGGTGAAGTTATTATCAATGATTGGTTACAAAATTCAAACACATCCAATAATCAAGTAATCATGCATATGTCAAACATCAACTAAGACTAAACATGCCGATACAATCAAAGATTCAATTGTGAAGGATGCAAGGTGAATTTCTCAAAGCAAATGCGTGTGTGTGAGGAGGAGTGCATTTACCCTAATGACTCTATGCTACAACAAGCAAGTAGGCTCATGTCTTCATTAGGAGGTCATACACATGGAGGGAATGACACACAGTTAAATCAAGACAATTTAAGTAGCATCAAAAACATGTAAACAATTGGTCATAGGCATAGAATGATCTTAATTAAACTAATGACATGTGAGCAACGATTTCTTAATAACATGAACAAAGAGGAATTGCATCAAGGCTAAGGTAAGCCTATCCTTTGCAATACCTCACGAACTCTAAACCCTAAACATACAATCTCATTTGTTATTCACTAAGAAATTAAAAGGGGAAGGTTGAATCATCTAAAATCATCTTCACCACTTAAAACATGATGCACTAGGCATAAGTGGGAATCATATGATTTATCATCAACAATGGACAATAATAAAACTAGAATACAAGAGCAAGTAAGTAAACACAAAAACTAGGTTGAATCACATAAAGCAATCTTCTCACTTAAATCAAAGTGCCGTAGGCACAAGTGAGAATCAACTTGCCTATCATCAACAACTAACAATCTTCACCACTTAGATCAAGGTGCACTAGGCACTAGTGGGAATCATTTCGCTAGATCATCAACCACTAACAACAAGCAAATTAAAATACAAAGATTAACTAAACACACAACTAAGTTGAATCACATAGAGCAATCTTCTCACTTGAATCAAAGTGCCCAAGGCACAAGTGAGAATCAACTTGCCTATCATCAACAATTCACAATAAGCAACCTAAAACAAGATTTAAATAAACACAAAAACTAGGTTGAATCACATAAAGCAATCCTCTCACTTTGAGAAAAGTGCACTAGGCATTAGTGAGAATCAACTTGCCTATCATCAACCACTAACAAATAAGCGAATTAAAACACAAGAACAAGTGAACACATAAACTAAATTGAGTCCTTTCTAGCAATCTTCACCACTTAGATCAAGGTGCACTAGGCACTAGTGGGAATCATATTGCTAGATCAGCAACCAACAACAAAAATAACATTTAACACTAAAATGAAATACTAACAACAAGATTAAACATCATCAAGCAAAGAAAGACAACAAAATCTCATTAAAACCAATTTTAACATGATATGCGAACCCAAAATCAAGGCAAACAATATTTTATTTCGACTAAAACACCAAAATCATGCATATAACCCCAAAATCAAAGCATAACAACAAAGATTCATAGGATTAAAATATGTACAAGAAAAAAATGATGCTCAAAGTAAGGATCTACATTTGTGCAAATGAAACTTCACAAATATGCAAAAAATGATGAGATTATGCAAGAAAACACAAGAACAACTCCTCCAAAGCCAAGGAGCCACCTCAAACCCCCAAGCCTCCCTAGGTGCTTGTCAATAGAGTTTGGAGTGGCTCCTCAAAGCAACAACAACAATATGAAGGAGTTGAGATGAGGTGAAGAGAGATTATGCAAGAATAAGGTCTAGATGCACTTACAATGAGTGAGGCTTTCACCAGAATTGATTAGAAGCAAGAGAAACCAATAAATAAAGCAAGACCCTTGAAATCTACACTTGAACCCTTGAAAATGAGACTTGATGATGCTCCTTTGCTAGGATTTGTTGAAGATTGATAGTTGAAATGATGGCATGTGTATAGGAAATGTGCGAACCCAAAATCAAGGCAAACAATATTTTATTTCAACTAAAACACCAAAATCATGCATATAACCCCAAAATCAAAGCATAACAACAAAGATTCATAGGATTAAAATATGTACAAGAAAAAAATGATGCTCAAAGTAAGGATCTACATTTGTGCAAATGAAACTTCACAAATATGCAAAAAATGATGAGATAATGCAAGAAAACACAAGAACAACTCCTCCAAAGCCAATGAGCCACCTCAAACCCCCAAGCCTCCCTAGGTGCTTGTCAATAGAGTTTGGAGTGGCTCCTCAAAGCAACAACAACAATATGAAGGAGTTGAGATGAGGTGAAGAGAGATTATGCAAGAATAAGGTCTAGATGCACTTACAATGAGTGAGGCTTTCACCAGAATTGATTAGAAGCAAGAGAAACCAATAAATAAAGCAAGACCCTTGAAATCTACACTTGAACCCTTGAAAATGAGACTTGATGATGCTCCTTTGCTAGGATTTGTTGAAGATTGATAGTTGAAATGATGGCATGTGTATAGGAAATGAGTTTGGAGATGTGATTTAGTGATGAAATTGAAAGAAAATTGTAGAGAAGGGAGAGGTGGTTTCGGCCAAAGGGCTAGAGAGAGGAAGGGAAATGTGCAAAATGAGGCTTCTCCTTTTATTTTGGGAGTGGAGGCTTATATATGGTGTGAAGAAAAATTAGGGTAAAGGGTAGAATAGGAATGGGGTGTTCTATAAGAGGGAAGTTTGCAAAAATGCAAAGGTGAGCTGAACTAAAGGGTGGGTCGAAATTACCAAGAGGGGTAGAGTAGTGCCCAAGTTTTACATTTTGTCTTATTGAAGACACTTCCTTATTTTCACCATTTTTTATTATTCTTTTTATGATAATTCCATAAATTCCAACCCATTTTGGGCCATATCCTAGGAATCAATGATTGGGCCCAAACTTCTATGATATCACCATTCCCAAAATTGATATGAGACCTCACCTTGCAATTTTGAAGGAAATCCCCTTTTTGCCCCTTTTGTTCAAACTTTGAATTTTATGCCAAAATCATGCATGCTCACAAAATATATAACCCAATTCATTTTGATCCAAATGCATTCTTCTGATATTGAACAATGATTTTTGGTGAGAATTTTCCTAATTTTGGAAATGACCAAAATACCCTTTTTGCTCCAAAAACCCCAATTTTGCTCGAAAATGTGTTTCGACCCTAAAAATGATTTTAAAAGCTGTGGAATGACTTTTAGGACTCAAAATGCAATGCATAATGCTCTTCACTCTTTAGTTTATTTATTTTCTGTGGAAAATTAGGGTTTTGACCTAAGCCGAACAAAATTGGGGTATGACACATAGTCATTGTTATTGTTATATTTATCTAAAAGACCAACAAAGAAATAAATAACCATTCAAGAAGATGTGCAAGGATGCTTTGATATATAGCCAAATGAACCATTACACACAGTGACCCAAATCTCATTGCTACTAAATATCAATTTGCTTGACTATAAAATAACATCTATGACAATCACTACCAGAATAAGTATAATGATGATAAAGTAAGTTAATTTTTACAATATGTAGATGAATAAAGAAGAGACATGCAAAAAATGCCTTAAAGTAAGTTTAGATTACCTTTTCCTTTTCTTCGATATAATGTTATTTTCAATTTGCTTATTCATATGATATTTTTCTCTTCTCTTTTCTAATATATACAAAACATTCTCTCTATAAATAATTTCCCCTAGTATTGGTTGTGATGTACGAAGAAAGGGTCATCCTCAATATCAACATCTTCGGTTGCTTGATCACCAATGTCATTAACCAATATATTTTTGTTTGTCAGTAGAACAATGGACCAGTTGATATCAACTGGATCAGTGACATAAAACACTTGTTGAGCGTGCAATGCTAAAATAAAAGGCTCGTCTTTATACCCTAACTTGTTGAAATTCACCCGCATGAACCCCGACTCGTCCATCTGCACACCATTCTTATTTTACAACCCACTTACATTGAGACACAGGCTCTCGAAACATATTGTAATCCAACTCCCATATGTGTTCAATGACTCTGAAGTATGACATATTCGTGTATATGGGATATTTGTCTTTTGCACTTTATGTATGCATAGATTGAGCTACAAGAATCACCTCACTATTTTGCGTTTTACTCTAATCATCTTGGTTTTTTGTATAGAATGTGTACCCATGATTGTTATAAATCCATGCAAAAGTAACTTACCCCAAGCCATGGAGGTATGTTCTAAATCGCAAAAATCACGGGTCATGTACTGTGTGAGCTACTCTTAATACCATGCGGGTTAAATCCATCAGTAGACAATGCAAGTCGTAGGTTTTCTGGGTTCTGCTCGAAAATAGGATAATCTGTATCAATTTTTTTACATTGCAGAGAATTCGCGGGTGTCGTAAACATGTCATCTTTAATCCTTTCATCTTCATGTCAAGTCAAGTGTTTTGCATATTCTGGCTTTAGTAGCGCTTTAAAACAAAGCGCTACTTATAGTACTATATGTATTTTAACTTTAAGTAGCGCTTACAAACAAAACGCTACTAAAGATCTATCATAAGTAGCGTTTCAGTAAAAGCACTACTAGAGAGTGCGCCCTTTTTTTAATCTTCTAGGTAGTGTTAAATACAAATATTCACAAGTATTAAGCTATGAATAATTCTTTATTTCTTTTTAAATTAGAGTGAAAAGCTAAACTCTTTTGTTTTTTTGAAACATAACACATTTGTTTATATAAGGTATTTTTTATAAACTTTTTAGAAACAGTTTTTTATTTTTATGAAATTAAGAAAGAACATGTTTTGTTATTTTGTTAACTTTTAAAAATAAAAAACCATTTATATTTTTAAATAAATACAGTCGAGCTTTACATCAGAAGGTTTTAAATTAAGCTTCTTTCTTTCCTCATGTCATCTTTAATCCTTTCATCTTCATGTCAAGTCAAGTGTTTTGCATCTTCTGGCTTTAGTAGCGCTTTAATACAAAGCGCTACTTATAGTACTATATGTATTTTAACTTTAAGTAGCGCTTACAAACAAAACCCTACTAAAGATCTATCATAAGTAGCGTTTCAGTAAAAGCACTACTAAAGAGTGCGCCCTTTTTTTAATCTTCTAGGTAGTGTTAAATATAGATATTCACAAGTATTAAGCTATGAATAATTCTTTATTTCTTTTTAAATTAGAGTGAAAAGCTAAACTCTTTTGTTTTTTTTAAACAGAAAACATTTGTTTATATAAGGTATTTTTTATAAACTTTTTAGAAACCGTTTTTTATTTTTATGAAATAAAGAAAGAACAAGTTCTGTTATTTTGTTAACTTTTAAAAATTAAAAACCGTTTATATTTTTAAATAAATACAGTCGAGCTTTACATCAGAAGGTTTTAATTAAGCTTCTTTCTTTCTATTTGGAAAAATCCAATACAATAAATCCGGATGTAGTCTCCAAGTGGGCCCTCCCCCACTTTTGGCGCCAACTCCCTCCTTCCCCCCTCCCCTCCGCCCTGCCCCTCCCCCCTCCCCCCTCCCCTACCCCCTCTTTTTTTTTTCTTCATATTTTTCTTCCCTTTTTACCCCTCTCTATCTCTCTCCCTCTCTCTCCTGGCCTCTTCCTTCATATTTTATATTTTAGTGGTTCTTTACGATTCAATAGAATATTTGGTTGTTTAAATAGGCGAAATTTGTTCCTCCACAATCAAATTTTTGGAATCAAACATTAATTTCGTTACAAATTATATAAAGTGTAATACTATGCAGTGTCTTTTTAGATACTAAATTTAGATTAATTGTACAAATATATAGAGTTCGTTTCTAAGTAATTGGTTAGGTTAAACCAAAAAATAATTTCCGGTCAAAAAACGTAAAGTACGACATTAGGTAGTGTGCTTGAGATTACTTTAGCGTTCGGAAAAATTGTAACTGTCCAAATATGTAAAGTTTGTTCCTCAATACCTGGTTTGCTGGAAAAAAATAGTGTCGTTATGAAATACGTAAAGTGTGATGCCAAGTGGTGTTTTTAGTTACTTTAGCGCTCGGGAAAATGTTACAATATTCATCTCAGACTGCTCCTATTTTAACATATTTGATTAAACGTGTCTATTCTATGATAATATTGTTTAATATGGGCTAACCATTTACTTTAACTTTAACACAAATTATTTTTTTGTTGGACAATTTGCTTTCCATTGTCCTTAAACTTTGAATTCAATTACTATTGATCTATTCTCCCTCTTATAACCTAAAACATTGCCCCCTCCTTCCATAGAACCTGAAACATTGGTCCCGTCCATCGGTCAGGTCACCGCAACAGTATATATAGATGAGCATGCTCCTCTAACCAAAAATAGTCGAACATTTTCCATGTCTCTATTTTTTTATCTTATTATAATTAATGAATGTCAGCATTTTTTAGTTCTCATGGTAATTGGTAAATTAATACTACCGTTTTTACGAGCTTGTTAATTTATACATGACAAGCTGATTTTCACATCAACTCTGGCACTTGTCATATTTTTTGGTGTACATAAAGGCATTTTTTGCGCGCAGTTATAGAGACTAATTTCTCAAGTTGGGTACGACTAAAATGGGAAAGACAACAAAATTTCATCAAGAGATTTAATACTGTTGTATGCCCAAGACTGAATTTGAACCCAAGACATTGGTTATGCTAGAAACGACCCTACCATCTCATCCATGACACTTGTCATATTGTCATCACATTATCTCTCCTCTTGCATCCTAAATTAAAATGTGAATGTTTTTTGAAGTCTATATTAATTATGGAAAAATATTTCACAGTAAGAAAAAATCCATGCATATGCAAACAAGAGATGTCCCCCTTGTTTGTAAAATAGTATAACTATATAACTATATTCACACCAAACTTTTCATACATTGGACATTGATTGCCATTGTTAGATAGAAGAACGTGCTGAGTATGGTGATCGGACTACCGACATAGACAATGATTTATTTATCCCCACATTCAGTACTTCATTTCTCTTCTTGTTTTATTTTACCAAATTGGTATATAATGATTATAAATGGACACCTCAAGAAAGAAGAGGTTCGTTCGAAACATTGCAATATGATAAAATGGAAAATAAACTTTGTACAAAATCATATATATGTTACTGCATAGTGTTGGCATGGTTAAAACTTAGCTGATTGATAGAAGAGAATTGGAGATTTAACACCGATTTTAGGGAAAGTCGATGTAAAATATACCATGTACACATGGTTGTAATTTTGCAATTGATGTGACATTTTTCGTTTTAGGGAGTCCGTTTTTACACCGTTTTGTTTGTAATTTAACACACATTTTTTTTTTTTATTAAAAGGAAAGCAATAAAAGGAAACACAAAACAGGACGGACTAAAGTCTAAAATACTCTATCCTCACAGTATTGATTATAAGGAGAGGAAAAACAGTGGTAGGACAAAGAAGCCACACATGCATCTCCATTGTTTATTTTAGTTTCAAACTTAGCTGACCTATCAGCACATGAGTTGCCATCACGAAGCGTGAGAACAAAATTCAAATCATAAGCCTGAGGAGGAAAAGATTTGATATAGAAAATAATGGAAGCATATGTGGTGGTCACGAGGAATCAACGATAGGACGAATTCAGAGTCTGATTCAAAACAATAGCCTTATAACTATTGGACCAAGCTATTTTTTTTGACAAATCCAAGCAAATTTCAATCACTTGGAAATTTCATGAAGCTCTGCATTCAAGTTAGTAGTAATGCTACAATTTCCCGAGAAACCAAGAAGTCAACCACCTGTATGATCCCGAAGTAATCCCCCTTAGCCATTACAGCCTAGGTTACTAATGGAGCGCCCATGAACATTAGTTTAATACAATTGCTAGTAGGAGGAAACCAACGAGTCAATCTAGGAGCACGAGTAGACATCCCCAACAGACAAAAAAAGAATAACATTATTATAAAGTTGTTTAGCTCGATTAAGAATATTCTAAGTTATCATCATTAAAAAATTCATCATTTCGAGCCACCAGAGGAACCAACAACAACAAATAAAGATAATACATTGGTCACTAATAGCATGATGTTTAAACTGAAGCCGAGCATCATCATTAACCTCTCCAACATCAGTGTTAGAAGACAATAACCTCCAAGCACTATGAGCTCTAGAGTAATCCCACCACATGTGAATAATTATCCTCTCTAACAATAGCACAGAGATGACCCATGTTGAGTATGATGTCTATAGTACCGAGAACCATTAATAGGAAGGCTCATGTGCATGATAAGCCACACAAAGTATTCAAGTTTTACGAAATTTTCAACTTCCAGATTCAAGACCAACAGTAACTATGATTCACAGTTTGATGCAAGAAAAAAGGACCTTCGGTACCTGTAAGCCACACATATGTACTCTTGGGGAAATAAGTCACGATGAAGATGGAGCCCAAGTGAATACGTCGGTGAAATTAGGATTAAGAAATAAATTACGAATCAATACTTTACGCCAAGAGTCTGAAGCCTGTTTGGCATTAGTCGCGAGGAAACCATTGCAGACATGCAAAAGAGACCAACGCATCTTGTAAATAGATTGAATGCTTTGGGAGGATTTGTTTTAAACGAAATAACTACAAACAAGATTTTGTGGTGTCTTACAAGGGATTAATCCAACAATCTTGCAACAATGGACACCACAACACTTTTCGATAAGCTAGAGGAACATGAGCTGGAGCTTATTGCTCTTGAAAAGTGTGTTGCATGCATCAGTATCTTCAAATAGAGCCGATCCTAGATAGTTGGTAGATTCCGGTCCTGACAAGTGGAGCTCCGATCCAAGGTGGGGTGTACCTACAAAGACACTCCGACGCTCAAGTCAGCCAGTGAGGTCTTAAGCAGGTGAAAGGTGGGAGTAAATGCTTACCATCAATGCTTGCATTGAATGCTTATTTTTAGAGTCAAAGTGGTGTTTGACCTAATGGATTGGAGCTGTTCAATCTGGGGATTAGATCCTAGCCATTGATTGTTTGACCCAAAGTTAGCTAATGGGCCTCAACCTTAGTAAGCGCATGAATAGTCATTTTAAGAGAGAGTCAAAGGGGGGGGGGGTGCGCAAAGCACTCTCAATTTTACTCCATAACAGTTGCCCCCCAATTCTGGTCGCTTAGGGGCGATCTTGACTTGATACTCAGTGTCTGGGTTTGAATTATTGACTTGGACCAATCTTGGTTCAGGCGGTCTTCCTGTCTTGGTTCGTTCATGATTGATCGATTTGATCAATATGAACGTTGGTGATCTCGAGGTGTCCCATTATAATGACGACACTTTAGTTTTTGTGCATGTCATTAATGACATTGATTAGACATCTTGATACGGCTGCTACCTGTGGGTGTCGCTTGGCCCACTATAAATTGTAGGCGAACGGTGGCACTTTTGTTCGCTCTGATTACCGAGTTGGAATCCCGGCAAATCCGAGCCTATTGTCTACGAAAGCTGCAATTCGCTTTATCGTGGCGAGGTGTCACTGGTTTTAGTGGGGAGAAGTTATCAAGATCCGCGAAGCAATCTAGGCCGATGCCAACCTCGCCTGTACACGAGGTTAGTTACTTCTCTTTTTCTTCTTAGGACCGTTCCTGGCTGGGACTTCTCCCCAGCCTGTGTTTAATTCTTCAGGGTGGGGGTTGTCAAGTCGGATTTCGACCTTGTCGCGGACCCACCGTGTCCCGTTCCTACAGGTCCGAACTGGCGAGGAACAAACAAACCGCTCGTGACGTCACTTTTAAACATTTAGATCAAAACCAAGTGCGGCATCCGGACTTATCCAAACTCATAGCCACCGGGTCAAGCAAAGATACTAATCCCGGACAAGCTAAAAATGAAATTTGTCCAAGTCGAAGTTATGGAGGAACTCTAGTCTTCCTCGATTAGTTATCAAGCTAATGAGGAAAATCAAGCCGCAAACCCATCGGTGGAGATTCAAATCGTAGATAGTGACGATTCGAGAAAAGAGTCAAGCTCGGCCGAGGCCCCTGCGAATGATGTCGCTCCCTGTCAATCCTATAAGTTCAAGCTCGGACTTCTCGAGAAGATATAGAGTGGGCCTTTGTGCGGTCCTTTGAGCTCGCTTTGCATTCATCCGGAAAAACTCGTCTCTCTTTAGTTATTCTTCCATCTTTTCGAGGTCAATTGGAGGAAAGGAAAAGATAATGCCGTATTTTAGGAGCACGTTAGCCTCCGAGCTAGGAGACTCACCAAGGTTTTTGGCCTTACACGGACATCGTGAATAACAAATGGAATAACATGTTTTTTCGGGCCGAGCCTATGATGGCCAATCTTTGTTGAATATGTGGGGAAATTCGGTCTGGAGACGGATAGTATTTTTTTGTCGACCAAGTTTCCTATAGGATGGACTCTTGGTCACTATAATCGGACAATTTGGATCATACTCAGTTAAAGAATCAAGTATGAGTACGGAAGATCGGATGACGAAAGAAATCAATAGGAATTGTCTTGACAGTGCATCACAAATAGTCATAATCTATACGGTTTCAAAACTTATAATCTTGCCCGATCCGCCAAAGTATCCGACACTAGAAAATCTCTTGGTAGGATCGAAAGCCGAATTCCGTTGTTTACTTTTATTTTTTTATCATATATTGCTAACTTCGCTAATCTCCTTATTTTGCGCAGACAAGATGTCACCCAACAACCATTTCCTTGAGATGAGAGCCATAGGTGAAAGATGTGCCAATCTTAGGTAGGAAATTATACCCCCTCAAGTTTGAATGTCGTCAATACGGAGGCGATCCCCATTCGAACCGTTCATGCAATCATCCTAGATCCTGGCGATAAGGCCGGGACGGGAAGTTGAAGAGGAAAGATCGAAACAAAACTCGTCCTCCCGGTGATTCTCAAAACCGAGTAAGGAGATTGATCCGAGTGGGACCTATACTCGTGTTCAAAAGAAGAGAAAGTCGGACAAGAAGCAAAAATCGCTCCGTTCTCCACGAAGGAGTTCTGTGAGACTAAGTTCGAGGATTTTGAAGTTGATCCCTTCAATGTGTCGCTCTCTGTCTTGATCATATGATCGACTTGGTTGATGATCCGAAGGCCGATGCGAGAAAGGAATCTTAAAGGTAAGATCCCGCTTCGAGAATCGCCCCATAGTCTAACGTTAAGATCAATATTTAACACTTGAAAATTTGGTTGATTTTTATTTATTTTCGCTCCAAATGCCAAACTAGAAGCGAAAAGAGGTTTAGAAGGCATTGGAGCCAACTTTTTAACACCAAGCATGACCTTGAAAAGTTAAAGGAGGAGAAAGCAACAACGAGAAAAAGATGTTGAAGACAAAATTAAGAAATTAGAGGTGAGCATAAAATTGCGAGCAATTCGGAGTCAAATTCCAATCTCCAAGACCGGATTATCCAAAGAAGAGGCTTAGAAAGCTGCGCCAACAATGCACTCGCCTAGTCATTGTTTTTCGGTCGGATTTGTCCCAGATCCGAATGTGCTCAAACCCGACCATGTGGTGGTGGATGGGAAAATCAATAGTCGACACTAATCTTTCGAGTTGTGACCAACATCGTTTATCCCCAGTATAGTTATTCCTTTGTGCTTTTGTAATTAACCATTTTGTGTTTTGAACTTGATGACGCGCTCGTAACTGGGATGGTTTATGTTCTGGGGTGGACACAAGGCCCAATACAGTCTAACAGGCCCAATAGGCCCAATACTGTAGCTATAAAGATGGCACGAATCCCAAGGAATTAGGTACGTCATTATTACTTGTGGTCCTATTCACTATTCACTGCTGACTTGGGCGTCAGAGTGCTTTCGCCGGTACCACCCGCGGGCGACCAAGACTCAAGGACTCCAAGACTCTCAGTGACCGAGCTAAGGACTACACCAGCATCACTCATATTGGTCTTGTACGATCATTTGGCGACCACAGTGGGAGCGAGCTGAACACTTCCACCATGCAGCCGAGGAAGCACGCCACACGAGCTTCGTCGCGAGCCGACCCCTCTGGGCGGAATGCACTCCCTCAGCAAACCCCAGAGGGCGTGCCACAAACCATCCACGAATCATTGGACAATCTAGCGGCCAGGCCCAGCAGCTACCGGCCGAGTTGATTAACGCAGGAATTGATGCTTCCTTGCCCGAGCACGTGACTCAGGCTTTCATGCAAATTCTCCAGAATAAGAATCAGATCATCGCTGACCGAGAAGCACTTCTTTCCAATTATGAAAGAGGATCCATCTCAGCCCGCCAGCGTGCGGGCGATGAAGGACCTTCTTGCCAATTATGAAGGACCCTAAATGATTTAATAAAGTAATTGATTAAATTATTTAAAGTGTTGCACTATTTTAATTATATTCAATTATAATATAGTGTTTTATTTAATTGAAGGGAGTGGTATTGGAAATACCGGGACTGCAAGTATTGGCCCAAGAGCCCAAGCCCAATGACTTAGGCTCCTGGGAGTGATGCATTTCGCATCATTGTGCAAAGAAAGAAAGAAACGAATAGAGAGAAGAGAGAGAAGAAAGAGAAAAGCAGCGCAAGAACCACAGAGGAAGGAGAGAGAGCTTCGCACCTTGAGAAGAAGGAAAAGAAGGCTCTAGTTGCTGTGGTTTTTGGTGGTGACTCGGAGAAAGGAACGTTTCTACGGTTAAAGTAAGGTAAGGGGAGTCTCACTCTATAATAGGGAGTATAATAGGTCGTATATAGGTCATAGAGTCCTTAATTGTATTCGTTGATGATGATTTTGATGGTTGCATGTTGTTTTGATGAATTTCAATGCGAAATAGAGCATGAAATCGATTTAGGGCTTAAGTTAGGGTTTGTAAATGTTGATTTTGTGTTTTGAGATGTATTTGATGATTTGAACGTGCAATTGATTGTTAAAATATGGAATTAGAAGTGTTAGAGTGATTATAGAGTGAATTAGTTTAAGAGGAATTGAAGGAATTGGTTTTTGAGGTATGGGGCACCAATTTCCTAGAGAAATGGCGCCCGTGCCTTTATGTGATGGGTGTTGGTGTTGTGTTCTTTGTCTGAGGCGCCAATTTCCTAGGAAATGGCGCTGGGTCTGTTGCGAGGTGGGTGGTTGTCTTTGTCTGGCGCGCCATATTCTTTGGAGAAATGGCGCTGGGTTATTGTTTGGGTGTGCGTGTGCGAGTTGTCACTTGCGCTGGCGCCAATGTCTTCGGGAAAATGGCGCCACAATACCTTGTGCGAGGCTGTGTGTGCATGTGCCCGATGCAGAGCCAAATGTTGCCCTGTGGCGCCCAGAATGGCGCTGTGTCACCTATTCATGTCTTTGTGTGTCTGTGTGTCTAGGTGCGGCGCCAAAATTGGCCGCCAATGCGCTGGTTGTGTTGTGCAGTGCAGGCGCCAAATGGCCGCCTGCGTGGCGCCTAGGTGGGTGTGTGCGTGGGTGGCTAGGTGTGGGCGCCATTTTGGGCCGCCCATGGTGGCACCTGTGGTGGCGCTGCGGTGTGGCAAGTGTGTGTGTGTATGTGGCGCAAAGACTGAGGCGCCAAATGGCCGCCCTGTTGCGCTGTGTTCTTCGCCGTGTTCAGCGCAGGTGCCAAAAATCTTGCCAGGCGCACAGAATGCGCTGATGTCTCGAGGCGTGTCTCGGTTTGTGTCTAAGTTTGTGTTCAGGTCTCGTGCTTCCTGAGGGCCGCCAGATGATTCTTTGTGTTCTTGGCGCTAGTGCTCTGTGTTGCCTGAGCGCCATGTTCTTTGGTGTTTTGGCGCATGTGTGTTAGTGTGTGGCATAGGGCTGTGTGTGTGGGAAAATTGGCGCTGTGTCTTTGGTGTGCCTGGGGGCGCCAGATTGTGGGGCATTTGGCGCCTGGTGGTGCCAAAGTGTGTCCTAGGTGTGGTATTGGTCCCTAGGTGACAGTTTGGTCCTAAGGGTGTGGTTTTTGTCCCTAGGTGACAGTTTGGTCCTAAGGGTGTGGTTTTGGTCCCTAGGTGACATTTTGGTCCTAGGTGTGCTGTTTTAGTCCCTAGGTGGTGTTTTGATCCTAAAGGAGACAATTTGGTCCCTAAATGCTGTTTTGGTCCTAAAGAGTGGTTTAGGTCCTTGAGTGAGGTTGAGTCCTCTAGTTGTGAGTGGTCCTTGGGACATGAGTGATGATGATGCCATGGGAGCATGAGCCATGGGGGCTAAGATGTGATGATGCCATGGGGGAATGAGCCATGGGGGCAAAAATGGAAATTAACACTGAGGTGAGAAATGATATTGATGATGTGTAATTGTGTGTGCGGCATGTTCATGGAGTCTCATGCATACATTCGGCTGCGGTCGCGACGTTTAAATTGTGATACATTCGGCTGCGGTCGCGACGTTTATAATTGTGATGATGATGCCATGGGGGAAAATGGTACCACATGCATGATTGCATTGCATACATTCTCATAAAAGGCATGTGTGTTGTGGGTTGATGATTATCATGAATATTGCTGCTGTGTGACTGTATGTGTGTGATACTATGATAATATATATTGTTTATTATAGTCTCTATTATGTGGTTTGAGACTCACCCCTTTCTGTTGTTGTTTACTACAGGTAGCCATGAGTGAGGGCTTACTACCTTCACTTCCCCGAGTCGGTCTGCTCTGATACGTAGCACCTAGGGGATGGGATAGGATTATTGTTATTCTGTTATTCACTGTTTAACTATTATACTTGATGATTTTATATTGTGGATGAGACTGTGTTTGGTCTCTTTGGATCTGTTTCTATTTTCCGCTGCGTAGTATATGATGATTATTTCCTAGTGCGTGGAATTGTTTAATAAAGTTTTGAGAAATTCCATCCTTTAAGTTTGTGTTGTGTATTATAGTGTTGAAAATAAAGTATTCATGTTATGATTGTTATTGTTTGTGCTGAAATAAGTGTAGCACTCCATTTGGAAATGAATTTTTAAACTCTGATTTTTAATATAATTTGCCGGGTAGAAATGGGGTGTTACATTAGTGGTATCGAGCAAAAGTTCGATCTGTCAGGCCAAGTGTGTCATATGTCATATTGTGTATGACCATTAGGTGTTAAATTAGTTACGAATTGTTGTTTATCTTTGCGGTGCTAGGTTGATATGGCCGGAGAGTTGATCTTCGCTATTGCTTGAGGCCTTGCAAGCCATAGCTCGGGTTATGGGAACCCAACAAAATGTTGGTGAGAATTTGGGACCCGTAGCTTTGGCTGCGTTTGAGAGAGAACCTCCTACCTTCGGGAGGGAGGTACAACCCGAGATGGTGCTATGGCATGGTGAAGGAGATTGAGAGAATCTTAGGGTAATGGATCGCAATGATGAGCGAGAAAGTCAAGTATGGTACACATACTTTAGAGAGAGGAGGCGATGGTGGTGGTTGGAGGCGGAGAGATTGGTCACCGCCAATGTATCTCATTACTTGGCCGTGTTCAGAAGAGTTCTTGAGGAAGTACTTTCCGGGAGGATGTCGGGGAAAGAAAGAGATGGAGTTCCTTGGTGAAGCAAGCAAGAAATTTGTGCATTGTTGAGTATCGCCGCCGAGTTCACAGAGCGGCTAAGTTTTACCCATACTATCTTGAAGTGCAGTTCGTAATTCTCAAAGTGCATCAAATTTGAGAAATGGGTTGAGAGCTGATATCAAGCAGGCTATTGGGTATCAGAAAATCAGAGTGTTTGCTGATTTGGTTGACTGCTGCAGGATCTATGAGGAAGACAGCAATGCCCGCTCTAGAGTCATGAGAGATCAGAGGGGTAAGTTCCAAAATAGGGGTAAGCCATATGAGGTGTCTCACGGTGAGGGAAAGCAGAGGTATCTTTGGTGGTAGCAGTCAAATTTGGTGGTAAGAGGTCTGCGGATGGCAAGAAACCAAGTGGGGGAGATGCTCCCGCTAACATTGTGTGCTTTAAGTGTGGCAAGCCGAGTCACAAGAGTTTTGATTGTAAGTCTGGGGAGAGAATATGTTTCCGTTGTGGGAAAGAAGGTCACATGGCATCTGAGTGTGATCGTAAGGAGGCAGTGTATTTCAATTGTGGTGAAGCTGGTCACTTTAGCTCCAAGTGTACCAAACCGAAGAAAGAGAGGTCCACTGGGAGAGTTTTTGCACTAGCAGGTTCAGAGGAGGCCAGGGAGATTAGAGGTACTTGCTTTATTTATGGTACACCTGTAGTTGCTATTGTTGATACGGGTGCTACGCACTCTTTTATTTCTGCTGCTTGTGCTGAAAAGTTGAATTTAGTATTATCTGCTATGAAGAGGGGGATGGTTATCGACACTCCAGCTAAGGGTTCGGTAACTATTTCTCTATTGTGTGCTAAGTGTCCTCTGTCAGTCTTCGGCAGAGATTTTCTGGTTGATCTTATCTGTTTGCCATTGGGTGGGTTGGATGTTATTCTTGGTATGGAGTGGTTAGTAGATAACCATGTGCACATCAAGCTGTTTTCAACAAGTTCAGTGAGTTTCCTTCCTCGAGAAGAGGAAGAGTGCATTTTGTTGTGCGCCGATCATTTGCATGAAGCTATGAAGGAGGGTGGTCATCTGTTTGCTTTGATGGCATCTATGTCTGCTGAGAACCGAGCTGTTGTTGAAGGGTTGCAGGTGGTGTGTGAGTTCCAAGTATTCCTCGATGAGATTCCTAGTGTGCCACGCAGAGAGGAAGTTGAGTTTGGGATTGATCTTGTGCACGGTACTAGGTACGTGTTCATGGCACGTCTGGGATGTCGACTTCCGAGTTATGCGAACTAAAGAAGCAGTTGGAAGAGTTACTTGAAAAGAAATTTGTGAGGCCTAGTGTGTCACCATGGGGAGCTCCAGTTTTGTTAGTAAAGAAGAAGGATGGGAGTATGCGTCTGTGTGTGGATTATAGACAATTGAACAAAGTGACTATCAAAAATAAGTATCCTCTTCCGAGAATAGATGATCTGATGGACCAGCTGGTGGGTGCTAAGGTTTTTAGCAAGATTGACTTGAGGTCGGGTTACCATCAGATAAAAGTGAAAGATGAAGACATCCAGAAGACAACGTTCAGAACGAGGTATGGACATTATGAGTACTCTGTAATGCCGTTTGGTGTCACCAATGCACCAGGGGTGTTTATGGACTACATGAACCGTATTTTCCATAGCTATTTGGATCGGTTTGTGGTAGTTTTTATAGACGATATTCTGGTGTACTCTAAGTCTGAGGAGGAGCACGCAGAGCACTTGAGATTGGTGCTAGAGGTGTTGAAAGAGAAGAAGCTTTATGCTAAATTGTCGAAGTGTGAATTCTGGCTGAATGAGGTAGGCTTCTTGGGTCACATTATTTCTGGTGATGGTATAGCTGTGGACCCAGCTAAGGTTGATGCAGTGTTGCAGTGGGAGAGCCCAAAGTCTGTGACTGAGATCAGGAGTTTCTTGGGGTTGGCTGGTTACTACAGGAGGTTTATTGAGGGGTTCTCTAAACTAGCCCTTCCATTGACCCAATTGACTTGTAAGGGAAGAGCTTTTGTGTGGGATGCTAAGTGTGAAGAGAGCTTCCAGGAGTTGAAGAAGAGGTTGACAACATCTCCAGTGTTAGTGTTGCCTGTGCCGGATCATCCGTTTGTGGTATATTGTGATGCTTCCAAGATGGGTTTGCGAGGTGTTTTGATGCAGGATGGGAAGGTAGTTGCTTATGCGCGCCAGATGATTGAGGACACATGAGAAGAACTATCCTACTCATGATTTGGAGTTGGCTGCTATTGTATTTGTGCTGAAGATTTGGAGGCACTATTTGTATGGCACTAGATTTGAGGTATTCAGCGACCACAAGAGTTTGAGGTATCTGTTCGACCAGAAGGAGCTGAACATGAGACAGAGGCGTTGGTTAGAGCTGCTGAAAGATTATGATTTCGGCTTGAACTATCATCCCGGCAAAGCTAATGTCGTGGCTGATGCTCTAAGTCGGAAGACATTACATATGTCAGCAATGATGGTGAAGGAATTGGAGTTGATTGAGCAATTCCGTGATTTGAGCCTGGTTTGTGAGGTCACACCACAGAGTGTCAGGCTGGGTATGCTGAGGATTGGTAATGACTTCTTGGTTAGTATCAGAGACACCCATAAGTTGGATGTGAAACCTGGTTGATTTGTTGGTTCGCGGTGATCGGTAGTGGATGGGGATTACTGAGTTGGATTCCCGTGGTGTCTTTGAGATTCGAGGCGAGAATCGTGTTCCGGATGATGCTGAGTTGAAGAAAATGATACTTGAGGAGAGCCATAGGAGCAAGTTGAGCATTCATCCAGGTGCTACAAAAATGTATCATGATTTGAAAAAGCTTTTCTGGTGGCTTTGGTATGAAGAGGATGTCGCACGTTTGTATATGCTTGTTTGACTTGCCGAAGTCAAAGATTGAACACGAAGCTCATGGGTGATGCAACCTTTAGAGGTTCGGAATGGAAGTGGGATAGCATTTCCATGGACTTTGTGATGGGTTGCCAAACACTTTGAGAGGGGTTTGACTCTATTTGGGTGATTGTGGATAGGTTGACCAAGTCTGCTCATTTCATTCCTATCAACATCACTTATCCTATGTCCGAGGTTGGCTAAGATATACATTCAGGTGATTGTGAAGCTGCATGGGGTCCCTAAAAGTATTGTGTCAGATAGAGACCCTAGGTTCACTTATGAGTTTTGGAAGAGCTTGCAAGAGGCATTGGGGTCTAGATTGAGGTTGAGTTCAGCTTATCATCCTCGGTCGATGGGCGATTGCAGAGAGAACCATCCAAATCCTTGGAGGATTTATTGAGATTTTGTGTGCTAGAAAGCGGGGGAGGTGCGTGGGATACCCACCTTCCATTGATTGAGTTCACTTACAACAACAGCTACCATTCGAGTATAGGGATGGCTCCTTTTGAGGCACTGTATGGTCGGAGGTGTAGGACTCCTTTGTGTTGGCATGAGTCCGGGGAGAGTGTTGTTCTTGGACCTGAATTGGTTAGGGAGACTACAGAGAAGATAAAAATGATCAGGGAGAAAATGAAAGAGTCACAGAGTCGACAGAAGAGCTACCATGATAGGAGGAGAAAAGACTTGGAGTTTCAGGCTGGTGAGCATGTTTTCTTGAGGGTCACGCCTATGACTGGTGTTGGGCGTGCACTGAAAGCAAAGAAGTTGACTCCGAGATTCATTGGACCGTACCAAATCACTGAGAGGGTTGGAAAAGTTGCTTATAGGGTGGCCTTGCCACCTAATCTTTCGAACTTGCACGACGTGTTTCACGTGTCACAGCTTCGGAAGTATATTCCAGACCCGTCTCACGTGATTCACATGGATGATATATGAGAATCTCACTGTGGAGACTATGCCAGTGAGGATTGATGATAGAGAGGTGAAGGTGTTGAGAGGGATGGACATTGCCTTAGTCAAGGGAAGTAATTGATTAAATTATTTAAAGTGTTGCACTATTTTAATTATATTCAATTATAATATAGTGTTTTATAATATAGTATTTTATTTAATTGAAGGGAGTGGTATTGGAAATACCGGGACTGCAAGTATTGGCCCAAGAGCCCAAGCCCAATGACTTAGGCTCCTGGGAGTGATGCATTTCGCATCATTGTGCAAAGAAAGAAAGAAAGAAACGAATAGAGAGAGAGAGAAAGAAGAGAAGCGCAAGAACCCAGAGAGAAGGAGAGAGAGCTTCGCACCTTGAGAAGAAGGAGAAGAAGGCTCTAGTTGCTGTGGTTTTTGGTGGTGACTCGGAGAAAGGAACGTTTCTACGGTTAAAGTAAGGTAAAGGGAGTCTCATTCTATAATAGGGAGTATAATAGGTCGTATATAGGTCATAGAGTCCTTAATTGTATTCGTTGATGATGATTTTGATGGTTGCATGTTGTTTTGATGAATTTGAATGCGAAATAGAGCATGAAATCGATTTAGGGCTTAAGTTAGGGTTTATAAATGTTGATTTTGTTGAGATGTATTTGATGATTTGAACGTGCAATTGATTGTTAAAATATGGAATTAGAAGTGTTAGAGTGATTATAGAGTGAATTGGTTTAAGAGGAATTGAAGGAATTGATTTTTGAGGTATGGGGCGCCAATTTCCAAGAGAAATGCCATGCATCGTAATCGTATGCTTGATGGGTGTTGGTGTTGTGTTCTTTGTCTGACAGGCGCCAATTTCCTAGGAAATGGCGCTGGGTCAGCTGTTGCGAGGTGGGTGGTGTGTGTTGTCTTTGTCTGGGCGCCATATTCTTTGGAGAAATGGCGCTGGGGTTATTGTTTGGGTGTGTGTGTGCAGTTGTCCACCGCCAGGCGCCAATGTCTTCCGGGAAAATGGCGCCCTGTGCCTTTGATCGAGGTGTGTGTGCATGTGCGATGTGGGCGCCAAATGTCGCTTCTGTGGCGCCCGAATGGCGTCACGTGTCACCACTTTATTCATGTCTTTGTGTGTCTTTGTGTCTTAGTGCGGCGCCAAAATTGGCTGCGCCAATGCGCGCTGGTTGTGTTGTGCAGTGCAGGCGCCAAATGGCCGCCTGTGGCGCCTAGAGTGGGTGTGTGCGTGGGTGGCTAGGTGTGGGGCGCCATTTTGGTTGCCATGGCGCGCTAGGGTGGAGAGGTGTGTAGCAGAAGTGTGTGTGTGTGTGCATGTGGCGCGGCATGGGGGCGCCAAATGGTTGCCACATTGCGCTTTGTGTTCTTTGCATGTGTGCAGCGGGCGCAAAAAGTCTTGCCAGGCGCCGAATGCGCTGTGTCGAGGCGTGTCTAAGTTTGTGTCTAAGTTTGTGTCTAGGTCTGTCGCCTGCGGGGCGCCAGTTCTTGTGTTCTTGGCGCTAGTGCTGTGTTGCCTGAGCGCCATGTTCTTTAGTGTTTTGGCGCTGTGTGCTAGTGTGTGCATGTGGGCGCTGTGTGTGCGTAAAATTGGCGCTGTGTCTTTGGTGTGCCTGTGGCGCCAGATTGTGGGGCATTTGGCGCCTGGTGGTGCCAAAGTGTGTCCTAGGTGTGGTATTGGTCCCTAGGTGACAGTTTGGTCCTAAGGGTGTGGTTTTGGTCCCTAGGTGATCGTTTGGTCCTAAGGGTGTGGTTTTGGTCCCTAGGTGACAGTTTGGTCCTAGGTGTGCTGTTTTAGTCCCTAGGTGGTGTTTTGATCCTAAAGGCGACAATTTGGTCCCTAAGTGTTGTTTTGGTCCTAAAGAGTGGTTTAGGTCCTTGAGTGAGGTTGAGTCCTCTAGTTGTGAGTGGTCCTTGGGACATGAGTGATGATGATGCCATGGGAGCATGAGCCATGGGGGCTAAGATGTGATGATGCCATGGAGGCATGAGCCATGGGGGCAAAAATGGAAATTAACAATGAGGTGAGAAATGATATTGATGATGTGTAATTGTGTGTGTGGCATGTTCATGGAGTCTCATGCATACATTCGGCTGCGGTCGCGGCATTTAAATTGTGATACATTCGGCTGCGGTCGCGACGTTTATAATTGTGATGATGATGCCATGGGGGCAAATGGTACCACATGCATGATTGCATTGCATACATTCTCATAAAAGGCATGTGTGTTGTGGGTTGATGATTATCATGAATATTGCTGCCGTGTGACTGTATGTGTGTGATACTATGATAATATATGTTGTTTATTATAGTCTCTATTATGTGGTTTGAGACTCACCCCTTTCTGTTGTTGTTTACTACAGGTAGCCATGAGTGAGGGCTTACTACCTTCACTTCCCCGAGTCGATCTGCTCTGATACGTAGCACCTAGGGGATGGATAGGATTATAGTTATTCTGTTATTCACTGTTTAACTATTATACTTGATGATTTTATATTGTGGATGAGACTGTGTTTTGTCTCTTTGGATCTGTTTCTATTTTCCGCTGCGTAGTATATGATGATTATTTCCTAGTGCGTGGAATTGTTTAATAAAGTTTTGAGAAATTCCATCCTTTAAATTGGTGTTGCGTATTATAGTGTTGAAAATAAAGTATTCATGTTATGATTGTTATTGTTTGTGCTGAAATAAGTGTAATACTCCATTTGGAAATGAATTTTTAAACTCTGATTTTTAATATAAATTGCCGGGTAGAAATGGGGTGTTACACTTCTGGTCAAGCGCGCCCTTCCAACAGGCACTTGACTCCATCGGGAAGAAACGACCGACCTCGTGGAGGCACCGCACGTCGATCCCCTGCGCGCAGGGTCAGGGCGCGGAGATCTCCGGCTCGTAGGGGCGTGCGCAATCGCCGCTCCCAGTCTGACGACCAAGATTATGTAGATTCCAGCTATAACCCGGAGTCAGATCGCTCGCCTACAAGGTACTCCTCGTGCGAGTCTTCGGGGTCTCGCAAGTCAAGAAGCCGATCATGGGACTCATATGACGAGCTGGACAACTACCGAAAAGGGGAGATCAGGGATATATCTCACCGGTCGAAAAGGCACGAGCCCGAGCGAAATAGAAGGCATTCGTCTCAAGTCCCTCCCATGTATGGTCAGATGGTCGGTGGAGGACTCTACGGAATACCGGCCAATGAAGTAAATGCCTAACGTCCGGTACTTCAACAATTACTGCAGTTATAGAGAACTGAGCCCAACAATGAAGTGCAGACTTTTTCCTCAATCGCTCGACGGTCGGGCACTGGAATGGTGGGAATCTTTGCGGCCCAATACCATTGCTTCTTGGGAAGGCTTAGTTGCAACTTTCTTGGCCATTTACACGGCCAATCGTTGTCAGTACAGGTATGAAGAGCATCTAGACACGGTCGTTCAAGGCGAGAACGAGTCTTTGAGACACTATATAGACCGCTTCAACACCGAAGCAGAAAATATTCGCGATCTCTATGAAAAGGACAAATTGAAATACCTCAAGCGTGGAATCCGACTTGATCACAGGTTCGCCGAGGAGTTCACCCTCAACCATTACACAGACCTTGGCATATTCACTACTAGAAAAAAGGCTTTTTATATCGTTTAAAAAAGGCTTTTCATATCGGTTCCGTAACCGATATAGATAAAGGGGATATTAAAAACAAGCGCTTTCTATATCGGTTAAAGAACCGATATGGAAAATGTTTTTTATATCGGTTCCCAGTAGAAACGTTATGGAAAGTCAGTTTTTAAACCTATAAAACGCTTTTTTTATATCGGTTTCTTAGTTGAACCGATATTGAAAATCACTTTTTAAATCGGTTATTTAAAGGAACCGATTTGAAAAGTGTTTTTTTTTTAAAAAAAAAATAAAAAATTCCTCAATTGGATATACAGCAAACAACAAAATCACAACAAATACAATATTTATATAAAAATACAAAGATCTCAAATTATACTCAATATCCATATCCAAATACAAAAAACGAATCTAATACACACACTATCTATATTTTACTAACCACTAAAAAGCAAGAAAGAGTTAATGAGTAAACATATACATAATAGCTTAGCCCTTAGTAACTACTCAAGCTGCTACTTTTCTCTAAGAGAAAATTCACTACATCAATATGTCCCTGTGCGGCGCAGCTAGTGTGTAATGCATTAGTGTTTGACAGATCAACCGTCATTGAAATTTCGGGGAAAAGCCTCTGTGAGGACCTTTAATATCTCTCGCAAATCCGAGAAAAGAGAAAAGGACTCTCAAGAGCAGATTCCAAAGTGAAATTGATCATAAATTCATGATTTGTGAAATCAATGAAATAAGGCTCAATGTGAACCTAGTAAGCTAGCGGACATCTTGAGAAAAGAGTTGATACAACCATTTTCAAAATGAAGTCAAATAAGCTTAAAAGTCTGATCAACTACATAACCAAATTTCTTGATGATTGATGCAACATATAGTAAGGATCCTACTCCTAAGCATTGTAGAATTTAACAGACTTACCCAAATTTCCATTCTTAGCAAACAACATGGAAAGCATCAAATCCATTTCTAGCTTTCAAGCCGCCATCCCAACATAATGATATCTAATCAACTCCTTCACTATATCAAGATGACCATTTTCAAGAAGACATATAAAGCGGTTTCAACGAGGATTATTTTGCTTTGAAAGCAACTCCTTTACCTTTAACTCTTCATCTCGATTCCCCAAGATGATTTCCCTCACCAATTCTAAATTTCCAGCTCAACAGGAACCTCAATCTTCACATCAAGCCCTTCACCACCTGCAACATTATTCACAAACTGCGTAAAAATGACCACACTTTGTCTTATATTATGTTCAACAATACATTTCAATGGTAAAGTAAATAATGTGATTGTATGGACTCTTACATTACCTGAAAGAAACTTGATCTGAAAACCATTTATCCAAAGCTGTGGACAACACCTAGTTGCAAAATCAGAAACCCAATAATGATACATGATGACAAAAAATATTGGATGGTTTGTTAGGAAATTAACAAATTATTAGAAATGTATTATTGCATTGAATCTCTTTTACCCCCTCAACTAGAAACTTCAGTGTATAACTAGTAGAAGATTAGGAGCAATATA
Organism: Oxytropis ochrocephala; assembly: GCA_020916435.1. Lineage (NCBI taxonomy): Eukaryota > Viridiplantae > Streptophyta > Magnoliopsida > Fabales > Fabaceae > Oxytropis > Oxytropis ochrocephala. The sequence goes on from CM037088.1 coordinate 52,673,135, forward strand.
TTGAGTTAGCTCTTTACAAATCTGAAACTCCCAATAAACTAGAATTTATTCTAGCTCCAAAATTCCAGATCCTATATTAATTTACAAGCAGGATATAAAATCCATATTTTCCACTAGTGCAATAACAAGTGTGGAAGAAGACGTCACATAAACAGAAATCCTACAAGCAGGAAGGACAACTATCTACTTCTCGACCTTTTAAATTAAAGTATACAAACAACTTAACTGCTACATTGAGAATAAAGCGGGAAGGACAACTATCTAATTCTCACTTTTTATTGTCTATATGATACACACACAAACCACTAAATTCAATGCTCGAATTACGAGCGATTTACTGTAAGGTAAGCCACACCCATGTTTTCACTTTCATGCTCTTTCATCGTTCACATGATGATTTACAACTTCTCCTTGCACTGTCCAGCGGCATATCTTTGTGCCATTATGGCCCTTATTTGAGAATCTATATATGACTTCAAATTAACAAGTTGATTGGAAACTATAGCTTACCTTCATGATCTTTGACTGTCGATCTATACCTCACACGCTTTCCAACAATCTCAGCGGAGCATTACAACATCCTCAAGCATTGCTTCATTAAGCTGCTGAAGTGAGAATGCGAGTGCGTGGACGCCTGAAAGCGTGAGAACCCTTCTTTGGTGGCCTCAATATCCTTCGGGTGGCAATCGAGGATTACATCCTACATATATAAGAAGATTCAAAAAGCTTTGAAGTGAAATACAAAGCTAAGCGAAAGGAAAATTATGAAAGCTAGAAAGTTCAAAGAAGAAACCAAATATGAAGAAAGATAAAATACTACGAAGGAGCAAATAAGGAACACACGAGTACATAGCCGGAACAAATGAATACTTTAACTACCATAGTAACAACAAAACAAATCAATTACTGCAAATCAACTCTTACAAAAGTGAACAAATAAACATTTCATCACAACATCATTAATAAGTGAAGGGTCAGACATCATTGAAAATTTCTCAAAGTTTCATAACATAGAATCTCAGACAATAATAATACCAGAGTAGTCGGGGCTAATAGGGTCAACATAGTATGAAATGTATTGAAACTAACAAATCCATCCGAGACAACACTAGCCTTTGAGGTCGGGACAACAAATAGAGCATCTAATATCTAATATCAATTAGAATTGAATTACCTTTCCACTAAACTTCTTCTCGAGTTCCCTAACAAGTCTAACATGGATCTTCCTGAAACCTTTCCTTAATCTGTATGGGACATGAATTACAACTGCCTTGCGGTTACCACACACATCAACTTGTCTGCCAATCAAAACCAAACAAAAGTCAGACATGGAAACACAAACATTCACACACAAACACATACACAAAAAAACATAATACATGTTCATACAACTGCAGAGTTAATGTAAAGATCCTTGACTCACTTTTAAGCTCTGGTTGGTATTTTCCAGATCAAACAATGCCCGCAACAATAAAAGCTCAAAAAATAAACATTTAATTCTTAGAAAATAATGCAATTAGAACTTGAGTGTTCAGAAATATAACGCCTTAACCGATTTCTTCAAACTCGGTTGGTTCGGCATCTTTGTCTTTGTGGATTTTCTTATGTGATGTGTACATTTTCGCATTTGCACAAAAAGAACAAAACTTGTGAGTGCCTAAACAAAGTTAAGGATAGATAGCCATTAAAAATGTTACATGACTTGAATCCCATATAGAGGATGAAAAACAACAACTGAGAACAAAAACAGAGAAACTCAAACCAGAACATTTAATTAAAAAAAAAAATTCAATTGCAATTATAGCACCAAACTACACAAATCCAAACCCTAAAAATCTCTACGAAACATCAACAACAGTCCTCACTCAAGATCAGCATATCGGAAAACCTAGATAGATATAAATAAATAAAAAGAAAATCGAAAACGTTTCTTCTATTTCACATTGATTCTATCACCGGCGTAACAACAAGAAGGTTAGAAAGAGAAGCAGAATCCTAACCTGACCTCAACGATACGTGGGAGATCGGCAGCGAGATAGTGACTGAGTGAGAGAGCCCAACGCTGATATAAACAACAATACTAGCCCGGCGTTCCTCTTCTTCTTCCTCTTCGCCGTCGTTCCTCTTCTTCTTCCTCTTCGCCGTGGGAAGAGGAACCGCAAGAAGGGAAAGGATTACCTGGGTGCGAACGAAAGCAAAAGTGGGAAGGAGGGTGAGTGACTGTAAACGCGAGAAGGAGAGCAGGCGAGACGGCGAGGAGAGGGACGGCGCGAGAAGGTGGTAGCGAAGAGAGTGAGAGGGAGAGGAGTGAGCGAGAGTAGGGCAAAGGTCTTTTCATTGTTTTGTGAACGATCGAGCGTGGTGAATAAAAGTTTAAGGGTAAAATCGAGTTTCCATATCGGTTTGAATAGGAGCCGATATGGATTAGAGTAAAATAGAGTTTCCATATCGGTTAGAACAGGAACCGATATAGATAATTTGCTCATAATTTCAAAAATGCTACCGCCTCTTTTTTCATATCGGTTATAGTGTGAACCGTTATTAATTGCTGATGTAAAATCCATATTTTCCACTAGTGATTCCTGAGGAGGGCCAACGATCACATGGGCTACGAAGAAACATTGGCTGCTAGAAAGGGTGTCCGTGTGCGACCCAAGGAGGAGCAGAGCAGGCCAACTAAAGAGCCAGAAGGACGCCGTGAAAGTCGGCCGGATTTCCGTCAGAAGAAGTACGAGCAGCGTACCAGGCTGAACACGCCCATTGCTCAAATCTACATGGATTGTCAGAACAACGAGTTTGCAGGGGTGAAGCGTCTTGATCCTCTCGTTCTCAAGAAGGGCGCTCGGTATACGAAGAAGTAATGCAGATATCACAAGAGCAAGGGCCATGACACCAATGACTGCATGGCCCTGAAGGACGACATTGAGGACCTTATTCAGAAAGGAAAATTAACCAAGTATGTTAGGGAGGAAGGTGCGAATCGACTTGAAGAAAGAGCAGAGGGGCAAGCCGTTCATTCAAAAGGAAAGGCCGTAGCCACTCAAGCGATCGAAGCAGCAGGTGAAAAAGACGCATCAAAAGAGGACGTCAGGCAGTCCAGGGGCCGCAAGGTCGTTATGGTTATCCACGGAGGAAACCCCCTGGATCGCTTAGAGTCCAAAAAGGCCACTAAAAGAAAGTGGAATGATATTCTCATGGTCGGTTCATCTTCAGCAGAACGACCGATCTCTAACAGGCCGCCAATCTCTTTTGGGGACGAGGATCTACTTGATGGGAGAGTGAAAAGTTATGTTCCGTTGGTCGTATCCGCTGTGATGGGAAATTCCGAGGTTAGAAGAATCTTGATTGACCAGGGAAGCTCGGCCGATATCATGTTCGAGGAATTAGTTGACAAACTGAGCATCGACCGTAGCGAGATCATTCCTCAAAACGACCCAACCCCTTTGACTGGTTTCAATGGAGCGATCACTTACCCATTGGGAACCCTAGAGCTGCTGGTCACCTTTGGCAATGACACAGACGGGAACACCTCTTACAGAACGGTCAGGACGACGTTTTTAGTTTTGCCAATCAAATCTTGCTATCACTGTATTATAGGACGACCGACTTTGGGGAAGCTTGAGGCAGTTGTGTCTACTGTCTACTTAAAAATGAAGTTTTATGACAAAAATGGTCAAGTCGCCACACTAGCAGCAGACATGGAGGCGGCAAAGAAGAGCCACTACATATATCAGGACATCTGCGATGCACACGCCGTAAACTCTGACCCTAAGAGTTAGGGGGAAGGACACCATGTCAATCTGGCCGATTTAGACGCCCGTTACGACCCTGATAGCGACCCGGAGGATGGGGATGACGAATTAGCCCGCGAGCTAAAGAATAGACTGAAGCGACCAGAACCCCATGGGCAATTCGTTGATGTTCAATTAGGAGACGATCCAGCCAAGACGGTTAAGATTGGGAGCGACCTGCCCGAGCAGGTCAAGCAGGGGATCATTACTTGCTTAAAGGAATACGCTGATTTGTTCGCTTGGCAAGCATCAGATATGCCTAGAGTCCCTATGGAAGTCGCTTGTCATCAACTCTCAGTCGATGAGACAGCCAAGCCGGTCGCACAGAGGAGAAGAGTTCAAAATGAAGAGAAGGCTAGGGCAGCGACCCAAGCAGTTGACGACTTGATCAAAGCAAATTTTGTGGAGGAAATCAAGTATACAACATGGCTTTCGAACGTAGTGTTAGTCAAGAAGAAGAATGGGAAGTGGCGAATGTGCGTTGATTATACTGACCTAAATAGGGCGTGCCCTAAGGACGCTTTTCCCGTGCCAAGTATTGACAAACTGGTAGACGGCGCGTCAGAGTATAAGTTACTCTCTTTCTTGGACGCATATTCAGGCTATAACCAAATAACCATGTACCCTCCGGATCGACATAAGACCGCCTTTATGACCGACCGAGGTAATTTTTGTTACAAGGTAATGCCTTTTGGGTTGAAGAACGCTGGGGCGACTTACCAGCGTATGATGAGCCAAATATTTGACAAATAAATTGGTCGTGTGGCCGAGGTCTACCTAGACGACATGATCATAAAGAGCAAGTCGGACAATCAGCACATCGACGACTTAAAAGAAGTTTTTGAGGAAGCAAGAAAGAACTCGCTTAGGCTGAATTCAGAGAAGTGCACTTTTGGGGTGCGAGCTGGGAAGTTCCTTGGTTTTCACCTAACAGAGAGAGGGATTGAGGCCAACCCTGATAAATGCAGGGCGGTCGCCGAAATGACACCGCCGACAACAAAAAAGGAAATTCAACAGCTGAACAACATGGTCGCCGCCCTTTCTAGGTTCATTCCTCAGTCAGCTTGCAAGTCGCTCCCTTTGTTTAAACTTCTGAAGAAGGACGTGGATTTTGAATGGACTGATCAATGCCAACAAGCGTTGGACGACTTGAAAGCAGCTTTGACCAATCCACCTGTGATGGCTATGCCGCTCCCAGGAGACACGCTATATCTCTACCTAGCAATCACTGAGGAAGCTTTAAGTGCCGTCCTGGTCAAAGAAAGCGATACAAAGCAAAGTCCTGTGTATTTTATCAGCAAAGTCTTGCAGGGACCAGAAGCCTGTTACCAGAGAATTGAGAAGTTAACAGTCGCACTATTGGTGGCCGCTCGCAGATTAAGGCCGTATTTTGTGGCACACCAAATAGTGGTAAGGACTGATCAACCTATACGACAGATCCTCCATCGACCAGACCTGGCAGGCCGCATGATCAAGTGGGCGGTGGAACTAAGTGAGTTCGGAATCAAGTTCGAACCTAGATCGGCAGCCAAGGCGCAAGTATTGGCCGACTTCATAGCTGAGATGACCCCAATTCCAGACGACCATTCTGCCACGACTTGGACCTTACATGTTGACGACTCCTCAAACTCCAAGGGAAGCGGGGCCGGTTTGATTTTGGAAAATTCCTCAGGCTTGGCCGTAGAAGTGTCACTCACGTTCGCTTTCCACACCTCAAATAACCAGGCGGAGTATGAGGCTGGCATAGCGGGATTATTGCTCGCTAAGGAGTTCAATGTAGACCGGGTAGAGCTACACTCTGATTCTCTTTTGGTCGTCTCTCAAATCCAGGAGCTATACGACACAAAGGATGAAGTTTTGAAGAAGTACCTGGCTAAGGTAAGGGAATTGCTTGGTATGTTTGATCGGGCAGAAGTGAAGCACGTGCCGAGAACGGAGAACGTGCGAGCAGACATTCTTTCCAAACTGGCAAGCACCAAAGCGCCTGGGAACCACCGAAGCCTAATACAAGAGACACTCACACGGCCTAGCGTGACGACCAAGACTGATAAATCCCTTGCTATCCTCTGCATTGACTCAGAGAAAGATTGGATCGGCCCTATACTACAGTATATCCTGAACGGTAAAGAACCGGGCGACCAGAAGGAAGCAAAGCTCTTAAGGCGACGAGCGACCAAGTACTCCGTCATTGAAGGGACGCTTTATAGAAGAGGTTTCTCTTCTCCACTATTGAGATGCTTGACGCCATCCGAAGCAGACCACGTTTTAAGAGAAATTCACGAAGGCTTGTGCGCAAGTCATCAGGGAGGTCGCTCCATAGCAAAGCGAGCTTTGAGAGCCGGTTTTTACTGGCCGACCATGGATGAGGACGCTAAAAAATTGGTCCAGAAGTGCAATAAGTGTCAAATACATGCGGACATCCACATTGCCCCTGCCTAGGAACTGTAGAGTCTCGCCTCACCTTGGTCGTTTGCTTGGTGGGGAATGGATCTCTTAGGGCCGTTTCCACCTGCCTCGGGTCAGTTCAAGTTTTTGATCGTAGCAGTTGACTACTTCACCAAGTGGATAGAGGCTGAGCCTAAAGCGACCATTACTGCAGCCAAAGTGAGCAAGTTCTTCAGTCGCAATGTGTTAGCTTGTTTCGGCGTCCCCCTTCAATTGATAACAGATAACGGGACTCAATTCGCGGACCGGAAGTTCGGAGAAATGTTGGCCGACCTGGGGGTGAAACAACGTTTCACTTCAGTGGAACATCCACAGACAAATGGCCAAGCAGAGGCGGCCAACAGGGTCATTTTGCGAGGATTGAAGAGAAGGTTGGATGAAGCCAAAGGAAACTGGGTGGAAGAACTACAGTCAGTCCTCTGGGCGTATCGAACGACCCCTCAGTCGACAACGGGCGAGTCACCTTTCAGACTGGTATATGGGATCGATGCAGTAATTCCAATAGAGTTGAGCGAGCTAAGTTGGAGGACGGCTAACCCGCTGACAGCAGTAGAAAATGAACAAGCCACCAGGGAAGAGCTAGACTTAGTGGACGAACTGCGAACCAAGGCTTCTCTCAAGGAACAACTTGTCAAGCAGAAGGTCGCTGCAAGATACAATTCTCGCGTTCAGAAAAGGGAACTCTCAATCGGCCAGCTCGTCCTCAGGCGAGCAGAAGTGGGAAATAAGAACGCCCGACAAGGGAAACTTGCACCAAACTGGGAAGGACAGTATCGCATCATCAGCAAGATGGGCAAAGGATCCTACAAGCTAGAAACCATGAACGGTGCGACCATACCCAAGACATGGAATGCTGAGAAACTGCGAAAATACTATGTATAAATGCTAAGATGTATTGACCGACCAAAAATCAAATGAAAAGTTGGCGGGCGCTCTTTTTCCCCACTGGGGTTTTTTACAGAGGTCTGACCTTAAAAAGACTTGTGTTCTTTTATTTCATGCACGAATGTATGACCGGTCGCTCGACATGCAAGTAGCAATAGAGCGACTGATGTGTCACCGAGAGGACATGCCAATAAACGCCATCGTATGGCAAAAAGCAAGCCGCTGCGTGTAGCGGCCTGCAAATTTAAACAAGCGCCATCGTATGGCAAAAGCAAGCCGCTGCGCGTAGCGGCCTGCAAATTTAAACAAGCGCCATCGTATGGCAAAAGCAAGCCGCTGCGCGGAGCGGCCTGCAAATTTAAACAAGCGCCATCGTATGGCAAAAGCAAGCCGCTGCGCGTAGCGGCCTGCAAATTTAAGCAAGCGCCATCGTATGGCAAAAGCAAGCCGCTGCGCGTAGCGGCCTGCAAATTTAAGCAAACGCCATCGTATGGCAAAGAGCAAGCCGCTGCGCGTAGCGGCCTGCAAATTTAAGCAAACGCCATCGTATGGCAAAGAGCAAGCCGCTGCGCGTAGCGGCCTGCAAATTTAAGCAAACGCCATCGTATGGCAAAAGCAAGCTGTAACACCCCGGAAGTATTTAATTGAATTATTAAATTTATTGGAGGCGTGATTAATTTGATTAAAAATGATGGGTGTTGTTCAGGAGGTGGAACGAGTAAAAAGGGTGGTGCTGACGTGGGAGGCCCAACGCTTGCTGCGCCCACAGCTTAAACCCTAGGGGTCTAAGCCAAGCTTCTCTCATTTCAACATTTTTGAGAGAAAGAAATCAGAATTGAGAGAGAGGGAGAAGCTGCGCTAAAAGGAGAAGAAGGAGGAGAGTCTTCTCAAGTTTTTCTTGGTGAGAGTTCTTAATCTTTCTATGCCGTTTTCTTCCTTTTCCTAGTGTTGTAGCCTTCAATCCTTAACCTCCGTTGTGTTGATTCCCATTGATCAAAGGAGTGAGCGTAGGCTGCGATTTGAAGGAAGAAGGAGAAGTTTAGTTCGTTGTGTTGCTTTGGGTTTTGTACGTGATTTCGTTGTTTCGGATCATACAAATTCGAGGTAAGGGTGAGCGTTTCGGTTTAACATGATTGAGTATATTAGTAGGGTTTTGTGGGGTTTGTGGGAATTGGTATTGTTCTTTGAATTTGATGATGTTTTGATGATTTCATATTTTGAAAAGTATTGATGTTGTTTTGATGCAATTGTTGTTGTTGGAAGAACGTGATGATTCGTTGGAATGAAAATGTGAGAGTGTTCTTGATTTAATTTGATGTTTTATGTTGATGAATTGTTGATTGTTCTGGATGAACTATTAGTGATGATTTGATGATTGATTTGGTGATTAAAACGTGTTTTTTGTGTTGATGAATCTGAAATTTTCTGCACATTTCGCTGTTGCTGCCCAATCGCGCCTCACCCACGCTCCAGGCGCAAGCGCGCTGCGCAGCAGCCTGATTTCCCTGCCCAATCACGCCTGATCGTCGCGCTCGACTCGCGCTCGAAAGCGCGAGTCATTTGCTTTTTTTCATTTTTTCTTTAAAAAGTCGCATCACGTTTTAAAAAAATTGATATCTTGCGAACCGGGAACCCGATTGAGGTGTTCTAAGATGCGTTGGAAAGCTTATTCAGAGGCCTAACTGAATATTCTATTTTTAAGGCAAAATAAACTGTTTTGTGTTGCCGTTTATACAAATTAAAAATGTGATATTCCTCTTTTTCCAATGTGGGTATCTAAGCTTAAAGACGAGATGTTTTCCCGAATTGAAACGTGACGATTCTTAACAAAAATTTTGTGATGCTACGTTTATATAAATGAGTCTCGGTGAAAGGTTATACTACTAGTGGGCTAATTGACTATGGCTAGACTGTGGTTTACCACTAAGGTCAGAATTTCTTTCACTGGTGTATTTACAAGGGCATCACTGAGAGTCTTGCAAAGGTGGCCAATGCATTGCAAGTAGTATCGATTACTCGAGTAATCCCATAGTCAATCAGTTCACTATTTTATAACACACTAAGCTAAAAGACAACTGAACTATATACATATATATATATGCCCAATGATGATGAGAAAAAGTATGACTGTGATGATGTTGCTATATGATTTTGACGAATATGACGAGTTCACTCTATGAGTGATTATGATGATGTGATATATATATGATATTGATGACTATGACGAATACACTCTATGAGTGTTTTATGATGGTGATGATGAGTACTCCAGGTGAGTGTTTGATGAATTGCACATGTGTTCACAGAGTCTCATGGCATGCGCATACTATGACGAATAGGCTTTGGCCTCTTATGACGAATAGGCTTTAGCCTCTTATTATGACGAGTATGGTACCATCATGCATATGCCCGCGTGTGGGTTGCATTTTCATACATAATCACGACTGTGAATTGTTCTTTATTTGTGATTGAGGTGGTGTTGTGTGATTATGATGTGGTGATGATGATGATACCGTGTGATTGCCTGCTCTCGTTTCTCTATTATGTATCTGATTATGTTTTATTGAAATTCTCACCCTTACGCTTGGAATGTTGCTCCATTGTGGCAACGCCGCAGTGTCGCGAATGAAGGTCTAGGCCGCTTCCTTTTGATAGCCGTCGGGAGTGCATGCGTGTCGCTCGACGTCTGTAGTAGCACCTAGGGGCGTATTTTGAAGTCGTTAGCTATTAGTTGATTGTTTAATGATCATATTGATGATATGAGATGTGTTTTGAGAGGCTTAGTGAAGTTATTGTTTTATTATTTGTGGCGTGTTGATTTATGATATTTGATTTTTAAGGCGTGGTTTCTTGCACAAAACTTTAATGAGTGCAATTGATGAGATGAGTTTTTATGGCGAGGTAGCATTTCTTTTCTACCAATTAAATTAATATTTTTGGAAAGGAAATTACTCACGATAATGACGTGTAACGCGAGGATAGAAGAGGGTGTTACAATAGTGGTATCGAGCGATTCGGTGCTGTCAGTACGGTGGTTGAGTCGTCAAGTTGAGTAACATTTGAGTGTGTTACTCGTTTACGATTTTTGTTTTTGTTGTAGTGCTAGAATGGCGGGGCGGAACGATCTTGCGACTGCTGCTTTGCCTTGCGAGCTATTCTTTGGAGTTGTGGGTAACATACCCAATGCTATTGGTGATGGAGCGCGTAGTTTGGCTACGTTCGGCGTGAGAACCCTCCTACTTTTGAAGGTTGGTATAATCCTCGATGGTGCCTTGAGTGGCTAAGTGAAATGGAGCGGATCTTCCGCGTTATGGATTGCACCGATGCTCAGAAGGTTCGCTATGGCACACACATGTTGAAGAAAGAGGCTTATGATTGGTGGAGGGTAGCTAGTTAGGGGTTGACGACTGCCAATGAGGAGGTTACTTGGGCTGCGTTTGAGAGGAATTCAAGAGAAAGTACTATCCAGGAGGATGTCCGCGGGAAGAAGGAGGTTGAGTTTTGAGACTTGAACAAGGTAGCATGTCCGTATGCGAATATCTTTGCAAAGTTTCTTGAAATTTGTCCAAGTTTTATCCACACTATAATGGAGAAGGTGCGGAGTTCTCCAAATGCATTAAGTTTGAGAACGGGTTACGTGCTGATATTAAGAGAGTCGTAGGGTATCAACAGATCCGTGTGTTTCCCCTTGTTAGTTAATAGCGCGAGAATTTTTGAGGAGGATAATAATGCCTTCTCCGAGTTATGAAAGAAAAGCAAAAGAACTTCTCGGGTCGTGGTAAGCCATATGAGGTGCTGCTTTGGTAAGAGGCGAGAGGAAAGTTTGTTGGTAAGTTTCTTTGGTGAGTCTAAGCGAAGTGGGGGAGATCTTTGCGAGCGGTGTTACTTGTTACGTGTGGGAAAGTGGGCCATAAGAGCCCAGTTGCCCAAACAAGGGTGTGAAGAGATGTTAGGTGTGGGAAGGAGGGACACATGGCTTCCAACCGTGATAAGAAGGAGGTGCTATGCTTTAATTGTGGGAGAGTGGTCACATCGCATCCCGGTGCTCAAAACCCAAGAAAGAGAAGTCGTATGGAAAAGTATTTGCTCTAAATTTGGGTCCGGCGTAGTGAGCGAGATTCGAAGTGCGTGCTATATCAATAATACTCCTCTTGTTGCTATTGTTGATCTTTGGTGCTACCCATAGTTTTATTCTTCTTTGCTTGTGTTGAGAACTTAAGTCTTGTTTTATCTGATATGTTGAGGGAGATGGTTATCGATACTCCAGCTAAGGGTTCGGTGACTACCTCCGCTGTTTGTGCTAAATGTCCTGTATCTATGTATGGTAGAGAATTTTTAGTTGATTTGATCTGTTTGCCGTTGAGTGGGATGGATGTCATTCTGGGTATGGACTGGTTAGTTGATAACCATGTTCATATCAATTGCCGTGAAAGGTCTGTGAGTTTTGCTTCGCATGAAGAGAAGTCTAGTTTGCTATCCGCGGGTCAGCTACACAGAATGATGAGAGAAGAGGTTCAACTGTTTTCTCTATTAGCATCATTGTCTGCTGAGAGCCAAGCGAAGGTTGATGAATTGCCGGTAGTGCGTGAGTTTTCTGAGGTGTTCCCTGATGAGATTCCGGATGTACCACCAGAGAGAGAGGTGGAGTTTACTATTGACCTGGTTCTTGGCACTAAGCCTGTGTCTATGGCAGCATATAGAATGTCTGCATCTGAGTTGGCAGAATTGAAAAAGCAACTTGAAGATTTGTTAGAAAGGAAGTTTGTGAGACCGAGTGTGTCACCTTGGGGAGCTCCAGTGCTGCTATTGAAAAAGAAAGATGGGAGTATGAGGTTGTGTGTAGACTACCGTCAGTTGAATAAAGTTACAATCAAGAATAAGTACCCGTTGCCGAGGATTGATGACTTGATGGATCAATTAGTGGGTGCTAAAGTATTTAGCAAGATTGACTTAAGGTCTGGTTATCACCAGATCAAAGTCAAGGATGAAGATGTTCCGAAGACGGCATTTAGGACAAGATATGGGCACTATGAGTATTCTGTTATGCCTTTCGGTGTGACTAATGTGCCGGGAGTATTCATGGGATACATGAACCAAATCTTCCGTGAGTACTTGGACAAGTTTGTGGTGGTTTTCATTGATGACATTCTGATTTACTCTAAGTCAGAAGAGGAGCATGCGGAACATCTGAGGTTAGTGTTAGAAATTCTGAGGAGTCGAAGTTATATGCCAAGTTGTCCAAGTGTGAGTTTTGGTTGAAAAAGGTCAGTTTTCTCGGTCATGTGATTTCTAGTGAAGGGATTGCGGTGGATCCTTCCAAAGTTGATGCAGTGTTGCAGTGGGAGTCTCCAAAGTCGATTCATGAAATAAGGAGTTTTTCGGGATTAGTGGCTATTATAGAAGATTCATTGAGGGTTTTGAAGTTGGCTCGCCATTGACCCAATTAACTTGCAAGGGCAAAGCTTTTGTTTGGGATGACCGATGTGAAGAAAGTTTCAATGAGTGAAAAGAAGATTGACTACATCTCGGTGTTGACCTTACCTAGTCCGGTCGAGCCGTTTGTGGTATCTTGTGATGCTTCCAAGATGGGTTTGGGTGGCGTGCTTATGCGAGAATGGGAAAGTGGTCGCTTATGCGTCGAGGCAATTAAGGACTCACGAGAAGAATTACCCCACTCATGACTTAGAACTTGCATTTGTGGTATTCACATTAAAAATTTGGAGACATTATTTGTATGGATCGAGATTTGAGGTGTTCGGTGATCACAAGAGTCCGCGGTATCGTTCGATCGTAAAGAGTTAAATATGAGACAGTGCACGGTGGTTAGAATTATTGAAGGATTATGATTTTGAATTGAGTTATCACGGGTAAAGCTAACGTGGTTGCAGATGCTTTGAGTCGGAAGACCTTGCATATGTCGGCATTGATGGCTAGAGAGCTTGAGTTGATTGAGCAATTCGAGAGACATGAGTTTAGTTTGTGAAGTTACACCTCGAGTGTCGGGTTGGGTATGTTGAAGATTGGCAATGATTTTATGGCGGAGTCCCAGAAGCGCAGAAGTTAGATGTGAAATTGGTTGATCGATAAGTGGGATTGGTCGATCTGGGAATGAGGACTTGAGATAGATGCGCGAGAATGTGTTGAGATATCGAGGAAGGATTTGTGTTCCGAAGATGAAGAAATGAGGAAGCGATTCTCGAGGAGGGCCACAAGAGTAAGTTGAGTATCCATCCGGAGCAACAAAAATGTATCAAGATACGAAAAAGATTTCTGGTGGCACTGGATTGAAGCGTGGCGTGGCAAAATTTGTGTATTCGTGTTTGACCCGCGGAAATCGAAGGTCGAGCATCAGAAGCCTGCGGGAATGATGCAACCATTGAACGTCCCAGAATGGAAGTGGGATAGTATCTCCATGGATTTTGTGACTGGGTTACCCAATACGGCGAGAGGGCATGATTCGATTTGGGTAGTTGTGGATAGATTGACGAAGTCGGCTCATTTTATTCCTATCGGTGTTAAGTATCCGGTGTCGAGATTGGCTGAAATCTACATTCAGGTGATTGTGAAGCTGCATGGTGTTCCTTTGTGCATTGTGTCAGATAGAGACCCAAGGTTTACTTCGGAATTTTGGAGTAGTTTGCAGAAGGAGTTGGGTTCGAAATTGAGGTTGAGTTCAGCTTATCATCCTCAAACCGACGGGCGATTGCAGAGGACAATTCAATCATTGGAAGATCTGTTGAGGTCGTGTGTTCTAGAGCTGGGAGGTGCGTGGGATACTCATCTCCCCTTGATCGAGTTTACATACAACAATAGTTATCACTCCAGTATCGGGATGGCACCGTTTGAGGCATTGTATGGTCGGAGGTGTAGGACTCCGGTGTGTTGGTATAAGACTGGGGAAAGTTTAGTGCTTGGACCTGAGCTGGTTAGAGAAACCACTGAGAAAGTCAAGATGATTCGAGAGAAAATGAAAGCGTCTCAGAGTAGACATAAGAGCTACCATGATAAGAGAAGGAAGGATTTAGAGTTTGAGGCGGGTGACCACGTGTTCTTGAGGGTCACACCTATGACTGATGTCGGGCGTGCGCTGAAATCAAAGAAGTTGACTCCTCGCTTCATTGGACCGTATCAGATTACGGAAATAGTTGGAAGTGTTGCATATCGGGTGGCCTTGCCACCTAATCTTTCGAACTTGCACGACGTGTTTCACGTGTCGCAGCTTCGAAAGTATATTGCAGAGTCATCTCATGTGATTCAACCGGATGATGTAGAGGTGCGGGATAATCTCACTGTGGAGACCGTGCCCGTACGAATTGAGGATTGGGAAGTGAAGACCCTTCGAGGTAAGAAGATCAATTTGGTGAAAGTTGTATGGTTTGGGGCAGCAGGTGAAAGCCTGACGTGGGAGCTGAAGGATAAGATGCGAGAGTCGTATCCAGAGTTATTTGAATCAGGTATGTTTTCGAGGACGAAAAATTCTAAGTGGGGGAGAGTTGTAACACCCCGGAAGTATTTAATTGAATTATTAAATTTATTGGAGGCGTGATTAATTTGATTAAAAATGATGGGTGTTGTTCAGGAGGTGGAACGAGTAAAAAGGGTGGTGCTGACGTGGGAGGCCCAACGCTTGTTGAAGCCCACGCCTTAAACCCTAGGGTCTAAGCCAAGCTTCTCTCATTTCCACATTTTTGAGAGAAAGAAATCAGAATTGAGAGAGAGGGAGAAGCTGCGCTAAAAGGAGAGGAAGGAGGAGAGTCTTCTCAAGTTTTTCTTCAGGTGAGAGTTCTTAATCTTTCTATGCCGTTTTTCTTCCTTTTCCTAGTGTTGTAGCCTTCAATCCTTAACCTCCGTTGTGTTGATTCCCCATTGATCAAAGGAGTGAGCGTAGCTGCGATTTCGAAGGAAGAAGGAGAAGTTTCGTTCGTTGTGTTGCTGGGTTTTGTACGTGATTTCGTTGTTTCCGGATCATACAAATTCGAGGTAAGGGTGAGCGTTTCGGTTTAACATGATTGAGTATATTAGTAGGGTTTTGTGGGGTTTGTGGGAATTGGTATTGTTGCTGAATTTGATGATGTTTTGATGATTTCATATTTTGAAAAGTATTGATGTTGTTTTGATGCAATTGTTGTTGTTGGAAGAACGTGATGATTCGTTGGAATGAAAATGTGAGAGTGTTCTTGATTTAATTTGATGTTTTATGTTGATGAATTGTTGATTGTTCTGGATGAACTATTAGTGATGATTTGATGATTGATTTGGTGATTAAAACGTGTTTTGGTGTTGATGAATCTCGAAATTTTACGCACATTTTTGTTGCTGCCCAATCGCCTCACCCGCGCTGATCGCCGCTCGGTATAAGCGCGCGCTGCGCGCAGCCTGATTCCTTCTCGCCCAATCGCGCCCTGATCGCATACTCGACTCGCGCTCCGAGCGCGAGTCACTGCTTTTTCTTTTTTCTTTAAAGTCTTTATCACGTTTAAAAAATTGATATCTTGCGAACCGGGAACCCGATTGAGGTGTTCTAAGATGCATTGGAAAGCTTATTCAGAGGCCTAACTGAATATTCTATTTTTAAGGCAAAATAAACTGTTTTGTGTTGCCGTTTATACAAATTAAAAATGTGATATTCCTCTTTTTCCAATGTGGGTATCTAAGCTTAAAGGCGAGATGTTTTCCGAATTGAAACGTGGCGATTCTTAACAAAAATTTTTGTGATGCTACGTTTATATAAATGAGTCTCGGTGAAAGGTTATACTACTAGTGAGCTAATTGACTATGGCTAGGCGTGGTTTACCACTAAGGTCGTAATTTCTTTCATCGTGTATTTACAAGGGCATCATCGAGAGTCTTGCAAAGGTGGCCAATGCTGTTGCAAGTAGTATCGATTACTCCGAGTAATCCTATAGTCAATCGGTTCACTATTTTATAACACACTAAGCTAAAAGACAATGAACTATATACATATATATATGCCCAATGATGATGAGAAAAAGTATGATTGTGATGATGTTGCTATATTATTTTGTGAATATGACGAGTTCACTCTATGAATGATTATGATGATGTGATATATATATATATATATATATATATATATATATATATATATATATATATATATATATATATGATATTGATGACTATGACGAATACACTCTATGAGTGTTTTATGATGGTGATGATGAGTACTCCAGGTGAGTGTTTGATGAATTGCACATGTGTTCACAGAGTCTCATGGCATGTGCATACTATGACGAATAGGCTTCGGCCTCTTATGACGAATAGGCTTCAGCCTCTTATTATGACGAGTATGGTACCATCATGCATATTCCCGCGTGTGGGTTGCATTTTCATACATAATCACGACTGTGAATTGTTGCTTTTTGTGATTGGAGCTGGTGTTGTGTGATTATGATGTGGTGATGATGATGATACCGTGTGATTGCCTGCTCTCGTTTCTCTATTATGTATCTGATTATGTTTTATTGAAATTCTCAACCCTTCTGCTTGGAATGTTGCTCCATTGTGGCAACGCTGCAGGTAATCGCGAATGAAGGTCTAGTTGCTTCCTTTTGATAGCCGTCGGGGGGTCTGTCTGTGTCGCTCTCTGATACTGTAGCACCTAGGGGGCATATTTTGAAGTCGTTAGCTATTAGTTGACTGTTTAATGATCATATTGATGATATGAGATGTGTTTTGAGAGGCTTAGTGAAGTTATTGTTTTATTCCGCTGTGACGTGTTGATTTATGATATTTGATTTTTAAGACGTGGTTTTGCTGCACAAAACTTTAATGAGTGCAATTGATGAGATGAGTTTTTATGACGAGGTAGCATTTCTTTTATACCAATTAAATTAATATTTTTGGAAAGGAAATTACTCTGATAATGACGTGTAAACTGAGGGGTAGAAAAGGGGTGTTACACAAGCCGCTGCGCGTAGTGGCCTGCAAATTTAAGCAAACGCCATCGTATGGCAAAGAGCAAGCCGCTGCGCGTAACGGCCTGCAAATATGCTTAAACACCATCGTATGATACAAGCAAGCGATCGTTAGCAAAAACGTACGTGCGAACGAAGGTATAAGAGACGAGCTATAGAAAGGTTAAACATTCATTCATAGCTAAGTTAGTATCAATTACAGAATTGGAACGACCTCAAGTGCTAACCGCTCGCAGGCGGACAAAATAGTTCGAAATAAGTCTAACCGCTCGCAGGCGGACAGATAGTTCAAAACAAATTAAACCGCTCGCAGGCGGTCAAGAAATGTTCAAAATAATAAGTAACGATTACGAAGAGCCAACACGGTAAACGACGACCCTCTCGTGGATGACCTTCCCCTTCTCGACCTTACGGGGGAGAACGATCTCTTGGCCAACCACGCCGTGCTCGAAGTTTATCACTGTCTCATCAACGACCAGATTTGGGTTTGAAAGCTTGATTTGATCGACCGCATTGGTAAACTGGTACTTAGCCGCCCCCAAAGCTTTGGTGACAGCCTCCTTGAAAAGATCCTTGTACCTATCTCTCTCTTTCTCAACAGCGCTCATGCCAGTCTTCAAAGATGTGACCTGGTCAAAGAGCTCTTTCCTTTTCCCCCCAAGCTGCTCGACTTCTTTTTTTTTGACAACTTTTTGACAAGCGCGCTTATCCACGGCCGCCTCGGCTCCGGCGATCGATCACCAAGGCCACCATCTGGGTTTCGGCTTCCTGTAATTTCTGCTCGAAAGTAGCGGTCTGCTGCGCTCTTGGCTCGAGCTCTTAAATCTTTTTGAGCAACTCAACCCGCTCCTCGGCCAACTCTATCAATTTAGACAAAGCAGATTGTAGTTTAAAATTTTTGTCTGATAGGTCGTCTTCAAGATAAGAAATTTTGTAAAAGGATCGCCTACCTGCTAGACGATCGGCTTCTTCCTCTTGGTACTTCTTAAAAAGTTGGCCGGCGGCCTTCATAGCATCAGCCATCACCTCGAATGGTTCTTCCTTGAAACGGGCGCAGTCCTCATCCCCCATACCAAGCAAGTCAAGCTTGGGCGACCGACCGGAATGACTTTTGTTCTTGTGACTCTTATGTTTCTTCCTTTCAGAAGGGTCGCCTTCATTTGGGCACCCCCTCTTGCTAGACTTTTCGGTTACAAGCGGGCTCTTGGGGAGAACATTTCTGTCAACATTGGTTGCTGGGTCGTCCACATCAATCAACGACCGTTCAGTGGCGACCGCCTGCTGAGGGGCGTCTCCCTCAACATTCACAGCGGCCGTTCCTCGGGGAGGAGAATTGTTCCCATCTTCCGCCGCCCACTTGGCAAAGAAGTCGAAGTCGTCAATGCCCGCCATAGCAACTGCAGGAAACAGAATACGAGTTAGAAACGATACAAGGAATCAAACTGAAATAGAAATCAACGTTTTTAACGACCACCCACCAAGGGCGGCTTTGACGGCCTGAGTGCCTCGGGCGTCCACAATTTTGTTAATTTTAATGCGACCCCCAGGGACGCGAGAACCGATCCTCCTAAGCCTATGAATTGTATCAAGATCAGCCATATTGAGCTCCACTTCCTTATAAGAGTATGCCCTGGGTTTCTTCAAAAAGTGGTCGTAGGACCACAGGATCAGCACGAGGGGCGTCCCATCATTCTTACCCTCAACCATTTGGGCTATCCCATTCATCGCCTCTTTTGTGAAAGGAACGACCCAGAAAAAGTCATTTTTCCACCCGGATGGCGGAGATTCCATGTATGGCTTGAAGAAGTTGTATTGTGACCGATTCTTCAGTGAGACAGCCTCTTTGCGAGCTCCTTTCGTCCCCGGCTCATAAAGGTAGCTCATTTCCATCAGCGTGAAGAACAACCTCAAAGATACCGGTCGTCCCAGCGCGGTCAGGACGTCCTCATAACCTTGTAAGAACGCCCACACGTTCAGGTTCAACTGTGAAGGAGCAACCTTGAGGTACCGCAAAACTTGCCTTTGGAACCGAGTGAAAGGGGGGACAATTCCCATACGTTCGAAAACGACCCGGTACATTGTGAATTTCAGCTCGTCGGTCCAAGTCGAGATGTTATCATCCTTCTCCATTCCATCCACTCGCCAGCCTTCAACAAAGAATTGGGCCGTTAAGTCCGCTTCTTCTGAAGTATGGCGGCGGACTTTGCTCCTATGATTTCGCAGGGTTGAAGAAACCCAGGACATGTCCCTCTCGGCCGCATCATCGAGATCGTCTGGGATTGTGTCATACCCCAATTTTGTCCGGCTTAGGTCAAAACCCTAATTTTCCCTAAAAATAATTAAATTAAAAAGTAAAAAAACATCATGCATTGCATTTAGAGTTCTAAAAGTCATTTCAAAGCTTCTAAAATCATTTTTGGAGTTGGAATGCACTTCTTAGACAAATTAGGGTTTTTCAGTGCAAAAGGGTATTTTGGTCATTTTTCAAATAAGGGACAATTTCTCAGAACAAGTCATTCAACATGCATTTTTGAGGTACTAGAGGTCACTCCTAGGGTGAAAAAATCATTTTTGAAGTGGAAGTGTGTTTCAGGCAAAAGCTAGGGTTTTTAGAGTGAAAGGGCATTTTGGTCATTTCACAATAAAAGCGGTATTTTGTCCCAAATCCTTGAATAATCATCAATGATTTATTTAAGGAATATTTGTGCTCCATTGTGAATATTTTTGGGCATAAATATTAAACCTTGGTGCCTAAAAACCTAGTTTTTGGATAGAAGGGTAAAATGGTCTTTTCCTTTGAGGTGGGGTAAATAAATCAATTTTGGGATTGGTGAGATCTTAAAATTCAGAGCCCAATCATTGAATCATAGGATATGGCCCAAAATGGCATGAATTAGGAAGAATGATCTAGAAGGGAATATTCTACACTCTTTTGAATTAAGGATAAGAACAAAAGTACAATTTGCAATTCCACTCACTCTCCCACTCCCTTAGCTGCGAAATAACAGCCATGATTACCCCATTTTCATTTATTTTTATTGTTTGCAAATTGTATTAAATCATGGCCATTCATTCAAATGTGAAAATCAATCCTCACCTTTCATTTGAATCAAAATGGCACTTGTGTAATAAGCTTTGTAGAAAAATACATTTTTGTCAATGAGCTTATCCTTCACCACCCTCCTTATGCTGCACACCCAGCCCCTCTCTCTTCATTTTATTGCCCTCAATCCATGTGATAATGCATCTTGACCATTGATTCAATTCCTTTCTCAAATCCTAGTGGTTTACAAGAGATGCATCATCACAAATACCCTTAAATTTTCACTTCATATAAAACCCAAAAATAGGAGACCTCACACACACACACTCTCATTTTTACCCTAGCTAGCACTCTTCCTCCTCTCCTCCCTCTCTTGGCCGAAATCACTCCCTCCTTCTCCTCCATTTTCTTTTCAAGTTTCATCCACCAAATCACCTCAAATCCACTCCATATTCATATATCCTTTTCTTTTCACCCTTGATTCCATTTTTACATCACAAAGGAGCTTGCTTCCTCAAGTTTGCGTGACATTTGTTGGTGATTAGTGAAGATTATTGTTGATTTGTTCTTGATCTCCATTTTCCACTTTTTGCTAGTTATCTCTTGAGGTAAGCTTGTTATCTTGTGCATTTTTAATTTTTAGCATGTGAAACTCTCTCCTACTCCTCTTTCCTCTCTCAAAGAGGCTTAGAGGGTTTATTTCAAACACTATGTCAAGGACATTGGGAGCCTTGGGTGTTTGAAGTGAACCCTTGGCCTTGATGAGAGGATTCTTGTGTTTTCAACCATGTTCTTGCATTTTTCATACTCATTTTGTCACCTTTCCATGAATAAAGAATTTTCACATGATATATGCATCCTATTGTTCATGTCATAGCTTACAAGTTGAATGTTTGGCTTGATTTATGGGTCTATAAACTTCGGTTTTAGGGGCCTTAGAATTTAGGGTTTTGTGTTGCTTTCTTTTCATTTTTTGAGTTATGTAAATAAAATGCTTGATGTGTATGATTTGCATGATTTGTTCTATGTGTGGATTATGAGTTTTGGCATGAAATAATGTATTGATTTGTGCATATAAGGTTTGGCCTTAGAGGCCCTTTTAGGGTTCAATTGTGTGCTTAAAATGTGTGTTTGATCTTGTGTAGACAAATACAATTGTGTTAGTGTGTTCTTGTAATTTTTAACCCTTCATTTATTTTTTACCTTACCACTCATTAATCTTTTACCATAAATAAAAAAACACATTTTAACTTTTTACTTTACTATCTCATTAAATAATTACCTTTCACCTCATGCATTCTTACTTTACCATTCACTAACTTTTTACTAAAAGTTTTACCACTTACCAATTTGCAAAAATACCCAAAACATTTTCTCACTTGCATTTCCCACTTTCTATATTCATAAAATAAACCCCAAAACATTTTTACCACTTTCAAAACAAAAACATTTCATCTCATTTCCTAAACACTAAAACCCAAAAACATTTTACCACTTTCTTACTTAAACCTTTTACCATTCCTTACCAAATTACTTTCACATTCATGCATCCTCATTCACACTTAGTCTATGTGACACTCTCATGCATCCTCATATGTTCACGTTCCTTGCTTCCTTTTATGTGCTAGTCATTCATTCACTTGTATGCTTTGCATCCATTCTTAAATGCTCATGCATCCCTTAACACCATGTCTTGCATTCAAACATGCATATTCATTCCTTGTATATTCATGCATTCACATGTTTGCCTAATCATGCATCCAATAATGCCATGCCTTGCATTCTATAATGCGCATTCATCCATTGTATACTCATGCATTCACATGCTTGCTCATTCATGCATCTTTGCTTACATGTTCAATCATTCAATTAGGAATATCCCATGCCTATCATTTAATTGTATCACTTGTCCATCATGCCATTCAAATGTCTTGATTTAATTGTGTGCAATCCCTTCCTCATGCATGTGCTCTTATATGAAGACGTAAGTCTACTACTTGTGTAGCATAGAATCATTAAGACAATTGCACCTCTCTTACACACACTTGCACAATTACTTTTAGAACTTTGTCTTGCATCGTTGACAATTGATTCCCTTAATTGTATGGGCATGCTTAATCTTAATTGATGATCAATGTGTTCTTGTTTGCTTGATTAATTGAACATGTTTGAACTTCATTCATTCATCTTTCATTTGGTTATGGGATTAGAGTTGATTGAAATGTTCTACTTGTTTTCAAGAAATCTTTTCCAAATCAAACTTCTTTTCTAAACTAGTTTTCAAACCAAAAATCAAATGCTTGTTCAATAAAAATCCTAAAGGCATTTTCTTAAATAAATCATTAGCCATCACTCGAAGCCTTTGCTTGTTTGATCGCTAATGAGGAGTTATTAGTGGTAGTCACTCGAAGCCTTTGCTTGTTTGGCTATCATGAAAGCTCCCACACCTTAATCAAACATCAACTAATCCAAATTTCAAAATAACACGAGTTGTTAGTGATAATCATCACCGATGCTCGCCTTTTTCAAAACAATTTCAAAAATAATACAACGTTGTCGCCAGTAATCACTCAAGCCGTTGCTTGTTTGATTACCGGCTCCAACCCTCTTTTTCGAGTTAATATTGAATGCCACTCGAAGCCTTTGCTTGTTTGGTGTTCGCGAACACTCGAGTCTTATTTCAAAAACTTCAAAACTCAATCTCAAAAGCCGTTTTCACACGCAAAAAGCGAGAACTACGTTGCTTTGATCCTCGGCCCGGTGAGGTACGTAGGGACGGGTTCATGTCCCGTCAAGCATACCTTTAAAAACCCATAAAAACAAGAACTACGTTGCTTTGATCCTCACCGGTGAGGGCACGTAGGACCGGGTTCTGCCCCGTCAAACACGCTTTTCAAAAATCTTTGTCTTGTTCCGCTTTTCAAAGATATCAAAACATCCCTTTTTCCGTTTTCAATAAAGAGATTTCTCAAAAAGAAAAGAGGATAAATAGAACAATGTATTTCAAATCAAACATTTCAAAACCACATCAAATTAATGGTTCCCTTTCGGTAGAAAAGGCGCGTGGGTGCTAATACCTTCCCCCGCGCGCAACCGAATCCCGAACCTACATCTCTAAGTTTTGAAAGACCACCCGCTTTCAAAAAGGTTTTTTCAATGTTTTCCTAAAATAAAATATTGGTGGCGGCTCTCACTGATTTTCACGTTGTCAAACCGAAAAGTCCCAAACCGGATTTTTGGGGTATAATAAGTGGCGACTCCAATGGGGACTTTCTTTCTTTATTTAAAGAGAGATGAGGTCAAGCCTAATTAATTTGATGTGGTTTAAATCGTGTTTGATTTGAAAAACTATGTTTTCCTTTTTCTTTTCTTTTCTCTTCTTTTGTATGGTTATGCTTATGCATGCATTCCTCAATTCCCATGATCCTCTTCTTCGCTCCCTTTCTTAAGGTAAAACATGCATTCCCCATTCTATTATGTCCCTCCTTCTTAGCTCCCTTTCGAGGTAAGCAATGCGTGTAATTTTCGTGGACTTATTAGGATGGTTTGTATATTAAATTGGTGTATGCATGTTAAACCCTAGGGTAGACGACTTTTCTTTTTGTCAGGACATTACTGGTTTCTTTGCAGTGGGGATGGGTAGATTTTAGGAAGTATGTCCTCGATCACACACTTTCACACCTTATGATTTGTGTGCTATGAGTGGGCTCCTATACCCGGATCCAACAAACACTTAGGGAGTGGAGGCGATTAGTGGTGTCATTCAAGACCTTTGTGCATCTGATACTCATGAAAGTCTCAACCGAGATGCACGCTTTCTCATGACGCCTCACACTTGGTAGCATTCTACATTTGTGGGTGGCGGCATGAGGATTCTATAACCGGTAGCCATTGTGAGGGTGTGAATTAGAACCACATGGGAGGAACCTTTGAAGTTGTCCTAGAACTCAGAATTCCCACCTTTGTAGGACACGAGGGCATACGAATTGTGTCTTTGCATGGTAATTTAGGGCATGTTTCCTCAAAAGGAGATTTTTCAAAGTTTTTTCAAGAAAATACAAACAAATTTTTTTCTTCCAAATAAACCTTTGTGTGAGGCGGCATGCAGTGTGTCACCTAAGTTTTTGAACTTAGTCCACACTCATCGCTTTTATCATCTCTACATGCATCATTCACATCATAATCGCATCATGCCGCATTCATTAAAGCTAAATGTTGTAAATATTTGCATTCATATTGCATTTCATTTGCATTTGCTCACGGACCACCTTGAATAATGTACCGTCTTGTCATAGTCGCATCGAGAATGGAATCAAATAGCAAGGCTTGACTTACTTCGCTTCCTTCCGGTTATGAAGTATGTTGATTTGCTATTTCGATTCCTCATTTACTTCACTTCCTAAATCAAAGAAAAAGTTTTGCGCTTATGACAAGATAAGGCATCCCGTGGTTCTCGGCATCAAGCAAACATTGTACATACATTCATATATCCATTCATGCATTCTCATGCAATAAATGTCTAAACAAACAGAAAAGGCACGCTTGGTTCTCCGTCACCGATACTTCACCCAACTACAAGCCAAGCCGATGGCCAATCCGCAAGAGCATCCAGAGATTGGCGAGAGTAATCCGAGCATGAAGATTTAAGCGTGCAAATTTCGAACCACGAGCGGTGGCTCGGAGAACCAAGTGCTTAAGGATAAGGTTGGGGCAATGGAGGCCCAGATGCATGAGATGATGGCCATGCTACAAAGTCTAAAGAATGGGCCAGCTGTTGAAGCCGTCGCCGTAGTGGGTCCAGTTGGTGTCACCTCTTTTGTTCCTCCTTCAAGATATCGTAAACGCTTCTGATTGCGATTCACGGATCCGGTCGATCACCACCGAAATGAATGTGTCAAATCAAGTACACTCCACAAAGATGTCCTTGAGGTATACTGCTGGTACATGCCGCAAACTGTTGGATCTATTCCTACAGGTGTGAATGCGCCCAATCAAGTCCACGCCGCTGCGTGCACTGTAGGAGCTGTGGGAGGACCGCAGATCAGATTTCTAGTTCTCTTCTTTGCACTTAGTCCTACTCTGGGCTAGTGGCACCACCTCATAATGCTCCTCGGCCGGATGGTATTATTACGGTATGGAAAGTCACCCCAAGGGCACATGTTTGAGGGTCGCGGCCAAATATTGGTCGTGCACTCGAAGAAAGAGTAAGGGCAATGGAGGTGTGGTGTCGAACCAAGGAGGCTGTGGTGTGTTTGGTCCCGATTTGGTTTCGCCACCAAAATTCAAAGCTCCCAAGGTGGACAAATACTGAGGAACGGGACGTCCGGTGAGTCACATTACGATCCTTGATCACAAGGCTCGGGGTTATCGAGACGAGAAGCGAACCCGGTTTTGATCCAATACCAATGACATATCTCGAGTTGTTTGATTACTTAATTTCCAAGAACTTAGTCAAGACTCGTTCAATGAAGCCCGTTCGGCCGCCATTTCCCAATGGTTACAATGCTAATGCTACTGCAGTTTCCATGAAAGCGGGGTTGGTCATCGTGGAGGAGTGTAAAGCCTTCAAGCATGCGGTGCAAGACCTAATCGATGCCAATTGGATTTCATTCAAGCAAAATGGTTCGAGCATAGCGCAAACCCATTCTTAGGACGCGAGAAGCCAACCTCTAATGCCATAGAAGATTTTAATGGGCAAGTAATAAGAAAGATTGCTAAAATCATGATGGATCAAGGGTATAAGGTTGGAGTGCGGCTTGGGAAAATCTGGACAAGGAATTCTTGCGCCCGGCCCGGCTAAAAGGAACAAGGACCGTTGCGGGTTGGGATACAATCAAGTCTAGCCAAAAGAAGGAAAGTGGCGGAGGAAAGAAGTGGCGAATGGTTGGGTGAGTCAAAAGGCCAAGATCCACGGCCCCTGAGCATTCCTCGCTCGTGACATCCGCCAGAGCCGTGGAGTGCCGGTTTGCTTAATCACAACCAAGTTGTTGCCATCCGTGGTGGATCTCGAAACCGAAGAAGGTGGGTGCAGTGCGGTTCGTCATTTGTCTCTTGCGGAAAAGAGGTGAAGAATTGAGAAGCTGCTGATTTCCCGTGACCTTTTAACTCAAAGTAATTAGTTGTAATGCAACCCTGTGGCTCTGCCCAAGGCCATAGGACAAGTTGTTAGGGGCACGCATGTTTTTATTTTCAGAATCATCATCATCAATAAAAACGTTGTTTTTGAATTTCCATCAATAAAAATCATTGCTCTTCATTTCATGTGTCCTTTTTTCCTGTTTCGTTATTGTTTGCTTGTTTGTTTCGCTTTTCATTACGCTTTTCGCGCCGGCCAAAGCGCGAATCACAAAGCAATTGTCTCTCAAAATAACGATGTTGCTTGATCCATATTTTGACTTTGATCACCCCATCAGTCGGGCTGAGGGGGATGTTGAGGAAGACTGGGAAACTCCTCCAGAACTCATGAGGTTAATGAAACAAGAAGAAAGGGTTATTCGGCCTCACGAGGAATCCATTGAAGTGATCAACTTGGGTACAGCTGAGAACAAGAAAGAGGTCAAAGTGGGTACCGCCATGAATGACGAAGATCGCATGAAGATGGTTGGTTTGTTGCACGATTATGCGGATGTGTTTGCATGGTCATATCAAGATGTGCCTGGGTTGGACACTGACATTGTGGTACACAAGCTACCAGTCAAGCCCGAATGCCCACCTGTCAAACAGAAATTGAGGAGGATGAAGCGAGAGATGTCCTTCAAAATCGAGAGCGGAGTGAAGAAGCAATTTGATGCGGGGTTCTAGCGGTGGCCAAGTACATGATGGGTTGCCAATATCATCCGGTTCGAAAAAGGATGATAAAGTCGAATGTGCATTGACTACAGTGTCCAATCGTGCTAGTCCCAAAGATGATTTTCCCCTTCAAACAAAAAAAGAAACACAAAAAACAAATGACCCAGAAAAAAGAAAGCTTGGTCGAGAAAATAAAAAAAAAAAAAAAGGCAAACATATAGGAGTAGATAAATTATTGTCCTTGGGTTAATTTTGAAAAAACGAGCAATCATGATTTGAAATAAAGTTTGACCATTTTCCCATATTCTTGAAAAAAAAGCGTGCTACACTAATTGTAAGCCAAAAATCCAAAAATCACCCTAGACAAGGATCACCTCAAATATCAAAAAGGGTGCGTCACTTTTTATCACTCACCGAGTAAAAGAAAAATCAAAAAAAAAAAGAAAAAGAAATCAAAAAAAAAAAAAAAACGGAAAAGGGATTTAAGAATGAAAATCCCAAAAATACAAAAGAGATGTAAGTGATACACGTTACCACAAAACACAAGAGATCCTTGTCTCAATAAAGCGCAAATACTTTCCTTTGACCTCGGCATCCCGCCTCCACCAACCCTTAGCACCTCGGCATCCCGCCTCCACCAACCCTTAGCGGGACTAAAACTTCCAAACACCTCATCAAGCCAAATAACCATCATAAATCATCATACATCGCCCAACGCCGAATAAAAATCATCCTACCATTAGCTTCAAGCACTTCACCCAATCATCCTTCCTCCACAAAACCCACAATCTCCAAAAATCCATTCGATCGGTGATTGATTGCTTTGGTTTTCTCGTAATTTTAGCTTGAGGACAAATAAGTTTATTTATTTAAATATGTTTGTCGAGTAAAAAAATCTCAAAAAAAAAAAAAAAACAAAAAAAGGGGGAAAGAAAATCAAAAGGCTTGCACTCCAAGATTCATTCAAGATACAATTATATCAAGGCAAAGTTTTAGAGATCACCAAGTGGGTTGAAGCGCGCTTTATACTCGATATAACCGATTCGGGGTTGCCAAATTTGTGAGGAAAGATCGATTTGCCGTTATGGTCTTCCAAACAAGATCATCACCGATAATGGCAAAGAACACGAGCAACAAAATGATGAAGGACACGTGCGCGAGTTCAAAATCCGGCATCATAATTCTTCTCCTTACCGCCCGAAGGCGACTGGGGCAGTCAAGGCAGCCAATAAGAACATCAAGAACATTAGGCAGAAGATGGTGGTAACCTACAAAGATTGGCATGAAATGCTTCCCTTTGCTTTGCATGGCTACTGAACTTCAATACGCACTTCAACTGGGGCAAATCCCTTCTCTCTGGTATATGGGTCGAAGCGGTGCTTCCCATTGAAATTGAAATACCCTCCTGCGGTACTAATGGAAACCAAGTTGGAAGAAGCAGAGTGGGTACAGGCTCGTTTGGATCAGCTAAATCTCATTGAGGAGAAGAGAATTGCAGCCTTGTGTCATGGGCAGTTGTACCAACAGAGAATGAGAACGACTTTTGACAAGAAAGTCCGACCCCGTGAATTCAAGCGAGTGATCGGTGCTTAAGAAGATCTTGCCTATCCGCATCGATCCCCGTGGGAAGTGGACTCCAAGCTATGATGGACCATATGTTGTCAAAAAAAAAAAAAAAAAAAAAAAAAAAAAAAAAAAGCCTTCTGCGGAGGAGCACCGATACTCACCAACATGGACGGCGAAGATCTCGAAAACCAGTCAATTCCGATCAAGTGAAGAAGTATTATGCCTAAAAGAAATAGGCGAAAAAGAGAAAGAAAAGCCAAGTAAGAATTAGCTCGCTAGGTTGAAAACCCAAAGAGGCGACCTAGGCAAAATCAGAGCGACCGGTGGATTGAAAACCCGCAAAGAAGGCGATCGAGCAAAAATTAGGGTCAGAAAACTTGAGCATGAAAAGTAAAGAAAGGCATACAACTTCTCTGAAGACTTGAATGAGGGAGTGATCAAAGTCAAGGACATAAATGTTTAGCACTGTTCCACAGAGACGGACAGTCAGAAATCAGCTTCTTTCCTTTTTCGGGTCTTTTTGCAGTTTAAACTTTCAAATGCATTGAACAGTCGGCGTAACTTTACGTGCGACCGATTTCTACATCAATAAAGCTCAAACTTTCTCATGTACATTTTGTTGATTGTTTTCTGCTTTTCGCTCAAAATAAACGTTTTATGATGATGGTGACCCTGAACTGTAAAACATGTGCATACATCATAGAGCATTACAAATCATTGAAATTCTTAAAGGTCACGGAAAGAGGCAATTCCCCAAAACCAGTTAGTCATGCAGGAGAAAGTGATTAAGCCCACGATTGCTTGAACGACAAAGTTAAAGCCCACCGCACTGGCCCATGAGCCCCGCAAGTCCAATATATTCCTCGCCTCGTGCCATGAGTGTCGCGGATTGGTGAACCAAAGAAGAAGATAAGCCAACGAGGGCAAAAGATCAAAGAGAGAACAAAGAAAAAACAAACGAAAGAAAAAGAAAGTCGACCAAAGGAAGTTAATCTTACAAAGAAGGTTGCACTCACAAACCATTCCGGATGGCGAACCATAAAGCAAACTCGCATTCGATCCATGAGCCTGCAGATTTCCATCGGCCTCTCGATCTTGTGCGGGAGTATCGGAGTCGGTTGAACCAATAAAAGAATACAAGCCTTTGTCAAAAAGCGAAGAAACAAACAAATCGAGAAAAAAGAAAGGCGACCAAAGAAAATCAAGAATAGCATCTCATTGCATTCATCATCACACCAAAATCATAGCATTGCATGCACTCGCATAACATGTTCCCGCATAACATGCCCTTGCATCCTCATCCCATGCACCATGCATTTGCATCCGCTAACATGTGCAGTACACATTATCGAGAGATAGTTTAAGAAGAGTCCTACTATTCCAAAGCGGACTCCCTAGATCGACAATGGCAATCGACCACCAACCGAGAGGAAGCGAGAAGAAAGGTTCGCTAGCACCGAGCAGCACCTTGGATCGGTGGAACGACATTGATCACCAATCGGAGGAATCGGAAGAAAGGTCCGCTAGCACGGCGCAGCACCTGGATCGGTGGAACGACATTGATCACCAATCGGAGGAATCGGAAGAAAGGTGCGCTAGCTTCGAGCAGCACCACTCGGATCGGTGGAACGACATTGATCACCAACCGATAAAGTCAAGAATAGTCCGCTAGCTCGAAAGCGGACACTCTAGATCGAGCAGCAACGGCGTTGATCACCAATCGAGGAGGAGCGAGAAAGAAAGGTCCGCTAGCCTGAGCAGACACCCTGGATCAGTGCAACGACATTGATCACCCATCAGAGAAGAAAAGTCCGCTAGCCAGAGCAGACACCTCGGATCGATCGCGGCGACATCGATCACCAATTAGAGGAAGCGTAAGAAAGGTCCGCTAACACGAGAAGGCACACGGATCGGCAAGGAAGCCTGCATCGGCTAAAGAAGATCAACAAGATTCGTGAATCCCTTCAGACTGGCGTCCCTTCAAAAGCGACTTCACCTCATATTCGAGCGCGGTACTCACCTCAATACTCAATACGCCCGGCGGTCATCTCAATCGGTCAATCAACAGATTTGCAAATCCCCTTCAGACCGTGCATCCCTTCAGACTAAGGCGTCCCTTCAGATCCGTCGTTATCGAGCACGAAGCGAATCATCGGACCCGAGTCCTTCCGGTTTAGTTCAAATCAACGATCCAAACGGCGACTTTGAACTCGACCTTCATCTCGCCAAGTCATCACAGAGCATGACGGATCGGCCCCTCGAGACCTCGCGGCCCTTCATTTCGCCAAGTCATCACGGAGCGTGACGGATCGGTCCCAGACTTCGCGTCCTTCGGACTAGCCGTGCAAGTATAAAGCATAGCGTAAGTCCATCAAGGTAAAATGTATCAGTCCCCACAACCGGATATTGAACCAAAGCCGCTCGAATAGGCCACTTTGAGCCCAAGTGTTCCTTCAGAGCCCAAGTACTCCTTGAGCCGCAAGCACTCCTTTGAGTCCAAGTACTCCTTCAGAGCCGCAAGCACTCCTTCAGAGCCCAAGAACTCCTTGAGCCGCAAGCACTCCTCCTTGAGCCCAAGAACTCCTTCAGAGCCGCAAGTGCTCCTTCAGAGCCCAAGTGTTCCTTGAGCCGCAAATGCTCCTTCGTAATCCAAGTGTTCCTTGAGCGACGAAGCGCTCCTTCTTTACCGCACTCGTTACCTGCCAGTATCGGCTTATCAGAGGACGGTACCTTCTTTACTGTTTTATTTATCGCTTTATTTCTTGCTGTTTATGCCACCCGAGGGTTGGCACCAATTTACTTCTTGTTTTTGCCGCTTTGAGGTTGGCACTTCATTCATTCTGATCGTTTTTGGCTGGCATTCATTCACCCAAAAAGAAAAACCGGACGGAAAAAAATTAGAAAAACAAAAAAAGAAGGAAAATTCGGGTTTTTCCCTAAGTAGACAAAATAGGTATAATTTCTGAATTCTTTATCTCTATTTTGCCTCGGAATATGTTTCGGCCAATTCATATTCCTTGTTAAAATCCAGATAAAGAGGGGCAGCTGTCATACCCCAATTTTGTCCGGCTTAGGTCAAAACCCTAATTTTCCCTAAAAATAATTAAATTAAAAAGTAAAAAAACATCATGCATTGCATTTAGAGTTCTAAAAGTCATTTCAAAGCTTCTAAAATCATTTTTGGAGTTGGAATGCACTTCTTAGACAAATTAGGGTTTTTCAAAGGCAAAAGGGTATTTTGGTCATTTTTCAAATAAGGGACAATTTCTCGAGAACAAGTCATTCAACATGCATTTTTGAGGTACTAGAGGTCACTCCTAGGGTGAAAAAATCATTTTTGAAGTGGAAGTGTGTTTGAGGCAAAAGCTAGGTTTTTAGAGTGAAAGGGCATTTTGGTCATTTCACAATAAAAGCGGTATTTTGTCCCAAATCCTTGAATAATCATCAATGATTTATTTAAGGAATATTTGTGCTCCATTGTGAATATTTTTGGGCATAAATATTAAACCTTGGTGCCTAAAAACCTAGTTTTTGGATAGAAGGGTAAAATGGTCTTTTCCTTTGAGGTGGGGTAAATAAATCAATTTTGGGATTGGTGAGATCATAAAATTCAGAGCCCAATCATTGAATCATAGGATATGGCCCAAAATGGCATGAATTAGGAAGAATGATCTAGAAGGGAATATTCTACACTCTTTTGAATTAAGGATAAGAACAAAAGTACAATTTGCAATTCCACTCACTCTCCCACTCCCTTAGCTGCGAAATAACAGCCATGATTACCCCATTTTCATTTATTTTTATTGTTTGCAAATTGTATTAAATCATGGCCATTCATTCAAATGTGAAAATCAATCCTCACCTTTCATTTGAATCAAAATGGCACTTGTGTAATAAGCTTTGTAGAAAAATACATTTTTGTCAATGAGCTTATCCTTCACCACCCTCCTTATGCTGCACACCCAGCCCTCTCTCTCTTCATTTTATTGCCCTTAATCCATGTGATAATGCATCTTGACCATTGATTCAATTCCTTTCTCAAATCCTAGTGGTTTACAAGAGATGCATTGTCACAAATACCCTTAAATTTTCACTTCATATAAAACCCAAAAATAGGAGACCTCACACACACACACTCTCATTTTTACCCTAGCTAGCACTCTTCCTCCTCTCCTCCCTCTCTTGGCCGAAATCACTCCCTCCTTCTCCTCCATTTTCTTTTCAAGTTTCATCCACCAAATCACCTCAAATCCACTCCATATTCATATATCCTTTTCTTTTCACCCTTGATTCCATTTTTACATCACAAAGGAGCTTGCTTCCCTCAAGTTTGCGTGACATTTGTTGGTGATTAGTGAAGATTATTGTTGATTTGTTCTTGATCTCCATTTTCCACTTTTTGCTAGTTATCTCTTGAGGTAAGCTTGTTATCTTGTGCATTTTTAATTTTTAGCATGTGAAACTCTCTCCTACTCCTCTTTCCTCTCTCAAAGAGGCTTAGAGGGTTTATTTCAAACACTATGTCAAGGACATTGGGAGCCTTGGGTGTTTGAAGTGAACCCTTGGCCTTGATGAGAGGATTCTTGTGTTTTCAACCATGTTCTTGCATTTTTCATACTCATTTTGTCACCTTTCCATGAATAAAGAATTTTCACATGATATATGCATCCTATTGTTCATGTCATAGCTTACAAGTTGAATGTTTGGCTTGATTTATGGGTCTATAAACTTCGGTTTTAGGGGCCTTAGAATTTAGGGTTTTGTGTTGCTTTCTTTTCATTTTTTGAGTTATGTAAATAAAATGCTTGATGTGTATGATTTGCATGATTTGTTCTATGTGTGGATTATGAGTTTTGGCATGAAATAATGTATTGATTTGTGCATATAAGGTTTCGCCTTAGAGGCCCTTTTTAGGGTTCAATTGTGTGCTTAAAATGTGTGTTTGATCTTGTGTAGACAAATACAATTGTGTTAGTGTGTTCTTGTAATTTTTAACCCTTCATTTTATTTTTACCTTACCACTCATTAATCTTTTACCATAAATAAAAAAACACATTTTAACTTTTTACTTTACTATCTCATTAAATAATTACCTTTCACCTCATGCATTCTTACTTTACCATTCACTAACTTTTTACTAAAAGTTTTACCACTTACCAATTTGCAAAAATACCCAAAACATTTTCTCACTTGCATTTCCCACTTTCTATATTCATAAAATAAACCCCAAAACATTTTTACCACTTTCAAAACAAAAACATTTCATCTCATTTCCTAAACACTAAAAACCCAAAACATTTTACCACTTTCTTACTTAAACCTTTTACCATTCCTTACCAAATTACTTTCACATTCATGCATCCTCATTCACACTTAGTCTATGTGACACTCTCATGCATCCTCATATGTTCACGTTCCTTGCTTCCTTTTATGTGCTAGTCATTCATTCACTTGTATGCTTTGCATCCATTCTTAAATGCTCATGCATCCCTTAACACCATGTCTTGCATTCAAACATGCATATTCATTCCTTGTATATTCATGCATTCACATGTTTGCCTAATCATGCATCCAATAATGCCATGCCTTGCATTCTATAATGCGCATTCATCCATTGTATACTCATGCATTCACATGCTTGCTCATTCATGCATCTTTGCTTACATGTTCAATCATTCAATTAGGAATATCCCATGCCTATCATTTAATTGTATCACTTGTCCATCATGCCATTCAATTGTCTTGATTTAATTGTGTGCAATCCCTTCCCTCATGCATGTGCTCTTATATGAAGACGTAAGTC
The DNA here is from genome assembly GCA_020916435.1 of Oxytropis ochrocephala. NCBI lineage: Eukaryota > Viridiplantae > Streptophyta > Magnoliopsida > Fabales > Fabaceae > Oxytropis > Oxytropis ochrocephala. Next base: position 52,707,395 of record CM037088.1, read on the forward strand.
TACTACTTGTGTAGCATAGAATCATTAAGACAATTGCACCTCTCTTACACACACTTGCACAATTACTTTTAGAACTTTGTCTTGCATCGTTGACAATTGATTCCCTTAATTGTATGGGCATGCTTAATCTTAATTGATGATCAATGTGTTCTTGTTTGCTTGATTAATTGAACATGTTTGAACTTCATTCATTCATCTTTCATTTGGTTATGGGATTAGAGTTGATTGAAATGTTCTACTTGTTTTCAAGAAATCTTTTCCAAATCAAACTTCTTTTCTAAACTAGTTTTCAAACCAAAAATCAAATGCTTGTTCAATAAAAATCCTAAAGGCATTTTCTTAAATAAATCATTAGCCATCACTCAAGCCTTTGCTTGTTTGATCGCTAATGAGGAGTTATTAGTGGTAGTCACCGAAGCCTTTGCTTGTTTGGCTATCATGAAAGCTCCCACACCTTAATCAAACATCAACTAATCCAAATTTCAAAATAACACGAGTTGTTAGTGATAATCATCACCGATGCTCGCCTTTTTCAAAACAATTTCAAAAATAATACAACGTTGTCGCTTGTAATCACTCGAAGCCGTTGCTTGTTTGATTACTGGCTCCAACCCTCTTTTTCGAGTTAATCACATGAATGCCACTCAAGCCTTTGCTTGTTTGGTGTTCGCGAACACTCGAGTCTTATTTCAAAAACTTCAAAACTCAATCTCAAAAGCCGTTTTCACACGCAAAAACTGAGAACTACGTTGCTTTGATCCCTCAGCCAGTGAGGGTACGTAGGACCGGGTTCATGTCCCGTCAAGCATACCTTTAAAAAACCCATAAAAAACAAGAACTACGTTGCTTTGATCCCTCAGCCAGTGAGGGTACGTAGGACCGGGTTCCTGTCCCGTCAAACACGCTTTTCAAAAATCTTTGTCTTGTTCCGCTTTTCAAAGATATCAAAAACATCCCTTTTTCCCGTTTTCAATAAAGAGATTTCTCAAAAAGAAAAGAGGATAAATAGAACAATGTATTTCAAATCAAACATTTCAAAACCACATCAAATTAATGGTTCCCTTCGGTAGAAAAAGCGCGTGAAGTGCTAATACCTTCCCCACGCGCAACCGAATTCCCGAACCTACATCTCTAAGTTTTGAAAGACCACCCGCTTTCAAAAAGGTTTTTTCAATGTTTTCCTAAAATAAAATATTGGTGGCGGCTCTACTGATTTTCACGTTGTCAAACTGAAAAGTCCCAAACCGGATTTTTCGGGGCGCAACAGATTGGTCCCAAAGCCGCATCTTGGGCCGCACTTGGCACAGTTTGCAAGGGCACTGGTGTAACACCCCAAATAATTTAATTAAGCAATTGATTAAATTATTTAAAGTGTTGCATTATTTTTCTAATTATGTTAAATTATAATATAATGTTTATAATAAAGTAATTTATTTTAATAGAAGGGAGTGGTATTAGAAATACCAGAGCTGCTGTTTTGGGCCCAGGAGCCCAAGCCCAATGACTTAGGCTCCTAGGGTTGGTGCATTTCGCACCAAAGGAAGAAAAAAAGAAGAAAAACGAAAGAAAGAGAGAAAGGGAGAGGGAGAACGGCGCTGAGGGTGAGAAGAAGGAGAAGAGGGATCGCATCACTCTAGAAGGAAGAAAGGAGCTCTAGTTGCTGTGGGTTTTGTACGTGACTAAGTGAAAGAGTCTTTCTACGATTGTAAAATAAGGTAAGGGAGTCTCACTCTATAATAGAGGAGATAATGGGTTATATGTATATCATAGGGGCTGTTTGATGTTAATTGATGATTGCATGATGATTTGATTTCTTGAATTTGATGAAGTTCTTGGTAAAATTGATTTAGAGCTTGAGTTAGGGTTTTGTAATATATGATTTCGTGATTTTGATGTAATTGATGATTTGGAGGTGCAATTGTTTGTTAATTTGTGAAATTGGAGGTGTTAGAATGATTATAGGGTGGATTGGTTTGAGAGGATTTGTAGAATTTGGGGATTTTGGAGGTTGGGCGCCAAATGGCTAGGAATTGTGCGCCCAGTGCATATGTGAGGAAGTTTCGTGAAATGTTGAAGTGCGTGGCGCCAATTTCCTAGAGAATGGGCGCTGTGTCACCGTAGCGATGGACCGGGTGAGGGTGTTCTTTATGCTCTGGGCGCCAAGTTCTTTGTAATCGCGCCCAGTAATCTTGTTTGAGTCTTTGTGAGGGTGTGTTTGCCGCCTGGCGCGCGAATGTGGGTATTTTGGGGCCGGGAGTGAAACTTGTATTTACGAACATATTTTACCGTGCCAATTTTTGTATTCACCGCCCAAATTCATTTTTAAGTGTTTTGGCTCGAGTGGTTTTCAGTTGCGCAGTGTCATTTTGAAAATGTCCGGTGGGGGTGGTTTTGTGTGTGTAAATGGGGTGGGTGAGGGAAACTCACATTTCGAACATATTTTATTGTGCCAATTTTGTATTCACTGGCCAAATTCATTTTTAAGTGTTTTGGCTCGAGTGGTTTCTCGAGTACAAGTCTTATTTTAAAAATGTCTCGGTGGGGGTGACTTTGCGTGTGTAAAGGGGGTGGTTTGGGTGAAACTTACTTTTCTCGAGCATATTTCATCTGTGCCAAATTTTGTATTTACACCCCAAAACATTTTTAAACATTTTGGCTCGGGTGGTTTTTGGTTTGAAAGTGTTGGGTGTCTTTGGGTCGATGAGGGGCGCTAAAAGCTGTCTTTGCCAGGCGCCTAGTCTGTGCGCTCGTGTTCGAGGCGTGGTTATGAATCGCATGTCGAGTTTGTGTCTAGGTCTGTGTTGTGGGGCGCCAGATTGCTAGAAAAGTGGCGCCAGTGGGTTGTGTTGCCACGGGCGCCAAAATCTTGAAGTTTTGGCGCCTAGTCTTTGTGTTGCACCGGGCGCAGAATGTGGGGAAAATGGCGCCTAGTGCTGCCAAGTGCCTAAGAGTGTGCTGTTTTGGTCCCTAGGTGACAGTTTGGTCCCTAGATGATTGTTTTGGTCCTAAATGGTGGTTTAGGTCTTTGAGTGAGGTTGAGTCCTCTAGATGAGATTAGTCCTCGGGACTTGATTGAGTTGAGAGTGTATAATGAGGTGACTGAGAATGCCATGGGGGCATTAAGCCGGAGGGCTAAGCCATGAGGGCTGTAAAATGAGATTAATATTGAGATAAGAGTTAATGTGTGTATTGAGTTGTTGAGAATGTGGTTGTGTTGTTACATGGAGTCTCATGCATACATTTGGCTGCGGTCGTAGAGCTTATAAAAGGAATTGTGAAGCCTGAGGGCGGCCGGAGGGCCAGAGTCATGAGGACTCCATTATTGATGAGAATGCCGGAGGGCAATATTGAGAACGCCGGAGGGCAAATGGTACCACATGCATGATTACATTGCATACATTCTCATGAGTGCATGAATGTTATTGAGTGATTATTGGTGTGTTTGATGTTGCTATGAACTGTGATTGTATATATTGCGTATTATCACTTTTATTATATAGTTCGAGACTCACCCTTTCTGTTGTTGTTTACCACAGGTAGCCACGAGTGAGGGCTTTCTACCCTCACTACTCCCCGAGTCGGTCTGCTCTGATACGTAGCACCTAGGGGTTGGGTTTAGACTGTTATTGCTTTGTTTTGCTCACTGTTGAGCTCTCATATATGATTCTCTATGTATACTTGAGATGTAACTTTGATTTCCGCTGCATGTTATGAGATTGTTTACCACGTGATTTATGGTGTTACGTATTTTGATTATGTTCATGAGATGAATTAACTGTTGAGTGTTTTAAGAGAGAGGTGTGACGCTCCATTTTATTGAGGAATGATTTATGTTATACTATTAGTGTCTTTGAATGACTATGGCTAAATTGTGGTTCGCCACTAAGGCCGTAATTTCTTTCAATCGGTGTATTTACAAGGGCATCATCGAGAGCCTTGCAAAGGAGGCCAATGCACATTGCAAGTAGTATCAGTTACCTGAGTAATCCCATAGTCAATCAGTTCACTATTTTATAACACCCTAAACCAAGAGATAACCGAAACATATTTAAATATATATACTCTGATTTTTGATTAAATTACCGGGTAGAAATGGGGTGTTACATTAGTGGTATCGAGCAAAAAGTTCGATCTGTCCAGACCAAAGTGTGTCTGTTTGTCATGTTGTGTATGACGGTTAGGAGTCTTGAATTAGTTACGAATGGTTGTTTATCTTTGCGAGTGTTAGGTTGATATGGCCGGAAGAGTTGATCTTGACTTGCCGAGGCGTTGCAAGCCATAGCACAAGTTATGGGGACGCGCAGAGAATCATCGAGACCCATGACCGCAACATTCGAGAGAGAGAACCCCTACCTTCGAGGGGGAGGTACAACCGGATGGTGCATTGACTTGGTGAAGGAGATTGAGAGGATCTTCGTGGTGATTAGCCGTGACCGATGAGCAGAAAGTCAGTGCAGTACTCATACCTTATCTCGAAGAGGGCGATGGTAGTGGTGGAGACCGGTGAGAGGCGGGTGTTGCACAGAGGAGATCACTTGGCCGTGTGTTCGAAGGGAATTCTTGAGAAAGTATTTCCGAGGGCGTTAGAGGTAAGAAGGAGCTGGAATTCCTTGAACCGAGGGAGGAAGTATGTCTCATCATCGAGTATCTTTGCCAAGTTCACGGAGTTGGCCAAGTTCTATCCCCATCTTTGAGTGGGGCTGAATTCTCAAAGTGCATTAAGTTTGAGAATGGAGTGAGAGCTGATATCAAGCAGGCCGTGGGGTATCAGAAGATTAGAGTATTTGCTGATCTGGTAGATTGCTGCAGGATTTATGAGGAAGACAGCAATGCCCGCTCTAGGGTCATGAGAGACCGTAGGGGAAATTTCATGCGAGGGGTAAGCCTTATGAGGCGTCTGCGACAAGGGAAAACAAAGGTATGCGGGTGGTAACAAGTATAATGGTGGGGAGCGGGTATCTTTGAGGGTAGGAGGTATCATGAGGGCAAGAAGCCAAGTGGGGGAGACGCCCCATCTGATGTTGTGTGTTTCAAGTGTGACAAGCCAGGTCACAAGAGCTTTGATTGTAAGATGGAAGTGAAGAGATGTTTTAAGTGTGGGAAGACTGGTCACATGGCATCCGAGTGTGATCGCAAGGAAGCTGTATGTTTCAACTGTGGTGAAGCTGGTCACATTAGCTTCAAGTGCCCCAAGCCTAAGAAGGAAAGATCTCTTGGGAGGGTGTTTGCATTGGCGAGTTCTGAGAGGACCTAATGATATCAGAGGTACATGTTTCATCTCTGGTACACCTTTAGTTGCTATTGTTGACACGGGTGCTACGCACTCTTTTATTGCATCTGTTTGAGCTGAAAAGTTAAATTTAGTATTGTCTACTATGGAGAGAGGATGGTTATCGACACTCCGGCGGGCGGTCCGATAACTACTTCTCTAATGTGTGCTAGGTGTCCTCTGTCGGTCTTGGCAGGATTTTTAGTTGATTCGATTTGTTTGCCTTTGGGTGGGTTAGATGTGATTCTCGGGCATGGGTGGTTAGTAGATAACCATGTGCACATCAAGCTGATACGATAAGTCTATTAGTTTTCTTCTTCCCTGAAGAGGAAGAGTGCGCTCATTTGTCACGAGCAATTGCGTGAGGTAATGAAAGAGGGTGGTCGGTTGTTTGCTTTGATGGCGTCTATGTCTCACGAGAACCGAGCCGTGGTTGATGGGTTCTGTGTGGTGTGTGAGTTTCTGAAGTGTTTCCGGATGAGATTCCTAGTGTGCCCGCAGAGGAAGTTGAGTTCGGGATTGAGCTTGTCTTAGGGTACTAGGCTGTGTCTATGGCACCGCACTGGGATGTCCGCTCGAGTTATGCGAATTGAAGAAGCGATTAGAGGAGCTTCTTGAGAAGAAATTTGTGAGGCCTAGTGTGTCACCATGGGAGCTCGTTTTATTGGTAAAGAAGAAGGATGGGAGTATGCGTGCGTGCGTGGACTACTGATGGTTGAATAAAGTGACTATCAAGAATAAGTATCCTCTCCCGAGGATAGATGATCCGATGGATCGGTGGTGGGTGCTAAAGTGTTTAGCAAGATTGACTTGAGGTCGGGTATCACCAGTTAAGGTGAAGGATGAGGATATCCGAGCAGCGTTCGAGCGAGGTATGGGTATTATGAGTACTCTGTAATGCCGTTTGGTGTCACAAATGCACCGGGGTGTTTATGGAGTACATGAACCGAATCTTCCATAGCTACTGGATCGGTTTGTGTGGTCGTTTTCATTGATGATATTACGGTGTACTCAAAATCGAGGAAGAGCATGCGAGCACTTGAGGTTGGTCTTTGGAGGTCTTGAAAGAGAGGAAGTTGTATGCCAAGTTGTCAAAGTGTGAGTTACGTTTGCATGAGGTGAGCTTCTTGGGTCACATTATTTCAGCGATGGTATAGCGGTGGATCCCGGCCAAGGTTGATGCAGTGTTGCAGTGGGAGAGCCCAAAGTCTGTGACTGAGATCAGGAGTTTCTTGGGGTTGGCTGGTTACTACAGGAGGTTTATTGAAGGGTTCTCTAAGCTAGCCCTTCCATTGACTCGATTGACCTGTAAAGGAAAGGCATTTGTGTGGGATGCAAAGTGTGAAGAGAGCTTCCAAGAGCTGAAGAGGAGGTTGACCACGTCTCGGTGTTAGTGTTGCTGTGCGGAGCAACCATTTGTTGTGTACTGTGATGCTTCCAAGATGGGTTTGGGAGGTGTATTGATGCAGGATGGGAAGGTAGTTGCTTATGCGTCCCGACAGTTGAGGACTCATGAGAAGAACTATCCTACTCATGACTTAGAGTTGGCTGCTATTGTGTTTGTACTGAAAATTTGGAGACACTATCTCTATGGTACCAGATTCGAAGTGTTCAGTGATCACAAGAGTCTGAAGTACTTGTTTGACCAGAAGGAGCTGAACATGAGACAGAGGCGTTGGTTAGAGCTGCTGAAGGACTATGATTTCGGCTTGAACTATCACCCCGGCAAAGCTAATGTCGTGGCTGATGCTTTAAGTCGGAAAACGTTGCATATGTCAGCTATGATGGTGAGGGAGTTGGAGTTGATTGAGCAATTCCGCGACTTGAGTCTGGTTTGTGAGTGTTGCACCCCGAAAAATCCGGTTTGGACTTCTCGATGTACAACGTGGGAAGATTTATGAAGCCGCCACCAATATTTTAGTTTTGAGACGAAAACATTGAAAAAACGTCTTTTTATACAAGGCGGGTGGTCTTTTCGAAAACAAGAGATGTAGGTTCGGGGGTCGGTTAGGTACGGGGAAGGTATAAGCACCCAGCACCTCCTTTCTACCGAAAGGGAACCTTTAATTTGATGTGTGGTTTTGAAATGTTTGATTTGAAACGATCGTTCTACTTCTTTTCTTTTCTTTTCTTTTCTTTGAGGAATTATTTTATTGGAAACAGGAAAAAAGAATATTTTTGGCATCTTTGAAAAGCGGAACAAAACAAAGATTTTTAAAAAGGGTGCTTGACGGTCGGAAACCCGGCCCTACGTATCCCCAACGTGATGAGGAATCAAAGCTACGTAGTTCTTGGTTTTTTTTGCGTCCGAAGACGGCTTTGTGATTTTTTTGAAAGTTGCTTTTTGCGTCCGAAGACGGCTTTTGCGATTTTTGAAGAAAAGTGTGCTTTTTGCGTCCGAAGACGGCTTTTGTGATTTTTGAAGAAAAGTGTGCTTTTTGAGTCTGAAGACGGCTTTTGTGATTTTTAGGAAAGAAGTGTGTTGGTGTTTTTTATTGTAGGGGTTTTTGGTCCTAGATCGCATGCAGATCCAATAGACCTAGAACAAAAGACCCCACTACTGCATGCACGGCGTGCCCCACTACTTTTTGAAAAAGATGATTTTTTTGGTTTTCTTAGGAAAAAAGGTTGATTGCGAGATTGGTTGCTTTTATTGAGCAAGTATCTTAGGCTCGCGCGAACTGTACAGCTCGCTAACCCTAAGACGCTAACCAATATCGGAAGTACATCCGAATCGGTACCTTACTCACTTTGGAAAAGGGGTTCGAAGTTGTTAATTACTTGTTTTATTCTCATAAGTATCCTAAGAGCGTTTGGAGCATGCAGACTCCGGTCTTGGGACGTTAGACAACACCGGCCGTACGTCCGACTTGCCTCCTTATGAGTTTTGAAAAAGATTATTTATTGATCTCAAAAAAAAATTTGATTAACTTATGAAAGTGATTTGAAGAGTATTGACTCTTGGAAAAAGTCTTTGAAAAAAGATTGATTAGAAAAGATAAGAAGAGAATTTGAGGGTGGCATTGGCCATAAAGAAAAGAAAGTAGAACATTCAACCACTTTTCAAGTCAAAACCGAGACACAATACTTACCAATTTGCAAGCAAAAGTAGTCAACAATTAGTACACAAGCATACTCATTACCATTTACCATAACAATGCACAAGAATGATATTGAATTATCAACAATTAAACAATTAGCACAAGAATAGATGATTGAATCCTATTAAGCAATCTTCTCACTTAGGTTAAAGTGCATGAAGCACAAGTGAGCCTCATATTGCCAATCATCAACCAACAACAAATGGCAAGCAAATTATGTCACAACAACTTGAGAAAAATCATTTTAAAACCCATTTCAATTTGGTTTACAAGCAAAGTCACAAACCCTAATTCACATCATAATTTGCAAAGCACAACAACTTTGAAACAATTTTTATTTTTTCACAAGACTTAGCAACAATTATTTTTGTGGTTTAAACATATCAAGTAAGCATAAAGGGCCACAAAGTCGAAACATATTGTAGTCTAAACCAACATTTATTTCATGCAAAAATCAAAGGAAAGACAAAGCAACAAAACCCTAAAAATTTGCTTGAGCCTAAGGCCTTATTTACCCTAAAAATCATCAAATTATTTCATCAAAATTTACCCAATCACATAGATAAGCATGAATACATGATGAACAACTAAAAACAAGCAAGAACCCTAAAATTGGGACCCCAAACCGAAGCCTAATCCCCCAAAATTCAAGCTCAAAACATCAAGATTCAACAACAAGTATAGCTCATCATTCATTCACAAAATTAGCACAATTAATCATGCATTATTCAACTTCAAACCATCTAATGAACAAGAACAACACAAGGATCATGAATTAGGCCTAAGACTAAAGCAAAAAGAAGAGGAAACATGCTTTTATTTGGTGAAAATCACATGAGCAAAGAACAAATCACAAGAACAACACATAATCAACACATAGTCATAAGAACAAATTATTTAGTGGGTGATGGACCAACTCTCACCCACAACAGCCCCTAATCTACATTTAAAATGATGTTATGAAATGCAAATATAAGTTGAAAAAGATTTTAATGCAAGAAAATTGATGAAAATGCAAAAGGTTTATGTTATACCTTAGTTCCAAGCTAAACAAGAGTAGAAATGAAACTCAAGAGCAACAACTCAACAACAATCCTCCAAAATCACCAACAATGACCACGAAAATCTTGAAGAAACACCCTCTTTGATGATATAAAAATGGAATTAAGGATGAAAGGAAGAAGATATATGAAGATGGAGTGAATTTGAGGTGATTTGGTGGATGAAACTTGAAAAGAAAATGGAGGAGGAGGAGGGGGATTTCGGTTTTGTGAGAGAGGGAGGAGAGGAGGAAGAGTGTGCTAGGGTAAAAATGAATGAGGTAGTCCTAGGGGCTGGTCATATGAAGGTATATATAGTGCTCACTTATCATTAAGGGCATCTAGGTCATTTTGATTTCCCTTGTGCTCTAGGATTGCATTTTAATTTTGAACCAATGGTCAAGATGCAATGTCACATGGATTAAGGGCAATAAAGTGAGGAGAGAAAGGGCTGGGTGTGCAGCATAAGGAGGGGGGTGAAGGATAAGTTCATTTACAAAATTGTATTTTTCCATGAAGCTTATTACACAAGTGCCATTTTAATTCAAATGAAAGGTGATGATTGTACTTAAGACTTGAATGGAAGGCCATGATTTAAACACAATTTACAACCAATAAAATAAATCAAAATTGAAGGAATATGGCTGTTTTGGGCGCAGCTAATGGAGAGAGAGTGATTGGAATTGTAACTTGTACTATTGTACTACACTTGACCTTTCAAAATTCAAAAGAATATTGATTATTCCTTTCAAGATAATTCTTCTAAATTCATGCCATTTTGGGCCATGTCCCATGATTCAATGATTGGGCTCTGAATTTTATGATCTCACCAATCCCAAAATTGATTTGTTTACCCCACCTCAAAGGAAATGACCATTTTACCCTTCTATCCAAAAATGTGAATTTTATGCCAAAAGGTTTAATATTTATGTGCAAAAACAACCACAATTAAGCACAAATATCCCTCAAACAAATCATTGATGATTGTTCAGTGATTTGGGACGAAAGACCGTTTTTATTGTGAAATGACCAAAATGCCCTTTTGCACTAAAAACACTAGTTCTTTGCCCGAAACACATTTTCACTTCCAAAATGACTTTTCACCCTAGGCATGACCTCTAATACCTTGAAATGCATGTTGAATGGTTTGTTCTGGGGAATTGTCCCTTATTTGCGAAATGACTAAAATACCCTTTTGCCTTTGAAAAACCCTAGTTTGTCCAAAAGTGCATTCCAACTCCAAAAATGATTTTAGAAACTTTGAAATGACTTTTAGAACCCTAAATGCAATGCATGATGCTTTTTATTTATTTATTTATTTTGGGGAAAGTTAGGTTTTGACTAAAGTAGGACAAAATTGGGGTATGAAAGCTTCCCCTCTTTATCTAGATTTTAACAAGGAATATGAATTGGCCGAAACATATTCCGAGGCAAAATAGAGATAAAGAATTCAGAAATTATACCGATTTTGTCTACGTTAGGAAAAACCGAATTTTTTTTTCTGTTTATCTTCTAGTTTTTTTTTTTTGGGGTGAATGGATGGATGCCACGAGAAATGAATGTAATGAATGAAGTGTCACCCTCGATAAGCCAACAAAAGCAGTAAGTATATTGGTGCCAACCCTCAGGCGGGAAAAACAGGAAGAAATAAAACGGTAAAGAAAACAGTAAAGAAGGTATCGACCTCTGGTAAGCCGACACTGGCAGGAAATAAAGAAAGCAATAAAGAATACGATAAAGAGTGTGCCAGCCTCTGGTAGGCCGACACTAGAAGGAAACAGGTTGGTGCCAACCCTCAGGCAGCAAAAACAAGAATAAAGCAGTAAAGAAAACAGTAAAGAAGGTATCGACCTCTGGCAAGCCGACACTGGCAGGAAATAAAGAAGCAATAAAGAAAGCGATAAAGAGTGTACCAGCCTCTGGTAGGCCGACACAAGCAAGAAATAGGTTGGTGCCAACCCTCAGGCAGCAAAAACAAGAATAAAGCAATAAAGAATGCAGTAAAGAAGGAGCGCTTGTGGCTCGAAGGAACACTTGGGTTACGAAGGAGCACTTGTGGCTCTGAAGAGCACTGGGCTCACGAAGGTGGCTGTTCGAGCGGCACGAGGTTCAATATCAAGTTGTGGGACCGATACATTTTACCTTGATGGACTTACGCTATGCTTTATCGATACGCTAGTAATCGAAGGACACGGTGCGGGGCCGATCCGTCATGCTCGATGATGGCTTGGCGAAACGAAGGACACGCGCGATCGAGGGCCGATCGGTCATGCTCGATGATGACTTGGCGAAATGAAGGACACAAAGTCGAGGAGCCGATCCGTCATGCTCGGTGATGACTTGGCGAAATGAAGGACACGAAGTCCGAGGGCCGATCCGTCATGCTCGATGATGACTTGGCGAAATGAAGGACAAGAAGTCGAGGGGCCGATCCGTCATGCTCGGTGATGACTTGGCAAAATGAAGGACACAGTCCGAGGGGCCGATCCGTCATGCTCGGTGATGACTTGGCAAAATGAAGGACACGAGGTCCGAGGGCCGATCCGTCATGCTCAGTGATGACTTGGCGAAATGAAGGACACGAGGTCTCGAGGGCCGATCCGTCATGCTCGGTGATGACTTGTGCGAAATGAAGGACACGAAGTCCGAGGGCCGATCCGTCTTGCTCGGTGATGACTTGGCAAAATGAAGGACACGAGGTCTGAGGGGCCTATCCGTCATGCTCAGTGATGACTTGGCAAAATGAAGGACACGAGGTCTGAGGGGCCGATCCGTCATGCTCAATGATGACTTGGCAAAATGAAGGACACGAAGTCTCGAGGGCCGATCCGTCATGCTCGCGATGATGACTTGGCGAAATGAAGGACATGAGGTCGAGGGGCCGATCCGTCATGCTCAGTGATGACTTGGCGAAATGAAGGACACGAAGTCTGAGGAGCCGATCCGTCATGCTCAGTGATGACTTGGCAAAATGAAGGACACGAGGTCTGAGGGGCCGATCCGTCATGCTCAGTGATGACTTGGCGAAATGAAGGACACGAGGTCTGAGGGGCCGATCCGTCATGCTCAGTGATGACTTGACGAAATGAAGGACACGAAGTCTGAGGGGCCGATCCGTCATGCTCAGTGATGACTTGGCAAAATGAAGGACACGAGGTCTGAGGGGCCTATCCGTCATGCTCAGTGATGACTTGGCAAAATGAAGGACACGAGGTCTGAGGGGCCGATCCGTCATGCTCAATGATGACTTGGCGAAATGAAGGACACGAAGTCTGAGGGGCCGATCCGTCATGCTCAGTGATGACTTGGCGAAATGAAGGACATGAGGTCTGAGGGGCCGATCAGTCATGCTCAGTGATGACTTGGCGAAATGAAGGACACGAAGTCTGAGGAGCCGATCTGTCATGCTCAGTGATGACTTGGCAAAATGAAGGACACGAGGTCTGAGGGGCCGATCCGTCATGCTCAGTGATGACTTGGCGAAATGAAGGACACGAAGTCTGAGGGGCCGATCCGTCATGCTCAGTGATGACTTGGCAAAATGAAGGACACGAAGTCCGAGGGCCGATCCGTCATGCTCAGTGATGACTTGGCAAAATGAAGGACACGAGGTCTGAGGGGCCGATCCGTCATGCTCAGTGATGACTTGGCGAAATGAAGGACACGAGGTCTGAGGGGCCGATCCGTCATGCTCAGTGATGACTTGGCAAAATGAAGGACACGAGGTCTGAGGGGCCGATCCGTCATGCTCAGTGATGACTTGGCGAAATGAAGGACACGAAGTCTGAGGAGCCGATCTGTCATGCTCAGTGATGACTTGGCAAAATGAAGGACATGAGGTGCGAGGGTCGATCCGTCATGCTCGGTGATGACTTGGCAAAATGAAGGACACAGGTCCGAGGGGCCGATCCGTCATGCTCAGTGATGACTTGGCGAAATGAAGGACACGAGGTCTGAGGGGCCGATCCGTCATGCTCAGTGATGACTTGGCGAAATGAAGGACACGAAGTCTGAGGGGCCAATCCGTCATGCTCAGTGATGACTTGGCAAAATGAAGGACACGAGATCTGAGGGGCCGATCCGTCATGCTCAATGATTGCTTGGCAAAATGAAGGTCGAGTTCAAAGTCGCTGCTTGGACTGTTGATTTGAACTAAACTGAAGGACCCTAGGGTCTGATGATTCGTCGGTGCTCGATAACGACGGGATCTGAAGGGATGCATTGGTCGTGAAGGGACACGCGGGTCCTGAAGGGATTCACAAATCTTGTGGATTGACTGATTGAGATAGCCAATGCTAGGGTATTGAATTGAGGTACCTGCATACGTCAGTTGATGCAAGGGATGGTGCATGAAGCATGGGTGCATGTTATGCAAAGGCATGTTATGCAGGAGCATGTTATGCGAGTGCATGCAATGCTATGATTTTGGTGTGATGATGCATGTGGTGGAACACTCTTGAGGTTTTCCTTTTGATTTGATTTTTCTTGATCAGCTTTCTTTTTCGGTCCACCGGTTTTTCTTTGTTTGTTTTCTTTTGCTCTTTATGAAATGCGAATATGCAAATGTAGCGCTTTGATGTTTGATGCAGAGATTGATACTTGTAATGCAAGTGTGCGATGCAATGACAGTGATTCATGTTTTGATGAATGGAATGCTCTTGTTTTATTTTCTGCTCATTTCTTTCTCTTTTCATGAAATGCGGGCATACGAATGCAAAATTTTGATGTTTGATGACATGTAATGCTCTTGTGTTTTGATGAAATGGCAGATGCAAATGCAATGGAAAACTTTTCCTTCTTTGCCTTATTTCTAGGAGATGTGAATATTGCTATTATGCGAAATAAAATGATGAATGACATGAAATGATGAATGACATGGGATGTTTTGGCTTTCTTTGCAAGTATTGATGTGATGCAACTGTATTGCCTTGATGTTTGAATGCAAGTGTATGCGGTGATTGATGCTTTGATGAATGCAATGCTACTGTTCTAACTTCTGTTTGTTTCTCTTTTTTTTTTTTTTGCTTCTTCATTGAAATGCAAACATTAATATGATGCAATGCTCTAATGTGGAACATTTTTTTTGCTATGTGATGAATGCACAAAATGTGAGGATGCAAACGTAATGCTTTGATGCATATGCCATAATGAATAGATTGAACTGCCTAGATGCATGAGGTAAACATTTTTGTGATGATGAGATGCAAGACTTTGGATGCAAGGAATTGAGATGATTATTGACCATTCTGTTGAAAAGTTGAATTTGACTCAAACTCCGGTGTTCTCAAGGTTTTTATTTACAAACAACCTCACTTGTTTTCTCTTCCTTCCAATGACGACCGAATCTTAGATATCGCATGACTAACTTGTGTTTTCTCTCTTTGAAGCATTGTCTAGTAAGCATGCATAGGAGTGCAAAGGTGAATGAATGAGTCAGTCAGCTTGGAATTGGCTTAGGGCATGGACATTTACGGCAAGTGAAGGAATGACAGACATGGTTATTTCCGAAGCTCGTGAGGGATCAACAGATACAAGATTGCCCCAATTCAGGTCTTGGATGAGTGAATAGTTTGCCCCTGTCTAGTGGTGACAACAACTAGGGGTGTAAAAGATGATGAATTGGGAATGCTTCGGCTTTTGAAATGAAGGGTGGAGCAAAAAAGATTTTGTCTCAACCCATAAAGTTTGATGTTGCCCCACCATAACAAGGACAACGCTGCCCGATTAGAATGACAATGCCTTGTTTAGGATAGTGAGTTGTGATTGCCCGGTGAGGTTCTATAGGAGTGAATGGGGTGAAGGAATGGGAACGCACTTGCCCCATTTTCGAGGTTGTGAAAGGCGACAGAGTTATGGTGATGGTTATGAACTGAGGGTGATATATGAATGGGGTGGGCACTGAACAAACCTCCCCAAATTTGAGTGGAGTGAGAGGTGAAGGGAATGCCCCCTAGTACACACTTTTGGTTCTCTTTAAGAACAACTCAAATGCAATGAAAGTTTTGACATTTTAGTATGAGGAGAGGCTCCCCTTGGTGACCACTAGACCTTTTAATGCAACATGAATGTATCTTGGAGTGCAAGTCCTTCTCCTTTTTTTTTACCAACTTTCTTTTTTGAATGTTTGTTTTTTCCTTTTGAGCAGCTTTCTTTTTTCTGCTTGTTTGTTTTTTTCTTTTTGAGCAAACACGTCGTAAATAGATAAACTTATTTGTCCTAAGATTAAAATTTGAGAAAACGAAAGCAATTAGTCATTGATCAGAATGGAATTTTTAGGGTTGTGATGTGGAAAAAGGGATGATTGAGCTTAATGAAGTGTTTGGGGTTGATGGGGAGGATGAGTCTTATTCGGTGTTGGCCGATGGTCAACGGTTTATGAAGGAAATGGTTATTGGGCTCATAGTAGTGTTTGGGGATTGATGGGACAAATGATTTGGTGATGTGACTTGGCTAACGGGTGATGATTTATGAAGGAAACGATTTTTAGGCTCAAATGAGTGTTTGAGGTTTTATTGAGACAGTAATTGATGTGCCTAATGGTAGAATGGACCTATTTAGAGATGTAACTTGGCCAAGGGTTTATGAAGGATAGGATATTGAGGACAAGGGAAGTGTTTGGGGGTTTGTTTCAGACAAGGATCTCTTATGCATTTAATGGTAAGAAGTATCAGCTCACCATTTGTACTATTTTTGTTTTTTTTTTTTTTTTTTGGATTTTTAAATCCTCTTTTTGACTTCACTCTTTTGTGATTTTTGTTTTTTTTTGGAAGTAGTGAGTGATAAAACTAATGCACCGTTTATTTTTTTGGATGCGGAATCGATCCTTGTCTAGGGTGATTGAGAGATTTTTGGAATTTTGGCCTAAAGTGGGTAGCAAAGGATTTTTTTTTTGAGGATATGGGAATATGGTCAAACTTCATTTCAAAACATGATTGCTCGTTTTCTCAAAAATTAACTTAAGGACAATAATTTATTTACTTTTATATATTTGCTCCTTTTTTATTTCTTTTTTTTTATGCCCTAATTTTTGTTTAGGCCGCTCTTACGAGTTTTCAACCGACCAGGCGCTTTTTTTTGCCTAGGCCGCCCTTTGTGGGTTTTCAACCTAGCGAGCTTATTTTATCTTTTTTGTTTATTATATATATTTTTTTTAGAAAGACTTGCACTAAAGGAATATGATACTAACAAGGAAAATTAGTGATCATGAATTGCCTTGACATGGAGGACTTAAAGTGTTAGCGAGAATGAACCAAAAAGTCAAGTATGTCTTGATGGGAGAGAATATGCACTTTATGGGTGGGACGGGCGGGATTAGACTTGGATGGGGAATGATGATAAATGAAGAAAATTGACTGACTCAAACAAGAGAAACTGCACGTGGCATGCATACTTACTAGAAGAACGCTTCACGAGAGTTAGCATTGGTTAAAACATGATATAAAAACTTTTTGATAAACTGTTTGATCTTTTATCATGGAATGGATGAGATGCAATGCCTTTGTTTTTTGAAGGAAACACAAATGAGCTATTGATGTGAAAAACTGAGGGCCTTGGAACACCTTGAATATGCAATGTGTGAGGGTAAACTTTTCCAAAAAAGAAAGATTACTTTTGCAAGAACATCTCGTCTCTCATCACAACGTTTTTGTTGTATGCAATGCATGGATGAAAACATTATGATGTATGCATGATGAAAATGAAATGCATGAAAGCATGTTCACTTGAAAAGTGTGATTATTCTAAGAGTTTTTTCTTTTTGATGTTTTCTTTTTACGCAAGACGAAATATGAAATGCCAATGCATTTTTTGGATGATGAATGATGCAAGAATGATACTTCTTTTCAAGACAAGATATGAAATGCCGATGCCCCATTTTCTTTTGAAGGATGAAAGATGCAGAAATGATGTTTTTTTTTCTAAATGATGATTTTTTTTTTAGAGGCAAGGCAAAGTATGAAATGCCAATGCCCCTTCCTTTTTTGAAAGATGCATGTGTGGAGGAATGATGTATTTGAACTAAAGTGATGAGGTTAATGAAATGATGCATGAATGCTACATTTTGATGATGATTTTTGTTCATGATGATGAATGAGATGCTTTCTTGTTTTCATTTTTTGTGCAATGAAATGCATGATGAGGATGATTGAAAGAAAATTATTTACAACATAGGATTTTCAAAAGCTGGAATTTCATACTTCTGGAAAAATAATCATTTTTTCAAAAAAAAGTTTGGATGCGGGGGTATGCAGCTCCTTTGTGTCCTACAGGGTTTCTTAGAGACAGGATCTAAGGCTTTTCTAAAGGTGCACACTTCAAGGAAAGCACTAAAGGGGACCCTAGATAAGGTTCCTAGAGCCAACGACAAATGCGAGAGCACCGATCACGCGTGGCCAGACGTCCAAGTGATGATGTCATCAAACAAAGCCAAACTCTAGGTGAAGTCTTCGCGATCACCAAACAAGACGCACGTCCGGTGAGCAACCACTAATGACCGTTCTAGCCTAAGATATACTCTAGCCGGGTATAGAAATTTGTCTCACCAAGAAACAAAAAGTAAAGGGAGTGCAACGTGTGTGTAGGAGCACAATGCCAAACATACCCCCACTGTAAAGAAAATCGAAGCGATCCGGCCAAAGAAAATCATCTACCCTAGGGTTTTGCACATATCATTCAAGTCTAAGCAAGAAATCAACCTAAGGTATTAACAATCATCCAAAACTCGCTTACCTTAAGAAAGAGGAGCTAAGAAGAGGGGAACATGTGAAATAAAGGAAATATGATGCATAAGCATAAGTAAAGAAAGAAGGAAAGAAAAGAAAGAAAGAGAAGAAAAGAAGGAAATAGAACAATCACATTTGAATCAAACTACCACACATCAAATTAATTAGGTGGACCTCATTATTTTTTTAAAAAAATGTCCCCGAGTGGAGTCAAGGTTTGTTGCACCCGAAAAATCCGGTTTGGACTTCTCGATGTACAACGTGGGAAGATTTATGAAGCCGCCACCAATATTTTAGTTTTGAGACGAAAACATTGAAAAAACGTCTTTTTATACAAGGCGGGTGGTCTTTTCGAAAACAAGAGATGTAGGTTTGGGGGTCGGTTAGGTACGGGGAAGGTATAAGCACCCCCCACCTCCTTTCTACCGAAAGGGAACCTTTAATTTGATGTGTGGTTTTGAAATGTTTGATTTGAAACGATCGTTCTACTTCTTTTCTTTTCTTTTCTTTTCTTTGAGGAATTATTTTATTGGAAACAGGAAAAAAGAATATTTTTGGCATCTTTGAAAAGCGGAACAAAACAAAGATTTTTTAAAAGGGTGCTTGACGGGTCGGAAACCCGGTCCTACGTATCCCCACTGTGATGAGGAATCAAAGCTACGTAGTTCTTGGTTTTTGCGTCGTCCAAGAGCGGCTTTGTGATTTTTTGAAAGTTGCTTTTTGCGTCCAAGACGGCTTTTTTGCGATTTTTGAAGAAAAGTGTGCTTTTTGCGTCCGAAGACGGCTTTTGTGATTTTTGAAGAAAAGTGTGCTTTTTGAGTCTGAAGACGGCTTTTGTGATTTTTAGGAAAGAAGTGTGTTGGTGTTTTTTATTGTAGGGGTTTTCGGTCCTAGACTGTACAGTCCAATAGACCTAGAACAAAGACAGCCCCGCCTGTACAGCGTGCCCCACTACTTTTTGAAAAAGATGATTTTTTTGGTTTTCTTAGGAAAAAAGGTTGATTGCGAGATTGGTTGCTTTTATTGAGCAAGTATCTTAGGCTCGCGCGAACTGTACAGCTCGCTAACCCTAAGACGCTAACCAATATCGGAAGTACATCCGAATCGGTACCTTACTCACTTTGGAAAAGGGGTTCGAAGTTGTTAATTACTTGTTTTATTCTCATAAGTATCCCAAGACGTTTGAGCTGTACAGCTCCGGTCTTGGGACGTTAGACAACACCGGCCGTACGTCCGACTTGCCTCCTTATGAGTTTTGAAAAAGATTATTTATTGATCTCAAAAAAAAAAATTGATTAACTTATGAAAGTGATTTGAAGAGTATTGACTCTTGGAAAAAGTCTTTGAAAAAAGATTGATTAGAAAAGATAAGAAGAGAATTTGAGGGTGGCATTGGCCATAAAGAAAAGAAAGTAGAACATTCAACCACTTTTCAAGTCAAAACCGAGACACAATACTTACCAATTTGCAAGCAAAAGTAGTCAACAATTAGTACACAAGCATACTCATTACCATTTACCATAACAATGCACAAGAATGATATTGAATTATCAACAATTAAACAATTAGCACAAGAATAGATGATTGAATCCTATTAAGCAATCTTCTCACTTAGGTTAAAGTGCATGAAGCACAAGTGAGCCTCATATTGCCAATCATCAACCAACAACAAATGGCAAGCAAATTATGTCACAACAACTTGAGAAAAATCATTTTAAAACCCATTTCAATTTGGTTTACAAGCAAAGTCACAAACCCTAATTCACATCATAATTTGCAAAGCACAACAACTTTGAAACAATTTTTATTTTTTCACAAGACTTAGCAACAATTATTTTTGTGGTTTAAACATATCAAGTAAGCATAAAAGGGCCACAAAGCCGAAACATATTGTAGTCTAAACCAACATTTATTTCATGCAAAAATCAAAGGAAAGACAAAGCAACAAAACCCTAAAAATTTGCTTGAGCCTAAGGCCTTATTTACCCTAAAAATCATCAAATTATTTCATCAAAATTTACCCAATCACATAGATAAGCATGAATACATGATGAACAACTAAAAAACAAGCAAGAACCCTAAAATTGGGACCCCAAAACCGAAGCCTAATCCCCCCAAAATTCAAGCTCAAAACATCAAGATTCAACAACAAGTATAGCTCATCATTCATTCACAAAATTAGCACAATTAATCATGCATTATTCAACTTCAAACCATCTAATGAACAAGAACAACACAAGGATCATGAATTAGGCCTAAGACTAAAGCAAAAAAGAAGAGGAAACGTGCTTTTATTTGGTGAAAATCACATGAGCAAAGAACAAATCACAAGAACAACACATAATCAACACATAGTCATAAGAACAAATTATTTAGTGGGTGATGGACCAACTCTCACCCACAACAGCCCCTAATCTACATTTAAAATGATGTTATGAAATGCAAATATAAGTTGAAAAAGATTTTAATGCAAGAAAATTGATGAAAATGCAAAAGGTTTATGTTATACCTTAGTTCCAAGCTAAACAAGAGTAGAAATGAAACTCAAGAGCAACAACTCAACAACAACCCTCCAAAATCACCAACAATGACCACGAAAATCTTGAAGAAACACCCTCTTTGATGATATAAAAATGGAATTAAGGATGAAAGGAAGAAGATATATGAAGATGGAGTGAATTTGAGGTGATTTGGTGGATGAAACTTGAAAAGAAAATGGAGGAGGAGGAGGGGGATTTCGGTTTTGTGAGAGGGAGGAGAGGAGGAAGAGTGTGCTAGGGTAAAAATGAATGAGGTAGTCCTAGGGGCTGGTCATATGAAGGTATATATAGTGCTCACTTATCATTAAGGGCATCTAGGTCATTTTGATTTCTCAGGTGCTCTCAGGATTGCATTTTAATTTTGAACCAATGGTCAAGATGCAATGTCACATGGATTAAGGGCAATAAAGTGAGGAGAGAAAGGGCTGGGTGTGCAGCATAAGGAGGGGGGTGAAGGATAAGTTCATTTACAAAATTGTATTTTTCCATGAAGCTTATTACACAAGTGCCATTTTAATTCAAATGAAAGGTGATGATTGTACTTAAGACTTGAATGGAAGGCCATGATTTAAACACAATTTACAACCAATAAAATAAATCAAAATTGAAGGAATATGGCTGTTTTGGGCGCAGCTAATGGAGAGAGAGTGATTGGAATTGTAACTTGTACTATTGTACTACACTTGACCTTTCAAAATTCAAAAGAATATTGATTATTCCTTTCAAGATAATTCTTCTAAATTCATGCCATTTTGGGCCATGTCCCATGATTCAATGATTGGGCTCTGAATTTTATGATCTCACCAATCCCAAAATTGATTTGTTGACCCCACCTCAAAGGAAATGACCATTTTACCCTTCTATCCAAAAATGTGAATTTTATGCCAAAAGGTTTAATATTTATGTGCAAAAACAACCACAATTAAGCAAAAATATCCCTCAAACAAATCATTGATGATTGTTCAGTGATTTGGGACGAAAGACCGTTTTTATTGTGAAATGACCAAAATGCCCTTTTGCACTAAAAACACTAGTTCTTTGCCCGAAACACATTTTCACTTCCAAAATGACTTTTCACCCTAGGCATGACCTCTAATACCTTGAAATGCATGTTGAATGGTTTGTTCTGGGAATTGTCCCTTATTTGCATGAAATGACTAAAATACCCTTTTGCACTGAAAAACCCTAGTTTGTCCAAAAAGTGCATTCCAACTCCAAAAATGATTTTAGAAACTTTGAAATGACTTTTAGAACCCTAAATGCAATGCATGATGCTTTTTATTTATTTATTTATTTTTGGGGAAAATTAGGGTTTTGACCTAAGCCGGACAAAATTGGGGTATGACAGTGAGGTGACACCCCAGAGTGTCAGATTGGGTATGCTGAGGATTGGGAATGACTTCTTGGTTAGTATCAGAGACGCCTTGAAGTTAGATGTGAAGTTGGTAGATTTGTTGGTTCTTTGGTGAGCAAGTCAGTTGATGGGGATTACAGAGGTTGGATTCCTGTGGTGTATTGAGGTTCAGGGACAGAATTTGTGTTCCGGATGATGCTGAGTTGAAGAGGATGATACTTGAGGAGAGCCATAGGAGTAAGTTGAGCATTCATCCAGGTGCTACTAAGATGTATCATGATCTGAAGAAACTATTTTGGTGGCCTGGTATGAAGAGAGATGTTGCGCAGTTTGTATATGCATGTTTGACTTGCCGTGAAGTCAAAGATTGAGCACCGAAGCTGCGCAGGTGATGCAACCTTTAGAGATTCCGGAATGGAAGTGGGACGACAACATTTCCATGGACTTTGTGGACTGGGTTGCCAAATACTGCGAGAGGGTCTGACACTATTTGGGTGATTGTGGATAGGTTGACTAAGTCTGCTCATTTTATTCCTATCAACATCACCTACCCAGTGCCAAAGTTGGCTAGAATATACATTCAGGTGATTGTGAAGCTTCATGGGGTTCCGAAGAGTATTGTGTCGGATAGAGACCCGCGGTTTACATCCGAGTTTTGGGGAGCTTGCAGGAGGCTTTGGGGTCCAAGCTGAGGTTGAGTTTGACTTATCATCCTCGGATCGATGGTCGATGCAGAGAGAACCATCCGATCTTTGGAGGATCTTTTGAGAGCTTGTGTGCTAGAGCAGGGAGGTGCGTGGGATACACATCTCCCACTGATTGAGTTCACTTATAATAACAGCTATCATTCGAGCATTGGGATGGCTCCTTTTGAGGCACTGTATGGGCGGAGGTGCAGAACTCCTTTGTGTTGGCATGAATCCGGTGAGAGTGTTGTTCTTGGACCAGAGTTGGTTAGGAGACTACGGAGATGGTGAAAATGATCGGGGAGAAAATGAAAGAGTCCAGGTGAGCGAGCAAAAGTTATCACGATAGGAGGAGAAAGGACTTGGAGTTTCAGTCAGTGAGCATGTGTTCTCGAGGGTCACGCCTATGGACCGGTGTTGGGCGTGCTCAAGGCAAAGAAGTTAACTCAAGGTTTATTGGACCGCACGAGATCACCGAGAGAGGTTGGAAAGGTTGCTTATAGGGTGGCTTTGCCGCCTAATCTTTCGAACTTGCACGATGTTTTTCACGTGTCACGACCGTAGTATATTCGGACCGTCTCATGTGATTCACATGGATGATGTGGAGGAGTGCGTGAGAACCTCACCGTGGAGACTATGCCAGTGAGGATTGATGATAGAGAAGTGAAGGTGTTGAGAGGGAAAGACATTGCCTTGGTCAAGGTAGTGTGGTTGGGAGCTGCTCGTGAGAGTATGACTTGGGAGCTGGAGAGCAAGATGCGGGAGTCTTATCCGAGTTATTTGACTCGTGTATGAATTTCGAGGACGAAATCTTCTAAGTGGGGGAGAGTTGTAACACCCCAAATAATTTAATTAAGCAATTGATTAAATTATTTAAAGTGTTGCATTATTTTTCTAATTATGTTAAATTATAATATAATGTTTATAATAAAGTAATTTATTTTAATAGAAGGGAGTGGTATTAGAAATACCAGAGTCATTTTTGGGCCAGAGCCCAAGCCCAATGACTTAGGCTCCTGTGGTTGGTGCATTTCGCACCAAAGGAAGAAAAAAGAAGAAAAACGAAAGAAAGAGAGAAAGGGAGAGGGAGAACGGCGCTGAGGGTGAGAAGAAGGAGAAGAGGGATCGCATCACTCTAGAAGGAAGAAAGGAGCTCTAGTTGCTGTGGGTTTTGTACGTGACTAAGTGAAAGAGTCTTTCTACGGTGTAAAATAAGGTAAGGGGAGTCTCACTCTATAATAGAGGAGATAATGGGTTATATGTATATCATAGGGGCTGTTTGATGTTAATTGATGATTGCATGATGATTTGATTTCTTGAATTTGATGAAGTTCTTGGTAAAATTGATTTAGAGCTTGAGTTAGGGTTTTGTAATATATGATTTCGTGATTTTGATGTAATTGATGATTTGGAGGTGCAATTGTTTGTTAATTTGTGAAATTGGAGGTGTTAGAATGATTATAGGGTGGATTGGTTTGAGAGGATTTGTAGAATTTGGGGATTTTGAAGGTTGGGGCGCCAAATGGCTAGGAATTGTGCGCCCCAGGTACTGTAGCAGGAAGTTTCTGTGAAATGTTGAAGTGCAGGGCGCCAATTTCCTAGAGAAATGGCGCCTGTGTCACCTTTAGTGATGGCCCGGGTGAGGGTGTTCTTTGTGCAGGGCGCCAAGTTCGTAATCTGGCGCCCGAGCACCTGCTTGAGTCTTTGTGAGGTGTGTTTTCTTTGTCTGGGCGCCAGAATGTGGGTATTTTGGGGCCGGGAGTGAAACTTGTATTCTGAACATATTTTACCGTGCCAATTTTTGTATTCACCGCCCAAATTCATTTTTAAGTGTTTTGGCTCGAGTGGTTTTACAGTTGCGGTGTCATTTTGAAAATGTCCGGTGGGGTGGTTTTGTGTGTGTAAATGGGGTGGGTGAGGGAAACTCACATTTTCGAACATATTTTATTGTGCTAATTTTTGTATTCACTGCCCAAATTCATTTTTAAGTGTTTTGGCTCGAGTGGTTTCTGAGTACAGGTCTTATTTTAAAAATGTCTCGGTGGGGTGACTTTGCGTGTGTAAAGGGGTGGTTTGGGTGAAACTTACTTTTCTCGAGCATATTTCACTGTACAAATTTTGTATTTACACGCCAAAAACATTTTTAAACATTTTGGCTCGGGTGGTTTTTGGTTTGAAAGTGTTGGGTGTCTTTGGTCGCAGGGGCGCTAAACTGTCTACGCCCAGGCGCCTAGTCTGGCCGCTCGTGTTCGAGACCGTATGTTCGAATCGTGGTTCGAGTTTGTGTCTAGGTGCTGTGTTGCCCGTGGGGCGCCAGTTGCTAGAAAAGTGGCGCCCGGTGTGGTCGTGTTGCCACGGGCGCCAAAATCTTTGAGTTTCGCGCTAGTCTTTGTGTTGCACCGGGGGCGAGAATGTGGGGAAAATGGCGCCTAGTCTTTGCCAAGTGCCTAAGAGTGTTTGTTTTGGTCCCTAGGTGACAGTTTGGTCCCTAGATGATTGTTTTGGTCCTAAATGGTGGTTTAGGTCTTTGAGTGAGGTTGAGTCCTCTAGATGAGATTAGTCCTCGGGACTTGATTGAGTTGAGAGTGTATAATGAGGTGACCGAGAATGCCATGGGGGCATTAAGCGGAGGGCTAAGCCATGAGGGTCAGAAATGAGATTAATATTGAGATAAGAGTTAATGTGTGTATTGAGTTGTTGAGAATGTGGTTGTGTTGTTACATGGAGTCTCATGCATACATTTGGTCGCTGTGATCGTAGAGCTTATAAAAGGAATTGTGAAGCTCGAGGCGGCCGGAGGGGCGAGTCATGAGGACTCCATTATTGATGAGAATTGGGAGGGCAATATTGAGAACGCCGGAGGGCAAATGGTACCACATGCATGATTACATTGCATACATTCTCATGAGTGCATGATCGTTATCGAGTGATTATTGGTGTGTTTGATGTTGCTATGAACTGTGATTGTATATATTGCGTATTATCACTTTTATTATATAGTTCGAGACTCACCCTTTCTCGTTGTTGTTTACCACAGGTAGCCACACAGTGAGGGCTTTCTACCCTCACTACTCCCCGAGTCGGTCCGCGCTCCGACACGTAGCACCTAGGGGTTGGGTTTAGATATTGTTATTGCTTTGTTTTGCTCTTTGTTGAGCTCTCATATATGATTCTCTATGTATACTTGAGATGTAACTTTGATTTCCATTGCATGTTATGAGATTGTTTACCACGTGATTTATGGTGTTACGTATTTTGATTATGTTCATGAGATGAATTAAGCTGCTGAGTGTTTTAAAGAGAGAAGTGTGACGCTCCATTTTATTGAGGAATGATTTATGTTATACTATTAGTGTGCTGAATGACTATGGCTAAATTGTGGTTCGCCACTAAGGCCAGAATTTCTTTCACTGGTGTATTTACAAGGGCATCACTGAGAGCCTTGCAAAGGAGGCCAATGCCTGTTGCAAGTAGTATCAGTTACCTGAGTAATCACATAGTCAATCAGTTCACTATTTTATAACACCCTAAACCAAGAGATAACCGAAACATATTTAAATATATATACTCTGATTTTTGATTAAATTACCGGGTAGAAATGGGGTGTTACAACTGGGTTCTCGACGGCTTGAACATCAGTAGCTGGAGCCTCGTTAAGCACAGAGGACGAGTCTTCTGCGCCGCTCCTGGAGTTTGCTCCTTTTTCAATTTGGGAAGACCGTTGGGAAGAGTCAGAAGACGACCATGACGTCGAATCGGAAGATTTGGGCGACTCATCTTTAGAAGTCGGAGACGACCTTACTGAGCCGGAGACTTGGGTGATTCGTTCTTGGAAGAAGAAGACGACCTCGCTGGAGCAGAGCTCGTTTGAGCCATTTTGTAGGCTATAGAAACGGCCGGGTTGCCGGAAATGCGACAAGTTTGCTTCGTCCGGGCCAGAGTAAACTAGCAGAGGGAGAAGCGGTCAGGAAAAGCGCATACAATAAGAGGGGGCGACCTGGTCGTCCCCCGACCTGCTACCCCCTCCGCCAAGACGAATTTCAAAAATAAAAAGAGAAAAGAAGGACGTTCGTGTTACCCGAAGGGTCGGGTGTTGAATCCTGCACAAGGGGCACAGGCAGGTTGGTTTTGGAGCGAGCGGGAAAAGGTAAACAGCGAGCCAGCGGGAGCGATTTCAAATTCCAGAGTAAAGAAAAGAATGAGGAGTGGGTTCCTCTAAACCCCACCACGTTATATATTGGGCCAATGGTCACCTCAGGCCCAAGAGTGAAGAGGCGCACCTTTTCACCTTCCATCACTACTTAGCTTGGGAGAAACGAAAAGGGACACCTTGGAGAAGCCAAGCGCCAACTCGGTAGACGTGAAGTCACATCATTAAATCAATTGTCTCTTCAGCACTTATGATACATTTCGATAGTAGTTGGAGCGGCCTCAGCAGGGCAGCGACCCCAGTGTAGATTTGGTCCCGAGCGACCTAGCATGCAGGCCGCAAGACAGGCCGAGGTTTAGCGTGGCAGTGCCCACACAATTCAAAACACCACTCGGGGGCAGCAAGTCAAGCCTTAGCTCGCCTACTGGCGACCCAGGCTTGGGGGGCAACTGTTCTGGAGTGGACACAAGGCCCAATACAGTCTAACAGGCCCAATTAGGTACGTCATTATTACTTGTGGTCCTATTCACTATTCACTACTGACTTGGGCGTCGGAGTGCTTTCGCAGGTACCACCCGCGGGTGACCAAGACTCAAGGACTCCAAGACTCTCAGTGACCGAGCTAAGGACTACACCAGCATCACTCATATTGGTCTTGTACGATCAGTTTATAATATATGTTTGTTTCTTACTTTTAACCTTAGTTTTTGATTACCTCGTCATTTTAATGCGCGTTTTAATTATATAAATTTTGTAACGCCCCAATTTTATCCAAATTTATTTTTAGTTGAATTGGTAGAGTGATCGAAGAAATTGGAGAATATGTTGCCTTTGATGTATTTGGTGTTTTGGGGGTGATTTTGAGTGTGTGATTGTTGATTTCAATTGGTGTTTGGTGATGGGAATGGAGAAAAATCAAGAGAAAGAAAGGAAAAAAAAAATGATCTGCGCAAAACTGCTGTGTTGCTGCCAATCCGCGCTCCATTCGCGCGTGGCTCGCGCTCCGCGCGCGGGTCTGCTATTTAACTGCGTTTCTGCGCAGCTAGGGTTCTTTCTTAGTCGTTTTTCACTCTTTTGAGCATAACTTTGTCTCTGGAGCTCCGTTTGTGACGCGGTTTGTTGCGTTCTTCTCGTATCGCAGCGGGCTTCGATAAGAGAGCAGTTCCTGAGTTAGAAGCCAGGAGAGGTGAGAACAAAATTGGATCTTCCCAAATCTAAAGATAGGGTTTTCACGAGTCGGAGGGGGGGAATTCCAAGGGAGCTGAGATCGTTGTGTTGCTGTGGTTCTTGTACGTGACTTTCTTCATCGTTGTTCCGAAACATATATATATTAGAGGTAAGGGTGAGCGTTTCGGTTTAACGTGATTGGGTATATGATGGGTTTTGGGGTTTAACGAGCTGAGATCGTTGTGTTGCTGTGATGAATTTGATGTCATTGATAAATTTGATGTGTTGATGAATATGAATTATTGAATGAGCTGTGATAATGCCTTTGATGAATCGTTGGATGATTTGTTGGGTGAAATTCGATGAGTGCTATGAGGAATTTTAATAAATTCTTTGACAAATTTTTGATGATATCTTTGATGAAGTTGGATGAATATATATTGTTGAATGATTTTAGTGTTGGTTGATGAATTTGATGAATTGGAAGTGTTTGATGACTGAATTGGTAAATAAAACATGAGATTCCTGCACAATTGGTTGTTTCGCACGTAAATCTGCTTTATTCTTTGCCAATTCGCGCGCCAGTCGCGCTGGAGTGGCGTTGCACGTGCAAGTGAGCTGCGCACAAACCTGATGTCCCTGCCAATCCGCGCGCCCGCGCGCGCGCAATGACTTCGCTTCCGCGCGATCCTTGTTTTGCTGCTTTGTTTTGTCAGACGTTTTGAAAAATTCATATCTTGCGAACCGAGAACCCGATTGAGGTGTTCTAATATGCGTTGGAAAGCTTATTCAGAGGCCTAACTGAATATTCTACTTTTAAGGAAAAATAAACTGTTTTGTGGTAGTTGATATAAGAATGAAATGTTATACTATTAAAGTGCTAATTGACTATGGCTAAATTGTGGTTTACCACTAAGGTCAGAATTTCTTTCACTGGTGTATTTACAAGGGCATCACCGAGAGTCTTGCAAAGGTGGCCAATGCCTGTTGCAAGTAGTATCGATTACCCGAGTAATCCCGAGTCAATCGATTCACTATTTTATAACACACTAAACCAAAAGATAACTGAAAAATATATATACTTTAAATGATGTTGGTGTGTATGGTTTTGATGAGTTGCGGTGAATGTTCTCTATGAGTATAATTATGATGGTGTAGCATTATGAATTGTGTGAAATGTGATGAGTTCACTCTATGAGTGATTATGATGATGTGATACTTATGAGTGATGAATGGCGGCGAATACACCTATGAGTGTTTTATGATGATGATGGTGAGTATTTTGATGAAATGCACATGTGTCTATAGAATCTCATGGCATGTGCATAATTGTGAAGAATAGGCTTGGCCTCTTGCGAAGAATAGGCTTGGCCTCCAAATGAAGAATAGGCTTGGCCTCCTAATTATGATGAATATGGTACCATCATGCATTATGCCCCAAAGGGGGTTGCACTTTCATACATAATTATAAATGTGAATTATTCTTTGTTTGTGATTGGAGAGTGGTGTTGTGTGATCATGAAGTGGTGATGATGATGATCTTGTGTGATTGCTCGCTCTCATTTCTCTATTATGTATCCGATTATGTTTTATTGAAATTCTCACCCTTACGCTTGGAATGTTGCTCTATTGTGGCAACGCTGCAGTAAATCATGAGTGAAGGTCTAGCCGCCTTCTTTGTTAGTGTCGGAAGTACATTTTGTGTCGCTCGATATACAGTAGCACCTAGGGGCGTATTTTTGGGGCCCGATGTTGTAACACCCCATTTCTACCCGAAAAATTAAATCAAAAAATGAGTATGTATCTATAAATATTAGGTTATCTTTTAATTTAATGTGTTATAAAATAGTGGGACGGATTGACTATGGGATTACTCGGTAATCGATACTACTTGCAAACAAACCTTTGCAAGGCTCTCGATGATGCCCTTGTAAATACACACGATGAAAGAAATTTCGACCTTAGTGGCAAGCCACACTTTAGCCATAGTCAATCAAAGACACTAATAGTATAACATAAATCATTTTTTCATAAAATGGAGCGTCACACTTCTCTCTTAAATCACTCAACAGTCAATTCATCTCATAAACATTTATCAATACGTAACACCATATATCACGTGGTAAGTAATCTCACAACATGCAGCGGGAAGATAAAGTTACATCTAAAAAAGGATTCAGCACTCTCAAGTAAGACATAGAGAAATCTCATAAGAAAACTCAACAGTGAGCAAAACAATGCAAATACAATCTAGACCCCATCCCCAGGTGCTACGTATCGAAAGCGGACACACTCGGGAAGTAGTGAAGGTAACGAGCCTTCACTCATGGCTACACGTGGTAAACAACAAATAAAGGGTGAGTCTCGAACTATATAATAAAAGTGATAATAGGCAATATATATATCATCATAGCTCACAGCACAGTCAATCATATCAAGCAACTCACTCACTAACATTCATATGCTCATGTGAATGCATGCAATGTTGTTATGCATGTGGTACCATTTGCCCTCGGCAATCTCAATATCTAGTGTATGGCCCTCGGCCTAAAAATCGATCATGGCCCTCGGCCTCAAAATTTAATTTACAACGTCGCGATCGCGCGTAGAATGTATGCATGATACTCCATGAATAGAACACAAACACATTTATCATATCACAAATCATGCACTAACTCTCATCCCATCTCAGGGCACAAACTCATTATAATTCGGTCAAAGGACCACTCACAATATTGGGACTAAACCCACTCGAGGACCTAAACCACCATTTAGGACTAAGACGGCCATCTAGGGACCAAAGCCTGTCACCTAAGGACCAAAAGCAGCACACACTTATGCATTTGGCAAAGCACCAGCGCCAATTTCCCCACGATTCAGCGCCCGGTGCAACACGGCACTAAGCGCCCGGCTCAAAGATTTTGCGCGCCGTGGCAACCTGACCACTGGCGCCACTTTTCTAGCAATCTGCGCCCCACGGGCAACACAGACCTAGACACAAACTCGCATACGATTTAGACACAATCTCGACACACGAGCGGCGAGACTAGGCGCCTGGGCAAAGACAAGATTTAGCGCCCCCTGCTGACCAGCTCACCCAACACTTTCAAACCAAAAACCACCCGAGCCAAAATGTTTAAAAATGAATTTTGGCGAGTAAACACAAAGTTTGCACGAGGAAATATGTTGAAATACAAGTTTCACTCCGGGCCCCAAAAACACACAAAACAAGCCCCACAGGACATTTTCAAAATAACACCGCACTCAGAAAACTACTCGAGCCAAAACACTTAAAAATGAAAGTTGGCGGTGAATACAAAAAGCGCACGAGGAAATATGTTCGAAATACAAGTTTCACTCCCCGGGCCCCAAAACACACACAAAACAAGCCCCACCGGGACAATTTCAAAATAACACGCACTCTCGAGAAAACTACTCGAGCCAAAACACTTAAAAATGAAAGTTGGCGGTGAATACAAAAATTGGCACGAGGAAATATGTTCAGAAATACAAGTTGCACTTCCGGCCCCAAAACACCCACACGTGGCGCGCCAGACAAAGAACTCACTCACCGAGCCATCAAGCATACGGTGACACAGCGCCATTTCCTAGGAAATTGGCGCCTGCCTGCACAAACAACACAACACCAACTCTCTCGCATAAAGACACTGGCGCATTTCTCCTAGCATTTTGGCGCCCATGCCTCAAAAATCCCATTTTCCTCAAATTCTTCCAACCCAAATCACTCAATAATCATTCTAATACTCCTAATTTCATATTCAAACAATCAATTACATGTTCAATCATCAATCAAAGCAAAATCAAGAACACCAAACCCTAACTTAAAGCCCCAAATCGATTTTAGCATACAAATTATCAAATTCAATCCAACAACCATTCAATTAACAATCAACATCATCAAATTAAGACTCTATGACTTACATACGACCTATTATACCCTCTATTATAGAGTGAGACTCCCTTACCTCAAATTAACCGTAGAGAAGAACCGAAATGGAGTCACGAACAAAACCATCGCAACAATCCAAGCCTTCAAGTCACGAAATTGCTCTTCTCCTCCTCTTCTCCTAGGGTTTGCCTTGCAGTTCTCTCTCTCTCTTTTTCTCTCTCCTCTCGCATAACTTTCTTTCTCTCTTCACAAATGAAAGAAAATTCCACTTTGGGTATATGTACATTGGGCCAAGCGCACCTTGGGCCCTTTTACACCCCTTGTCCATTTCTTCCACCACCCCCTTCAATTAAAATAAATTCTTGAATTATAAACACTATTTTATATTCTATTATAATTTAAAACAGTGTAACACTTTAAATAATTTAATCAATTGCTTAATTAAATCATTTAGGGTGTTACAGATGTTAAATTACTTAACTGTATGAGGTTTATTTGAGGATTATGAGACGTGTTTGAGTGGACTAGTGAGTCAATGTTTATTTCCGCTGTGATGAGATGATTTTTTTGAAGTTTTAACCTTACGATGTATATGTTGTTGCACAAACTTAATGGTGCATACGATGAGTTTAATTTAACGAAGATGTAACACTTCTTTCTACTACTTAAATAATATTTTTGAACCGTGGAATACTCTGATAATGACGTTGGAAATTAAGGGGTAGAAAAGGGGTGTTACAAATTTCGCTTAAGTATGTATGTCGCCTTTAGGGTAGTTTACTAAGTCTCGGCTTAGATCGAACTCGCCCTTCAGGGTTTGGCAATCTCGGCCATTGAATGCAACTTTGTGTTTTCATAAAACACAAGTGTTTTAGTTCGTCCTTGGGGAAATTTACCGGGACTCGGCCCAGATTGATCTCGTCCCAAAGGTTGCGACTAGCTCGGTCGCTTTAATTTCGTTTCTGAAGAGAAATCAACTCGGGGTGTGGTTGTTTCCGGGTTATCCTACCCCCTTGTTGATCTCGGTGTATTACGTATGTTGCTTTAAAAAGCAGAGTACTGACTCGTAAGACCAATCTTGGTTTAAATTCGGAAATACTGACTTGCAGTTTGTTTTAAATTTTTCCCTTATTACGTATGTTTTTTAAAAAGCAGAGTACTGACTCGTAAGACCAACTAGCTATAATACTTCTTGAGCTTGGTAGTGTCGAAGCCCTTGGGAGGCTTCCCTTCTAAACTTTCCAATTCAAAAGACCAATTACCGGTCTTAACATTGACCCGGTACGATCCCTGCCAATTGGGGGCAAGTTTTCCCTGCGAAGCGTTCTTCAAAATAACATCGGCTCGCCTTAACACAAGATCGCTGATCTCAAAGTCCCTCGGTACGACTTTTAAGTTATACCGGGTTGTTACCCTGTATTTAGCAAGTGCTTCCTTGAAAGAGGCCCAACCTCAGATTTCATTCACAAGATCGAAGTCTCCTCTTAGAGCTTGATTGTAGTCTTCTAGTGTATTTGGATTAGAAGTCCTCCAATTCAATTCTCCAATCTCTACCGGAATGACGGCCTCGCTGCCATATGTAAGTTGGAAAGGTGTTTCCCCTGTTGAGCTTTGGGCGGGTAGTCCTGTAGGCCCATAAGACATAAGGGAGTTCTTCTACCCAATTCCCTTTAGCATCGTCCAGTCATTTTTTCAGACCATTGAGAATCACTTTGTTTGCTGCTTCGGCTTGCCCGTTTGTCTGCGGGTTCTCAACCGACCTAAAGCTAAAGCGTTGCTTGATCTTCAAGTCGGTCATCAGTTTCCGGAATCCTTTGTCGGCGAACTGAGTTCCATTGTCTCTCAACACCACCTCGGGAATCCCGAACCTGGTCATAATATTTTTCTTAAAGAACAAGATGCAATTTTTTGCGTTTATGATGACCAAAGGCTTGGCTTTAATCCATTTTGTGAAATAATCCACTACCACAATTAAAAACCTGATTTCTCCAGGGGCCTTTGGGAAAGGTCCTAGAAGGTCGATCCCCCACCATGCAAAATGCCAAGGGGAGGAAAGGCTGGTAAGCCAGGTAGGGGGAGCCACGTGGACATTTGGATGGATTTGGCACTTCGAACATTTCTTAATGTTCGGTCCTGAATTGGAGAAGTTACCTTATCCGAGGAGCTTAGAGGGTTCCGCTTCTCGACAGTCAAAGGCTGTAGGCGGCGTTGGTGAGTTTTTCTCGGGAGCTCCGAGTTGCAATCCTTTACATATTAGAATTCTATATCATTGATATATTTTTTTTTCTCTCTTTCTTTCACCTCTTCATTTATCTGTATATTCTTATAGCTTTACAACTCATAATCAGATTCGTTTTTATTTCCGTTTTCAGTTGCTATAATTATATAACCACATATATCTTTATTTTTTTGGACGGGTTCTTCCCACATCGGGCGGGGGGGTACCTGCAGACACTCCGATGCCTAAGTCAGTAGAGGCATAGGCGGAATGTGCAAGATCGAGAGCGTACCTGGATTTGGAGGCCAACACCTCTATTTATAGACAAGGGCGCTTGGTCTTGTCCGTCAGATCTAGCGGGTTGATCTGGACCGTCGGTCTTAGACTTCCGGTTGAAGTGTATTGTGTTCGGTACTGAGGCGTTATTTGGGCCAAGTTCCTTGGGAGTCATTGGGCCAGGCCCAATGTCGCCCAGGTCGGAACAGTGGACCCTTAAGTCGAGGGCGGGCGAAGAGTGAGCTCGACCTCGACTTGACGAGCTGGACCCTTGCGTCAATCTTGTCAACGGTCACCTTTGGGGAAACAAAGCGTCAGGTAATTATTATGGCGCAATTTCCAAAGAAGGCCCTTATTGGACAGCTTGCTTTAGTGCGCCGTTTCGGTTCCCGAGGCCTGGGTGATATATAAACTTGGCTTGAGGGTTTCTCCCCTTTACTTGCATTTTGTGAGAGAAAGCTCAATAGCCAACCTTTCTCAGAGAGTTCTCCGAGAATTCCGGCCACTACCCGAGATCGATTTGCTCCACGATGCACGGTGGTTTTACATTTCTTTGCTGAGCCGAGTTCATCATTCACGAGATTTTCCCTGAAATGTATTTTCCAACGTCCGAGTTTTCCCCAGAAGAGAGTCGAGACCGAGTTTCATCTCCAATGGCTTCCCCGGAGAGATCTGAGGGTACGCCTGCCGTGAGTGACGCGGCACTAGAAAGTCCCAAGCCTGCTAACTCAGCTACTGCCGAGGCCCCTGAAATTAACATATAATCTTATGATTGGGTGTCTTCGGCGATTCTTGGGACTACGGCTCGACTTGTGAGGAACAAGCCGCTGTCTCACTACTTCAAATACATCGAAGCTCCGAGGACGGACATATGCAGTGGGACGACGCAGAGGATTTGCCATTTTGCACTGTGCTTCCGAAGAACGTGCTTGGGTTTTTCTTCCACGGGAGAAGCTTCAAATGGATGGGGATTCGTATCCCTCTGACACAGTTCCAACAAGTGGTGCTAAGTCATCTTCATCTTGCCTCGAGCCAGCTGGCACTCAACGACTGGGGTTTTGTTCGGACATTCAAACTCTTGATGAAGTACCTGCAAAGGGAACCATCTGTCCGAGTGTTTTTTGCTTTCATCAAGGTCACCAGATTGCCCGAGAAGGATGACAACAACGGGCACGCCCACGTCGGTCTCCGGGGCATTACCAATGAAGCCTATTTCACCCCGGTGACGGACTCCAACAAAGGTTACAAACAGGAGTATTTCTTTGTGAGGGTCGTTAACCGAGCGGTGAAGGAGGCCATCTCCAGTTCCTATGTGAGTCGGGAGGATTATGTTCCTAACTTCCCGTTCCACAGGACTACTGTCCACTTTGATCCCGAGGTGGGGTCCTACGCTGTGGAGCCCACTTTTTTAAAGAATTCTGTCAATCAAGGAGAAAGAAGATGCCTTTTTCCTAACGATCTTGGCTTCAAGAGGAGTTGGTTGGTTTGTCCGAACCATTACTTGATGAGCCACAAAGTAGGGCCAGATACGATGTGTTGCAATGACTAAAGCCAAAGCGATTTTTTCTATTTTCTGATATCCGACCTCTGGTCCTTGCAATGCCTTTCTCACAAAATAGACTGGACTTTGTCCCGCCTTCGGACTCTCGAACTAGGACGACGCCCAAAGCTTCGTCCGAGATTGACAACTATAGGTATAATACCTCTCCAGGGGTAGGTTGGGTCAAGATTGGAGGTTCGGAGAGAACTCTTTTGAGTTGGGTGAGAGCCTCCTCCCATTCCGGTGGTCCACACAAGTTCAGATTCTTTCTTGAGCATCTTGAAAAGAGGGAGTGATTTGAAAGCGGCGTTGGAGATAAAATGGGACAAAGCAGCGATCATACCATTAAGTTTCTGAACTTCTTTCTTTGAATTGGGAGCTCGCATCTCGGTGACTACCCTACATTTGTTCGGATTGGCTTCAATTCCCCTTTCAGTTAGATAGAAACCTAAGAACTTACCAGCTTGGACTCCGAAGGTGCACTTCTCTAGGTTTAGCCTCATATTGTTTTTCCGAACCTTGGCAAAAATTTCCCTAAGATTGGTCACATGAAGGTCTTCCTGCTCACTCTTAGCAATCATGTCATCAAAGTAAACCTCGACACACGTCCGATTTGGTTTTGGAAAACCTTGTTCATCATTCGCTGGTAGGTGGCTTCTGCATTTTTTATGGCATAACCTGGTAACAAAAGTTTCTGCGGTCAGTCATAAAGGCGGTCCTTTCTCGATCCGAAGGGAACAACAGAATCTGATTATAACCAGAATATGCATCAATAAAAGACAATAAACGAAAACCGGAAGCACTATCGACTAGTCGATCAATGCTTGGTACAGGAAAAGCGTCCTTAGGACAAGACCTATTAAGATGGGTGTAGTCAACACACATGCGCCATTTTCCATTAGATTTCTTAACCAATATAGGGTTTGAGAGCCAAGTCGTATACTTGACCTCGGTTACAAAATTAGCCTTAACTAAATCTTCGACTGCTTTGGTAGTGGCAGCAGTTTTCTATGGACAGTGATGAGTTTGTTGCACATAGAATAAATCTTCGTCAGCATTCACAGTGATGAGTTTGTTGCACATAGAATAAAATTTCATTTTCAAATGGACAGTGGAAGCTACAACTCTAAGCTTACCCAAAGTCGGCCTCCCAATGATACAATTATATATTGAGGGGCATGGCAAAACTAGAAACTTTGACTTATCGGTTCGAACCATTGGCTCCTCCTCGAATGTGACCATTAACTCAAGATAGCCCAGAGGCCGAGTTATGGAACCATTAAAGTCGGATAAGTTTGTTTCCCTGTAAGGGGAAAGGTCCTGCTCCGCGACTCCAACTCTTTCAAGAAGGCTAACAAAAATGATGTCAGCCGAGCTTCCTTGATCAATGAGGATCCTCCTTATCTCGGTATTAGCCATTACCGCTGAAACCAAGAGTGGTATCTCTTTGTTGGATTTTCCATCCAGGAGATCTTCATCTACAAAAGCTATAGGAGGTCGTGATGGTAGGGCCGGAGCTGTAGATGTGGAAGCCACACTTTGGATTTTTTCCACTTCCTTTTGACTATTCTTGCAGTGGCTTCTTCTGGATCTCCTCTGAGTTTTCTACGGCTTCCTTCCCTTTCCTTTTAGAGTTGTCTTTGGCCCCTTCGTCCTGCTGAAAGGGCTTCTTCACATACTGGCCTAGCTTTCCTTTCTTATTTAAGTCCTCAATATCATCCTTCAGAGCATTACAATTGTTCATGTCATGACCATTGCTCTGGTGATACCGACTGTATTTGATAGATCGCTGTCCCGGCCTAGGTGGAATTGGGTCGGGATACTTCACCTCTCTGAACTCATTGTTTTGGCACTCAGCCAAAATCTTCGCCCGAGTACAGTTAAACTCGGCGTAGTCTTGGTGTCTACCCAATCGGGGTTTTGCCGGGCCTCCAGGTTGGAACCTCCGAGTCTCTTCGCCACTTGTTCCTCCCTTATCCATCTGAGGTTTCGAACCTCCGGATTGATTCATTCTGGGTTTCACATAAAATCCAAACAACGGAGGGACTCCACAAGAGTTTCGGGTTGGTTTACACTAACATCAATTTGGAAAAGCTTACCTTTGCAAAGTCGGAAATAATCGTTAAGAAGAGGACTTTAGGTGCCTCGTTAAGATTGAGGATTTTAGCTGCCTCGTGGTTGAACCTTTCTATGTAGTCCCGGACGGATTCAGCTTCTCCTTGATGGACGGCTTGCGAGACCGTCCAAGACTTAGGCCTCACCTTGGAGTGGGCGAAGTTTGCCAAGAAGAGTTTAGAGGGTGAGAAAAAAAAAGCCTACACTTAATTGGATCCGGCACATTCCAGTATTGCATCATTGTCTCATAGTAATCAATGTGACGATACGAATCAATCAGCGACCGACTTATAAAGGGTGAGAAAAAAAAGCCTACACTTAATTGGATCCGGCACATTCCAGTATTGCATCATTGTCTCATAGTAATCAATGTGACGATCCGAATCACCCGTTCCGTCATAATCTTCAAAGTCTCAGAGGCTTTTTCTAGGCCAGGACGGATAGGAATTTAATCGATTTCCGCTGTGAAAGGTCCTCTTCGCTGGACCAAAATGTCCCGAGGACCGGCCAAGAGGAGTTGTCTCGTAGATGGAGGATTGACCGGGACAAGAACCATCGTCCGTCGTTGAGAATGTCGGGAATCGTACCTATCCGACCCTACCCGTGGTGGGAGTGTCGATTATTGTACCTATCCGGCGTTCTCCCGGAATGGCGACGATGACGTTCTCACCTCGGGGGTCTATCCCAGCTTATAAAACATCGCTTCGAAGCAAAAGAAGAGCTTCGTTTCGGAGAGTCTTCTGGATAATAAGTATAGTCGGTCGTATTGGGAGGGGTTAAAGATCTTCCCCCTGCCCTACGAGGTTGAGATCGGTGGTGATTCATTCGCCGAGATGGGGAGCGGTGATGTCGCTGACCATGGTGAGATCTCTGCCTAGGGTGACGTTGTAGAGGAGAGCTTATGTCGGGCACATAACGTTGAGGTGAGTTCTGGTCCAGAATATTGCGTGCCCTTAGCTCAACTATCTCAGCTTCTAGTTCGGATACACGCATGCTCTGAGCTTGCTCAGCCTCGTTCTGCCGATCGAGTAACTGAACGAGTTGTTGCACCACCTCCACTGGGACAGGAACCGCCGGAGGGTGTGGTGGAAGTGGGCCTGATCGTACCTTGACCAATGAAGAGTTGAAGTGTTGATTGATTCGTCAAATGGGCCGGTCGTTGAAGGAGTGAAAGGACCGGTCCTGGCTTCACGCGTTGAATACCTCGGGTGGTACCTGCAAAGACACTCCGACGATCTAGTGAGAGGTCGCTCGGGCAGATAGCACAAGGTTAGAGAACGTACCTGAAGCCATATGCGAATGGCGTATATATACTGCGAGGTCCGGCCGCTTTGCGAAGATTTCGGCCGGCGAGAAGTGCGCTCCAAGCGGCGTGTTTGGGCGATCGAGATGGGGTGGGCGCGCAGTCCAATTGCTGTTGGCGATCCTCGTAATTGCTAATACACCCGTGAACGATTGCCCCCAAGCCTAGGTCGCTTAAGAGCGGGCTGAGGCTTGAATCGATGCCCCCAGGAGTGTGTCTTGACGAAACGGACGCGGCCGTTCGCTTTCTCTGTAGGGTGGTGTCGACCGCTTGTCAACCGTCGGCCGTGCTGTCGTGACGGTTGGTCTTTACTGACATTTAAGACGCGACGTTTGGTGTTTAGAGGTCATGCCGAGACAACCATTGGTGAGAAGACGGCAGCGTTGGACTCTTCGTATCCCGGGCCCCTTCGCGCGTAAATCGCACTATAAATAGCCCCTTCACGAGTTCATTTCTCACACTTCCAAGAATTGCTCTGCCAACGACCGACTCGTCTGCCGCCGTCTTGCATCCGAAGCTGTTTCTGTCCACTAGCGACCGACCCACCACATCTGCTTAAGGTATGAATCGATCTCTCCCTTTACTTTTTTAAGCTTGAGTTTTCACTTGAAAGTATTTCGTGCTTTTCCACGCCTCGTGATAGGGGGCGTCAGGTCGAGGGATGGCCAAATCGCCCCCTCTCATGAGTGCTTTGCTCGACCGACCTGACCGCCCGTATTTGTATGCCACGGACGAAACTGACCGCCCGTATTCCCGGAAAACCACCGCAATCCTTCGCTCCATACATGTCGAGGCCGGGCGAGCCCAATCTCCACGAGGAAGAGCCCAAGTCGTCTTCGGGCGACAAGGGGTCTTGCTCTTCGAGTGGTTCCTCGAGCAGTACGAGCTCGACTTCCCATTCCTCCAACCGAGGGTCGACCAGTACAAAGGGCTCCGGTTCAAGGTCCGTTCATTCTGAAGGGCGACCGTGCAACACCCCACCGGGCGGAGAGGAAGACGTGGAGGTGGTGATCATTGATGATGAAGAGCCTAGCGCCGTCCCAATCGCGGACGAGGAGATGGTAGAGGCCGGCGGCGAGATGAAGCGGCCCACGAGGAAGAAGTGATTCAGCCCAAGTCAATATTTTCGTCCGGAAGCCAACATCGGAGTCGGTCGAACGGGCGGTCGGCGAAGTCCAAGTCGATGTAGCTCGAGATATATCGACATGTCTTGGGTGTCGGAAACTCTTCGCTCTAACAGAGCATTATTACGATCGGCCACGATGCTTTGCCCGATCTACTGAGCCGCCTAGAAGACTCACCGGCCCGGAGGGTAAGAGGCATGAAGGAGGCGAAGATATCGCGACTTATTCTTCCAACTTCAAGTTCACGATGTATCGGCTCGTGTTCGAGAAGATGAAGATTACCCTCCTTTCACCGAATTCCAACGCGACGTCTGCGCCATATATGGGGTCGCCTTCTCGAACTTCATCCAAACGCATGGGCGTTTTTAAAGACTTTTGAGGTTTCTTTGACTAAGCCGGGTCGGCGGTGTCGATGATGCTTTTCTTTGCTATCTTTGAGCCGAAAGTGGCTCGAGAGAAGGCCAACAAGGAGAAGAGGAGCAAGTCTCCTTCAAGATGCGTAAGACTCACCACCGGTTTTTCAAAGCGTTCAGAGTCGTTGGGAGCGGCCCGAAAAGTCGAGATTTCGGATCGTTCCCACTGAGAAGGCTGGTAAGGCCGTGTCGGAGGTCCAACCGGACGGGATGCTCGGCCCACCTTACTTTCCCATCATGTGGAACGAGGCTCACTTCTGCAGGCGGCCTGGGGATTACATTTACTCAACCAAAGATTTGGGGGAGGCCGACCTGCAAACTCTGGACATGATCAAGGCGCTGGTGGGCATGATGCGTCCAGATCCTAAGGGCGACATACCTTGCCGACCCTTTGTCTTGTACGAAGGCCAAGACCTGGAGGCCGAGATTGGTTCGCTTTTGAACTTTTTGTCCTTATATTCTGTTATTGATTTTTTTCTTTTAACTCGTGACTCGGTACTTTGCAGAAAGAATGGCGGCAAAATCGGGACTCGCCGCTTCAGATCCCGGCTTTGAAGGAGGGGCTAAGAGATTTGACGCTTTCTCGGTCGGGGATATCCTCGAATCTTCCTCAAAAGTCCCCAAACTCCTAAGAGCCAAGGGAAGAAGCGGTCGGCGCAGCCTCGGCCGCCTCCCCGGTGCCGATCGCTCACCCAAGCGGCCAAGCGTGATGGTCGGGTCCCGCACCGCAACGGAGGAGATTCCCATCATCTCGCTCGAAAGTTTGGGTACGGCCGATCTGGGAACAAGATGAGATGAAACCCATGGCGCTCTGCGCTTCTCTCTGCATGGGGGTCGAGAAATTCATGGCGGAGCTGGTGGCCGAATCTGACGGTAATTTTATTTTCTTAGTCTTGTACTCTTCATCTTACCTTTGTTCGACCGACTAACCACCCTTCGACCTGAATTTTGCAGAAAGGACAAGGCTTTAGCCGAGGCGCAAAAAAATATGACAAGCTCGCCCGATCGAAGAAGGAGGCCTCAAACGGGGAGGACGCACCGCCAAGCGGCAAAGAGGAACAAGGAGCTTGCTGCTCAGGTCACAACTCTGAAAACCGATCTCGAGGCCATGGGGAAGCGAGAGGCCAATTGGGTGGCAGAGAAGGCCGAGCTGGAGGAAAAGATCCGAAAGGTGGCCCAGGCCGGTCAGGAGGCTGCAATTGAGCAATTTTACAATGCTCTTGGCCAGGCGCGGGCATTGAACCCAGACTTGAGGATCAATTTTGATGACAACATGATCAAGCCCACGCACTATGTTGACCAAAACAAGATCATGTTGCCTGCAGAAGTCGACGAGCAAGGCAATGTCGTTCGCCCGGCCACCATTCTCTTTTAAAGCCCGCCTGCGAGCGGTGTAATTTTTGTAACCGTTTAACTTGCCTTCGGGCACAACAATTTTTCGCGCGCCGTCGCGATTTTTCAATTCGTGGCGCTTCGGCCGGCCAAGGCCCCGTGTTTGTAATGACAATTTTTACTTGCCTTTAATTACGCCCGTTCAAATTTATATTGCTATGTCTGCGTCCTTCTTGCATTTATTCGCCTTATTCATTTCGAACTTGTGGGCCGCTCGGCGGCCGTTTCGTGCTACTTCGATAGCGCTCGTTTATGGTTGCTTTTCTTTGCGCGCCTTGTATGTTTATTTTTCTCTAAGTCTTCGAGTTTTAAGACCGTTCGGTCATCGTTTGCGCTTATTTCGAAAACATCCATTCTTTGATAAGCTTTAATATCCCAACGGGGCCTTGGATCGCTCGGCGACCTCCAATCAAGCCCTTTTGATGGCATTTATTGGGACCATACCGATGGTCGCTCGAGATAGGTCGTTTCGACGATCTAATAGGATGGGTTGTTGCTTAACCCTTGGGCCATTTCGATGGCACTCGGTTGGGACCATTTCGATGGTCGCTCGATTTAGATCGTTTCGACGATCTAAGGTTTGCGGGTTTTAACCCTTGGGCCATTTCGATGGCACTCGATTGGGACCATTTCGATGGTCGCTCGATTCAGATCGCTTCGACGACCTACTTTTATTCGGCAAATCTTCGATCGCTCTTTTGCCACGGCATACGTGAGCGACCGGGCATACATACTTGTGAGAAAAGGAGGAACAAAGAATATTTTAAAGGTCAGGCCTCTGTAAAAAACCCAGTGGGAAAAAGAGCGCCTGCCTGCTTTTCATTCATAGGTCGGTCGTCATTACATTCAAATCATTTGTTACATTCAAACGTAATATTTCCTAAGTTTTTCTGCATTCCACGTTCTGGGGATAGTCGCCCCATCCATGGTTTCTAGCTCGTAAGCCCCTTTTCCAGTCTTGTTGATGACCCTGTATGGGCCTTCCCAATTTGGTGCGAGCTTCCCTTGGCGTGCATTCTTATTTCCCACGTCGGTCCGTCTTAGAACGAAATGGCGACCGAGAATTCTCTCTTTTGAACTCGAGCGTTGTACACGGCTGCGACCTGCTTGATCAATTGCTCTCTTAGTGAAGCTTGGGTACGCAGCTTCTTCTATTAGGTCCAATTCTTCTCGGATAGCTCGGCCGTTGTCAACCACCGTAGGGGTTTGAAGTCCTCAATTGGGATTCGCCCATTTCTATGGGTATCACAAAGATCGGTTCCGCACACCAATCTGAAGGGCGACTCCGGCCGATGAATGAGGGGTCGCCCCAGAGGCCCACTGAACAGATTGAAGCTCTTCGACCCGATTCCCTTTGCCCGCCCGGGCCGCTTTAAACCACGTGAGATAACTCGTTGGCCGCCCGACTTGGCCGTTTTTACGAGGATGCTCGACCGAGGTAAAGCTACCGTTTGACCCTAAGTCGGCCAACATTTCTCTAAATCTTTTATCGAAGAACCGGGTACCGTTGTCGGTTATCAATTGCCGGGGATCCCAAAGCGGGCTAGTACACATCGTCCAAGAACTTGCCGACTTTGGCCGATGTGATTGTCGCAGCGGCTCGGCCTCGATCCACTTAGTAAAGTAATCATCGCCACGATCAAGAACTTGAACCGGCACGGAGCGGGTGGAAACGGGCCTAGAAGATCCATGCCCCACCAAAGTAACGCCAAGGTGAGACAAGACTTTGTAATTTCGAGGAGGTGCAATGTGGACATCAAGCATGTACTTGGCATTTCTTGCATTTTTGAACGAAGCTTCTTGGCGTCCTCATCCATGGTCGCCAAGAATAGCGCCCACGAGGGCTTTCTTTGCTATGGAACGTGCCCCTTGGTGGCTCCCACAAACACCTTCGTGAATATCTCGTAGCACATGGTCGGCTTCGACCGACGTAAGACACCTCAATAATGGGGACGAGAACCCCCTTCTATATAACTTTCCTTCGATCACAGAGTATTTGGTCGCCCTGAGCCTGACCAATTTCGCCTG
This sequence comes from Oxytropis ochrocephala, assembly GCA_020916435.1. Taxonomy (NCBI): domain Eukaryota; kingdom Viridiplantae; phylum Streptophyta; class Magnoliopsida; order Fabales; family Fabaceae; genus Oxytropis; species Oxytropis ochrocephala. Next base: position 52,751,741 of record CM037088.1, read on the forward strand.
CTTCTGGTCGCTCGGTTCTTCGCCTTCAACGATGTACCTTAGGATGGGGGCGATCCAATCTGAATCAGAATTGACACAAAGAACGGCCAGTGACTGGGTTGGCTTGGTCGATACACTCGGCCGATTTAACGTCTCCTGAATCAAACTCCTGTGATTTCCCGGAGTCTTGGTACTTGCAAGCTTTGATAATATATCCGCTCGAACATTTTCGGTCCGAGGCACATGTACCACTTCAGCTCGGTCGAACTGCTTGAGCAGTTCTCTCACTCTTGCTAGATAACTTTTCAGCACGTCGTCTTTAGCATCATATAATTCTTTGATCTGCGAGACTACGAGTAGGAATCTAGATCTGAGTTCAACCCGGCCGACATTGAAATCCGGCGGTGAAGGCGACTATGCATGCCTCGCACTCGGCCCGGTTGTTTGAAGTGTGGAATGCAAAGGTTAAAGAGACTTCAACGGCAAGGCCTTCCGATTTTCCAATATTAGGCCTCGCTCCACTCCCTTTGCTATTGGACGACCCATCTACATGCAAGATCCGGGCCGTCTCGGCCGCTTCTTACGAGATAGGAGTCATTTCGGCTATGAAGTCGGCCAACACCGCGCTTTTTGCGCCGATCTGGATTCAAATTTGATTCCAAACTCACCGAGCTCCACGGCCCACTTTATCATCCGTCTCGCCTGTGTCCGCCGATGTAGGACTTACGATAGGTGGTCGGTCCTTACCACGACACGATGGGCCACAAAGTAGGGTCTCAACCTTCCGCGGCTATTAGGAGTGCAAGGGCAAACTTCTCTATCTTACGGTATCTCATTTCCCTGGAGTACTTTACTTATGAAATAGATTTGGATTCTCGCATTTGCATCGTTTTCTCGACTAATAATGCACTTAGCACCTCTTCTGTTATGGCCAAGTATAAATACAAAGTCTCGCCCGGCAGCGGCTTAGTCATAATCGGCGGGTTGATCAATGCTTGCTTCAACTCATCCAACGCTTGCTGGCATTGGTCTGTCCACTCAAAGTCCACCTCTTTCTTTAGCAGTCTAAACAGTGGAAGCGACTTGCATGCCGCTTTGGGGATGAACCTGGATAGAGCGGCCACCATGCCATTTAGCTGTTGTATTTCTTTTTTCGATGTGGGCGGCCTCATATCGGCGACCGCCCTACACTTTTCAGGGTTTGCTTCTATCCCTCTTTCAGTCAGGTGGAAACCCAAGAATCTGCCGGCCCTCACCCCAAAGGTACACTTCTCAGGATTTAGTCTAAGTGAGTTCTTCCTAGCTTCTTCAAATATTTCCCTGAGGTTGCTCACGTGATCTGGGTCGGTTACGCTTTTAATGATCATGTCGTCCAAATACACCTCTGAGATGCGACCGATCTGCCTCTTGAAAATTTTGTTCATCATTCGGTGGTCAGGTCGCTCCAGTGCTTCGAGGCCGTAAAGGCATCACCTTGTATCTTGAAAATTTCCGATCGGTCATGAAGGGTCGTCTTGTGCCGATCGGGCGGATACATCGTGATCGATTGTATCCGAGTAAGCGTCGTAAAAGACAAGAGATTCAGAGTAGCGAGGCCCCATCGACCCGACTTGTCGATGTTGGAGTGCGAGGAAGGCATCCTTCGGGCATGCCTTATTTAGATCGGTATAGTCTACACACATCCTCCATTTTCCATTCTTCTTCTTAACCAAAGACGACATTGGATAGCTGTGTCGTGTATTTGATCTCTTCTATGAAATTGGCCTTTATGAGGTCCTCAGCGGCCTTTGCGGCTTTGAGATTTTTCCTCGCTCGAGCACGTCTTCTTTGAGCGACCGGCAACCCCTTCATCGATCGAAAGTTGATGGCGTGCTACTTCGATAGGAATGCGGGCATGTCCGATGCCCGCCATGCGAGCAGTCAAGATAGTCTCTCAAACATTGCACAAGATCTTGCTTCACTTGCTCTGGTAGGTCGCTACCGAGCTTTACCGTTTTGGATGGGTCGTCACCCAATTGAACATCTACCAACTCTCCATGGGGCTCTGGTCTTTTCAGCCTGTTTTTCAGCTCTCGAGCCAAATCATCATCATTGTCCTCCGGGTCGCTGTCTGGATCATACCGAGCGTCCAAATCAGCGACATTGACTTGATGGCCTTCACTAGTGCTCTGAACGTTCGGGCCACGGTCTACCTCGTCACATATTTCTTGGTATAGAGCGTGGCTTCTTCTTGCTGATTCGAGGTCGGCGCGCGTGGTAACCACTTGGTCGTCTTTGCTGTAGAATTTCATTTTCAGATGCACCGTCGATGTAACGGCCTCTAGCTTACCCAAAGTCGGCCTACCAATAATACATTGATAGCAGGATTTGAGGGGGAGTACGAGGAACGTCGTCCTGACCGTCCTGTATAGAGTACTATCCCCAGTGTCGTCACCAAACGTGACTAGCAGCTCGATCGTTCCCAACGGGTAGGTGGTCGCCCCATTGAAACCTGTTAGAGGGGTAGGCTCGGCCTGGGGAATTATCTCGCTCCGATCAACCTTTATTTTGTCGATCAAGTCTTCAAACATGATATCGCCGAGCTACCTTGATCGACCGAGATTCTCTCGCACTCTGCGTGTTTGCCATGACAACTCGATTACCAATGGGACATAACTATTAGGCTTGCCGTCAGATAGTCGCCATCACCGAACGAGATGGGAGGTCTGCTCGAGACCGGTGGTGGTGCGGAAGTGGATGCGACCATTAACAACTCGTCCCACTTTCTCTTGGTGGCTTTGTTAGATTCCCGCGATCCGGGGTTTCCACCATGAACAACCATCGCAACATTACGGCCTTTGGATCGCCGGAGTGTCACGATCTTGGATCGATCCTTGTTTTGGTGCTCTCTATGGCCGAGAGGCCCTTTCCTCTGTCTGGATCGGCTTCTTTCTCGCTTCTCTTGAGGTGGTCGCCTTCCTCGACCTCACATACTTTCCCAACTTGCCTTTTCGAATAAGCTCTTCAATATCATCTTTGAGAGCCATACGATCGTTAGTATCGTGCCCCTTACTCTTGTGGTAGCGGCGATGATCTTTTAGTCGGTCGTGCCCCCTTCTTGAGCACGAGTGGATCAGGCCGCTTAACTCCCACAAACTCATTATTCTGACACTCGCTGTAGATCTGCGCAATAGAGGTGTTTAGCCGAGTGCGATGATCAAACTTTTTATCTCGGAAGTCAGGCCGATTGTCGCGGCGACCTTCATGCCCTTTGGCCGGCTTACTATTTTCCTCTTTAGGTCGTGCACAGACGGCCTTTCTTGCTGCCAAGGTTTCTTCATACGCCATGTGGACGTTAGCCCTTGTTAAGAAGTAGTTGAGATCTTGGTAATGGTTAAGAGTGAATTCTTCTACGAACCGGTGGTCCGGTCGAATACCACGCTTCAGATATTTTAGCTTGTCCTTGTCTGACAAGTCACGAACGGACTCGGCCTCGGTGTTAAACCGGTCGATATACTTCATACCGATATTGGCAACAGAGTCCAAGTATTCTTCATACCGATATTGGCAGCGGTTTGCAGTGTAGTGAGACAAGAATATTCTGATCAGGTCGTCCCATGAGGAGATGGAATTGGGTCGCAGAGACTCCCACCATTCCAATGCTCGGCCGTCCAGAGATTGGGAAAAGCCTGCATTTCATGGTCGGTCCCAATTCCTATAGCAAGCAGTAATTATTGAAGTAACGGAGATGCTTGTCGGGATCTCCTCGCCGTCAAACTTGTTGAGATTGGGCGGCTTGCGGAGGTCTCTCGGAATTTTGTAACGCCGATCTCCCGGAGAAGCGGGCGTGTTCATTCTCGAACGCCGTTCGACCCAAAGGGTTGCATTGCGAGGCACGCCTCGTTGCCGTCATTCCATAGAATCCTCGGATGGGCGGTTGGTGGAAGCCGAGGAGGCCTTTCGGGTCGCCGCTTTGGCTCTCTCTGGCCGATCGCGAAACGCCCCTAATTCTTCCATTTCGTAATCTTCCGGCTCTTCACGAATCCCAAGATCTCGCTTCTCGACCGACGTGACCGGACGACTCGTTGGAGGAGTACGGTGGTCGGTGAGCCACCGGTGTCGGGGCGGTAGCTAGAATCTTCATAATCATAGGACATCGAGCGGCGTCTCACGCTCGTTCTCGCCAGAAGCGTCTGTGTGCCCTGCTTCTTCTTCTTGGGAGAGCGATGAGTAGTGCTCTCGGGAGAAATGCTCCTTCGAGAGAGGAGCGGTGTTCTTACGGCCGGTCGGCGCAGCGTATGTTCTCCGTCTTCGCCCGTGGCGCCCGGAATCGAACTCTCTCGTCTTGAGAGATGAGCGCATCTCGATCTGCGATCACTTGATTTTTGTTTTGCGGGAGCTGCAAAAGCGGCTTGAGTGACATGATCGGTAGGGGTTCACGAATGCGCGAGGATAGGTCCGCGACCGTTGTGCATCGACGGTTCTTGTCGCGGAAGTCCTTGAGACTCGTGGATCGTGGCCGCCACCTCCGGTCTGCTGGCGATTTCGCCGGAGGATTGAGTCGAAGTGGCCCGCGTGCGGGGCCGGTCGCGTGGAGCCATGAAAGAGGTAGGATAGCGCGGGCCTCCCATCGTGGTCGCCAATTGATCGTACCTTGACCAATGAAGAGTTGAAGTGTTGATTGATTAAATCAAATGGGCCGGTCGTTGAAGGAGTGAAAGGCCAGGCCCGGCTTCACGCGTTGAATACCTCGGGTGGTACCGCAAAGACACCGACGATCTAGTGAGAGGTCGCTCGGGCAGATAGCACAAGGTTAGAGAACGTACCTGAAGCCATATGCGAATGGCGTATATATACTGCGAGGTCCGACCGTTTTGCGAAGATTTTGGCCGGCGAGAATTGCGCTCCAAGCAGCGTGTTTGGGCCGATCGAGATGGGCTGGGCCGCAGGTCCAATTGCTGTTGGCAGTCCTCGTAATTGCTAATACACCCAGGAACAGGGCCCATTGCCGAGATTCCCAGGACGATAACACGTTCCGAGTAGGCAAGAGTGACAGGAAGCTATGATTACAGGAAGTGTATTATTTTCACCTAGAAAAACATATTTCAAATGTTTTGGCAATTCTTTCAATTCTAGCTTAGGAGGTTGTTCTACAGAAGGTAAATTTTCCTTAAGGTTGGGATCTTCTAAATTAAGAGATTCAAAAGTTCTAGCCCATACCTTAGGTGTAGCTTGTTCCTTGGGCAATATGCTTTCTTCAATAAATTCCTCTTCTGGCAATGCAGAAACTCCAGGTGTTAGTGCATTGGCAAGGTGATCATACTGCTTGTGGAACTGCTTCTCTACGAAATGATCAAGAGAAATTGATGAACACTTTTTTCATTCCTCTGCAGGATACTTCAAAGCATTCAAGACATTGAACTTCACTTCTTGATCATTCACTCTCATGGTTAGTTCTCCTCTTTGCACATCTATCAGTGTTTTCCCTGTTGCCAAGAATGGTCTTCCCAGTATGACTGGTACTGTAACACCCCAATTCTACCCGGCAGTTTAATTCAAAAATCAGAGTAATAAAAATCATTTTCTCATTAAATGGAGTGTTACGCTCCTCTCTTAAAAATACTCAAACAGTCGGTTCAGCTCAGAAATATGCATAGATACATAACACCATACAAAGCGTGGGATAAAATCTCATGTTACGCAGCGGAAATAGAACTACATCTCAAAATAAGTGCTCAGCAATCTCAAATAGTACACAATACACATAACAGCTCAACAAGGAGCAAAACAGAACAACTACGGTTCATAACCCATCCCCTAGGTGCTACGTATCAGAGCAGACCGACTCAGGGAATAGTGAAGGTAGTAAGCCCTCACTCATGACTACCTGTGGTAAACAACAACAGAAAGGGTGAGTCTCGAACTATATAATAAAAGTGATAATAGACAATATATACAATCACAGTTCACAGCACAATCAATCATACCAATCGTCACTCAATAATGTTCATGCATTCATGTGAATGTATGCAATGTAGTTATGCATGTGGTACCATTTGCCCTACGGCATTCTCAATATTTGCCCTCCGGCAGTCTCATCATCAAATGGAGTCCTCATGACTCTGGCCCTCCGGCCTGCCCTCAGGCTTCACAATCAGTTTATAAGCTCTACGACCGCAGCCGAATGTATGCATGAGACTCCATGTAACAACACAGACACATTCTCAAACATCTCAATCCACGCACTAACTCTCACCTCGTTGTTAATCTCATTTATAGCCCTCATGGCTTGGCCCTCCGGCTCATGCCCCCATGGCATCCTCAGTCATCTCAAGATACACGCTCAACACAATTATGTCCCAAGGACTAATCTCATCTAGAGGACTCAACCTCACTCAAGGGCCTAAACCACCATTTAGGACTAAAACAATCATCTAGGGACCAAACTGTCACCTAGGAATCAAAACAACACACGCTTAGGCACTTGGCAGCACTAGGCGCCAAATTCCCCACATTCTCTGGCGCCCTCGGTGCAACACAAAGACTAGGCGCAGGCTCAAGAACTTGGCGCCCCGGTGACAACACGATCCTTTGGGCGCCACTTTTCTAGCAATCTGGCGCCCTGGCAAAGCAGCCTGATCCTAGACACAAACCCAGACACCCACTCAGACATAAACTCAGACACAGGCACCTCCCGTGCACCACAGGCAAGACTGTTGGCGCCCCACACTGACCCCAAAGACACACAACACTTGAAAACAGAAAACCACTCGAGCCAAAATGTTTAAAAATGTTTTTGGGCAGGTAAATACAAAATATGGCACGGTAAAATAAGCCCAGAAATGCAAGTTTCACTCAACCCACCCCATTTACACACACAAAGCCACCTCCACCGGGACATTTGTAAAATAACACCTGTAACCAGAAAACCATTCGAGCCAAAACACTTAAAATTGGATTTGGGCAGGTGAATGTAAAAGTTGGCACGGGAAAATATGCCCAGAAATGTAAGTTTCACTCAACCCACCCCATTTACACACACAAAGCCACCCCCACCGGGACATTTGTAAAATAACACCTGCAACCAGAAAACCATTCGAGCCAAAACACTTAAAATTGGATTTGGGCAGGTGAATGCAAAAGTTGGCACCGGAAAATGTGCCTAGAAACACCCACATTCTGGCGCCCAGTCACTGACACACCTGCACTCAGACACAATTCCAGCACGTGAACAGTAACCCAGGCGCCAATTCCTCAGCGAAGTGGCGCCTGGAGCAAGAACACGGCACCATAGCCTCGCTCACAGTGCACGAGGCGCGAGAATCCTAGCCATATGGCGCCCAAACTCAAAACCCCAAATTTTCCAATTTCTCCTAAATCAAACCACTCCATAATCACTCTAATACTCCTAATTTCATATTATGACAATCAATTTCATGCTCAATCATCAAACACATCACCAATCACGAAATCAACATGTTATAAACCCTAAGTTAAGCCCCAAATCGATTTCACATGCAATTTATTCAATTCAATGACTCAATTCACCAAACAATCATCAATTAACACAAATCCAAGCCTATGATCTACATATAACATATTATCTCCTCTATTATAGAGTGAGACTCCCTTACCTCGAATTGTAGTAGAAAGTGATTCTCACCAAGTCACGTGCATAAGAATTACAAAGAACTAAGGCCTTCTTCTCCTTCTTTTGAGTGGTGTGAAACTTCCTCTCCCTTTCTCTTCTCCCTTGCGCCGTTCTCCTTCTCTCTTTCTCTCTTTCTTTCGTTTTCTTTCTTTCTTTCTTCCTTTGGTGCGAAATGCACCAACCCTAGGAGCCTAAGTCATTGGGCTTGGGCTCCTGGCCCAAGACAATGACTCTCCGGTATTTCTAATACCACTCCTCTATTAAAATAATTTATTTTATTATAACATTATATTGTAATTTAATATAATTAGAAAAAAATAGTGCAACACTTTAAATAATTTAATCAATTGCTTAATTAAATCATTTAGGGTGTTACAGGTACTTCTTCATCTACAATAAAATCAAGTATAACAAAATCTGCAGGAAACACAAATTTGTCAACTTGTACTAATATATCCTCAATAATTCCTTCTGGATATGCTATTGATCTATCTGCCAGAGACAGTGTCAATGTGGTAGGCTTAGCATTTCCAATCCCTAGCTTTGTGAAAATAGATTTAGGCATCAAATTGATGCTTGCACCTAAATCACACAAGGCTCTTCCTATATAGAACTTACCTATTGAGAAAGGAATTGTAAAGCTACCAGGATGTTTTAGCTTCCTTGGAATTTTGTTTTGCAAAATCAGACTACATTATTTTGACATAACAACAGTTTCAAATGCCCTTAGTCTTCTTCTTTTAGAAAGCACATCTTTCATGAATTTAGAATAATTTGGCATTTGTGGAAGTGCTTCTATCAAGGGAACATTGATATGCAGTTGTTTTAACACATCTAAAAACTTACTGAATTTCTTCTCCTCATGTATTTTTTTCAATCTTTGAGGAAAAGGAGGAGGAGGGTATTCAGGTACTAACCTTGGAGTTGGAGATGTAGAAACATCAGGTGTTTCTACACCTTGAGAATTTTTTTTTATTTTTTTCTCTCTTCTCTGTACCTTCAAGCTCATATGGTTCTGTTAAATCCTTGCCACTTCTCAAGGAGATGGCTTTGAGCTGTTCCTTACCTTGCCTTTGAGGGGTTGAAGCTTCTGTGTTTGATGGCAAAGTACCTGTTGGTCTTTGCTGCAAAACAGTTGCTAATTGCCCTACTTGATTCTCTAGATTCTAAATTGATACATCATGAGCTTGCCTAGCAGTTCTAGTTTCACTAATGAATGATCTAAGCAATCCTTCTAGAGAATTGTCATTGGCTGGTGAGTTTGGTCTTTGATTTTGAGATTGGAATCCAGGAGGAGTACTTGGTGCAGGTGCACTTTGTGCAGGTGCATTGGAATTGTTCCACCTAACATTTGGGTGGTTCTTCCATCGTGGATTATAGGTATTAGAGTAAGGGTTGTTATTTTTGTTGTAACCTACATAATTGACAAAGATAGGTTGCTAGGACACTCTTCATATAGATGGCCTCCCCCACAATAGACACAACTTGTAGTTCTTGGAGGGGCTTGTTCTATAGCTGCTGCAGTGTTTTCCTTAGGTGTGGCTACACTTGATGTAGGTGCACTAGTGCACAGCTTGATCAAGTTGGTTAAAGAGGCTACTTGAGCAGATAGTGTAACACCCCATTCTATATTGGCTTAATTAACTTAAATAAAAACCAGAGTTTTCAAAAACTTTTCCACGCACCTCAAAGAGAGTGCCACATTTAATAAAAACATCATGTAAGAGTATTTAAAATCCAAACGCATCTAGTGCGTGAAATATAAATCATATCCAAATGGGACGAACCCTCAAAACCTGTTTAGTGTTTACAATAATCGTAAAGCGATTCCACAAAGACAAATGGAAATAAAGCGAGTTCAACATACTCAATACATAGTCTAAATCAGTTTAATACATAACATAAAATAATGATACTAAAACCCCATCCCCGGGTGTCACTAATCAGAGCTGACTCGAAGACTCAAGAAGGCATGGCACCTTCACTCAGAATCACCTGTTTGTCGCCACGAGAGCAGGCAACATAAAAATGCTAGGGTGAGTCTCTTTACATAAATAATAACAAGTAAGATAAGCATTATATTAGGAAAACATCTAGCAACAACAATCCATAGCACTCAAGGCATTTACCATTCAATTAGAGTGCCAACAAACAACAATAATAATAAATTAATTAAGCATCAACAAGAATTCTACGAATGTATGAGTATATGCATGTATGCAATATGCATGTGGATCCATAACCACCTCAATAACCCCGTCGGGCACCCACCGCTTTTGGCCGAAGCCACATCACCGCTTTTGGCCGAAGCCACATCACCGCTTTTATATGCATATGATTTATGTGACACCATGACAATGCATCACCACACAATAAATTTATCACATCAATTATCAACTCACCTCTTTGGCCGAAGCCCCCACCGCTTTTGGCCGAAGCCCACATCATTCATAAATTCATCACATCAAGTATTAACCCACCACTTTGTTATCACCTCACCAACACAACTTATTTATTAAATTAAATCTCACCCATGGACTAAATCCCACCTAAGGACCATTTTAACACACCAAAGATTAATTTAGTACTTAAAGATTATTTGACACTTGTCATACCCCAATTTTGTCCGGCTTAGGTCAAAACCCTAATTTTCAACCAAAAATAAATAAATTAAGGCTTGGCATGCATTTTAGAGTTTTAAAAGTAATCCAAGGGTTTTTAGGATCATGTTTAGAATGAAAATGCATTTTTGAGCTAATTAGGGTTTTTAGGTCAAAAAGGGTATTTTGGTAATTTCACAGAAAGTGGAAAATTCTCAGGAAAAGCCAGTGGGCATGCATTTTTGGGTTCTAAAGGTCATCTCATTGTTTTTAAAATGATGTTTGGAGTTGGGAGACATGTTCAATGCAAAACGTTGAATTTTGGGGCAAAATTAGGGTTTTTGACCAAAAGGGCATTTTGGTCATTTCACTAAAACAGACAATTTCCCAGTAAAAATCACTATGCATCTCTTGAGGAATTTATTTGGTTTCAAATGAGGGGAGTTGTGCATTTGTATTCATCATTGGAATATTTTTTGCATGAAATTCGATTTTTGAACAAAAGGGCAAAATGGTCATTTTCCTCCGGGTGGGGTGCTAAATCAATTTTGGGATTGGTGAAGTCATGAAATTCAGAGCCCAATCATTGAATCATGGGATATGGCCCAAAATGGCATGAATTTAGAAGAATAATCTAGAAAGGAATATTCTATCTTCTTTTGAATTTTGAATGATCATGTATAGTACAATAGTACCATTTGCAATTCCACTCATTCTCTCACTTGTGTGCTGCGAATTCCAGCTCCATTCCAGCCCTTTTTTTGTGCTTTTTCATGCCCATGATCCTTGTGAAATGATCCTTAGCCATTGATTAAAAATTGTGATCAAATCCTAGGCCATAACTCAATGTAAAAAGACCTAAATGCCCTCAACAATTTTTGCTCTCCAAAACCCTCACCAAAACCGTGTGTACCTCTTCACCACCAGCTGATTTGTGTTTCTTGAGTGTCCCTAATCCTTGTTCTTTGCAATCTTGACCCTCCATTTAAATTCTATCTCAAATCCTAGTGGTTTACAAAAGCACATTGTCACAAATGCCCTTAAAATGGCCTTCATATAAAAACCCAAAAATAAGAGACTCACACACACACTCTCATTCATTTTCTAACCTAGCACACCATCAGCTCTCCTCTCCCCCTCCCACAGCCGAAACCTTCTTCTTCCTCCTCCTCCATTCTCTTTTCAATTTTCATCCACCAAATCACTTCAAACTACTTCCATACTCATATACCTTCTTTCTTTCATCCTTGATTCCATTTTGACATCATCAAAGGGTTGTTTCTTCAAGGTTGTGTGGCTGTTCTTGCTAAGCTTTTGAGGATTGTTGGTGTTTTGTTACTCTTGATCTTCATTTCTACTCTTATTTAGCTTGAAGCTAAGGTATAATCTAAACCCCTTTGCATTTTCATCAATTTCCTTGCATTAAAACCTTTTTCAACTTATATTTGCATTTCATAACATCATTTTAAATGTAGATTAGGGGCTGTTGTGGGTGAGAGCTGGTCCATCACCCACTAAATAATTTGTTCTTGTGACTATATGTGATTATGTGGTGTTCTTGTGATTTAATCTTTGCTCATGTGATTTTCACCAAATAAAAGCATATTTTCCTTTTCTTTTTGCCTCAACTTTGAGCCTAATCCATGATCCTTTGAATATTCTTGTTCATTAAATGATTTGAGTTGATTAATGCTTGATTAATTGTGTTAATTTTGTGAGTTAATGATAAACCATGCTTGTTGTTGAATCTTGATGTTTTAGACTTGGATTTTTGTGAATATGGTTTCGGTTTGGACTCCAATTTTGGGGGCTTTAGTTTGTTTTTATTGTTTATCATGTATGCATGTTTATTTATGTGATTAAGTAAATTTTGATGAAAGAATTTGATGATTTTTGGGCAAATAGGCCCTCGGTTTCATGCTAGCTTTTAGGGATTTGTTGTTTTGTTCATTCTTTTTATTCTTGCATGAAATAAATGGGGGTTTGAGCTACAATAGGCTTCGGCCTTGTAGTCCATTATGTGCTTAGTTGATATGCTTGAACCACAAAAATAATTGTTGTTAAGTCTTGAAAAAAGTAAAAAAATTTGTTTCAAAGTTGTTTTGCTTTGCAAGTTAGGATGTGAATTAGTGTTTGTGATTTTAGTTATAAAACCAAATTGAAGTAGAATCTAAAGTGATTTTTCTTAAGTTTGCTTTGACCTAATTTGCTTGTCATTTGTTGTTGGTTGATGATTGGCAATATGAGGCTCACTTGTGCTTCATGCACTTTAACCTAAGTGAGAGGATTGTTTAAATGTGATTCAACCTTCTATTCCGAGTTGATTGTTTTAATTGTTGATGATGTGTAAAAGGATTCCCACTCATGCTTAGTGCATATGCCTAGTAGTGTGGAAGATTACTTCAAAGGATTCAACTTGCTTTTAATTTCCAATGCAAGTTTGTGCTTCTATTTGTTAATTGCTCATAGCAACTTGTGAATACCCTTTGTGTTTGTGTTCAATTCGGCCTAGGGTTTAAAAGTTGATCCCTAATTTCGCAATCCTTCTCTCATGAGCATCTCTTGGCAACTCACTTGATTGTTGTTAGTCTCACATAGACATACCATTAATTGTGGATGATTCAACATCATTCTTATGTATTGTGTTGTAAGTGGTAATGAGTATACTTGTGTTCTAATTGTTGATTACTTTGCTTGCGAGTTGGTAAGTATTGTACCTCGGTTTTGACTTGAAAAGTGATTGAATGTTCCACTTTCTTTTCTTTGTGGCCAATGCCACCCTCAAATTCTCTTCTTCACCTCTCTAATCAATCTTTTTCAAAGGCTTTTTCCAAGAGTCAATACTCTTCAAATTACTTTCACAAGTTAATCAAATCTTTTGAGATCAATAAACAATCTTTTTTTAAAAACTCATAAGGAGGCAAGTCGGACGTACGGCCGGTGTTGTCTAACGTCCTAAGACCGGAGCTGTACAGCTCAAACGTCTTGGGATACTTATGATAAATAAAGCAAGTAATTAACAACTTCAAACCCTTTTCCAAAATGAGTAAGGTATCGATTCGGATGTACTTCCGATATTGGTTAGCGTCTTAGGGTTAGCGAAGTACATGCTGATTAAATGCGAGCCTAAGATACTTGCTCAATAAAAGCAACCAACCTCGCAACAAACCTTTTTCCTAAGAAAATCAAAAAGATCATTTTTCAAAAAGTAGTGGGGCACGCGTCGTGCATGCAAAGTGGTTTGTCTTTGTTTTAGGTCTATTGGACATGCATCTAGACCGAGAACCCCTACAATAAAAAAACACCAACGCGCTTCTTTTCAAAAAATCACAAAAGCCGTCTTGGACGCAAAAGCATCTTTTCAAAAATCATCAAAAGCCGTCTTGGACGCAAAAACCAAGAACTACGTAGCTTTGATCCTCACCTCGGAGGGAATGCGTAGGAGCGGGTTTCTGTCGTCAAGCACGCTTTAAAAAAATCCTTGTTTTGTTCCGCTTTTCAAGGATATCAAAAATATTCTTTTCTCGTATCCAATAAAATATTTTCTCAATCAAAAGAAAAGAAAAGAAGTAGAACGATTGTTTCAAATCAAATCTTTCAAAACCACACATCAAATTAAAGGTTCCCTTTCGGTAGAAAGGAGGTGCGGGGTGCTTATACCTTCCCGTACCTAACCGAACCCCCGAACCTACATCTCTTGTTTTCGAAAAGACCACCCGCCTTGTATAAAAGAGCGTTTTTCAATGTTTTCGTCTCAAAACTAAAATATTGGTGGCGGCTTCATAAACCTTCCCACGTTGTACATCGAGAAATCCAAACCGGATTTTTCGGGGTACAACAACACTTTATGAATTAATTTGGTACATTTGGAACTTATATTGGCATATTGGGATTAATTAGACACTAAGGGATTATTTTGTCACGCCAAGGATTAATTTAGTTCTTAGGGACTATTTTGTCACACCAAGGATTAAATTAATTCTTAGGGACTAAACCATCACTTAGACACATTTTGGGCACCAAGGCGCCAAGGGGCAGCCATTTTGGCGCCCCACCTAGCACACCACCGAGCACAGGGCGCACAACTAGGCGCAAAGTGGCGCCTCACTTGGCGCCGCGCCCCATCACATGCACGCAGGCAACACGCACACACGCACACCAGGCGCCAAATTCCCAGGGAATTGGCGCCCTCCCCCTGCACACCGTGCCAGCCTTGCCCAGACACGCACCAGGCGCCAAATTCCCAGGGAATTGGCGCCCCTGCACACACCACGCTCCCTGCTAGCCACACACACTAGACTTGGCGCCATTTTTCCCAGCAAATGGCGCCCCCTCCCTGCACTAAGCCATGCACAGCCAGAAAACAGTTTCTAGGCGCCATTTGCCTAGGCATTTGGCACCCCTCCTCCAACCACTTCCACCAAACCAACTCAAACCTAATTTTTATTCAACCATCCATTTCCCATCTTAACATCACTCACTTAAACATTTAATCCATATCATTAAATCATCATAATCACACATTTCTCCACATTGCAACATTTCATCAAACACATAACATGCATATTTAACAATTCATATCTTTCCAACAACAAGCAACATGGTATCACCAAATTGAGCATCAAATACAACAATCAACATATACTTAACATCAAAATCACACAAACAAATCATTCCTAGAGCTATTCCACACATAATACATATCCTACAACTTATTATAAATGTAGTAGAGAATCCCCTAACCTCAAGTGAGCTAAAGCTTCAACCAAACACTAAGAATCAACAAAATGAAGCCCCCTCCTTTGATTTCCAGCCAAGGCCGAATGGACTCCTTGCTTGGGTGAAAAAGGAAATTCAAAAATAGCACAAATGAGACCATAGAACTTAAAGAAATGGAATGGGGAAAAGAAATGAGGAAGATTGAGACCAAAATCTCACTTACCCAACCAAGAATCAAAGAAAGTTTCTTCCTTTCCCCCTCCTCCTTCACGTGAAGTCATTTGCCTTCTTCTCTCTATTCTTCTATTTTTCTTTCTTTCAAAATGAGGGTAATGAGACCCTAGTGTAGGGACCCCTAAGTTTTATGACTACCATTGGGCCCAATAATGGCCCTTGGGCCTTATTCCCACTCCTACAATTAATTTATTCCACCTCCTGAAATAAAAATAAATCCAACTTAGGTATCCTATTTTAAAATAGATTAGACCCCTTTTAGATAACATAAACTTTGACTATTTAATTAACCTAATTAAATGTTGCAAACCTTAAATAACTTAATTAATTAAATAATTAAATTATTTTGGGCGTTACAACTCTCCCCCACTTAAAGAATTTCGTCCTCGAAATTACCTAAATGGAACAACTCTGGGTAAGCCTCCTTCATCTTGCTTTCCAACTCCCAAGTCATGCTCTCGCCCACAGCTCCTAACCAAACTACCTTCACCAAATTGATCTCTTTGCCTCTTAAGACCTTCACCTCACGGTCCTCAATCCTAAGCGGCATAGTCTCCACCGTAAGAGTTCTCTCACCTCCACATCATCCATCCGAACTACATGCGGGCGGTCGGGAACATACTCCATGGCGGGACACATGGAATACATCATGTAGATTAGAAAGATTGGGTGGCAGGGCCACCCGATAAGCAACCTTCCCAACTCTCTCTGAAATCTTATATGGTCCGATAAAACGTGGGGTTAACTTCTTAGACTTCAATGCACGACCCACACCTGTCGTTGGAGTAACTCTCAAGAATACGTGATCACCAGCTTGAAACTCTAGATCCTTCCTCCTCTTATCATGGTAACTTTTCTGTCTACTCTGTGAGGCTTTCATCTTCTCCCTAATCATCTTCACTTTCTCTGTGGTCTCACGCACAAGCTCAGGTCCTAGCACCACACTTTCACCAGTTTCATACCAACATAACGGAGTCCTACACCTCCTCCAATACAATGCCTCAAAAGGCGCCATACCGATACTCGAATGAAAACTGTTATTGTAAGTGAATTCAATCAGTGGCAAATGAGAATCCCATGAACCTCCTTGCTCAAGCACACATACCCTCAACAAATCCTCCAGTGACTGAATAGTCCTCTCCGTCTGCCCATCTGTCTGGGGATGATATGCTGAACTCAATCTCAATTTGGAACCCAAAGCCTCTTGCAAACTCCTCCAAAACTCGGAAGTGAACCTAGGATCCCTATCAGACACAATACTCAGAGGCACACCATGCAGCTTCACAATCGTCTTAACATAGATATCTGCCAACTTCGGAACTGGATAAGTAATATTAATCGGTAAAAAGTGCGCGGATTTAGTCAATCTATCAACAACCACCCATATAGTATCAAATCCCCTCGCTGTAGTCGGCAAACCAATCACAAAATCCATGGAGATACTATCCCACTTCCATTCAGGAACATCCAATTGTTGCATCAATCCTGCTGGCTCTGATGTTCTATCTTCGATTTCTGGCACGTCAAACAAGCATACACAAATTGAGCCACATCACGCTTCATACCAGGCCACCAAAACAGCTTCTTCAAGTCTTGATACATTTTTGTGGCTCCCGGGTGGATACTCAACTTACTCTGATGACCCTCTTTTAGAATTGCCTTCTTAATCTCATCATCATTAGGAATATAAATCCTCCCACGGTACCTTAACACATCCTGCGCATCTATCTCATAATCTTCACTCTGAGAGTGGTCAATCCCAACTGCAACTTCAACTAGTTTAATGTCCCCCTTTTGAGCTTCCCGAATAACATTCAAAATTCATTGTGGATCTTCAACACACCCAATCTGACACTGTTAGGTGTCACCTCGCAGACTAAACTCAAATCTCGAAACTGTTCAATTAATTCAAGTTCTTTCATCATCATTGCAGATACATGTAAGGATTTCCTACTCAAAGCATCAGCTACCACATTAGCTTTCCCCGGATGATAGTTCAAGCTAAAGTCATAGTCTTTCAACAATTCCAACCATCTCCTTTGCCTCATATTCAATTCTTTCTGGTCAAACAGATACTGCAACCCTTTGTGATCCTTTGAACACCTCAAACTTAGAACCATACAAGTAATGTCTCCAAATCTTCAAAGCAAAAACAATTGCATGCAAGCTCCAAGTCATGAGTGGGGTAATTCTTTTCATGAATCCTCAACTGTCTTGAGGCGTAAGCCACTACCTTACCATTTTGCATCAAAACACCTCCTAGCCCCATTTTAGACGCATCGCAATATACCACAAAAGGCTCTCCAGATTTAGGCAATGTCAAAACAGGTGATGTGGTCAACCTTCTCTTGATTCTTGGAAACTTTCTTCACATTTGGAATCCCACACAAACGCCTTTCCTTTACAAGTTAAGCGAGTTAGCGGAGTGCCAACTTAGAAAACCCCTCAATAAACCTTCTATAATACCCTACCAACCCAAGAAAACTTCTAATCTCGTGAATCGACTTAGGAGCCTCCCACTGCATCACCGCATCAACCTTAGATGGATCTACTGCAATCCCATCACCAGAAATAATATGACCTAGAAAGCTCACTTCCTTCAACCAAAAGTCACACTTTGACAATTTAGCATACAACTTTTTCTCTTTCAACACCTCTAGCACTAATCTCAAGTGCTCTGCATGCTCCTCTTCGGACTTAGAGTATACTAGAATATCATCTATAAAGACCACCACAAACCGATCCAAGTAGTTATGGAAAATACGGTTCATGTACTCCATAAACACCCCTACGCATTAGTGACACCAAAGCGGCATTCTGAGAATACTCATAATGCCCATATCTCGTCCCGAATTTGTCTTACGAATATCCTCATCTTTCACTTTAATCGATGATAACGACCTCAAATCAATTTTGCTAAACACCTTCGCACCTACTATTTGGTCCATCGGATCGTCAATTTCGGAAGTGGATACTTGTTCTTGATTGTCACTTTGTTCAATTTGTCTATAATCAATACAAAGCCGCATACTTCCATCTTTCTTCTTCACCAAAATCTTGGCGCTCCCAGCGACACACTGGGCCTTATGAACTTCTTTTCAAGGAAGTCCTCTAGGCGACTCTTCAACTCGGATAATTCGGATGCGGACATCCTATAGGGAGCCATAGACACGGGTGCAGTGCGGGCACTAGATCAATACCAAACTCTACTTCTCTCTTCGGTGGCACATCGGGAATTTCATCGGGAAACACTTCGGGAAATTCACGAACTATTGGCAACTCTTCAATCTTGGCTAGGCTCTCAGCGGACAACGATGCCATCAATGTAAATGCGCGACTTAACTTCCTCCTTCATAGCTCATGGAATCGACTGAATGCAACAAGGCGCCTTCTTCCCCTTAGTAGAAGGAAAGCTCACGGATCTACTAGCACAATTAATATGCACTTGGTTATCAACTAACGGATCCATACCAAGAATGATGTCCAAACCTCCTAAAGGCAAGCAAATAAGATCAACAAGAAACTCTCGCCAAAAAGCGTGAGGAGGGCACCTAGCACACATTAGGGAAGTAGTTACTAAACCTTTAGGGGTATCAATAACCATGTCCCTTCTCATAGTAGACAAAACAAGACCCAATTTCTCAAAGACACAATGCGTGAATGAAAGAATGAGTAGCACCGGTATCTACTATAGCAATCAAAAGAGTACAGTTAATAAAACAAGTACCTCTAATTTCGTTAGCATCCTCGGATCCCGCCAAAGCAAACACCTTCCCTTTAGCTCTCTCCCTCTTGGGCTTAGGACACTTAGCACTGACATGTCCCACTTCATCACAGTTGTAGCAAACTATCTCTTTCTTCTCACAATTAATAGACTTATGGCCCTTCTGACCACACTTGTAGCAACGGATCTCAGGGCACTCAATACTCTTATGACCAGGTTTCTTGCAAGCAAAACACACAACACCTGCAGATTCACCTCCCCCACTTGAACCTTTACCAGCACTTGCCTTCCACTTCCCTTTACCTCCACCAACCTCATATGGTTTTCCCCGAAACTGAGCATTCTTCTTTTCCCTCACAATCTTGTACGCAGCAGCACTATTTTCCTCATAAATCCTACACTTGTCCACTAACTTGGCAAAATCCCGAATCTCCTGGTATCCAATGGCTTTCTTAATCTCTGCTGCGAGACCATTCTCAAATTTAACACACTTAGAAAGTGCAGATCGGCTTGGTTGTCATAATAAAGGGCGAGAACTTGACCAACTCCTCAAACTTGTTTGCATATTCGATTTCTGGACTTGTTTCTGTTTGACTCTAGAAACTCCACCTCTTTCTAGCCCGCACGCGTCTTGAGGATAGTACTTCCTTGTGAACTCCTCCTTGAATACACCCGGGTGATCTCTTCACTGCTGACCTCTAACCTCTGCTTCTTCCTCATCCACCAATCATCGACTTCTTCTTTCAAACATATGAGTCCCAAATCTCACCTTCTGCATTTGGGGTACACGCCATAACACGGAAGATTCGCTCTATCTCCTCGGCCAGTCAATGCTCCATGCGGATCATACCTACCCTTGAAGGTAGGTGGGTTCTCACGTTGAAATGTAGCTAACTTGCGATCCTCGGCATCTTCCACTACTACTACTCTCTGCTCCCCATGCTTTGAGCTATGGCTTGTGGAACCTCGGCTAAAGCGACATCAATCCTTCGGGCCATTTCCAACCTAACACTGCAACATTAACATTCATTAAGAAACAAATTAACACTACCTAATTGTCATAGATACTATATGCATGCATGGACTTGGCGGACGGACGAATTGCTCACGATACCACTAATGTAACACCCCATTCTATATTGGCTAATTAACTTAAATAAAAACCAGAGTTTTCAAAAACTTTTCCACGCACCTCAAAGAGAGTGCCACATTTAATAAAAACATCATGTAAGAGTATTTAAAATCCAAACGCATCTAGTGCGTGAAATATAAATCATATCCAAATGGGACGAACCCTCAAAACCTGTTTAGTGTTTACAATAATCCAGAAAGCAGTTCACAGCACATCGGAAATAAAACTGAGTTCAACATACTCAATACATAGTCTAAATCAGTTTAATATATAACATAAAATAATGATACTAAAACCCCATCCCCGGGTGTCACTAATCAGAGCTGACTCGAAGACTCAAGAAGGCATGGCACCTTCACGAGAGCAGGCAACATAAAAATGCTAGGGTGAGTCTCTTTACATAAATAATAACAAGTAAGATAGGCATTATATTAGGAAAACATCTAGCAACAACAATCCATAGCACTCAAGGCATTTACCATTCAATTAGAGTGCCAACAAACAACAATAATAATAAATTAATTAAGCATCAACAAGAATTCTACGAATGTATGAGTATATGCATGTATGCAATATGCATGTGGATCCATAACCACCTCAATAACCCCGTCGGGCACCCACCGCTTTTGGCCGAAGCCACATCACCGCTTTTGGCCGAAGCCACATCACCGCTTTTATATGCATATGATTTATGTGACACCATGACAATGCATCACCACACAATAAATTTATCACATCAATTATCAACTCACCTCTTTGGCCGAAGCCCCCACCGCTTTTGGCCGAAGCCCACATCATTCATAAATTCATCACATCAAGTATTAACCCACCACTTTGTTATCACCTCACCAACACAACTTATTTATTAAATTAAATCTCACCCATGGACTAAATCCCACCTAAGGACCATTTTAACACACCAAAGATTAATTTAGTACTTAAAGATTATTTGACACTTTATGAATTAATTTGGTACATTTGGAACTTATATTGGCATATTGGGATTAATTAGACACTAAGGGATTATTTTGTCACGCCAAGGATTAATTTAGTTCTTAGGGACTATTTTGTCACACCAAGGATTAAATTAATTCTTAGGGACTAAACCATCACTTAGACACATTTTGGGCACCCAGGCGCCAGGGGCAGCCATTTTGGCGCCCACCTAGCACACCACCGAGCACGGGCGCCTAACTAGGCGCAAAGTGGCGCTCACTTGGCGCGCGCCCCACCACATGCACGCAGGCAACACGCACACACGCACACCAGGCGCCAAATTCCCAGGGAATTGGCGCCCTCCCCCTGCACACCGTGCCAGCCTTGCCCAGACACGCACCAGGCGCCAAATTCCCAGGGAATTGGCGCCCCTGCACACACCACGCTCCCTGCCAGCCACACACACTAGACTTGGCGCCATTTTTCCCAGCAAATGGCGCCCCCTCCCTGCACTAAGCCATGCACTGGCGAAACAGGTTTCTAGCGCCATTTGTCTAGGCATTTGGCACCCTCCTCCAACCACTTCCACCAAAACCAACTCAAACCTAATTTTTATTCAACCATCCATTTCCCATCTTAACATCACTCACTTAAACATTTAATCCATATCATTAAATCATCATAATCACACATTTCTCCACATTGCAACATTTCATCAAACACATAACATGCATATTTAACAATTCATATCTTTCCAACAACAAGCAACATGGTATCACCAAATTGAGCATCAAATACAACAATCAACATATACTTAACATCAAAATCACACAAACAAATCATTCCTAGAGCTATTCCACACATAATACATATCCTACAACTTATTATAAATGTAGTAGAGAATCCCCTAACCTCAAGTGAGCTAAAGCTTCAACCAAACACTAAGAATCAACAAAATGAAGCCCCTCCTTTGATTTCCAGCAAAGCCGAATGGACTCCTTGCTTGGGTGAAAAAGGAAATTCAAAAATAGCACAAATGAGACCATAGAACTTAAAGAAATGGAATGGGGAAAAGAAATGAGGAAGATTGAGACCAAAATCTCACTTACCCAACCAAGAATCAAAGAAAGTTTCTTCCTTTCCCCCTCCCTCCTTCACGCCGTCGCTGCCCCCTTCTTCTCTCTATTCTTCTATTTTTCTTTCTTTCAAAATGAGGGTAATGAGACCCTAGTGTAGGGACCCCTAAGTTTTGTGACTACCATTGGGCCCAATAATGGCCCTTGGGCCTTATTCCCACTCCTAAAATTAATTTATTCCACCTCCTGAAATAAAAATAAATCCAACTTAGGTATCCTATTTTAAAATAGATTAGACCCCTTTTAGATAACATAAACTTTGACTATTTAATTAACCTAATTAAATGCTGCAAACCTTAAATAACTTAATTAATTAAATAATTAAATTATTTTGGGCGTTACAGATAGGGCTGATATGTCATTAATTTCATGTACCCCAGAAGTTTTCTTTTGGGCACTTACCCTCTCAATAGGCCAACTAGAACCATTTGTAGCTATTTTATCAATAAGATCACATGCTTCATTGTAAGACATATTCAAAAGAACACCACCAGCTGATGCATCAAGCATCACTCTAGTTTGGGGTTCTAGACCATTGTAAAAAGTTTCCATTTGTATAATGACAGGTAAACCATGATGTGGACACTTTCTTAAAAGCTCTTTCCATCTTTCTCATGCTTCAAACAATGATTCAAATTCTTTTTGCCTAAAAGATGTAATATCATGTCTCAGCCTAGCATTTTTAACTGGAGGAAAATATTTATTTAAGAATTTTTCAGCTAGCTCATTCCATGTATGAATAGACTTGGGATCCATAGAGTTTAGCCATGATTTAGCCCTATCTTTCAATGAATATGGAAATAACTTAAGTCTAAATGCATCCTCACTAATACCAGGTATGATAAAGTTACTACAAACTTGTATGAATTGCTTTAAATGCTCATGGGGATCCTCATATATGGATCCACCAAATTGACCAATTGTTTGTAACATTTGAAACATCATAGGTTTAAATTCAAAATGAGCATCATTAATATTAGGCCTAGCAATGCTAGACTGTATATGTTGCTGATCATATTGGGCATAGTCCCTCATAGGCCTATCCCTATCATTAATCATACCTATTGGTCCCATTTGACTGAACTGTTGTCTGTGATCTTCCTCACCTCCAGGTTGTTGATGTTGAGAATTAGGTCCTCCTCTTACTGAGGCATAATCACTGTGGTGAGACATAGTTCTGCAGTCTTGTTGTCTTTGTCTTTGTCTTTGTTGTCTAAGCAATCTCCTAAATCTTCTCTCAATTTCTGGATCACAATCAAAGTCTGGTGGTCTATTCCTGGGCATAAACTAGTGTTTCTGCACTAAATTGTTTCTGCACACAAAAACAGAATACCAGTACTACTAATATATAATATAACACTAAATTAACAATTTAAACAACAAAATTTTACTATAATCCCCGACAACGGCAACCAAAACTTGGTGTGGTGAAATATATGCAAGTATACATAGTCACACAAGTAATAAAGTGATAAGAAAGGTCGAACCCACAGGGATTATGTATTGTAAAGTTTTGTATATTCAGAGTGTACACTTAGTGTGTCTACACTATGCACTATTTTTTGGTTTGGAGTTTTCAAAGTAAGTAAGTAAAAACAATATAAACAGTAAAGAGTGTAAGGAATCAGTTAGATAAAGTAGTTGAGATGTTTTCACCAAGTAATTCACTTCTAAGTGTTATAGTGGAGTATGTAGTGTTTCCACACTGGATGCAGCTGCATGAGTGTGTGCCAGTCATCACTTTCTTCAGATTTTCATTACAAGCTTCCTATGTCTATGCATGCTAAATAGGTTCACTCTTGTCTTTTTAACCTCCCACTGTATCACCCTAGGAACTATGTTATCCTATGTCTAGGACTTAACATGGTTTTAACAATCAAATCTTTATTAAAACTAGTTCAACAAAGAAGTTGTTATAAACTCTTATTCCTATTAATTCTTGAGTTCATAAATGTGACCCATGTCTGCTGCCACAAGTTTACCTATTCTAAAGTGATCAATTCCAGAATAAGCTTTGAAAGAAGTATTACACAAGAATTAAAGTGCATACACTACATAGACCATAATAACATACTTAGAAGTTCATCACAAGGTTATAACATCTCAACTTAAGGGAATTTAGCTCATGTTACTCATAATATAATAGAGAAAATCTGCAAAGAGCATAATCAAATGAGTAATATAGGAAAAGAACTTAAAAGGAGAGAGATTACTCGAATAGAAGATCTTTTTCATTTTCCCAAGTTGAAGTACAATATGAGTTCCTTACACAAGTTTCCTTCAAGTAGAAGTGAAGGGTGTGGTTGTCAAGCACCTCCTTATCTTCCTTCTCTTCATAAACGTAAAGAAAAACTAAAACTAAGCTAAACTAAACTAAAACTAAGTGATCCTTTCAGAAACAAATGAAGAAATACAAATGAAGGATGATGGATGATTTTCAAGTGAAGATATCGCCTCTATTTATAGGTGTTGCACCCCGAAAACATTGAAAAAAGTCTTTTGAACAAGGCGGATGGTCTTTCGAAAACTAGAGATATGGGTTCGGGGGTTGATTACGTGCGGGGAAGGTGTTAACACCCCATGCGTCCTCTCTACTGAGAGGGAACCTTTAATTAAGTGTCTGGTTTTAATGTTTGATTTGAAAGATACCGAGATTTGCCTATTTATTTCTTATTTGAAGATAAATGAGAAAACTAAATGAAAATTTTTATTTTTGGCGCTTGACGAGAGTTGGCCTCTCGCTCCTACGTATCTCCGGGTGCGATGGAGAATTCAAAGCTACGTAGTTCTTAGTTGTCATGAAAAGGTTTTTGTTTTTTATCTTTTTAGTGAATTTTCGAAATATGACGAGTATTCTGCGAATGATTAAACTAACAGAGGTTATGGGTAATCATCGCTGAGTACTCTTGAAAAAGAGAGTCACTACCACTGGTCAGACGAACGAAGGTTCTGATTGACTGTTAGTAGCAACTCGTTTTAATTTGATCTTTTGAAAATGGTTTTCGAAAGAGATTAATTAACACGAATGATCAAACTAACCAAAGTTATGGGTGATCATTGCTTATTGTTCTTTGGAAAAATACATTGCCGCCAATGGCTAGACGAACAATGGTTCTGATCAGCCACTAGCAACAATGAGTTTGAAAATGATTTTTTGTTATGGAAAATATTAATGTTTACGGTTGCGAAAATGATTTTTATTTGTTGCGCTTGACGAGAACGTGGCTCGCTCCTACGTATCCCAAATGGGAATCAAAGCGACGTAGTTCTAATGAGCCTTGAAGATGAAAATATTTTGAAAGGGTTTTGGAGAAAGGAAGAGCTTTCATAATGACCAAGCAAGCAAAGGCTTTGAGTGATCATTACTAATAACTCTTGATAGCGTTCATGACAATCAAACAAGCTAAGGCTTTGGGTGATAGTCATTAATAACTTGCATTAATTAGGGAAGAGTTTGAAAGATTTTTGGGAAAAGGGTGGAGTTATTATCAATAATTGGTCACAAAATTCAAACACATTCAATAATCAGGTAATCGTGAACATGTTGATCATCAACTAAGATTGAGCATGCCAATACAATCAAGAGATTTAATTGTCAAAACAATTGTGCGTGTGTGAGGAGGAGTGCATTTACCCTAATGACTCTATGCTACAACAGGCATGTAGGCTTACGTCTTCATTAGGAGGTCATACACATGGAGGGAAGGGCACACAATTAAATCAAGACAATTTAAGTAGCGTCCAAAACAAGTAAACAATTGATCGTAGGCATAGAATGATCTAGGTTACATGAATAAGTAAGCAAGAAACAAAATGCATGATCAAAGGCAGTCTTATTTTGGGTGAGTTTTCGCAATAGGAGTGAGGGTTCGCGGTGACCAAACAACAACGGTTTAGAGTGGTCACGCTACTAACTCTTTTGAAAATGAAAATTATCATTAACAACCAAACGACAACGGCGCGAGTGATCATTAATGATAATTGGTTCTTATTTTAGGTCATCAAAAGGGTTTTCGCAATTGAATTTTTATCGGGAGCTAACGAAGAGTGGTCACCACTAATGACCCATTTGAAAACTAAGGTTGTTACTAACGATCAAACGAGTAAAATCCAGAGTGATCATTAGCAAGAAATTATATTTTTTTTTGTGGAGAGTTTGGTTATTCAAAAAGGAATTGTTGGAAAGGGGATACTAGTAAAAATGGGGTGTTATTAATTTCTTTGGGTGTTATATTAATAAACAGAGGTGTAGTTAGTTGCAAAGGGGATAGTATTATTAAGCAGGGGGGTGCGAACAATGATCAGATTTTTTTAAAAGAAAACTTAAGAAAGGAGAGCCCATACCCATATTCACTGAATCAAAACACAAAACCTAAACTCTCCCCAGCAGCGCCGTTCCATCCCTTTCTTGAGAGAGAGAAGCAAACCGAGTGAGAGAGAGAGAGAGAGCAGCGAACCAGAGAGAGAGCGGAAGAGAGAACGACGCCGGTGGTGGCGGTGGTGGTGACGTCTGACGAGAGAGAGAGAGCGAAGCTTACGGTGGTGTGGCGATGGTGGCGCGCGACGGTGTGGTGGTGACCGGCGTGGAGTTCGTCGGGAGAGAGAGATTTGAGAGAGAGAAAGGAAACTGCGAGAGATGGAGTCCGTGGGAGAGGACGAGCAGTCTTTGAGGCGGCGGGGTTCGCGACGGAGAGAGAAGCAGATTGGCGGTGGTGGTGTTTAGTCACCGGAGGAGATGGCGGTGTCTTGGCGGCAAAGCCATCTTTAGAGCTCATGAGTTTTTTTTTTCTCTCCTTTACTTTCTGCATTACGATTTGGGTTTTTGGCTAATGGATTGAAGTGGTGGTGTTTTGGGGGTGGTTGTGGTGGTGGTTATGGTTGTTTGAGTGGTGGTTCTTTGTCTTGCTCGAGTGTGTGTTTGTGTTCTGCCTGGTCCTTGTTTTCTATTTTTCCTCCTCTGTGTTGCTGTGTTTTTGTTTGCTCTCCTCCCCCTCCTTTCGTTGCTGCCTCCTCTTAAAGAGGATCTAAAATTTTGTTTTCTGTTGTTATTACCAAGCCCGGGAGCACTTGAAATGTCTCTGTCAAGTTTCCAAACCATGATTCTACATATTTCGATTTTTCTTGATTTTCCCTTGTTTGCTATTTTGATGTTTGCAGAAGTGAGCATATGGCGACAATGTAGTCAAGAGCTAGAAATGGATATTAGCCTCGAGGAGTAGAAAGAGAGTTGAGCTTGTAACTCAAATGGGAAGAACTAGAAATTTGGAGCGCATGGGCTGTTTTTGTTTTTTGTATTTTTTTTTCTTTTATATGTAACATAAATTATAATTATAATATATATTTTTGTTATCAAAGTGGACTTCTTTATCCTAACTAATTATTTTTGTTGTGTCCCTTTTTGATAATGCTAATAATAAATAAAAGTTCAACCAATAATTACAATAAAAAAAAACGCTATGACACACATAATCAATAAACACGCGTATCAATTAAGAATAACACGGCGCAACAACAAGAAAGCGAGCGTTACAAGATCGTTAAAACTATCGCGCATAAGCGATTAGAAATGACGAAACATATTTTTGAGCCTTTTTCAAAACGAGAAAAATACCCGTTAAAATTGAGCGTCCACAAGAATACATTTTATTTTATTTTCAATTAGTCGGACAAAATTGGGGTATTACAGCTGCCCCTCTTTATTTCACATTTTGCCAAGAAATATGAATTGGCCTTTTCATATTTGCTGGTAAAATGGAAATAAAGATATAGGAATAGTACTAATTTTGTCCGCTTCGGAAAATTTCAAAACTTTTTTTTTATTTTCCTTTTGAGAAAGGGGGCTAACGCTCGTCGCATTAACGGGAAAACAGTAAATTGGATATTAGCCTAAAAACCTTCTAACGGACTCTTGTCGAGTCCGAGCTTTGGGGGTGGCCTTTTCGAGCGGCCGATCAATATTAGGTCCGGAGCTGATTTGATCAAAGGATTTTACGCTATGCCTTAGGTGACACAACTAATCCAGAAGGACTTAACGAAGTCGATGGATCCATCGGCGTGCTCGCATACGATGTTGTGATCTGTGGAAGGAGTTCACTAACTCTGGGTTGATGGAGTTTACTAACTCGGTCCTTGATGCACTTGAGTATTTGGATGTACATGAATGCAAGGATTGATTTTGGTGAGATGCTTTTTTGGTTTTGTTTATATCGATGAATGCAAGGCATGAGTTTCTTTTTCTGTTTTTGTTTGAATGGATGTCGACCCCGGCCAACAAAAGCGAGAAAATAAGCTTCGTACCGACCCTCAAGTAAGCGTAAAGCGTAAATGAATTGTCAACCTTGATAAGCCAACACAACGGGAAATAGATTGGTGCCGATTTCCGGGCGACAAAAGTGGGAAATAAAGCGAAGAAAGCGATAAAGAAAAGCGATAAAGAAGTCTGAAGCCTCGATGGCGAAAAAAAGCGAGGAAATAAATTGGTGCCAACCCTCGTAAGCCAAACAAAGCAGGAAATGAATTGGCGCTAGCCTCGAAAAAAAGCGAGGAAATAAAGCGAGAAAGAAGGCGATAAAGAAAGTAGTAAAGAAGGTACCGCCCCTCGATGGCCGTCTTTGGAGGTCGCTAAAGCCTTTTAACGAACCGCGAACGATCCGAGTTTGCACATGGGCATGGTGGTCTTCAAGAGCGACGGGGGGACAATATCAAGTCTAGATCTCGATACTTCCTTAGAACTGCGCCATGTCTTAGGCCAACACAACTATCTTTTCGATTTGGACCCAATGGGGTCGAAGGACTTACCCGCGGCTCGAATACGAGGTGAAATCGCTTTTGAAGGGGCGCTTGGGTCTGAAGGGATTCACGAATCTGTTGATTGATTGATTGAAATAGCCAATCTTTGCGCATTGGATTGAGGTACCTCCATACGTCAGTTGATGCAAGGAATGATGCATGGAATATGGGTGCATGCTATGTAAGGGCATGTTATGCAAGTGCGTGCAATGCTACGACTTTGGTGTAATGATGAATGTGGTGGAACACTCACGAAGTTTTTCTTTTGAGTGCGATTGTTTTTCTTGATCGGCCTTCTTTTTTCGATCGTTTGTTTTTCTTTGCTTGTTTTCTTTTGCTCTTTATGAAATGTGAATATGCAAATGTAGTGCTCTCGATGTTTGATGCAGAGATTGATACTTGTAATGCAAGTGTAATGCGCAATTCACGTTTTGATGAATGAAATGCTCTTGTTTTATTTTCTGCTCATTTCTTTCTCTTTTCATGAAATGTGAACATTAATATGATGCAAATGCAATAACATGGGATGACGTGTTTTTGCTTTTTCTTTCTTTATGATGCAATGCTTTGATGCTTGATGGGATGAGATGGAAGATTTTTTTGCTTTTATCTGTTGCTTCTTTTTTTTGTTGCCTTTCATGAAATGATGATGTCGGCACGATGCAAATGGGACACTATGATAAGCAAAATGGGACGCCTAAGTGCATGAGGCGAAAAATAAGATATGAATGATTGGGGTACTTAAACATTTTTGTGGTGATGAGATGCAAGACTTTGAATGCCAGGAATTGAGATGATTATTGACCATTCTGTTGAACAAAATTGAATTTGATTCAAACTCCGGTGTTCTCAAGGTTTTTATTTACAAACAAGCTCACTCGTTTTCTCTTCCTTCCAATGACGACTGAATCTTAGATATCGCATGACTAACTTGTGTTCTCTCTCTTTGAAGCATTGTCTAGTAAGCATGCATAGGAGTGCAAATATGAATGAGTGAGTCGATTAACTTGGGATTGGTTTAGAACATGTATGATAAGTGAAGGGATGTGGACATGATTATTCTTGACGCTCATGAGGACCGAGGATGCAAGGCGCCCGGTTCGGGCTTTTGATGAGTGAATAAGCTTGCCTGCATGCGGTGGTGATAATGACTAGGGGTGTAGGAGATGATGAATTGGGAACACTCCGGCTCTTGAGATGAACGGTGGAATGAAAGGGGTTTTGTCTCAAACCACACAGTTTGGTGTTGCCCAGTCATGTGAGACAAAGTTGCCCCAATTAGAATGACGAGACCTTGTTTAGGATAGTGAGTTGAGAGATTGCCCGGTGAGGTTTTATGGGAATGAATGAGGTGAAGGAATGGGAATGCACTCGCCCCACTTTGGAATAACATTTCAAAGCGGTTTCTTTGAGTGAGGTTGTGAAAGGTGTGTGAGTTATGGTGACGGTTATGAGCGGAGGGTGGTATGTGAATGGGATAGACGATGAACAAATCTCCCCATGGTTGAGTGGAGTGAGAGGTGAAGGAAATGCCCCCTAGTACACATCTTTGGTTCTATTTAAGAAAAACTCAAATGCAATGAAAGTTTTGACTTTTAGTATGAAAGAAGCCTCACTTGGTGATCACTAAACCTTGTTTTAATGCAACTTGAATGCATTTTAGAGTGCAAGTCTTTATTGTTTGCTATTTTGATGTTTGCAGGGCTGAGCATATGGCAGCAATGTAGTCAAGAGCTAGAAATGGATATTAGCCTCGAGGAGTAGAAAGAGAGTTGAGCTTGTAACTCAAATGGGAAGAACTAGAAATTTTGGAGCGCATGGGCTGTTTTTGTTTTTTGTATTTTTTTTCTTTTATATGTAACATAAATTATAATTATAATATATATTTTTGTTATCAAAGTGGACTTCTTTATCCTAACTAATTATTTTTGTTGTGTCCCTTTTTGATAATGCTAATAATAAATAAAAGTTCAACCAATAATTACAATAAAAAAAACGCTATGACACACATAATCAATAAACACGCGTATCCAATTAAGAATAACACGCGCAACAACAAGAAACAGACGTTACAAGATCGTTAAAACTATCGCGCATAAGCGATTAGAAATGACGAAACATATTTTTGAGCCTTTTTCAAAACGAGAAAAATATCCGCTAAAATTGAGCGTCCACAAAAATACATTTTATTTTATTTTCAATTAGTCGGACAAAATTGGGGTATTACAATAGGCACGAAAGCTTTCCTCCCTTGAGGGGTTTCCTTTGGCGCGTAAGATCAACTGAGGGGACCAACCTTGGATAAATACAGACAACCAATGAAGCAAATAGCTCAGTTGTGGTCGCTTGCATGTATAACATAAGGGGTGGTCCATTGGAGAAGTGCCACATGTCTTTTAGATAAGTAAGCCTTGCAACTTGATTTTTATGTTTATCGTCGACTTCTGCAAGTGGCTCTGCTCCAGGTGACTAGGCATGACGTCACAATTCAAGTGTGGAAGCATCAAAATGGTCCTTTGATGTTTTGGTGCAAACTGCTGGATTTTGCAGGTGTAGGCAGTGTTTCCACTCCTAGTGTTTGCAGTGTTTCCACTCCTGGTGTTGGCAGTGTTTCCACTCTTGCAGTAGTTGCACTGAACAAAAGCGTCAAACCTAACAAGATATGTGTATTTTATGCCTAGTTATTGGTCCTAATAATTTGGATCTCTAAAATGTTGTTTCTTAATAAATAAGCTATATTTATATATTAATGTACTTGAAAATAAACAATAACCTAAGTTAAAATAGATGAATAACTCTATATAAAATAGTGTTATCAGTGCGCAAAGCACTCTCACTTTTACTCCATAACAAAAAGTATGAAAACAAACAAAAGAAGAAAGATAAACCTAAGGAGCAGGGGAATGAAGAAGGATAAAAAGTCAATTGTTCTAAAAGCTTCAACGTCCAAGGGAAGCATTAAAGAGCACTCAGATAGCAGCTTCGATGAAGAAATTGCATCATATGCAAAAAAGCTCTGGACTGACTGCGGGTTGTGCGACCGCACAGGGCCCATTCCCAAAGACGTTTTTTTATGGCCCCCATTTTATTTTACCAGGCATTGTTATTATATTATATAAAATAAAATGACAATAGTTTACCATCTAATGTTGTAGCGCAATGGTTGTTTTCCCGAGTTTCAGCAACCAGGTGGCGGGTTCGATCCATGCAGATGTCTTGTTTTGTGTTTTTGCAATATTATTAGTTAGATAAAAAAAGTTATTTAAAATGTTGTAAGCGTGATTCGAACCTAGGACCCCAAAGCCTCTACCGTAACAGCATACCACTACACCACAACACAAATT
Source organism: Oxytropis ochrocephala (assembly GCA_020916435.1). Classification (NCBI taxonomy): domain Eukaryota; kingdom Viridiplantae; phylum Streptophyta; class Magnoliopsida; order Fabales; family Fabaceae; genus Oxytropis; species Oxytropis ochrocephala. The sequence goes on from CM037088.1 coordinate 52,783,964, forward strand.
ATGCACAGGGCCCCCATTTTATATTGAGGGCCCAATTTTTAAACCTTGCACAGGGCCCCCAAATTGTTTGGGACGACCTTGATCATATGATGAGGAGATGGCTCTCTTTTTTTAGCCGATACAACAAATATCTTAGACACAAAAGGGGCTCAACACACTGGCAAGAATTTCAGCAACTACAAGAGACAAACACTAAATAAGAAATTACATAAGGAAGCAAAAAAGGCATATTGTTAGGATTACAGCAAGTGTACCGGGTCATTGCAAGTAATATTAAAACAGTAAGATTGAGTGTCGAACTCAAGGATTGCGGTTAATTATCAATTTAAAGGATTAATTACTAAATTGAACGGGGATTAAATTGGGTTTGTTGACAACAAATTAAAACAATAAAGCAATAAACTTTTAATGGGTTTTTGATTTAAAAGCATTGTAAACAAACTCAATTGATTTCACCTTAATGCATAATGGATTAAGTGTATTACGAATTATTCCTATGGTTTATGATAAAATTCTCTTAATTATTCCAATCCTAATTCCTTAAGCAATAGAACCTTTACCTTAACAAAATCCCTAATTTCTTAGGCGACCTTAATTAGAAAATAAGCATTACGAACCAGAATTATCATATGATTCTAAATATCAATGACTATTATTAGACTAGAGATATAAAAATTTCAAAATTCAAGCAGTTTTAACTCAAACTTCCATTCACAATCACAAATTGTAAATCATCCTAAAAGTGATCAATTCCTAGAAAGCATTAAGAACATAGATTGAAACGTAAACGCATAAGAGTCATTCAATTAAAAGTGATTCAAATCAAATACATAAAGGATCCATAAATCTTTTCTAATTCCCAACAACAGGAAGTTTAGCTAGACATAACAATAAAGGAAACGAAAGAGATAAACAAACTAGAGGGAGAAGCCGGCGACATTGATGCTCCAAAGTCTTGTTCCCAAACTTGAATCATCAATGGAGGTCAATGGTATTTAAATCTTAGCGCATGACGAGCTCCTAAACACTTCCTAGGGACAGTCTCCAAACTCCTTTGTTAGCCCCGATTCCTAAATGCCCAAATTTTTCATGTCTTTGGGCTTATATACAGTAAAATCTGCACATCACAATAGAAAACAAAATAAAAAAGGATCAAACTATACACATATTGCAGACCCATCACAACCCCAAACTTAATCTTTTCCTTGTCCACAAGCAACAATTCACTTTGGGCTCTGGGTTACAATCAAAACACAAGTTCAACAAATGAATTTCCACAAATCGCCATCTTTCAAGCATTCCATAACACTGTGCATTCAAGAAACCAAATTTTCCAAAACTCTTGCTAGTAGGTAGAAATAAAACCAAGCTAAAGCAACCAAAATAACATGAGAAATCAATCATTAACATCAACCCTATCCTCACACTCTCACCACAATCACTCATTTGTATATAGGGTAATGCGCTCAAATAACAATGCATGCATATCCTACCTTAGGCTTGAACAAGTTCTAAAGAACTAATTGCAATAATATTAGAACACACCAACAAAAAATTCTCCTGACCCTCGCTCTCTCTGCTAGGGTTTAGTGGAAACTCTCCCTGGACTCGTTACGGCATATCCTCGGTCCTTTATGGCTCTCTCCATTACGTGTGGCTACTCTCTCTAGTCCTTTCTAGATTGCTTTGGTGCCTATGGAACCATGGAAAGAGGTTCCTCTTTCAAGAAAAGAGGAGGAAGGGGTGACGTTTGACAAAGAAGACATCGGTGAAGATGAAGTGTTCTGCAGAACGTTGGCTAGAAAGTTATGGACTGATAACCCATACAATGTAAGAGCATTCAAGCAAACAATTACTCAGGCGTGGAAGTTGAAGAATCCGGTGGAAGTTCAAGACCTTAGCAAAAACCTATTTTTATTTTGCTTTTCTCACAAGTGCAAATTTGGAATCGGTGCTAAAGAATGACCCTTGGAATTTCGATCGAAACATTCTGATACTTCAAAGGATCTCAAGCGACGAACAACTTTCTGATATCAGTATGCATCGTGTCTTTCTAGGTAAGGGCTTGCGAGTTACCTTTTAAAATGCGATATAAATCTATGGCATTCAAGATGGGGAGAATTTTTGAGGGTCAAAGTATCTCTAGATCTGAGGAAACCTTTGATTCGAGCTAGGGTGGTTCGCTATCAAGGAAGGAGCCTGCGTATCCACTTCAAATATGAGAGATTACCTACATTCTATTTTGTTTGTGGACGTATTGGACATCAGGTCAAAGATTGTGAAGAGATTGAAGAAGCTGATGCTGAAGGGTACGAGGACATCGATGAAAAGGAGCTATCCTTCGGGCCATGTATTAGGGCCTCACCTCTATCCAAGGTCAATTTCGAGCAAAGGAAAGACAACTGTTTAGGTGCTTGTAGCAAGAACCTTTTCTCTCCATCTATAGTACTAGTAAGTGTGTTGTTACAAGCTCTATGAAGGACACTGATGAGGCTGGTGAACAGAGTAGTGAACCTCCCCAAAAGGGAAAGGAACCTACGAACGAATCAACATTAAGGGAGCAGATGGCAAGCTCTAAAGACATTGAAAGGGTTGCCTAATCCCTTGGTACTATTGCTCTATCTCCAATTCCAAAAACTGATACTAGCAACAAGAAAGTGGATAGTAAGAAGTCCAAGAAATGGTCTAGCAATAGGGCTCCTAGGAAACCAAAGGTTACAAAAGGTACCAAGATAGATGGGAATTGGGGAAGAGATTGGTAATTGAGGTGGCTATTGCTGAAGGGGATATAGAAGAAATAAGGGGGAGTGAGATGAAAACAAAGAAAGATGTGGTTATGGTTGATTAATGTGAAACCTCTGATAGGGCGGTGTTGGAAGTCCAACTCCCCCCTCCCCAATGAAAACACTCACCTGGAATTGTAGAGGGTTCGGGAATCCCTTTGCAGTTTGAGCCTTGTGGAGGCTCATAAGACTTGAAAATCCCAATATAGCCTTCTTAATGGAGACAAAGATGAAAGTAGTGGAAATGGAACACATTAGGAGAATATGTGGCTTCTCTACTGGTATGTCAGTGGACTGTGTGGGTTTGGGTAAAGAAAGAGCTGGTGGGATTGAACTTTTCTTGAATGAAGACACTCAGATGGACATCCGATCCTATTCCATAAACCATATTCATGGAAAGTGTTTGGATGAGGTTTCTAATAGTTTTTGGCACTTTACTGGTATATATGGATTCTCTGTGGAGCATCACATGTGGAGAACTTAGAAATGGATAACCTCTCTCTCGTCTTAGATTGATGGTAAGTGGGTATGCCTAAGGGATTTTAATGACATATATTAGACAACAAGGTGGGAAGCAATATTAGATCTGATACTCAACTTGACATTGGGAGACAATATGTAAATCACTGTGGTCTTACTGATCTTGGTTATGTGTGGTATCCTTTTATTTGGTCCAAGGGTAGGAGGGGTGATGAGAGCATAAGTGCAGGCTTGAGAGAGTTTATGGTAATGAAGAATTCCAGAACCGATTTTCTCCATTGATGGTAATTTATTTGCCTAGACATGGATTGAATCATGATGCAGTTATTCATCAAGTTAATCTACCAACTAAGCACAAGAAGAGGAGGATAAAACTTTTCAGATTTGAGGAAGTTTGGTTCAAAGTCAGGAGATGTGAAGATGCTGTCAAAAGAAGTTGTGTAGCGACCGAAAAATCCGGGAAATGTTTCTTCGAAGTTTCAGATGAAGCCGCCATCAAAGTTTAGTTTAAGGGCAAACATTTTATTTTTGGGCTAGATTTAGGTTCAGGTCATTTATGTGCGGGGAAGGTTTTAGCACTCCACAACATCCTTCTCAAAGAATGTTACCTTTTAATTATAGAAAATGACCTTGATAAATATTTAATTGTTTTTGTTGAGAGATAGGAAATAAACAAATTAGAAAAAAAACTAAAAAAGGGTTTTTATTAGTGCATTTGATAGAGGTGAGCTCCCCTCTGCTCCTACTTATCTCCTGGTAGAGAATCAAATGCTACGTAGTTCTTGGTAAAAAATATTTGCGTGTTTGGTGTTTTTTCAATAAAGTGCTTATTAAAAAGTGATTTTGAAGAGAAATAAAATAATAAAAAAAGTTGGTTGCAAAATAGTAATAATAGGGGTGCAATTAACAGTAGAGATGCAGTATTATTAACAAAAGGGGGTGCAGTTAGCAGAATGCATCTCAGTCTACATATTTTGGTCAGTAGGCTGACCTGCGAACCAGACTTAGTACATGGGTGTGTATGAATTAAAAATGTAGGTGTAAGTATTAATCTAAATTAAAAATTAAAAAAAAAACTAAAATATAAATAAATATAATATAAACTACTTGGAGATAGGAAACCCTAGTTTCCCATTCTCCTTGAGCGCCGCAGCATGTGAGAAAAGATGGTTGAAAGAGAATTTAAAAAATAGATAGAGAGAGAGAAGAAAGAAAGAGAGTGGAAGGGAAGAGAGAGAGAGAAAGAGTCAGAGTAGTGAGGGGATGAGGTGATGTTGGAGGACCTCTCACGACATCTCGAGTGGTGTCGCTTGGTGGTGATGTGGAGGGTTCGTGGTTGTGTCGCTTGGTGGCGACAGGGCTTTTGAGTACAACCACCGTCTGTGGTGGTCGGAGGTGCAGGTAGGCCCTTTTCTCATCTTTTTTTTTAACAGTTCACCTTCCTCTCTTTCTCTCTACGAACAATAGATGTAAATATTTGTTTTAGGGGTTGATTAAGGAAATTGCAGGCTGGCCTTTTCTTAAAAATAAATAAATTAGGATCTAATGACTACTATGAAACATAATCTCATATTCTAAGAGACTGAAAAAGATAATAGGTTGTGTAGTACCAACCTCACTTCCCGGATAGCGTCTCTGATTTCTGAAAAACGACCTCCCACTTTCATTTCTTGCTTGTGTTATTTTTGTTTCCTATTTCGAAAATCCCAATTGCTCTTCGAAATTTTGAAGACAGTGTTTTAGGTGATTAGGATTCTGATGTGAATCACTAATGTTTTGAGTGATCTCTGAATTTTGTGTGTGTTTTTTTACTCTGAAATTCATGCTTTTTTGATAGTGATTTTTAGGCTTTTGAAAATTAAATTTGTGATTCTGATATGATTTTGTTATTCAAATCTGGCTTTTTGAGACTTGGAGCTGAAAATTAGGGTAAGGGTTAGTAAGGAGTACTTCCTCAGCAAGGAAGAGCATTCAGGCCCTTCCAGGCCCAACTGCTCTGTTTGTTGTTTTGTACTTTAATTGTTTGTAACTTTTTGGTTATTTTTATTTTTTTTATTGTTTAATTATTTAATTAAAAAAAAATTAATTCTGATTTTATTTTTGCAATTATTTATTATTGAGATTTTTTGGTTAAATGGAAAAACAAAAGTGAAGTGGGCCAAACCCAAGAATGAAAACGGGCCCCAATCAAACAATGCACTAAAATGAGGCCCAACTAAGACAAGTTGCTAAGATAGGCCCAATCCAAAAGCATACACCCAATTAGACGAAATGGTATCTCTGCCCAATCGAACAAACTACTAAGCGTCGACCCAATCAAACAATGCACTAAAATAGATTGCTTCTTTGAGTTTTCAATCCACTAAGTCACTCTAACTTTTGCCTAGGCTGCCCTTCCGGGTTTTCGACCTAGCGAGCTTATTTTTGGTTGGCTCATTTTCCTATTTTTTCTATATTATTTTAATTTTAATTTTTTTTAGGCAAAGTATTTCTTGACTACATCAGAGTTGACCGGGAGTATTTCACCATCCATTTTCGTGAGGATTAAGGCTCTTCCAGAGAATGATTTATTCACTACATAAGGTCCTTCATAGTTCGGGGTCCATTTCCCACGGGAAAATTTTTGGATAAGTAAGATTTTCTTGAGCTCCAAATCTCCTTCTTGAAAAATTGTCGAGGACAAACTTTTATTCTCATCATCCCTCTTCATCATTTGTTGGTATGATTGTCCCTGGCATAAGGAAACTATCCTCTTTTCTTCGATGAGGTAGGTTTATGGAAATACTTCTTCCATCCTACGGGGTTGCCCCTATTGAATTGCGAAACGAGGTCCGGCCACTATGTGAGGTGAAAGGAAGCATTTCATGCTAGTCTTTGAAGGTCACCATTATCTTCTGCACGATCTTCTTGATATTCTTTGTTTTCCACTTCAGCTGCCCCATTCATCTTTGGGACGTACGCAGAAGATTTATGGTGTTGAATTTCGAAGTCACCATAAACTCTCTTTCATCATTTTGTTGTTAAGGTAGGTTCCAGTATCCGTGATGATCTTATTCGGAAGGCCTTAACGGTGGACCAAATCTCTTCTGTGAACTTGACAACCTTGGACTTTGTTACACTTGTACTATTTAATGGCAACTTATGTTCAACTATATTAGTGTCTGGTCTAGACATGTCTTGGTATATCCATGCAAAGACTTCGACACGGTCAAACAAGAGTCGAGCCAATTTTTACGGTTCATTTGTCCTTTACATTCTTGCAAATTTTAACCTCTTTTGTCGTCTTCTATGCTCAAGTTAATTGATTCCTCGTGGTACTGGATCACTTTTATCCTCTTGTTCCATCATTCTATGGAGTTTCCTAGTTATCTTCAACATCTTCCTTAGTTTGATTAATGGGGTGATCAAATTTATGATATGAGTTACCGACGTTGTTAGTTTCAAGGACACTATTTTTAGATCTACATTAGTATAAATTGACCGAATGAAAATGGATAGAAGAAGAAGCGAAGCGAACAAATGTGAAAAGAAGAAAGAAAATTATTGCAGAATTCAAAATGTTATTTTATTAATGCGTCTTTGAAATGAAACATGTGTGCCCTTATTGAATAGTCCTAAGGCCTTGGGCAGAGCTATATTATTTGCATTACATAAAAATTACTTTGAACTAAAAATCAAAGGAAAATCGACAATCTCCCATGTCATAAGTGGTTCAATTGCAGGACAAAGGCGTAAAAGGTTGATGACATCATCTTCAGCATTTTGATCACCTTTGATAGCATTGAAAACGTCTTCCCATGCCCTGGTAGAGGGTTAGTGGCAACATTCAGACCATCTTCTTTGAAATTCAACCACTTGGACTCGATCAAGTCTTGGACAACATATTTTAATGCTTTTCAGTTTTCTGTTTAACGCCCAACTTCCCCAGCATGGAATCCATATTTAGCATTTGGGTTATAGTCTCTAGGGAAAGGAGGTTTGAGAGGTCTCATCGGACGAGGAGTGATTAAGTTGTGGCTGATAAGGTGGTTGAACATGTCTGAGTAGGACATGGGAATTGGGTCAAAATGGATAGGCTTTCTTTCTGGGTGATGGCTCTTATTTATATAGAGTTATTTATATGTTCTAGACTTAAATCAATGTGAGTTTCCAAGTAATATTGTTGTTAAAGTAGTTAATATGTGTTGTTTAGAATAAAAGAGGGTTAGGAACTTATTTTTAATCATTTGGCACTTTTGGGGCTCTATATTGTATTTTAATGTATTTGTTCAATGCTACAACATTAGATGCCCCAACTTGCGATGCCTGACATTCGCGACAAAGCTATAATGCCCGTGACCGTTGGTGTGACATTCATGGTGAACTACAATGCTCTATCATTGCAAGTGGCCAAGTTGCTCACCTCAGCATCTCCCTATTTACTTTTAGCTTGTAACTTTTACTTTATAGGGATACTTGTCAATACACCATTGTACCTATTCCCTTTAATAAAGTAAACATCAAATCAATTTTTTTTCGAAGCAAATGATACAAGTAACTCCAACTTCATCCCCAAGAAAACCCCACCACAAAGGAAACCTCTCTCTAGGAGTCTATAAATACATCTCCTTCTCCTCATTTGAAGATATACCAAGTTAGAGAATTAGAATCTGTAACACCCCAAAATAATTCAATTAATTAACTTAGTTGAGTTATTAAGGGTTTGCAACGTTTTACTCTTAAGTCAAGTAATTCATTAAGTAAAAGCTAAGCATGTGTTACTATTTTAGGGAAATGTCGAAGTAGGTAAAGGGTGTGGGTAGTAGCAAGCCCACGGCCTAAATAAGGCCAAGGCCCATTTAAGTCCATTGGGACATATTAAATGGTACCTTCGAAGGAGACATCCCATTGAGTTCAAAAATATAGTTAAGTTTCTAAATTGAGGGAAGTAGAGAGAGAAGTGAGAACCGAAGAGAGAAGGAAGAGAACTTGAGCGTGGAGAGTTCAAGCTAGGAGAGGAGAGGAGAGCTTGTTGTTGTGGTTTGTTGGAGAGTGAGCGTTTCTCATCTCTTCTCGAATCATTAAGGTTAGGGGTCTTTTAATCCTTGTAATATTACTGTGTTTGATAGTGTTTTGGTGTGAGTGGTTTTGATCACCTTGCATGTGTGTTTTATGTGTTGTTCATGATGTATCTTTCTTTGTGTTTTGCTCCTTTTTGAGATTTGTGGTGAGATCTGACGGTGATCGGTTGGGAAAAGAGAGGAGTGTAACTCTCTGCATTGCGTGTGGTCTGAAGTGAGCTTTGCATGGTGAGGCATCAAAGTGTAAATCGGTGTAGTGTGAAGAAATGAGCTTGCATGTAGAGTTAAGGAGAGGATCGGAGCAAATGGAGTGAGTATCAGAGTGAGCATGCGTGAAGTGAGTGGAATGAGCTTGCATGTTGAGTTTAAGTGAAGAAGCAGATAAAAAGAAGTAAAAGGGAGTTAAGCGCCGTATTACGCGCGTAAACCGAAATACCATAAGCCTAGAGTGAGAGAGAAACCGAGCTTGAGGGAAGTCAAGCGCTTAGAGTGTCTTAGTGTTGAGAGTGCATTGGTGAGTTTGAGGAGAGTATGTGTCTAAACACCATTAACGAGGGGTAGGGACGCATAAACCGAAGTGTAGGTGTCTCGCCTTGGAGTTCCAGGGGTGTAGAGGTCCTCGGTAGAGAGTAGCGTCGTCGAGGTGAGCGCCCGAGTGCCTAAGAGTAGGTGGTGAACCATGGAATCGAGGAGTGAATTTCCCGGGACTTAGATGATTTTGGTGTAAGGAGTGCGTAAGCTGTGAGCGTTACAGAAGTGAGGGTTTAGGTGGTTAGCCGGAGGTACACACATAGTGTCTTGAGGTGATGTTGCGTGGTTAGCCGAGGTACACATATAGTATGCCGAGGTGAGGTTAGGCGTCAATGTTATCTAACACATTGTGGGACGCTCTTTGGGAGTGCTACTTTAGCACAAATGTGCATAAGTAAGGGAGGCGATTAAGTCCATTTTGGTCCTTAGGTGACATTTTGGTCCCTAAGTGTCGTTGTGGTCCTCGGTGTGACAAGTAGTCCACCATGGATTGCCGAGGTGGTGGTAGAGAAGTCGGTTGTAGGTCCTAAGGTGATTCTACAGGTGTTGTAGGGTCGACCTTAGCGCACTTTGTGATGATGTCAGGTGGTGTAGGCGTCGGTGTGGCGGCGAATGCGGCGGAGTAGAGCGGCGAATGCGGACGGTGAGCGGCGGTGTAAACATTCACATACGTTACGATTGATTTGTGTGTGATTGTATTTGTCATGAAGTCACATGTTCATGTGCATATTACGACGGAGGAGGTCTCGGCCTCGAGATATGGTAGGACCGGTCTCCATATCAAATAACAGCCGGAGTTGCAGCGGAGATGCCGACGGGCTAAATAACGGCGGTGGAGGTACCTCATTGCATAATGCCGTGTGGATGGGTTGCATACATGCATACATTACATGAATTGTTGTGTTTGAGTGGTTGATAATTGTTGTGTTTATGTGGACTATCGGTGAGTATTTGTAATTCTTTGAACCAAGGTGTTTTTAGTGCTATCTCTATCCTTAAGCTTTCTTCACATTATATTACTTGTGTTAAGAGACTCACCCCTAATTTGCTTATTGTTGCACTGCTCTCGTGTCAACTTGCAAGTACTCATGAGTGATAATTTGTGCCTAGTTGATGTTGGTTGAGTCTGCTGCAGTCGCGTGTAACTTTGGGTTGGGGCCGAGTAGATTATTTTGTACTCTTTATCTTGATCTTGTGTATATTTTGCTAGATAGTCTTTTGGAACTAAAACTATCATATTTGTGTAACTATTACTATGTAATATGACTTGTTGTTTCTTGGCCGAGGTGCCTTATATATGATGGGTGAGACCCTTTTTAAAGTGGTGATGCGCATGTTGCATGCTTGTATAATCTTTGTGAAACTATTTTGAACTTAATTGATTTTATGTTTTCCTTTTAATCACCAAATGTAGCACTCCTTTGAGTGGAATTTTGAAACTACGATTTTAATTTAGTAGACCAGAATTGATTAAGATAAGGGGTGTTACATTGTTGGTATCGAGCATAAGTTCGGTCTTGTCAGACCACGTAGTTAGTCTAAGTGTCTTAAGCCTCGAGTCTTAGGCTCGTTCTAAAAACAGATTCTTGATTGTGTGACCGGTGAAATAGAAATGGTGGAAGAAATTTGGAAGAAATGATCTTTGCTATAGGCTGCTGCGTTGGAGGCGATGGCAAATGCTATGGGAATCGACCTCGTGAGAATGCCGAGGATCTTTGGAGCTCGTAGACTTGCTACTTTCGGAGGAGAATCCTCCTACCTTGAGGAGGTATGATCTGATGGGGCTCTAGTATGGTTGAAAGAGATAGAGAGAATTTTGAGTGATGGATTGCACAGATGAGCAAAAGGTGAGGTTTGGGACTCACATGCTCATTGAGGAAGTGACGACCAGTGGCTTGAATCTCTTCAAAGGTTGGAAGGCTGCCAGGAAGGGATCACATGGGGGATATTTTCAAGAGGAGTTTATGAGGAAGTACTACCCAGAAGGCGTGAAAGGAAAGAAGGAGATGGAATTCTTGGAGCTCAAACAAGGTAACATGGCCCGTGTCGGAGTATCTTTGCCAAGTTTTCAGAAATTTGGCGAAGTTCTATCCCCATTACACTTGGAGCTCTTCTTTGAGTTCTCCAAGTGTATCAAGTTTGAAGCGGTTTGAAGCCCGAGATCAAGCGAGGCCATTGGGTATCAAAGGATAAGGATGTGATACGAGTTGGTGGGTGCTGCTGCGGAATTTATGAAGAAGATAGTATGGCTACTAGCCGTAGAGTTGGGAAGGATAAGAAGACCTTCCAACCTCGAGAGCAGTTGGAAGCCTTATGACCATTACGGTGGTAGAGGAAAAGGGAACTCGGGGAGAGGAAAGCCTAGTAGGGAGGCGCTCCCGCTATTACGACTTGTTACAAGTGTGGATTGCCTAGGCACCTGGCGAAGGAGTGCAAGGGTGAGGTGAAGAGGTGTTATAGATGTGGCAAGGAGGGCCACCTATCTGCTGTGAGTGTGGGAGAAAGGAGATAGTCTGTTTCAATTGTGGAGAGATGGGGCATATCGGTCCCAAGTGTCCTAAGCCAAAGCAAGAGAAAGGCGTGGGGAAAGTGTTTGCACTAGTTGGGTCAGAGGTGGTGAAGCGAAATCAAAGGTGCGTGTTATATCAACGGTGTTCCTCTAGTTGCAATTATAGATCTTTGGTGCAACTCATTCATTCATTTACGCCATGTGTGCTAATAGGTGAATTTAGTGTTGTCTTCATTGGGAAGGAGATGGTCATTGACACTCCGGCCATGGGTTCGATGACTACCTCTGCGGTATGTTGAAGTGTGCCCATTTGTATTCGGCAGGACTTCTCTGTTAATTTAATTTGTTTACCCACTAGGGAATGGGCGTCATCCTTGGTATGGGTGGTTAGTAGACAACCATGTTCATATCCATTCTTGTTGAGAAGATCGGTTAGTTTTCACCGCTCTCAGAGGTGAAGGAATCGGCTTTACTTCTGCTAGTCAAGTGCGCAAGTTGTTAGGAGAAGGGGTTACTCTGTTTGCATTATGGGCGTCATTGTGATGAGAATCAAGTCAAGATTGAAGATGTGCCGATGGTTAGAGAGTTTGCCGAGGTGTTTCGGAAGAAATACGACGTGCCACGAGAGAGAGAGATTGAGTTCACTATAGAATTGATTCTGGAACAAGGCCAGGTGTCTATGGCACCTTATAGGATGTCTGCATCAGAAAGTGTCAGTGAAGAAAGCAGTTGGAAGAATTGCTAGAAAGGAAATTCGTGAGACCAAGCGTGTCACAGTGGGGAGCACTGTGTTGCTCATGAAGAAGAAAGATGGAAGCATGAGGTTGTCGTGGACTACTGACGGTTGAATAAGGTTACAATTAAGAACAAGTATCCACTTACCAAGAATTGCGATTTGATGGATCAATTAGTAGGTGCTCAAGTATTTTCAAAGATTGATTTGAGGTCGAGGCTACCATCGGATCAAAGTGAAGGGCGAAGGCGTACCAAAGGCGGCTTTTAGAACTCGGTATGGACACTACGAGTACTTAGTAATGCCATTCGGTGTCACTAACGCTCAAGAGTATTCATGGAGTATATGAATCGTATCTTCCATGAGTACTTAGATCGGTTTGTGGTAGTGTTCATAGGCGATATTTTGGTCTACTCCCAGTCGGCGAGAAGAGCATGCCGAGCACTTAAGGATAGTCTTTGGAGGTTACGAAGGAGAAGAAGTTATATGCGAAGCTATCCAAGTGTGAGTTTTGGTTGAGGAAGTGAGTTTCCTAGGCCATGTGATTTCGGCAAAGGGATTGCGGTAGACCCTTCAAAGATTGAAGTGTGTTGAAGTGGGAGGCACCCCAGTCGGCCACGAAGTGAGGAGCTTCTTGGGGCTAGCCGGTTACTCTGAGAAGATTCATTGAGGTTTCTCCAAATTGGCGTTGCCATTAACCCAATTGACATGTAAAGATAGGGCTTTCGTATGGGATGGCGATGTGAAAGAGCTTCCAAGAGTTGAAGAGGAGATTGACAAGCGTCGCCAATCTTGGCGTTGCCTAATCCAAAGGATCCTTTTGTGATTTATTGTGATGCATCTAAGTTAGGTTTGGGTGTGTGTTTGATGCAAGAAGGTAAAGTAGTGGCGTATGCTTCAAGGCAACTAAAGACTCATGAGAAGAATTACCCCACTCATGATTTAGAGCTAGGCTGTAGTAGTGTTTGCATTGAAGATATGGAGGCATTACCTTTATGGATCAAGGTTCGAGGTGTTTAGTGATCACAAGAGTTTGCAGTACTTGTTTGATCAGAAGGAACTGAATATGAGGCAGAGGAGATGGTTGGAGTTATTGAAGGACTATGACTTCTGGTGCGAACTATCACCCGAGGAAGGCCAATGTTGTAGGTGATGTATTTGAGTAGGAAATCTCTGCATGTGTCATCAATGATGGTAAAGGAGCTAGAATTAATTGAACAGTTTAGAGATTTGAGCCTAGTATATGAAGTAACACCTCGGAGTGTTAAGTTGGGGATGCTGAAGATCACCAATGAGTTCATGGTTAGTATAAGGGAAGCACAGAAGAGTTACCATGACAAAAGGAGGAAAGACTTAGAATTTCAAGCCGGTGACCATGTATTCCTTAGAGTCACCCCTGTGACTGGAGTTGGACGAGCTCTGAGGTCCAAGAAACTATCACCTCGTTTCATTGGACCCTATCAAATCTTGGAGAGAGTTGGGAAGGTGGCATACCGAATTGCATTGCCACCCAATCTGTCAAATTTGCATGATGTGTTCAATGTATCTCAGCTGAGGAAGTATGTTCCTGACCCGTCCCATGTCATTCAAATGGATGATGTGCAAGTGAGAGACGACCTCCTTTGTGGAGACAATGCCAATCGAATTGAAGACCAGAAGTAAAGACTCTTGGGGAAATGAAATCAAGTTAGTAAAGGTGGTTTGGGTAGGAGCTATTTGGTGAGCATGCTACTTGGGAGCTAGAGAGCAAGATGAAGGAGGCCTATTCCGAAATTTGTTTGATTAAGGTAAGATTCGAGGGCGTAATCTCTAAGTAGGGGAGAGTTGTAACACCCCAAAATAATTCAATTAATTAACTTAGTTGAGTTATTAAGGGTTTGCAACGTTTTACTCTTAAGTCAAGTAATTCATTAAGTAAAAGCTAAGCATGTGTTACTATTTTAGGAAATGTCAAAGTAGGTAAAGGGTGTGGGTAGTAGCAAGCCCACGGCCTAAATAAGGCAAGGCCCATTTAAGTCCATTGGGACATATTAAATGGTACCTTGAAGGAGACATCCCATTGAGTTCAAAAATATAGTTAAGTTTCTAAATTGAGGGAAGTAGAGAGAGAGAAGTGAGAACCAAGAGAGAGAAGGAAGAGAACTTGAGCGTGGAGAGTTCAAGCTAGGAGAGGAGAGGAGAGCTTGTTGTTGTGGTTTGTTGGAGAGTGAAGGTTTCTCATCTCTTCTCGAATCATTAAGGTTAGGGGGTCTTTTAATCCTTGTAATATTCTGTGTTTGATAGTGTTTTGGTGTGAGTGGTTTTGATCACCTTGCATGTGTGTTTTATGTGTTGTTCATGATGTATCTTTCTTTGTGTTTTGCTCCTTGCTTTGAGATTTGTGGTGAGATCTGACGGTGATCGGTTGGGAAAGAAAGAGAGTGTAACTCTCTGCATTACGTGTGGTCTGAAGTGAGCTTTGCATGGTGAGGCATCAAAGTGTAAATCAGTGTAGTGTGAAGAAATGAGCTTGCATGTAGAGTTATGTAGAGTTAGCCGAGGTACACACATAGTGTGCCGAGGTGATGTTGCGTGGTTAGGTGAGGTACACATATAGTGTGCGAGGTGAGGTTAAGCGTCAATGTTATCTAACACATTGTGGGGCGCTCATCGGGAGTGCTACTTTAGCACCAATGTGCATAAGTAAGGGAGCGATTAAGTCCATTTTGGTCCTTAGGTGACATTTTGTCCCTAAGTGTCGTTGTGGTCCTCGGTGTGACAAGTAGTCCACCATGGATTGCCGAGGTGACCGAGAAGTCGGTTGTAGGTCCTAAGGTGATTCTACAGGTGTTGTAGGGTCGACTTAGCACCGTGATGATGTCTGCAGGTGGTGTAGGCGTCGGTGTGGCGGCGAATAACGGCGGAGTAGAGCGGCGAATAACGACGGTGAGCGGCGGTGTAAACATTCACATACGTTACGATTGATTTGTGTGTGATTGTATTTGTCATGAAGTCACATGTTCATGTGCATATTACGACGGCGGAGGTCTCGGCCTCGGATATGGTAGGACTTCGGTCTCCATATCAAATAACAGCGGAGTTGCAGCGGAGATCTTGAAGCGGGCTAAATAACGGCGGTGGAGGTACCTCGTTGCATAATCCGTGTGGATGGGTTGCATACATGCATACATTACATGAATTGTTGTGTTTGAGTGGTTGATAATTGTTGTGTTTATGTGGACTATCGGTGAGTATTGTAATTCTTTGAACCAAGGTGTTTTTAGTGCTATCTCTATCCTTAAGCTTTCTTCACATTATATTACTTGTGTTAAGAGACTCACCCTAGTAGTGGTGATGCGCATGTTGCATGCTTGTATAATCTTTGTGAAAGCTATTTTTGAACTTAATTGATTTTCTGTTTTCCTTTTAATCACCAAATGTAGCACTCCTTTGAGTGGAATTTTGAAACTCTGATTTTAATTTAGTAGACCGAATTGATTAAGATAAGGGGGTGTTACAGAATCACTTACACTTCATATGTATGAACGAGGGAGAGAAATTGACAACTTCTCTCTCTACTTCTACACCATTTTGTGTTGTTGTTTGATTGCTGTGAGGTGAATTCTGGAGCATTACTATGCAGATTTTGGCAAGGGAACTTCAACTATGTAATTATTTCTTTATTTTCTTCCGTTTGTATTATCAAACATATGAACATGGTTATCTCTGTTTGTATGTGCTCAGTAATGTCTAGCATGAGCTAACTTCTCTAGTTGGGATGCTTTAACTTTGTAATGATCTTTTAACTTGTTTTATTTTATATATTGATGTTTGCATTTTAGTTCTTGCATGATAACTCTTTCATATTCATCTTTAGAATTGGCCAACTAAAAGTGAATGCAAATCATAAATACAGACGTGGTTTATGATTAGAACTCAAGAACTGATATGTATATGTTTTTAATGAAAGAAACTTTGTTATTTCCATGCTAAAACCTAGACATAGGATAGCATAGTCCATAGGGTGATGCTGTGGGTACTTCATATACAGGAGTGAACTTATTTAGAGCTTAGACATAAGACTTGTAATGAAACCCTAACGTTTGTTGCTGAAAAGCACACATCTATTGTTACAACATCCATCGTAGGAGCATCATATATAACATAATGCTATCAAAAGAGACTTACTTAGTGAAGAATATTCCAACTATCTTTCTCACTTGATTGACAACCATTCTTACTTATCTTATTTTATTTTCTGTTTCTCACACATTATATTATTTTTATTTGTTATTTTGTTATTTGTTCTCACCAGTTAGACACTGAGTAAAGACAGTTTAACTATAGTACACAGTTGTTAAAGACAGTTTAACTATAGTACACAGTTGTTAAAGACACTGATAAGCATAGTAGAGATAATACCCACAGTTTAACTAAGTCTTATCCACAGTTTAACCTTAGAAATTAATCCAATCCCTGTGGGTACGATCTCTACTTTCTACTATATTACTTGTTAAAGACTGTGTACACTTGCAAGACACTGAATAATTTGGCTGTCTATAGCTTTGATTGGTTTGGTGAGGTGTGGCAGGTAGTGTTTGGGTTGGAAGTTGGGCGGATCAAGGGGGATTGGGATAGGAGGCTTTTCAGGATAAGGTTATGTCATTGGTTTTTCCCTCGTTCTTTTTAACGAATCCGGCGAAGGGCTTCTTTGGGATACAGGTTCCAACTGAACCGTGAGCAATTTTTCCATTTCTCATTCAACTTTCCAACCTTTCCCTTATGATAACCATGTCCGAGAAATTCTAAGATACACTCTCAATCAATGTTTCATAAAAGGGCGATTGTAGAGTGTCCATAAACATGGATACCATTTCTTTTTCAAGCAGAGGTGGTGCCACTTGTGCTGCCAATCCTCTCCAGCGCTGGGCATATTCCTTGAATGATTCATTGTTCCTTTTCACCATGTTCTGCAACTGCGCTCCACAAGGAGCCATATCAATGTTGTATTTGTATTGCTTTAGAAAAGCATCAGCCAGATCTTTCCAACACCGAATATGAGTACACTCTAACTGCATATACCAGCTCGAAGCTGCCCCACCTAAACTTTCTTGAAAGTAGTGGTTTAGCAGCATGTCATCTTGTGTAAATGCGGCCATATTCCTGCAGTACATAGTAAAGTGACTTGTTGGACAGGTTGCTCCTCTGTATTTATCAAAGTCTGAAACTTTGAACTTGGGAGGGATGACCACATTAGGGACAAGACATAGGTCATATGCATCCCTTGCGCCAATATTAGATCCTTCCACGACCCTTAAGCATTCCTCGAGCTTTTGTAACTTGTATCTGAGCTGCGGATTCTCTGTAGGGTAACCATGAGGAAGCTCTCTCATACTGTAGTAAGGATGAATCATCGAAAATACAGCAGGGTTCGTATTTGGGATATGCGAATGAGAAGGGTTCCCAAGATTGGATATAGGATCCTGATGACTTGCCACATGTGGCAGAGTGTATCCTTGTGGAATGGCTCGTGGTATTTCTACATCGGCATTCTGACTTGAAGGTATGGTGTGATTTACACCTGCGACCCCTGAAGGACCATCTTCTGGAGTGGCTTCCATTGTAGGAGGTGTGTAACCGACCCGAAGTCCATGAAGAGGCCATTGGTAGATCTGGCCATTAACTCCAGTGGGATATGTGGCATAGGGGATCCCATAATTGTGAGGAGGATGAAGACTTGTAGCCTGATTTTAAGTAGTCCCAGTTGAAGTGCCTTATTTTGGTATCCTTTCCTTAAGAATTTGTGGAACCTTCATGATTTCAGTGATCTTCTCTTTCATTTGGTTAACGTCCTCTCTTAGCACCTGATTGTCTTGATACTCTGCCATATTTCTTACTTGAAACCGAGTCCAATAGCGATGTTGACGAACTAGCTTTCCTATTTTATGGAATACATGTTATGAGTGTATGGATGGATGCATCCAAACATGGGCAAAAAATCCAAAATGACTATTACTAATTGTCTCCACTCATCCTAAGTTTCACACAGACCCGTGTATAGGGTCCCACTCAAATGTGTGTGCAGTTGTGTGAGTGACGTGTGTGATAAGGGAAAAATACCTACACTACCCAAGCTGCAAGAAATACAGATAAAATAACAAAATAAAATTGTCTACCCTAAGGTTTGAATAAGACAATACTTATAAATAAATAAAAGGAACATAAGGGTAAAATCAAAATATTAAATTAACAAAACAAATTACACATTTAATTAATTAGGTTTGACCCACTTAATTAGTCCTCAGTGAAGTCTCCAGCTATATCGATCGAAAAATTGGGAAATGATTTGTTGTCGTCAAAGTCTTAGGTCCTAGCCGTCGTGTTAGCCAGAGGTTTGGACAGTCTTTGATTCCTCGTTCTTCATGCAATTGCGCCGACGAGGGAACTCTGCTCCTCGACTATGGGTTTCCTGACTTCTCTAGAAAGGGTCAGGCAGGGTGAGAATGAGACACGAGTGTTGGATTATACTACGGCTAATGCATAAAGTAAAGTAAAGTAAAGATAAATAATGAGCGATAAAGGAAGGTAAATTTGAAATAAATTTAGAGTTTCATTGATTGATGTGTGTTTCCTTACATTCTACTCTATTGTTATATATATATATATATATACACGGACCCTCGTCAGCCACTATGCTAGCCAATATTTGCCCGTCGTCGGAATGATCTAGGATCAATGGCTCTCATTGCTTCATAGGCCACTATGCAGTTAGTGGGGTAAGTGCTCGTTGCTCCACGTTCTCTGGCCTCGCTCTTTCGCTTGAACTTCAGCCGCTCCCACATTTTAACTTCGCGCCACGTTTTGCCTTCCAAGTAATGCCCATCCTGCGTCGGCCTTCTGGTGGCTCGGTTGTTCCAACCCTCTTTAGGCACAACTTAGGCAATCCGAGCCACCTCGGCCTTGGCACTCTATAGGTTGGGGCAGTTACTTTCCCTCGGCTTGGCTCCTTGGTCCTCGGGCGTAGCCCTCCCTCAGAGGTTTTGACTTTCCGTATGCCCCGAGGACCTCCTTTTGACTCCTCTCTTTTCTGGCAGATACCCTTTTGGGTCTTGTCGAGTGGCTTGCCTTCATACCGTGATCCCTTCTCCCTCTCATAGTCCTCGGCCTACGACTTTACTTATTTTTGG
Organism: Oxytropis ochrocephala; assembly: GCA_020916435.1. Classification (NCBI taxonomy): domain Eukaryota; kingdom Viridiplantae; phylum Streptophyta; class Magnoliopsida; order Fabales; family Fabaceae; genus Oxytropis; species Oxytropis ochrocephala. Next base: position 52,803,226 of record CM037088.1, read on the forward strand.
GTGTTAACAAGATTCTTCGAAGTTTCTAATGAAGCCGCCACCAAAGTTTAGTTTAAGGGCAAACATTTGATAGATCCATTTTATTCAGGTAAGGGCTAGATTTGGGTTCGGGAGTCGTTTATGTGCGGGGAAGGTATTATCATTCCGCAACATCCTTCTCAAAGAATGTTAGCTTTTAATTAACTATGCAAAACAAATGTTAATTAAAAAATAATGATTTTACCTTTTTTACAAGTTAGAGAAAATGACCTTGATAAATATTGTATTGTTTTTGTCGAGAGATAGGAAATAAACAAATTAGAAAGAAAAAAAACTTAAAAAAGCGGTTTTTACTAGTGCAAATGGCACAGGTGAGCTCCCCTAAGCTCCTACGTATCTCTTGGTAGAGAATCAAATGCTACGTAGTTCTTGGTAAAAAGTGATTTTGATGAGTAATAGAAAAAGTAGATTGCAAAACAATAATAATAGGAGTGAAATTAAATAGAGGTGTTGTATTATTAACAAAAGGGGTGCAGTTACCAGAATTCATCTCGATCCACGTTTTTTGGGTGTGAGTTGACACGGAAACTAGGCTTAGTAGAAGGGTTTGAACGAAGTAAAAATGTAGGTGTAAGTATTAATTTAAATTTAAAATTTTAAAAAAAAAACTAAAATATAAATAAATATACTATAATCAAGGATAAAATATATATATATATATATATATATATATATATATATATATATATATGGTTAGTTGGAGATAAGAAACCCTAGTTTCCCATACTCCTTGAGCGCCGCTGCAAGTGAGAAAAGAGGGTTGAAAGAGAATTTCAAAAATAGAGAGAAAAAAAGAAGAAAGAGAGAGAGGAAGGAAGGGAGAGAGATGAAGAGTATGATGGTGAGGAGGAGGGAGGTGACGCCGGAGAACCTCTCACGGCGTCTCGGGTGGCGTCACTTGGTGGGTTAGGTGATTAGGATTCTGATGTGAATCTTTAGAGTGATATCTGAATTATTATTTTTTTGTGTTTTTACTCTGAAATTTGTGCTTTTATAATGATTTTTAGGGTTTTGTAAATTAAATTCTTGATTCTGATCTAATTTTGTTTTACAGATCTGGCTTTTGGAGACTCTAGGCTCACAAAAATTGAGAAACAAGTGTGGAAAATGTAGTCTATCCTTAAGCAAATGTAGTCTATCCTCAAAAATCCCAAAATTGATTATAGTCCTTATTTGGCAGAGTCTGTCTCCACATTCTCTGATTCATCAATCCCTAATAGCATGTTTAGTAACCAAACCCCCTCTTTGATTGATGACAAAGGGGGAGAAAGAAAAATAAAGAAGCTATTAAGTTTAAGGTTTAGAGTTTTAGAATTTAAGGGGAGAAAGAAAGAAGCTATTAAGGGGAGAAAGAAAAAATGAAGACAAGCTTCTCAGGAAAAAGGGTAGAGGAAACTCGTTAGATTTAAAAGGGAAAAATGGTAGAAAATCAAAGGATAGAATGAGTTTAGACTAACAATTTAGTTGTTATCACTACTAGAAAAAAGGCTTTTTATATCGGTTAAAAAAGGGTTTTCGTTTTGTTTTATGATATGAACTAAGAGGATGCGAAAATGTGAAATATAGGTTTGGCGCACTATGGAGTGGATTCTACTTACCTTTGAGTGGAAAGAGAGAACAAATCGAAATTAAGGAGAATCCATAAGGTTTGGCGCACTATGGAGTGGATTCTACTTACCTTTGAGTGAGTGGGAGCATCGAAGATGAAGGTTGGGTTCGCGAGATCGAGCGAGAGAGGGAAAGGTTTCCAGAGAGAGCATCGAAGATGAAGGTTTCCAGAGAGGGAAAGGGTTCGCGAGAATAGTGTGAAGGGTTCCAGAGAGGGTTCACGAGAGAGGAAAGGTTTCGGTATGAAGGTTTCCGAGAGAGGAAAGGGTTCGAGAGAGGAAAGGGTTCGCGAGAATAGTTTCGAGAGATGAAGGTTTCGAGAGAGGAGAATAAAATTTTAAGGTAAAATAGAGTTTCCATATCGGTTGGAAAAGGAACCGATATGGATTAGGGTAAAATAGAGTTTCCATATCGATTAAATCATGAACCGATATAGATAATTTGCTCATAATTTCAAAAATGCCACCGCCTCTTTTTTCATATCGGTTATAGTGTGAACCGTTATTAATTGCTGATATAAAATCCATATTTTCCACTAGTGTATATTCTTATCCTTTACTATATGCTTTATCATATGCATCTGCGCAAGTTATAGAGCACCTTATATGCGTTATTCAATATATATTTGTTGATTATAGAACACTTGTACATGCTTCACAGAACATATCTGTGCTAATTGTCGAGCACATCCCTTTTTAAGAAGCTTATGCTTCTTTCAGTTGTTATGCTTTTAATTGTTGATTATATGCCGCAGCAGAACAATTTTCTCTATATGTGTTATTCTTCTATATGTTTTGATAATATATTTCATGTGCACAAATTTAATATCTATATATTTTGAAAAATGTGCATAATCTCAAGGGGAGCACGTAATTAAAACCATATTAAAAACTGTTATATCAGAAAACTTAACATCTTCTCAAAATGTTTGTCATCATTAAAAAGGGGGAGATTGTTGAGACAAAATCCATTGGGTTAGTTTTGATGGAAAGAAACCATTTTGATAAATGTGTAAGATATTTAATCCATTGTTGATCTAATGGATTTTCTTGAGTGATCTAAGTGTAGGAACAATTCATTCAAATCTCAAGAAGATAGTGTGCTAAGAAAGCACCACATAAGACACAATCATTGTCTTAAAAGAAAGGTAGGAAGGCATTGAGTTTATAAAAAGATAGAAGAATGAAGTTAGTTTTAATGGATTCTCAGATGCGAAGACAATCTTCAAAGATCCTCTCAAGAAGACTAGGGTATAGTGAGAATCTTCCAACATGAGAAGACATAAGCTATGATAACTTCACAAGTTAAGAAGACTATCCTCAAGAAGCCTCATATCATTAGAAGTCGTGTTGATACCTTAGAAGATAAGAATGAAGGTCAAGATCTCGTGAGAATATGGATAAAAGAAAAATAGCTATAGTGGTTTTTTAAGGTGAGAAGTTGTGTTGATAAAGAAGCCTCTCAAATTAAAGAAGACACTAGCTATATTGCTTCTCAAGAATATGAAAAGTGTGCCAACGGCTAGAAACGGCTATATTGACTTCGGAGACCATTTCCAACGGCTCTTTTGGGTTCCAACCCCTATAAATTCACGGTGAATGACTTCATGCAAGTTGTGAGAGTTGGTGAGAAGCTTGGGTCAATATTTCCTACTATATAGCTTCTAAAGATGCTTCTTAAGCTGCTCAACAAGTTTCTGAAGCTATTGTCTTCTCTCAACCATACTTAGTAAGCTTACAAACTTATATGGGAATATATTGTGAGTATGTAATAGCTATCGATAGTGTACATTGTAAGTCATTTTGTAACATGGCATGGGTAGTGTAGTTCTGAAACAACCCAAACACTTACCTTGTTGTTGTACCTTCCTAACTTGGCATGGATTTTCTTGATTGTTAGAGAAGAGGGCTAAGAAATTGTTCTTATAGGTTAAGTTGCTATACTTGGAAAAAACTAGTGGAACAGTAGCTAGGTTGCGGGTGAAAACTTGCGGTTAAGTTGCTGGAACTTGGAAAAAAACTAGGTATATAATGGATAGAGTTGTAGAAGAAAACTATCTCGTACTTTAGTCATGGGTGGCTTGTAAAGTGTAAAATATTCGGAAAATAGTGGAAATACTCACTGAGTGTGGGGATTGGATGTATCCCTTGTTGATTGGGGTGAACCATTATACTTCTTGTGTGTCCTTTACGGTTTTCTTATAGTTTGCATCTCATAGCACTTTGTTTTTAAAAAAGAAAACTTCTTCTACTTGTGATAAGTCCACCATAAAAGGCTAGTTACAATTTCTAGTTGAAATGCTTGGTTTATCTCTTGATAAACACCTCAACCCTCTATATCTTTCTAACCAAGCATTCACATCACAAAACATCATCATGAGTGTGAGAAGCCAGAAACACATTTACAAACTACTCATCAAATTTCCTTCTCACACGTTCTAGTATTTAGGAAGATACACTATTCACATTCTACAATCTTTTTTATCTTCTTAGCTTAGTGACTTACCTATCATCAGCCATTGCCGCTATATCCTTATATGACTATCATCTTATAAGATAGAAAATAGCTTCTGAGTGTTCAAAGTTATATTCTCTTAGAAGTCTATTTGATGTTCTTCTAAGTGATTCGGTTGGTCAAGCAAAATAATTTTAAAAGGGTCACAATTCAAACCTCCATTTCTTGTGACTCCAGTTGACTTGTATTCATTTTATATCTTTATGTGCAATACTTATTGTCACAAGACAGCTTCATACGCCCTTCACATTGAATTTTCAAATCATTTAGTATGATCTTCATCCACGGTAATTCATGGGTTCCTTGAGCCAAAACTCAAAATTACGCCTCGGTAGCAGTCAAGCCACCATTTTTGTTTCTTACTTCTCCATGTAACAATGTTCCCACAAAAAATGGTGCAATATCCGCAAGTGGGTCATCTATCAATTACTGAGCCTGCATAGTCAGCATCAGTGTAGGATTCTACAGTTAGGCTTCCACCTCTTTTGAATAATAATCCTCTTCCAGGAGTGTCCTTGAGGTTATGTAAAAAACTATCAACAACTTGTAAGTGTCTCATCCTCGGGCCATGCATAATTTGGCTCATCATACTGACTACATAAGCCAAGTCAGGTCTAGTTTGTTCTAGTAAATCAACTTTCCATCACCCTTTGATAATGGACTTTGTTAACTTTGACGCTTTCTTCTTCGAGACTTGTCTTGTGGTTTTTCTCTATGGGAACACTTGCAAGTTTGCATCCCAGATTCCCAGTTTCCTACAAAAGATAAAGTACATACTTCCTCTGAGATATTAAAACGCCTTGGGTTGAGTAGGCCACCTCAATTCCCATGAAATATTGAGTTGCCCAAGGTCCTTCATTTCAAATTCTGTTGATAGTTTCTCCTTTAGCAATTGTCTCTCTGTCAAGTCATCTACTTTAAAAATAATATCATCAACATAAACAAGAAGGATAGTCAATTTTCCTTCATGCAAGTTCTTAAAGAAAAGGGTGTGATCTCCTTGGCTCTACTTGTAGCCTAACTACACCATTGCTTTTGTGAATCTTCCCTAAGGAGATTGTTTTCGTCCATATAGGGCTTTCCTCAATTGATACACCTTGTTTGTTCCACATGTAGGACCAAATCCTGGTGGGATCTCCATGTACACTTCTTCTTCCAACTCTCCATGCAAGAATGCATTTTTGACATCAAATTGGAGTAATTCCTACTCGGAGCGAGCAACAAGATATAATAAGATCCGAACAGTGTTCATTTTTGCAGCTGAAGCAAAAGTCTCCTCATATATGATGCGATGTGTCTGTGTGTATCCTTTTCCACTAGTCTAGCTTTGTATCAATCAATTGTTCCATCTGATTTGTGCTTGACTGTATAGATCCATCTGCAACCGACAAGTTTCTTGTTTTCCCGGCTCTCAACAATCTCCCAGGTTTCGTTTCTTTCAAGATCTTTCATTTCGTCATTAATAGCTTGGGCCCAATTTTGATCTTTCAATGCCTCTTGAACAAGCAATGGGATGACCACAGAGTCAACTGCAGAAGTAAAACTTTGATGCTGCAAGAAAACATTCTTAGTGAAATCATATTGGGAAATAGGATATTTGGCACAAGACCATTTCCCTTTCCTTAAAGCAATAGGCAAATCATCTGAATCAGGGTCACAATTGTCAAAACACTGAGAATCACTAAGAGGAGGGTTAATTTTCAAAGATTTTACCTTTGTTTCAAGTAATTGAGGCTTCTTCAAGAGTAGGTCGGTTTTAATTCTCCTCTAGTACACTAAAGTTGGCTCACCAGCCTTAGTTTCTGCTGGAAGGATCGAAGGTGGTGGTTCCTGCAAGACAGGCGACAAAGGAGGATCTGAACCATAAGTATATGACTCGAGTGCTGAGGTAGGAACAGAGGACTCAGGACTCAGATGTGGGAATAGGACTAGGACTTGGAGTAGGTGACTCAGGTAGGCTAAAAACTCAGACTCGAACTTATATTTCAAGTCAGTAAGTCTCTGTTTGGAAAAAAATAGCAGATAGCGAATAACCTAGCGGATAGCAGATAGGCTAGCTTATAGCAGATAAGCTTATAGTAGATAGCTGATAGCGGATAAGCTAGTGGATTGAATTTAAAGTGTTTCGTAAAATTAGTGGTGGAACTAGCTTATAAATATAAAATTACATAAATGGACATTTGCAATTAATGCTAAAAAATGAGAGAGAAGATTCATTTAATGGAGGATAAAATGAGGAATTTAATTAAAGTAGTAAGGTAAAAATGGGAGAAAAAATTAAATGCTATAAGCTCTAAGCTCAAACACTACTTCAAGTCGTGTTTCAAAAACGCTATTAGAAAGTGAAAAAATGCTATAAGCTAGTCATGCCAAACACCTACAATGAGCTTATCCACTATAAGCTAGTAGATTGGATTTGTCAAACAGAGCCTAAGGTTCTCCTCCTGAAGTTGAGGGGTGAGTGAAGTAAGACACATTTTCATGAAACATGACATCTTTAGAGACAAAGTACTTACAACTAGGATGATAGTCAAGGTACCATATTATAAGGCACCCACAATAGATCTGTATTGATAAGGGTCCTTCAATACATCAGTTCCATTTTTTCTCAGCTTGGGATTTGACAACATAGGGGTAGGCACTCCTTTGTACAGCCATATATTTAGTTTGTATCATGAGAAATGACCCATTGGATAGTGTCTTGACCTCAAGACCTAGAAAGTAATCTTGTTTTCCTAGTTCTTTGAGAGCAAAAGTTTTGTTGACTAAATTAAGTCATGAATCAGCTTGCTTGAGGTTCCTGTGATGATTATGTCGTCTACATACACAAGTGCATAGAGTGTTACACCTTGAATAAAGTAGACAAAGAGTGATGGGTCACACTTGTTGGCCTTGAACCCAAAAGTGAGAAGCACTTGTGTAAGTCTTTCATACCTGTATACATAGCTCTATGAAGTCTGCAAACTTGAGTTTTGTCTGCTGATTGGAAGTGGTTGTTGCATGTATATCTCTTCGTGCAAGTGCCCATTTGTAATGGCATTGTTGATGTCTATTTGTTGCATCTCCCATTTGTGAGTTAATGCAAGAGTGAGGATAGCTCTAATTGTTGTTGTCTACAGAACAGGCGAGAATGTTTCACTAAAATCTTTTCCTTGTACTAGATGGAGCCCTTTAGCTACTAAACATGCCTTGTACTTGTTTAGAGAGCCATATGGGTCCTATTTTACTCTAAACACCCATTTGCAGCCTATATCTTGACTATGGGGACGTAATGATGTTAATGTCCATGTGCCATTATTGATGAGGGCATCATATTCAGTCTTTATAGCCTTAGTCCATTTTGGATCTATGAGAGCCTGTTTGACTGTAGTTGGCTCCGCCACTATCAATAGAACCTTAGGTTTTAAGTTCCTGGTTTGTGATCTAGTGACCATGTGGAGGGCACATGTGTTGGAACTGATATAGATACACTGGTTAAATCAGGTGTAGTACGGTGGGAATCTGGTGTAGATGCAAGTGTAGTAGCATTTGTTGTGACATGTGTAATGACATTTGTGGGAACTGGTGTAATGGGTGGTGAGTTTTGCAGTTGAGACGAGATTGGTAATATAGTGAGTGGTACTTTAGGTGTGGAAGTGGTGATAGTCTTTGAAGATAGTGAATGTGGTTGCTCAGCAGTTGTGTTGGTGTATGTCGTAGATAGAGCTTGTATATGTGTAGTGTTAGTAGAGTGGTTGCTGAATGTAGTGTTTATTCGATGAATCTGTGCTTGAGCTGGTTCCGTGAGATGGTTGGTGACTGTAGTGTTTGGTGGATGAGTAGAAGGCGCGAGATAGAATTGGTAAGAGAGGAGGGTTAGTGTGCATTTCTTTGAGAATGTGAGCATGATGGTTCAGGTCTTTTGATTTGAAGAGAGTGTGGGATATGGTAGTTTGGTCTCTGTTCTAGTCGCAATAATAGTGCAAGTATACACGTCGCGCAAGTAATAAAGTGGATAAAAGTAAGAGATCGTTCCCACGAGGATTGGTTTTACTTTCAAAGTTCAAGTTTTCAAAACACAAGTGAAGCAAGTAACAAATCGGCACTAAAAGTTGGTATTAAGTTTAAGAACATAAATAAAGCAAATAAACAAGAAGTGGTTGTGAATATGGATGAGAATGAGCTCGATTACTGCATGCAAGTAAATCCCCTCTAGTCAGACGTTATAACGTTTACACGTTATTACGTACAAATGTTATTCTGTATATACGTTATAACGTTTGAACGCTATTGCAAAAGAGCTGTGCTTTTCAGCCACAAAACGTCAGAGTTTCAAGTACTAGAAATCCTATGTCTAGGTTCTAAGTAGGCCCACTCTTGTATTTTAAACACCCACAACAATGTCCTATGAACTATTATCTATTCTATGTCTAGACTTAGATAAAAATGCCTAAATGTCTTTAGTGCACCTTTTCGTTCATATAAAACTTTGAGTTCTTTTCATAGACCATGTCTGTACCTATGAATCTACTTATTTTAAGTGGCCAGTCTCAAAACAAGTTTGGAAATATTGTCATGCAAAGATTTTAAAACGCATAACATTAATACTTCATAACATTAAACTAGAAGTTCATTACATGCAAAACAACAACCCAACTACAAATGTTTAGCTCATCTTTGAGCATCTCTCTGAAAGATAAGGAAATGAAATCCAAATACCATACATAGAGAAAAAGAAACTAAAGCAAAAGATACGCCTAAGAAACCTTCTGCATGCCGCATTTGTAAAGGCGTTACAACGTTTGAGCTTCACAGTTATGGTTGTGAGTGGGAATGAGAAATGGAGTTTGAGAAGAGTTAAGATGAAGAAGTCTGTGTCCAGAACTTCTTTAAGAAAACTTTCTCTGAAAAATGGAGGAAGGTAGATGAATGGAGAGATTGATCTGATTTGGGTGGTGTATGCGCATCTGTGAGAGAGAGACAAGTCTTCAATAAATAGTCAAATGGGTCACATGTTGCTGATGTCACTCTGCACCTACCAAACAGTCTTGCAAATAAAATATTGCGATATGACACACCGCGATGCTCTGAGACGTCGGTAGCGTCGTAGCTGAGAGAGAGAGAAGATCTTCTGCAGTTCTAGATCTTTGACCATCATTGCTAGCGCGCCACAACTGAGATATTCTTTCTTGCTTTTCTGCTCTTTCTGAGACGTGGTGGGAGACGTTGCGACGTTCAGCTCTTCACTGCACAAACACAAGAAGCATCAAAACGCTCACAAAGGCACCAATTGGTGCCAAAATGCATATAACTTGTAATTTAGCCCCTATCTAACTAAGAAACAATAAACTAACAGAAAACTAATAGAAACAACCTACTATTGCTAGAGAACTTGCATGATTTATCTTTGAATAAGTATAAATAACTCATATAAATATGAGTTATCAGTCTCATCAAAAATACCATCCTTGGTGATGTACCCTTTATGTTGTGGTGATAGACCAAGGTTAACACACTCAGCACTCCTATACTGTAGTTTATGTTTGTTGTATGGTCGAAGTAAGGGATAACATGTATAGCCAAACGCCTTGAGAAGCTTGTAGTCAGGTACTTTGTTATATAGAGCCTAATATGGTGATATGAAGTTAGGGTGACTAGAGGTGGGCAATCTGTTTATAAGATGTGTAGTTATGGTGAAGGCATGGTCCCAATAAAATGTAGGCGTAGAGGCATGTGAGAGCAAGGTTATCCCCAACTCAACTATTTGTCTATGTTTCCTTTGCACAATCCCATTTTGGTGAGAGGTATGAGGGAAAGTTAGCCGGTGGAGTATGCATAGGGTGGTAAGGTGTTGGGTGAATGGTCTGAATTCACCTTCAATGTCACTCTGCGCAACCTTAATAGTAGGGTTAAACTATGTTTGAATCATAGTTTGAAACTGTGTAAAAGCTAATAAGGCATCAGACTTTGTATGCCAAGTGAACTTTGTATATGCATCAACAAAGGCAATATAATATTTATAAACAGACTTGGTAGGTAAGGGAGATGGTCCCCAAAAGTAAGTGTGTATGAGCTCAAAAGCATGTTGTGAACTGTTGTGGAGGGTGGTGCATATAGTTTATGTGATTTACCCAAGCAACAAGATTTGCACACAAAAATATCAGCTTTGTTAGACAATGGAATATTGTACAATTTGAGAACTGAATTAACTATGTTTACATTAGCATGTCTTAGTCTATAATGCCAAAGATTATATTCTTTAACAGTGTAATTTTGGATAGAGGCATAATTGTTGTGTGACAGTGTTAACGGAAGGTGCTGATTTGTGTGAGAGCAAGGTTAACACCATCTCAACTATTTTACTGGGACCATGCCTTCACTTCATATGGTGATATGAAGTTAGGGTGACTAGAGGTGGGCAATCTGTTTATAAGATGTGTAGCTATGGTGAAGGCATGGTCCCAATAAAATGTAGGGTTAGAGGCATATGAGAGCAAGGTTAGCCCCATCTCAACTATTTGTCTATGACCTTTCACTCCTTTGAGCAACACACGTTTAGTTACCTGAGATTTAACTAGGCAATGATCTGAGTGGAAATCAAAGTAGACATTGTTGTCAGTAGAGAATCTAAAGACATAGATTAAGTTTTTAGTTAGGGATGGAATATGAAGCAAATAAGTGAGTTTAAGTATAACTTTAGGACCATATTGTGATGCAAATCTAGTTGTACCTATTGCCTTGATTGGTATTTTCTGGCCATTGCCTATAGAGACTTGTGTGGAGCGCCTATAGGGTGTGCTTGTTTCAAGGTTATGACTAATATGAGATGTGTGATGAGACACACCTTTTTCATTGAACCAAGCTTCATTGTCTTGGTTCTTTAATTCTAGGTCCTCACCAGTAGCAGCAAAGTTGACTTGTGGTTGTGATGAAGTGTCTGGTGGTGTTCCCTTGTCCTTGGCACAACTAGGTTAGCAGTGGCATGTGGCTATTTCGAACTAGGAGAAATGTGAGTCTCATAATTCTCATAAAACATGTGCCAACAATCAATAACAGCATGACCATACTTGCCACAGAGTTTGCAAGTTGGCCACGACCTCTGCCTCTGTAGCTTATGTAGTGGTTGGAGTGAAAGCAACATTTGGACTGCATCCATGACCATGGCCACGACCTCTGCCTCTGTAGCCTATGTAGTCGTTGTGTGTTCCATAGGGAGCATTTGCAATGTTTGCACTTACAAGAGCATTGGATAATTCTTGACGGTGCTTGTCAAATTGCACCTCTTGAACCAACAACAGAGCCTCAATTTCAGAAAGGAAAGTTGTATCAGAATGTCCATAGATCATCATTACGAACGAGTTATACTCCTCGGGAAGACCATCAAAAACAACGTCAAATTTGTCTTGATCTGATATGTTCTCACCGATTGCTAGGAGAGAATCATTGAGAGTGTGAATTCGCGTCAAGTACTCAGAAATGGAACGATCGGCCTACTTTGTGTTCATTAACTCAGAGTGTAGTTGACGAGTCTTTGCTTTGAGGTGCGAATAGTAGTGCATATGGATTCGATCCTATACCTGGTGCGAATGCTTGCATGTGAGCACACGAGGGAGTACTGATTCAGACCAATATGGAAAGAAGCCATGTACACAACATTTGATCCTGTACCAGCCATTTTTCATATTCTTCAGCTATATTGTTGGTCAAGTGATCTGCCTCGGAGTTGAACTGTTGAGGGATTTCTAGACTTACTAGAAATCAATGTAGCTTGTAGAAATTATGATACCTTCAACTTGTTGGTTCAACAACAAGAAGTTCTTGTCTTCCAACTTGATTGAGAGTTTCGGTGGAGCGGCGAATGCATGCGGAGTGTTTGATGAAGCGTTTCCAAGGGAGAAAACATTGTTGTTGAAGCCAGAGCTGGGGATTGCTTGGTTGGGCGAACCTTCCGCCATGAACGAAGCTTGTGTTTAGGTGGAAGCAAGTGGTGAAGGATCGAAGATGGCTCTGATACCATAAATGATTGTAAAACTGAGAGTATTGTTTCAACTAAATTTCATTGATGAAAATTATTATTACAATAATGAGATAACGGTATTTATACAAATCTTCTCTCAAGTGATTGCAATCTCCTATCACTATAGAGATAAACAGAAACCTAATAACCTAACTGATCTGAGTAACATATTTGTAACTATGTTTAACTAGACTAGCTTCTGGTGAGCTCTCACTACAACAGATCTAGTAGATGGGCAGCGCTTTTGAGCGCTGCTGAACGGGCGCTGGCTATTCCACTCCAACAATGGGCAGCGCTCTCTAAAAGCGCCACCCATTGCCAAACACGTCCTCCCAAATACATGGCGCTTTTAAAAAGCCACGAATATTGCCCAAGCGTCCTCAGATCTGCAGCGCTTTTAAAAAGCGGCGAATATTGCCCCATATATCGCAGCGCTTCATTAAAAGCGCTGAATATTGCCTATTTGTGTTCCTAAATACCCAGTAGCTTCATTAAAAGCGCTGAATATTGCCTATTTGTGTTACTAAATACCCAGTAGCTTCATGAAAAGCGCTGAATATTGCCTATGTGTGTTATTAAATACCCAGTAGCTTCATTAAAAGTATTTGAATATTTACCTAAATTTTTTTAATTTTTTCTGTTTTGTGTGTTTTCCTTTTTATATTTACAAGTTACGATCTGACCAATCCAATCCAATACATATGAGAATCAAATTGCTAAGAGGAACCAAATTACATATAATGAAACAAATTACATAAGAGGAACCAAAACAAAATAGCTAAGAAGTTTCATTATCTAATTCATATGTATCCAAAACAAGCTATCAATTGCAAGTTACAATATTATGAACCAAAAACTAGCTAGCTAACTTATATGTATCCAAATGAAACTTTAAAAAAGCAGGAGACATAAGCGCACCATTCTCCCTAAGCTCGCCAATCGCTTTCAGCAGTAGTATGTCCGGCTTTGACAATCGCTAAAATACTAAAATTATATAAATAAATAAAATTAGAATTGAAATGGTTAAATATTGGAAAGAACCACTATTAAATCGAAATCATATAAAAATATATTATAAGTAGATACACGACGGGGATAGTCGTTTTCTTTTGGGTAATAATATCCTTCATATATTTCATGACGTAATACCCACAATCAATGTTATTGAATTGTTTAGGACACTACAAAACTTAAGATTAGTTAATTGTTAAATTGAGTTGAATACAGTTTTTTGACAAAATAATGTAATGTATAAGTTAGAAACTTACAATTATTGGTAACCATTTGACCGTTAATTTATCCACTCCCCAATATGTCCTTAAAGTATTTGAATAGAATGTCATATAACTATATTAATAACAATATATACATATATAAGTAAAAGTAAGAAATATACAGAATGACACAAAATAAACACACCTGTTAAAAAGCTCCACAAACTCGATGTGGTTTTTGTAATGATTTTGAAGTGAGTCAAGGTAATACACGGTTTTTTTGCTAGGATTAATTGCAAACAAAACCCAATGTCTCCTACAAAATAAATTTACGAATAAGTAATTGACTACTATTAAAAAAATGCATGTTATATAAGAATTAATGAGTAAAAATTCTTACCCTAGATTAACCGGTGCTAGAAGTAAGGCATCATGCCTTCTATTTTGAGCTTCATTGAAGCGCTCATTGACATAAGTTTGAGCAATGACTGGTTTTGTTCCACAAGTGATTGATAATTTGGCGGTAGGATTCACTTGATGAAAGGTTGTACTTTAGGACACAAGAACAAATATCTATGTGTGCATTGGAAGGGACCACAATGTCCTCGTACAAGTACCTACATTTATATATATATATATATATATATATATATATATATATATATATATATATATATATATATATATATATATATATATATATATATATATATATATATAAATTAACGATATAATAAAATAAAATCGACAATGTCAAATAATAAATTACATAGTACCTGACATATATATTCATAACAATACCGGTTGCCTCATCCGAATCACATACAGCACGGATATCCTCACGTCCGACTATCTGAGGACCGCTAGCTCCAAAAATTTCTTCATCAAAATTTATGATAAGGTCTTTGTGTTTCATCATGTATTTCTCAAATGCTGCGTCGGCCGACCAATATTCATATAAGCTTCACTAATGGAAGAGAAGAAGAAGTGGGTGAGACACAATTGGAGAAGGGAGGATGAGTCACTTGGCGAGAAGAGGAGGGATGATCAGTCACTTTTGGAGGAGAGGCGGTGTGAAACTTCTACATAAGGGGTGGTGAGACACTTTTGTAGAAGGGTGGATCGAGACACTTTCTTGCCAATAGATATTTCCTTGCCAACACTTTTCAAAGGAGACCTTTTCTTAGGTAGACACTTTCTTAGATTTTTCATTTTGGCGCATCTATGTATAAACAAAAATAATTACTTAGTTAGCACAAATTATATGACAAAAACTATAATTAGTTAGTTACAAATATATTGTCACTTACAACGACAAGGTCTGATGGCCATGCCACAAAGGTACCAACTGCTTGTGACACCGTCAGTATATCAATACTGTCAATCGGAACAGGCAATGGTGCATCCTCCCTAATTGGTACCGCAACTCTGACTCTAACCTGATTTGGAGGTAGGGGTAAATTGTGCATCAATAAGGGACCCAATTTGTTACATGTGAAGCCAATTGCAACCATTTCATGTGGGTTTGAGATATACAATCACACTCACACTCATTGTTGTCCTAAATCAATTATAAACCACAAAATAATAAAGACATTATTTGATGTTATATATATATATATATATATATATATATATGTACAATAAATCAATTATAAACCACAAAATAATAAAAACAATTAATACCTTAGTTTGGCATGGTGGTGCGACTATCTGCAAGTACCTGCTATGTGTAGTGAGGATGGTCTTTGAGTGGCATAACATGGCCATAAAGCGATCGCATATCATTAAGTTGAGCTTGCAAACTTTCATACAACCCTCATACAACGGCGTCTCTGCATCCGTTATCAACTTCTCAAACATTTGAGGACGGTCATTAAGATCGTCTTCAAAAGCCTTTGCCATCTCTTCAAATTCGTCCCCAACAAACGTAGGTATTTCGGTGTCAACCGGTGCACATCTCTCAGTACTATTACCCATATTCGAAGATTCAACTCTTTCCTCACCATGCATTGTCCAACAAGTGTAAGTTTGATCAATTCCATTACCCTTTAAATGTCCTGTCAACTCAAATGCGCATTAAGCGATTTTACATAGCAACAACGTAAACAAGGACATATCATATTACTAGATCTCTCTAAGCGTTGAACAATGTGAGTTCACAAAATAATCCACTCCATCTCTATATTCCTTGGGACGGACGATTGGCGGACATCCACTTTCTATCCATAATGTCCCAATATCTATAATAAATTCGGATAAGAGAATTTACAATTTTATTGAAGCTAAGACATTCGATCAACTAGCTAGTAGTTTCAACTAAACAAATCAAAGACTTTGATGTCTTCTATATAGTCATTAATTCTTCATATAAAATAAACAAAAGAACAAAAAAAGTACCTGAACAAGTGGAAGCAACACTGACAAATATCCAACCATTTGTGAACTCGAACTACAACGAACTCTCGAACCAGAGGACAAACTCGAACAACGATCGCGAAGCTCCGACAAAAAAAACTCCCAAAACCTAACAAACAATTTGCATAATATTTTTTAACACATTCAACTAATTTTAAACATATCAAACACATACAACTACATTCAACATATTCCTCTGGGTTTGGGGTTTTTCTGGGTTGAGGATTCACAGAGTGAGGGAGAGCTCGTTGTGTGTGGGTGTGGGTTTTTGCTGAGAGACAGGGAGAACAACGTACGCAGAGAGAGAGGAGAAGAGAAGCGCGAAGGGAAATGAAAATAAGAGAGAAAACAAACAGGCAAAAAAAAATTAAAGCAATACTCAGCGTTTCTAAAAAACGCTGAATATGTGGTTTTTCGTTCTAACATACGCAACGTTTTCTAAAAAACGCTGATTATGTGGCATACTCGTCCTCTCTATACGCAGCGTTTCCTCATAAACGCTGATTATGTGGCATACTCGTCCTCTCTATACGCAGCGTTTCCACAAAAAACGCTGGGTATGTGCCTATCTCGTCCTCTATATACGCAGCGTTTATTAAAAACGCTGGGTATGTGCAATCTTGTCCTCTCTATACGCAGCGTTTATTAAAAAACGCTGGGTATGTGGCGCTGTTTTTTAGCCATTCTGGCGTAGTGTCTCTTCAGTTGTAGTGTTATGAGCTTGAGCTACTGGGTTTCGCTTTGGCTTGAGTGGTGAGATTGAGATTGCTGTTTTGCTTGTGTGTTCTTCCACACGTGTGTGAGCTATTTGAGTGTCACGTGTGTCACATGACATTATGAGCAAGTCTTCATTGTCCCAAGTAGTAAAGCCAGAATAAGTGGAAGGGAGAGGGTCACCTTCAATGTGGTTCAGTTTACCATGACCCTTCAAATTTGCACCCATGAATTGAGCTCAGTTAAAATAATTCTTCCCATTGAGACGATGACTTTAATGTAGTGTCAGCAAAGAATTAGCCTTCATCAAGTTGGATGACTCCACAAGAGGCGTTGGAGGTGGTAGAAGATTTTGAACAACTCCATCGTTATCATTATTCGCTGCCATGTCAGCAAATCAAAAGCAAGAACCTGAAAAAGGTAGAAAAAACAGCAACAGATCGAACAAGCCATCAAGAACCCAAAAATAAGGCTTCTCGGATCGGAGAGTGGACCCCCAAAACAGAAAGAGGATAAGCCGATCTACAAGCTGTCCCAAAGAAGCGTGGCTAAAAAAATCACTATAGGGCTATGTGTGGGGCTCACGCACTGGAAGGGGACAACTGCTGTGGAGTTGTGTGGGTGTGCGTGCGACGGTGAAACTTTTAGGGGTTGGTCAGAATTTGATGACGAGTGTGATGGTGTGAGTCGTGTGATCACTAGATCAGTAAAGGAGGGGATTTTAGTGTTTTAGGGCTATGCGGTTCAAGAAAGGAAGGAGAGAGAGACTCTGCAATGAAGGCACCACTGTTTCTGGTTAGAATCAAGGTGATCACTAGGTTTTTCTCTACAATGAAGGCAGCTAGGGTTTATGCGTAAGCAATACCCTCAAGAACGAGAGCTCGTGATACCATGTAGAAAAATAGCTTTGTATTATTTTAGTTGTGATCTATATACAAGCGTTGAAACTAACCCTCACCGAGGCACGATAAATAGGCCGAACAAACAATTACAGTTGCAATTACACTTAAACACTATTTCCACCACTATTTACAACATTATATATTGATTGTTTTGACAAGTTTATTATACATTGATAATATATATATATATATATATATATATATATATATATATATATATATATATTTATTTGACTTTTAGATATATTGGTAAAAATATATGCATAGGTAATATGTTAACACTATAAAAAATACATGTATAGTAATTTTATAATAATGGTTGTGTGGTTATTTTCTTGTTTTTGTTTTATGTATATATAAATATTATGAGTACATCGGTTCAATGACGAGACTGGTTGATTCCCGGTTGAACTAATATTGAACCTTAATAGTGCCTCATCGGTTCAATGACCGATCTGGTTCTCGGAACATTGATCAAAACAAAATCATAACATTTGATATACATAGCATATGTTCTGCTTCAGCACCACCGAATAGTTTTAATTCATGGTCAACACAATTCAAACTCCTCTTTCTTCTGAAGAGCAAACAAACTATTGCTAAAAGGAAAGCTGCACCTAATATAAAATTATCTACTATTGTATCCTAATTTAGTGTTCTATTTTTTTTACAGACTAATTTAGTGTTTTTTTTAAGCAGACTAATTTAGTGTTCTTGTTACATATTTTAATTTCTAATATAATTTTAAGTAAAACTAAGGACCACTTTGGTAAATTCCCACCTAAAAGTAATTTTGGTCGAATACAATAAATGATAAAAATCACTTTTAGTTCAACATATCCAAATATAAATATCAACTTACTTTTGATGAAAAGCAATTCCCAAAATCAATTATTGTCATTGAAGAACCAAATACACTAACTGTGAATCACAACATAATCGCTTGATATTAACTTAGATAACACAAAGGACTTAAAACATGCATGTTGATAAATCTAGTCAAAAGAAAATATTAAATAAAAGGTGAAAGACTAAAAATATATTTTAGCCAAAAAAGTTCTTTATAAACCGATATTGATAAATCTAGTCAAAAGAAAATATGCATGTTGCTTTCCTTTTAATTTTACATATCTCTTTTACTATGTCAGCATTTTCTTTCATGTCTTCGCTTTTCTGTGGCGAAAAAAGAAACAACTAGCTAGCCATCGAATGGATGGTCCCAAAGCAAGGGCTTATAGGGATTCAGAAAATGCATAAAAAATTAAATTAAATTAAATTAAATGTTAAATTATGATGAAAAGCAAAAGACTTTGATATTGTGAACAGTAAAGTTTATTACTTTATTCTGCTGAGCAGGTAGCCAACACCGATAAAGATGGCAAGCAACTATATTTACATGCAACAATTAATTAGCTGATAATTTAAACAAAGCTAAGTATATGATGTAAACTAAACGATCAATGACTGATAGGACATGCATGAAAGTCATAATAATTAGGCACGACTAGATGATTTGATAGATTGAAAACTTGATGTTAACCTCGTAGTGCATGTGTTAAAGCGAGGAGGTTTGACAAATAAACCAATGATATGGTTTAACTTAATCATATTATTGAAGGTTTTAATTATATTTATTTTCCATGCGCGACTTGTGAGAATTTTACTATTATTTTATAAATTGGATTAATAAGGAATATACTAAGGTATTCCAACCTAAAGTTTGAAGTTAAACAAATTGTAAACAAGACTGAGGATATTCCACCGGTCAGAGATGCATACTACCAACTTTATAAATAAACAAAGTCTCAGAAGGGTAGCTTAATTGGTTGAGTGAAATGGACATCGTTGGTGGAAAAATGTTGGCGTACGGGGTTTGAACCCTGCTCCCCCCTCCTCTCTAACAACTAACACATTAATTACTAACCACTTTGTCTATTTAAAAAAAAAACTTTATAAATAAACTAACGCCATGAAATGTGTTTAATCTTAATCACTATTTTTTAACAAACATTAATCACTATATTTTTCATGAGCAAAAACATTAATCACTAAATTTGGTCTAGTCCCTTGATGTTTTGTGGTCTTTTTGGTTATAAGTCTTGGTGTATTTTTTGTGTTAGTTTTTGGGTGTCTTTGTCTTGGAATTGCATTTCTTGTCATCTTTTCTTTGTTGTTGTTTGTAGAGTTGCAGTTGTTATTTTAGTGTGCTGGTGTACTTTGGTGCTCCTTGAGTCTGTTGGTGGATTTTGGCCTCAGCCACCCTTCCCTAGGCATGCATTTTTCTTGGTTTAGGTTCTATCAATAAAACTTTTCAGTTATCAGGAAAAAAGTTTTATCAACTATATATCATCATAGTTTTTTATTCTCCTCTCTCTATCTCATCTGTTACAGTTTTATTTTTACTTTTATAACCCTGTCTTCTATCCCCATGAGTTCTCGATTCAATAACTTGATTATAGTTTGACATGCAATTTTATAGGCCTATTTGAGAAACCAAATATAGAGATATTTCTTGAATATATACAATCCTAGCTAGAAATCTTAGATCATGTCTTTCATAATCAAATTGTACTCATAAAAGGACTTTAGGTTTAATCATTGTCTTTTCTATGAATGATGTATGGACCCACCTTATATTTGTCAAGAGGCTTGACTAGATGTACCAACTTGTTGGTATATTTTTCTAAATATTAATATTGGTTAAGGAATGAAGAAATAACATATATTTATTAAATGATATTGTATTTGAACTCATTTTATTTTTATATTCACTAGCACATACTATGACGAGTACTACTAATAAAGTATTTTAAGTAGTTATTTCTTCTCTTTATTTTTTTGAGAGTTCCTTAGTGAAGTTAATGGAATAAAAATAGACACAAATTGGTCTCCAATTTTGGTGTCACTATGACTTAGAAATGAAATTAGAAACAAATTTTGTCATTTTCCTTTTCTGAATTTCTATTGTTGTTTCATATCTTCTAATACAGTATGATTTATGGTACTAAGCCTATATTTAGTATTTCTTACTTAATAGGGAAAAAGAGTCAATTTTCCCTCAATTAACAAAACAATTGAAAACACGACGCGATTTCATGCATCCAAAAATCACGCCTCTTTCACACATCCTTTCAACCACAAAATCAACAATCCACAAACCGTTTCACAGTACCGGAATCACACCGACAATCATCGTCATCGGAGTCGACCTGTTACAGATACCAGAATCGCACCCGCTTCAATCACTATCAATCGCAAGCGAGGTACTGTTACTGTTGTCGTCTCGAAGTGTTGTCAAACTGCTACTGTTGTCATCGCGACAAGAGGTCATCGGGAACTGCTAGCCATCGCACAAAGAGGTCGTCGCGAAGTACTTCACTCTTGGTTTTCTGGTTATCTGCTAATCGTGTTGTTGGTTTTCTACTAATGGTACTGTTGTTTTTGTCGTCACGAAGTGCTCTCAGTCTTGGTTTTCTGGTTATGTGTTAATTCTTGTTTTACTCGCTTTTTTGTTTAGTGATTAGTTGTCTTCGTTTTGCTGTTGTGATTGTATATAAACACTAATTAGGTTGTTAAATGTTTCGGTTTTTCCTATTCCATCGATTGTTCATTTTATTTCCTGTTAATGAAAAACAACCTTGATTGTGTTCTTATTACATTGCATACAAATCCATGTTTAGAGTCAAAAATCCATTGCTTTTCAAAATTGTAGGTAATGGAACCTAAACAATGTTGTTCAATAGTAAGGTTAGTGTAGGAATAACCAAACTACCATATTTCTGTGGTTAGAAGCAACTAACCTATATTCAGTAAATCTGTGATTAGAGTCAAAATATCCAGTGTTGTGTAACTCTGAGGTTAGAAAGCAACTAACCAATGTTTTGTAATTTTGTGGTTATTATTGCTTTCTATTTATGAATTAATACCATTACATCTGCTTGCCAATTGTTTTACATTTATGTTTGTATCTTAATACCATCACAACTTCAGTTTTAATTGTCGATTTTGATTCCTTTTTTCCAGTCAAGTTGACAAAAAGAAACAAAAAGAAAGCTACGGGTGCTAAGGAACCAAAATCTTCAAGATACAGACATAAAACTAAACCACTGATGGTTTACACAATGTGGAATACAATTGAAGGATTTCAGAAAGAACTGCTGCATTCAACCGGGTTTGGATCTGTTACGCTCATATGCAAATGCAGCAGGAATCCCGGGGAGTTCATGAAATGGGTGTCTGAGAACTTTGAACCAGAGCAAAGTCAGTTACGGTTGAGCAAGTAAGAAGCCCTACCTATTACGTTGGAACATGTGCAACGAGTTAAGTGTCTACCCAACGATGGAAAACTGGTAAAACTGTTAGAATGCAAATGCAAAGATGGCTCAATTTTTAAGTTGTGACAGGAGCTTGGCCTAAAAGTTAATATACCGGATATCGACCGTGTGACCGAGAAAGATCTGGTTGCGGTCATATCGAATGTGCAAAGCAATTAAGCTTGGTGCAAAGCTGTATTGATACACTTGTTAGGATGTCTTTTGTGTCCAGATCACATTAACGGTGTGTCTCTGAAGTATGCAGATATAGTCAAAGACCTTAACACGGTATCACAATACCAATGGTCTAACTATATTCTGGAACATCTAAGGAAGGGTACAAAGGGATATAAATATCCAAAATCGGATCTCCACTCTTCATGGTAAGTTACTTTAACAATGTTTATTTCTTATTTCTTATCGGTTATTGACATATATGCTTATGACTTATTACTTATTTGTTATTGACAATGTTTCAGATTCACTACTTAGAGAGAATGGGACCAAGCAGACCTTTGTCCAGAGGTTCGTCCACAACCCTGACGCTTAAAAACTAGGACACCACCAAGGAGTTAAAGAATTTGAGGAAGTGCACTAACTTTGTGGCTTCAGACAGATAATAAAATTTGGATATGCACTAAGGCCACCAATGAATCCAAGCACTCCTATTTCACTCTTTCCATTTGATCCCAAAGAGTGCCCAAATTCAAAGGTTTGGTTTTATCTCACATAAGCCGCTATTTTTATTTTTGGTTTGTCACTAACCACAAACATGTAGAACTTTGGTTAGACTTAGCTAACCACCAATATGTCTAAATGTTGTTAGCGTCCACTAACTACAGATATGCATATCCGTGATTAGTTACCAATAAAACAAAATTACGACATCACAAACTCTAGAAATTGTTTTCCTTTTAGGAGGTTAGCCACATATTCCTAAAAATTTATTTGTATATTTGATGTCGTAGGTCCCTTTGTATATGAAATTTTGTGAATACCAGCTTGAGGAATTCAAGGAATGCATAAATGTTTTTAAGAAAAGAGCCAAGGGAAAGAAAGATGAAGAGAGCGAAGATGTTGAACGGGTGGATGCTGTCAATGCATCATCACTATCATTGATGCTAAACCGAGATGAGAAGACGACGAGGTCTTAGTCGAAATACACTAGTCGAGAACGCAAGAACGACGACGAAACGCGCGTAAACGTAAAACGAATATTATTGAAAGTTGGTTAATACGGTTACACCGAGAGGGATTTTATATCCCTTGATAAAAGCAAAAAGACTAAACTAACCTCACAACCGAGGTGGTATTAAAACAAGTCCTAAAAACCGATTGTGAAATTATATATTTACAACATCCTCCCTTAATTTCACAATCAAAACAACACTTACAGTAACGTGAACTATGGCTAGTCGAAAAATCAATGAACCAAACATAGTCCAAAACTTCAGCACCTCGGATATTCACTTCGACGCTGTCGAAAACTTTAACACCACGGAAATCAACTTCGACGCTGTCGAAGACTTTAACACCTCGAAATCAACTTCGACGCTGTCGAAGACTTTAACACCTCGGAAATCAGTCGAACGCAGCAACGCCTAGATCATTCCTCAGCTTCACAAACTGCTCGGCCTTCAACGCTTTAGTGAATATGTCTGCTACTTGCGTTTGGGTGCTGCAGTGGCAGACTTCAAGTACCTTCTTCTCAACCTGTTCACGCAGGAAATGGAATTTGGTTTCTATGTGCTTGCTTCTCCCATGTGAAACTGGGTTCTTGGCAAGCATTATTGCCGACTTGTTATCAATCATGAGTTTAATTGGCTCCTTACTCTCAAGCTTCAGTTCGGTCATGACTGATTTAAGCCAAATAGCTTGGCATGCAGCAGTAGCACCTGCTATGTATTCTGCTTCGCAGGACGACAATGCGACCACTGGTTGCTTCCTCGAACACCATGAGATTGGTGCTCCAAAACACATGAAGATGTAACCCGTAGTGCTCTTCCGCATCGACCTTATCCCCACACCAATCGTAGTCGGAATACCCAAGTAACTTGCGGCTATTACGATCCGGTTTAGCAGAAACAACAAACCATACTTCAAAGTTCCTTCAAGTACCTTAGTATTCTAGTAGTTGCCGAGTAGTGTATCATTTTGGCTTCTCCATAAACTTGCTAACAACACCGTGAGCATAGCATATATCCGGTCTACTATTGCACAGTACCTTAACGAACCAACCAATTGTTTAAACAAGGTCGGATCTACACATTCTCCATCAACATCAGTCGTCAGGTTCTGATTTACCTCGGCTGGTGTTAGCACAGGCTTGCAATCAAACATTTCAAACCTCTTCAAAGACTTCTATTGCATATTTCTTACGATGTAACACTATTCCTTTAGGAGTATAAAGGAATTCCATTCCTGTGAAGTACACAACTCTCCCTAGGTCACTCATTTCAAACTCGGCCATCACCTTTCCTTCTGATCTTCACCTCGATTTCACAGTCACCGGTTAATAGTATGTCATCTACGTAGAGGCAAACTAGGATCATTTTACCTCGGCTAGATGTTTTCACATATATTCCATATTCGACACTACACTTCTTAAAGCCACAGCTTCCAAAGAAGGCATCTATTTTCCTATTCCAAGCTCTTGGAGCTTGCTTAAGGCCATATAGAGCCTTGTTCAGCTTAAACACCATTTGCTCTTTCCCTTTTATCTCGAAGCA
This sequence comes from Oxytropis ochrocephala, assembly GCA_020916435.1. Lineage (NCBI taxonomy): Eukaryota > Viridiplantae > Streptophyta > Magnoliopsida > Fabales > Fabaceae > Oxytropis > Oxytropis ochrocephala. The sequence goes on from CM037088.1 coordinate 52,827,673, forward strand.
GGGTGGTTGTGTCACATACACCTCTTCCTCTAGTGCACCATTCAAAAATGCCGATTTAACATCTAGATGCAGTATAGTCCATCCCCTACTGCATGCTAGAGCTATCACTAATCTTATTGTCTCATGTCTAGCTACACAGCGCAAACACCTCCTTGTAGTCTAGACCTTCCTTCTCGAGAATCCACGAGCCACAAGCCGAGCTTTGTGTCTTGCCATCGATCCATCAAAGCTTGGTTTCACTTTGAAGACCCACTTCACACTAATCGGTTTCTTACCTGGAGGTAGCACAGTTAACTCCCAGGTTTTGTTCCTTTCAATTGCACTCAACTCTTCCATCATTGCAGCCTTCCACACTTTATCTTTCACTGCCTCAGTATGACTAAGTGGCTCAGTATCAGCTACTAGTGCAAACTGCAGTAAATCACCATCATTGTCTATCAAATCGTCTGCAATTAGCTCATAATCAGTGAGCCGAGGTGGTAAATTTCTCTGTCTCTGTGGCCTACCCTGTGCTGGAACTTCATCATCAGACCCAGAGTCGTCAGAATCACTCCCTTGTTGTTCAATTTCATGTCGGCCAGGTACCTCTCCCTGTACTGTTACTTCACTATGATCTTCTTCAAGTATTGCACCATCAATGTCAACCGATGTTGCTCCATTTGAATTCCAATTCCACCTTTCTTGTTCTTTTACAATCACATCTCTACTAACTTCCACTTTATTGGTTGTCAGACAATACAATTTGTAGCCACCTGTTGAATGATATCCTACAAATATCATTGGAGTACTCTTGTCATCTAACTTCCTTCTCCTAGCATCCGGTATATGCTTGTAGCATAGGGTGCCGAATACCTTCAAGTGACTTACATCAGGTTTCTCACCACTCCACATTTCCAAAGGCACCTTATTCTTCAACCTCCTTGTCGGACATCTATTCAGTATGTATACTGCAGTTGCCACAACCTCACCCCATAGAGTATTTGGTAGTTGCATCTGTTTAAGCATGCATCTTACCATATCAAGTATCATCCTATTCCTCCTCTCAGCTACTCCATTGTGTTGGGGTGTATAGGGTGGCGTGACCTCATGTTCTATGCACTGCTCGTCACAATACCTTTTGAACTCGGTGGAACTGTACTCTCCACCACCATCACTCCTTAATACTTTCACCTTGCAGCCACTCTGTTTTTCTGCATATGCCTTGAACCTTTTAAACTGATCAAAGACTTCACTTTTCTGTTTAATCAAATACACCCAGATCATTCTTGTAAACTCATCAATGAAGGTCACAAAATATTTGTTTCCACCCAAGGAAGGAACTTCAAATGGTCCACACACATCGGAATGTACCACACCCAAGGCAAGTGTTGCTCTTGGAGGTAATTCTGATGCAAAGGGTAATCTAGATTGTTTACTCTTCATGCACACTTCACAAGCTACACTACTAGCAGTTACCTTTGGAATGCCGAGTACAAGTCTTTTGGATTGCAATTGACTCAAACTCGCATAATTGAGGTGACCATACCTCTTGTGCCACAATGCACTCTCATCCTCAGCCTTTGTAACACTCAAGCACTGAGCTTCACCAGCTTCAATCTTCACTTTGAAGGTTCTGTTCTTCTCAAGTGGAGCCTTGAAGATCATTTTCTTATTTTAACAAACAGGGTCATCACATTATCCTCCATATTCACTGAATATCCCTTTTCTAGCAGTTGATTGGCCAACACTCATCAAGTTGTTTTTCACCCCGTACATACCACACATCCTCAATCAACACCTTTGAGCCATCACTCATTTGTACGAGAATGTCACCCATACCTTCCGCACTGGCATCAAGTACTCACCATCAGCACATCAGATCTTTGTTCTCTTACTGCCATCGAAATTGATCAACCACCTCTTATTTCCAGTCAAATGATTTGAGCAGCCTGTGTCGAGGTACCACATGTCCGTAATCACCCTTCCTCATTTGTTGTCACCATCAAGATCACGGGTTCCTCATCGAGAATCCCTTGCGCTATGTTAGCTTCTTCCTTCTTTTTCTCTTTATTCGACCAAAGACTCATCCAAGCAAAGTGGCCGAATTTATCACAATTGAAACACTTGAACCTTTCTTTTGTCAAAATTTCCTTTCTTGTTTGGATTCTTAGAGTTCTTTCAGGTGGTCCTCCTTATCACTATTATTTACGCTACTACCCGTTTCTTTCTTATTGTTCTTAGCAAGCCACTCTTGTTTCTTTTGTTTCCACTTATTTTCTTTCCAATTCGGTTTGTTTCCACCACCTTTATTAAAGACTTGTGCTTGCAAAGTGCCTTTTGTTCAGTTTCAACTTGAACATCCTAATCAATTACAAGTGTTTCATGTGCTTCTAAACTACTTTGTAATTCGTCTATCTTCATTACACTAGTGTTCTTAGATTCTTTGGATTGCTACCATGATAATATCAAATTTTGGAGTTAAGGAACGAAGTACCTTTTCACGATCATTTCTTGATTCCATCGTTTCACCGTTCGCTTCATTTCGTTGGTAATCGTAACCACACGCGCGTGATATAGTCCGCAATTCTTTCATCACTCTTCATGTTCAGATTTTCGTATTGTTTCGTAGTAGTGATTGCGGTTTCACTTCTTTCACGAGAGCATCTCCACCATAACTTCGAACAAGAATATCCCACGCAAGCCTTCGCAGTGGTTGCCTCTCGAGATTTTTTCAAACACCTTGTGATCTACGCATTGATGAATGTAGAACAAAGCCTTTCGATCTTTCTTCCTCGTCTCCTTTGCGCATTTCTGCGTGCCTCGTTGCACCTTCACCTCTTTGGTGTGTAGCCGTCTTCCACCGGTTCGCACACATCTTGCGCGCGCAAAAGAACTTTCATTTGAATCGACCACCGATTCCAATTTTTCCCGTCGAACACCGGAAGCTTCATGTTCAATCCACCGTTACCGCCGTTCATCTTCTCTTTCACTCTGATCACTCAATCTCTAGTGTTTCCCTTACCCCACAAAATCAAGAAAGAAAGATTTCGTTTGATCTTGAATTGCAATCCGATGTGAATTACAAGAACAAGATCGAATGCACACACCTCACTGAAGAATCACTTCACTCGTGTTTCCCCAAGATCCCTCTTAACGCAGCTCTAGATACCATGTCAATGCATCATCACTATCATTGATGCTAAACCGAGATGAGAAGACGACGAGGTCTTAGTCGAAATACACTAGTCGAGAACGCAAGAACGACGACGAAACGCGCGTAAACGTAAAACGAATATTATTGAAAGTTGGTTAATACGGTTACACCGAGAGGGATTTTATATCCCTTGATAAAAGCAAAAAGACTAAACTAACCTCACAACCGAGGTGGTATTAAAACAAGTCCTAAAAACCGATTGTGAAATTATATATTTACAACAGATGCAACTGATGAAAGCAACAATGAAAATGATGAGGTGATGATGATTCTATTAAATCAGTTGATGAAGAGGGTGACGTTAAAACTCCAGAGGAAGGAAAAAGCAAAAAGGGTTCAGCAGAAGACAGTGATGAAAGAAGTGACGATAGGAGTGAAATTCGGCTCAAAAAAAAAGAAATGACGCTCACAATATTGGTGTTAAGGTATCGACTCCGGATGTGCCTCACACAAATGATGGAGGCACACAACCAACCATCTATGTTGGTCAAGTTGCTGCCACGGACGTGCCTGTCAACAAAGCTAGGTATATATTTAATTTTGAAAGCTAACATAAAGTAGTATAATACACATACCTGATTGCTATTTTATTATTTAATCACACTAGGGAGGATATACAACATGAAGTTACGGTCAACAAGCATGTCAACATATCATACAGCCCACCAAATTTTAATCTGTAAGTGTGTTTGAAATATTAAATTCCTTGTACTACGATATAAAGTGGACTTTATAATTCAGTAACGAATATTAGTATGAGATTTGGCTTTGTGTTTATTTGCCAAGCTACACACGTAATTTTGTTATTATCTACTGTCCTCTAACTTACAGTCTGACTGAAACTCCTCTGGATGTTAGAAGGAAGCTAGCTGACGATTTCGATTATGAAGTAACCACTGCTTCCGTTGAAAAAGAAAAACATATCAAAAGGACATAGAGTTTTGCGAAGTTAACTTTTGTGAGGTTTTTGCTGATATCGATTTGCAGGGCAACAAATGGAGGTTCATGACTGTAGCAAGAATGTAAGCAGCCCGGTGGTTCATGACTGTAGCAAGAGTGTAAGCAGCCCGAAAAAGTACATTCGCAAGAGGAAGAGAATTCAACAACCCTTGAAATTCTTGCAAAGCCCATTTGATAGCCATATTGCTCGATCAACTGCGTTGGTGTTTGAAAAGAACTTTGTCACATATATTTGGCCACCGGACCAGCCATAGTAAGTGTCCTCTACAATAACAATGCCATTAAAGTATGTTTAAAATGGCCATTGCATTTTCACATTATGAGCCAATAACTAATCACTATTGAGAGATGGAGTTTTCGGTCTTCAGAGAAAATGAGCAAATCCATTGAATTGTTCACTAAGTTGTGTGGTCTTCTTCCCAGCCGTGAATGTACTCTTCACCCAAGCAGAAGAACATTGCTTCCTACTGGTGTAAATAAAGTTTAACCAATTCACGTCAGAACGATGACCATTATCGAAGCATTTGTCAATCATATGCTTCCATGAGTATTCAAGCTGTTACTTGTTATCAACATGATTTACAAGATGCTTGAATTCATCAAACACTAGTGCAGAAAAGGGATTTAAAGTCACGCAAATTGGCTTTTTAAAGTCACGCGCCCGCGTGACTTCTATTAAGGCGACTTCGTATGTCAGGAGCTTTAAAGTCAAGCGAAAGCGCGACTTCATATGTTTTTTTTAAAGTCAGACCAACATTGCTTGACTTCAAAAGTAATAAAATCGTTATATGGAATGACTTTTAAAGTCAAGCCAATGTGTGACTTTAAAGTTATTCTTAAGTCAGATTTTTTGTCGCTTGACTTTAAATGTGTTTACATTATAAAGTCAGGGTTGTACCCGCCTGACTTCAAAGTTTTTTTTTTTTTTTTTTTGCCTTTTGGTCATTCCTGGATATATATATATATATATATATATATATATATATATATATATATATATATATATATATATATATATATATATATATATATATATTTGGTTCCACTAGGTATCAAATTCATTAAACTAGCAACAAACATTCTATATAGAATTACAAAATTACTATATTTTGCTCCAAAAATTTATCACTACCAATTCAACATTCATTTCACTAATATGTTGTCAAAAGGTATACCATAATACATATGTAGCAAAAACCATAAGAAAATCAACCATCACCTGAATTTACAAAGACAACTATATGCTTCTATTAAGCTCCAAATACCACAAGAAAACCAACAATAAGATTAAAGACAAATGATCGAACATCACTTAAGTTGTTTTCTTCGTTCTTCCTTTGAAGTTGGTTTACGCTCTTCATACAACTTTATAAAGAACTCCGCCCAAACTTGTCTAACATGCGTCAACTCTTCAAGTGTGAACGATCGACTAATTAAACATCTACAAAAATAAAAGTTCAATATGAATCACATGGTTAACCTAATACCAACAACATAATAATTACCTAGTAATCATCCTATAAAAGTTGAAAATTATATACCTTCTTCCAATTATTAGTGATAGTTGCAGAGACAATGGTCATCATATTTATCATCACATAGTGGCCACAAGAATAACCATCATTTTGTTTCGGTCCCTATAAATGAATATCAAATATCAAAACTGAATATAATTTACAGTAACTAGTATAAAATGAAAAAAAAATTAATGTATTCAATGCTTACTTGAAGTGTCAACCAATGAGGTTTTGATTTTCTTAAACCCTTCATCCTATTATATCCATCCATAGCTCTGTGGGGAAACATCATAAATAGTAAGTTATAAGTCTAAAACATATTAAATCACAAAATTGTGACAACAAATTATTAATAAAAGAAAACTTACTTCTCAACTATTTCAACCAGAGGTCTTGTTTGGAAGCGGTGAAGTGAACACATCCAAACAATCAGTATTATGAAGTATGGACGACAAAGCGATTTGCCAATGTTTTCTACAAAAGTGGACAAAATAATTAAATCATAATCAAACAAAGAAATTATATGTATACACTAGTAAACTTTAGACAATTGATACTTACACAAATACGGCGCTAGAAAGCATGTTTTGTTCTGGTCATATAACTTATTCTGGATATATGTTTGGATGGTCTCTTGTTTGTAGCCAACACCATCACAAATTTTGTATGGATCTAGAAATCCATACATATCGCTAGTTTCCCTTGCTATACATTCACGATGCAAATACCTAATATATTGAGAACAAATCAATTAGTATTTATAACTATTTATAATTGAAATATTTTGGAATAAGTTTTTACAAACAACTAATATACTAATGTATACTTACGTGCACCATATTGCTAAATGGCTCATCTCAAGTTCCTTGTGACCTTCAACCAATTCTACAATATCTTGGCTCATTTGCTAGCCACTTTAATGTAATAGAAGCACTATTATCATTCATAATAATCTCTTTAAACCAGGTTAGGAATGTCTTGTTGTGCTCTTTCAATAGCGCGTTTTCATTCATTTGAGGGTTTCTACTCTTGACGATCATTTTATGAGTAGATAAATAAGGTAATACCTCATCAGTGTTATTCAATATATACAAATGTGCTTGCAACACTTCTGCTCGACCCATACTCTTGACCCTTGCACATCGGGTACCCTTACCTTCACACCTCCCTGTATGACGAGAATTGGGAAGCCCTATAGGTTTGGCTTCTGCCAAATAGTCCGAACAAAACTCAATAGCTTCTTACGTGACATACCTTTCAACAATAGATGCTTGGGACGATATTGATTCTTCACATAACCTTTCAAAATCTTCATGTATCGTTCAACCGGATACATCCACCTTAAATAAACAGGGCCACACAATCTAATCTCTCTTACTAGATGAACAATTAAATGAACCATGATGTCAAAAAATGAGGGAGGAAAATACATCTCCAATTGACACAAGATAATAGCTGCCTCGTTTTCCAACTCATCCAATTTTTGAGGGTCAATGACTTTGACACATATAGCATTAAAGAATAAGCACAACCTAGTTATCGCATGTCGAACACATTTTGGCAAGATGCCACGAATAGCCACCGGTAGTAGTTGTTGCATCAACACGTGACAGTCATGAGACTTTAATCCACCTAATTTGACATCTTTCATTGACACAAGCCTCTTAAAATTTGAAGAGTAGCCTTGTGGAACTTTGATTCCTTGTAGACACTCGCACAAACTTATTTTCTCTTTTTTTTGCCAGGTGTATGACATCTTTGGGGGCAAATATGTACGTTTACCATTTTGCTTTGGGTGCAATTGTTCTCTTATGCCCATTTCGAGCAAATCTAAACGAGAATTTATACCATCTTTTGTCTGGCCTTTAATATTGAGAAGTGTCCCAATAACACTATCACAAACGTTTTTCTCAACATGCATGACATCAAGACAGTGTCTTACATAAAGATCGGACCAATACGGAAGATCAAAGAACACCGACCTCTTCTTCCACTTTCTTTTCTCGTTGACCTGCTTTTGCTTTTGCTTTTGCTTTTTTCCAAATACAACTTTGATGTCCTTAACCAGTTGGTATACTTCTTTTCCAGTCAAGACATTCGGAGCAGTTTCATTCTCTTGACACCCATTAAAAGCTTTTTTCATCCTACGATCACGAGTGATTGCGTTTGAGAAATCTCCGATGCCCAAGGTATACGAATCTTCTTACCATGTTTTGATTGATGGTAGCATGTGTGTTCTGTACAAATAGGACAACCTCTATGTCCCTTAACACTATACCCGGACAAGTTCCCGTATCTTTGGGAAGTCATTGATTGTGCAAAATAACATTGCACGCACTTGAAAGTTTCATTGGAATACCCATCAAACACATCCACGCCTACATCCCACATTTTTTCAAGTCTTCAACCAACGGACTAAGGTAAACATCTATGTCATTTCACGTGGTGTCGTGGGCGAGAAATCATCATGGATAACATAACATACTTACGCTTCATGCACAACCAAGGAGATAGGTTGTAAATTATAAGGAGAACAGGCCAGGAGCTATGATTCGTACTTAAGTTACCATATGGGTTCATCCCATCCGAAGCAAGCGCGAGCCTAAGATTTCTTGACTCGGCTCCAAAATCCGGAAACATACTATCAACCTTCTTCCATTGTAGAGAGTAATTTGGATGGCGAAGTTGGCCATCACGTTTCCTCTCATCGGCATGCCATCTAATGTTCTTTGCGTCCTTTGCATTAGCAAACAAGCGTGTGAACACAGGAATTATTGGAAGGTACCATAAAACCTTTCTTTGGAGAACCGTTTGTGTTGTCATCATCGAAACTAGATTCACGATCTTTACTTTGTAGCGTGACCTATTACACGTAGGGCAATTACGCGACTCCTTAAACTCATTCCGATACAATATGCAATCATTGGGGCAAGCATGTATTTTTCATACTCCACACCCATCGGACACAAAATCTTCTTCGCTTCATACGTACGACACGGCAGTGTGTTACCTTCTGGAAGCATTTCTTTCAACAACACAAGCAACTCAGTGAAACTCTTATCAGTCCACCCATTTATCGCCTTCAGATTGAATAATTTTATCACCGCAGTCAACCGTGTCATTGTACATCCCAAATACAAAGGCTCTTCTATATCTTTGCACAATGCATCAAAGGCATGTGCTTTCTTAAAAGACTCCGGCCCAATATCACGTATCATGTCCTCCATTCGGTCATCCATATTTGCATCTGCGAAATTATCTCTTTCGGACACACTTGGGATATTTAACTTCTCACCATGCCATATCCAGGTTGTATAACTACGACAAATCCCATCAACAAGAAGATGATCTTTTATTGTGTCAACCGGTTGTGGTGTCCGGTTCACACAATTAACACAAGGACAATCAAAAATTCCACCACTATTTACAAGCTTTTTTTGAGCAAACTCTAGAAACTCTTCTACCCCTTTCGCGTACTCATCACTCAACTTATTAGCTTGCATCCAACTACGATCCATAGCTACACTCAATAAATAATAAAAAGTTAGTCCATAGCTACAAGAGTTTTTTCCAAGGACACTGAATGTGTTCACTCTAATAAGATTCTTTAATTTGATTTGTGAAATCTATACTAATGGAATTGTTCCTCAAATTCACTTGGAAATGATTATACTAATAAAACTATATGAACTAAATTATGTACTTATTTGATAGAACATACCGAATGAGAGGCGGAGGCGGAAAGCAGAGAAAAGAACTCGGTTCTGTTCTGCAGACTAGTAAGGTTTAGAATCCCAAGATATAGTATCCAAGAAGTTCTGACCAAGCAATCTCCTGTAAGAAAAAAGAACATTCCTTCAAGTGAGTCTCAAACTAATAATAAAGCTTTTGATACAGAATATGCAGCTTGTTTTACATTCCTCTATTACTGATCCAACTAACTATTCTTTATCAGAAACTAACAACAATCAATTCTTTATCAGAAAACAGTACAGTGTATTATAAGCTACAATTCATGTTCTTTTGAGAAACTAACGACAATTCAAAATTCCCTCTCTTATTGATTCAACAAACTAACAAACACTAAATTAAACCCTCATAACCGGGGAGTTAAGAGAAATTAATTATATTGCAAATTGAGCATGTTTTTTTATATTAATCAACACCATGTTTTGCATGACAACTAGCTATGAGTTCTTTGGCTCTGTAATCTGCATGACAATAACAACACTGCGAGTTTTGGCATTTCTATGACTACCAATTTCAATTAACCTTTACGGTTGTACAAACTCCATTTGTAGAATGAATTCCAATCAAGTGAGGTAAAGAAGATGATCACCAAAGAGTTCAAAAACAATAAAAGCATGCTCAAAATCTAGCATCCGAAGAATGCTCTCTAACACAATTCCTTTTGCGTCTTCCCCGAGACCATCAATTACTTTAATACAGTCATTAGTATCAGACTTAAAACATGTATTTCTCAAACATTGATGACCCCTTTGTAGCAAACAAAAGTACCGGTAAGAACTCACAACTTGGTTAGCAAGCATATAACTTATAATGAAACTTGTTCCTACTAACTTGAGCATGAATCCAAGATATGCACCTTTAGCTATCATATCCGTCTCCTTAAAATATCTATTGCAATCCAAAAATTATCTATTGCTATCCAAAAAACCCATTAGCCAAGAGACATTATTCACACTTGACCGAAATTCATAGTTTTTCATCACCCAAAAATATGTATAAATAGAAAATGCACCAGCTGAAGAACCAGGTGCACTTACTTTACTAGGGTAATATCCATTGTGTTCAAGTCTTTGAGCAAATTAATAGCAACATTTTCAAGCCCATTGATATTGCACTCAGTATTGATACTCACAAAATCATTCCAAACAATCACAAGGTTCCATGGAATTCTATCAAACACTTGGAAGGCAGTTCGTATTGATGTAAAGGAAGTTGCTACAGCATCTTTGGTACATATACCCTCATAAACCCAATCAGGTAAGAATATAAAGCAAATACAGCATCTTTGGTACATCTTTGATAAAGTAAGAATATAAAGCAAATACAGCATCTTTGGTACATATACCCTCATAAACCCTAAATCCTCCACCTAAAATTTATACAATCAATAAAAAGTAAACACCATAAAAAACCCTAGAGAAAGAGATAGAGATAGAGCAACAGAGAGAGAGAGAGAGAGAGAGAGGCAGAGAGAAAGAGGGCTTGCACAGGAAACGCGAGAGAGACGATGAGAGCGCGAGAGAGAGAGAAGCGAGAGAGGCGATGAACCCGAGACGATGAACCCAGAGAGGCGATGTGTTTTGATGTGTTTTACGTTTCGAGCAATTTTATGTTCGGGTTGAGCGTTTTTACGTTTTATTACTTTTGAAGTCAAGCAATTTACGCTTGACTTAAAAACTGAGAATGAGCGTTTTATTACTTTTGAAGTCAAGCAATTTTACGCTGACTTAAAAACCGACTTAAAACACGAGCGTCAACACGAGAACGTTTCCACTTTTGAAGTCACGCATATTTTACGCTTGACTTAAAAACTAGCGCGCCTAAAAAAGTTTTCGAGTTTATTACAAGTTTGCCACCGCGTCCTTATATCAAGGCAGGCATCTGAGCGCGTGACTTTAAATGTCTATTTCTTTTCCTTATTTTGCACTAGTGAAAAAATCTAGCATTGGCGCTAGCCCCAAGTTTCTTAGTGGAATTTTGGTTGATGTGCCAAGAACATAAAGCATGAAACACATCGGGGGAAACAGGGGCGGAGCTTTTAAGGGATGGGTAGGGGCCATGGTCCCTACAAACTTTTTAAATTTCCTTTAGAGATATAGTTGTATAGATTTTTTGATAAATATTATATAGTAATATATATCTTCGGTTGCTCTATTAAAAAATATATATTGGGTTGGTGCAGCGGTCAAGTTAAATTTTTTGCATCTTATGAGTTTCAAGTTCGATTCCCGGACCTGCAACCTTTTGTTTTTGTTTTTGTTTTTTTGGTTAAAAAGACATGAATATTAAAATTCATTATAACAAAATGTATTATTAGTTGAGATTCACACTCTGATCAACGTTAATAATTTTGAACTTTCTGTGACGTTGCATACATCAACCTATTCTACTTTGCAGACCTATTAAATATATAATACTTTATATTAAATATGAAATTAATTTATTAACAACAACAAGGATTTTTGGTAAAACAACAACAACAACAAGAATTTATTTGTTAAACATTTTGGCCCCCACAAAAATATTGGTGAAGCTCCGCCACTGGGGGGAAACCTCACGAACACCGGCTGCAATGGCAGGTGGTTGGTCTGTCATAAAGGTCTTTGGTTTTTCGCCATTCATGTATTTCATAAAAGTCTCGAACAACCACTTGAATTTGCGGTGGTTTCATCATAAGGCAACGCGCTACCAAACACACGAGCACCTTTATGGTGATTAAATCCAAAAAAAAAATACCTAAAATAAGTAGAAGTAACAATTAGTACAAAGCCATTACTTATAATAGAATAACCACAATAACCAGGCGGATGGTTATTGTAAGATAAACACAAAAAAATACATTAAATGTTAGTGTAGTGATTAAACAAACTAAGAAAAAAAGTTACCAGTTACATCAGAAAAGATTAAAACAATTTAACAAACAACATATCGAGGGGTCTATAGTCCTTGTTAGTTCTGCATGTTGTGTCAAAGCTGACAAAATAACCAAAAAGTGCATAATTGGTGTTGAAAAAAAGCATGTGCAAGTATACACAGTCCAAAACAAGTAGTATAAAATATCGAACCCACAGAGATTGAAAAACTCTCTTTTAAAATTTAATACAAAGTAATAAAGTGTAAGGTAACCAAATAACAATTTAAAGTGGAGTTGGTGTGATCACAATCAAGTTAGTAAAAACTAAAGTGCAAGTATTTGTAGTGCAAATGAGAGAAGTTAGTTGGAATGTCTTCATCAAGTAATTTACTTTTAAGTGTTTGATGCAGTATGTGATGCAGTTGCATTGAATGCTGTTGCATTAGCTATGTGTCTTTCAGTCACTTTCTTCAGAGTTTCATTACAAGCTTCTTATGTCTAGGCATGCTTAAATAAGTTCACTCTTGTATCTTAAGTACCCACAGTATCACCCTATGGACTATACTATCCTATGTCTAGGTCTTAGCATGGTTTTCACAAAGTTTCCTTTATGTAAAACACTTACCCATATTAGTTCTTGAGTTCTTAATTGTAAGCCATGTCTGCTCTTACAAATCTATTTATTCTAAGTGATCAATCTCAAAATAAGTGTTGAAAGTATTATCAAACAAGAACTAAAATGCAAACATTACATACATGCATCATACTTACTTAAAAGCTCATTAAATGATTAGAACATTCCAACTAAGAGAGATTTAGCTAACAATAGACATTGCAAGACAAATATAAACTGAATAGAACATGTTTATATAATTGAAATCACAAAAGAGAAACAACAAGATAGAGATTAGACAAGTTGTAGCCCTTTGCATGAGTTCTCCTTGCAATGCACTAGCATTAGTCCTTAGCACTATGCAAATACTATGAAATTGAAGTAAGGAGGATAGACTATTCGTTCCTTTCCCTCTTACAAAATAGAAACTAACTATGTGTATTGAAATTTGAATCTAACTTATGGATTTTGATATATTTCCAAATGAAGATGTGAGGTCCTTTCATAGTCTTCAAGAGAGGTGCTTCCTTCCTGCATGTTGCTTTTCAGAGGTTGATCCCCAAGGTGAGATCTTTGATCAAGTGTATAGGGAGGTCCAATGATGTATGAACATATGTCTCTATGTTGATGACTCTTCAAAGCTATCCCTATGGCTATGTGTGAATGGTAGGCGCCTACTATATAAAGTGGTCTTGCTTTAGGGGACCAAGCAGGAGGTCAGCATTGCAAGTGGATGTGCAAGTAGCTAGCTGCTCACTCACCAAGTAGTGCAGATTGATCTGTGCGGGATCAATGCGGGAGCATTGATGCGAGAGCATTAATGCACGAGGATCTGTGAGATCAGACCGAGCAAAAACATCAAACATACCACAATATATCCAAAATGGCCTAATAACAACTATAACCATGTCAATCACTCAAGTTATCATATATCACATAAAATACTATATAAACTCCTTATCTTTACTTGAAAGAGAGCAATTTACTAAGTTTAAACATATGAAATACTCTATATACAATAGAGTTATCACACCCCCAAACTTAAACCATTGCTTGTCCGCAAGTAATGATAAAGACAAACTATATAATTCTAGAAGATAGATCAGCTTGATATTTTGGATTTTCATGAGGAACTCCCTATGAACTTTATTTCTCAGCAATCTTTCTTATGCCTTTATTTCTTCAAAACTACCAAAGCTATTCAAACTCTTTTGTGTGTGTGTGAACCCACTGAGTTGAGATTAGTTCCAAGACTAAGTGAAAAACTTCCTCCTAGCCTTTGAAAGGATTGGTTTATTTTTGGTCACACCAAAATATTTTCAAAAGAGAGATTAGACTAACAAAATTATCTCAAGTGTTGGGGAGTTTTAAGTACAACAAAGGACTTGGTTGAATCTTTCAAAGCTTTTGAGCCAATGCATCTTTCTATTTTTTGTGTGGATCTTTTTGTGCAGATGCATTACTTCTTTGAAGTGATTTGTGCATTGATTTTTTTCTGCATTTTGCTTTTCTTCAGTGCAGTTGCATTGATGCTTCTGCACTGATGATGCTTTTTCTTTTGCTAGCTCATATTGCCTTCCTCACTGACTCTAGATGCAATTGCACTTTGGCACAAGTCTTTGACCTCCAGATGCATATATTTTTTTTCTTTGCACTTTGGCACATGTTCAATTTTTGAACTATCCTCCAGATACATTTATTCCTGCATGGCACAGGTCTTTGACCTCCAGATGCATTCATGTACTTAGGCACAGGTATAGTTTCAAATGAGTCAGGACACTATGGCTTTGATCTTTGATCTTTTGTCCACATTTTTGTATTCTTTTTGTGCATTGTTTACTCTTTATACTTTTCAAATTCAGCCTTTGTTTTCATAAAACACCCCCAAACTTAATTCTTTAAGCTCTTCTATCTTTTTAGTAAAACTTTGTTTTGACCTAAGCTTACCAAAAATTCTCCTTGCATCAGATTGGTCTTTAAATAGCAAGGTTCTTTTCACAAACTCAGTTTTTGAAGTGTTGAAGTAAAAATAATTTTGGTTATTTTCTAAGAAATAAGGCTTCTTTTTCTCTTTTTCATCATTAAAATTCCATCCAAAGGTTTTTCACCATATTTTGAAAAACTGATCGATTCTACTAAAATACTTTTAACAATAATAGTATTCTTCATACTTCCACTATTTCCAAAAGAGATTCTTTGGAAAATAATAATTTCATGTATTTAGATACTACTTTGTTAAGTACATCTAATATTTAAACAAAATATAAACTACTTTATAACATATATATTTACTATATAAAAAACAGACATATTTAATTAAACACACAACATACTAGATAAATCCCCCCCCCCCCCAAACTTAAGGGGTAGCAGTGTCCACACTGCTAATTTGTTCAGAAAATACAAACCATATTTGTTCAAAATAGGGGAGAGGGATTAAAAACAACCAGGGAAATAGTTTTTAGACAGAAACAACACAAGCTATAGTAGTAGGTGAAAACTTGTAAATGATACTCATTTCTTGGCTCCACTCCTGGTTTTGGTGCTTTGCCTGGTAGGAGGAGTGTGTTTCACCTTCTGCTTCTTTGTTTTGGATCGCTTGGTTGGTGTTTCTTCTGTAGGTGCAGATGCACCTTCTCCCTCTGGTGTAGTTGCGGGATGTGTTGCGGGACCGATGCAGTGCATCGATCTCGATCGCATCAAAGTTGCTTCCTCTTTGGTGTCAATTTTGCTTGCTTTCCTGCAGGTTTCTTGAAGAACTTCTGAGTGTTGTGCAATGCATCTCTCTTCTATTGAGCCATTTGTTCCAGAACAAGCTTGATTGTTGCCTCATCATCTTTGTGTTGTTGCTCTTTGTGATCGAAGAACATGTGATCTGAGAGCATCACTCTGCATCACTTCAGATTGAGCTACAAGCTCTTTTGCAGATGATTCTTCTTCTCCTTTGTCTTTGTCGAGTCCTTCTTCTTCTCTTTCCTGCACAAACTCTTTCTCAAGAGCAGAAATAACATTAGCAGTAATGTTACTTGGGTCAGAAGGTACTTGTTGTTCTGTTTGTCTTTCTGGCATAACAGGGGTTGGTTCAGAGATGGTTTGTTTTGTGTAAGGTGTTTTCTCAGGTTCATTTGTTGGAGAGGGTGGTGGGGGTTGTTTATGGTGGTGATTGGATTGGTGGATCATTTAGGGAGGGTAATGGTGTTTTTGGGTGGGGAGATGTTTCTTGGACTGGTGAGTGAGTTGGTGATGTGATCGGTGAAGTGTGAACAGTTTCTTGTTGGGTTGATGCTGAGGTTTTGGCATATTTTTGCCTAGCTATTTCTTCCATAATCACTCCTCTAGCATGTTCCTCTTCTTCACTAACAACTTCATCTTCACTACCTTCCTCCTCTTCTTCAACTTCTTTGTCCATTTCTTTCTCTAACTCCTCATCCTCAGTATCTGAATCATATAAGTCTTCAACAACTGGCTCAACTACTACCTTCTACTTCCCTTTTGCTTGTTTTCTTGTCACCTTCTTTTTAACAACGGTTTATTTCTCTTTCTCCTCTTCTTTCTCTTCTACTTCAGCTTCTTTCTCTTCCTCTTCTTCACCATCAGTTTTAAGTACCCAGCTTGGAAATTCAGGGGCATTCACTTGGCCCACAATATCAAATATCTTGTCAAAAACTAATTGAAGCCAATCATGTTGGTCATTCAGAAATTTCCAAACTGCAAATTGCTTTTGCATGTGATGCTCTTGCATTGCAGGTGTAGGGCCTCTCATTGTTCTCAATCTTTCTCTCATTTCAGCATTCAAATCTCCAGGTGGGAATTTTCTTTGTTCATGGGGGGCTATTGGAACACCTTCTTTCATGCACAACTCAGTAATGAGACAAGGGAAAAACAGAAATCCCTTTGATTTTGTTGTGCATGCAAGAATTTCCCTAGCAATCAATCTAACTATGTCAACATTTCCCTCAGAGAGAATTGTATCTAGCAAGATCAATCTCTCTTTGGTCATTGCATATGTGTGTGATGTAGGCAGGGTTGAGGTTGCTACAAATAGATGCCAATTTCCTAATGCATCAATCAAGTAAGTGCTCCTAAGTTTGATTTCATTTCGTGTGAACTTTTCCCAAATAGATTCTGGTATTGCAATCCTACTTTTCACTTCTTCCATTTCATTTAATTTCTTTGGATGAAAGTGCACAAGTTTACCTCTCACCATAAAAATGTAGGAGTGCTCTGTTCCTTCTTGTGGTGTGATTCCAGCATAGAATTCTCTCACCAAATCTTCAATGTAGCCTCCTCTTGGCTTGGAAGAACGAAATGATCCCAGTTGAGATTGGCAATTGTTGACATGAATGATGGACTTGTGCTGTTTCCTCCATAGATGTGCAGTATCCATAGATGTGCATTATCATCGGTTCTCGATGCATCCTCCATAGATGTGCATTATCATCGGTTCTCGATGCTGGTTCCTTGCCTTTGCCTTTCTTGCTTGATGATGATCCTGCATGCATGACTTTCTTCTTATTTTGTGGAGTCTTGGTATGCTTGCTTGAAGATTTTTGGGCTGATTGCTTCTTTACCATCGTGTTTCTTCAAATTCTAGGTATTTGATTGAGTTTAGATCGAGATGAAGATGAAATGTGAATGAGTAACTGTCCTTGATTGAGAGATTTTTGTGAGGTTTGCGAAGAAGGGATAACGGTTGTGAGAATGAAGATTTAATGGGAAGGAAGTTTAAGTGGGATTTGATTTGATGTAACTAGTCGTTAGGTAAGAGATGGTGTACATGCAAGCTACCACGTGTCTTCCTTGGCTTATTAAACACATCATTATCCTTCTTAACCTCCTTTTGATCTTCCTGATGAATTAAAACTCACACTTGATCACATTCTTTAAATTTTTAAAATTTTTAATGCAGGGCATATTTCTTCTTCAATGCAGATGCACTGATGCAGCTGCATTACTATCCTGCATTCCTACAAAACAACTAAAAACATAAAATTGAACAAAAATACTTAAAAATGATGGGTTGCCTCCCATTAAGCGCTTGTTTTAAGAGTCTTGTCAGTCTGACTACCTCTTTTTGTTTAGAGATTTTGCAAATGGGTGGTGATTTTGTCTCTCACCACATGTTCACCATAGTACATTTTGACTCTTTGACCATTCACTTTGAAGACAGTTTTGGATAATTCATCAAATAAATCAACTGCTCCATGTGGATAAACCTTTATCAACTTAAATGGTCCTGACCACCTTGATCTTAGTTTACCAGGAAATAGCTTCAATCTAGAGTTGTACAGCAGAACTAATCCTCCTGCTTTCAATTCTCTTCTGTGAATTTTCTTGTCATGCCATGCCTTAGTTTTAGCTTTGTAGATTTCAGCATTCTCATAAGAAGTTTGCCTAATTTCTTCTAGCTCATCAAGTTCTATCATTCTCTGCTTTCCTGCCTTGTTTAGGTTGAGATTGAGCTTCTTGATAGCCCAATAGGATTTGTTTTCCAATTCCACAGGTAAATGGCATGCTTTTCCATAGACTAATTTATAAGGAGACATTCCTAAGGGTGTTTTGAATGCTGTTCTATATGCCCATAAGGCATCATCCAAATATAAAGACCAATCTTTTCTATTTGGACTCACCATTTTTTCTAGCATTCTCTTAATTTCCCTAATGGATAATTCTGCTTGCCCACTAGTTTGAGGATGGTAAGATGTAGCTATCTTATGCTTAACTCCATACTTAGCTAGAAGGTTTTCAATGATTTTATTACAAAAGTGTGAACCTTCATCATTAATGATAGCTCTAGGAGTTCCAAATCTAGTGAATATGTTTCTTTGAAGAAACTTACTCACTGATTTAGCATCATTATTAGGTAATGCTACTGCCTCTACCCATTTGGACACATGATCAACAACTACTAAGATATATAAATTTCCAAAAGAGGGTGGAAAAGGTCCCATGAAATCCATTCCCCAAACATCAAATAATTCAATTTCTAAAATATTGGTTCTTGGCATTTCATGTTTATCAGAGATATTTCCTGCTCTTTGACATTTATCACAGTATTTGACCATAAAATAAGCATCTTTAAATAAAGTAGGCCAAAAATAATCAGACTGTAATACCTTGGCTGCTGTTCTAGTGCTTCCAAAGTGTCCTCCATAAGATGCAGCATGGCAATGCCGTAGCACTGCTTGTTGCTCCTCGCCAGGAATGCATTTCCTCATTAATTGATCAGGGCACATCTTGTAAAGGAATGGATCATCCCAATAGTATTGCTTAACTATGTGGAAGAAACTTCTCCTTTGTTGATAAGTCATATTCACTGGTACTACTTTGCTTGCAAGGAAATTTACAATATCACCAAACCATGGTGCAGATGCATTTGATGCTCCTGCATTGCCTATAGCATATGCAGTTTCATGTTTTGCATTGACTGTGATTGCCAATAGTTTTTCATCTGGAAAGCTCTCCTTGATTTCTTCTCCTTGTGTACCTAGTGATTCTCCTTCAATCCTTGATAAATGTTCTGCTAATTGATTTTCTACTCCTTTCTTGTCTCTTATTTCAAGATCAAATTCTTGTAGGAGTAGAATCCACCTTATCAGCCTTGGTTTTGCATCTTTCTTTGAAATTAGATACTTAATGGCAGAGTGATTAGTATAAACAATAATTTTGGTGCCAACTAAGTAAGATCTAAATTTTTCAAATGCAAATTTCAGTGACTGTATAGTTCACTTGAGCTTCAATTAATGTTTTGCTAGCATAGTAAATAGAATGAAAAACCTTGTCATACCTTTGCCCCAGGACTGCTCCTACTGCAAAGTCACTAGCATCACACATTAATTCAAATGGCCAATGCAGTCACTGCTCTTATTACTATCATTGGTGCAGTCACCAATGCTTTTTTAAGCTTTTCAAAAGCTTCTATACAAGAATCATCGAAGTTGAATGCTACATCATGTTGCAGAAGCATACATAATGGTTTTGATATTTTTGAAAAATCTTTGATAAACCTTCTAAAGAAACCAGCATGGCCTAAGAAGCTCCTAATACCTTTGACTGTATTTGGTGGTGGCAAATTCTCAATTACATCAACTTTAGCTTTGTCTACCTCTAGACCTTTCTTTGAAATTCTATGTCCTAGCACAATGCCCTTTTGTACCATGAAATGACACTTTTCCCAGTTTAATACTAAGTTTGTTTCTTCACATCTCTTGAGAATTTGTTCCAAGTTTTCTAAACAAACTTGAAATGTTTCTCCAAAGATAGAGAAATCATCTATGAATACTTCCATTGATTGCTCAATGAAATCTGAGAATATAGACATCATGCATCTTTGGAATGTAGCAGGTGCATTACATAAGCCAAATGGCATCCTTCTAAAAGCAAAGGTTCCATAAGGGCATGTAAAAGTAATTTTGTGTTGATCCTTAGGCTCAATGGCTATTTGATTATAGCCTGAGTAGCCATCTAAGAAATAATAGAATTCTTTCCCTACTAGTCTATCTAACATTTGGTCTATGAATGGTAAAGGAAAGTGATCCTTTTTAGTAGCTTTGTTGAGTTTTCTGTAATCCATACAGATTCTCCACCCTGTGACAGTCCTAGTTGGTATCAACTCATTCTTTTCATTGGCTATTACTGTCACACCCCCTTTCTTTGGTACACATTGGGACAGGGCTTACCCAAGCACCGCATGCGATATGGGGTATATGATTCCAGCATCTAGCCACTTAATGATTTCCTTTTTCACAAACTCTTTCATAATAGGATTTAGTCTTCTTTGACTTTCTATGCTATTCTTGGAATTTTCTTCCAAAATGACTCTATGCATGCATATAGAAGGACTAATTCCCTTGATATCTGCCATTTTCCAACCTATAGTTTTGGTATGCTTCTTTAGAGTACTGATGAGATCACTCTCCTGTTTTGATGTTAAATCAGAAGCAATGATAACATGTAAAGTTTCATTTGCTCCTAAGAAGGCATACTTAAAGTGTTCATGCAGTATCTTCAATTCTAACTTAGGAGGTTGTTCTATTGAGGGTAAATTCTTCTTGAGAGTTGGATCCTCAAGATTGAGTGGTTCATAAGTTCTAGCCCATACTTCCTTACAAGAGTTTTCTATTGGTAGATTTTCCTTTTCTAGTATTTCATCATCTAGAAATGCTGCTGCATCTAATGCATCTTCATTGGCTAAGTGATCATACTGCTTGTAAAACTGTTTTTCTACCAATTGATCTAGAGAAACTAAAGATGAACACTCTTCTGTATTCTCTGCAGGATACTTTATAGCATTCATTACATTGAATTTTATCTCTTGATCATTCACTCTCATAGTGAGTTCACCTTTTTGCACATCAATTATGGTTTTGCCAGTTGCTAAGAATGGTCTACCTAGGATAATAGGCACTTCCCTATCGTGATCTAGCGCAACATTTATTTAACCGTTGGAGAGGTAGGCGTTCCCCTAGCTCCCAAATGTTGTAGTGGTTGTAGTCGTTCGCTGGATTGGCCTGTCGTTGAGTGAGGGAAAGGACCGGTCTTGGCTTCACGCTGAGCACCTCGGGTGGTACCTGCAATGACACTCCGACGCTCAAGTCAGTGTAGGTCGCTCGGGCAGGGTAACACAAGGTATAGATAACGTACCTGATGCCATATGCAGATGGCGTATATATTCTGTTGAGCGTCGACCGTGATGCGAGATTTTCGGCCGGCTAGCGCAAAGTGCGCTCCAAGCTACCTAGCTTGGGCCGATTATGCTGACATGGGCCGACGGCCCAAATGCTATTGGAACCTCTCGGTTTTGCTGATACACCCGGAAACAGTTGCCCCCCAAGCCTAGGTCGCTTGAAGGCGGGCTGAGGCTTGAATTGTAACACCCCATTTCTACCCGGCAATTTATATTGAAAATCAGAGTTTTTAAAATTTATTTCTTTAATTCATCCAAACGGGATGCTACACTTACTTCATTAAAACAACAACAAAATAAAACAAAACATCTCTTTAATCAAAATGATACGTAACACCAATTCAAGTGGAAATAGGATCCTCAAAAATATATTATTTTAATCCACGCACTGGAAAATTCATACATCACGCAGCGGAATAAAATACAGTCTCAGAGATATAAACAGCAGTCTCATCAATAACATAAAAATATCAAGTATAATGCTCAACAGCCAAAAAGGACTAAACAGCTAGAATCCTACGCCCATCCCCTAGGTGCTACGTATCAGAGCAGACCGACTCGGGGAATGAAGGAAATAAGCCTTCACTCAGGGTTACCTGTGGTAAATAACAACAGGAAGGGGTGAGTCTCAAACCACATAATAAAGGCTATAATAAGCAGTAAATCAGGTCATAGAATTTAATCAAATCACAGCAGCACATATCATTCACACAGCAGTCATATTCACGTCAGATATCAACCAACAACACATTTAACATTTATGGAATGAATGTAATGCAATGCAATCATGCATGTGGTACCATTCATCGTCAATAGTTTTAGCCACTATGGGCATCATCGTCAATAATTTGAGCTTTATCATCGTCAATAGCTCTAGGCCGAAGCCTCTTCATCGTCAATAATCATCGTCAATAAATGCACATGTATGCATGAGACCCATGAGCAACCAGCAACATCATTCATTCATCATCAATATCACATCCCACATCATCATCAATTTTATTTTGGTCACTAGACCCATCGTCAATAACATCATCATTATTTTTAGTTTTGGTCAATAGACCCACCGTCAATAACATCATCATCTATTCATTCATCATCCACTTCGTCATTATAAATTATGTCCCAAGGACTAAACACCACTAGAGGACCAAAAACATCACTCAAGGACCTAAACAGCACGCCAAGGACCAAAACAATCACCTAGGGATCAAAACAGCACATCTAGGACCAAAACATCACCTAGGGACCAAAACAGTCCCTAAGACACAAAATGGCAGCACCAGGCGCCAAAACCACCAAAACTGGCGCCCCTAGTGGGATTGATACTAAATCATAAATTTTTACCCCTTTCCTTTCTATGAGTGTGTTTCCCAATTTGCTACATTCTAGAATTTGTCTTTTGATCATTTCAAGGCAAAAAGTGATTTGCATCATGTAAAAAGATTTGGGGAATTTAGGTATTTTTTGGCCTCAAAGCTGTTTGTTGAATTTATCCATTAGTTGCCCCCTTGAGCCTAATTGTTATATTTTTTTCTTTGGTACCCAGATATAATTCTTTTCTTTTTCCTTTTTTTTTGGTAACCAAATGAAATTGAATGTGGAGCAACTATTGAAAATTACAATTTCGTCCTATACTTTAGTTGTCTATCTTGTTAGGATGAAGAAAACAAAAGTAGTGAATCATGTGCTTACAAGAATATTTTCTTACAAAGGAAACAAAATAGAAGTTCTCATGTACATACCTTTTCCTCCTAAGAAAAAAAATGGAAAAAAAAATAATAGAAAGAGAATTTGAAAAAAAAAAGAAAAAGAAAAAAGAAAAGCAAGAAGGAGGAAAATGCACATCAAAAGAATGAAAGAGCCAAAGGGCAAATCCAAATCAAAAATTGAAAATGCCTACTCAAGAGAAAAGGCAAATCAAAGAGAGCAAACCCAATAGAAGAAGAGTGAAGAATCAAAGTGAAATTAATTTGGAGTTTGGACAAAATTTATAAAATAGATAGGAGCTCCATATTTGATTTCAAAGGTTACTATTTGTTTCTTTTTTTTAGCCCTTTGATAATCCCTTTTTTTTATGCAAAATATGCTTTTTAACGCAACATAAAACTACCTGGATCCTTCAATTTCCTAGGAATCTTATTTTGCATAATCAAACTACAATCTTCTGTCATGGCAACTGTTTCAAACTCTCCTAATCTTCTTCTCTTAGTAAGCACATCCTTCATAAACTTTGCATAGTTTGGCATTTGTTGGAGTGCTTCTACTAAGGGAACATTGATGTGTAATTGTTTTAGTACCTCTAAGAATTTACCAAATTGTTTCTCCTCATGTGCTTTTTTCATTCTTTGTGGATAAGGAGGAGGAGGGTATTCAGGTACTAACTTAGGTAATGGAACTTGAACTTCTTGTGATGTAGGAGCATTTGATGCTTCTGCATTGCTTTCTTTTTGATTTTTGGCTTTTTCTCCCTTTTCTACACTTTCCTTCTCAGGTGACTCTATAAGATCCTTACCACTTCTCAAAGAAATAGCCTTAACTTGTTCCTTTCCTTGTTTTTGGAAAGGAGTGGCTTCTGTATTTGAAGGTAAGGCACCTTGTGGCCTTTGATACAAAGCTGTGGCTAATTGTCCAACTTAATTCTCTAAGTTCTTAATGGAAACATCTTGGGTTTGTCTAGCAGTTCTAGATTCACCTATGAATGCTTTAAGCATGGATTCTAGAGAATTCTCAATGGTAGTTTGAGAGTTTCTTTGGTTATTCTGAGTTGGGAATTCTGGTGGTGTAGTTGGTGCAGTTCTAGGTGCAGGTGCACTATTGTTGCTCCATCTAAAATTTGGGTGATCTTTCCAACCAGGATTATAAGTGTTGGAATAAGGGTTGTTATTCTTATTATAACCTACATAATTTACAGAGATAGGGTTTCTAGAACACTCCTCATACAAGTGACCTCCTCCACAGTACACACAACTAGGGGTGCCTGGAGGTACTTGTTCTCTCTTTTTTATTGCGATCTTTGTGCAGTGATGCGATTGCATTGCGGAAGTGAAGTTTTTCATCAAGTTAGCTAGAGTAGCTACTTGAGAGGATAGGGCATATATATCACTAATTTCATGTACCCTTGAAGGTTTCTTTTGGGCACTCACCCTCTCAGTAGGCCAACTAGAGCTATTAGCTGCTATTCTATCAATTAATTCACATGCTTCATTGTATGACAGATTTAATAACACTCCACCAGATGATGCATCAAGCATTATTCTGGTTTGAGGTTCTAAACCATTATAAAATGTTTCCATTTGAATAATAACAGGTAAACCATGATGAGGGCATTTTCTTAACAGTTCCTTCCATCTTTCCCATGCTTCAAATAAAGATTCAAACTCTTTTTGTCTAAAAGAAGTAATATCAGTTCTCATCCTGGCATTTTTGATAGGTGGGAAATATTTTCCTAAAATTTTTTTAGCCTTTTCATTCCATGAATGGATAGAGTTAGGCTCTAAAGAATTTAGCCAAGCCTTAGCTCTATCTTTCAAGGAATAAGGAAATAACCTTAATCTAAATGCATCTTCACTAACACCAGGTATGATAAAATTACTACATACTTCTAGAAATTGCCTTAAATGCAAATGAGGATCTTCATGAGGAGATCCTCCAAATTGACCAATAGTTTGAAGCATTTGAAACATCATAGGCTTAAATTCAAAATGCATGGAATCAATATGAGGTCTAGATATGCTAGTTTGCATGTTTTGATGATCAAATTGAGCATAATCCATCATAGGTCTATCTTTATCATTAATCATACCTATGTGATCCATGTTGATGAGATTTTCTCTATGATCTTCTGCAGTAGCTTGATGTGAACCAGGGCCTCCTCTCACTGAGTGTGACCTTGAGCTTTGTTCTTCACTTTGAGACATGTTGCAGGCTTGTTGATTTTGCTTTTGGAGTCTTAGCAATCTCCTAAATCTCCTTTCTATTTCTGGATCTAAGCTATATTCTGGTGTCCTGTTTCTGGTCCTGTACATATACTAAAGCACCATGTGCTTCTGCATGACAGAAACTACAAATACCAGAATTCTATACACACTAAATTACTATATATCAGAATTTTAAAAAGAATTTACTTCAATCCCCGGTAATGGCACCAAAAACTTGGTGTTGGAAAAAAGCATGTGCAAGTATACACAGTCCTAAACAAGTAGTATAAAAGATCGAACCAACAGAGATTGAAAAACTCTCTTTTAAAATTTAATACAAAGTAATAAAGTGTAAGGTAACCAAATAACAATTTAAAGTGGAGTTGGTGTGATCACAATCAAGTTAGTAAAAACTAAAGTGCAAGTATTTGTAGTGCAAATGAGAGAAGTTAGTTGGAATGTCTTCATCAAGTAATTTACTTTTAAGTGTTTGATGCAGTATGTGATGTAGTTGCATTGAATGCTGTTGCATTAGCTATGTGCCTTTCAGTCACTTTCTTCAGAGTTTCATTACAAGCTTCCTATGTCTAGGTATGCTTAAATAAGTTCACTCTTGTATCTTAAGTACCCACAGTATCACCCTATGGACTATACTATCCTATGTCTAGGTCTTAGCATGGTTTTCACAAAGTTTCCTTTATGTAAAACACTTACCCATATTAGTTCTTGAGTTCTTAATTGTAAGTCACGTCTGCTCTTACAAATCTACTTATTCTAAGTGATCAATCTCAAAATAAGTGTTGAAAGTATTATCAAACAAGAACTAAAATGCAAACATTACATACATGCATCATACTTACTTAAAAGCTCATTAAATGATTAGAACATTCCAACTAAGAGAGATTTAGCTAACAATAGACATTGCAAGATAAATATAAACTGAATAGAACATGTTTATATAATTGAAATCACAAAAGAGAAACAACAAGATAGAGATTACACAAGTTGTAGCCCTTTGCATGAGTTCTCCTTGCAATGCACTAGCATTACTCCTTAGCACTATGCAAATACTATGAAATCGAAGTAAGGAGGATAGACTATTCCTTCCATTCCCTCTTACAAAATAGAAACTAACTATGTATATTGAAATTTGAATCTAACTTATGGAGTGTGATATATTTCCAAATAAAGATGTGAGGTCTTTTTATAGTCTTCAAGAGAGGTGCTTCCTTCCTTCATGTTGAAGTAATCTTGAGAGGATTGAGCTGTAGTTGTTTTTCAGAGGTTGATCCCCAAGGTGAGATCTTTGATCAAGTGTATAGGGAGGTCCAATGATGTATGAACATGTGTCCCTATGTTGATGACTCTTCAAAGCTATCCCTATGGCTATGTGTGAATGGTAGGCGCCTACTATATAAACTGGTCTTGCTTTAGGGGACCAAGTAGGAGGTCAGCATTGCAACTGTATGTGCAAGTAGCTAGCTGCTCACTCGCCAAGTAGTGCAGATTCAGTGCAGGATCAATGCAGGAGCATTGATGCAGTAGCATTGATGTAGGATCTGTAGACTGCACTGAGCAAAAACATCTAACATACCACAATATATCCAAAATGGCCTAATAACAACTATAACCATGCAAATCACTCAAGTTATCATATATCACATAAAATACTATATAAACTCCTTATCTTTACTTGAAAGAGAGCAATTTACTAAGTTTAAACATATGAAATACTCTATATAAAATAGAGTTATCAATAATCAGCACGCATGACAAAATCGGCCCAGAATATTGAATGTCGTAGTAAAAACTAGGCCTTCCCAATGTATGCTTCCTGAACCAGGCTTGCAACAAAGTAGCCTCTCCAGGTTGCAATGCCTTCTCCTTGATAACAGTTGTATGTATCCCTCGCTGATATCCCAGATGCCAAATGATTTGACATAACAATTTTATGTTGTTCCGTGATAGTTCTATTAAGTGGTAGGAAGTGTCTCTTGTCAACATCTATCAATGGATGATTGTGAACATCGTTCCACATGGTAATAACATACCCGCCCTTATCAACATCCATCTTAAGCTTCATTGCAGCCAAACAACCTGTCATCGCATCTTTCCGTTTATTCAAAGCAGTCGTTGGAACCTCCTTTCGGACCATCTTAAAACCTTGTTTATAACATATGCATCCGTTTAGATAGGGATCTCAGTCTTTTTATTCTTGCTATCACCCCACACATTTGCCTTCTTGATTGTGAAACCCAAGGATTTGGCGTAAGAGCAATAAAAATCATATGCATGCGGCTCTGTGCGGAAAACGAAACCTTTCCAAGATTTAACATCCAAAGGATGATGAGTATACCCTATCAAATCAAGTAAAAATATCAATATCCAACAGACAAAACATAAAAAAAAGAAACTATGTAATAAAAAATCATCGTGCAACTTGAAACCACAACATCATCGAATTCGACGCCGCCACATCCCATATTGGTATTTGGATGCAACATATCACTAGAAAGTTCATCAATACCAAGCTCATTCGAATATGAAAAAGTATAGCCATTTTACACATATGTATCTCTCACAAAACCACGTACATCTCACAATACAAATAAATTATTCAAATTAAAGAAAATGCAATCAATAATACTTCAAGCACCTGAAACAATCATGTCGGTTTGATTTTCATCTTGATCCTGACAACCCTTGCAACAACAAAATCAAAAGCCACCACATAAGTACGGAACATTGGTTAGTTTTGTCTAACCACAGAATCACGTAACTTTGGCAAATTGACTACTAGCCACAAAGTTAAAAAAATTTGGTTAGTTGGCTCTAACCACCTAATTATAGAACTTTGAAACTGTGCGTTCAGTGGCGTGATTAAGAGTGTGGGCAGATTACCAATGTGAAAGAAAGGACTTACAAGCAAGTAGACGTGAAAAACTAATATTAGTCCCATGTTCATCAATTGCATATCGAGACATCAACGGCGAAAACGAAGAGCATGCTTCAATGGCGTGATTTAACGGTGTACGTTTTTGCATCAACGATGTGCGTCGCAGCCTACTTCCTTGCATGAGTGTGTTTTTGTGACTTCCTTTACGTGATTCAATGGTGTGCGATCATGCGTTGTTACTATGATCTTTGGCGTGACTGTGACTCAATGGTGTGATTCTTGCCTGCGTTTTTAGTGTTTGCGTTGTTGCGTGAAACTTGTGAGATGGTGTGTTAGTTTTGCAAATGCCGCAAAAAAAATAGGGTCTGATTTAGTGGTTAATTGAATTTAATTAAAACAAATAATAAATGTGATTACAACAATGCCCTTATTCAACAATAACCGTTAGATTGAACTTCATTAAAAGATTAGGAATCCAACGGCTATTAGTGCTTTAGTAAATCCTTTGCCCTGTTAGTAGTGTTATGTTTAAATTTCAAACCACAGTTTGACAAAATGGCAAAATTGTGTTCAATATGTGACACCAAAAGAGGTGGTTACGAAAGAGAACTTACCAAAAGAAGCCAACCAAACCAAACCAAACAGCATAAATTTCTACTTTGCAATGTTCGGATGATTTTTTTGACTCAAAACCAAACCAAACTGAGCGAACACCCCTACGGGACTATGTGGACTTGAACTCGCAAGCTTCAAGATACAAGTCTTATCTTGCTCTTAATGATAAGAGTAATGATATTTGGACAAAAAATTTCAGACAAATATAGTCAAAAACCAATTCACAACACCAATTAACCAAGTCTTTTAAGTTATTAACCAAGTAACCAATTAACCAAGTTTTTAGTTAATGTCTTAAAAAACTCTGAAAAGACAGATTAGTTATGTTCCGATCTGGGTGAAAAGCCCCATTAGACATTGTCATACCCCAATTTTGTCCGGCTTAGGTCAAAACCCTAATTTTCCACAAAAAATAAATAAATTGAAGAGTGAAGAGCATTATGCACTGCATTTTGGGTCCTAGAAGTCATTCCAAGGTTTTTGAAATCATTTTTAGGGTCGAAACGCATTTTCGAGCAAAATTAGGGTTTTTGGAGCACAAAGGGTATTTTGGTCATTTCCAAAATTAAGCAATTTCTCACCAAAAATCATTGTTCAATATCAGAAGAATGCTTTGGATCAAAATGAATGGGGTTATATATTTTGTCCGCATGCATGCATGATTTTGGCATAAAATTCAAATTTTGAACAAAAGGGGCAAAAAGGGGATTTCCTTCAAAATTGCAAGGTGAGGTCTCATATCAATTTTGGGAATGGTGATATCATAGAAGTTTGGGCCCAATCATTAGTTCCTAGGATATGGCCCAAAATGGGTGGAATTTATGGAATTATCATGAAAAGAATAATCAAAAATGGTAAAAATAAGGAAGTGTCCTCAATAAGACAAAATGCAAAACTTGGGCACTACTCTACCCCTCTTGGTAATTTCGACCCACCCTTTAGTTCAGCTCACCTTTGCATTTTTGCAAACTTCCCTCTTATAGAACACCCCATTCCTATTCTACCCTTTACCCTAATTTTACTTCACACCATATATAAGCCTCCACTCCCAAAATAAAAGGAGGAAGCTTCATTTGCACAATTATTCCCTCTCTCTAGCCTCTCAAACCCGAAACCACCTCTCCCTTCTCTCTACATTTCTTCATCAAATTGCAAACCCATTTCCTTCACCTAACCAAAAATTCCAACCATCAATTCCTCTCAAATTCAAGCAAGGATTCAAGATCAAGGGTTACTTTGAAGAATCAAGCTCAAGATTGAAGACTAGAGGGTAGATTAAAGTGTTTTAGAGTTCATTCATCTTGTTTCTTGCTTGTTTAGCTTGGAGTTGAGGTATATTCCTAAAACCTTGCATCATCTTCAAAATTCTAGCATCAAAGATGTAGATCATAGGTTAATTTCGCATATTCATCATCATCTTTGCATTTTATTGTTTAATGTTGAATTGATTGTTGTTGTTGAATGAGAGGTGTGTTTCAAGCATTTTGACAAACACTTAGGGAGGTTTGGGTGTTTGAAATGCATATCTCACTTGGAATAAATTGTGTGCTTGTGCATATTTCTTGTTTACTTGCATTTTCATGAATAAAATTGTTGTTTATGGCTATTTTCATTTCGCATATTAGGAAGAAATTAGGGTTTATATGATTTTGTTGCACTTCCTTGCTTAATCATGTGAATCCTTGCAAAAAATTGATCTATGTTGCTTTGTGTTAATTTTTGTGTTTTTTTATTAAATAAAATGTGGACCTATGTTTCCTTTGGTTCGCATACTTATGATTAAAAGTATTTTCAAGTTGATTTTGTTGTTGTTCTTTGCTTGATGATGTTTAATCTTGTTGTTAATATTTCATTTTAGTGTTAAATGTTATTTTGGTTGTTGGTTGATGATCTAGCAATATGATTCCCACTAGTGCCTAGTGCACCTTGATCTAAGTGGTGAAGATTGCTAGAAAGGACTCAATTTAGTTTATGTGTTCACTTGTTCTTGTGTTTTAATTTGCTTATTTGTTAGTGGTTGATGATAGGCAAGTTGATTCTCACTAATGCCTAGGGCATTTTGATTAGAGTGGGAGGATTGCTCTATGTGATTCAACTTTGTTTATGTGTTCTTGTTTTACTTTAGTTATTGTTAGTTGTTGATGATAGGCAAGTTGATTCTCACTAGTGCCTAGTGCACTTTTCTCAAAGTGAGAGAATTGCTCTATGTGATTCAACCTAGTTTTTGTGTTTATTTAAATCTTGTTTTAGGTTGCTTATTGTGAATTGTTGATGATAGGCAAGTTGATTCTCACTTGTGCCTTGGGCACTTTGATTCAAGTGAGAAGATTGCCCTATGTGATTCAACTTAGTTGTGTGTTTAGTTAATCTTTGTATTTTAATTTGCTTGTCATTAGTGGTTGATGATCTAGCAATATGATTCCCACTAGTGCCTATTGCACCTGGATCTAAGTGGTGAAGATTGGTAGAAAGGACTCAATTTAGCTTATGTGTTCACTTGTTCTTGTATTTTAGTTTGCTTATTGTTAGTTGTTGATGATATGCAAGTTGATTCTCACTTGTGCCTAGGGCACTTTGATTCAAGTGAGAAAATTGCTCTATGTGATTCAACTTGGTTTTAGTGTTTATTTACTTGCTCTTGTATTCTAGTTTTATTATTGTCCATTGTTGATGATAAATCATATGATTCCCACTTATGCCTAGTGCATCATGTTTTAAGTGGAGAAGATGATTTTAGATGATTCAACCTTCCCCTTTTAATTTCTTAGTGAATAACAAATGAGATTGTATGTTTAGGGTTTGGGGTTCGTGAGGTATTGCAAAGGATAGGCTTACCTTAGCCTTGATGCAATTCCTCTTTGTTCATGTTATTAAGAAATCGTTGCTCACATGTCATTAGTTTAATTAAGATCATTCTATGCCTATGATCAATTGTTTACTTGTTTTTGATGCTACTTAAATTGTCTTGATTTAATTATGTGCCATTCCCTCCATGTGTATGACCTCCTAATGAAGACGTAAGCCTACTTGCTCGTTGTAGCATAGAGTCATTAGGGTAAATGCACTCCTCCTCACACACATGTATTTGTTTTGAGAAATTCACCTTGCATCCTTGACAATTGAATCTTTGATTGTATCGGCATGTTTAGTCTTAGTTGATGTTTGACATATGCATGATTACTTGATTATTGAATGTGTTTGAATTTTGTAACCAATCATTGATAATAACTTCACCCTTTTCCCAAAAATCTTTCAAACTCTTTTCTAATTAATGCAGGTTATTAGTGACTATCACCCAAAGCCTTGGGTTGTTTGATTGTCATGAATGCTATCAAGAGTTATTAGTAATGATCACCAAAGCCTTTGCTTGCTTGGTCATTATGAAAGCTCTTCCCCTTTCCAAAACCCCTTTCAAAAACATTTTCATCTTCAAATTAGAACTACGTCGTTTTGATTCCCATTTGGGATACGTAGGAGCGAGCCACGTTCTCGTCAAGCGTAACAAATAAAAATCCTTTTCGCAACCATAAACATTAGCATTTTTCATAACAAAAAAGAATCATTTTTAAACCCATTGTTGCTAGTGGCTAATTAGAACCTTTGTTCGTCTAGCCATTGGTGGCAATGTCTTTTTCCAAAGAACAATAAGCGATGGTCACCCATAACTTTGGTTAGTTTGATCATTCGTGCCAATTAATCTCTTTCGAAAACCATTTTCAAAAGATCAAATAAAAAACGAGTCGCTACTAACGGTCAATCAGAACCTTTGTTCGTCTGACTAGTGGTGGTGACTCTCATTTTTCAAAAGTACTTAGCGGTGATTACCCATAACCTTTGTTGGTTTAATCATTCGCTGAATACTCGTCCTATTTCGAAAACTCACTAAAAAGATAAAAAACAAAAACCTTTTCATGACAACTAAGAACTACGTAGCTTTGAATTCTCCATCGCACGGGAGAGACGTAGGAGGAGCGAGAGGCCAACTCTCGTCAAGCGCCAAAAATAAAAAAAATTATTAAGTTTTCCCATTCATCTTCAAACAAGAAATAAATAGGCAAATCTAGGTATTTTCAAATCAAACGTTAAAACCACACATTTAGTTAGAGGTTCCCTTTCGGTAGAAAGGACGTGTGCGGTACTAGTACCTTCCTCACACGTAATCGACCCCCGAACCTATATCTCTAGTTTTCAAAAGACCACCCGCCTTGTTCAAAAGACCTTTTTTCAATGTTTTGGTCTTAAAATTAAAATATTGGTGGCGGCTTCAAAAATTTTCCACGTTGTACATTGAGAAACCCAAACCGGATTTTTTGGGGTGCAACAGCTGGCGACTTCACTGGGGACCTTTTGTTTTAAAGACGGGGTTTAATGTGTGGTTTAATGTATTGTTGATTTGACTAATACCTTGTTGCCTTCATTCTTTTTTCCTTTCTTTCTTATCATTGATTGTTGGCATACGCATTTGTCTTCTTCTATGTTTATTCCCTACCTCCTCTTCTACTCCTTTTCTTTTATTGCTTATGCCCATGCATTCTTCCAATCCCCATGATCCCTTCTTCTTTGCTCCCCTCATCTTGTATGTCCCCTCTTCTTCGCTCCCTTTCTTCGGTAAGTTCATGCACCTTTCCCCCTATTCTATCATGTCCCCTCTTCTTGGCTCCTCTTCTTAAGGTAAGCAATATCCTTGTTTGTAGATATCCTAGCTATGGAACCCTAGGGTAGACAACATGATTATTGCTTGCTCTTGTCTGGACTGCTCTGGTTTTCATTTCAGGTGGGGTAGTGCTAGGGAAAATGCCCTTGACACACACTACACTTATACCTTGTGATTACATGTTTTGAGTGGGACCATAACCCAGGTCTGCAAAAACTTAGGAGAGTGGATTCAAGTAGTGAGAGCCCATCAGGACCTTTGTCCGTTTGGCTACTTGCGAAAGTTTCAACCAGAGTTGTGCTCTTTTATGATGCCTCACACCTAGCAGTTTGCTGCATTTGTGGGGAGTTTTGTGAAAGGGACTGTGGCTCTGGTGGCCTTGTGAGGGAGTGAATAGAGCTACATGGGAGGATTACCCTTTAAATTGCCCTAGATCGTAAGTCTCACCCCTTTTTAGGTCACAAGGGCTTTTCCAAAATTGTGTGTTGCATTATTGCATCTAGCTTAAATCTTTTCCTTCAACAATTTTCGAAAAAAAACAACAAAATCAAAACGAATATATTTTTCCTTCTCTTTCATAAATACCTATATGAGGTGGCATATAGAGTATACTGCCCTAAATTTTCAAACCACCACCTGTAAATATCTTTCTTTATATAAATAACATGAAAAAGCATCCTCATCATCCGCACTTTGCATCATAACATCATGCATTACATAAGCAAAATTCTGAAAAAAAGGACTTCATGTAGCATTCTTCATGCATCTAAATTGTTTGCCGGTGATCTTGGAGTAACTTGGAATCTTGTCATAGGCGTGAAAAACGAGACAACATGGGATCAAGAAGCGAGGGTATGCTACGAGATTTCCAGTAGTAAAGAAAGCAGATGTGTTTAAAACTCGAATGAAGTATGTTCATATCGCTTGTTGATCCCAATTTTCGTCACGCTCTTAAAATGTTTTGATATTTGCTTATGACAAGAGCGAGTTATCTCACGATTCCCGGCGCTAAACACAAAAATAACATAAAGTCATTTGCATATGCACTGCATTCATTTACGCATTCATACTTGTACTCATAAAAATGTTCTACAAACAGAAATGAAAGGCAAGCTGGTTCGCCAACACCGATATTGCACCCGTCTACAAGCAAGATTGATGGCTAGCAATCAGAATGTCGAGAATGAGGACCGCCTAGATCAAGATGAGTTGGTTGTGGAGATTCTTAACCCTGAGCAGCTGGCTCAGGAGAATCAGGCTTTGAAGACTAAAGTTGAGGCTATGGAAAGCTGAGATGGCCAAGTAATGAGTATGCTCTGAGAACCGAGGGGTGGGGCCGCTGCTGGGGCCGCCACTGTTGTAAATCCTGAAGGGGTTGTTACTTTCGTTTCTCCTCCGGTGTCTGCTGAAGTTACAACTACTCACACTCCTCTTGGACCAGGGGTCAGTCACTTTGCCCATTCTCCAGGGGTGAGCGGACAGAGTCATCCGAATGCACAGATATATCCTTGGGGGATGCCAATGGGTTATGTGTCGCCGTTGCTGAAGCTATTCATGTGGGGTCGAGTCAACCTGCCATGGTTATACCTAGTGGAGCTGCTATTGGACCACAAATTCATACTCCTAGTCCCGGTATTGTGCTGCCAAGAAGTTCACCTAGTCCTACTCCGGGAGTTGCCGTGAATCCTCAGAATGCTGTCCATCATATGGGAAACCCTGCTCAGTATGGGTGTTATTATCACAGTCCGGGGAACTATCCACAAGGTCATTTGTTTGAGAACACTTAGCATAGGGATCGGTATCACTTGCTTGAAGAGCGTTTAAGAGCTATGGAAGGATCGGGTACTAGAGCCAAGGATGCCCGAGATTTGTGCCTTGTCCCAGATGTTATCATCCCTCCTAAATTCAAAGCCCCTGACTTTGATAAATATCGCGACACTGGGTGTCCATCTAGCCATTTGACGATGTATGTTAGAAAAATGGCCGCTTATGCTCATGATGACAAGGTGCTCATTCACTATTTCCAGAAGAGTCTGACTGGGGCATCGTTAGATTGGTATATGCAACTACAATCCTCCGACATTCACAGTTGGAAGGATCTCTCTGAAGCATTTCTGAAACAATACCAGTATAACATGGACCTTTGTTGCGCCCGAAAAAGTTCCTGACGGGTTTTTCTTCGTTTACAACCTTTTAGAACAATGAAGTCGCCACCAATATTTTTTATAAGGAAAATATTGAAGAAAAACCTTTTTGGAAGGCGGATGACCTTTTGGAAAATCGGGAGATTTGGGTTCGGGGGTCGGTTAGGCATGGGGAAGGTATTAGCACCCCACATGTAACACCCCCCTTCTATTATTTATTATTTTACTAACTAGAAATCAGAGATTTCAAAAATATCTTTCCACGCACCTCAAGAGAGTGCTACATTTCGTCAAACCTCACAAAAATAAAATTTAAAACTCAACGCATTGAGTGCGTGGATATATATAACATATCCAAAAGGGGTAAATCCTCAAACCTGTTTAAAGTTTACAATAATCCGAAAGAATAGTTTTACAGCACAGCGGAATGAAACTTAGTCTACATATTCAGTACATAATCCAAATCAGTCTAATACATAAAATAAGATGGCAATACTACAATCCCCGTCCCTGGTGTTACTAATCGAGCTGACACTGACGACCCAAAAGGCTTGAACACCTTCACTCAGTATCACCTGGCGTTGCCACGAGAGCAGGCAACATAAAAATTGCTAGGGTGAGTCTCTTTACATAAATAATAACAAGTAAGATAAGCATTATATTCGGAAGCATCTAGCAACAACAATCCATAGTAATTAAGGCATTCACCATTCAATTAAAATACCAACAAGTCACAACAAAAGATTAATTAAGCATCAACGAGAATTCAAAGAATGCATGGTTATATGCATGTGTGCAATATGCATGTGGATCCATAACCACCTCAAAAACCCCGTCGGGTAACCACCACGTTTGGCCGAAGCCACCCACCACGTTTTTGGCCGAAGCCACCCACCACGTAATGCATATGATTTATGTGACACTATGACAATGCATCACCACACAATAAATTCACATCAATTATCAACTCACCTCTTTGGCCGAAGCCCCCACCGCTTTTGGCCGAAGCCCCCACCGCTTTTGGCCGAAGCCCACATCATTCATAAATTCATCACATCAAGTATTGACCCACCGCTTTGGCCGAAGCCCACCTCACCTCTTGATACCACCTCACCACCACGACTTATTTATTAAAATTAAATCCCACCTAAGGACCAAACCACCTCATAAGGACCTTTTCTACACCTAAGGACCGTTTTGACACACCAAAGATTAATTTAGTACCTAGTGCCTAGTTTGACACATTTTGATTAATTTTGGTACTTAGGAAATTATTTGACTAATTAGACACTAAGGGATTATTTGGTCACGCCAAGGATTAATTTAATTCTTGGGGACTATTTTGTCACACCAAGGATTAAACTAATTCTTAGGGACTAAACCATCACTTAGACATATTTTGGGCACTAGGCGCGCGAGGCAGCCAAAATGGCGCCCAATACCTTGACACCAACAGCCCCCCACACCCCACGTAACCACTTCACCTCGGTACACTCTCACACACCTCGGCCCACAACTCACACTCCTCGGCACACAACTCACACACCTCAGCACACAACTCACACACCTCGGCACACAACTCACACACCTCGGCACACTCACTTGTACCCCTCGCACACACCCTCACACACCTCGCACCCACAACTCACACACCTCGGCACACAACTCACACACCTCGGCACACTCACTTGTACCCCTCGCACACACCCTCGTACACCTCGCACCCACTCACACACCTCGGCACCTCACCTCACCTCACTCACTTAGGTCACCTCACCTCATCTCACTCACCTACGTCACCTCGCCTCATCTCACTCACCTACGTCACCTCGCCTCATCTCACTCACCTACGTCACCTCGCCTCATCTCACTCACCTACGTCACCTCGCCTCATCTCACTCACCTACGTCACCTCACCTCACCTCACTCACCTACGTCACCTCACCTCACCTCACTCACCCACGCCACCTCACCTCATCTCACTCACCCACGCCACCTCACCTCATTCACCTCGGCCTTCGGGCAGCACACTCGGCTAAGGCGGCAAAGACACCTCGGCGCCCATCTCACCGGCAGCGGCGCAAGCGCGCGACTCACACACCGAACACACGCGCACGAGGCGCGCCTGGCGGCGGCGCCAATGCATACACTCACGCGCCAGGCACGCAGGCGCGCTGCGCTAGCCCGTGCTGCTCTCCAACACCCAACGCAACCACTGGCGCGCACACACACTAGTGCGGTAGCGTGAACGCGACGCTTGCGCATACCGGTGAGAACAACAACATGGATACACAACAACAATTCCTCTTTCATACAATTCGATAACAAAGATCATCAATTTAACAATTCATGGCTCAATCACGGAATCAACATCAAACAACATGATATCACCAAATTAAGTATCAAATACAACAACCAACATATAATAGCACAAAATGCACACAATCAATCTACCTAATGCTATTCCACACACAATACATATCATACTAATTATTATAGACATAAATGAGAATCCCCTAACCTTGATTAAGTTAGAACCTCCAAGCAAACACCAAAAATCACTAAATGAAGCATTCCCCCTTCCTTTTCCAGCCAAAACCGTGGACCCCTTCCTTTGGGTAGAAATGGAGACTCAACAAAAATGGAAATAAAGAGTTAAAGGCTACTACACTAGAAAGAGGAAGAAAAATGGAGTTGTTTGGTACTAAAACACTTACCCAAAGCTAGAAGATGGATTTTCTCTCCTCCTCTTCCTTCTATGGTCTGCTTGCACGCTTCTCCCTTCCTTCCTCTCTCTATTCTTTCGTTCCTTTCTTTCAAATTGAGGGAAATGAGACCTTCTTTAGGGTTTTAGGGGGTTTTAGGCAATTGGGCTTGGGTCACTAATTGACTTGGGCCCTATTTACACCACTCCAATCAATTTAGTTCACCTCCCATAATAGAAATGAATCCTAACTTAATTAAATTAGACTCCTCATTTATTTACTACACCACACTCTTTAACTAAATTAATTACCTTATTATTATTTAAATATGGCCAACTAATATATTACTTAATTAAATTAGTCATAATCACTTAATTAAGTAAATTAAATAATCACCTAATTAAATTAGTTAAATACTCATCTAATTAATTTTGGGGTATTACACCACACCTCCTTTCTACTGAAAGGGAACCTTTAGTTAAACGTGTGGTTTTAAGTGTTAATTTGGAAAATACTTAAATTTGCCTCTTGATTGAAAAGACTTAATGAAATTTTTTTATTTTCGGCGCTTGACGAGAGTTAGCCGCTTTGGTTTTTTGAAAGGGAAAATGTTTTTGGTTTGTTGTGCTTGACGGAGGGGATCCGCTCCTACGTATCTCCCGGTGCGATGGAGAATTCAAAGCTACGTAGTTCTGGGTTTTTTATTTATTTTATCTTGTTTAATTGTGAAAACTGAGCTTTCATGATGATCAATTGAGCGAAGGCTCCAAGTGACCACCATTAGCACTCCATTGTTAATAATCATGCAAGCAATGGCTTCGCAGGACTACTAACAAAGTTTTTTGATTCATTGAAATTTTTTAGACAAATTAGGCATTCGTGATGATCAATTGAGCAAAGGCTCCAAGTGATCACCACTAGTTCCTCATTGTTAATAATCATGCAAGCAAAGGCTTCGCAAGACCACTAACAAAGTTTGATTTATTGAAAGTCTTTAGAAAAATTAGGCGTTCATGATGATCAATTGAGCAAAGGCTCCAAGTGATCATCACTAGGTCCTCATTGTTAATGATCATGCAAGCAAAGGCTTCGCAAGACCACTAACAAAGTTTTTGATTCTATGAAACGTATTTGAGCTAGAAAGAATTAAAAAAAATGAGAAAAAGGTGAAAATTGCAGAATGGGGGTGTTACTAGTTACGGGGGGTGGTATAACTAAACAGGGGGTGTAAAACGTAAGCCCAGTTCGCATAGGAGTGCCCAGTATGCGAAACTGGGCTTAAGTGATATGGGGGTGTGCGCATTAATCAGTGGTGCAAGAAGTAATCTGATAATTAAAAAAATAAATAATTTCGAAGGCCCATATAAGCCCAAACCCTAATTTCAAAACCTAAAAAAAACCTCATTCCCCTTCTCCCCTACCTTGCTGCGCCGCGCAACTTCCTCCATTCAAGGGAGAGAGAGAAACGAGAAACCAGGGAGCTGAGAGAGAGATTCTCGCTAGAGTTTTAGGAGTAAGAGAGAGAACGCGAGGAGGGGAAAGGAGAGGGGGAGAGATCGGGTCTGAGAGAGAAAAAACGAAATGAGGGAGAGAGAATCACGGTTTGAGGTGAGAGAGAGATGGAGGTCCGATGAGGGAGGATGGAGTAGCGAGAGAGAGAGAGAGGGCGACGGTGAGATGGAAAGCGTGGAGAGGAGAATGACGCGGGCTTGCGACGGTGGGGAGGTTCTTCGCGCGGTCTTTACGGGAAGGAGCGCGGAGAAGAAGACGGCTCTGCGGTGGGGTTCGCCGGCGACACCCCCACACTTCGAGTTCGCTTTTTTGATCTATTCATACTTTTTCTTTTTACGGTTTCGGTTCCTCTCGTTTTCTCTCTACTCATATCACTCTTTTTTGGTTTGTTACTGATCTGCAGGTGATTCGTTAATGGCTCTGTGTTTGAGCTTTTTTTTTTGGATTTGGTTGTTTTTCTCAGTTTAACACGTTTAGAGTACCGAATAAAAAACGAAACATACATATTTACAATTTA
This sequence comes from Oxytropis ochrocephala, assembly GCA_020916435.1. Lineage (NCBI taxonomy): Eukaryota > Viridiplantae > Streptophyta > Magnoliopsida > Fabales > Fabaceae > Oxytropis > Oxytropis ochrocephala. Next base: position 52,868,209 of record CM037088.1, read on the forward strand.
TTTACAGATCTGAGGAAAGGGGGGGATTACCAACCTTAGTTTCGATCGATTCTGGAAAAATAAAAAGAAACTAGTCTCGATCTGTTGCTGGATGTTTGATTTACTATTGTTGTTCTAGATTTGCTGCTACGGACCCTTTGAAAACTTTTTTTAGAACTTCGAAGAAAGAAACCACTGTTTTGGGATTAGGGTTTCAGTGTAAAACCACTAATCTTTTTTTGTGTGTTGTTTTTCTCGAAAATCGTGTCCCCGTACTGCTGCTGTTGACTGCTTTTTATATTAAAATACTAGGTTTCTGCATTAATTGTTTTTGACTGGGCTTTGACTCTTTTCAGGTCTGGATCCAAGCCCAGCAGCAGCTGTAGCAGCTTGGAGTGTTGCCCGAAAACCCTAATTTGCTACTTGAAGCCTATTTTTGGATTTGCATCTTTTTGTACCTTTAATATTATTATTTTTTGTATTTTTTGGACATCTGGACATTTGGACACTTCTAAATTGTAATAAAAATTAAATAGATTTTTTTTGACATTTTTGGACTATTAAACACTTTTTAAATTGTAAATAAAAACTAAATAGAATTTTTTTGGTATTTTTGGACTATATATATGCTCAAAATAAATTAACTGCACAAAATAAGAATAATAATAAGAAAAAGAGTCGGGCCAAACACAAAGACGAGAACGGGTCAGACTAGACAAATACGCTAAAACGAGAACCAAATAGAAGAAATGGGCTCATTAACTAAAAACACTAAAATTAACTCAGAATTGCATTCTTAAGCCTGAATTGAAAAGACAAGCCAAATTTCTAGAAAAAATGACTTTTGGTAGACCTACTTATGTACGACTAAACCCAAATACGAAGATTAAATTGAAGAACGCACAAAAAGATCGATCATTCGCGTGCCTGCCTAATTTAAACAACGGTATTTCGATTTAGTTGAGCTGGATAATTGAAATTGACTTAATGGGCATATTTGTTGGTGAAATGGAAATAAAGATATAGAAATAATACTAATTTTGTCCGCTTCAGAAAAGTTCAAATCTTTTTGTTATTTTCCTTTTGAGAGAGGGGGTTAACACTTGTCGCATTAACGAGAAAGCAATAAATTGGGAAAAGCGGTAAATTTGGAATTCGGAGGTTGCCTAAAACCTTCTAACGGACTCTTGTTGAGTCCGAGCTCTGGGGGTGGCCTCTTCGAGCGGCCGATCAACATCAGGTCCGGAACTAATTTGATCAATGGATTTACGTTGTGCCTTAGGCTGACACAACTAATCCGAAGGACTTAACAAAGTCTGATGGATCCATCGCGTGCTCGTACACGATGTTGTGATCTGTGGAAGGAGTTCACTAACTCTGTGGGAGTTCACTAACTCTGGGTTGATGGAGTTTATGAACTCTGGGTTGATGGAGTTTACGAACTCTGGGTTGATGGAGTTTACTAACTCAGTGTTGATGGTGATTTTCTAAAAATGAGATTTTTGGGACTCTCTGGTCCGAAGTAACTTTTCTCTTGGATGGTGCATGAAATGTATGCACTTGGGTATTTGGGTGCACATGGATGCAATGATTGATTTTGGTGAGATGCTTTTTCTGTTTTGTCTATATCTGATGAATGCAATGCATGAGTTTCTTTTTCTGTTTTGCTCTTTTTCTCTTTCTTCTAGCTTCTCTTCTTTCTCTTCTTTTGCTAGTTGTTACTCTTTTGCTCTTTTGGCTTTTCTTCTATGAGATGCAGGTATTGATGTGATGCAACTGTATTGCTTTGATGTTTGATGGGATGATGGATTTTTGGTTCTTTTGGAATGCAAACATCACTATGATGTAGACGACACTGAATGTTTTTTTTTTTTTTTGCATAGGGACCTCAGGATTCTTGAGTGATCAATTCAAGTGTCCTATCGTGATGACTATTTCGAATGTACATTCGACTTAGCCTCCTATGATTTTGTATTTTGAAAATTGATTTGATGTCTGATGCAATGATGCTGAATGCTTGGTTTGCTAGAAAGAAAGCAGTAAATGAACACTTGGCGTGCTGATGCGAAGATAGTAAATGAGCACTTGCCGTGCTGATGCAAAAATAGTAAATGAACACTTGGCGTGCAGAGAAAACGGTAAATGAACACTTGGCGTGCTTTTAATGAACCACTTGGGACCCGAGGGCATTTGAACTCCGAACTGAAGGAGCGACTGAACTCTAAACTGAAAGAGCATTCGAACTCCGAACTGAAGAGCGACTGGGAATGAGATTTTGAGACTGACAAGTCCAGGATGACTGACTTGAGAATTAGATTGAAGATTGACACTTAAAGTGCTGATTCTTGGAACTAGGCATGAGGATTAACATCTTGTGTTCGTCCGCATTTTGCTTAGCGATGCAATGAATGACACATGTAATGCAAACATATGCCATGATTGAGGTCTTGAATATTATGGAATGCTTTTGTTCTTTTGTATTTGCTTCTTCTTTGTAGTTTATGAAATGCAAATATCAACATAATGCTTTGATGTTTGAATGCAAGTGTATGCGGTGATTGATGCTTTGATGAATGGAATGCTCCTATTCTAACTTCTATTTGTTTCTTTTTTGCTTCTTCTATGAAATGCAAACATTAATATGATGCAATGCTCTGATGTTTGATGCAATGATTTTTGTTCTTTTCTTTTATGGAAATGCTAACATTAATATGATGCCAATGCAATGAAAAGATTTCTGCTTTTTCTTCTTTACTGTTTTCCTCTATGAAATGCATGTATTAGTATGGTGCAACTGACGTGGAACGTTTTTTTCTTTTTGCTATGTGATGAATGCACAAAATGTGAAGATGCAAATGTAATGCTTTGATGCATATGCCATAATGAATAGATTGAAATGCCTAGATGCATGAGGTAAACATTTTTGTGATGATGAGATGCGAGACTTTGGATGCAAAGAATTGAGATGATTATTGACCAATCTGTTGAAAAATTGACTTTGATTCAAACTCTGGTGTTCTCAACCTCACTTGTTTTCTCTTTCTTTCCATGATGACTGAATTTTAGATATCACGTAAACAACTTGTGTTCTCTCTTTTTGAAGCATTGTCTAGTAAGCATGCATAGTAGTACAAATGTGAATGAATGAGTCAGTTAACTTGGAATTGGTTTAGGGCATGGACATTTATGGAAAGTGAAGGAATGACAGACATGGTTATTGCCGAAGCTCATGAGGGATCAAGAGATACAAGATTGCCCCAATTCAGGTCTTTGATGAGTGAATAGCTTGCCCCTATCTAGTGGTGACAACGACTAGGGGTGTAGAAGATGATGAATTGGGAATGCTTCGGCTTTTGAAATGAAGGGTGGAGCAAAAGAGATTTTGTCTCAACCCATAAAGTTTGATGTTGCCCCAGTCATAACAAGGACAAAGCTGCCCCAATTAGAATGACAAGGCCTTGTTTAGGATAGTGAATTGAGAGATTGCCCCGGTGAGGTTTTATAGGAATGAATGAGGTGAAGGAATGGGAACGCACTTGCCCCACTTTCGAATGACATTTCAAATGGTTTCTTTGAACGAGGTTGTGAAAGGCGACAGAGTTATGGTGATGGTTATGAACTGAGGGTGATATATGAATGGGGTGGGCAATGAACAAACCTCCCCAAAGTTGAGCGGAGTGAGAGGTGAAGGGAATGCCCCCTAGTACACACTTTTGGTTCTCTTTTAAGAACAACTCAAATGCAATGAAAGTTTTGACTTTTTAGTATGAGGAGAGGCTCCACTTGGTGACCATTAAACCTTGTTTTAATGCAACATGAATGCATCTTGGAGTGCAAGTCCTTCTCCCTTTTTTACCAACTTTATTTTTTGATTGTTTGTTTTTTCTTTTTTTGAGCAGCTTTCTTTTTTCTGCTTGCTTGTTTTTTTCTTTTTGAGCAAACACGTCGTAAATGGATAAACTTATTTGTCCTAAGATTAAAACTTGAGAAAATGAAAGCAATTAGTCATTGATCGAAATGGACTTTTTAGGGTTGTGATGTGGAGAAGGGGATGATTGAGCTTAATGAAGTGTTTGGGGTTGATGGGGAGGATGGGTCTTGTTCGGTGTTGGCCGATGGTCAATGGTTTATGAAGGAAATGGTTATTAGGTTTGACGAGGTGTTTGAAGGTTTTATGAAAGAAAAGATGGTTAAACCCAATGAATTAAGGGCTTTTTTTTAAAGGGGAAATGATTGAACCCATTGAATTTGAGGGCCTTGGAAGGGGAGCTCTTATGCTTCATGGCAAAATGTATTGACTCTTAATTTATACTCCCTTTGTCTTCCTTTCTTTGTTTTGGGATTCTCCTTTTTGAAACTTTGTTATTCCCCTCCTTTTGTGAATTTCCTTTCCTTTTGACTTGGGTGAAAATGATATACCATCTTTGATGTGGAATTAACCCTCGTCTAGGGTGATGGGGATATCTTGGGATTTTCTCGGCTTAAGATGGGTAACAAAGGGTATTTTTGTGATTTTGAATCTTTGGCTTAAGAGGGGTAGGAAATGGACTTCCTGGGATTTTAGGTTTTTGAGGGTATGGAGAGATGACCAAATTTCATTTCAAATCCCGATTGCTTATTTCTGTAAGACTTAACTTTAGGACAATAATTTATCTATCTTCATGTGTTTGCTCTTTTCTTTTCCCTTTTTTTATGTGCCCTAATTTTTGCTTGGACCGCTCTTTGCGAGTTTTCAATCCACCGGGCGCTCTTTTTTGCCTAGGCCGCCCTTTGCGGGTTTTCAACCTAGCGAGCTTATTTTATCTTTTTTATTTATTTATTATATACCTTTTTTAGAAAGACTTGCACTAAAGGAATATGATACTGACAAGGAAAATTAGTGATCGCTGCACTGCCTCAAAGATGGAGGATTTAAAGTGTTAGCGAGAATGAACCAAAAAGTCAAGTATGCACTGATGGGAGAGAATATGCGCTTTATGGGTGGACGGGGCGGGACTAGACTTGGATGGGGAATGATGATAAATGAGGGAAATCGACCGACTCAAACAAGAGAAACTGCATGTGGCATGCATACTTACTAGAAGAACGCTTCACAGAGAGTTAACATTGGTTAAAACATGATATAAAAACTTTTTTGATGAATTGTTTCAGTCTTTTATCATGGAATGGATGAGCTGCGATGCTTTTTTTGAAGGAAATACAAATGAGCTATTGATGTGAAAAACTGAGGGCCTCGGAACACCTTGAGTTTGCAAATGAGTGAGGGTAAACTTTTCCAAAAAAGAAAGATTACTTTGCAAGAACATCTCGTCTCTTATCACAACGTTTTTGTTGTATGCAATGCATGGATGAAAACATTTTTTGATGCATAGATGATGAAAATGAAATGCATGAAAGCATGTTCACTTGAAAAGTGTGATTATTCTAAAAGTTTTTTTTTATATTTTCTTTTTATGCAAGACGAAATATGAAATGCCAATGCATTTTTGGATGATGAATGATGCAAGAACGATGCTTCTTTTCAAAATGATTTTTATAGAGGCAAGACAAGATATGAAATGCCGATGCCCCCTTTTCTTTTGAATGATAAAAGATGCAGGAATGATGCTTTTTTCCTAAATGGCAATTTTTTAGAGGCAAGGCAAAGTATGAAATGCCAATGCCCCTTCTGTAACACCCCCTTATATTCTACTAATTAATTAATTAAAATCAGAGTTTTCAAGAACCTCACTCTCAAGGGAGCATTACATTTCACTTTTAGAAACCAAATCAAACTATCAAGTTTATATACAAGGAAATAAAACACGTTTTATTTAAAAATCAATATGTTACAATTCAAAAGTGAAAAAACAAAACAACAACAACTACTATCCTACTCGGCCATTTGGTGTCACACTACCAGAGCGGCACGCCACAACTCAACGAAGAAGGAAGAACCTTCGCTAGCTATCACTGCAGTTGCCGACATGAGAAGCAACACAAAAGCGAAGAGGGTGAGTCTCTAAACACATATAATAGAGGTTTATGATAAATGTAATGCTAAGAATGCACTAAAACACCTCGGCTCATGTAATGAGATACAACTCATTTCATCAACTCACACAAAGCAAATTAGCTCTCGTGAGCTATGACACCTCGGTTCATAGCACAAAATAATACTACAATCGATTGCATGATTTATATGAATGATGCAGACCCATACTTCCAGGGCATATGCATGATGGATCCATTAAGACCGAAGTCTTCTACTATCACCTTAGGACCGAAGTCCTTAGGACCGAAGTCCTCTGCTATCACCTTATGCTTATGATTTATGCGACGCCATGAACAATGCATAACACACAACATATACATTATTCAATTAAATCATAACACCATTTCAGTAACTCACCAATTAGACCGCAGCCTTTTATTCATAAATAGGACCTAAGTCCTCTGCTCACCTCTAGGACCGAAGTCCTCTGCATTCACCATTTTCATTTATTCAATGCCCCTCAGGGACTTCAACGTTTATTTAATCCTCTACTCGTAGCCCTACGGCCAAAACAACTCTCATACATCATTACGGCACTAAGGCCGACGTCTCTACATCGGCCTACAGCGCCAAGGCTGTCGCCCAGCTCAACGAGCACCTCGACACACAAGCATTTGACTAACAGTCAAACCGAGTACCCCAACGTCACTTAGGACCAAAACTACACCTAAGGACCAAAACGACACCTATCGCTCCATCGTTTGGACTTAACGTCACTACCGTCGCACTCGCCGTCGCCTCTCACAGTGAAATACACTAAACGTAGCTCACACGCAGCACCTCGGTACCCCATTTGGCACCTCGGCAAGGACACAACACCTCGGCGCACCGCGATCGCACCTCGGCCGCTACTATTTCGACACCTCCGCGCCGTCACACTCAAACTACGATTACGCTATGGTCGACATTTCCTAACGTGAAACCTACGCATTACTTCGCCTATTTACCGACTCCAACTACGCTAGATTCGAATGCGCAAGACTTCGGCTACGCCAGTTCGACTACACTCGCTTGGAATTGCGCCTAAGTTCGACCACACTTGTCTCGCCTATACTGACTTCGACTGTGTTGATCTCGGATAAGCCTAATTTCGACTGTACTAGTTTATAGCACTCCACCTAAGTACGTACACCACCCAACTCGGCATATACACCTCGGAACACCTACTCGCACCATAAATCATCTCGGTATCTACACATATACCACAACTACCATACTTATTCCACCTCAATCGTGACTCAGCTAGTTTACACTACCTCGGCTCATCATCAATTACCTCGGCTATACCTACACTTGAGTACGCACTTCACTTTCAATGGCGTCCTTGCGCCTCACCTTGGTTACTACACTTAGGATTACTATCCTCCCTCACCTCTACATCACCCATCTCAGTTCACTTAGGAACAAGCCTCTATTCATTCACCTCGGTTGCCATACCATCTCGGCAACCTCAGTTCAGCAACTACACTCATGTGTATAAATACACTCCATACTCCCGTAATCACCACGGTATACCTATGCTACACCTCAGCAACCACAAGTCGACACTCACATTGGGTCTTAACTACCCTTACGCACCATCGTCTATGCTGCACCACTCACCTCGCCCTCTTCCACTTCACAACCTACGCTGTGACACTTACGTTCTTCACAGATTAGCCTACTCAGGCAACTACACCTCGGTTTCTCTACGCTCTCATGCGCCTAACCTTCCTCTTCCTTCCTTTGGGTACTTCTCCCTAAGATTAAACTTAAAAACGCTCTTTACTCCCACAATACTCACCGGGACTGAGAGTATCCTCAGTTCCCATTTTTCTCCTCTTGGTTTCTCACCCAACCGACTCACCAACAACCATCACAATCTTCACTAAAGTGAAGTAAACACAACTAAAACATTCATTAAACACAAAACGCAACTCAGGAAACAACTCTAAGTCCATTCACACACAACACTCATCATATACTCAAAATTATAAGTGAAAGAGAGCCCCCTTACCTCAACTAGTTGCGTGAAGATCACTCTCGACACTTCAACACAATTATCACCACGCAAAACAGCCGCTTCTTCAGTCAATTCCAGCTCTTCCACGCCCAGGTTTCTCCTCCTCTCTAGAAGCACTATTCCACCTACCCTTTTCCCTCTCTTACTTTCCCTTTACCTTTCTTGATATTTTGCTGGAAATGAATATCTCATCCTACGGTCACTCTCTTTAAGCCATGCGTATGGGCTTTCAAGGAAACATTGGGCCTCTTAATCACTCATGGGCCTCTAATCTCACCTTTCTCTATTTACTTAAACGCCTCCTAATAAAATAAACACTCTACATGATCACTTAGCTTAATTAATAATGTTGTAAACCTTAAGTAACCCAATTAAATAACTAATTGAATTACTTTGGGGTGTTACAACTCTCCCCCACTTAGAACATTTCGTCCTCGAAATCTCATCAATTTCATGAACACTAGAGTTACACACGACTACCCTGCTACCATATAGATACTATTCGCCATATCATACTCTTAATAACAATTACTTTCACTTTGCTTGATCTCTCCCAAACTATTTCCAAAAAGGCATGCTTTATCAATTTGCATGAGCTTCAAACTCTAGGTGCCAATCCTTATCTTTACATCTCCCCACTATTAACCCCCAAATTAAAGACACACAAACCAAAGACACCCCTCAATTAATCAAGTTGTAAGGAATATCATTAACAAACATGTACCTCTTCTCTCATAAACCACCTCTATCTGTCCTCATCCATAATCTATCGTACACTAAGTAACAGACCACACACCCTACACTCTTACTCCTAAATAGTTATTCTAACCTGTAGGTTATCAAGATCCTGTTCGACTACTCAAACACCATCTATCCGATATAGGGATACTATACTCTCAACGACGATTTACTATTAGCTTACCCATTTAAGTTCCAATCTCTGGTGCTCACTTCCGAACTCAACATCCTAACCTTACTATCACTGGAGCATGCAACCACATAACAATTACTTATTAAGTCAAGTTTAATTCCGACATAAACTCAGAAAGTGATGAAAGCTAATCATTTAATTTTGGCAGATCACTTCCTGCTCACGAAACAAGCCAAACTTAAACTCATATATCTATAAACTTTCCCTTGCTCTATTTAACCCAATCTCGCTATCTGAAACACCAACATTACGCTCTGCCGCTAACAAAATTCAGCTTACGCATTTACACTGAATGTCTAAGGTCAATTTCCAACAGTCTCTTCAATAATTAAGTCCCACTGTACAAGGTCTCACTAGATAACAATTACTATAATTAATTGCAACCACAAACATACTGGCTTCTAAAAAATGTCTTTTTCTACTATTCAGCTTTAATTCATACACCCTACTTCATTTAGGTATCGTCCCCGTATTGACAGAATCATTGTATTCACACTTACTACACCTGTTATTATATGTTACTATACTAGCATATCTCAACTAGGATTAATATACTCCTACAACCTCTACATCGATTTACAAAATTGGGGAAAACATGGTACTAACCCCTCCTCTAGTCTTTCTTGTTAACCATAGCTTGCTTTGGATTATTTCTCAATCTCACCACTATATTGGGATGTTTTCTTGCAGACCAAGAATTATTCTACTGGCAAAACCGTAATCTATAAACTTAAATATAAATCACTATTTAACATTTCAAGGCACTCAATCAAAAAAAAAAAATTTAAATGATCCTATCAACTCACAATTTAAACAATCAACAGAGAATACCAAAATTTCACCACAAAACCAACATGATTTTCAAGACACGACAACCTCAATATGATTCAGGTGAAATATTTTCAGCAACACAGGCAGCATGGGCACGGGCATGGCGCCCGCCTTCGCAAGACTTCACCAAAGACACGCGCGCACACAGCCGCCCAACTCTAAGACTCCAAAAGAAGGCGACGGAGCACGCCACAACCCAGGCGCAAAGGGGCACGCACCTTTCTGGCGCCCCACACCCCGCACACACGCTACGCACGGGCTTGCCGATTTGGCGCCCACATCCGAGACACACACCAAGCCACTCGGCACACCAAGTCAACAATACGCAACGCACCACAGTACACACCCACACTTAAACGCAACACCTCGCCTCGGCTACTTCACCTAGGCACCCTACACTTAAGCACAACAACTCATCTCGCTTAATATACTTAAGTACACAACGTATACAACACTTCAATATAACTACGACCTTCCTACATCTCGGCCATGCTGACTTCCGATTTAACATCCCCTCGCACTACAAACAGCCCACACTTAGGCATGATTACACTACCCTTAACACCTCTACACCTCACTTAGGCAGCTACGCCTCGTCATCATTCACCTTGGCATACACATTCTATCTTCCATCGCACCTACACCTCAACACATACACCTCGATATATACACCCTATACCAAAGAATACTACTTTTAGACGCCCATACACTACACTTCATCCACTACACATAGGCTTATTCACAACTCACTTCATCATCTACACTTAGTCACTTCGGTCACTACAATTTGACTCACCCACCATTCCACATAAAGACTTACATCTCGACAATGCTAGTTTAGACTTTCATACGTTACACCTCCTCCTCTACACTTAAGCTTATATACGTCTCACTATATTTCAACAAACTTCACTCCAACTTACATAATCTACTCCTCGACAACTCCACCTCAACATACTTACACTACTCTTCAACACAACACTTCAACTCGGTAACACTAAAAAAAAAAAAACACCCTATTATCATTCATCTCGGCTACTACCTCAGTTACTCTAGGAAACCACATTTCTTCGTCTCTCAGCTCTCCCATTTCACTTTTGGTTGATGGCTACAGCTGACACCACACTTCTACCTACAACGCTCTTACCTTATACCGAAACTCTATTCTCAGGGTCTCCACAGTCTCACTCCATTATCCCAACACCATTAATCTACCGTCATGGAGCTACACTATATCAATTACTTAAAGTACTAATGCTCATCTCTTACTTCATCCTATGTTCAAGATACAGATAATACCCTCCTCATCTCCGCATCTTATTCTTCTAAGACACCTAATTATCTATACATTAAGAGTCAAACAAGCTTACACTCACCACTCAATTATTCAAGTTGAAATTAATACATTTTCAAAATTTTATAATAACCACAAGTTATTGTCGCCTCTTTCATTGGGGATGAGTATTTGGGGTGATCAGTCCCTCCTACTCACTCAACCAATTACTTAAGGTCACAAAACTACGTCTTTTCAAAATTACACAACTCAGAAATTTTTAACGCAGTCTAGAGTGCGAAGGCGTCGTCACGACTCCCACTCTTTTGACGTCATTAAAACCCCTCTAATTACACATACCTCAATGTCACAAACAACAGTCACAAACAACTACAAGCAATACTACATCCATCAGTCATATAATCTAATTACACCTATCTCAATGAGACCATCCACAGTTGCAAATAACCTAACAAATTCTACAACAAAGTCTCTGTCGAAGATCGACAAGGGACTCTGAACTCTACGACTGGACAACTTGGCCGGACAGACCGAACTGCTCTGATACCACTATTGTAACACCCCCTTATATTCTACTAATTAATTAATTAAAATCAGAGTTTTCAAGAACCTCACTCTCAAGGGAGCATTACATTTCACTTTTAGAAACCAAATCAAACTATCAAGTTTATACACAACGGAAATAAAACACGTTTTATTTAAAAATCAATATGTTACAATTCAACAGCTGAAAACAAAACAACAACAACTACTATCCTACTCGGCCCCCCAGTGTCACACTACCAGAGCAGACGCCACAACTCAACAGAAGAAGGAAGAACCTTCGCTAGCTATCACCTGCAGGTTGCCAACATGAGAAGCAACACAAAAGCAGTAGGGTGAGTCTCTAAACACATATAATAGAGGTTTATGATAAATGTAATGCTAAGAATGCACTAAAACACCTCGGCTCATGTAACAGATACAACTCAGCTCATCAACTCACACAAAGCAAATTAGCTCAAGAAAGTTATGACACCTCGGTTCATAGCACAAAATAATACTACAATCGATTGCATGATTTATATGAATGATGCGAGACTCCATACTTCAGGGCATATGCATGATGGATCCATTAAGACCAGAAGTCTTCTGCTATCACCTTAGGGCCAAGTCCTTAGGACCAGAAGTCCTCTGCTATCACCTTAGGATCAAGTCCTTAGGACCAGAAGTCCTCTGCTATCACCTTATGCTTATGATTTATGCGACGCCATGAACAATGCATAACACACAACATATACATTATTCAATTAAATCATAACACCATTTCAGTAACTCACCAATTAGACCGCAGCCTTTTATTCATAAATAGGACCTAAGTCCTCTGCTCACCTCTAGGACCAAGTCCTCTCTGCATTCACCATTTTCATTTATTCAATGCCCTCGGGGACTTCAACGTTTATTTAATCCTCTACTCGTAGCCCTACGGCCAAAACAACTCTCATACATCATTACGGCACTAAGGCCGACGTCTCTACATCCGCCTACAGCGCCAAGGCTGTCGCCCAGCTCAACGAGCACCTCGACACACAAGCATTTGACTAACAGTCAATCCGAGTACTCCAACGTCACTTAGGACCAAAACTACACCTAAGGACCAAAACGACACCTATCGCTCCATCGTTTGGACTTAACGTCACTACCGTCGCACTTTCGCCGTCGCCTCGCAGATGAAATACACTAAACGTAGCTCACACGCAGCACCTCGGTACCCCATTTGGCACCTCGGCAAGGACACAACACCTCGGCGCACTGACTGTACCTCGGCTCGCTACTATTTCGACACCTCTGCCTTCGTCACACTCAAACTACGATTACGCTATGGTCGACATTTCCTAACGTGAAACCTACGCATTACTTCGCCTATTTACCGACTCCAACTACGCTAGATTCGAATGCGCAAGACTTCGGCTACGCCAGTTCGACTACACTCGCTTGGAATTGCGCCTAAGTTCGACCACACTTGTCTCGCTATACTGACTTCGACTGTGTTGATCTCGGATAAGCCTAATTTCGACTGTACTAGTTTATAGCACTCCACCTAAGTACGTACACCACCCAACTCGGCATATACACCTCGGCTTACCTACTCTGCACCATAAATCATCTCGGTATCTACACATATACCACAACTACCATACTTATTCCACCTCAATCGTGACTCAGCTGGTTTACACTACCTCGGCTCATCATCAATTACCTCGGCTATACCTACACTTGAGTACGCACTTCACTTTCAATGGCGTCCTTGCGCCTCACCTTGGTTACTACACTTAGGATTACTATCCTCCCTCACCTCTACATCACCCATCTTAGTTCACTTAGGAACAAGCCTCTATTCATTCACCTCGATTGCCATACCATCTCAAGCAACCTCGGTTCAAAGAACTACACTCATGTGTATAAATACACTCCATACTCCGTAATCACCACGGTATACCTATGCTACACCTCAAGCAACCACAAGTCGACACTCACATTGGGTCTTAACTACCCTTACACACCATCGCCTATGCCGCACCACTCACCTCGCCCTCTTCCACCTTACAACCTACGCTCGTGACACTTACGTTCTTCATGCATTAGCCTACTCGTGCAACTACACCTCGGTTTTCTACGCCTCATGCGCTTAACCTTCCTCTTCCTTCCTTTGGGTACTTCTCCCTAAGATTAAACTTAAAAACGCTCTTTACTCCCACAATACTCACCGGACCGAGAGTATCCTCGTTTCCATTTTCTCCTCTTGGTTTCTCACCCAACCGACTCACCAACAACCATCACAATCTTCACTAAAGTGAAGTAAACACAACTAAAACATTCATTAAACACAAAACGCAACTCAGAAACAACTCTAAGTCCATTCACACACAACACTCATCATATACTCAAAATTATAAGTGAAAGAGAGCCCCCTTACCTCAACTAGTTGCGAAGATCACTCTCGACACTTCAACACAATGATCACTCACGCAAATGCCCTTCTTAAAGTCAATTCCAGCTCTTCCACGCCCGCTTCTCCTCCTTCTCTCTAGAAGCACTATTCCACCTACCCTTTTCCCTCTCTTACTTTCCCTTTACCATTCTTGATATTTTCTTTGAAATGAATATCTCATCCTACTGGCCACTCTCTTTAAGCCATGCGTATGGGCTTTCAAGGAAACATTGGGCCTCTTAATCACTCATGGGCCTCTAATCTCACCTTTCTCTATTTACTTAAACGCCTCCTAATAAAATAAACACTCTACATGATCACTTAGCTTAATTAATAATGTTGTAAACCTTAAGTAACCCAATTAAATAACTAATTGAATTACTTTGGGGTGTTACACCTTCCCTTTTGTGAAAGATGCATGTATGGAGGAATGATGTATTTGAACTAAAGTGATGAGGTTAATGAGATGATGCATGAATGCTACACTTTGAATAAATTTGATGATGATTTTTGTTCATGATTATGAATGAGATGCTTTCTTGTTTTCATTTTTTTGTGCAATGAAATGCATGATGCTCACAATGATTTTTTTTTTATTTAAAAAAATGCATGGAAAGACATGATTTTTTATTGAATGGAATTGCATGCAAAATGAGAGGTTAATGTATTATTTTTTCATGATGCGTGAAAAAGGAAAACAATAATGCATGAGACGCGCCCCTAATAAAACACGATTTTTGGATCTTTCGAGAAAATTAGGGGAAAAAGCCTTAGTGAATGGAAATGCACACGTGCGGAGAATGCACTCCTGACAAACCCTAATGAGATAGAGAAAAATGCATGTATGAATTTTATCAAGTTTTTTGTTTTATGCAATGCAAATGATGTCTTTATATGAAAATAACGGCGATAATGCGACTTGACATGCATGTGAAAAATAAGATGAAAACATTTCTTCGAGTTTGGCGATTGAAATTTTGGAAACATCACCTCCCCTTTTTTTGAAAGTTTTGCTTTTTGATTCCATGTTGCTTCTTACACACCTATGACAAGGTTCAGTGTTATGTTGCGATCTCCGGCAAACAAACTTTAATGCATGAAAAATGCAAATGACGAAAGTGTTTTTCAAAATTTTGTTAGATACAATTGCGATGGTGCAAAATGATGTGAATGCGAAATGAGGTGGGTGCGAAATGATGTGTTATTTACGTGAAAAAATGGTAAGAAAATGAGGTTATTGGTGGTACTTTGAACATTTTCAAAGATACACGCTGCATGCCACCTCATGTTGGTGTTTATGAGGGGAAGAGAAAAATTACTTTCTACAACTCTTGAGCTAGAGTTTGAGAAAAAGGAATGTTTAAGCTAAATGCAACAAACAAAGGCGTGCCCCGTGTCTTACAAAGGGTGGGAATCCTAAGGTCTAAAGTCGGCGAAAAGGGTGATCCTCCCATGCAGGTTCTAATCACTTCCTCACAATGGCAACCAAGAGCTAAAGTCTCTCTCATGATGACACCCACAATCGTAGAAAGCTACCGAGTGTGAGGCATCATGACAAAGCGCACTCTTGGGCGGAACTTTCATGAGAGCCATACAAACAAAGGTCTACGAACGGCAGTCACTAATCGTTCCCACTCTCCTAGGTATTCGTTCAGACTTTGGGTTTTAGGCCCCTCTCAAAACATAGTTAGCATAAGGTGTTAGTGTGTGTAGCGAGGACATAACGCCTAAAATAACCCACATATACCCTCACCTGCGAAGGAAAACCCAGAACAGTCCAGACAATAGCAAGCAATAACATGTCGTCTACCCTAGGGTTCAATATCAAATAACCTAGCCTAGGGTTTCAACAACAATCAAGTGCATTGCTTACCTCAAGAAAAGGAGCTAAGAAGAGGGGCTCATGATAGAATTGGGGAGAAATGCATGAGCTTACCTTGAAGAAAGGGAGCAAAGAAGAAGGGAACATGATTGGGATTGGAGAAATGCATGAGGATACTAAGCACATAAGCAAAAAGGAGGAAGGAAAAACAAACATGGAAGAAGAGAAAACAAATGCACATGCATACAACATGATAAGAAAGAAAAGGAAACCGAAAGAGATAGAGGCAAACAATGTATCCAAATCAAATCACAAACCACACATTTAATTAGTTAGGCTTGACCTACTTAAAAAAAAGAAAAAGTCCCCAGTGAAGTCGCCAGTTGTTGCGCCCGAAAAAGTCCCTTACGGGTTTTTCTTCGTTTACAACCTTTTAGAACAATGAAGTCGCCACCAATATTTTTTATAAGGAAAATATTGAAGAAAAACCTTTTTGGAAGGCGGGTGACCTTTTGGAAAACCGGGAGATTTGGGTTCGGGGGTCGGTTAGGCATGGGGAAGGTATTAGCACCCCACACCTCCTTTCTACTGAAAGGGAACCTTTAATTAAACGTGTGGTTTTAAGTGTTGATTTGGAAAATACATAAATTTGCCTCTTGATTGAAAAGACTTAATGAAAAAATTTTATTTGCGGCGCTTGACGAGAGTTAGCCGCTTTGGTTTTTTGAAAGGGAAAATGTTTTTGGTTTGTTGTGCTTGACGGAGGGGATCCGCTCCTACGTATCTCCCGGTGCGATGGAGAATTCAAAACTACGTAGTTCTGGTTTTTTTTTTATCTTGTTTAATTGTGAAAACTGAGCTTTCATGATGATCAATTGAGCGAAGGCTCCAAGTGACCACCATTAGCACTCCATTGTTAATAATCATGCAAGCAATGGCTTCGCAGGACTACTAACAAAGTTTTTTGATTCATTTAAATTTTTTAGACAAATTAGGCATTCGTGATGATCAATTGAGCAAAGGCTCCAAGTGATCACCACTAGTTCCTCATTGTTAATAATCATGCAAGCAAAGGCTTCGCAAGACCACTAACAAAGTTTGATTTATTGAAAGTCTTTAGAAAATTTAGGCGTTCATGATGATCAATTGAGCAAAGGCTCCAAGTGATCATCACTAGGTCCTCATTGTTAATGATCATGCAAGCAAAGGCTTCGCAAGACCACTAACAAAGTTTTTGATTTAATGAAACGTATTTGACCTAGAAAGAATTAAAAAAACGAGAAAAAGGTGAAAATTGCAAAATGGGGGTGTTACTAGTTACGGGGGGTGGTATAACTAAACAGGGGGTGTAAAACGTAAGCCCAGTTCGCATAAGAGGGCCCAATATGCGAAACTGGGCTTAAGTGAGATGGGGGTGTGCGCATTAATCAGAGTGGTGCAAGAAGTAATCTGATAATTAAAATAAATAAATAATTTCGGAGGCCCATATAAGCTCAAACCCTAATTTCAAAACCTAAAAAAACTTCATTCCCCTTCTCCCCTACCTTGCTGCGCCGTGCAGCTTCCTCCATTCAAGGGAGAGAGAGAAACGAGAAACCAGGGAGCTGAGAGAGAGATTCTCGCCGGAGTTTTAGGAGTAAGAGAGAGAACGCGAGGAGGGGAAAGGAGAGGGGGAGAGATCGGGTCTGAGAGAGAGAAAACGAAATGAGGGAGAGAGAATGACGGTTTGAGGTGAGAGAGATGGAGGTCCGATGAGGGAGGATGAAGTAGCGAGAGAGAGAGAGGACGACAGTGAGATGGAAAGCGTGGAGAGGAGAATGACGCAGGCTTGCGACGGTGGGAAGGTTCTTCGCGGCGGTCTTACGGCAAGGGAGCACCGGAGAAGACGAAGCCTGCGGTGGGGGGGTTCGCCGGCGACACCCACGCTTCCAGGTTCGTTTTTTTCGGTCTATTCCTTCTCTTTTTCAGTTTTCTGGTTTCGGTTACTCTCGTTTTCTCTCTACTCATATCACTCTTTTTTGGTTTGTTACTGATCTGCAGGTGATTCGTTAATGGCTCTGTGTTTGAGCTTTTTTTTTTGGATTTGGTTGTTTTTCTCAGTTTAACACGTTTAGAGTACCGAATAAAAAACGAAACATACATATTTACAATTTATTTACAGATCTGAGGAAAGGGGGATTACCAACCTTAGTTTCGATCCATTCTGGAAAAATAAAAAGAAACTAGTCTCGATCTGTTGCTGGATGTTTGATTTACTGTTGTTGTTCTAGATTTGCTGCTACGGACCCTTTGAAAACTTTTTTTAGAACTTCAAAGAAAGAAACCACTGTTTTGTGATTAGGGTTTCAGTGTAAAACCACTAATCGTTTTTTTGTGTGTTGTTTTTCTCGAAAATCGTGTCCCCGTACTGCTGCTGTTGACTGCTTTTTTATATTAAAATATTAGGTTTCTGCATTAATTGTTTTTGACTGGGCTTTGACTCTTTTCAGGTCTGGATCCAAGCCCAGCAGTAGCTGTAGCAGCTTGGAGTGTTGCCCGAAAACCCTAATTTGCTACTTGAAGCCTATTTTTGGATTTGCATCTTTTTGTACCTTTAATATTATTATTTTTGTATTTTTTGGACATCTGGACATTTGGACACTTCTAAATTGTAATAAAAATTAAACAGATTTTTTTTGACATTTTTGGACTATTAAACACTTTTTAAATTGTAAATAAAAACTAAATAGAATTTTTTTGGTATTTTTGGACTATATATATGCTCAAAATAAATTAACTGCACAAAATAAGAATAATAATAAGAAAAAGAGTCGGGCCAAACACAAAGACGAGAACGGGTCAGACTAGACAAATACGCTAAAACGAGAACCAAATAGAAGAAATGGGCTCATTAACTAAAAACACTAAAATTAACTCAGAATTGCATTCTTAAGCCTCAATTGAAAGACAAGCCAAATTTCTAGAAAAAATGACTTTTGGTAGACCTACTTATGTACGACTAAACCCAAATACGAAGATTAAATTGAAGAACGCACGAAAAGATCGATCATTCGCGTGCCTGCCTAATTTAAACAACGGTATTTCGATTTAGTTGAGCTGGATAATTGAAATTGACTTAAGTTAAAAAGGACGGACAAAATTGGGGTATTACAACCTTGCTCCCGATCGGTCTCAATTACAGAGACATGAGTAAAGGAGATAGAGAATCATTCAAAGAATATGCTCAAAAGTGGAGGAGCATAGCGGCTAGTGAAGCCGCCATTGACTGAAAAGGAGATGGTGTACATGTTTATGGAGACTCTTCCAGGGCTATATTAGGATAGGTTGGTGGGGAGTGTTTCATCCAGTTTCTCAGATATGTTTGTCATTGGAGAACGATTAGAGTACCTGATTACTTGCAAATGAAAGATTCTTTGGAGATTTTGGAAATTCTAGTGGACAAAAGAAACCCTTTTCCAACTTCCCCAAGAAGAAAGAAGGGGAAACCAATGTTATTACTGTAGGGGGAGGCCCATCTTTCAGCTCTCCACAACAAACAAGTGCCATTTTTCTGCTCCAAATTTCACCACAAAGAAACTAATTCAGTCACAGAGCCCTAACTATCAAGAGAAGAGGCGTGCTAGTTTTGATCCGATTCCAATAACCTATACCGAAATGTTTCAATCACCTTGTCTCAAAGAATTTGATCAATACTCGCCCATGAAGCTCGTGCAACCTCCCTTTCCTAGGGGATACAATGCCGATGCTACTGTAGCTTTCATAATGGAGGGTCACCACACGGTAGAAGACCGCAAGGCTTTCAAACATGTAGTCCAGATTTGATTGACGCCAACCGGCTCTCTTTCAAGCGAGAATAGTCCAAGCACAACTACAAACCCCTTGCCAAACATGGGATACCATCCGCTAATGCAATAGAAGATTCAGAGGATGCATAATGATACTGGAAAATATACATGCCGAGCCGCGCCGCTGTGGTGTTATCAAGAAAGTCGCCGTATGTGTTGATCCTTTATGTGTAGGTGCTCAGTGAAGCTTTCAAGTCGGTTTGCAAGACTTGATGGATCGTTATATGGTTCGAGTGGGAGTGGTGAAAAGAAGAAGTTGGTCAAGAGAGAAGAGGTGAGCGGTTGGCCAAGCCGAGAGGCCGGGACCCATGGTCAAAGAGGCTCTCTTCCGTGACATCCGTCAGAGCTTCAAGAGTGCAAGGTTACTAGACCCAGATCAAATTACTGCTATTGAGGATGGTTTAGAGGATGAAGAAGGCGGTACCACTTAGTTCGCCGTTGCCTTGCTAAAGAAGAGCTCAAAATTGGGAAGTGTCGACTTGCCCATCACTTTTAGTTCAAAGTAATGATTGTAATGCACTCCTTTGGCTCTGCCCAAGGCCTCAGGATAGTTTGTTAGGGCACGCATGTTTTTATTTTCAATGACACCATCATCAATAAAAACGCTTGTTTTGAATTCCATCAATAAAATCTCTTTTTCTTCATTTATCTTTTCTTCCTTTTCGCTTTATTTTGTTTATTTCGCTTTTCATTCTAATTTCTGCTTCTACGAATGCAGATCAAAAGTAATTATCTCTGAAAATAACAGTGCCAATGATTCCTATTATGACTTTGATCACCCAATTAACCAAACCGAAGGGGTGTTGAGAAAATCGGGAAACTCCTCGGAATTGATGAGACTAATAGAGTAGGAAGAAAAGATCATTCAGCCTCATGGAGAGTCGATTGAGATAATCAACTTGGGTACAAACGAGGATAAAAGAGAGGTTAAGGTCGGTACTGCCATGGAAGATAGTGAACGCAAAATGCTAATCCAACTCTTGCATGATTGCGCTGATGTCTTTGCGTGGTCGTACAAAGATATGCCAGGGCTAGATACCGATATTGTTGAACACAGGTTGCCAGTGAAGCCAGAGTGTCCACCGGTCAAGCAGAAGTTGAGAAGAATGAAACCTGAGATGTCATTGAAGATCAGGGATGAGGTAAAAAAGCAGTTTGATGCGGGGTTTCTAGCAGTGGCAAAGTATCCACAATGGGTAGCAAATATCGTCACTGTTCCGAAAAAGGATGGCAAGGTCAGGATGTGTGTCGATTACAGGAATCTGAACAGAGCTAGCCCCAAAGATGACTTCCCTCTGCCTCATATTGATATTCTGGTAGACAGTACAGCCCAACATTCTCTATTCTCCTTCATGGATGGGTATTCGTGGTACAATCGGATAAAAATGGCTCCGAAGATATGAAGAAAACCACCTTCATAACTCTCTGGGAACATTCGCTACAAAGTGATGCCTTTTGGACTCAAGAATGCCGGTGCGACTTATCGAGAGCAATGGTGACATTATTCCACGACATGATGCACAAAGAAATTGAGGTGTATGTAGATGATATGATTGCAAAATCCAAGGCGATGAGGGCACATTGTTAATCAAGCAAAAACTCTTGAACGTCTACGGAAGTTCAAGCTCGAGTTAAACCCAATAAATGCACCTTCGATGTGAGATCAGGAAAGTTACGGGGGATTTATCGTCATCGTAAAGGGATAGAGGTCGATCCGGATAAAGTCAAAGCAATCCTTGAAATGCCAAAGCACCAAAGACCGAAAAAAGAGGTCTGCGTGGTTTCCTTGGGAGACCGAACTACATCTCAAGGTTCATATCCCAATTGACCGCCACTTGCGAGCCTCTCTTTAAGGCTGTTGTGCAAGAACCAAAAGTTAGAGTGGAATGATGATTGCCAAAGAGCCTTTGAAAGAATTAAAGATTATCTTCGTAACCCACCAATTTCGATGTCGCTTGTCCAGGAAGACCGCTTATCCTCGTGATCTAACCGTGTTGGACAATTCGATGGGATGTGTCTTTGGGGCGACATCATGAATCGAGAAAGAAAGAGCATGCTATATACTACTTGAGTAAAAATTCACCGATCGTGAGACGAGATATTCAATGCTAGAAAAGAATTGACGATGAATAAGGCTCAATTTATTGACGATGTGAGGCTTCGCCTTTGAGCTATTGGACGATGAATAAGGCTCAATTTATTGACGATGATGCCCATAGTTGCTAAAATTATTGACGATGAAGGACTGTGCAAAGAATTCAAAATTCAAGATCATAATTCCTCTCCTACCGCCTAGAAGATGAATGGGGCGATCAGGCGACCAACAAGAACATCAAGAAGATTGTGCAAAAGATGGTGGTAACCTACAAGGATTGGCATGAAATGCTTCCCTTTGCTTTGCATTGCTACCGTACTTCAGTGCGTACATCGACCAGAGCAATCCCTTTCTCTTTGGTATATGGGTCCCTATCGAAAGAATCACATGACCTTGTGTCATGGGCGGCTATACCGCCAAGGATGAAAACCGCTGACAAGAAAGTTCGTCCCCGAGAATTCAATGAGGGAGACCTAGTGCTCAAGAAGATCCTGCCTATTCAAAGTGATCCCCGTGGAAAATGGACTCCCACCTATGAGGGCCCGTACATAGTCAAGAAAGCCTTCTCCGGAGGAGCGCTGATGCTCGCAAATATGGACGGCGAGGATCTGAGGAACCTAGTTAATTCTGATCAAGTGAAGAAGTATTATGCCTGAAAGAAATAGACGAAAAAGAGAAAGATAAGCCAAGTAAGAATTAGCTCGCTAGGTTGAAAACCCGCAAAGGGCGGCCTAGGTAAAATCGTGAGCGACCGGTGGATTGAAAACCCGCAAAGAGGATCCAGCAGGTCGAAAACTTGGGCATGAAAAGTAAGAAAAGGCATACAACTTCCCCAAGATTTGGATGAAGGGTGATCAAGGTTAAGGACATAAATGGTTGGCATCGCCCCACGAGAGATGGACAATCGTAAATTAGCTCCTCTCTTTTTTTCGTGGTTTTTGTAGTTTAAACTTTCAAATGTATTGAATAGTCGGCGTAACTTTGCATTTACCGGATTTCACATCAATAAAGTTCAATCTTTTCATATCTCGTTTGTTTTTCTATTTCCCGCTTTTTCTCGCTCAAATAAACGTTTTATGATGATGGTAACAACGACGACTGTAAAACATGTGCATAAATCATAGAGCATCACAATCATTGCGAAATTTCTAAAAGTCATGGGAAGGAAGCAACTTCTCGAGCAAATTAAGTTTGCAAGGAAACAATTGCACCCATAGGCCATTTCGGATGGCAAATCACAAAACAACCCAAGCACTTGGCTTATATGCCACCACAATGCTAATCGGTTCCTCGGTCTCGTCGCGGGTTGGTTGAACAAAGAAAAGAAAATAAGCCAAAAGAGCAAAAAGGAAAAAGCATATGATCGAGAAAAAGAAAGGCGATCGTGCAAAATCATTCAAGAAAAAACAAACAAAGAAAAACAATTGGTCGAGAAAAGAAAGTCGATCAAGAGAAAAACAACAATCGGATCAAAAGGGAATTTCGGAGCGTTCCACCACATTCATCATTACACCAAAATCATAGCATTGCATGCACTTGCATAACATGCCCTTGCATAACATGCATCCACACTCCATGCACCATTCCTCGCATCAGTTGACGTATGCAGGTACCTCAATTTAGTGCGGCAGCATTGGCCATTTCAATCAATCAATCAACAGATTCGTGAATCCCCCGGGACCAGCGTCCCTTCAAAAGCAGACTTCACCTCGTATTGACTTAAGTTAAAAAGGACGGACAAAATTGGGGTATTACAACCTTGCTCCGATCGGTCTCAATTACAGGCACATGAGTAAAGGAGATAGAGAATCACTCAAAGAATATGCTCAAAAGTGGAGGAGCATAATTTCGCTAGGTGAAGCCGCCATTGGTGAAAAGGAGATGGTGTACATGTTTATGGAGACTTTTCCGGGGCTATATTAGGATAGGTTGGTGGGGAGTGTTTCATCCAGCTTTCTCGAGATATGTTTGTCATTGGAGAACGATTAGAGTACACTGGATTACTTGCAATGAAAGATTCTTTGGAGATTTTGGAAATTCTAGTGGACAAAAGAAACCCTTTTCCAACTTCCCCAAGAAGAAAGAAGGGGAAACCAATGTTATTACTGTAGGGGGAGGCCCATCTTTCAGCTCTCCACAACAAACAATGCCATTTTCTGTTCCAGCTCAGCCACAGCAAACTAATTCAGGTCACAGAGCCCAGAACTATCAAGAGAAGAGGCGTGCTAGTTTTGATCCGATTCCAATAACCTATACTGAGCTGTTCAATCACCTTGTCTCAAAGAATTTGATCAATACTCGCCCATGAAGCTTTGTGCAACCTCCCTTTCCTAGGGGATACAATGCTGATGCTACCTGTAGCTTTCATAATGGAGGGGTCAGTCACACGGTAGAAGACTGCAAGGCTTTCAAACATGTAGTCCAGGATTTGATTGACGCCAACTGGCTCTCTTTCAAGCAGAATAGTCCAAGCACAACTACAAACCCCTTGCCGAAACATGGGATACCATCCGCTAATGCGATGGAAGATCTCAGAGGATGCATAATGATAAAAGATGTTAAGTGTATCCAGACTCCTCTGGAAAATATACATGCTGAGCTGTGCCGTTGTGGTGTTATCAAGAAAGGCTGTGTATGTGTTGATCCTTTATGTGTAGGTGCCTGTGAAGCTTTCAAGTAAGTTTTGCAAGACTTGATGGATCGTTATATGGTTCGAGTGGGAGTGGCTGAAAAGAAGAAGTTGGCTGAAGAGAGAAGAGGTGAGCGGTTGGCCAAGGCGAGAGAGGCAGGACCCATGGTCAAAGAGGCTCCCCTTCTGTGACATCCGTCAGAGCTTCAAGAGTGCAAGGTTACTAGACCCAGATCAAATTACTGCTATTGAGGATGGTTTAGAGGATGAAGAAGGCGGTACCAGCTTAGTTCGTCGTTGCCTTGCTAAAGAAGAGCTCAAAAATTGGGAAGCTGTCGACTTGCCCATCACTTTTAGTTCAAAGTAATGATTGTAATGCACTCCTTTGGCTCTGCCCAAGGCCTCAGGATAGTTTGTTAGGGCACGCATGTTTTTATTTTCAATGACACCATCATCAATAAAAACGCTTGTTTTGAATTCCATCAATAAAATCTCTTTTTCTTCATTTATCTTTTCTTCCTTTTCGCTTTATTTTGTTTGTTTCGCTTTTCATTCTACTTTCTGCTTCTACGAATGCAGATCAAAAGTAATTATCTCTGAAAATAACAGTGCCAATGATTCCTATTATGACTTTGATCACCCAATTAACCAAACTGAAGGGGGTGTTGAGGAAAACTGGGAAACTCCTCCGGAATTGATGAGACTAATAGAGTAGGAAGAAAAGATCATTCAGCCTCATGGAGAGTCGATTGAGATAATCAACTTGGGTACAAAAGAGGATAAAAGAGAGGTTAAGGTCGGTACTGCCATGGAAGATAGTGAACGCAAAATGCTAATCCAACTCTTGCATGATCATACTGATGTCTTTGGCGTGGTCGCACAAAGATATGCCGGGGCTAGATACCGATATTGTTGAACACAGGTTGCCAGTGAAGCCAGAGTGTCCACCGATCAAGCAGAAGTTGAGAAGAATGAAACCTGAGATGTCATTGAAGATCAGGGATGAGGTAAAAAAGCAGTTTGATGCGGGGTTTCTAGCAGTGGCAAAGTATCCACAATGGGTAGCAAATATCGTCACTGTTCCGAAAAAGGATGGCAAGGTCAGGATGTGTGTCGACACGAGGAATCGAAGCGAGCTAGCCCCAAAGATGACTTCCCCGCCTCATATTGATATTACAGTAGACATGATGCCCCAACATTCTCTATTCTCCTTCATGGATGGGTATTCAGTGGTACAATCGGATAAAAATGGCTCCGTAAGATATGAAGAAAACCACCTTCATAACTCTCTGGGGAACATTCTGCTACAAAGTGATGCCTTTTGGACTCAAGAATGCCGGTGCGACTTATCAGAGAGCAATGGTGACATTATTCCACGACATGATGCACAAAGAAATTGAGGTGTATGTAGATGATATGATTGCAAAATCCAAGACTGATGAGGGGCACATTGTTAATCTGCAAAAACTCTTCGAACGTCTACGGAAGTTCAAGCTCAGGTTAAACCCAGCGAAATGCACCTTCGATGTGAGATCCGGAAAGTTACTGGGATTTATCGTCAGTCAGAAAGGGATAGAGGTCGATCCAGATAAAGTCAAAGCAATCCTTGAAATGCCAGCACCAAAGACTGAAAAAGAGGTCTGTGGTTTCCTTGGGAGACTGAACTACATCTCAAGGTTCATATCCCAATTGACCGCCACTTGCGAGCCTCTCTCTCTTTGTGTTGTGCAAGAACCAAAAGTTAGAGTGGAATGATGATTGCCAAAGAGCCTTTGAAAGAATTAAAGATTATCTTCAGAACCCACCAATTCTGATGTCGTCGGTGTCCGGAAGACCGCTTATCCTGTATCTAACCGTGTTGGACAATTCGATGGGATGTGTGCTGGGGCAGCATCATGAATCGAGAAAGAAAGAGCATGCTATATACTACTTGAGTAAAAAATTCACTGACTGTGAGACGAGATATTCAATGCTAGAAAAGAATTGACGATGAATAAGGCTCAATTTATTGACGATGTGAGGCTTCGGCCTTTGAGCTATTGACGATGAATAAGGCTCAATTTATTGACGATGATGCCCATAGTTGCTAAAATTATTGACGATGAAGGACCTGTGCAAAGAATTCAAAATTCAGCATCATAATTCCTCTCCCTACCGCCCGAAGATGAATGGGGCAGTCGAAGCAGCCAACAAGAACATCAAGAAGATTGTGCAAAAGATGGTGGTAACCTACAAGGATTGGCATGAAATGCTTCCCTTTGCTTTGCATTGCTACTGCAGACTTCAAAGGCGCACATCATCGACAGAGCAATCCCTTTCTCTTTGGTATATGGGTCCCTATCGAAAAGAATCACAACCTTGTGTCATGGGCAGCTATACCAGCAAGGATGAAAACCGCTTTCGACAAGAAAGTTCGTCCCCGAGAATTCAATGAGGGAGACCTAGTGCTCAAGAAGATCCTGCCTATTCAAAGTGATCCCCGTGGAAAATGGACTCCCACCTATGAGGGCCCGTACATAGTCAAGAAAGCCTTCTCCGGAGGAGCGCTGATGCTCGCAAATATGGACTGGCGAGGATCCGAGGAACCTAGTTAATTCGATCAAGTGAAGAAGTATTATGCCAGAAAGAAATAGATTTAAAAAGAGAAAGATAAGCCAAGTAAGAATTAGCTCGCTAGGTTGAAAACCCGCAAAGGGCGGCCTAGGCAAAATCGAGAGACGACCGGTGGATTGAAAACCCGCAGCGGCGATCAGCAGGGTCGTAAAACTTGGGCATGAAAAGTAAGAAAAGGCATACAACTTCCCGAAGATTTGGATGAAGGGGTGATCAAGGTTAAGGACATAAATGGTTGGCACTGTCCCACAGAGATGGACAGTCAGAAATTAGCTCCTCTCTTTTTTTCGTGTCTTTTTGTAGTTTAAACTTTCAAATGTATTGAATAGTCGGCGTAACTTTCTGTACGACCGGATTTCACATCAATAAAGTTCAATCTTTCTCATATCTGTTTGTTTTTCTATTTCCCTGCTTTTTCTGCTCAAATAAACGTTTTATGATGATGGTAACACTGACCTGTAAAACATGTGCATAAATCATAGAGCATCACAATCATTGCGAAATTTCTAAAAGTCATGGGAAGGAAGCAACTTCTCAGAGCAAATTAAGTTTGCAAGGAAACAATTGCACCCATAGGCCATTTCAGATGGCAAATCACAAAACAACCGGCACTTGGCTTATATGCCACCACAATGCTAATCGGTTCCTCAGTCTCGTCGCGGGTTGGTTGAACCAGCAAAAGAAAATAAGCCAAAAGAGCAAAAAAGGAAAAAGCATATGATCAGAAAAAAGAAAGCTGATCAGGCAAAATCATTCAAGAAAAAACAAACAAAGAAAAACAATTGGTCAGAAAAAGAAAGCTGATCAAGAGAAAAACAACAATCAGATCAAAAGGGGAATTTCAGGAGCGTTCCACCACATTCATCATTACACCAAAATCATAGCATTGCATGCACTTGCATAACATGCCCTTGCATAACATGCATCCACACTCCATGCACCATTCCTCGCATCAGTTGACGTATGCAGGTACCTCAATTTAGTGCGGCAGCATTGGCCATTTCAATCAATCAATCAACAGGATTCGTGAATCCCTTCAGGACCCAAGCGTCCCTTCAAAAAGCAGACTTCACCTCGTATTGACTTAAGTTAAAAAGGACGGACAAAATTGGGGTATTACAACCTTGCTCCCGATCGGTCTCAATTACAGCACATGAGTAAAGGAGATAGAGAATCACTCAAAGAATATGCTCAAAAGTGGAGGAGCATAGCTGCTTAGGTGAAGCCGCCATTGACTGAAAAGGAGATGGTGTACATGTTTATGGAGACTCTTCCAGGGCTATATTAGGATAGGTTGGTGGGGAGTGTTTCATCCAGTTTCTCAGATATGTTTGTCATTGGAGAACGATTAGAGCACGGATTGCGCAGCGGAAAGATTGCTGGAGATTTTGGAAATTCTAGTGGACAAAAGAAACCCTTTTCCAACTTCCCCAAGAAGAAAGAAGGGGAAACCAATGTTATTACTGTAGGGGGAGGCCCATCTTTCAGCTCTCCACAACAAACAATGCCATTTTCTGTTCCAGCTCAGCCACAGCAAACTAATTCAGGTCACAGAGCCCAGAACTATCAAGAGAAGAGGCGTGCTAGTTTTGATCCGATTCCAATAACCTATACTGAGCTGTTCAATCACCTTGTCTCAAAGAATTTGATCAATACTGCGCCCATGAAGCTCTGTGCAACCTCCCTTTCCTAGGGGATACAATGCCGATGCTACTGTAGCTTTCATAATGGAGAAGTCGATCCACACACGGTAGAAGATCGCAAGGCTTTCAAACATGTAGTCCAGATTTGATTGACGCCAACCGGCTCTCTTTCAAGCGAGAATAGTCCAAGCACAACTACAAACCCCTTGCCGAAACATGGGATACCATCCGCTAATGCAATGGAAGATTACGTAGATGCATAATGATAAAAGATGTTAAGTGTATCCGCACTCCTCTGGAAAATATACATGCTGAGCTGTGCCGTTGTGGTGTTATCAAGAAAGGCTGTGTATGTGTTGATCCTTTATGTGTAGGTGCCTGTGAAGCTTTCAAGTAAGTTTTGCAAGACTTGATGGATCGTTATATGGTTCGAGTGGGAGTGGCTGAAAAGAAGAAGTTGGCTGAAGAGAGAAGAGGTGAGCGGTTGGCCAAGCTGAGAGGCCAGGACCCATGGTCAAAGAGGCTCCCCTTCTGTGACATCCGTCAGAGCTTCAAGAGTGCAAGGTTACTAGACCCAGATCAAATTACTGCTATTGAGGATGGTTTAGAGGATGAAGAAGGCGGTACCAGCTTAGTTCGTCGTTGCCTTGCTAAAGAAGAGCTCAAAATTGGGAAAATTGTCGACTTGCCCATCACTTTTAGTTCAAAGTAATGATTGTAATGCACTCCTTTGGCTCGCGCCAAGGCCTCGAGGATAGTTTGTTAGGCACGCATGTTTTTATTTTCAATGACACCATCATCAATAAAAACGCTTGTTTTGAATTCCATCAATAAAATCTCTTTTTCTTCATTTATCTTTTCTTCCTTTTCGCTTTATTTTGTTTGTTTCGCTTTTCATTCTACTTTCGCTTCTCTGAATGCGGATCAAAAGTAATTATCTCTGAAAATAATAAAGTGCCAATGATTCCTATTATGACTTTGATCACCCAATTAACCAAACTGAAGGGGTGTTGAGGAAAGCGGGAAACTCCTCCTAATTGATGAGACTAATAGAGTAGGAAGAAAAGATCATTCACCTCATGGAGAGTCGATTGAGATAATCAACTTGGGTACAAAAGAGGATAAAAGAGAGGTTAAGGTCTGTGATCGCCATGGAAGATAGTGAACGCAGAAAATGCTAATCCAACTCTTGCATGATTGCGCTGATGTCTTTGCGTGGTCGTACAAAGATATGCCAGAGCTAGATACCGATATTGTTGAACACAGGGTTGCCGGTGAAGCCAGAGTGTCCACCGGGTCAAGCAGAAGTTGAGAAGAATGAAACGAGAGGTCATTGAAGATCAGGGATGAGGTAAAAAAGCAGTTTGATGTGGGGTTTCTAGCAGTGGCAAAGTATCCACAATGGGTAGCAAATATCGTCACTGTTCCGAAAAAGGATGGCAAGGTCAGGATGTGTGTCGATTACAGGAATCTGAACAGAGCTAGCCCCAAAGATGACTTCCCTCTGCCTCATATTGATATTCCGTAGAGACAAGATGCCCAACATTCTCTATTCTCCTTCATGGATGGGTATTCAGGGTACAATCAGATAAAAATGGCTCCAGAAGATATGAAGAAAACCACCTTCATAACTCTCTGGGGAACATTCTGCTACAAAGTGATGCCTTTTGGACTCAAGAATGCCGGTGCGACTTATCAGAGAGCAATGGTGACATTATTCCACGACATGATGCACAAAGAAATTGAGGTGTATGTAGATGATATGATTGCAAAATCCAAGACTGATGAGGGGCACATTGTTAATCTGCAAAAACTCTTCGAACGTCTACGGAAGTTCAAGCTCAGGTTAAACCCAGCGAAATGCACCTTCGATGTGAGATCCGGAAAGTTACTGGGATTTATCGTCAGTCAGAAAGGGATAGAGGTCGATCCAGATAAAGTCAAAGCAATCCTTGAAATGCCAGCACCAAAGACTGAAAAAGAGGTCTGTGGTTTCCTTGGGAGACTGAACTACATCTCAAGGTTCATATCCCAATTGACCGCCACTTGCGAGCCTCTCTTTAAGCTGTTGTGCAAGAACCAAAAGTTAGAGTGGAATGATGATTGCCAAAGAGCCTTTGAAAGAATTAAAGATTATCTTCAGAACCCACCAATTCTGATGTCGTCGCTTGTCCTAAGACCGCTTATCCTGTATCTAACCGTGTTGGACAATTCGATGGGATGTGTGCTGGGGCAGCATCATGAATCGAGAAAGAAAGAGCATGCTATATACTACTTGAGTAAAAAATTCACTGACTGTGAGACGAGATATTCAATGCTAGAAAAGAATTGACGATGAATAAGGCTCAATTTATTGACGATGTGAGGCTTCGGCCTTTGAGCTATTGACGATGAATAAGGCTCAATTTATTGACGATGATGCCCATAGTTGCTAAAATTATTGACGATGAAGGACCTGTGCAAAGAATTCAAAATTCAGCATCATAATTCCTCTCCCTACCGCCCGAAGATGAATGGGGCAGTCGAAGCAGCCAACAAGAACATCAAGAAGATTGTGCAAAAGATGGTGGTAACCTACAAGGATTGGCATGAAATGCTTCCCTTTGCTTTGCATTGCTACCGTACTTCAGTGCGTACATCGACCAGAGCAATCCCTTTCTCTTTGGTATATGGGTCCCTATCGAAAAGAATCACAGCCTTGTGTCATGGGCAGCTATACCAAAGAATGATGAAAACCGCTTCGACAAGAAAGTTCGTCCCCGAGAATTCAATGAGGAGACCTAGTGCTCAAGAAGATCCCGCCTATTCAAAGTGATCCCCGTGGAAAATGGACTCCCACCTATGAGGCCCGTACATAGTCAAGAAAGCCTTCTCCGAGGAGGAGCTGATGCTCGCAAATATGGACGGCGAGGATCTGAGGAACCTAGTTAATTCTGATCAAGTGAAGAAGTATTATGCCTGAAAGAAATAGACGAAAAAGAGAAAGATAAGCCAAGTAAGAATTAGCTCGCTAGGTTGAAAACCCGCAAAGGGCGGCCTAGGCAAAATCGAGAGCGACCGGTGGATTGAAAACCCGCAGAGGCGATCGAGAGGGTCGTAAAACTTGGGCATGAAAAGTAAGAAAAGGCATACAACTTCCCGAAGATTTGGATGAAGGGTGATCAAGGTTAAGGACATAAATGGTTGGCACCGCCCCATGAGAGATGGACGATCGTAAATTAGCTCCTCTCTTTTTTCGTGTCTTTTTGTAGTTTAAACTTTCAAATGTATTGAATAGTCGGGCGTAACTTTGCAGACGACCGGATTTCACATCAATAAAGTTCAATCTTTCTCATATCTCGTTTGTTTTTCTATTTCCTCGCTTTTTTCGCTTTCAAATAAACGTTTTATGATGATGGTAACACCGACTGTAAAACATGTGCATAAATCATAGAGCATCACAATCATTGCGAAATTTCTAAAAGTCATGGGAAGGAAGCAACTTCTCGAGCAAATTAAGTTTGCAAGGAAACAATTGCACCCATAGGCCATTTCGGATGGCAAATCACAAAACAACCAGGCACTTGGCTTATATGCCACCACAATGCTAATCGGTTCCTCGGCCTCGTCGCGGGTTGGTTGAACCAAAGAAAAGAAAATAAGCCAAAAGAGCAAAAAGGAAAAAGCATATGATCGAGAAAAAGAAAGTCGATCGAGGCAAAATCATTCAAGAAAAAACAAACAAAGAAAAACAATTGGTCGAAAAAAAGAAAGTCGATCAAGAGAAAAACAACAATCGATCAAAAGGGAATTTCGGGAGAGCGTTCCACCACATTCATCATTACACCAAAATCATAGCATTGCATGCACTTGCATAACATGCCCTTGCATAACATGCATCCACACTCCATGCACCATTCCTCGCATCGGTTGGCGTATGCGGTACCTCAATTTAGTGCGCAAAGATTGGCCATTTCAATCAATCAATCAACAGATTCGTGAATCCCTTCAGACCCAAGCGCCCCTTCAAAAGCAGACTTCACCTCGTATTGACTTAAGTTAAAAAGGACGGACAAAATTGGGGTATTACAACCTTGCTCCCGATCGGTCTCAATTCTGACACATGAGTAAAGGAGATAGAGAATCATTCAAAGAATATGCTCAAAAGTGGAGGAGCATAGCTGCTTAGGTGAAGCCGCCATTGACTGAAAAGGAGATGGTGTACATGTTTATGGAGACTCTTCCAGGGCTATATTAGGATAGGTTGGTGGGGAGTGTTTCATCCAGTTTCTCAGATATGTTTGTCATTGGAGAACGATTAGAGCACGGATTGCGCAGCGGAAAGATTGCTGGAGATTTTGGAAATTCTAGTGGACAAAAGAAACCCTTTTCCAACTTCCCCAAGAAGAAAGAAGGGGAAACCAATGTTATTACTGTAGGGGGAGGCCCATCTTTCAGCTCTCCACAACAAACAATGCCATTTTTGCATTTCGGCTCCAACAACCACAGCAAACTAATTCAGGTCACAGAGCCCAGAACTATCAAGAGAAGAGGCGTGCTAGTTTTGATCCGATTCCAATAACCTATACTGAGCTGTTCAATCACCTTGTCTCAAAGAATTTGATCAATACTCGCCCCATGAAGCCTGTGCAACCTCCCTTTCCTAGGGGATACAATGCTGATGCTACCTGTAGCTTTCATAATGGAGGGGTCAGTCACACGGTAGAAGACTGCAAGGCTTTCAAACATGTAGTCCAGGATTTGATTGACGCCAACTGGCTCTCTTTCAAGCAGAATAGTCCAAGCACAACTACAAACCCCTTGCCGAAACATGGGATACCATCCGCTAATGCAGTAGAAGATTCTGTAGGACAGACAATGATAAAAGATGTTAAGTGTATCCAGACTCCTCTGGAAAATATACATGCTGAGCTGTGCCGTTGTGGTGTTATCAAGAAAGGCTGTGTATGTGTTGATCCTTTATGTGTAGGTGCCTGTGAAGCTTTCAAGTCAGTTTTGCAAGACTTGATGGATCGTTATATGGTTCGAGTGGGAGTGGCTGAAAAGAAGAAGTTGGCTGAAGAGAGAAGAGGTGAGCGGTTGGCCAAGCTGAGAGGCCAGGACCCATGGTCAAAGAGGCTCCCCTTCTGTGACATCCGTCAGAGCTTCAAGAGTGCAAGGTTACTAGACCCAGATCAAATTACTGCTATTGAGGATGGTTTAGAGGATGAAGAAGGCGGTACCAGCTTAGTTCGTCGTTGCCTTGCTAAAGAAGAGCTCAAAAATTGGGAAGCTGTCGACTTGCCCATCACTTTTAGTTCAAAGTAATGATTGTAATGCACTCCTTTGGCTCCCAAGGCCTCGAGGATAGTTTGTTAGGCACGCATGTTTTTATTTTCAATGACACCATCATCAATAAAAACGCTTGTTTTGAATTCCATCAATAAAATCTCTTTTTCTTCATTTATCTTTTCTTCCTTTTCGCTTTATTTTGTTTGTTTCGCTTTTTATTCTACTTTCTGCTTCTACGAATGCAGATCAAAAGTAATTATCTCTGAAAATAACAGTGCCAATGATTCCTATTATGACTTTGATCACCCAATTAACCAAACTGAAGGGGGTGTTGAGGAAAACTGGGAAACTCCTCCGGAATTGATGAGACTAATAGAGTAGGAAGAAAAGATCATTCAGCCTCATGGAGAGTCGATTGAGATAATCAACTTGGGTACAAAAGAGGATAAAAGAGAGGTTAAGGTCGGTACTGCCATGGAAGATAGTGAACGCAAAATGCTAATCCAACTCTTGCATGATTGCGCTGATGTCTTTGCGTGGTCGTACAAAGATATGCCAGGGCTAGATACCGATATTGTTGAACACAGGTTGCCAGTGAAGCCAGAGTGTCCACCGGTCAAGCAGAAGTTGAGAAGAATGAAACCTGAGATGTAATTGAAGATCAGGGATGAGGTAAAAAAGCAGTTTGATGCGGGGTTTCTAGCAGTGGCAAAGTATCCACAATGGGTAGCAAATATCGCCACCGTTAGAAAAAGGATGGCAAGGTCGGGATGTGTGTCGACATGAGAATCGAAGCGAGCTAGCCCCAAAGATGACTTCCCTCGCCTCATATTGATATTCGGTAGACGATGTCACCCAACATTCTCTATTCTCCTTCATGGATGGGTATTCGTGGTACAATCGGATAAAAATGGCTCGGTAAGATATGAAGAAAACCACCTTCATAACTCTCTGGGGAACATTCTGCTACAAAGTGATGCCTTTTGGGACTCAAGAATGCCGGTGCGACTTATCGAGAGCAATGGTGACATTATTCCACGACATGATGCACAAAGAAATTGAGGTGTATGTAGATGATATGATTGCAAAATCCAAGACTGATGAGGGGCACATTGTTAATCTGCAAAAACTCTTCGAACGTCTACGGAAGTTCAAGCTCGAGTTAAACCAAATAAATGCACCTTCGATGTGAGATCCAGGAAAGTTACGGGATTTATCGTCAGTCAGAAAGGGATAGAGGTCGATCCAGATAAAGTCAAAGCAATCCTTGAAATGCCAGCACCAAAGACTGAAAAAGAGGTCTGTGGTTTCCTTGGGAGACTGAACTACATCTCAAGGTTCATATCCCAATTGACCGCCACTTGCGAGCCTCTCTTTAAGCTGTTGTGCAAGAACCAAAAGTTAGAGTGGAATGATGATTGCCAAAGAGCCTTTGAAAGAATTAAAGATTATCTTCAGAACCCACCAATTCTGATGTCGTCGGTGTCCGGAAGACCGCTTATCCTGTATCTAACCGTGTTGGACAATTCGATGGGATGTGTGCTGGGGCAGCATCATGAATCGAGAAAGAAAGAGCATGCTATATACTACTTGAGTAAAAATTCACCGATCGTGTGAGGCGAGATATTCAATGCTAGAAAAGAATTGACGATGAATAAGGCTCAATTTATTGACGATGTGAGGCTTCGGCCTTTGAGCTATTGACGATGAATAAGGCTCAATTTATTGACGATGATGCCCATAGTTGCTAAAATTATTGACGATGAAGGACCTGTGCAAAGAATTCAAAATTCAGCATCATAATTCCTCTCCCTACCGCTTAGAAGATGAATGGGGCGATCAAGCGACCAACAAGAACATCAAGAAGATTGTGCAAAAGATGGTGGTAACCTACAAGGATTGGCATGAAATGCTTCCCTTTGCTTTGCATTGCTACCGTACTTCAGTGCGTACATCGACCAGAGCAATCCCTTTCTCTTTGGTATATGGGTCCCTATCGAAAAGAATCACAGCCTTGTGTCATGGGCAGCTATACCAGCAAGGATGAAAACCGCTTTCGACAAGAAAGTTCGTCCCCGAGAATTCAATGAGGGAGACCTAGTGCTCAAGAAGATCCTGCCTATTCAAAGTGATCCCCGTGGAAAATGGACTCCCACCTATGAGGGCCCGTACATAGTCAAGAAAGCCTTCTCCGGAGGAGCGCTGATGCTCGCAAATATGGACGGCGAGGATCTGAGGAACCTAGTTAATTCTGATCAAGTGAAGAAGTATTATGCCTGAAAGAAATAGACGAAAAAGAGAAAGATAAGCCAAGTAAGAATTAGCTCGCTAGGTTGAAAACCCGCAAAGGGCGGCCTAGGCAAAATCAGAGCGACCCGGTGGATTGAAAACCCGCAAAGGGCGATCCAGAGGGTCAGAAAACTTGGGCATGAAAAGTAAGAAAAGGCATACAACTTCCCCGAAGATTTGGATGAAGGGGTGATCAAGGTTAAGGACATAAATGGTTGGCACTGTCCCACAGAGATGGACAGTCAGAAATTAGCTCCTCTCTTTTTTTCGTGTCTTTTTGTAGTTTAAACTTTCAAATGTATTGAATAGTCGGCGTAACTTTCTGTACGACCGGATTTCACATCAATAAAGTTCAATCTTTCTCATATCTGTTTGTTTTTCTATTTCCCTGCTTTTTCTGCTCAAATAAACGTTTTATGATGATGGTAACACTGACCTGTAAAACATGTGCATAAATCATAGAGCATCACAATCATTGCGAAATTTCTAAAAGTCATGGGAAGGAAGCAACTTCTCAGAGCAAATTAAGTTTGCAAGGAAACAATTGCACCCATAGGCCATTTCAGATGGCAAATCACAAAACAACCTTAAGCACTTGGCTTATATGCCACCACAATGCTAATCGGTTCCTCGGTCTAAATCGCGGGTTGGTTGAACCAGCAAAAGAAAATAAGCCAAAAGAGCAAAAAAGGAAAAAGCATATGATCAGAAAAAACAAAGCTGATCAGGCAAAATCATTCAAGAAAAAACAAACAAAGAAAAACAATTGGTCAGAAAAAGAAAGCTGATCAAGAGAAAAACAACAATCAGATCAAAAGGGGAATTTCAGGAGCGTTCCACCACATTCATCATTACACCAAAATCATAGCATTGCATGCACTTGCATAACATGCCCTTGCATAACATGCATCCACACTCCATGCACCATTCCTCGCATCAGTTGACGTATGCAGGTACCTCAATTTAGTGCGGCAGCATTGGCCATTTCAATCAATCAATCAACAGGATTCGTGAATCCCTTCAGGACCCAAGCGTCCCTTCAAAAAGCAGACTTCACCTCGTATTCGAGCTGCGGGTAAGTCCTTAGACCCCATTGGGTCCAGTCGAAAAGGATAGTTGTGTTGGCCTAAGACATGGCGCAGTCCTAGGGAAGTATCGAGATCTAGACTTGATATTGTCCCCCCCGGTCGCTCTTGAAGACCACCATGCCCAAGGGCAAACTCGGATCGTGTGCGATTCGTTAAAAGGCTTTAGGCAGCCTCCGGTGTCGGCTTACTGTGAGCCGGTACCTTCTTTACTGTTTTCTTTATCGCTTTCTTTATTGCTTTATTTCCTGCTTTTGCTGCCTGAGGGCTAGCACCAATTGATTTACCGCTTTCGCTAGCTTACTGAGGGCTGGAAACAAGCTTATTTTCTGCTTTTGTTGGCCGAAGGCTGACACCCATTCAAAAGAAAAAGAAACAGAAGAACAGAAAAAGAGAAAAAGAAAAAAAGAAAGTTCGGATTTCCCCAAGTGGACAAAATTGGTATAATTTCTGAATTCTTTATTTCTATTTTGCCTCGGAATATGTTTCGGCCAATTCATTAAAAGATTGAACTTCATTAAAAGATTAGGAATCCAACGGCTATTAGTGCTTTAGTAAATCCTTTGCCCTTTTAGTGGTGTTATGTTTAAATTTCAAACCACAGTTTGACAAAATGGCAAAATTGTGTTCAATATGTGACACCAAAAGAGGTGGTTACGAAAGAGAACTTATCAAAAGAAGCTAACCAAACCAAACCAAACCAAACTGTAACACCCCATTTCTACCCGGCAATTTAAAATGAAATATCAGAGTTTAAAAATTTATTTTTCTATTCATCCAAACGGGATGCTACACTTACTTCATTTAAAACAACGACAAAATAAAACAAATCATCTATTAAATCAAAATGATACGTAACATCTATCAAGTGGGAATGGAATCCTCAAAACTCATTAATATAGTTCACATAATAGAACTTAATACATCTCGCAGCGGAATGAAGTTAAATCTCAGGAAAACCAAATCATAGTCTCACAATAATGCATTATTCTCAAATAAAGTAGTTCAACAGTGAAACAAACAAAACTAATAGAAATCTAAGCCCATCCCCTAGGTGCTACGTATCAGAGCAGACCGACTCCGGATGTGAAGGAAACGAGCCTTCACTCATGGTTACCTGTGGTAATAAACAACATAAGGGGTGAGTCTCAAACCACATAATAAGGCTTATAATAAGCAGTATATTGATCACAAAATTTTATCAATCACAGCATCACACACATACAGTTATACAGTTGTCAACAGCCACATCAGATATCAATCAGCAGAGCATTTATCATTTATGAGGATGAGTGTAATGAAATGCAAGCATGCATGTCGTACCATTCATCGTCAATAATTTTAGCCACTATGGGCATCATCGTCAATAAATTGAGCCTTATTCATCGTCAATAGCTCAAAGGCCGAAGCCTCACATCGTCAATAAAACATTGTCAATAAAATGCACATGTGATGCATCAGACTCCATGAGCAACCAACAATCATAATTCATGCATCATCAACATCATCTCTCACATCATCGTCATTTTTAGTTTTGGTCAATAGACCCATCGTCATTAACATCCTCATCAAATCAATACATCATCAACATCATCTCTCACATCATCGTCATTTTTAGTTTTAGTCAATAGACCCATCGTCATTAACATTCTCATCAAATCAATACATCATCAACTTCGTTATTAGAGATTGTGTCACAAGGACTAAAACATCACTAGAGGACCAACACAGCACTCAAGGACTCCAACAGCACATAAAGGACCAACACAAAGACTCAGGGGACTCAAACAAAGACATAAAGGACCAACACAACACTCATGGACTCAAACAGCACATAAAGGACCAACACAGCTCCATCAGGACTACAACAGCACCTAAGGACTAAAACAACTCCATCAGGACTACAATAGCACCTAAGGCTTTCAAAAGAGGAATCGATTCATAGCTACTTGTTTTCAAAAGAGGAATCGATTCATAGCTTTCATTTTTAAAGAGGGAATCGATTCATAGCTCTCATTTTTAAAGAGGGAATCGATTCATGGCTTCATTTTCAAAGAGAGAATCGAATCCAAACTTCTGTTCTAAAGGGAAAAATCGATTTCTAGCTTTCAATTTGAAGTGGGAAATCGATTCAATGCTTCATTTCTAAAGGATGGGAAATCGATTCAATGCTTCATTTCTAAAGGAGGGAAATCGATTCCATGCTTCATTTCTAAAGGAGGGAATCGATTTCTAGCTCATGTTTAAAGGAGGAAATCGATTTCTGGCTTCTGTATAGAGGCCAGAATCGATTTCTAGCTTCACTTTGGAGGAAAAACAATTGATTCTCCTATTTGTTTAAAAAATCACAATTACATACATTTTCAGAATCGTCCAGCCACAATCAAATCAACCACATACACCTAACCACTCATTCACTTTTCAATCAACCACATAGAAAGCATCAATTCATCATACATTTCAATCATACATCAAAACAACAACAAAATCACAATGAGATCAATATAAATCCTACAACCAACATACATCCCATTATAAACCCTATTATAAGGTAAGACCTACCCTTACCTTAAGTTATTTCGAAGACGAGGTGATCTCTACGAAGCACCAAAGTAACCACAGCAACAAGGACTCCTTCTTTCTCCTTATTCCTTCCTTGCTCACGATCGCTCTCTCTTCCTCTCCCTAGGGCGCTGATTTCCTCTTCTCTCTTCTCCCTCCATAGCGCCGTCCCTCTCCTCTCTCCTTCGCTAGTTTCCATTTTTTTTCTTCCTTTGCTCCAAAATGAGCCAACCCTAGGTAAACCCCATCACCTCATGCGCCTACTGGGCCTTTGGGTCGTGGGCCCCCTTTTCTATCACTTAATTAATTGTTAACACCACCCCCCCCCTTGATTTAATAAAATACCATATTTTTATTTCTAATATTTTTCCACAATCTAATCCCCAATAATTTATTAAATAAATAGCCAATAATTTTGGGGCGTTACAACTCTCCCCCACTTAGAATATTTCGTCCTCGAAATTTACCGGCCAAAACTAAACACCCTCCCACTAACAAACTACAGCCATCTAGACAACTAATGTTATCTATCCTGCTGATTATCATTTCATTGATTACCGGCGGTTAGTGGTTGGGCGGCCGTCCCTCCTACTTCTTCATCTAGACAACTAATGCTATCAACTTGATTGTTGTTGTTGAATGAGAGGTGTGTTTCAAGCATTTTTGACAAACACTTAGGGAGGTTTGGGTGCTAATGCATCTCTCACTTGGAATAAATTGTGTGCTTGTGCATATTTCTTGTTTACTTCCATTTTCATGAATAAAATTGTTGTTTATGGCTATTTTCATTTCGTATATTAGGAAGAAATTAGGGTTTATATGATTTTGTTGCACTTCCTTGCTTAATCATGTGAATCCTTGCAAAAAAATTGATCTATGTTGCTTTGTGTTAATTTTTGTGTTTTTTTATTAAATAAAATGTGGACCTATGTTTCCTTTGGTTCGCATACTTATGATTAAAAATATTTTCAAGTTGATTTTGTTGTTGTTCTTTGCTTGATGATGTTTAATCTTGTTGTTAAT
Organism: Oxytropis ochrocephala; assembly: GCA_020916435.1. Classification (NCBI taxonomy): domain Eukaryota; kingdom Viridiplantae; phylum Streptophyta; class Magnoliopsida; order Fabales; family Fabaceae; genus Oxytropis; species Oxytropis ochrocephala. The sequence goes on from CM037088.1 coordinate 52,909,128, forward strand.
ATTTCATTTTAGTGTTAAATGTTATTTTTGTTGTTGGTTGATGATCTAGCAATATGATTCCCACTAGTGCCTAGTGCACCTTGATCTAAGTGGTGAAGATTGCTAGAAAGGACTCAATTTAGTTTATGTGTTCACTTGTTCTTGTGTTTTAATTTGCTTATTTGTTAGTGGTTGATGATAGGCAAGTTGATTCTCACTAATGCCTAGGGCATTTTGATTAGAGTGGGAGGATTGCTCTATGTGATTCAACTTTGTTTATGTGTTCTTGTTTTACTTTAGTTATTGTTAGTTGTTGATGATAGGCAAGTTGATTCTCACTAGTGCCTAGTGCACTTTTCTCAAAGTGAGAGAATTGCTCTATGTGATTCAACCTAGTTTTTGTGTTTATTTAAATCTTGTTTTAGGTTGCTTATTGTGAATTGTTGATGATAGGCAAGTTAATTCTCACTTGTGCCTTGGGCACTTTGATTCAAGTGAGAAGATTGCCCTATGTGATTCAACTTAGTTGTGTGTTTAGTTAATCTTTGTATTTTAATTTGCTTGTCATTAGTGGTTGATGATCTAGCAATATGATTCCCACTAGTGCCTAGTGCACCTTGATCTAAGTGGTGAAGATTGCTAGAAAGGACTCAATTTAGCTTATGTGTTCACTTGTTCTTGTATTTTAGTTTGCTTATTGTTAGTTGTTGATGATAGGCAAGTTGATTCTCACTTGTGCCTAGGGCACTTTGATTCAAGTGAGAAGATTTCTCTATGTGATTCAACTTGGTTTTAGTGTTTATTTACTTGCTCTTGTATTCTAGTTTTATTATTGTCCATTGTTGATGATAAATCATATGATTTCCACTTATGCCTAGTGCATCATGTTTTAAGTGGTGAAGATGATTTTAGATGATTCAACCTTCCCCTTTTAATGTCTTAGTGAATAACAAATGAGATTGTATGTTTAGGGTTTAGGGTTCGTGAGGTATTGCAAAAGATAGGCTTACCTTAGCCTTGATGCAATTCCTCTTTGTTCATGTTATTAAGAAATCGTTGCTCACATGTCATTAGTTTAATTAAGATCATTCTATGCCTATGATCAATTGTTTACTTGTTTTTTATGCTACTTAAATTGTCTTGATTTAATTATGTGCCATTCCCTCCATGTGTATGACCTCCTAATGAAGACGTACGCCTACTTGCTTGTTGTAGCATAGAGTCATTAGGGTAAATGCACTCCTCCTCACACACACGCATTTGTTTTGAGAAATTCACCTTGCATCCTTGACAATTGAATCTTTGATTGTATCAGCATGTTTAGTCTTAGTTGATGTTTGACATATGCATGATTACTTGATTATTGAATGTGTTTGAATTTTGTAACCAATCATTGATAATAACTTCACCATTTTCCCAAAAATCTTTCAAACTCTTTTCTAATTAATGCAGGTTATTAGTGACTATCACCCAAAGCCTTTCATAATGACCACTCAAAGTCTTTGCTTGCTTGGTCATTATGAAAGCTCTTCCCCTTTCCAAAACCCCTTTCAAAAACATTTTCATCTTCAAATTAGAACTACGTCGCTTTGATTCCCATTTGGGATACGTAGGAGCGAGCCACGTTCTCGTCAAGCGCAACAAATAAAAATCCTTTTCGCAACCATAAACATTAGCATTTTTCATAACAAAAAAGAATCATTTTTAAACCCATTGTTGCTAGTGGCTAATCAGAACTTTTGTTCCTCTAGCCATTGGTGGCAATGTCTTTTTCCAAAGAACAATAAGCGATGGTCACCCATAACTTTGGTTAGTTTGATCATTCGTGCCATTTAATCTCTTTCGAAAACCATTTTCAAAAGATCAAATAAAAAGCGAAGTCGCTCTTAACGGTCAATCGAACCTTTGTTCCTCGACTAGTGGTGGTGACTCTCATTTTTCAAGAGTACTTAGCGGTGATTACCCATAACCTTTGTTAGTTTAATCATTATTTGAATACTCGCCCTATTTCAAAACTCACTAAAAGATAAAAACAAAAACCTTTTCATGACAACCAAGAACTACGTAGCTTTGAATTCTCCATCGCACTGGGAATACGTAGGAGCGAGAGGCGACTCGTCAAGCGCCAAAAATAAAAATTTTATTAAGTTTTTCGCATTCATCTTCAAACAAGAAATAAATAGGCAAATCTAGGTATTTTTCAAATCAAACGTTAAAACCACACATTTAGTTAGAGGTTCCCTTTTCGGTAGAAAGGACGTGTGTGATTCTAGTACCTTCCTCATCATGCATGTCGACCCCGAACCTATATCTCTAGTTTTCAAAAGACCACCCGCCTTGTTCAAAAGATTTTTTCAATGTTTTGGTCTTAAAATTAAAATATTGGTGGCGGCTTCAAAAAATTTCCACGTTGTACATTGAGAAACCCAAACCGGATATTTCGGGGTGCAACAGACATTGGGCCAGGCCCAATACCTTCGCACAAGATCGCACGGTCAAATCCAATAGTCATGACCGAGCGCCCACGTCTATAAATAGAGGTGCAGGGCTCTCAATCTAGGTACGCTCTCATTCTTGAAACTCTCGCCTATTCTCCCACTGACTTAGGCATCGGAGTGTCTGCAGGTACACCCCCACCCGACGTGGGCCGCAAGCTCGCTCGGACGACCGAGGACCTCTCCCCAGTTCCGAGACCCGAAGACAAGCTCCGGGGAAGCGGAATCCATTCTACTCTTCGAATAAGGTATACTCCCGAGTTCAGAATCGAACAGTGGCGACCACAGTGGGAGTGCTTCTACGTATTCTCGCTCGATCCCGCTCTCTCTGATTAACAAGGTTCTCTCGGTAACAAGACAGGAGAATGCCACCGCGGTCGCGCCTTACCACTCGGGCCCAGTCTCGAGCCCTGGACGCAACTACTTCTGCCCCGGTTCAACCCGAACAGACTCCAGAAGGGCATGTTCAAACTCTGCCCCTTGAAGGAACTTCTGCGGCGCCAACTGCACAAAGGCCGCCTCTCCCCCCTCAAGTCCAACAGCTCGATCCGGCCCCGGCACTTCAGGCTGTCAGCCAGTTGTTGGACGTCCTCGAGAGAAGAAGTCGGGACCTCGTTCGACAGGAACAATCCCGACTTAAGCTAGCTGCTCTGGCGCGAGCGCCTACCATTCAGCCTTCGGCGCAAGCCATCCCAAGTTCCCCTCCAACCGTGGCATCTCGGCAACGACACGCAATCTCGCACTGTCCCGCTTACGATTTGCCTGTGATTAGAGAGAGATGTCGGGGTAGGCCTCCAACGCCTCCATCTCCCTCTGATTCCGATTCTGATTCATCCTCCTCTAGAAGCCCTTCCCCGAGAAGGAAGGTCCGCAAATCCAAACGTAAGGACAGGGGAAAGAACTCCACTAGGAGTGCCTTCGTCTCCAGAATCCAAAACTACAAAATTCCCAAGGCTTGGGAAAAACCACCTCCACTGGGGACCTACGACGGGAAGTCCGACCTCGACGACCATGTGGAGGAATTCAACAGGGTTCTAGACTACAGGGGTGCCCCCGAAGAGGTCCGCTGCAAACTCTTTCCCCTCACCCTGAAGAAAAGTGCATCAAAATGGTTTAGGGACTTGCCGACGGCATCCATCTCATCTTGGAAGCAACTCGCCAAGCTTTTCACTTCTCGGTTCACCGCATCTAGGTTGAAACCAAAGTCTGTTGACATCCTCCGAACTATCTGCCAAGGGGAATCCGAGCCTTTGCGAGCTTATATCGAGAGATATAACAAAGAGGCCGATGAAGAGTACAATGTCTCGGATGAAGTCTGAATGATGTTCTTAAGGCACGGCCTTCTGAAAGGCACGCTCTTCCATGTTAATGTCGACCCCTGCCCGCCGGCGACGTTGAATGACTTCCTAAGGCGAGCCCAACGCCACATAGATTACGAAGAATCAAACGAGGCCATGGAAAGAATTGCTGCCTCTGCACCTCAGGTGAAGGGCAAGGAGCCCAAGGACAAATCAAAGAAAGAGGCCAAGGAATGGCGTTCCCGCTTCACCGACTACTCGCCACTCAACACCTCAAAGTCAAAAATTCTTCAAGAATGCGCCAATGCGGAGTTCAATGAGGTCAAGTGGCCAGCTCCGATCCCAATAAGACACACAACGAATAAGAAAGCCTACTGTCGCTATCATCGGAGTCACAGACACGACACTGAGGACTGCCGAGTACTCAGGGACGACATTGAAGATTTAATTCGAAGGGGAAAGTTGAGGCAATATCTCAAGTCTGACGAGAAAAAGAGGGACTGATCACCCCGAAGCCGAAGCCGGCAGTGAACGAAGTCGCGAAACTAGACTCCGACGACGACGATTCCGATGAAGACTCCCTGAGGGCACAGCGCCAAAGACCCGTCTCTATGGTGGTCATGGGAGGCTATTCACTAAAGGTCGGGGAGATGCGTCGATCAATGAAAATGAGGTGGGGCGACATTTTGGACATCGGAAATGGTCCCTATCCGATATCAGTCAAATAAAGCCGACCACCTCTTACTTTTGATGATTCCGAGCTGTCAGGCGGAAAACCAAACAAGTGGCTGCCTTTGATCGTATCCGCAGTCATCTCAGGAATAGACGTAAAGAGGATCCTGATCGACCAGGGAAGCTCTTCGGACCTCATGTTCAGGGATTTACTGCCCAAGTTTCATATATTCGAGGCCCGACCTCCGACTATGACGGAGGAGGCTTGGCGGGTTTCAACGGATCTGAGCAGTTCCTCTCGGATACCTCGTATGTTGGTCACGTCTGGCGAAGACAAGCTTTCACGAACAGTCAAGACTCGTTTCTTGGTTCTTCCCTGCACGTCTCCCTACAACTGCATCGTGGGTCGCCCGACTCTGGGGGACTCGAAGCGGTAACTTCAACAATCCACCTGAAAATGAAATTCTTCTCTGAGGAAGGTAAGGCAGTCACCATTCGGGCCAACCAAGACGCAACCAAACGTTGCCACTATCTCTGCATGAAGGAGGAGAGGAAAGCCGAAAAGGAAGACGCTCGGCGTGCCGAAATAGCAGCCGGGAAAAGAACCATTTGATTAGTGAACGAATGAAAAATGTAACAATACTTCCCGATTTCTAAGCGAAAAGAAAAGATTGCCGAATACCCCTGTCTCATGTTTAGCTTCCATTATTTCATATTTCATTTTGGTCGACTAACATGCAGGACATCTCGGCGAACCGTTCTGCTGAATTGACTCAACGCCCCTCTCCCCCGATTCCGACTCCGGGCTGGCCACCCGGCAGATGACGGGATGAGGCGAGGCTGTCAAAAGAAAGTCCTCCACGATTCCGAGCTATTATGCTCCGTCGTGGGGCGCTGGCGAGGCCCACAGCGGCTCAGGTCTTCGCGACCCTATCTTTCGCCTCGAGCGATTGTGTCTTCCCTTCTCGGTGTCCGATGGGACTACCCTCCACCAGAAGGCGAAGGACCCTCCCTTTTTGGTGTCCGATGGGACTACCCTCCATCAAAAAGGTGAGAGGAGGAGGGCTTGCGGCTACCCTGTCTTTCGCCTCGAGCGATTGTGTCTTCCCTTCTCGGTGTCCGATGGGACTACCCTCCACCAGAAGGCGAATGACCTTCCCTTTTTGGTGTCCGATGGGACTACCCTCAATCAAAAAGGTGAAGGGAAGGAGTCCTTGCGGCTTCTGTCAAAGTGAAGGCCCGGATCCACAGCGATCCCAGTAAGAAGAACTCTCCGACGTCAGAACTGTGTTCCGTCGGAGAGCCCCGACGGCGAATGGAGCACACCTCCGAGGTAACAATTGCAAACTAATTTATCCTATTTTGCTATGATTCGTATTCCTCGCTCTCTCGTTAAAAAACTTCACACCGAAAAATGACCCTCACGCTCGAGGTCGGTACGGTTAACAGAGACGCACTAAGGACACATCATAACAAAACAAGGTTGGCCAAATTCCTTAAATTTCCATTAATACTATTACAACCCGGTATATATGCCGGACTAACAAGAATAAAAGAAGTTACATGCCATCTCCCCTTGTTGATAAGGATTCCTCCGACGAATCCTCATCACTTTGGGGATCTTCACTTGTATCTTCCTCCACGACTAACCTTTGCAGGGGAGAATAAACCACCTCGGCCTCGTCCAAAGAAGTCTCACCAGAAGGCTTTACAATTTTGCCTGCATAGACAACATGCTCCAAGCTCAACACATCTTTCGGCAGTTCGGGATCAAAGACCTCAACTTGAGCTCGGCAGCGCTCAAACCCGGTTCGGATGAAACCTTCCGAGCGACGTCTCAATTCAGCCTCCTCGGCCTCCTTCTCAGCTGCTGAAGCCTCGGCAACCTCAACCCGCTGTCGGCACTGCTCTATCCCAGCCTTTATCTCCTCTAGCTCGGCAACCAGGGCGTCATGCTCCTCGGCTTCCTGCTGATAGCTCAAAACTTGACTCTTAAGCTGGTGCAGATCGGGACCGGCGGCTTGGATATAATCCAAGGTGTAAAGGAGCACTTGGTTGTACTCTGACATTTCCGGAATTAGAACATCCCGAACACATTGCAACTTGTCCTCCTGGTCCAGCAGATCCCCCTCGTCCCAGAGGCTCCGATTGTCCAACTTCCTGAGCTTGGCCTTATACCAGTCGATCTGCGCGTCCAAGTGTTGCTTCTTAACGGCATTCCAAAAGGACTCTCCGACCTTAGTAGCCCGGCCACAAGCTTCCAGCTCGGCTCCCGAAGGTACCTCAATGTCTTCAGGCAAAATGAATGCCGGCCTCTTCCGGGCAGGCTCCACAAGGATGACTCCCTCTCGGCGTTTCTTCTTGCCTTTAGCTTTTGCGTCACACAGGCGTAAGACAAAGGGTTTGGAAGGTCGGTTAAGATCAACCCCTTGGGCCAACTCGTCTAAAAAAGAAAAAGAAAAAAGATAAGTCAGCAAGCCAAACACAAGGCAAGATGACCCCAAACGGTTGAAGCACGCTTACCGAGGGTGTTCTTTAGTTTCTCTGCCGACTCCGAGGCCGCTTCGATAATTTCCCTTCAGGGGAACTTCTTCCCCAAAGATCTTAAGTTCTCCGCCTACTGGAAGAGGAGGTTGTATGAAATGGCGTCGTCCCAGGACAGCGAAGCAGGGTCAACGTCATACGATCCCACCTCGGGACCAAAGTGGGCGGCAGACCAGTTGAAGGGAAAGTTCGGTACATACTCCACCCGACTGGTGTACGAGCTCGTAATGGCCTCCTTGGCGGCCCGATTAGCAACCAGCACATAGAAGTCCTGACTTTTGTACCCCTTGTTGGAATCGGTCACCGGCGTGAAGATAGCCTCGTTAGTTATCCCCCGAAAACCAACATGAGCATGGAAACCTTTCTCGTTCTTCTCGGGTAACGAGTGATGCGAGTAAAGGCGAAGAAAACTCGGACGGAAGGTTCACACTTTAGATGCGCCATCAAAATCTCAAAAGTCTTAAGGAAACCCGAGCCGTTCGGCACCAGTTGACTCGGAGCCAGATGAAGATAGTTCATCACTGCTTATTGAAAGTCGGACAAAGGAATCCAAACTCCCATCAAGTCGAGGGTCTTCCCATGAAAGAAGAACCCGAGCGTATCCTTTGCAAAGGCAGTGCAGATTGGGAGGTGCTCGGCGTCCTTCAGCTTCCAGTTTTGGCCCTCGGGGCAGCGATGAATCTCTTGTAATAAGCCAAAGGCTTGTCCTTCACAAGCCGGGCCATAGTGGCACGAATACTCGGGGAAATCCAGTTGATTTCCTCTTCGTTCAAGCCCTCGGCAGTCGATTGCACTCGGCTACCTCCAGCAACGTCAAGAGACGAAGAAGATATCTTCAGTAGGTTCTGGGAAAATCTGGGTTATCGACGAACTCGGAAGATTGGAAAGGAAGGAGCCCCCACGCGAGTTAAATGAAAGTGATCTCGTACGGTGGCCGAAGGATCCTCGTACAAACTGAAAATCGCTTCGCTCTGCTCTCGAAATTACAAGAGACAACTAGTAAAGAAGCGACTAAGCCCCTGAAGATATATATTGGTCGAGCCTCGGGAACCAAAACGACACATTAATACAGTATGTCCAATCAACGCCGCCTTTGGGAAGCGCACCTTAATGAGGACTCGACGCCTCGCTTCCCTGGAAATGACGGTCAACGCGACAAATCTGGTCAAATACCCGCCGACTGACAAGCCGACTCCGACCTCAACGCTCACTCGGCCTCGACTTGGGGGGCCACTGTTCCGGTCTGGGCGAAAAGCCCCATTAGACATTGGGCCAGGCCCAATACCTTCGCACAAGCACGACCCAACTACGCCAAAAGCACCAAGCACGACATTCCCCACTCGGGCGCATGGGGCCGACAGCCAAGATCGCACGGTCAAATCCATACCAAGAGGCCGAGCGCCGCGTCAGTAAATAGAGGTGCGGGGCTCTCTCAATCGTGCACGCTCTCATTCTGGCAACTCTCGCCTATTCTCTCACTAACTTAGGCATCGGAGTGTCTGCAGGTACACCCTCACCCGACGTCGGCCGCAAGCGCGCTCGGACGACCGAGGACCTCTCCCCAGTTCCGAGACCCGAAGACAAGCTCCGGGGAAGTGGAATCCATTCTACTCTTCGAATAAGATATACTCCCGAGTTCAAGATCGAACAAGTTAATACACTTAAAAATTTAGTTAATTGGTGTTGTGAATTGGTTTCTGACTATATTTGTCTGAAACTTTTTGTCCATATAAGATTACTTTAAGGATAATTCTTTGACCGAATGATAATAAGTTTTTATAATAGAAAAGAATAAAAAAACCATGGTTGACACGTTTATAAAATAAAGAAGCAATGCAATAATAGAAAGTGCAGTGAAGTGGTGCGTAAGTAAGAGTGCAGCACAGCAAAATTCACGTGCAATTGCTTAATCGGTGCAGCGAAGGCGACGGTGGTTGGGTGGTTGCGGAGCCACATTTTCAGGTGTCAACCTTACACGTGCTAGCCATTCACGCGACAACACTACACTAGACACGTACACGTGTGGCACCCATTGACCACTATGCCTTTTTTATATATTTATTATTTAAAGTAATTAATAAATAAATAAAATTCTCACTTCTTTTATAGTCCCCTACCCACACCACACGTGAGCGTTTCCTTTGTCGGGCCCTCTCAACATGCATCTCTGGCCCACATACCCTTTCAATTCAACAGGTGCATTTTCTTTGCATTTTGCAACTGCAACTTTGTTTCCCATTAATTCTTTTATATATTTAATAAACTAGTATGTACACCTGTGCCAGCACGGGTATATATTTTATGTGAACGTAGCATCTTGATTGGTTGATTGGATCGTTATCAAATTTTTGGTTGCCGTCTTCAGTCGTTTCATGTGATGCACACGCATTTCTTCGAAAAAAACGACGTATTTCCTCCCACTTTAAGATATAAAATGGCTATGAATTTAGAATAGTTTAAAAAGTCGCTATTTTTAGATATATACTGAAATACTATAGACAAATTATGATGAAAGGTAACCAATTCTTGGCGAGTAATAATTGTAGTAAATAGTTCCACAGCAAAAATTCATATGAACCTATTTCCACGAAATAGTTTAATGATCCTAGGCATCATAGGATTTAGAATACTGCATATGTGACTATTAATATTTTTAAGGAATATGCAAATTTTTTAACAAAAATGAATCCATCGACATTTCATGCACTTACTCCATTATTTCCTGAATTTTATAAAAGATAAATTAGCGAGTATCATCGTGTAAATCTTGATTCTTTTAGATCGAAGGCATTTGGTGGCTCACATTCTACCTATTTTTCCTCTAAAAGGCACTATATTGAATGCTCTAAAAAACATTGAAGCTGTATACTTATTATGCTGCTTGATTGAATTTGATTAATATATCAATCATGGGCGAATGACTTAGGACTCATGTAGTTGAGTAAAATTAAAGAAATAATGCAGGGACCATGGTCCAGAATGTATTCAGTTGATTACACTGTTCTTAGATGCCGTTTGCGCTCGGTGTGAGCACACTGTGGAAAAATAAATATTATTTTCCGATCCCTACGAATGCTTGTTCTATTGAAAATATATGTTAGAGTAATGTGCAACTCTAAATGAAAGTTAAGCAACGTCATGAACAACTTGGGGTCATTTTGCACTCTTTAGGACGCGGTTTATGTAAACAACTGTAAACCTCTCAGACTATATCCCCAAAATATAAATGATGAACGCCAGAGTATACATGACAATCAACTAAAGCCTAGAAATATCAAGTGGCATAACTCGCAACATAAAAAAATCCATTAGAAAACTATCTTATTAATTAAATATAGTTCTAAGGACTCCAAGGTGCGTATACCCACGCCCCTTCCAACACATCCGACACGATTGGGAGCTATATCCAACCCACCACGTGGATAGACTGGACCAGACGGAACTGCTACAGAAATAACCTCGTAGTACAACTCCCAATCCTCTTCATTGAAACATTGACATACATAGTCAATCAACTTTAAAATAATAGTAATATAATATAGACAATAGGGAACAATCTGAAAATTACTCTAAAATAAAATAGTTGGGATTCTTCAATAAAGTAACTTTATTGACATGTGTTATAGGTTAGGATCTTGATCTGAACAAAAATACACGGGCATCATCCAATTGTTTCTTTCTTGTAGGTGTGAACAACAATTCTTAAAATCATTTGTATAACTAAATTATATTTGCAATGAGAATAAATTATTTCTTTTGATATGAACTGCATCCATGTTTTTGATGGAAAATGATGACCTAATGAAGATACTTATAAAATTGGTTTCAATGATTCTACAGAGTAACTTGAAATGAAAAGACTAAAAGATAAAAAGACTAAATCTTCATTGACTTAATTTCAATGACTCCACCTCTAATTTTAAATTAAAGTTCAAAATACTTGTTCCATCATCCCCTTTTTTAAATTAAAAGAATGGCATAGGAATTAAAATCTTTGATTGCTGGCAGAAGAAGAAGGATTGTTTGCCTGAAGAAGGATTGGGAAACAGAAGCTCTTATTTTTCTTTACAAAATAAGGAGTGATAATCAAAATAATAAGTGAGAATGGAAAACAAAATCAAAATAATGAGTGTTAATTTGATATTAATTTCGTGTATCAACATGTTTAATGCTTTGATGATGGACCGTTTTCAATAAATTGTAGCCTTTGGATCGGTTTTCAGTCAATTGCACATCGCTGATCGATGGCTTAAAAAAATTTGTAACTGATAAAAATATTCTGTACAGTTTAATGGGCATTAATACAGTGGTAAATCAAAGTGAATGCAGAATTTTATTGAGAGAGAAAATACCACCCGAAATTTTCTCATCTGTTATAAAAAATGACCAGCCGCAATTTTAAGCGTTTTGTGCCGTTGATCATCTGTCAGTAAAACCAACCGTTGGATCTAAGTTTGAGTTAGAAGGCTGTTGTTTTTTCGTAATTAATTTGGGCCGTTAGATGTATATATGTGGCTTTCCCGGCAATTTCCTGGCATCGGATAAGCCATGTCATTTTTATAATGCTTGCGTGGCTTTTTTAGGCTCCAACGTGGCTTTTTTCGGCTGGTGAGGTGGATTTTTTGAGGTTGAGGTGTAAACTCTCAATTGTATATAATAAAGATTGTTCGTTTGTACACCAAACTAGTTTTAACAACTGTGCGATGCACGACCAACAAAAATTGGTCTAAGTGGTAACTGGACTTGAATCCAACCCCAAAATCTCGAGTTTGAGTCTTGGGTGTGGCAAAAACTCTGTTGGGAGGGGAGAACTATACGAGTACTCGTGGCCAGTCAGATTCTCGGCGTAGATTAGTCATTGACAAAGCCGGTGGAAACAGCGCACCAAAAACATGGTAACAAAAACAACCGTACGATGCACGAGGATCCGTAATTTGATGTATTAAATAAGTATTTGATAATATTTTTAATGTGCATTGCAACAACATAACAGGTATACTAACATTAACTGTCAAACGTGAGTTAGAATGCCTAAAGCAACTACGGTGTTAAAAAACTTAGGGTGTGAACATTGTCTGGAAAATCGATTTCAGAAGTCAAAGAAATCAGAGCGTCGAAGCTTAAATATGCATTCTCATTGCTAGGCTTTAAATTTAGCATATAATGATTTACAACTTTAACCAAATAATTTGTCGGTGGCAATATAGCTTTGTCTTTAATTAAAGCACACTTAAACATAACATTTAGCATCACACTTCTAGCATTTTATAACAATATTATTATTTTCACAAAATTGATTATTGACAAATAAAATCATGTATAGTTAATACTTTTTATGAATTATATTACACCAAAAGACAAAGAGAGAACACCAAAGTATGTTTAGCATTGTACTTCAATTATTTTATAACATTAGTTTTTTTCTCGAAATTGATTATTGACAAATAAAATTTACGAAATTCAATAGTTAATGTGTTTTATGAACTATAAATTACCTGAAAACACACTCAGAGTGACAAAGCATATTATTTAGAACTATACTATGCGTATTTTTTTATACTACTTAGCATCGCACTATACGTAATTTGTCACAAAATTATTATTTTTCTTCAAATTGGTTATTAAGGGACGACCTTCATGTATTTGAACATTGAATTTTTTCGAACTCTAAAATATCTCAAAACACATTGTTTAACATCATATTTTATGTATTTTGCCACGAAACTAACTTATTTTTTCACCAAACCGATTATTGAGGAATCAATTTCATGTATTTGAACATCTAAAATTTTTCGGGGCTTTAAAATACCCCCAAAATACACTGCTTAGTATCCCACTTTACTCGTTTTATCATGAAATTAATTTTTTTTCCTTCACCAAATGGATTTTTAAGGAACGAACTTAACGTATTCGAATATCTAAATTTTTTCGGACTCTAAAGTATTTGAACATCTTAAATTTTATCCAGACCTTAAAATATCTCAAAGCACAGTACTTAAAAAATGCAAACTAAACTAAATAGAATGATTGGAAGACTTTTTCATATTTTAGAGGTATTAAATGAAGAATAAAAAAGGACACCAATTATGCATAGTGTGATGTTTCTTTGGTAGCCGCAATGGTTGACAATGATAAAAAAGAAGAACGTAGGATAATTGGTAGTATGGAAGACACGAATATAAGGCTACTGAGATTTATGAAGAAGAGAAATAATGATATAATTGAAGTGAAATAATAATAATAATAATAATAATAATAATAATAATAATAATAATAATAATAATAATAATAATAATAATAAACAGTATCCAAAATATTAATGACGGAGATGATATAGACGGTAGCAAGAATTTGTTTACTTTAGGTTTTTTTAATATAGAAATTAATAAGAATAAAGTAAAGAGATGACTGTGAAATTTAAAAAGTCAGATGAAAATATGTGCTGCAATTGTTGACAATGAGAGTATAAGATTGAAAAAAAAGAAAAGGGAGGAAAAAAAATATAAAATAAAAGAATGGAATGGTTTGGCGCTAATTTGTGAATGTAGAACAGGTCTAGTGAATTTCAAACTGCAGATAACTAATAGAATTATATGATAAGATAAGATAAATGTTTTCAAACCACTAAATTATTATTATTTTTGTTAAATTAAAGTTTAGGTGAGTTGGACTCTGGAGACAAACCAAGTGAAAGTAGGCTCACGACTTTTTGAATACTTACAGAAGTACTTACAGATCACCCACCAAAGAGGCTCATATGCTGGCAGAGAGTTGAACTCACGCCCTTTTCAGAGAATGAACTAACTTATTACCAATTGAGTCAACTTTAAATGACATTAATTTCTTAAACCTTAGTCATGTATATCCCCGAATAATTTGACCCAAAAAATATATGTCCTTCAATCATAAAAAGCTTAGTACCCAAATTATTTCCTAGTAAAAAATACAGAGACCACCAATTCAGTATCTGAGAAATAAAATATAATAAAATCGCTTCAAAATATTTCATATGGACTAATTTGACCTAAATTTGAGTCATGGAAAATTAAATTGATATTTTTCATTTTTAAAAGACTAACATAATTTTTTGTTAGATATCAATTCTGGTATTTAGTCTAATTAAAATTACATCCGAATACTAAAAATAGTGATTTTATCAATCAAATTATCCTTTTTGATATTGGTAAATAGAAACTAAAAATAAAACTTTTAGGGTCCGTTCGGGGTGGTTCGAGTTTTTGGTTTTGGTTTTGAAAGTTAATTTCAAAAGCGAAACGTGTTCGTGAAAAATGGAAGTGAGTTGGTTTTTTCCTTAATTTCAAAACAGTTTTCCATCAAAACTCAAAACCACAAAAATAGGTTTTATAATTTTTGTTTCTGTTTTTGTTTCATCCACATCTGATCATCAATATATCTGACACCACCAACTACCACTCCGACCACGCCAACCACCACCAACCACCGCCAACCACCACTCCAACCACCGCCGACCACCACTTCAACCACCGTCAACCACCACTTTGACCACCATCAACACCATTCCGACCACCGTCAACCACCACTTTAACCACCACTCCGACCACTGCCAACCATCACCACCGACCACCACTCTGGACACCGTCAACCACCATCAACTACCACTCCGACCACCGCAAACCACCACTCCGGCCACCGTCAACCACCACTTTGATCCCCACCAACACCACTCCGACCACCGTCAAACACCACACTGACCACCACCAATTACTACTCCGACCACCGCCAACCACCACCGACTACCGCCAACCACCACTCCGACCATCGTTAACCACCACTTGACCACCACTCTGACCACCGTCAACCACCATTTTGACCTCCCCCAACACGACTCTGACCACCGCCAACCATCACCACCAACCACCACTTTGGCCACTGCAAACCACCGCCGACCACTGCCAACCACCACCGAAAACATATTTAACCCTATTTTCTATACCAATTCAATGAATCATTCACCTTAAATGAAATTTCTATTATTCAGTAAGAGTATTCTGACAGGAATCAATTATTGTAGGAAAGAGGGATTATTTTATTTTATTGAAAGTTTGAGCAGAGATGGGCACCCTTAGTCAAAAACCACTTCTCAGGGTGCTAGGTTAGTTTGAGGAATCAAGCAGATTAAACTATGTCAACTCGTGAAACATGTATGTAGAAATAATGCTTGCATTAATTTAGTGATCATCTGATACATGACATAAACTGAGTTATTTTAGGGGAATTAATTTTATATCTATGACCTTATCACAATTGGATATTGCTTGTTTTTATTATTTTTTTATTTTTTATAGAATATTATGGGATGCCAAACTATGAATAAGTAACTCTGAAATGTAACTTGCGTCAACAAAAAAAAAACTCTGAAGTGTGTCTATCTTTAGGCACTTAAAACTTGGATAATGTTATTTGGACATTTTTATTAAACAAAACCATACAATAACCAACTTACAACATGAATTAACCAAATTTCTTAGACCATTTTACCAACCTGCTTTTTCACAGTTTTCGAGACATTGTTAAAAATTTGGTTAATTGATCACTTGGTTAATGACTTCAAAAACTTGATTAATTAGTGTTGTGAGTTGGTTTTTGTCGATTTTTGTCAAAAAACCTATGTCTAAATAACATTACCCTTAAAACTTATAGTGTGTGTTTGGATTTACTTTGGGAGACTGATCAAGAGTGATTCTCCATATATAAAATTGCTTTTGGTATGTTGGATTTTCTCAAATAAAATTGATTTTTCTTTGAGAGTTGATTTTAACTTGAAGTTATAGGATTTGTAACTTTTGCTTGTAAAAGATTTTTTTTAAACGCAAACGTAGAGATATATAGATGAGCACAACAGGTACTCACCTCATATACAACTGAGAAAAGTCAGATCGAAGAAAAGGAAAACCACAATTAAAGACTACCTCCGAGACAAACATTCAATAGGGTTAACAAACCACTCATAAAATAAAATAAAAAGACGAATTACCCCTAGTCTGAAAATGTTGCCAAGAAAGTGATATTATCCTGTCAATACATCTCTCAAAATATGGTACATGCATGCACCTTCAGAAAAAATACATCTGTTTCTCAGATCCTAGATAACCCAACGAACAGAATGTCATATGAGCATCAAACCTGCGTCTACACCTGGATGGACCGCCTACATGAATGAATTGGAAGAACAAAGACGGAAGATCCTGTTGCATGATGAAATTGTGGCCCAACCAACTGACGGTAACATACCAAATCGCAGAAGCATACGTGCACCTACAAAAGAGATGGAGGGAGGACACATGAATCTCCGCACACAAGAGACAAATAGTGGCATCCAAATCCGAGAACACTCATCTACTAAACAGGTTAGACCGAGTAGATACTTTATCTAAGAGGAGCTGCCAAGAGAAAGGGACTACCTTTGAAGGAGCATAACTCTTCCAAACAAAGTTTAGAGCCCGAAGCATCTGATCAGGCAACCTCAGAACACATGCAGGACAACAGCTGAGAAAGAACATGATAAGCAGAAGCCACCGAGTACACACCAGAAAAATGTGGAAACCAAACCCAACAATCTGACGCCGCTTATAAAGAAATAGGTCCTTGTAAAAGTTATTTCACTTTCAAAATTTGTGTTCAACTCACTTTCACTTGATTTCATCGATACATAAATAATTTTACATTCAACTCAGTTTCATTGAAGTTAGTATTATCAATTTTTTTTCGAACTCAATTATTTGTATCGCATAACCAAACACACAGATATAATAAATGTGTTTCCATGTTTAATCAGTACATTGCTGATCGATTCCACATAGTGACTTAACACCTTAATTTATTCTCTTTATTTTCTTCTTGGCCAACCAAAACATTTTCATTAGTATATTAATACATGTCAGTGTGGAACAATGTTTCATCAGCACAATAGACAATTCCATTGTTATGTCATTAGTTTTTATTATCCTGTTCAAAGATTTAATCAAAGGAAAGATTTGTGCCTAATGTTTTCCTAACATCTAGCATTGCTGATATCAACTAGACAAAGCTGCTTAAATTGCAAATATAATTTCCACTGATAGCTACATAAATCTAACAGAAAATATATAATAAACTAACTGCTTGTTAATTTGTTATCAAATTGATGTTGATGGTCATAATAATGGAGTAATAAAAGGTATTTATTTGTTAACATCTTTGAAAAATATTTATTAAGCCATAGCCACCACTACACCCCCACCAGTCATTTGCCTTATAATACTCCGCTTTGTCTCCAATATTTCTGGACCACTTTGAGAACATTTTCAAAAGGGTTTTTGGCTTTAAAAATAACTTATTTGCTAACATAACTTATTTAAATAAAAATAAAAAAAGTTGCAGGCCAACGACATATACTGATCAATAAAATTATTTTATTGACACTATGTCATCATTCTTATATTTTACATAAATTGTAATTATTGATAATATAGGTGAAATAATATACTGAAAGTGATAGAAGCATAAAAATTGATCTGAATTAGCAATGATTCTATTTTATTTCAACTTTTCAAAGGTTTTCACCTAACCTGACGCAGATTTTTATTTGTTAACGACAAAAGGGAATATTTCTTAAATATGCAGAGGGGCTTTAAGACAAGACAAGCCCGGTGTCAATTCCCTGTTCAATCTGAAATGGTAGCTTTTAGGACCATTAGATTCATAAGACTTCTTAAATATCCAGAGGGGCTTTAAGATATTCAAATTAGTAATAATCCAATAATGTTTGGTCATAATTCTTATTGATCAAAGGTGGCTGCTCTCTCGTTTGATTTAATATTAAGAACATGTTGCTAATGAAGGTTGACTCAGTTAGTAAGGAATTGGCTTATAGCCTGCAAATGCATAGGTTTAACTCTCGTTTGGTGGGTGATCTGTAAGTACTTCGGTAAGCAATTTGTCTTCTTGTTTATTTTATGAGTGGTATGTTGACCCTATTGACTGCATTTCTAAGAGGTAGTTTTAGTCTCTTGTGGTTTTCTTATTGTTGAGTTGACTTTTCTCGATTGTATATGGGCTGAGTACCCCTTGTTCTCATCTATATATTATATATCTACGTTTGCCTTTAAAAAAAAAACTTAAAAAGCCTAGTGACCTATCGGCGCTCAACTCACCTAAATTTCTTTCAATAAAAGAAATATTAAGAAAATGTCCACTCTTTATTTTTTTCTTTTACTCTTTGCATCGTCAACACTCTGCCTAATTTTATGGTTTAAGAAAAGAATACATGACCACTATTAGACTGTGACATTAATGTTTCGATGTCTCTAAACAGCATCATGATCGCAATTGTGGTCTAACTAGATGTATTTCACCGCAATTCTCTATAATATCAATGATCATGAAGTGACTGCGATCATTACCGTGATTGCAATTTTAAAGCTTAATAATAATAATAATAATAATAATAATAATAGTGTAGAATAGACAAAAAAAAAAAGAAACTCTTAGTATATATAATGTAGAATAGACAAAAAAAAGAAGCTCTTAGCATATCCTTATATGCTATGAGAAAATAGGCTAAAAAATTAATTGATAGAGATTTCTAGATTTATCTTTAGTTTCTTACTTCTCTTGTATTTATATTCTAATTTGTCTGTTTTTCATTTTTTATTGATTATGGAGCTTTCAATGTGTCATTACCAACTAGTGATTACAGAAAATATATGGCTGAGCTAAACTTCTGCTTGTTGTTGAGCCATGCAATCCTATAGTCTTCAACAACCCTATAAACCTACATTGGATTTTTAATGCTAAGTTTCATTGAAATTTGACTTTTTAAATCCTTTAGGGTTAGAATTTCTCATGAATATACTTGTGCACATAATTTTTTATTGTTTGGGTGTTCAAAATTTCAGAACAATTATCATTTAATTATTAAGAATGGCTTCTGTCAATGTACTCCAAATAACTAAAACTGCAAAAAATGTCAACCAAACCAATTACTTCACGCTAACACTAGCCTCTTCAAAAAGGACAAAGAAGTAACTTATTACCAAATACACAAACACACTTATATAAGAATATAAAGCAACATGCACAAAAGGAAAACTACAAAAAATTTGTCAACTGAGAGTCTTAGACACATTAGTTTTTTCAATCAATACAAGCTACCAGAAAAATCCTCTAGATGCCTTGTATTATTTAACTTTAACCACAATGGCAAACTGGCAGGGTTTTAAAAAACACTGAGCAACCACAATTTAGACTGCGATATAAAGATTTTTTATATCTTTTATGTCTCGACAATCGCAACACAATGGCGATTGCCACCACTAATGATACTTCTAATTCTAATGCTACTATCATCTGACATGACAATTTTAGGAATGCTTTGGGATGATAAGCTAGACGATGCCACTGATCCTATAACTATCAAGTACACAAGAAATGGTAGCGCTTGATATGATAAGCCTAAAAGAAGGTGGTGTCCAAGACCAGAAAGAAGAAATCGAGAAAAAGTCCAGGAGAAAGCACGCTATAATTTCAAGGACATCCTAGAAATTTATGGAAAAGAAATTTGGTCCAGAATTGTAGGCTTTAATTCCAATTCAAGGACATCCTCTTCCTGACCTATTCTTTTGTTCCGGATTTTGTAATTTAGTCATTTTATAATTTGTCTTAAGATTGACAAAGTTGACTAACAAAGAGGTTGGAAGTTCAAACCCCACTCTCCCTACTTTTTGACATACAGTCTCCTTACTTTTTTTTACAATAAGCACTCTGTGCATTTCATTCATAATCAGATCTGTAATGCATGAAGGTATATCATAGTACTCTTGAGAACTAGCTGTAAATAAGACCACCATTGCAAGAAAATGAGAAACCTTATTAGCATCCTCCTGGCGAACTCTACCTAAGAGTTGTTACTAAAAAAAAACAAAGTCTTACAAGCCGAAATCAAACAACAAAATTCAGAAATAACTACTTTGCTAGAATTAAAAGCATCAACCACTATCTTCACATCCATCTCAACAATAATCCTACCGATAAGCAGAAATATTAACTACTAATAATTACCATTAAAAAACACTATAACAGATTTGGGGATGGCCAGTGCTTTTTTTTATCCATGGGCAGCGCTTTTGAGCCCTGCTAAACGTGGCCCTGTTGATTCCACTCCAACAATGGGCAGCACTCCCTAAAAAGCGCTAGCCAATGCCCCAACACCTCACCCCATAAGCAGCGCTTCCTAAAAAGCGCTAGCCAAGCAGCGCTTCCTAAAAAGCGCTAACCAAGCAGCGCTTTCAAGAAAGCGCTACCTATTGCCCAAACGTATCCTCCTATAGACAACCCTTCCCTAAAAAGAACTGCTAATTGTCAACAGAGCTAATGGAATTTGTAGCGCTTGTCCTAAAAGTGCTGCCCATTGTTTAATTTTTTTGTTTTTGTGTGTATTTTCCTTTTTATATTTGCAATTTAATTACCTAGTCATATATAGCCAATACAATACAATACAATCAAATCCATATATGTACACTTAACCACATATATATAAACTAGCTAACAACAAATTACAATACATGCACCAAGATGAACCAAAACAAACTAGCTAACAAGTTACATTATCCAATTCATATGTATCCAAAACTAGCTAGCAACTTACAATATGAACCAAAGCTAGCTAGCTAGCTAACAACTCAGATGTATCCAAATCTAACTCTAACAAGTTACAATATTACATTATAAAAAAAGGGAGACATAACCGCAACACTCTCCCCTAAGCTCATAAATCTCTGTGTCTGCAGAAGGGACCAAAATGTCCTTGTACAAGTACCTACAATTAGATATATATATATATATATATATATATATATATATATATATATATATATATATATACAAATTAAATTAACGATATAATAAAATAAATTCAATAATGTCAAATAATAAATTACATGTTATGAATATTTATATTAGTGGATGTCCATTAACTTTCTCCTTCCCTCTCATTACTCCCTTGTGTAGTGGCTTTTGATGATAGACTATTCACTTGCCTATCCATACCCTATAAATAGGGCTATCTCACATGTGTATGGGGACACTTGAAGTGAATAGAAATACTCTCATCTTTCATATTTGTTCATGTTCTTATCTTCTTCATATTTCCTTTCTATAGTTTTGGTTATTTTCATAACACGTTATCAGCACGAAGCTCTACCGTATGATTGATGGCGGAATCATCTCCAGGTTCTATTATAAGAATAATTTTCTTCTTCATCTCTTCTTCTTCTTCATATTCTTCTTCTCCCTATTATTAATTTGTGATCTTGTTTATGTTTTATCTCATTTTCAATTTATTTATCATTGTTTATGAAATTTTGATATATAGTTCCTAAGAACAATAAATCTATTATCCAAGCATTCCTGAAGGATTGCACAAATAATTATTTCCATGTTCGTTTGTGATACAGTTCCTAAAGAATTTAATATTTTTTTAATATCAAAGCATCCCTAAAGGATTGCTCATTATATTGTTCTTATTGATCATCATGAATAAGTATTGTGGTATAGTTCTTGAAGAACTAGGATTACACAAAGAATTATTCAGACATAATTGACATTACAGTTCTAGAAGAACTGATCAGGTACCTGAAAAGTTATGAAAATTAAAGAGAACTCAATGAATTATGTCACGAATGAAATAAAATGGAACCGAAACGAAGTCAACGTTGACGATATTTTTGCATATAATATAGCGCTAAATGTGATAAATATTAGTGAGGATCATGAATCAAAGTCTACTAAAGATTGTAGACAATGTGAATTGGCCAAAATTGAAAGATGAAATTGAAGCAGAATAAGAATGGTGAAATTGTGAGATACAAAGCTCGACATGTTGCTCAAGGGTGGATGCAAGTACTTTTCTGTACTTAATTAGCCTTATAGTGCATGAAGAGCTCAATTTTCACAAGATGAATATTACTACAACTTATTTGTATGACTCATTTGATAGTCAAAACTATCAAAGATCCCCGAATGATTTAATATTACAATAAACACTTTTTGGAATCTCGAGATGATTACTCAAATTGAATCAATCCCTCCATGAGATAATGTAATTTGAACACATATGGTATAATCGTCTAAATTTATATTCTAAAAAAGGGATACAAAAATGACGTCACCTATTCACATAGTTTTATAAAAGTATTTGGGAAAGAATTTGCAATATCTGATGTCTATGTTGAGACATAAATATTATCAGAACTCTTGAAAAGCTTCTAATAAAAAAAACTACAGACTGTTCAAACAAAGAGGTCTTGATGAATGACATCAAATTATATCTGATGGATTTTTGAGGTTGATCCTGTAGGTGACCTCTACTTGGAAAATCCTAGAAGGATTCAAGATAAAAGGAAATATCTTAACTAAATTATTTTGAAAAAGATGTCTCATATTGATCTGCAGAAATTATTTAAATTGAGTACATATGAAATATCTCAGTCTTGAAGACTATGAAAGCATGCATGCATATTACCAAATGTTATATCCATTGACATGATTATATTATGTGATAATTAGTAGCAATTCATTACAAACCAAAAGGCATTAGAACAAAGTGAGATGCATATTTCATTTTTGACTATCCTAATGAATAAATCATATTATGTATGTTACACAAATTAACCACGCAGATACAAAGTATTTTTCTGATCTAGATGAAGCCAGATCAAGTCAACTACTATCTACATGTGGCGACATTGAAATTTATTTTTGATCTACAAAACGACCTATAGTTCTTGCTTCTTCATTTCATGCCAAAATGCCAACAATTCAAGGAAAATATTTTGAAGATAATACTGAAAGCTCCATCAAAGGAGGATACATCACAAGTGACAGCGAAGTAGACTGCTCCATATGCACTCAGGGAGAAACTCCAAATATTGAAATTCATATTCTTTAGTGATGATTCAATCAGGGGGAGAAAAGCTGCACTCTTTTTTCCTTTTCCATGGTTTTGTCCCACAGGGTTTTCCTGGAAAGGTTTTTAACGAGGCAGTTCCCACTGACAGGATATTGTACTCTTTTCCTTCACTAGATTTTTATCCCACTGGGTTTTTTCTAGGAAGGTTTTTAATGAGGCATATCCTCGATGGACATCCAAGGGGGAGTGTTATGAATATTTATATTAGTGGATGTCCATTAGCTTTCTCCTTCCCTCTCATTACTCCCTTGTGTAGTGACTTTTGATGATAGACTATTCACTTGCCTATCCATACCCTATAAATAGGGCTATCTCACATGTGTATGGGGACACTTGAAGTGAATAGAAATACTCTCATCTTTCATATTTGTTCATGTTCTTATCTTCTTCATATTTCCTTTCTATAGTTTTGGTTATTTTCATAACATTACATATGTACGTGACATATGCTCTAATAACAATACGGGTTGCCTCCTTCAAATTACATACATAACGAATTTTCTCACGGTAGATTGTCATTATTTGACCGCTATGCCCAAAAATTTGATCATCCAACGTTAATTGAAGCCCTGCCTCAGTCATCATGAATTTATAGTACATTTCGGCATGACATATTCCTATAAGCTTCATTAATGAAGAGCCAGAGGGCTGAGACACAATTGGAGAAGGGGAGGGTTGAGTCACTTTTGGAGGAGGGAATGGTTGACTCACTTTTGGAGGAGAGGAGGGTTGAGAAACTTGTGCAGAAGGGATGGGTTGAGATACTTTTGTAGAAGGGCCGGACCGAGACACTTTCTTGTTCAAAGATTTTGCCTTGCCAACATTTTGCCCCTAGATTTTGCATTTTGGCGTACCTATGTATAAACAAATATAATTACTTAGTTAGCACACTATATGACAAAAACTATAATCAGTTAGTTACAAATATATTGTCACTTACAACGACAACGTGTGTTGGCCATGCCACAAAGATACCAACTGCATCTGACACAATCAATATATCAATACTGTCAACTGGAACATGCAATGGTGCATGCCCCACAATAAGTACCTCAACTCTGCCTCTAAGATGATCTGGAGGTAGGGGTAAATTGTGCATCAAGGGACCCAATTGGTTATATATGAATCCTATTGCAACCATTTGATGTGGGTTTGACATATACAATTCACACTCACACTCATTATGTTGTCCTAAATCTATTATAAACCAAAAATAATAAAGACATTATTTGATGTAATATATATTTACAAAAAAGAGAGATTAATAATTAATTCCTTATTTATTGTAAAAAAACAATTAATACCTTAGTTGACGGCATGATGTAGCTATCTCGTGCGCTATCTGTAGCAGGGGATGGTACTGGTGGCATAACGTGCCCATAATGCGATCTGATGTAACTAAGTTGAGCCTGTAGATCTTCATACATTACCATCATCCTTCACATTTGTGTACAATCATGATACTCATCATAGGTTTTATTATTTGCTCCAAGGTAGTCGGTTGGATTAACGCCAAATTCAACACCCCTTGTACGACCCGAGTATTCTTCCCTTTCCATGGCACGAGTAAGGATTTCATTTTCAGAGCAATCAGTGATCTCTCCCTGTGACACTGACTGTGATATGGTTTCCTGATACACAAAAAAAGTAAAATAAATAAAATTATTATACATTACAAAAAATATAAAAGTTACAAAACAATATTTGTATTTAGGAAATACTTACAATTCTGTGAGTCACCTCCTTAGTTTTGGGATCCACAATCTCCCCTTCTTTGTTTTGTCAGGCCTCTACCCACAAAATATGCCTCTCAATACTTTCTTTAGTAGGATCTTTCCCACTCTCCCCCAACTATATTTAAATTTACCAAATGTTAAAAAATTATTAATAAAAAGATTCATTAAACTTAAAGAAATCAAGCTTATTGTGTCTTACCAATCTATCTTCAATATGTTGATATCCACTAGCACCGCCTCTATAAGGGTACTCATAGCCAGAAGCTCTCTCTTGATTTTGTTGGCTTGCCTTCATTTTAGAGAGATAAGTATACATTAATGCATAATATATAATTGTCAAATATATTTTATGTTATATAACTTAATAGATTATAATACTAACCAAGAAGTCTGGATCTTGGGTGCGTATCCTAACAAATGTGTGCCAATCCTCCTCTGAAATAATTCCACTATATAGTGGTGGAGGATTCCATCTCATGTTTCCATTATGATCTGTCACCCAATTTTTTGATAGACTGGTTTTGAAATTCCTATGTAACTTTCTAGCTTCCTTCATTAACTGATCTTTTCTAGACTCATCAACATCAAAAAATTTACGCTTACACATATTCAATGAAAATGATATAAATATATATGGTTACAAAATATTAAATAAGATAACTAAAGAGATCTAAAATTATATATTTGTATTGTTACCCAGTAACTCGTCTTTGTTTTTCTTCAAAACGGGATTTTTTGTGTTAACCCAACTAGTGATTGTAATTGGTATCATTTGTTTTACCTTACTACCAAGGAAGGTAATCAAGTGTGTGACGTTGTTTCCAATTGGCTGACACGTAACATTCCACTGGACCTACATTATGTCATTAGTAAATTAGTTAACAAACAATTAAAACTTAGTATTGAATTAAGTTAATTAGTAATTAGTAACTTACATCTAATTTTCCTTTTCCTTTACTTATCCGATTGATGATATCCTTTATGACGGTCATTCCACGGGGAGCTTGCTTCCTGATATAGTTTCCAACATCACTATCATGACCACTGTCATGCCCACTACCATGATAATTATGATCTGCCATCTGACCTGCAATAAAACATAATCATTGTTATTGTTATATTTATCCAGTCAATAAAAATAAGGCTTAAATATATGTTACCCCCCTGCAAATATACCAATTATCCATTTACCCCCTGTAAAAATAAAACTCTTAAAAAAGACCTCGCAAATATAAATTATTTCTAGTTACCCCTTGCTGTTAGATTTTGTTAATAGCGTTAAGTGTATGTTGAAACACTTATTATTTGTAAAAGGGTAAATGGATAATGAGGATATTTGCGAGGGGTTCACATATATTTACCGAGGGGTAAATGGATAATGAACATATTTGCAGGGGGTAACATATATTTACACTTAACGCTGTTAACAGAATCTAACAACAAGGGGGTAACTAGAAATAATTTATATTTGCAAGGTCCTTTTTAAGAGTTTTATTTTTACATGGGGGTAAATGGATAATAAGTATATTTGCAGGGGGGTAACATATATTTAAGCCTAAAAATAAATAACTAGTCAAGAAGATGGAAAAAACATCCACATAATATTCCTGGACACCATCACTATTTTAGTTCTTGACATGCCTTTACTAATGCTTC
This sequence comes from Oxytropis ochrocephala, assembly GCA_020916435.1. Lineage (NCBI taxonomy): Eukaryota > Viridiplantae > Streptophyta > Magnoliopsida > Fabales > Fabaceae > Oxytropis > Oxytropis ochrocephala. The sequence continues at coordinate 52,935,496 of CM037088.1, forward strand.
CTAAGTGACGAGACGTTGGCAGTCCCAAAGAATATTCAAGACTAAATAGATAGTCGATGCAGAACTCAACATCTTTTTCAACTACGTAGCGCTCAACAATACAACCCTCGGGCCGTGATCGTTTTTTCACATATCCTTTCAATATCTTCATGTAACGCTCAAACGGATACATCAATCTCATGTAACATGGGCCACACAATTATGTCTCTCTAATCAGATGAATCATTATGTCAAAAAAGAAGGTGGGAAATACATCTTAAGATCACATAAAGTGATAGTAATTTCTCTTTGCAATGATGACAACTTTACAAGTCAATCACTCTACTACAAATCGCCTTAAAAAGAAGAAACAAAGTTTGGTTAGTGTCGACACAATTTCTTAGGCAAAATGGATCGTATACCAATGTGGAGAAAATTCTCCATTAGAACATGACAATCATGGGACTTTAAAGATTTCAACTTGAGGTCTTTCATCGATACAAGGTTCGTAAGATTTGAAGAATACCCCTCTAGAACTTTAAATCCATGAAGAAACTTACAAAAGACGGTCTTCTCCTTTTTAGATAGAGTATGAGTCTTTGGAGGTAGATATGTAAGTGTACCCTTCTTTATCGGACCCATTGCGGTCTCAACTCCATACTAAGCAAGTCAAACCTCGAGTTGATGGTATCTTTAGTCTTTTCTAGCATATTGAGTAAGGTACCAATGACACTTTCAAAGACAGTTTTTTCAACATGCATCACATTAATGAAGCGCCTTAAAAATAATGACTTATAGTATGGAAACTCAAAGAAAATCGAATTTTTCTTCCACCCCCGTTTTGCAAGTTCTCCTGCAAAAGGCTTCCCAAATTTAATGTTCAAATCTTTCACCTTTTCAAATAGTTGTTCACCCGTCAAAGCCATGGGAGCTTTACGGGTTTCGGTATTCCCATTGAATGCCTTTTTCAACATTCGATGCTGACGAGTAGATGGCAAAAATCTACAATGACCAGGGTAGATATTCTTCTTACCATGTTCCAACCACATTCAATCAGTGTTATCTTCACATATAGGGCATGCACACTGACCTTTGGTACTGTACCCAGATAGATTGCTGTATGCTGGAAAGTCATTAATTGTGCCAAAAATCATAGCCCTCAGGGTGAAACTTTCTTCTCTGAACCCATCGTACACCTCTACTCCATTTTCCCACATTAGCTTCAAGTCTTCAATTAAAGGAGCCAAGTATACATCAATATCATTTCCTGGTTGCTTGGGCCTAGAAATTAACAAAGACAACATCATATATTTGTGTTTCATGCAAAGCCATGGAGGTAAGTTTTAGATCGCCAAAATCATGTGCCATGTACTATGGGATCTACTCTGAATACCGTGCGGGTTAAATCCATCAGCAGACAATGCAAGTCGTAGGTTTCTTGGATCCAACTTGAAATCAGGATAATCAATATCAATTTTTTCCATTGCGGAGAATCCGCTGGGTGTCGTAGCATGCCATCTTTAATCCTTTCATCCTCATGCCATGTCAAGTGTTTTGCATGCATCTTCTAAACTACGGTACATGCGCCTAAATCGAGGAATTATGGGAAAATACCACAACACCTTTTCTGGAGCAGATTCTTTCTTTTTATACCGCGATGCAATACATTTACGACACGACATCAACAATGCATGTTCATTTTGAAATAGAATGCAATCATTAGGAAAATTGTGTATCTTCTCATAGTTCAAGCCAATGAACCCTAACATTTGTTTTGCATCATACGTCCGAGAAGGGAGCACATTATCCTTCGGCAACATTTCTTTCAATAGTGTGAGTAATTCCGTAAAGCTCTTATCTGTCCATCTATGGAAAGTTTTCAAGTTATACAACTTTATCATAACCAATAATTTTGTGAATTCAGTACAACCCTCATACAACAGTGTCTCCGCATCCTTATCAACTTCTCAAACATTTGAGGACAGTTATTAAAATCGTCTTCAATAGCCTTTGCCATCTCTTCAAATTCGTCCCCATAAAATGTAGGTCTTTTAGTGTCAATAGACGCACATTTCTCAGTACTATTACCCATATTCAAAGATTTAACTCTTTCCTCACCATGCATTGTCCAACAAGTGTAACTTTGATCAATTCCAAAGTCGTTTAAATGTCCTGCCAACTCCACTGCATTAACCGATTTTACATAACAACAACTTAAACTGGGACATTTCATATTACTAGAAGCCCCCAAACGTTTAACAACACAGTTCACAAAATAATCCACTCCATTTGGACAGACGATTGGCAGACATCCACTTTCTATCCATAATTTCCTAATATAATAAATTTCTGATAAGAGAACTTAAACCTATTATAGGTGAAAAACACACAAATTACAATTTTATTGAAGCTAAGACATTCAACTACTAGTTTCAACTAAATAAATCAAAGACTTTGATGTCTTCCATATTACCATTAATTTTTGATATAAAAAATACAAGAGAACAACAAAAGTACTTGAACAAGTGGAAGCAACAATGAACTCGAACGAACGAACTCGAACAAAGCGAACGAACACGAACCAGAACGAACTCTCGAACAAACACGAACTCAAACAACGAACCCGAAGCTCCGGCAAAACAAACTCGCAAAATCAATTTTCAATTAACAAGCATTTCATTAGGTAATTTCAACAAATACTAGTTTCATGGAGTAAAATCAACAACAAATCAACCCCAAATTCAACATCAATCCTAAATTTCTCAAGTTTATAATTACAACACTATAAACTCATAACCTAGAACAACATTAAATTAACAAACGTTTCATTTGGACATTTCAACAAACACTTCACCTACATTTCACCTCAAGTTTACAAACACTTCACCCTCTCAAATAACCAATCATCAAGCATCAACTTCACATAGAATCATCTAACCTAAGGTTCCAATTCCATTACAATAACTAGAACAACATGCAATGATACTAACCTTTGTGAAAGAGGAACGGAAATGGGTGTCAACACTTCGTTTTTCACGAGATAGGAGCTAATGGGGAGCCAACGAAAATGAACCTAATGGAGGAAGGAAAATGAGAGAGTTACCAAAATGAAAGAAAAAAAATATCGAGGAACGAAAATGAGAGGAAATGCGTGTACCTATCGTGAGTGAGAGAGGGAACGACGGAGATGGAGAGCTTTGACGTTTTTGCTTCAGTTGCTGTTGTTGTTCGCGAAGAAGAATAACGTTACACCGAGAGAAAGAGGGAGGGAATAAGTTTGTTGAAGCAAAAAAAATTAAAGCGAAAAGCAGCGCTTTTTAAAAAGCGCTGGGCATAGACCTCTGTGTTATACCAATACGCAGCGCTGCTTATGTTCCAGTTCCTTTCTAATATTAAGTAGCATTTTAAAATGAAGCACCGCTTATGGATGCGCTCTTTTTTAAAACTTCTGTTGTAGTGAAAATTGCATATTAATCTTAACTATTTATGTCTTCATTTTTTTTGGTAAGGCGTTGAACTGTAGTCATGGAGTCATTATACATCATAATTTTTAGGCTTAAATATATGTTTGGCCTTTGCAAATATGGTCATAATCCATTTAGACCTCTGTAAAAAAAAGTTTTAAAATGACCCTTACAAATATTAAGCGTTTACAATTAAGCCCTACGTTAACTTTCCATTCAAAAAAGGTGACGTGGCAAACAGAGATGACATCATCATGGTGTCATCGATGACATCACTACCACGTGTCAATATCTAATTGGACCTTTGTGCCACGTTACACTGAATGTCACGTCAGCACTACCATGTGTCGTTGGCATGCCATGTCATCATTGTCACATCATCACTGCCACATGGCACTGACATGTCATTCCAACAACCAATGGTTGACTGCCATATGGAACTGATTTCCACGTCAGCACCCAAAGGATGTTTGCCACGTGGCAAGTTGTAACTAGTTGAAAATAAAGTTTTTAATTGGCTTGGGTGGGATTTGAACTCACCACCTATGGGTCATATACAAGAAGAAATACCACTAAACCAATGCTCTTTTTGTGATATACTACCAATTCTAATTTATTTTTTTTGATCAGTAATTCTAATTTATTTGTATTGTAACAGATCATTATTTTTTAATTTAAATTATAATTTAAGGCCTAGCTCAATTGGAAAAATGTCAAAATTTTTAGGCTAAATATCATGTTTCAGGTTCAAATCCGAGACCTCACTGTTGTGTATGTAAGTTTCTAGTGTTAGTGACCAGTTCGTCTACGCACTCAAAAAAAATTATCTCGAAAATGTCATTTTTAAATTTTCAAGTAAACTAATTTGGAAAAAAAGATATTTCGAATTAACTCTCTTTATTCCGAAATTTTCAAAAATGAAAATTCTAGAATAAAAATAGATATTCCAAAATTTTCTGATATGTTTTAAAAGAAATCATTTCTAAAGGTTTTGGGAAAAATAATTTCTTTTATGTTTCAAAAATTTGAAACTTCGAAATTTTCAGTATGCAATGCATTTTGGAGATTCCAAAGTTTGAAAATTTCAAAACTTCAAAAAAGATAAAATTACATATTAGAGTATAGGAAATTTCATAAATGAAAATTTCGAAATATATTTTTGGTGTTCCAAAATTTTAGAAACTTACTTTATGTGATCTGGAAATTTGGGAGAGAAATGGTGAGTGCATGGATATTTGAGAAAACAAAATGAAAGAGTACAAATAGGAAGTCGCCAAAATGTGGTGGGGTATGGGATTAAACGTGGGGCATCGAGTAAACTGTCCATAATTCACTATTACTAAAATGGACTATGCTACTGGGCTTCTAGGTTGACATTGCCTTAATTTGGCCCATGCTTCGTACAACCCCCGCTACTCACTAGAACCCCTTTTTGGTGTGAAAATACTAAAAGCCCTTACTGAAATTTGGTTTTTATTTTTTTTAAAGATTATGCACGGTTCGGCGCACGGTTAATCGAACTTGATCGAATCTCGCTGCGCCGAACCAGTCAAAATTTACTACGGGTCGATCAGCCGTGCGCCGAACCCTCTCCACCGTCCAGTCAACGGCTAAATTTTTGAATTATCCCCAACGTTTATAAGTATAACGGTTTCAATTGTTTTAAATCAACGGCTCACGTTCGATCACACCTAGTATAGATAAGTGCAACAAGTCATACAAACCGAAAAAGTCTAAAAAAATAAATCGTGCAATGAATAAATCGAATCGTTAAAATCTGTTAAAATTAAACAACTAGTGTTAGTCATACTAGTGTTAGTAAAGAATAAATCGAATCGTTAAAAATCAGTTAAAATTAAACAACTAATGTTAGCAAAAAATAAATCGAATCATTAAAAATCAGTTAAAATTAAACAACTCAGCATCCCGCAACAATCAGGGAGGTTCAACCCTGCCAAGTGCGAACCGGTTCGATGCACACATGGTCGAACCACCTTAATGAGTTCGCAGACGCATGGCGAATTCGTAGTTAATGTTTAAAATAATGTTTTAAATTCAGGGGTATTTTGGGAATAAATGGTGGTATGGGGGTTCTAGTGAGTAGTTAGGGGGTTCTAAGAAGCATGGACCCTTAATTTTCATTTTCTCAAAAGGGAATTGGTATATACACCTTTTTTTATGCATAACACTCCATTTCTATTTTGCGCAAAACTATCCCATCCCCGCCCTCTTTTAAAAGATTCCTAAATTCTATCCTACCTATAATTAAGGCCCATGCTTCTTAGACTCCCCCAGCTACTCACCGGACACCACAAACCACGTAATATTCCTAAAATACCCCTAATTTAAAATCAAATTTTCCCCTATCTATTCCCTCTCACCCTCACACACCCCCACACATTCTCATTCTCCCTAAAAACTACCCAACAACCAAACCCCACACCCCTTCAACTTCAATCCACCATTTTCGTTCGTTTTCCATCAAGAATCAACGTCATTACCGTCCATCCACTTCTAGGTACGCTTCTTCATCTTCTTCGCGTTTTTTTCTTTTTTTTGGTGGTTGGTTGGCACAAAGAAGCGTCATGCCGAACCCACTATTGATGTAATTGTTTAGTTGTGGTTCGATCGAGCGTGCATCGAAACCGTTAGGGTGTTCGATCAGCGTTTCGCGTTTGGGTTCGCATCGCGCGGTCGAACCCCGATTGTTATTGTATCTTCGATTTTAAAGATTTTGGTGATTTTTAACAATTCAATTGATTCTTTTTAGTATGGATAACACAAGAGGAGGTGGCAATGCTGGTGAGGCGCAGCCCGAGGTGCGTGTACGTGGGCGTGGACGTGGCAATGATGGAGAGACACAACTCGAGGATGACAGGGTCCGTCCCATTGCCTCGGTGCATCATAGAAACACTCTTGGGATTCAACGTGGACGTGGACACGGGAACCATGTTGATGTAGAGGTTGACCCTCCACAGGAGGCAGCATTGGACATTGATGATATAGATGCTCATGCTGGAGCTGATGATATAGAGCATGATGATGCTGCTACTCAGTTGGATGTGCCATCCAGTTCTCATGCTCGCGTATCCACTTCTCAGGCTTGCCCATCCACTTCTCAGGATAGGCCTTCCATATCTTCTCAGGCCGATCTTCATGCTGATGCTGACGAGCCTGAGCCAGCTGATGCTCCTGCTGCTGACAGATCATCCACTTTACTTTATCCGGGAGGACCAGATGATCGTAGGGTCCTATATGCTTATGGTTCCCACATTTCTAGGAACATATGGGACGACCTGGTAAGTTTACAATTACTTAAAAATTTATGTTTCTATTAATAAGTTGCATTTACAATTACTGATGGATTTATGTTTATTGGATTTATGTTTGTTTTATAATGAAAAATGTAGGAGCGTCCTACTGAGGGGCATAAGCAAAAACTTCATATTCATTCAATGAAGGAATTTGATATGCATCCAAACATTGTTCCTTTCGTTGCTCAGTCTGGTCTGTTGCCCCTTCATGATGTGGGGTTTGCTACTGTCAACCACTTCCTCGGTACTGCTTTCGTGGAGCGGTGGCACGGTGAGACAAACACCTTCCATCTTCCAGTTGGTGAGATGACCATCACCCTGGATGATGTGGCACAACTCCTCCATATCCTCGTCACCGGGAAATTTTATGATATGGTAGAGCCTACCAAGATTGAGGCACAGGACTGTTTGGTTCAGAACCTGGGGGTTTCATATGATGAGGCATTTGCTCAGTTACCTGAGAGAGGATGTAGTGTGAAGGTGACTTGGTTGAGGAAAGTCTACAATGATGCCATTGCAGCGGAGAGGTGGGAGGATGCAGCCCGTTTCTACTTGTTTATCTTGCTGGGCAAGACCTTATTCTGTGACAAGTCTGGCAACAATGTGAAGGTTGCATTGCTTTACATGGTCAGTGATATAGAGCAGGCTAGTAACTACTATTGGGGAGCTATGGCACTTGCTAATCTATACCAACGATTGATGGATGCCTCTTCCCCAAGACAAATCAGTTGCTAGATTTTCCATTCTCCCGCAGTACTTGACTTGATTTCAATTTTTATTTCGGTTGGTATAAGTTTATGTTCATTATATGTTGTTCGATCCCTAACTCGTTTTTTATTTATCACAGGCCTAGATTTTTGAACATTTCCAGGGGCAGATATTTGGTACCAAGTGGTTGAGGGATGAGTACACTGAAGAGGAGCCACGACTAAGAGGTGGGAGTGCAAGAAGGCAGATGGGTCACTAGATCAATTAAGGGAAGCTCTGGATCATCTCAGGTCGGAGGAGGTGACATGGATGCCATTTGCGAACCCATATCACAGAGCTATAGATGGGACGACCTATTTTAAAGGGCATCTGCGTCATGGTGCGACTATGATGGCATATAACCCCGATCGGGTGGTTAAACAGTTTGGGTGGATACAGGGCATCCCAGAGAACCCTAGGCCCACTGGACGGGCGGTAGTCGCTAAGGAGCAAGCTGAGGCCGCGTGGATGGATTTCAATATGCTGTTATTCCTGAAGGTGAGCCAGTAGTTCTTGGGATGCCAGCCACAGTCCTAGAGTACTTTCCCTGGTTTAGGAGTGTATCCCACCCATACCTGTCACCAGACAACTACCCATTGCTTGCTGTAGAGTTTAGAGAGGTATGATGATTTAGTTTAGTGTTACAATGTTTTTTAAGCATTTTTTATTTAACTTTCTTTTGTGATTAAAGTATTTTTTTACTGCCTTATAGGCCATGCCTGAGACCCTTGCCCTGTATGATGAGATGGAGCACGTGCTGGAAAGTGCTGGGATTCCACGTGGGACCCGTGGCTGGAAGATTGTGGAGGGGTTGAAGGCAATTGCAAAGTCATTCAAGAGGGGGCTTAGGAGCTTTAGTTGTTCCCATGCTAGGGATGTGTTTGCTGGTGTTTTTAGCAAACAATCACTAGTTTTAAAGTTTGAGTTTGTGAGATCAAACTAGAAAATCTCTGGACACTTGCCCTTGTGTTTTTTGTGTTTTTGATGGTTTTAAAAGAAGTAAATTGCATGAAGAACACAATTGAAAACGAAACAAAGCAGAAACTGCAATAAATGTAAAAGACAAATAAAAGATTGCATTCAATTGAAAAGAAACTGGTTCACAAGCACGTACAATGAATCTGTTCACTCGTATTTCGCTTTTGTCTGGAAGTTGAGTTTTCAGAGTTCTTGTACAATGTTGTGACCCTCAGTTTCTATTACAAAGTAGTATTTATACTTCTAGAAACACACGTAAAGAAAATTAACTGCCCACTAAATGTAGGAAAAGGTAACTGCCCTTTTCCTTGACTTTCGACTAAACCGCTGTCATCTGCTTGTCGAAACGCTGATCCTATCCTTGTCGAAAGGTTGGACTTTCTCTTGTCGAAGTTTCCTTGCTCTGCACATCTCCACGACTCTGAGTATCAGGCTTGTCGAAGTCCACTCATCTTGCCAGCACTTACAAACCTTTCCTGTCGAATTGATGGTGAATTGACTCGATGTTGACTTGTAGTTTCCAAGACATCATTGATGGAGAGTCAAACCTATTTAAGTACTTCATTTAATGTCTTGTCGAAATTTTGAGGTAACAGATTGCCCCCCAAAAAATGTTTCTTTCGACGAAGTGATGAAAGAAGGTAAAAAAGGGCATTTTTTGAATACTGTGCAACACTTACTTTTACCGCCTTTTGCACTTCAACAATGAGAGAAAAAATAGTCATCATGACTTGCACAGATAAAGTGAACCGTTTCATTGGCACACGTAGTATAGTTGGTGGGCCATCACGTCCCTCAAAGGTCGCAAACGTGCGAGTTATGACGAACGTGTTAACTACTGTTGCTTCCAAACATATATAAACGGCTAAAACCCTTTCATCTTCCTCTTTACCCATTTGAAACTTTGTGAACAACCTCTTTGCATTCTCCATCTCTGAACTTCGCAAAAAACCCCAGAATCTACGAAAGTTTCAAACTTTCACTCTTTTCTTCAATCCAAACCCAGATTCGAACCTGTCTTTTTCTTTCCATACCCATGGCTTCAACATCTACTGTTGCGACGAGATTTGAGAGCTCGAGGGAAAAAGATGATTCCAGAAAAACCCAGTCCATTGGTGGTTTTGTTGATGAACCTGACGTTACTGACGAACGAACCATCCTTTGGCAAACTCAGGTACTAATTCCTTCAACTGAAATTTATACCCACGCCTTTTTAGGTCCCTTGCCTAACCTTTTGCTGGAAAACGATGAGGTTTCAGAAATTTTCCCCAGTTCTCTTCGTCTTCAACCTAGGGTTTTTGCTAAAACATCCTTCCACTTAGAATTTTTGAACAATCCTCTAAGGGTTTTTAGGTTTGCTCCTAGGGTTGAACAACAAGTTTACCTAGAGTGGCTCAACAAGATAGAGGCTAAGAAAGCCACCATTTGGAAACAACAAGGCATCTTCGACCTTATTCAGTTGTCGAGGTATGGGCCTAGGTATGATAGCACCTTAATCTTGGCAACAATGCAATTCTGGGATTGCGCCACACATAGCCTTCACCTTAAGTGTGGTATGTTATCTCCCACTCTTTTAGATGTTGCTGCCATCACAGGTTTAAAACCTCTAGGTGAAACCTTTAACCCCAAACTTCCTGCTTATGATTATGACTTCAATTTCATTAATGCTTCTTTCGCCCCTTATATTAGTGACCATCATAATGTTGATACTGAGGAAGTATCGGATTTAGAACATGTAGCTTTCCTAACCCTTTGGTTATCTCTTTTTATTTTTTGCTCACGTTCTCTCCAAGTCTCCAAGTCTTACATCCCACTAGCTACCCAACTCCATGCCAAATCAACCTTGCTAAATTGATTTTAGGATCTCTGCATCAACAACTCGACAATGCTGTCATAGAGTTGAGGGAAGATGAACCTACAACCAAATATTTAGCTTCTGGTCCTATGTGGTTGTTGCAATTGTGGCTTTTATCCACTTTTGAATCTAGACTTGGCTTGTATATTCCTAAAACAGTTCAACCAACTCTAGAAATGAGAAGGACTGAGGGAATTCGACTAGCCCAGTTGAAGCCCAAACAAATAAACCTTTCTGCAGAAGAGTCCTTTTCTATTTATTTCGAAATCTTCTTGCACTGCACCAATTTCATAGACTCCATGGCTCCTTTTTTACAAAGACCTCATGGGCCTCATTGGTTTAGAAGGCGATTTCCCCCTTCTTCTGTTGAACATGTTGAGGAAACCAACCAAATTTGGCAGGCTTATCTTTCGCCAGCACTCCTTTCCACTAGGCTTACCCCTAGCAAATATAAAAATAATCTTGGGATCACCAGATATTTCCCAAGCTACTTTGCAAGGCAATTCGGCCTCTGTCAAATTCGACCTGCCCCGGTGTATTTTCATAGGCGAGATTTCACAAGCCCAGAAACAGAGAAAGCTTATGAACAGGCTTTCAAGAAATTCCACTACAGGGCTTTGAACTTCGAGCCTATCAATTACAACCCAAGGTTCTCATGCACGGCGAAGTTCCATGAATGGTGGTCCAAGTATTATACTGCTGCTACTGGAGAAGCCAGTGATACCTTTGATGAACACCTCCTGAAGAAATTAGCGTCTGCTTTTCCTCTACGAAACACAGGTATATACCTTTTCGACGCTTAAAGTTTTCTAAGACTTAGACACTTGTATTTGAATTTCATTTCTATTTACTTATCAATATTTTTGACATTAGAAAAACCCGTAGCGAAGCTGAAGGGCAGAGTAAGCAAGACAACAACAACAAAATCTTCCCCACAAGCCAAGAAGAAAATGGAAGCAAGTCCTACCCCACATCTCACCCCAAAAAAGGTACGCTATTGTCCACTTACTTCAAGTTTTTTTTTTGAGTACGACCTTTCAGTCACGTCGAAAATTTTTTTCTTTCAGAAAATAACAAAAGCAGCAAACCCTCCTCAGAAGATCAAAGCTAAAGGGAGACTAGTCGTTTCTTCCAGTTCTGAGGTACTATATATACACCTCACTAGTCTGTCGAAAATTCTTTCAACTTTATCCCCAATTTTGTGATATCACTTGCATTATAAACTGAACTCTCTTTTCAAGATACTAAAAGTGATGGAGATAATGCTCCCCTCATTCAAAGATCAAGAAAAAGAAGTCTACTTGATCCCCAAAGGGAAACACAAGGCATTATCATTAATGAGACTTCTGAATTCCGACTTTCTCCTCCAGTCAAAAAACTTAAGGTAAACATCCCTTCGAAGTTATTTTGAACCTCTTTCATTTTGCATCTTTCCAATTTCAACCTTAGTAACATAACTTAACGTCAACAGGTGGGTGAACAGTTTGTTATTACTCCTACTGTCGAATCTCTTACTGAAGTTGCAGCACGAGAATTGTCTTCTGCAAGCCCCCTTTTACCTTTATCACCATCTGGTGTAGCCACTGAGGAAGTTCCCCAAGAAGTTATCGAACCTGAGCTTCCCAACGTTGATACAGCTATCACAAATGCTGATGGCGTCGAACAAGAGGCCTTAGTTGAAGAAACTACTCAAGTCTTGGGACCCAAGGAAACAGAAAGGGAAAGACCAAAAGTAATAGCTATTTCTGAGGGGGATCTTGACGAAAACCTGACTGGCCAAGGACAAGGAGAACTTAGAAGGAACGAACCTGAAAACCAAGATACTTCTGCCAAAGAGTCGACCGACAGTGCTATCAATAACGAAGAACCTATGCAGGCGAAAAGAGAGATCCTTTGGCAGCTTTGAAGATTATGTTGAGTCTTCAAAGTTCGTCAACACGCTTGGTTTGCAGCTCCTCAAACACTTCTCTTAGTTCTATCAAGCAAGAGTCGACAGAAAGCCTACTTCGTCAGTTGAAGGCCAAAATTTTAGAGGGAAATCTCGTGGCGAAAATTGAGCAAGACCCTTCAGAATACTTGGAGATCAAATCGCTCATTCACAAGATAACCAAGTTAGATCCTCCTCTCTCACTTTCTTCGAGTTTGGTCCTATCTTCGAGCAACTCTCTCTTCTGATCAAACAGCGATCCAATATTCTCAAACACCAAGCTCAAGAAAATCAACTTCGTGACAAAGAACTTGTTTCTCTTAGGGCTGCTCAAGATGATATTGAAGCTCTTGAAGCACAAGCAGAAAAAAATGAGAAAGAGATTGCTGAGTGGGATGTGAGAATCACACGCTATACCGAAGAGATAAAAATACTTCAGACCAAATTGTCAAACGCTGAGTATCAGAAAAGCTTACCCGTCGAAAAAATGGGGAGTTCTTCTTCGTCGAACAAAGCAACTAAGGCGCTGACGGCTATAGAGCATTTGGAAAAAGCCAACCAACACCAGGCTACTCTTGCTGAGCTCGACAGAGATTTGAACCTCCTTGAGACTTCTATTTCTTTGAGTGCAAATATTCTTGAGAGGCTCAAAACATCTTTGACGAATTTCTAAGATTCTGTAATAGTTTAGAAATTTTATAATGGTTATGTACTTTTGATTTTGCATCGCACATTACCATTTGTGAACATTTTTATTTATCTACGTTTGTTCAACTCTTATCTCAGTTAATGTTGGCTTATACTGTTTCAAGTATTTGCCATTTATTCGAAATATTCTGTTTTCGTCACCTATCTATTCGATTTCATAAGCACCATTCGAAAAGCATTGCAAAACGCGAAACGGGCCTTCCCACCCTGGTGACCATTTGCCTAAAACTCTATCTTTTTATCCATTGGCAACAGGACTTTCCACACTAACTCTCCTTCTTCAAAGGTTTTTAACTTAACCTTTTTGTTATATCGAATGAGCATTTCTAAAGCCAACAACCTTTCTTCGTCTAAATCAACTAATTCATCAATCATCATATTCCAATAATGATCAGAAGTTATTTCCCACTGTCTTTGAATTCTTGTTGATTGTAAACAAATTTCGACGGGTAACACTGCATCATGCCCAAATGTTAGCCTGTAAGGAGTAGTGTTCATAGATTCTTTAGGCGAAATTCGACAAGCCCACAACACTTGGTCAAGAGTATTATGCCAATTTTTGGGTTTACGTCCAACATGCCTTTTAATCAAGTTAATAATGATTTTATTGGCAGCTTCTACCTGACCATTGGCTTGTGCGTAGTATGGTGTCGAAGTTAATAACTTAAAACCAATTTCAGAAGCAAATTCTACCATTTTTCGACCAGTAAAAACAGTACCTTGGTCTGTAGTAATGGTTTCTGGAATTCCATATCTATAAATGATATGATTTTGAATAAACTTTATTACTGCTTCTTGATCCACATTGGCTAAAGGTATTGCTTCTACCCATTTAGTAAAGTAGTCAATTCCTACAAGGATGTATCTATGGCCTTTTGATGAAGTTGGTTTTATTTCTCCAATCACATCTAAAGCCCATCCTCTAAATGGCCAAGGTTTCACTATAGAATGCAATTCATTTGCAGGAACGTGTTGCATACCAGATGCTTTTGGCATTCTTGGCAACCTTTAGCAAACTCTATACAATCTTTCAAAATGGTTGGCCAATACATTCCTTGTCGAAACAATAACCATTTCATTTTGTGGCCTACTTGATGTGAACCACATGCTCCACTATGCGTATCGGAAACTGCTAAGTATGCCTCATTCTCACTAAGACATTTTAATAGCACTCCTTCAGGAGTTTGCTTGAACAGTTCATTTCCAATTATTACATAGCTCAGAGCTCTGTATTTCACTTTTCTATCGGTGTTTCCTGTAGGATTTTGCAAATACTCTACAATAGGTTTTCGCCAATCATTATCAATCATATTGTCAAGAGCAAAAATTTATGCTAAGTCAATATTATCAAAAATGTGACGTTTTTCGACAAACACTTCACTTGTTCTTATTGCCCCCCCAATTTTTGGTGTTGAAAATAATGTTGAAGAGGTGTTGTTATAAAGAGAGTCACTTGAAATAAGTTTATCTCTTATCTCAATTAACTCTTCTAGGCTTTGCTTTGAAACTTTGTAGCCTGAAGCAATTTGTGCCAACTCATTTTCCACTTGATTTTCAATTCGTGGTAAATGTTCTAGGTGTACAAATGTAAACCTTTTTAACAAAGTATTGGCGACAATAAAATATTTAATAAGGTGTTCATTGATGCATTTGTATTCTTTTGTCAATTGTTTGACAACTAATTGAGAATCACCCTTTATTTCTACATGACTTGCCCCCAACTCGAGTAAAATTTTAAGGCCTACTATTAAAGCCTCATACTCAGCTTCATTGTTGGAGCAAAAGTCTCGAATTTTAAATCTATACTTCGTTGGAATGTTTTCTGGGGAAATAATTAAAATTCCAATACCAACTCCATTTTCATGGCTTGAGCCATCGAAGTACAGCTTCCAAGGACGTATGTCTAACGAATTCATCTCATGTTCGACAACGGAGTGGTCTACTATGAAATCAGCAACCACTTGTCCTTTGATTGATTTAAAAGGCTGATAAGTTAAGTTATATTCAAACAAAGCTAAAGCCCATTTACCAATTCTGCTATGCAACATTGGTTTTGATAACATATGTTTAATAACATCAAAATGCGAATAAACATAAACATCGGCTGACTTTATATATTGCTTTAACTTCGTACATGAGAAATACAAACAAAGGCACAACTTCTCTATTGGGCTATACCTCGTTTCAGCATCAATTAAAACTCTACTAAGGTAATAAATGGCTCTTTCGACACCATTATCATCCTCTTGTGCTAACATGCTACCTATTGTGTTATCAGAAGCTGATATATACAATTTTAGCATTTTGTTTCTAATAACAGGCAATAAAATTGGTGGTTTCATCAAATAAGACTTAATTTCGTCAAAAGCTGCTTGATGGACTTGTTCCCACTTGAGCTCGTCTTCTTTCTTCAGTCTCAACAATGGCGAAAATGCTTGTGTTTTGCCACTTAGATTTGATATAAATCTTCGAAGGAAATTGATTTTTCCCCAAAGAATGATCAAGTTCTTTCTTGGTTGAAGGAGCTTTTGTTTCCATAATTGCCTTAGTCTTATTTTGATTAATTTCTATGCCTTTCTTGTGTACTACAAAACCCAAGAATTCACCTGCACATACACAGAAAGCACACTTGGTTGGATTCATTTTTAATCCATATTTCCTCATTCTTTCGAAAGAACATCGAAGATGGTCTAAATGACCAATTGCTGAGGATGATTTAACCACCACGTCATCTATGTACACTTGCATAAAATCATCAATAAAATCATGAAACATAGAATTCATTGCTCTTTGGTAAGTTGCACCAGCATTTTTTAAACCAAAGGGCATTACCACCCATTCATAAACGTCTAATGCCCCTGGGCATCGAAAAGTTATTTTCGACACGTCTTCTTCAAAGAATAAAGATTTGATTATACCCCGAATACCCATCTAGCATCTTTGAGATAATCAAATCCTCGCTTTGAATCTATAAGCATTTATTTCTGAGTGCATAGCGTATTCATCTTTGGGTGTTGCATTATTTAAATCTCTAAAGTCTACGCAAACTCTAAGTTTTCCATTTTTCTTCATTACTGGCACAATATTAGCTAACCAATCAACATACCTGGCAGTCCTGATGAATTTGCTCTTGAACAGCCTTTCGATCTCTTCTTTGATTTTGGCTAATATTTGAGGAGCAAATCTTCTTGGTGTTTGCTTCACTGGTTTCTTTCCTGGTCGAATAGGTATTTGCAACTCCGCTACTTCTCGACTCAAACCAGGCATTTTGTTATACTTGATAACTCATATTTATATGAGTTATTTATACTCATTCAAATAATAAATCACGCAAGTTCTCTAGCAATACAAGGATAATTAATTAGTTTTATGGTAATTTCTTAGTTCTCAGTAAATAAGAGGTTAATTAGATAAATCTGTGCATTTTGGCACCAAGTGGTGCCCTTGAGAGCGTTTTGATACTTCTTGTGTTTGTGCAGGAAAAATAGTGCTGAACGTTACCACGTCCCTCACCACGTCTATAGAAGAGCAGCAGAGCAAAGAAGAAAGATCTCAATTTTGGCGCGCTAAGTAATGATGGTCAAAGATATAAAAGTCAGAAGATCTTCTATTCCCCATAAGCTGACACGCAGATACACTGTAGCACTGAACAGTGTCAGGCAGAAGAGAGGAAACAGACCTGGTAGGTGGGCAAGTTACATCAGCCACACGTGAGCAAGGAGACTATTTAATGGAACACTCAGCTCACTCTCAAGGCATCCATCTATATGCACGCACATTCATAGCCATTCATACATTGCACTTCATCTCCATTCCTCCACCATCCTTCCATTTGTTTTTCAGAGATAGTTTTGTAAAGAAGATCTGGAAACAGATTTCTGTATTTTGCTTTTCTGAATTTTTATCACTCACTGCTGTGAGGCTCAGACGTTGTAACGTCTCTACAGCGTACATGCTGAGAAGTTACTTAGGTGTATCTTTTGCACTTAGTTCCTTTTCTTTCATGTATGGTATTTGGATTACTCCTTATCATTCTGTAAAGATGCTCAACATGAGCTAAACACTTTGTAGTTGAGTTGTTGTTTTGTTGTAATGAATTTCTAGTTAATGTTATGAAGTATTGACGTTTGCATGTTTTAAATCTTTGCATAAAAATATTTCCAAACTTGTTTTGAGGCTGGCCTTTTAAAATAGGTAGATTCATAGATTCAGACATGGTCTATGAAAAGAACTCAAAGATTTATATGAATGAACAATGTACTAAAGACATTTAGGCATCTTTGTCTAAGTCTAGACATAGAATGGATAATAGTTCGTAGAACATTGTTGTGGGTGCTTAAAATACAGGAGTGGGCCTATTTAGAACCTAGACATAGGACCTCTTATGCTTGAAACTCGGCGTTTTGTCTTTGAAAAGCATAGCTCTTTTGCAACAGCGTTCAAACGTGGCCACGTCTATACAAAATAACATTTGTACGCTATAACGTGTAAACGTTATAACGTCTGACTAGAAAGGATTTACTTACATGCAACAACTCAACTCATCTCACATCCATAATCACAACCAACATTTGTTTACTTGCTTTATTCACATTCTTAGCATTAAAACCAACTCTTATTGCCAATTTGTTACTTGATTCTCTTGTGTTTTGAAGCCTTGAACTCTTGAAAGTAACCCAATCCTCGTGGGAACGATCTCGCGTTTAACACCACTTTATTACTTGTACGACGTGTATACTTGCACTATATTTGCGAATACCACACGAATTTACACGCAACAAGTTTTTGGCGCCGTTGCCGGGGATTGTAGTAACTTTTATAGTTCAAAAGTGTTAAAACACAAGTTGAAAGAATTTTACTGTGTTGTTTGTTGTTTCTGTGCTTGAACAGTAGAGGCGTTACAGCGTATGCTTAGTTCCACCTTAAGCTCTAGTTCAATCGAACCAAGAAGTGAATCGCACTTTGAGTTTGATCCAGAACCTGAAAGAACTTTCAGGCAACTAAGGAGACAACAAAGGTTAAGAAGGAGGCAACAACAACAGCAACAACACCCAACCATGTCTGATCATAACACTGGTTCTAGAGGTGGACTGTAACGCCCAAATAGTTTAATTATTTAATTAATTAAGTTATTTAAGGCTTGCAACATTTAACTAAGTAATTAATTTAAGTTGAGTTTATTTTATCAAAAAGGGGTCTACTCCATTTTAAATAGGATACTAAGTTGGATTTATTTTATTTCAGGAGGTGGAATGAATTAATTGTAGGAGTGAGGAATAAGGCCCAAGGGCCATTATTTAGGCCCAATAGTAGTCATAAACTTAAGGGGTTCCTACACTAGGGTCCCATTACCCCCATTTGAAAGGAAGCAACGAAAGAAACTTTGAGAGAGGGAGGAAGGGTAGCCGACGCAAGGAGGAGGGGGAAAAGGAGGAAGCTTTCCCTTGGATTTTGGTTGGTAAGTAAGGTTCCTTGGTTCATTGTTCACCATTTTTCTTCCTCTTTCTAGTATAGTAACCTTTGGTCTCTATTTTCCATTGTTGTTGAATTTTCATTTCCACCCAAAGGAGAGGACTTTTCGTGTTGCTGAAAAACAGAAGGGGGTACTTCATTTTGGTGATTTTTGGTGCTTGCTTGGAGGTTTTAGCTCACACAAGGTTAGGGGATTCTCATTATGTCTATGATAACTTGTAGGATATGTGTTGTGTAGGAAATAGCCTAGCATGAATTGATTGTGTGGATTTGTGTTCAATTTATGGTTGTTATTGTATGTGTGTTTGAATTGTTGCTACCATGATGCTTGGTGTTAGAGATATATGTGTTGTTGAAATTGTATGCTAAGTGTTTGAGTAAATGCCTCATGGTGAGAAAATGTGGAAATATATTAATTTGATGAGTTAATTAATTTCTAATTGTGTGTTGGGTAAGTGGGAAATGAATCATTGAGTGAATGGGATGTTAAAGTTTTTGATTGGAAGAGTATAAGTGGTGGAGGGCGCCAAATTCATAGGAAAATGGCGCCTCCTTTACTGTTCCTGGCGTGCGTGTGTGGAAGTCTTTGGGAGGGCGCCATTTGCTAGGCAAAATGACGCCAAAGTTCTTTGGTTGGTGATCGGGCGAGTGCGGGCGCCATTTCACAGAAATCTGGCGCTGGTAGAGTGTCTAAGTGATAGTCGTGTTGCATGTAGGAAGGCGCCAAATGCTAGGCATTTAGGCGCCTCGTGGTGCGTGCGTGCGTTAGGGGGGGAAAGGTGGCACGGTGGTGTGTGTGTGGCGCCAATCCCTAGGATTTTGGCGCTGAGTGCGAGGTTGTGTGGGGTGTGTATCGCAGAACCGCGGCGGCAAGGGGGGCGCGATTTCCTAGAAACTTGGCGCGCCAGTGGAGACATTAGGTGTGTGCAGTGCAGTCAGTGTGCGAGCGCCGATTTCCTAGAAACTTGGCGCCTGTGAGTGTGTGTTGTGCCGTGTGTGTGTGTGTGTGTCGCGCTAGTGGGGCGCCAAAGTGGCTGCCCCTTGGCGCCTAGGTGTCCAAATTGTGTCTAAGTGATGGTTTTGTCCCTAAGAATTAATTTAATCCTTGGTGTGACAAATTAGTCCCTAAGAATTAAATTAATCATTGGCGTGACAAAACAATCCCTTAGTGTCCAATTAAGCCCAATATGTCAAAATAATTCCTAAGTACCAACAATCATCCTAAGGTGTCCATAACCCCCTAAACTCCAAATTAATCTTGAGTGTGTCACAAATGGACTTACGTGTTGAAAGGGTCCCTAAGAGGTGTTTTGATCCTTAGGTGAGGTTTAATTTAATAATTATTAACGTGGTGGTTAATAATTGATGTGGTGGGTGATAATTGATCAAGTGGTGGTTAATAAATGATCAAGTGGTGGTTAATCATTGATAAGGTGGTGGTTAACATATGATGAAGTGGTGGTTAAATAATTGATAACGTGGTGGTTAATAATTGATGTGATGTGCTTATTGTGTTGTGATGCATTTGTCATAGTGTCACATAAATCATATGCATTACGTGGTGGGTGGCTTCGGCCAAAACGTGGTGGGTGGCTTCGGCCAAAATGTGGTGGTTACCCGACGGGGTTTTGAGGTGGTTATGGATCCACATGCATATTGCACACATGCATACAACCATGCATTCTTTGAAATTCTCATTGATGCTTAATTAATCCTTTGTTGTGACTTGTTGGTATTTTAATTGAATGGTGAATGCCTTAATTACTATGGATTGTTGTTGCTAGATGTTTTCCGAATATAATGCTTATCTTATTTGTTATTATTTATGTAAAGAGACTCACCCTAGCATTTTTATGTTGCCTGCTCTCGTGGCGACATGCAGGTGATTCTGAGTGAAGATCTCTAGGTGTCGTGGGATTTTGAGTCGGCTCTGATCTAGTAACACCGGGGATTGGGGTTTTAGCATTGTTATCTTATGTTATGGATTAAACTAATTTAAATTATGTATTGAGTGTGTTGAACTCAATTTTATTTTCCGCTGTTGTGAACTGTTTTTGGATTATTGTAAACATTAAACAGGTTTTAGGGTTTTAACCCACGTGACTATGATATGCATTTCACGCACTAAGTTGAGAAATGATATCACTTCCTTCAAACAAAGGGAAGGGGAATCATTATTTGAAGCTTGGGAGAGGTGGAAGGAATTACTGCGAATGTGCCCACACCATGGCATTCCTGTGGTGATCCAAATGGAGACTTTCTATAATGGTCTAGATCAGCCTACTAGGTTGATACTTGATGCTTCATCAGGTGGTGTCATTCTGAATATGTCCTTTTCTGAGGCATGCAAGCTTATTGATGACATAGCCACCCACAACTCTCATTAGCCATCTGATAGATTTACTCCTGGAAAAAAGGCAGGTGTTCATGAAATAAGTGAAGTGACTGCTCTTTCTGCTCAAGTGGCTACCTTGACCAACATGATCAAAACCTTGAGTACACCAAACGTGGCCACGCCGAGAGAAGGCATCTGCGCAGCAAAGAAGAGAGAACCTACCCACTCGGGGAGTGGTATGTGTTTATTGTGAAGAAGGGCATGTGTATGGGGAGTGTCCCTACAACCCTCAATCTGTAAACTTTGTGTCTCAAAACAAAGGAAATGGTCCCTATTCCAACTCTTACAATTCAAATTGGAGAAATCATCCAAATTTCAGTTGGAGAAACAACAATGCACTGAACACCAGCAATAATGCTCCTGCAATACCTCCAGGATTTCCCCTCAACACTTTACAACAACAAAGAGAGCGATGTGTGCAGAATAACAACAATAGCAATTTGGAGGCCATGATGAAAAGCTTCATAAGTGATTGTAAGACAACTTTGAAAACTCATGAGTCTTCAATCAAAACTCTGGAAAATCAAATTGGGCAGATAGCTTCAGCTCTCACTCAAAGACAGAATAGATCTCTCCCTTCTACAACAGAAACACCATCATCATCCAACCCAAATGGTAATAATGGGGGAAATGGACAGGTAAATGCAATTTCTTTAAGAAGTGAGTATGAATATCCCGAACCAACTATGCTGTGGAGGAAGAAGTACAGGAGAAGCAGAAAGAAGTGCCAGAGAAAGAGAAAAAGAAAGGGAAGGAAGCAAGCTCAAGTGGTGTGAAAGATACTCCAGACATTGTGATGTCTAACCCAGACGTTACGACGTCTAGTTTTGAACCAGGAATGAAGACTGTGCCTAGGCTTGTACCTGAGTATCCGCCTCCACCTTACCCTCAAAGACTGAAGAAAGCTCATGAAGACAAGCAGTTCAGCAAGTTCATGGAGATGTTAAAGTAGCTACACATCAACCTTCCTTTGGTTGAAGCTCTACAACAGATGCCTAACTATGCGAAGTTTCTAAAAGACATCATCACCAAAAGGAGAAGGCTAGGGGAGTTTGAAAGCATGTTGCTTTAATCGAGGAATGTATCTTAATTATGCAAAATAAGCTTCCTAGAAAACTCAAGGATCCTGGCAGTTTCACTATACCATGCTCCATTGGAGATTTTTACATTGGAAAAGCTTTGTGTGACTTGGGAGCAAGTATCAACTTGATGCCCAAGTCCATTTATGACAAACTTGGTATAGGAACCGACCTACTTCTTTAAGCTTAACTTTAGGTGACAAAAGTAGAGTTTACCCTGAGGGCATATTAGAAGATGTTTTGATTAAAGTTGACAAGTTTGTGTTTCCAGTAGATTTTGTTATTTTAGATTTTGATGCAGATAAAGAAGTTCCCATCATTCTGGGAAGACCATTTTTAGCTACTGGAAGGACAATCATTGATGTGCAGAAAGGAGAATTGATTATGAGGGTCAATGACCAAGAAGTCAAGTTCAACGTCCTCAATGCGCTCAAATATCCAGATCCAAACATAGAGGAATGTTCTTATGTGGTTGCCATCGATCATATGGTTCAAAAGCAGTTCAACAAAGATAATGATCATTTGGAGAAGATACTGGGCAATGAAGAAGTGCAAGAGTTTTTAGCAGAAGAAGTTGTTCCTCTAGACGTTGTAACGTCTGTTGCAGACGTGGCCACGTCTGAGCCCCTTGCACCAAAGTCATGGACAAAGAGGTACGAATCTTTGGGGCAAGAGGAATCAAATCTTAAGAAGAATGTGCCTTCCATCAAAGAGCCATCTACCTTGGAACTCAAGGTGTTACGAGCATTTAAAGTATGTCTTTTTAGGGAAGATGATTCCCTACACTGTGATCATTTCTTCCAAGCTCACCCAAGAGGGAAAACGATCTCATCACTACCGAAGAAGAGACATAAAAGGCAATTGGATGGCAAATGGCGGACATCAAAGGTATCACCCCACAATCTGTATGCATGCAGTAATTGTTTTGGAGGAAAATACCAAGAATAGCATTGATCAAGTAAGAGGAGATTGAACCCAATAATGAAGGAGGTGGTTAAGAAGGAGATTATCAAGTGGTTGGATGCGGGAATCATTTACCCTATTAGTGATAGCTCCCGGTAAGTCGAAGATGTGTGTGCCAAAGAAAGGAGGAGCTACTGTGGTAACAAATGACAAGAATGAGTTAATTCCAACAAGGACGATGAATAGTGGAGGATATGCATGGATTATAGGAAGCTAAACAAAGCAACTAAGAAGGATCATTTCCTCTTCCATTCATTGATCGATGCTAGAGCAAGCTCGCAGCAAGGATTCTATTGTTTTCTTGATAGTTATTCAGGCTACAACCAGATAGCCATAACACCTCAAGATCAAGAAAAGACAACATTCACTTGTCCCTATGGTACCTTTGCGTTCAGAAGGATGCCATTTGGGCTGTGCAATGCTCCTGCAACATTTCAAAGGTGCATGATGGCCTTATTTTCTGATTTCATTGAGAATTCCATGGAAGTTTTTATGGACGATTTCTCAGTATATGGAGATTCATACAAGGCATGCCTGGATAATTTGGAAGGAGTCCTGATAAGGTGTGAAGAAACCAACCTAGTTCTCAATTGGGAAAAATGCCATTTCATGGTACAAGAAGGAATAGTGTTGGAGCACAGAATATCAAAGAAAGGATTATAGGTGGACAGAGCAAAGATTGATGTTATTGACAAGCTACCTCCACCAACAACTATCAAAGGAGTCAGAAGTTTCTTAGGACATGCGTGGTTTTCTGAGAAGATTTATCAAGGACTTCTCAAAAATTACAAAACCCCTGTGTCTGTTATTGCAACGTGACAACGTCTTCAACTTTGATGAACAATGTCATGAAGCCTTTAACAAACTAAAGACTGCCTTGGTGACTGCTCCAGTAATAATCACTCCAGATTGGTCTAAGCCATTTGAGTTGATGTGTGATGCAAGTGATTATGCTGTAGGAGCTGTATTGGGGCAAAGGTATGGAAAATTTTTTCATTCTATTTATTATGCCAGTAAAATCTTAGATGATGCCCAGTTAAATTATACTGTGACTGAAAAAGAACTTTTGGCTGTTGTATTTGCTTTTGACAAGTTTAGATCCTACTTAGTTGGTGCAAAAGTTGTTGTTTATACTGATCATTCAGCCATTAAGTACTTAATTTCTAAAAAGGATGCAAAGCCAAGACTTATTAGATGGGTTCTCCTCCTCCAAGAATTTGATTTGGAAATACGTGACAAAAAGGGGGTGGAGAACCAAGATGCTGATCATCTTTCTAGGCTTGAGAATGTTGATGCAGGTACAGGTGAAGAAGAGATAAAAGAAAAATTCCCTGATGAGAGACTACTGTCAGTAGCCTCAGTAGTTGAGGACGTTACCACGTCTATGACACTTTCGTCAAACGTTATAACGTCTGATACTACTGCACCATGGTATGCTGACATAGTTAACTTCCTTGTTAGCAAGATTGTGCCTGTAGGATTCAACTATCAACAGAAGAAAAGGTTCTTCCACACTATAAAGCAATATTTCTAGGATGAGCTATACTTGTACAAATTGTGTCCAGATCAATTACTAAGAAGGTGTCTAGCTGAGGAAGAACAACTCAATGTGCTGCAACAATGTCACTCAGCACCTTATGGTGGACATTTTGGAGGTACCAGAACAGCTGCAAAGGTCCTACAATCAGGCTACTATTGGCCAACACTATTCAAGGATGCACATGAGCTAGTCAAGAGATGTGATAAGTGCCAAAGGACAGGTAATATATCAAGCAAGCAGGAAATGCCACTCACAAACATTCTGGAAGTTGAGTTGTTTGATGTATGGGAATGGATTTCATGGGACCATTTCCTATGTCTCATGGAAATCTCTATATTCTGGTAGCTGTGGATTACGTGTCAAAGTGGGTTGAAGCAGTGGCATTACCCAACAATGAAGCCAAATCAGTTAGCAAGTTCCTTAAAAAGAATATATTCACAAGATTTGGAACTCCAAGAGCCATAATCAGTGATGAAGGCTCTCATTTCTGCAATAAGTTAATTGAGAACCTCTTGGCTAAGTATGGAGTGAAACACAGAATTGCTACTGACTTATCACCCCAAACCAAAGCCGGTGGCAGCGAGAAATATCCAACAGAGAAATCAAAAGAATATTGGAGAAGATGGTTGGTCCCAATAGAAAGGAATGGTCACTACACTTGGATGATGCACTTTGGGCTTATAGAACAGCATATAAAACACCATTGGGCATGTCCCCTTACAAGCTAGTCTATGGTAAGGCTTGTCACCTACCAATTGAGCTCCAACATAAGGCTTATTGGGCATTGAAGCAATTAAACTTGGATCATGCAAAAATTTGGAGAGGCAAGGTTATTACAATTAAATGAGCTAGAAGAGTTCGGACACCATGCTTATGAAAACTCGACAATATACAAAGAAAAGACCAAGCAAAGTGGCATAATCAGAGAATCCAAAGAAGAAGCGCGGCGTAAGGACGGCAAGTGTCGTTATTCAATTCAAGGCAAAGTTGTTCCCGGGAAGTTAAAATCAAGGTGGTCAGTCCTTCTTGATTAATGAAGATATATCTCTCACGGGTCGTGGACTTATTTGATGAAAAGACCAACACCATGTTCAAAGTTAATGGCCAACGTGTGAAGCAGTATCATGGAGAGCATGTGGAAAGGGACAAGATCCAATTGTCCTTCAACAATTCTTGAATGAAAGAAACCAAAGTCTGGCTGAAGACTCTTAAAGCAAGCGTTCTTGGGAGGCAACCCAATGATTTTTAATTAACCAACAATTTTTGTGTCTTTTTAATTTCTGTTTTGCAGGAATAAAGGTTGAAGAAAGGAGAAAGTAAAAGGTGGTAGACGTCGTAACGTCTAAATACACATTAGACGTGGGCACGTCTGGGCATAAT
Source organism: Oxytropis ochrocephala (assembly GCA_020916435.1). Taxonomy (NCBI): domain Eukaryota; kingdom Viridiplantae; phylum Streptophyta; class Magnoliopsida; order Fabales; family Fabaceae; genus Oxytropis; species Oxytropis ochrocephala. Next base: position 52,961,297 of record CM037088.1, read on the forward strand.
TGAAGGCGGTCAAGGCAGATTTAAACTGAGTCAAATGCATAAGTGATGAAGTGTCAGAAATGATTTCCCTCTGCAACACGAGCGTGGTAACTGACCACGACGTCATCTCCCCTCCCTAACTTGTCTAATCAACGGTTACTTTTCTCCATTACTCCACTCTACCATTTCTCAACTCCCCATAACCACTTTGATCCCCATAAAAATCTAACCATTCACCATTATCTCACCACCTGCAATCTCTCTCTAAACTCTCTCTCTGAAATAACAACTTCCCCATCTTGCTATTCAGAAACCTAAAATCCCAAAAATCCCCCATTCCCTTCCAAGAAATTTCTGCGCAACCACCATGACAAAAGTCAAGCAATCTGCTGCCAAATCCTCTGGAAAAGGCAAAAACACTGACCTAAGTTCATCTCCAGCCCCAATCCGGAAATTCCTAACCCTTCCAAAAAGAAAGCCCTACTTCCAGAAAGGGGCTTTAGTCAAGAAAGCCCCAATCCTGATTTTCTTGCAACCGTCGCGGCGTTGGGTTGGCAAAAATTCGTTGTGCACAGAAAAGAATACATTGCTACATTGGTTCACGATTTCTACAAAGGAATCGTTGAGAGACCTGAAGGAGAGCCTTCCATCGTGTCAAAGGTGCGAGGAGAGGAAGTGAAGTTTGGGATCAGAGTAATCAATGACTACTTTGGGCTAGGGTATTATGGAAAAGCTGTGGAGACCAAGCAAAAGACCTATGGACTGGCTGAAATGGAAGCAATCAAGGACAGGATTTGTGTAGAAGGCGCTGTCTGGGAGCGAAGTGGTGAGCATGGGAGTGAGTTCAAAATCATGAAGAGGTACCTATGTGATGAAGCCAATACTTGGTTTCATTTCATAAGGCATTGCCTAATTCCCACCTCCCACACCTCCTGGGTAGACAAGGAGAGACTGATTGTGATTGATGCAATCATGTCAAGGGACAAGGTGGAGGTTGGAAAGTTGATCAACCGTGAACTCAACAAGTGGAAGAATAGGAAAGATGGGTACTTGTATTTCCCTTGCATGATTACTGATTTGTGCATGGAGGTGGGGTAGAGATTGAAGCCTCGGAGTGAGAGGGAATGACCTCAAGGCCCCTTTTCAACAAAATTCAAGCCTAGGGTGAAAACCTGCGGGAACTTCAAGCTCGTTGATGCGCAGACGTTGCAACGTCTGGAGGAGAGGCAGAACACCCTGGCAAAATTTGTCAAGGAACAATTTGAATGGCAAAAGAAGGTGTTTGCCCAAATGACCAAAGGAAAAAGGTGATTGAGGAGCGGTGTTACATTTGGATGCAGGAAGAAAATGAAGATGATGTTCCCCTATCAACAATCCAAAGAAGAGCTGTGAAGAAAGAAAGAGCCAAGCGAGCAAGAAGCCCACCAAAAAGGAAGAGCCCAGCAAAGAAACAGAAAAAGGTAAGTAGTGAAGAGGAATTTAATTCTACTGACCTAGATGATATTTCTGATGTTGATGTAGATGAGTCAAGGAAGGTAAGCATGGAGGTAATCAGTGAGGAGGAGAAAGAGGAAAGTCAGGAGGAAAGAGGAAGTTCGAGTGAGAAGACAGTGAGTGATTCCCCAGAAAACCCAACAATCAAAGAGCCAACCCAAACAAAGTCCAAAACAGCTAGCCCCAAACCACCATCCCCACAAGCCACACAACCACCACCTTCACCACAAGAACCCTCCACCCATGACCAGAACACACCCAAGACCCCACAATCCAAAGCCCAAGACCAACCAATCCAACAACCACCCCCACCCCAACCTGAACCTCAAAAGCAACCATCACCCCAGAAAGTGCAGGAACCAGACGTGGCGACGTCTGAAGCAACAAACACATGAAGCAACCCAGATTTCCAACCCATTTCCCAACCCAAGAAAACACGAGTGAAGAGTGCACTCACATATAACCCTTTTGGAAGGAAGAAGAGACAGGAGCTAGCTGCTGAATCAAAACAAGCCCAAGTAAGTGGAGAGAAAGAGGAAGTTGTAGCCCCCACAACATTAAGGCAAAAGCTTCCTGTGAAGAGAAAAGGTCAAAGTGCTTGGGAAAGCTCGCTCATTGCTACAAGTGCAGAGCATTTGTTGCTACTAGTGTTTCGCAGAAACCCTTCTGCTATTATTTGAAGAACTCCCGCAGACGTCATAACGTCTGCTGAAAAAGAGGCCGCAGCCAAACTTGCAGAAATGCAAGTTACGAATGAGCGTGAAGCTGCCATGGAAAAGGTAAAGCAGCAAGCAATGGAAGAGGCCACTCAGAAATTAGCAGAGCACCTTTTGAAGCAAGCCCAGGGTACAGTTGCTGGAATTGGAGGATCATCAACAGACGTGGCAACGTCTAAAGAGCCAGAGGTGGAAAAAGCCCAGGTGAACCCCAACGAAGCAATGAATGTAAATCCTGCTGAATTAGCAATGAAGATGTGGGAGGAAGCCAAAAAGAGGATTGCTGAAGCCTCAAGTGCTGCTGGTGCTAGCGTGGGTGAGAAAGGATCTGATGAAACAACAACAACTATCACAACTGAGCAAGGAGGAGTGAAGGTGAAGAAGGAGAAGAAGGAAAAGAAGAAAGGAGAAGGTCAGTCAGGAATTCCCACCAGACAGAGCGGAAGGCTCAGGTTTGGTGCTGCAAACAAGTAAGTACCCCATTAATTTCATCAGTAGTTGTAGTTTTTATTTTTAGTTTTAATTTTAGTTTTAGTAGTTCTGTTTGATTGATACCCCCTAAAAAAAAAAACAAAAAAGATCATGCTGTTTATCTTTGAGCAGTGAGGACACAACTCAACTTTAAGTGTGGGGGTGGGGGTGGGAGAATCTTGATGTTCTAAAAAAAAAAAAAAAATTGTTCTGTTTTGTACATGCTGTTTTGAACATGAAATCAAATGCAAAAGCAGTTTGTGTTTTTTTACTCTGTCAAGCAGTAAAAATAATTCTCTTTGGGCTGAAGTTAGTGCTTAAATGTGTGTGTGTGAGTAGCTAATGCATGATTAGATGAAAAGAATTGATTGCTGCTCCTACACAAACTCTGTTTTAAGAAAGAATCTAGCTAGCTAGGGAATATTTTGTGCTGAAGCTAGTTTTGGTGAACTATGGTGAGAATAAAACTTGATTAAAAATCTAGAGTAGCAGTAGAAGCTAAGTTTGGGGGTGAATCAAGTTGTACTAAGGCTGGGTGCAAAGACTATAGGATGGTTAAGTGTAGGTGTAGTGTGAGTGCAACGTTGTAACGTCTACCCGTAACGTTATAACGTATGCCGTGTGTGTTGTGTTGTGTGTTCAGACGTTACAACGTCTCACCCATAAACGTTGTAACGTCTACTCCCAAAAATACCAAAAAGAGTGTGTTGCTACAAATAAGTGGAAAATCCACATGTGTTCTGTGTCTACTGTAATACCCTGAAACAAATACTGAGCACTAAAAAAAAAAAAAAACTCCAAAATGGAGCAAATAAAAGAGAATTGCTCGAGAATGAGGGGGTTCTGAGCTTTTTTTGCGTGTAAATTAGTTGCACTAACCTAGTCCTAGCACCCAATTAAGACCCTTTGTCATGCTTCAAATGAACCCCCATTTCTTATGTGAAAATGTTAGCCTATTCTTTGTTTTGAAAGATGTTTTGTTGTCACCATTTGGAAACCACTCTTTCATAAGCTAAAGTAGTTTCTGAACTAGCTAGAGGAAGAATTAAATGCAGAGATCACACACTCACTTGAGCTTTAATGAATCTGGAATTTAATTATGCATTGGTGTGTGAGTGTGTGAAGAATTAGCCCCCTGAGAATAAATTTTTAATCTGTTGGCTGAGTAGAATATAACCTGCTAGTGTAGTTGATTTCATTGTTGTTGTTTGTGTTTTGTCTTGATTGCTTGAGGACAAGCAATGATTTAAGTTTGGGGGTGTGATAACTCATATTTATATGAGTTATTTATACTCATTCAAATAATAAATCACGCAAAATCTCTAGCAATACAAGGATAATTAATTAGTTTTATGGTAATTTCTTAGTTCTCAGTAAATAAGAGGTTAATTAGATAAATCTGTGCATTTTGGCACCAAGTGGTGCCCTTGAGAGCGTTTTGATACTTCTTGTGTTTGTGCAGGAAAAATAGTGTTGAACGTTACCACGTCCCTCACCACGTCTATAGAAGAGCAGCAGAGCAAAGAAGAAAGATCTCAATTTTGGCGCGCTAAGTAATGATGGTCAAAGATATAAAAGTCAGAAGATCTTCTATTCCCCATGGTCGACCTTGCAGATACTAATCGTAAAGACCGAACAAAGTGTCGAGGCGTAAGAGAGGAAATAGACCTGGTAGGTGGGCAAGTGACATCAGCCACATGTGAGCAAGGAGACTATTTAATGGAAGACTCAGCTCACTCTCAAGGCATCCATCTATATGCACGCACATTCAGAGCCATTCGTACATTGCACTTCATCTCCATTCCTCCACCATCCTTCCATTTATTTTTCAGAGATAGTTTTGTAAAGAAGATCTGGAAACAGGACTCACGTATTTTGCTTTTACGAATTTTTATCACTCAACTCTTTGTGAGGCTCGGACGTGTAACGCGTCTCTGCAGCATATGCCGAGAAGTTACTTAGGTGTATCTTTTGCACTTAGTTCCTTTTCTTTCATGTATGGTATTTGGATTACTCCTTATCATTCTGTAAAGATGCTCAACATGAGCTAAACACTTTGTAGTTGAGTTGTTGTTTTGTTGTAATGAATTTCTAGTTAATGTTATGAAGTATTGACGTTTGCATGTTTTAAATCTTTGCATAAAAATATTTCCAAACTTGTTTTGAGGTTGGCCTCTTAAAATAGGTAGATTCATAGGTTCGGACATGGTCTATGAAAAGAACTCAAAGATTTATATGAATGAACAATGTACTAAAGACATTTAGGCATCTTTGTCTAAGTCTAGACATAGAATGGATAATAGTTAAGTAGAACATTGTGGGGTGCTTAAAATACAGGAGTGGGCCTATTTAGAACCTAGACATAGGACCTCTTATACTTGAAACTCGACGTTTTGTCGCTGAAAAGCATAGCTCTTTTGCAACAGCGTTCAAACGTGGCCACGTCTATACAAAATAACATTTGTACGCTATAACGTGTAAACGTTATAACGTCTGACTAGAAAGGATTTACTTACATGCAACAACTCAACTCATCTCTCATCCATAATCACAACCAACATTTGTTTACTTGCTTTATTCACATTCTTAGCATTAAAACCAACTCTTATTGCCGATTTGTTACTTGATTCTCTTGTGTTTTGAAGCCTTGAACTCTTGAAAGTAACCCAATCCTCGTGGGAACGATCTCGTACTTAACACCACTTTATTACTTGTACGACGTGTATACTTGCACTATATTTGCGAATACCACACGAATTTACACGCAACAATACTCCCAAGCAAAACAATCTTTGAACTCCTTCAAAAGTGAAATAACTTGGGTTTTGAAGGCAGCATCAAGGTGTGCACTAATATACGTTGGTCTTTTAACCAAGCCATCTCCCAAATCCACTTCTTCTACTGGATCTTGAGCTTGCATACGTCTTGTCGAATCTCTAGGATCCTTTTCGAAACCTAATGGTTCATCATCATAAATGCAATCCAGTTTTTCATCTATGATTTCACCACTCTCTTCAGACGAATTTATTGGTTCGGCAGCCATTGTTTGTTGAATTATTTCGGCTTCCAGAGCCGCTTATACTTTATTTTCGGCCAGGTAGGCCGTAATCTTGTCCCATGCATTGGGTACTGACATCTAAAACCTTTTTAGGATTCAGTGTCCCATCCTGTTGGAGGTAGAACACCTTCAGGATAAACACTTGCATCTCCCATTACTTCTCTTTCCCAAACAAAGCCATGGGTTGGGTAGAGGTGAACTGAAGCAAGTACATTTTCAGAAGGAATGTATGCTTGATTGGAAGATGAACATGGCGCAATATTCGCCATCTGCTTCTCAAAATTCTCTTTTGTGACATGGTTCACATCAGCAAGAAAATAACTCTGGTCAGCTTCGACATACTCCACTAGACCATCCTCTTTCCATATCACCAATCTTTGATGTAGGGTTGAAGGCACAGCACCAACTCCATGTATCCATTCCCTATCAAGGAGCAAGTTGTAGCTTGCCTTAGAGGCTATAACAAAGAACATAGTAGTTCTTTTAACCGTGCCCACCATTATCTCAACCTCTATGGCCCCCAAAGATCGGCGATTTTCCTTCATAATTAGTCAAGACAATATTGTGAGGTTTTAGATGCGTGTCGAATTTCCCCTATTGTCTTCAACAAAACTTGAGGCATTAGGTTTCTTTGCGCAAACACCTCCATCCACCAGTATTTTGTTAATGCCTACGCCATTAACTTTGGCTTGAACATATAGTGGCTTTAAATGGTGTTGCATGCCTTCATCTCGCTTCTCGAAAGTAGCCATTTGGTCTTCGACACAACCATTGTTCATAACATAATAGCAAACTGGCTTATGATTAGCCATGTCTTCAGTGAAATTCTCTTCGATATCATTAGGAATCGTAATGACATCGTATTCACTTGGCAGAATGGATACCACATTACATAGGACATCAAAGTCACCTTCAGAATCATCAAAATCTGAAGTCACGTCTTCGTCCATGTCGAATTCAGCATCTTTCATTTTCAAAGACGATAATGGGGAAAAGATTCTCTCAATTACAGGCCTTCTTGGCGTTTCTATCACAATAGCTTTACCATTGGCCTTATTCCTAGCATTTACTTGACTTGCAGCATGTATGTTCACCTTTGTAGTTCCAACAGTTTTGGGAGTTCCACTCTTTGCCCCCTTCGAACTTCCTGGAGTTTGCTCATTGTCAGCAAGTGCTGCTTTCTTCTTTGAGCGTTGGAATCGACGCCATTGAGTTTTTGTCATAGAGTTTTTACCCTTATAATTGTTCCTGTAATTATACTTTGCAACTTCACCCATACCTGGCTTAACAACTTCAACCTGTGGAGTGGCATTCTTGTAGTGTTTGCAACCAGCATGTATCCACTTCTCATTTGGAAGGTTTGCCTTTGGAACAAATGACTTAGCAGATGCTGACAACACGAACTCTTTCTTCGTTGTATTCTTGTCGGCGAGCTGCTGCTTGTTTGTCGAAGGCTTAGTTGAACTCTTAACCTTGTAAGGAAGATCTCCTTTCTTGAAATCAAATTTTGGCCTCTTATCTAGCCATTTCCTTTTCAGAGGTTGTCGAACTACATAACCTTCGACACTCTTGGCTGCCTCTTTGTTGAAAATAGCGCTGCATCTAGGGCAAAGCATCACTTCAGAGTTTTTCAACTTACACCTGTTGAGGAAATCTATCAATTCCTCTTCAGCTTTTGGATATACAAACTGCACTTTTTCGTCATACTCTTCTTGAGTTATCTTTTGTGTAACATCATCTACACGTACGACACTCTTGAGTTTCTCTGGGATGGACTTAGCATTTTTAGGAGAGCCTACCATCTTAACTTCGACCATGCTTACATTCATTTCGACAGGTTCTGCATACATGGCCTCAGCTTGATGGAGTGGGTCAGCATCAATTTGCATTGGAGCTTTGTTCTTCTTATCACCGAATTTAAGCCTTCCTTCTTCGATTGCCTTTTGTACTATGTCCCTGAAAAGTATGCAACGGTCAGTAGTATGTCCCAAAAAATTATGAAACTTACAATAACCCTTTTTCTTTCTCTGTTCGAGAGATGGTACTTTCAGGCCATTAGGCACTATTATTTGGCCATCAATTACTAACAGATCGAAAATTTCATCACATTTAGTAACATCAAAGGTATAAGTTTTAGGCACAAATCTATCATTCTTAGGCTTTACAGGGTTATTCCCATTTGCAGGCCTTAATAGTTTACAAGAATAAGGAGGACCAGACTTAAGTTCAACCACATGTATCTCCTCTGCATCGACATCGCTAAATGCAAAGTCGAATTCTTCATCAACATAGGCTATTTTTTCCTTTTTATGAAACCCAACTGAGTTTTCTTTTTTATGGAATTTGCTCACCCTAGCTTTTTCCTCTTTAAGTCTTTCAACTTGTCGAACTCTATCGGCCAATTGGGCCATGTCTCTCAAATGAGATGTATCCAATTTCTTTCTAATTGAATAGTCTAGGCCACAAAGACCATTTTCGACAAGCTCATGTTCAGGCACTTGTGTGAAACACCTAGCCTTCAATAACCTAAATCTATTTAAATAATCATCAATAGCCTCAGGCACTTTACGTCGAACACTCGCCAACTCTTTGAGACTAATTTTCGATCGCCCATGTAAAATCGTTTCATGAAACGCTTTTTCCAACCGCCCCATGTGTACATAGAACTAGGAGGTAAGGTTGTAAACCAAGTAAAAGCATTCTTAGTTAGAGAATTTGGAAAATATTTCATTTTCAAATTCTCATTTTGGGCCATATCTCCTGCCTCGGTCATGTAACGGGCAATATGTTCGACAATAGATTCGTTTGTGTCACCCCCAAATTTAGTAAACTTGGGAATTTTCCAACCTCCACAGCAACTCTGTTTGTAACATATATTCACATAATGGTGATATGAAATTAGGCCTATGTAATCCTATGTTAAGGCCATTTTGTGCCATTATAGTTTCTACCAAAGTGGCTATATTATCCTCGAGCGCACACATTATTTCGTTGCACTTGTCGAACAACTTCATCGTATTTTGGTTTTGGTTTACCACAACTACTTCAGGGACATGGTTTCCCATCCTTGTTGCTCGCGCTACCACTTGCTGGGCTTCGGTGAATCGAGAATCGTGGGGTATTAGGCGCATTATTCCCACAATTTGGTACTTGCCTATTATTTCCCGTAGGAGCCCCAAAAAAATCGGCAATTCTACCCATTTGATTTGCTAACATTTGGTAACTTGTATTGGTATTCTGAATTAATGGATTGAACACTGTACCAATTTGTTGGGTTATCATATTAACCATATCGTGATTACTTTCGTCTACTTGTTGCCTTAACGCCAACAAAGACGCATTGGTTAATGCAGTAGAATTTCGACCTTGCATGCTCTCGGGAGAAACATGTGAAGGAGAAAAGGTCGAAACATGTGGCATTCCAGTAGGCATGCCATACATACCAAAAGGATATGGAGGTAGACTCATGTTTTGGAAGCGCGTCTCTAAACTACTCCCTGTTGCCATATAAGGGCTAGAAGGAAGCCCTATATTTGGTGCAAAGACATAGATTGTGTCGACCCAACATTGGTCATCGAAATTGCAGGAACGGTTACTGATGTTGTTGGGGCTATTGTCCCTACAACATTTCCAGTGCTAACGCTCACAGAATCCATGGTTGTTCCTTGCCCTTGTGATACCACAGGGTTAGAACTAGATGCATTATTAGTATTAGTACGCACCATTCTACCACTCCTCAAGCGCATACAAATACATGCACTAGCAGAAAAACACAAAATCAACGACAAAGGGTCCCACCGGGCGTGCCAATTTGTTTGCTGGTGTTTTTAGCAAACAATCACTAGTTTTAAAGTTTGAGTTTGTGAGATCAAACTAGAAAATCTCTGGACACTTGCCCTTGTGTTTTTTGTGTTTTTGACGGTTTTAAAAGAAGTAAATTGCATGAAGAACACAATTGAAAACGAAACAAAGCAGAAACTGCAATAAATGTAAAAGACAAATAAAAGATTGCATTCAATTGAAAAGAAACTGGTTCACAAGCACGCATAATGAATCTGCATTCACTCGTATTTCGCTTTTGTGCGGAAGTTGAGTTTTTGAGTTCTTGTGCAATGTTGTGACCCTCAGTTTCTATTACAAAGTAGTATTTATACTTCTAGAAACACACGTAAAGAAAAGTAACTGCCCACTAAACGTAGGAAAAGGTAACTGCCCTTTTCCTTGACTTTCGACTAAACCGCTGTCATCTGCTTGTCGAAACGCTGATCCTATCCTTGTCGAAAGGTTGGACTTTCTCTTGTCGAAGTTTCCTTGCTCTGCGCATCTCCACTACTCTGAGTATCAGGCTTGTCGAAGTCCACTCATCTTGCCAGCACTTACAAACCTTTCCTGTCGAATTGATGGTGAATTGACTCGATGTTGACTTGTAGTTTCCAAGACATCATTGATGGAGAGTCAAACCTATTTAAGTACTTCATTTAATGTCTTGTCGAAATTTTGAGGTAACAGGATGTCTCCCAGCCGAGGGAGAGGCAGCGACAGTAGTTGTAATTTGTAATTGTCTTTGCCTCGGATTGAATTCTAGTTATTTTTTACTTTTTCTTTTGCACGGATTGTACCTATACTTACTGATTGCTCTTATCTATCTATATTTGGTTTTTGTTAAAAGTTAGTTATTTTATCGTTGCGAAATTGTTATTTTATCGTTCGAAGTAGTTTCTGTTAACCAATATTTAAAAAACCAACAATAAAGACCGCTCGAATTCGCTTGACGTTCGACCGGGTTCGGCCCTCGCTTGGTCGAACCTGTTAATTTGGCCAATTTGGGGTGTCTGAGTAAAATTAGCAGGTTCGGTGCTACCAGATTCGACCTAGGTCGATCATGCGTGCGCCGAATCGTGCTTAATGTTAAAAAAAATTAAAAACAATTTTCAGTAAGAGTTTTTGGTCTTTTCACCCCAAAAGGGGTGTCTAGTGAGTAGAGGGGGGTTGTACGAAGCATGGGCCCAAGACTAATGTTCTCAATGTAAGCAAGGTCCAGACCCTACAAAATCCAACTCGACCAAGTACATTTACACCCCAACCTATAATGATAAGTTAAATTTTCAAAATTTAGATATCAAATAAGATTATCTTATGAATACAAAAGTGACCTAAATTGTTAATGATTTTTTTAAAATAAAAATACCTTGTCAGTCATAGTTTTATTTTTTTATATAAATGTCAACCTTAATCTTATTTCTTTTAAAATTTAAAAGAAAGTTAACTTTAATTAATTAGATCTGTGCATAATTGTAATGGTGAGTGTGGTTTAATTGGAATGAGTAATTGTGCGAATGTGGTGTAGTGTGCACTGAGTGCAAAATTAAGCATTTGGGTGCAAACTATTTTTTTCGGGGGTGCGCTTGACCACCTTCATTAGAGGGTAAGTCCGCGCCTTGTTAGATCACACATCCTCATCCTCCTTATAGTCTCGATGGCGACTGGATTGGATGGGAGCAACATTTGCAACCAACTCCTTAAACTACCTCTGGAAGGCATAAAATTGTTGTGGGTTCCACCTCTTAGGAGCAAAATGCGTCCCCTCCTTGAGATGCCTGTTGATCTTTAGCTTGATTTGCTTACTATTATGTGTAACGAGTTGCAAAATTATCTAAAATATTCGTAAGTGATAAATTATATGATAAGTCAGACAACTTCATATCTAAACAGAGACATTTAAATCCTTACTAAAAGTAAATCATTACGAGCCTTACAAATTTTACTGAAAATATTTAAACACCTAATAAACTATCAAATGCTTATTTACAACTTCAATCTCACATGCAAACATGTTTAAACTAAAATAAAAAGAACTTCCCCAAACCAGTAAAGTTTGAGCCAAAATGTTAAATGCTAAAATACAATCATGCAATATGATTTACTGCTGCATAATTTATTGCTAGTAATTGATTACTTCTATCACAAATCTCATATCAGTTTCTAAATTTTCTAGAGATAATAAAGTATTTTTTTAGTTTCATGCTAGTCACTATTTCATTAAACGCCAGGTGTCTGAACAGGTACTGCTCCAAGGTGAAGTTTTTGCTGTTGGTCTTTATTGCTTCAAGGGTCTCTCACCAATTCATCTACCAAGGTCTCTGTCCGAGTCTCTCAAGTCAGTCTTCAGTTATGTCACCACTGTTCCTCCTTCCATTTCCACTGCAAGCATGTCCAAGCCAACAATAGGTTTAGTCACTATATAAGGTGCTCCTACTCCATTATATATTTTTGTATTAGGGTTTGATACTTTAGCAGTTCACCCATCTGGCAGTCTAGATTAGGACATGAGAATAATCAAGCAATTCAACCTGTTTTCAAACTTTGTAATTTATCCATTAGAAATAATAATAGTAACAATACTTCTCATTTGGGAAATGCTTGTTGTTTAATGTCAATCTCACAAGATACATGCATCACCTTCACTCACCACTCACACACAACCCTTTGAATTTATCCACACTGATCTTTGGCAACTTTCACCCTCACCTTCACAAAATGGTTACAACTACTATATTGCCGCTTATAAAAAAACTACTATATCGCCTTTGCAAATGCCTACACATAGTACACGTGGGTGTGTTTCTTCAAAAAGAAATATGATGCCCTAAAAGCCTTCACTCAATTCCATAAAGGAGTTTGATTTTCCCACACCCCCTCCTACTCTTTCACACCCCTTAATAAATTTTTCCAAAAATAACCTCGCGTGAAACGCTGTGAGGACGTGTTTTGTGACTGTTCGAATGACTTTGTTCGAACACGTTCGAACAACATCATGCGAACGCAATAAAAAGGTGAATGTGTTGTGAGAGTCCATTTTTTGTAATAAAATAGAGTGTTCGAACACCCTCATGCGAACCTGTTCGCATGACCCCATGCGAACAGGTGAAATTACGCACAAGAGGGTGTGAAGTCAAGATTTAACACACACGAACGATGTCATTCGAACCTGTTCGAAGGCCCGTGTTCGAACAGGTGAAATTTCGTGAAAAAAAAAGAGGTTTTGGCTGACCTTTTGGTCTTTTCACACCCTTATGGAGTGTGTTTTGAGTAAGATCCTACTAGAAAAAAGGCTTTTTATATCGGTTAAAAAAGACTTTTCATATCGGTTCCGTAACCAATATAGATAAAGGGGATATTAAAAACAGGCGCTTTCTATATCGGTTAAAGAACCGATATGGAGGGGGTGTGAGAAAAGCAAACGCCTTCCATAAATTAATTCAAGTCAGCCCAATCTGACTTTGTTGGAGAATTCAGACCTTTCACCCAATATTTAACCTCTCTAGGCATTAACTTACATGTTGTTATATTTCCTACCAAAACCGAGCTGTTGAATTCAACCACTGTCAAATAGTTGGATTGGGACTAACTAACCTTACTTCCTCATGCTTCCCATCATATTCATATCATCTTTGGGATCATAGCTTCACAACCACAGTTCATCTCATGAATAGACTCCCTATACCCCAGCCCACAAAGACTATACATCAACTTACCAAAAATTATTTCAAGTTGTCCCTAATTATACTTTCCTCAAAATCTTTGTTTGTGCATCTTATCCTCATATCAGTCTTTACAACAAGCGCAAGTTTCAATTCAGAAGTATTGAGTGTGTCCACCTTCTCTTATCACCGTAACGTAAAGGTTATAAATGTCTTAGTCTAGAGGGAAATACCAAAATCTCTAAGGATGTCAAATTTTTCGAGTCTAGTTCCCTCTACCCTCAATTAGGATCGTCCTTCCACTAACTCCATGTCTACATCATTGTCTCTACCTTCAGCCTCAGTGCCAAGTCCTAGCAATTCTAATTCTCCAATAGTCCATACACAAGTATCTCAACCCTCCAACACCCCTGAGACCAACACTAATACTGACCAAACCACCTCATTATTCCCAACCAGTATCACCACAGCCTCTTCCCCACCTATGACTCTTAACTGCATTGTTGCAAAACCAGCAACCTTACCTATGCCTGACCAGGCGTCTGCACCCAACCCTGTGTCTGATAACTCCCCTCTAGAGACTGCACTCGTCACTGAGCCTCCCCAACTAGCCCACAACCCAGTAGTGAACCCCAAGCTTCCCTCCCACCCTCTCTACCCTTGCTCACAATAATAGCCACAACATGTTGACTAGGTCAAAAACTGCGAATTTAAAAACTAAAACTTTCCTAGTAGTGGCATAGCCACACTCAGCCAAGCAAGCATTTAGCTAGCTGTTAAGATTTCGGCAAGTGTACCGAATCGTTGCAAGTAATATTAAAACGGTAAGACCAAGTGTCGAACTCAAGGATTGCGGTTAATTATCAATTTAATAGATTAATTACTAAAATGTTCAAAGTAAGGAGTGATTGCTAAAAACCGAAAATAGAGTATATGAAAAGAAAATTCTAGAGTAAAAGTTGTTAGGAATCGAGTCCTCTCCCCTACACTATCATGCACCATTGATCAATTTCTATTTAATTACCCATTTAAAATATTCAATTCAACAATTAAAGATTAAAGACAATCCCTTGCCTCAAAACCCCTTTTATCTAATGGCAAACCACAATTCCTTAAGTGTATCACCACTAAACAAAGCAATAAATGCGAAGAATTAATGGAATTCATGATAGTAATGTCATATTCCTATAATCATCACACTCATGACCTTAAACCCCAATATCCGGAAAAAATAACACATCTCCCAATGGTGAAAGTAAACCCTAATTCATCACAACAACTTAAATCATTGTAAAGCAATAAGAACAGAGGTAAAGGCTGATTTAAAAGGATAACTAAATTGTATTGATCATAGCAATGGAGTCACATGATAGTTTTGGAGAGATTCATCTCCTCCTAACCATAAGAAACTTAGCTACTCATGTTTAAAAGATTGAAAGACAAGATAAAAGAGAAATTACACAAAGAGGAGTCCATTGGATCCTTCAATTCCTTGTTCCCAAGTGTAGAGAAGCTCCCAATCTTGCTCTTTTTCGCAGCTCCAAAACCCTACTTTCGCCTCCAAGCAAGAATGCCCCAAAAAAATTCTGATTTTTCACTTAAATTGCTGTCAAATCTGCAGACTATCGCGACGCGACACAATCGCGACACGATGGCAGAGTTTTTTTCCTGGTTCGCGATGCGATGTTACCTGGTCGCGACGCGAAGCTGCGCAGATTTTTATCTTCTTTTCTCTGTTGCATCACTAGGCAAGTTGTCTGGTTCGCTAGTTCACGAAACATCAAATTGAAGGTTTTCTCTTGCAATAAGCACTAGAGAAGAGGATAATAACTTACAATGTAAACCTAATGACATCAATTGGAATCTATGCTATTTCCTCGTTACAATTGACCGAAACACAATCAAATACTAGCATTTTGGCTTTAAAACTGAACAACAATTTTTTTGCTTGTCCCAAACTTGAGGAGTCAACACAAACCCAAACTTGGAGTTTTGCTTGTCCTCAAGCAAACATTCAATTGAGGCTGTGGCAATTTTTTTTATTCAGCTTTCACACCCTTCACACATACCATTTGACACTTCCACACATAAAAAGTCATCATGTTGCATAGTATCCATTGATCAGCAAGACAAATCGAATTGGAAAACACAAGATCATATAGAGGCAAACATTCTCAAGTTCTCTCTTTTCACACATCGATCTCACTAATTTGTCTCTCTTCTCAATAGTGTATAAGGTAATCAATCAATTCACAGTACATGCATCATCGTTTCATAGGCTTGAACAAGTTCTAGAAAAGTCTATCCAAATTGATATACACACACACACTATTCGAGGACTTTGGTAGTGGAAGGGGAAGGTCGGGACACTTTTATAGAAGGAGACGGTCGAGACACTTGGGGTACCTAGTATATATTAAAAAAATGATTAATTAGTTAGTTAACACACATTATATATAACAATGAGTCATTAACTTATTAACAAAAATATTGTCACTTACAACGACAAGTTGTTCAGGCCATGCCACAAAAGTACTAAGTGTTTGATCCACAAGAAATATATCAAGATTAACAATTGGAACAGCAATGGTGCAGACCCTTCAATTGAATAGTCTACCCTAACTCTCAAATGGTTTTCGTGCATGGGTAAATTGTGCATTGTGGCACTCAATTGGTTACATAACATGCCCATCGCAACCTTTTCGATGTGGGTTTGCAATATATAGCTCACATTCACGTTATCCTAAATCAATTATAAAGAAAATAAATATACATGATAATTTGATCAAATATATATGTACAAAAAAAAGCAGTCGAGTAATAATAAATACCGTGGTCGAAGGGATGGTGCAGCTATCTCAAATGCGCTATGTTGGGCAAGTGAGGGTGCAGCGGGGATGGTGCACCAATGGATTGTGCCAAGAGTCGCTTAAACATCCTGTCTCTCTTCCATTAGTACAAAGAACATTCTTGGATAGCTCGTCATACTTTGCCGCCATGACTTTACAATCCTCGCACCCCTCGCTATGGCTCTTTCGCCATACACGGTCGTAGGAGGAATCTCATATCCATAACCTCTTATCCGACCTGTCTCTCTTCCCTTCCCAAGGCACGAGCAAGGACATCTTTTGACCATCACAATCTGTTAAATCTCCTTGTGATACTGATTGTGATATGCTTTGTCGATGCACAAACATAAGTAACGGTTAGAAATAATAAACAAGTGTCGAGAAATTTAATCGACGATAAAAATATGTCCACGTGTCAAAAAAAAAATCGAGTAACGGATAGAAATAATAAACAAGTGTCAAAGAAATTTAATCGACAATAATAAAAAATATGTCCACGTGTCAAAAAAATCGAGTAATGATTAAAAAAATATAGTCGCAGACACAAATTCCAACTTGCTAGGAATCATTAAATTAAAATTACAATACATGAATTTTGGAATACTTACAATTTTGTCCTTGACCTCCTTAGTTTTCGGATCCACAATGTCCCCATCCTTGTTTTGTCGGGCCTCTAACTGCATAAAGATACAACGATCAAGGGATTCTTGAGTTGGATCTTTCCTCTCTTGCATTAACTATTTAAGTTCATTGTTCGTTGTAAAAATATATATATATATATATATATATATATATATATATATATATATATATATATATATATATATATATATAACTGCATAAAAGAAAAGATTCATTAAATCATAATAAATTAAACTAATTGTGTCTTACCAATCTTTCTTCAAGAATTTGATATCCACTTGAACCTCCTCTATAAGGGTATTTACTGGATTAGAAGCTCTTTCTTTATTGGCTTTGCTTTTTTTCTATTTAAAAAGATAAGTATCCATTAATGAATGATATCTAGTTGTGAAAATATATATATATATATATATATATATATATATATATATATATATATATATATAACTTAAATAATTAATATACTAACCAGAAATCCGGATCTCAGTAGTGCGTATATGTACAAATTTGCTCCAATCCTCCTTATAATTCCGGAATACAATGTCGAGGCTCTGTCCCGATGGTCCCATCGAGGAAGTTTTGAATACTTTTTCCTACATCGGTTCTATAAGCCCGATGCAACCTTCCAACTTCCTTGAGTATCCAATCTCTTCGGGCATCATCCACATCAAAGTGTTTCTACTTATACATAAAAATGGATTAAATAAATATAACTAAAAATCACTAAATAAGATTATTAAAGATGTCTAAAATTATATACCGTATTAAGGACTGTAAATCATCTTTCAGTTTAGGCAAAACTCTATTATCTTTCTCATTCCAACTTTTAATCGAAATTGGAAACATTTGCTTCACCTTAGTACCAATAAAAGTAATCAAATTTGTGCCGTTCTCTCCAATAGGCAAACCTTTAACACTCCATCTGACCTGCATTAATTAAATCATTAAAACATTAATAATTAGTAATTAACTTACCCTATATTTCTCGTGTCCTTTACTTATCCGATGGACGATATTCTTTTTCGCTGTCATTCCACGGGGAGTGAACTTCTTTGTGTTTCTATGACCACCCCCATCACCACCCTCATGACTACTCTCATGATCACTAAGTGATGCCATCTGACTTGCAATGGCCCAAATGAAATAGACTCAGTGAGTTTTAGCTTTCTAGTTGTTTAGAACCAACAAACACTTAACAAAATACAGAACAAGCCATGCACTAAGTAACAGAGAAAGCCATGCACTAAGAACCTAGAGTAAACATATATAGGAAAGCCATGCACTAAGTAACCTAGAGTAAACATATATAGGAAAGCCATGCACTAAGTAACCTAGAGTAAACATATATAGGAAAGCCATGCACTAAGAACCTAGAGTAAACATATATAGGAAAGCCATGCACTAAGAAACAGAGAAAGCCATGCACTAGGAAAGCCATGCACTAGGAAAGCCATGCACTAGTCAAGTTAATAATGCTATCTAAGCTAGACTAATCTAACAACTAATTAAATACAACATTGAGCTAAGTAACAGAGAAAGCCATACAAAAGAGAACTACATAACAAACCATAAAAAAACCAGTGAGAAAAAGGAAACAAATGGGAGGGAGCTGCGTGGTAAGATAGCACCAAGGAGAGAGAGGGAGAGCTGGTACGTTTGGGGTTTCTGCGTTTTAGGTTTCAAGGTTTTAGGTTTCTGGGTCGCGCGTTTTTGGGTAAGATAGCACCAATGAGAGAGAGGAAGACGTGGAGTGTGGGTTGTTCGCAAGGGATGAACGAAGAAGGGATGAACGAAGAGGATGGGTCGTTTGGTTTCCTGGGTCTCACACAGAAGGGATGAACGAAGAGGTTTCTGGGTTTTCGCTGGGTTTTCGCAAGAGAGGAGTTAGGTAGATGAAGAGGCAGAGTGAGTTTGTGTGAGAGAGATGAGAGAGCGCGCCTTGTAAAATTTTTAATAACAATGCCTAGCGCTTTCTAGCAAAAACGCTAGGGAAGCCTAAGAAGAAGAAGAAGTGAGAAGTGAAGAGGTATGAAGAGAAGAAGAGAAGAATTCGGATCTTTAAGTAAATGGAGTGCAACGGTCCGAATTTCAAATTAATACCATACCGGCGGCTTTTTTGACCATACCGGCGGCTTTTTTTGACCATACCGGCGGATTTATGGCTGACCATAAATAGACGTGCAGTGCAAATTCCGAGCCTCCCATCGGGCGGACTCGAGACGACATATCGCGGAAAAACGACACGGCGGAATACTACAAATTACCGGCGGAATACTACCAACTACCGGCGGAATACTATCACAATTTTTGAATCCAATTACCGGCGGATATTTGGCCGTACCGGCGGCTTTTTGGACCGGTAATTACCGGCGGCGTTTTTACCTACCGGCGGATTTATTTTTAATTTATTTTAAAATAGCTAAATTCCGCCGGTAATGGGATTTAGCGGCGGTTTATTTTTTAATTTTTTTCCAATAATATATCGGATTAATATATCGGATATATTATATCTAATATCCGCCGGTAATGGGGTCAAAAATCCGCTGGTACGTTACCTGCAGAAAATAGTCCGCCGGAAAACACTTAAAAAACGGCCGGAATTTTACTGGCGGGTTTATCCGCCGGAAACACACCAAATTCGCCGGTAATTTACCGGCGGATAAAATCCGCCGGAAAGTGGGCGCCGGTATTTCACGAAATTCTAGTAGTGGATGTTAGTCTAAAATCTGTTTTTAACAGTGCCTTTATTGTGCTTGACCAAATGCCTAAATAGATTTTGATAAGAATGAGTGTGAGAATGAGATTTTGTGTATAATGGGATTCTGTTGTATAATATTTGAGTCATTATCAGCATGAAGTAGCATTTTTTTATCCTACAATTTTATAAGAGTTTGAACTGTCATGACATATTGAAGATAGCATTTTTTTTATCCCCTACATCAAGCCGTTGACTTGTGCAGATGCTTTTCAAAATTAAATTTGGCCAAATGAATATACCCCCGATGCCGTCCACTGGGTTATTATCAAGAAATTTGATTCCTCTGTTTTTGAATTTTTTTCATGACGCTGAGATTGGTAGGTATTAAACCAGATTTGGTGTTTTATTAATGATTATGAAGTTGCATATGGTATTAAACCTAATGATAATCTTATCACCATTCTAGTATTCCTCCTAGTAGGGGACATGATAATCTGAAAGAACAATTGTTCCCTTCATAGCTGGAAATCTAATGCTCATCCTGAGATAATCCCACAAACTGAAAAAGACTAATTACTTTTCCTTATTACTTATTGAAATCGAGTCCTGTTAGGTGTAAAATAACTAAATTGATTAGAGGTATTGATTGAATGATTATAGGTATTGTTGTTGCTTCTTTTGAATCTCACCAGTTTACTTTGAGTTTGATTATCAATGTAGTGTTAGTCTTGTAATCCTAACACTAAAAGATCCATAAACCTACTTCAAACATATAGGATGTAATCTGTTTTTGATTGAGGAATAATGAATTCAACACGTGATTTCAAGCCCTCGTTTGATATGCTTCTTTGTATGTGTTAAAATGATATTTGTAGTGTGTTTAACATATTGGATCTGCTTCTCTTATAGGAAAGCACATGGAAGTTGGCTACTGGGGTAATTTCAACTCTTGGGAGATTGGAGGTGCTGTAATCTATGAGGAGGGTCTCCCCATGAATGTTTTGATTGACATGTCTATTTATTTTCTTTCTGCTTCTTATCTATAAGTCACTCATATTTCCCGTGCGTGTGTAATGTATATAGCATTATATTTTTGCATGTGATGGAATGCACTAAAGAGAATTGACATACACCTGAGTTAATTTTGCCCACTTGTAGGTATACTCCTTCCTACCAATTGATTTAAAGCAAGTACGCGGTCTCTGTAAATATTGTACAACTAGCAGTGAGCAAGGTTAGTTTTATTCCCTCTTCAATTGACTTTAACTACTCTATGCCTATCCTTTTCTGTATGGAATAGCTCAGTCACTTAAAAAATAGGCTTTACATAATCAATTATCTCTAATTGCTCTATATTCCACACAAGGATTATGTAATGTGGCAATGCTTGACATAATAATAGGCTAGACCTTTACATAATCAATTGTCTTTACTACTGCAAGTGTGTATTTGGTAAAACATCCTTTAGGCTTTAAGCAATATTTAGCTTGATCCCCTGACCTGTTCTGTTATGTTAGTTAGGTAGGTAGGCTTGAGTCAATTATACTAGTTTGGCTAACAAATGTGTTTTGTTTATGTTGCGTAGTTGTAAGGATGAAGGCTATTGGATTGGTGATTTTTTTGAGCAGTTGACATGGGAAGCTGAAGCTGGGGATTGGCAAAAAGTTTCTTAAATTAATAAGCAAAATAGGCATGCGCAAGGACATAATGTGCAGTCTTGATGGAACTTCAACGAAATAATATTGAAGAAGAAAACATAAAGTTCATGAGGAGGTGGGTGCAGCTGAAATGGATAATAGCTCTTTATTTGTTTAGATTTTTTTTTACTTACTTTTGCTAAATTTAATGTAAATTATCTTTTTATGTTGTGGACAAGGTTTTTCTTTTTGATTGCAAAAAGTTTTGCAATGTACTTAATATATCACTTTTAGTAGCAATGAATATATTGTTTGGAGATGTATACTTAAGATTGATTATTCTGTCTCTGAACATCCGTCTCTGAGGCTTTTGCGACCGCGAGTTTAGCCATGGACCATGTTTCGTCTCTAATTCCATCTCTAAGACCATTAGAGACCATTATATTTTAAAAAAAATGGACTTCAATTTATAGGCCACGGTTATTTATGTGTGGCCAATTGAAAACCGTAGCTTAAACCTATAGGCCACGGTTATTTATGTGTGGCCAATTGAAAGCCGTGGCCAGAAACTAGACTACGAAACCGTGGCCTCTTTTAATAATTCTGGCGACGGTTTTAATATTTCGTGGCCTAATGTGCCAAAACCGTGGCCTAAAGGAATAGGCGACGGCCACCCAGACAGCGCTTAAAAAACCGTGGCCTAAAGTTCAGGCCACGGTTTTTTCGCTTCTAGCCACAGTTTTCTGCTGTTGCCTAGAGTCAAAAATGTTGTAGTGGAACCCATTGAAATAGGTTCCCCTCAAATAGACTTAAACAAAAGGGTTAGAAATACAGTAGTTCACCCATAAAAATGGAGTCATTCTTTCTTAGACCAACAATGGAGCATTTCTCTTCTATTTTTTTTATTTATAAAAAAAACAGAAAGAAAGACAAAACCATAAATTAAATTTAAAACTTGTTACCTCTACCATGGGTTGCCTCCCAAGAAGCACTTCTTTACCGTCACTAGCTTGACGATGAAATTCCACCTATCAAGGTGGAATATATGACACAAAGAACACATCATCCTTCTTCTTTTGTTTATGGGGCAAGAACTTCATGAACTTGAAGTATAATTGCAGATGCTTCCATACCCTCTCAAGGTGAATGATGACAAACAAGGCATAGAAGGAGTCTAAATATCGATCAAGCTCTTCACTTCTATCTTTCTTACTGCTCGAAAGACGAGGAGGAAAAATGATTTGTTGGGTTATTTCTTGTTGGATTTTCGCACCTTCCCAACATTGGGAATTTTGAGCTTCCCTCCAAATTATATGATCCTCCCGTTCAATCTTTTTTTCTTCCTCATCTTTCTTATTCTCCCAAGATTATTCTTTTGTTGCGGCATGTTCTTCTTGTTCTACATTTGTAGTAAAAAAAACTCCTTACAATTTCCATCCAGGTGATACCTCCCACAAAAATCACAACGTGAGTTATGTGGTTGGTCAATATGTAGCTCAAGAAGTTTTATATCCGCTAACCAGTGAAAATTTCCCATAACAGTTGTCCACTCTGGCTCACAATTACAATACACAAGATCCTTCCCACAAAGATCACAATAAGTGTATGTCACACAATTGCCATTTAAATGTGGTTCTCCACAAAAATCACAACGAAGTGACTATAGTGTGGACTCTATGATTTATAGAGAATTCACCTGGCTTTCATAGAATCAAGAGAGCGGTAGTAATAAAGAGAATAAAAAAAATTAAAATAAAATAACTGAAAAATAAAATTCAATCTAGTAATTAAAGATTAAACTGATAAAAATTGGCAATCCCCGGCAACGACGCCAAAAACTTGTTAAGATTTCGGCAAGTGTACCGAATCGTTGCAAGTAATATTAAAATGGTAAGACCAAGTGTCGAACTCAAGGATTGTGGTTAATCATCAATTTAATAGATTAATTACTAAAGGCTAAAAGGTACTTTTAGTCCCTGCAAATGTCAAGAAAATCCAGTTTAGTCCCTGCAATTCCAAAATTTTTAAAATAGTCCCTGCAATTAGTAAACGTTACTACTTTAGTCCCTGCTGTTACTTTACTCTTAAAAAAGGAGGGACTAAACTGGATTTTCTTGACATTTGCAGGGACTAAAAGTACATAGAGTATATGAAAATAAAATTCTACAGTAAAAGTGGTAAGGAATCGAGTCCTCTCCCCTACACTATCATGCATTATACCATTGATCAATTCCAATTTAATTACCCATTAAAAATATTCAATTCAACAATTAAAGATTAAGGACAATCCCTTGCCTCAAAACCCCTTTTATCTAATGGCAAACCCCAATTCCTTAAGTGTATCACCACTAAACAAAGCAATAAACGCGAAGAATTAACGGAATTCATGATAGTTAAAGTAAACCCTCCGGAAAACATAACCCATCTCTCAATGGTTAAAGTAAACCCTAATTCATCACAACAACTATAATCATTTTAAAGCAATAAGAACAGAGGTAAATGCTAATTTAAAAGGATAACTAAATTGTATTGATCATAGCAATGGAGTCACATGATAGTTTTGGAGAGATTCATCTCCTAACCATAAGAAATTTAGCTACTCATGTTTAAAGGATTGAAAGACAAGATAAAAGAGAAATTACACAAAGAGGAGTCCATTGGATCCTTCAATTCCTTGTTCCCAAGTGTAGAGAAGCTCCCAATCTTGCTCTTTTTCGCAGCTTCAAAACCCTACTTTTGCCTCCAAGCAAGAATGCCCCAAAAAATTCTGATTTTTCACTTAAATTGCTGTCAAATCTGAAGACTATCGCGACGCGACGCGACACAGTTGCGACGCGATGGCAGAGTATTTTTCCTGGTTCGCGACCCAAAGCTGCGCATATTTTTATCTTCTTTTCTCTGTTGCGTCACTAGGCAAGCTGTCTGGTTCGCTAGTTCACGAAACATCAAATTGAAGGTTTTCTCTTGCAATAAGCACTAGAGAAGAGGATAATAACTTACAATGCAAACCTAATGACATCAATTGGAATCTATGCTATTTCCTCGTTACAATTGACCGAATCACAATCAAATACTAGCATTTTGTCTTTAAAACTGAACAACAATATACATATGATGAGGAGTCAACACTAGCCCTAAATGGCTCAAGGAAATTCTAGTAGAACACACACTACGCCAGAATTGTAAAAAGAGATCGCCACCTTTAGTAGCGTTTATAAAAAAACGCTAGCCATTTTAATAACACGCAACACCATTAGTAGCGTTTTAAAGTAAAACGCTACCTATTAGGTAACACGCTAGACAGATCCCTAGCGCTTTTACTCAAAACGCTAGCAAATTAGAAAACACGCTAGACAGATCCCTAGCGCTTTTATTCAAAACGCTAGCCAATTAGAAAACACGCTAGATAGATCCCTAGCGTTTTTTTAGAAAGCGCTAGCTATTTAGAAAACACGCTAGACGGATCCTAGCGCTTTTATTCAAAAGGCTAGCCAATTAGAAAACACGCTAGATAGATCCCTAGCGTTTTTATAAAACGCTAGGTATTTAGTAAACACTCTAGACATATCCCTAGCGCTTTTACTCAAAACGCTAGGTATTTAGAAAACACGCTAGATAGATCCTCAGCGTTTTTAGAAAACGCTAGGTATGGTTAAATAATTTTTTTGTTTCCCATTGAGCTACTTCCTCTTTCAACTAACACTCTTACCGTAAACGCAAAATAACTCACCCGTAAACGCAAAACCCTAACACCCTAACTCAAATTAACATCATCTCTCTCAACGAAAATCATCTCTCTCGGTGAACATCATCTCTCTCACTCGCACAACATTGGTGAGTTTTCTCTTTCCTTTCTCTGTTTCTTGTTAGATATTAATTGTGGGTTCTAGTTTAGAAATATATTAGTTTTGTCACTTGTGCACACTAGACTCTTCTTCTTTTTTTTCACCACTAGCCTCTTCTTGTTACACATAAATTAATTGTTTGGAAGACTAGACTATATGGTTCCTTTGTCTTGACCAAAGGACCGAGAATAGAAATAGAATATGATATAGATATAGCTTGGGAAAATAAGGAGTGGAATTGAAAAAATTTAAAAGAGGAAATTTTGTTTGTTTTTTTATATGAATTGATTCTTCATTATATTCGAATTGCTTGATGGGTCATATGTTAAAGTTCTCTTCTCGTGATTTTATTATAAATATTTGGCAATTATGGATAGAAATTGGATGTCCGCCAATCGTCCATCAAGGAGTATGCATTGGAGTGGATTATTTTGTGAGTCGTCTTTGTTGAACGTTTAGGGACTTCTAGTGGTATGAAATGTCCTTGTTTAAGGTGTTGTTATGTAAAATCGATTCATCGCAGAGGAGTTGACACGACATTTAAAAGCGAATGGAATTGATCAAAGTTACACTTGTTGGATAATGCACGGTGAGAAAAAGGTGAATCTTCAAATATGAATGATATTAGTAAGAGATATGCGCCGCGGTTGACACCGGAACACATTCATTTGATGCGAACGAATTTGAAGAGATGGCAAAGGTGGTTGAAGAGGATCTTAATGATTGTCTGAAATGTTTGAGAAGTTGATAAGCGATGCAGAGACACCATTGTATGCGGGTTGTAATGAATTCACAAAATTATTGGTTTGTGATCAAGTTGTATAACTTGAAAACTCGCCACGGATGGACGGATAAGAGCTTTACCGATTTACTCTCACTTACGAAAGAAATGTTGCCGAATGATAATGTGCTTCCTTCTCGGACGTATGATGCAAAGCAAATGTTGGGGTCTATTGGCTTGAACTATGAGAAGATACACGCTTGTCCGAATGATTGCATTTTATTTCGGAATGAACATGCGTTGTTAAAGTCGTGTCCTAAATGTAATGCATCCGCAGTATAAGAAGAAAGAGTCCGCTCCACAAAAGGTATTGTGGTATTTTCCTATAATTCCTCGATTTAGGCGCATGTATCGTAGTTGAGAAGATGCAAAACACTTGACATGGCATGAGGATGAAAGGATTAAAGATGGTATGCTACGACACCGGCAGATTCTCCGCAATGGAAAAAATCAATATTGAGTATCCTAATTTCGGGATGACCCGAGAAACCTACGCCTTGCATTGTCTGGCCGATGGATTTAACCCGCACGGTATCGAGTAGCTCCCACCGAGACATGGCCCGTGATTTTGGCGATTTATAACTTATCGCCGTGGCTTTGCATGAAACGCAAATATATGATGTCGTCTTTGTTAATTTGGGCCCAAACAACTGTGAAATGATATTGATGTATACTTGGCTCCTTTAATTGAAGACTTGAAGCAAATGTGGGAGATTGGGGTAGAGGTGTATGATGGTTTGAGAGAAGAAAGTTTCACCACGAGGGCTATGATCTTTGGCACAATTAACGACTTTCCCGTGATACGACAATCTATCAGCATAAAGAACAAAAGGGTGTGCATGCCCTATATGTGAAGATAACACAGATTGGATGTGGTTGGAACATGGTAAGAAGAATATCTATCTTGGTCATCGAGATTTTTGCCATCAACTCATCACTATCGATTGTGGAGAAAGGCATTTGATGGGAATACAGAAACACGTAGAGCTCCCCGCCTTTGACGCGAGCAGTATTTGAAAAGGTGGAAGATTTGAACATTAAATTTGGGAAGCCTTTTGCGGGAGAGATTGCCAAACGGGGTGGAAGAAAAAGTCGATTTTCTTTGAGTTGCCATCTTGGAAGTCATTATATGTAAGGCATTTCATTGATGTGATGCATGTTGAAAAGAATGTCTTGAAAGTGTCATTGGTACCTTACTCAATATGCCGGGTAAGACTAAAGATACCATCAACTCAAGGTTGGATTTGGTTAGTATGGGTTTGAGACCTGAATTGGGTCCCAGAAAGAAGGGTACACGTACATATCTACCTCCCGGCACTCATACTCTATCTAGAAAGGAGAAGACTGTCTTTTGTGAGTTTCTTCATGGAGTTAAAGTTCCAGAGGATACTCTTCAAATGTGGCGACTCTTGTATCGATTAAAGACCTCAAGTTAAAGTCTCTAAAGTCCCACGATTGTCATGTTCTCATGGAGAATTTGCTACCCATTGGTATACGATCCATTTTGCCTAAGAAAGTGCGTCGGACCTTAACCAAACTTTGTTTATTCTTTAAGGCGATTTGTAGTAGAGTGATTGACCTGGAAAGTTGCCAACATTGCAAAGAGAAATTATTGTCACTTTGTGTGAGCTTGAGATGTATTTCCCACCTTCCTTTTTGACATAATGATTCATCTAATAGTTCATCCGGTTGAGAGACACAATTGTGTGGCCCATGTTACATGAGATGGATGTATCCGTTGAAGCGTTACATGAAGATATTAAAAGGATATGTGAAAAATCGATCACGACACTGAGGGTTGTATTGTTGAGCGCTATATAGTTGAAGAGGCTATTGAGTTTTGCACTGCCTATCTATCTAGTCTTGAATATTCTCGTGGACTCGACAAGGTCTCGTCATGAAGGAAGGATTAGTAAAGGGATGACAGAACTAAATTAGTGATGGTATCAAGGAAAGAACTAGAGCAAGCACACTTCAGACGTTCTTCACAATGATAGTGAGGTTGATTCATATGTTGCCAAGCACAAGGAGATTCTTAAGAGTCAATTCCGGGAAAGAAGCAAGTTTGGTTAGCAAAAGAACACAATAGGAGTTTCATAGTGTGGCTAAAACATCACATTGATGGTGAGTGTGTTTCGAATCCTACTTCGATTTCAAAAAGATTGAGATGGTTAGCAAAAGGTCCAAATATACATGTCTTCTCTTACAACAGCTATCTAATGAACGAGTGCATCACTTAGTGATCATGAGATCTAGTGGTCAAGACAGTAGTCATTGAGGGTTGTGCTGTTATATATGTTTCTAGCTTTAATTTGTAGCTACTTTTGAGTTTCATAATGTAAGTTACTTATTATGTTGTATGATTTGGATATATATTAATTATGTTGTAAGTAATTGTTAGTTTAATATGGTCTTTTGGTGATATGTACATATGTGTGTGTATCTATATATTGGTTTGTAATGATATATTGGCTGAATTTTGTTGGAATGTATTTTCTGAATTTTGTTGGAAGGAAATGAATTTATAGGTTGTAATTAAAATGGAGAACAAACCAAAATAAAAAAATATTTAAAAAAATTCAGTCAATAGGTAGCGTTTTAGAGTGAAAACGCTAGAAATAAAGTTAAAAATTTATTCAATACCTAGCGTTTTATAGATAAAACGCTAGGAATTGTAAAGAGGAGCTAGAGGATCCCTAGCGTTTACGTAAAACGCTAGGAATGGTAGTAAAAGGTGTTATAGTATCCTAGCGTTTTTACATAAAACACTAGGAATGTTAGTAAAAGGTGCTATAGCATCCCCAGCGTTTTTATATAAAACGCTAGGAATGTTAGTAAAAAGGTGCTATAGCATCCTCAGCGTTTTTATATAAAACGCTAGGAATGTTAGTAAAAAGGTGTTATAGTTTCCTAGCGTTTTTATATAAAACGCTAGGAATGTTAGTAAAAAGGTGTTATAGCATCCCTAGCGTTTTATAGAAAACGCTAGGAATTGTAAAAAAGCGCTTATAGCATCCCCAGCGCTTTTACATAAAACGCTAGGAATGGTAGTAAAAATTTTAATAGCATCCCTAGCGTTTACGTAAAAACGCTAGGAATTGTAAAGAGGCGCTATAGCATAGGGATGCTATTAAAATTTTTACAAGCGCGCTCTCTCATCTCTCTCACACACACTCACACTGCCTCTTCATCTACCTAACTCCTCTCTTTAAAAACCCAATAAAACCCGAAACCTCTTCGCTCATCCCTTCAGGTGAGACCCGTGCAAACCAAACGACCCATCCTCTTCGCTCATCCTCTTCGCTCATCCTCTTCGCTCATCCTCTGCGAACAACCCACACTCCACGTAAACCTAAAACGCAGAAACCCATAAACGCGCGACCCAGGAAACCTAAAACGCAGAAACCCATCCTCTTCGTTCATCCTCTCTCTCCTTGGTGTTATCTTACCACGCAGCAAGCACCCATTTGTTTCCTTTTTCTGCACTCTCTCTCCCTTTCAAAAGGTATTTCTGCAACATACTCTCACTGGTTTTTTTTGTTGTTTGTTATGTATCTTTTGTATGGCTTTCTCTGTTACTTAGCTCAATGTTATATTTAATTAGTTGTTAGATTAGTCTGGCTTAGATAGCATTATTAACTTTCCTAGTGCATGGCTTTCCTAGTGCATGCATGGCTTTCTCTGTTTAGTGCATGGCTTTATATATATGTTTACTCTAGGTTCTTAGTGCATGGCTTTCCTATATATGTTTACTCTAGGTTATATACTTAGTGCATGGCTTTCCTATGTATGTTTACTCTAGGTTATATACTTAGTGCATGGCTTTCCTATGTATGTTTACTCTAGGTTATATACTTAGTGCATGGCTTTCACTGTTACTTAGTGCATGGCTTCTTCTATATTTTGTTAAGTGTTTGTTGGTTCTAAACAATTAGAAAGCTAAAACTCACTGAGTCTATTTCATTTGGGTCATTGCAAGTGAGATGGCATCACATAGTGATCATGAGAGTAGTCGGAGGTGGTGATGGGAGTGATAGAAACACAAAGAAGTTCACTCCCGAGGAATTACATCGAAAAAGAATATCGCCCATCGGATAAGTAAAGGACACGAGAAATATAAGGTAAGTTAATTACTAATTATTAATGTTGTTCTCTACCTTTCCAAGTTATCTAATTATTTAATGAATTAATTATTTAAGGTCCGATGGAGTGTTAAAGGTTTGCCAATTGGAGACAACGGCACAAATTTAATTAGCTTTATTGGTACTAAGGTGAAACAAATCTTTCCAATTTCAATAAAAAGTTGGAATGAGAAAGATAATACAGTTTTGCCTAAATTGAAAGATGATTTTTGGTCCTTAATACAGGTATATAATTTTAGACCTCTTTAATAATCTTATTTAGTGAATTTTTAGTTGTATTTATTTAATCCATTTTTATGTATAAGTAGAAACACTTTGATGTCGATGATGCCCGAAGAGATTGGATACTCAAGGAAGCGGGAAGGTTGCATCGGGCATATAGAACTGATGTGGGGAAAAAGTATTCAAAACTACTGATGGGACCATCGACAGAGCCTCCAAAGATCAGTATGCCGGAATTATAACTAAGGAGGATTGGACCAAATTTGTAGATATACGCACTACAGATCCGGATTTCCTGGTTAGTATATTAATTATTTAAGTTATATATATATATATATATATATATATATATATATATATATATATATATTTCACAACAAGATATCATTCATTAATGTATACTTATGTTTTTAAATAGAAAAAGCAAAGCCAATAAAGTGAGAGCTTCTAATCCCGAAAACCCTTATAGAGGAGGTTCAAGTGGATATCAAATTCTTGAAGAAAGATTGGTAAGACACAATTAGTTTAATTTATTATGATTTAATGAATCTTTTAATTTACAGTTGATTAACAATTATTAAACTTAAATAGTTATCAAGAAGAGGGGAAAGATCCAACTCAAGAATCCCTTGATCGTTGTACTGTCTGGTTAGAGGCCCGACAAAACAAGGATGGGGAGATTGTGGATCCGAAAACTAAGGAGGTCAAGGACAAAATTGTAAGTATTCCAAAATTCATGTATTGTAATTTTAATTTTATGATTCCTAGCAAGTTGGAATTTGTGTCTGACTATATTTTTTTAATCCGTTACTCGATTTTTTTTGACACGTGAACATATTTTTTATTGTCGATTAAATTTCTTTGACACTTGTTTATTATTTTTATCCGTTACTCGATTTTTTTGACACGTGGACATATTTTTTATTGTCGATTAAATTTCTTTGACACTTGTTTATTATTTTTATCCGTTACTCGATTTTTTTTGACACGTGAACATATTTTTTATTGTCGATTAAATTTCTTTGACACTTGTTTATTATTTTTATCCGTTACTCGATTTTTTTTTGACACGTGGACATATTTTTTATTGTCGATTAAATTTCTTTGACACTTGTTTATTATTTTTATCCGTTACTCGATTTTTTTGACACGTGAACATATTTTTTATTGTCGATTAAATTTCTTTGACACTTGTTTATTATTTTTATCCGTTACTCGATTTTTTTTGACACGTGGACATATTTTTTATTGTCGATTAAATTTATGTTTGTGCATCAGCAAAGCATATCACAATCTGTATCACAAGGAGATTTAACAGATTGTGATGGTCAACAAGATGTCCTTGCTCGTGCCTTGGGAAGGGAAGAGAGACAGGGTCGGATTAGAGGTTATGGATATGGGATTCCTCCATCAACTGTGTTTGGGCCAAAGAGCCAAAGCAAGGGGTGCGGGGATTGCAAAGTCATGGCGGCAAAGTATGACGAGCTATCCAAGAATGTTGCTGTATTAATGGAAGAGAGACAGATGTTTAAGCAGCTCTTGGCACAAAGGATTGGTGCACCATCCCCTGCTGCACCACCCCCTGCTGAACCTATATCACCTGCTGCACCCCCCCATAGCGCACGAGATAGCTGCACCATCCCTTCAACACAGGTATTTAACAAAACTCGACCTGTTTTTTGTACATATGTATTTGATAAAATTATCATGTATATTTATTTTTCTTTATAATTGATTTAGGATAACTGTCAATGTGAGCTATATATTGCAAACCCACATCGAAAGGTTGCAAAGTGGGTTTGATATGTAACCAATTGAGTGCCACATCGCACAATTTACCCATGCCGAAAACCATTTGAGAGTTAGGGTAGACTATTCAATAGAGGGTCTGCACCATTGCCTGCTCCAATTGCTAATGCGGATATATTTATCGTGGATCAAGCACTTAGTACTTTTGTTGCATGGCCCGAACAACTTGTCGTTGTAAGTGACAATATTTTTGTTAATAAGTTGATGACTATAATGTGTTAAACTAACTAATTAATCATTTTTTAATATATACTAGGTACCCCAAGTGTCCCGACCTTTCCCTTCCATAAAAGTGTCCCGACCTTCCCTTCCACTACCAAACTCTCCCGACCATCTACTTCTATACACCAATCCAACATGTTGGTCAATTTCCCATTGATGAATTCCGAAGTACATCGATTCTCTAAAGGTCCACATCACTCAAAAATGAACCGGACGACCAAATTTTTTTACCGGCCGATAACATTGTGGGCCTGGAACAGCTTGGTAATGATCAACATGGAGGATCCGAAAGCTATAGTTGAAATGGATCGCCATCGCCATCGATATTAGAGTATACCAGAGGTATGTATTAAATTATTTGTACACAATAGTTGTTTATATTAGAGTATATATTAATTAGAGTATATATATGAGGATCTCAAAGTTGTATATATATTATTTATAGGTTTTTGTACAATCGTCTTTCGTCGTTTTCGCAATAGCGGACACGTAAGTATTTCTTCTTGTGTCCAGCGTGTATCGTTGTGTTTAAGCAAGGTAATACAGAGGAACGTATTATGGCTATTAAGAGTGAAATACAAAGTTATATCCATTCACGCTTCATGGATGCCAAGCATTTGAAGGGCGACTCTTTATTTTTGGCACCACTCAATAATGGGTGAGAAATTTAGTCTTCAATCACTTGTTTAATTATTTTGAGGATTGTATTATAGTGTAAATTAATGTGTACTCATTCGTGATTCATTTACTTGCAGGCAACATTGGGTACTCTTTGCAATAAACCCTAAGCAAAATGTTGTCTACTATCTGGATTCACTTCAAGGCCATTACAACGTCTACGTAGACTTCGTAGAGATGGTTGAGAGGTGTGTATGTGTAACCCTCTCATTTTAATTTGTATAATTTAATATATGTATTTTGTTCAACTTAACGTTATATATATATATATATATGTATGACGTTACAGTGCTTTGAAAGAATACTTGGGATTATCTACGAGTAAAACAAGATGGCTACCCATAAGCTGTAAGCTTTTAAGAATCATTCTTATAATTTTAATTGAATTTTTGGTCATAAAAATGTGACAATTAAGTTATAATCTTTTGCTTTGTAGTGTCCTAAACAACCAAATAACAATGATTGTGGGTACTACGTTATGAGGTTTATGAAATAGATTATCACTCATGACAAAGTAACAATCCCAACCAAGGTAACTACTTAGATTTCTTTTTTATATTGATATTATAATACTTACTAACATTTAATAAACATTTTAATTCTAATTTTATTTCATTTTATTTTTTCAAGATTTTCCCAAACTTTAAAAATATCGAATTAATTATGTTAACAACTTACAGCAGAGAAGGGGGAGTGGTGCGCTTTTGTTTCTAGCTTTTTGTAGCAAGTTTTGAGATTCATAATAGTTTAGTTATTATATATGTTGTATATATTGGATTTATATTATGTTGTAAGTACTTCTTAGAATGATATATATTGGATTGGAAATATTATTTGATGAATTTTGTTGATCGAATTTTGTTTGAATGATATTGGATTGGAATGTATTTTCTGAATTTGTTTGGAAGGGAATGAATTTATAGGTTGTAATTAAAATGGAGAACAAACCAAAATAAAAAAATATTTAAAAAAATCAGTCAATAGGTAGCGTTTTAGAGTGAAAACGCTAGAAATGAAGTTAAAAATTATTCAATACCTAGCGTTTTAAAAATAAAACGCTAGGAATTGTTAAGAGGAGCTAGAGGATCCCTAGCGCTTACGTAAAACGCTAGGAATGCTAATAAAATGTGCTATAGCATCCCTAGCGTTTTACATAAAACGCTAGGTATGGTAGTAAAAAGGGCTATAGTATCCCCAGCGCTTTAATTTAAAACGCTAGGAATGGTAGTAAAAGAGTTATGGGATCCCCAGCGCTTTTATTTAAAACGCTAGGAATGGTAGTAAAAAGAGCTATGGGATCCCTAGCGTTTACGTAAAACGCTAGGAATTGTAAAAAGGCGCTGGTCAATGGCTAGCGTTTTATATAAAACGCCACGTATGTCTAAAACACGCTGGGTCAATGGCTAGCGTTTTTTAAAACGCTACTAATGGGGTGTACGCATTAGTAGCGCCAGCTTCTCTAGCGTTTTAAAACGCTACCAATGCCCAAAAAAACGCTGAAAATCCTAATACGCTGGCGTAGTGACACTTCCCTCCTTACTAATGGCATATGTTCCCTCACTACACTACCTCCTAATAGGAAAGCTATAGGTTGTAAGTGGGGTATTTTTCATAAAAGAAAACCCAGATGCACTAGTGCAGAAAAGACATTTAGTATCGGTTATTTTGCACATTTAGTATCGGTTATCTGTCGATACTAATTCGACCGATACTAAATGTATGACATTTAGTATCGGTTAAATAACCGATACTAAATGTCACTTTTAGCATCCGTTTCAAAATAACCGATACTAAATGTCTTTTCAACATTGTGTTTGCTGTCCAAAAAATGACATTTAGTATCGGTTATTCAAAATAACCGATGCTAAATGTCTTTTCAACATTGTGTTTGCTGTCTAAAAATGACATTTAGTATCGGTTATTTAAATAACCGATACTAAATGTCACTTTTAGTATCGGTTATTCAAAATAACCAATGCTAAATGTCTTTTCAACATTGTGTTTGCTGTCTAAAAAATGACATTTAGTATCGGTTATTTAAATAATCGATACTAAATGTCACTTTTAGTATCGGTTATTCATAATAACCGATGCTAAATGTCTTTTCAACATTGTGTTTGCTGTCTTAACAGGCCAGTCCCCTGGGTCAATAAAAACAAAGTCTACACCATCAATGTAGGCTTGGAAATATCTTACTTCTATCTCCAGTAAATTAAAAATTGGAAATTTTACAACAACATCATAGTAAAAGAACATATTATAATTGATAAATGATTGCAAACAAAGTAGCTGCTACATACATGGCCATCTACTTTATAAGTAAGGAATAAGTGCAAAAGGAATTTGTATTGCTTAGAAAACAAAATAATAACTTTTGCAGACTTCCATTTTTCACGTGCTTGTGTTTCTCTAACACTTTGAGCAGCTCTTTCTCTTGATTTTGCTTCTCTTCTTTCTCGTGTTGCAAAAACTTGGTCGGAACAGTTGTATATGATAATCAACATGAAACACAAGGCCGGCCTACATTGAAAATTGAAAAGTCAGTTTCTACTGGACTATAGTGGACATGCATCTTCTAACATGCTACAAATTCATCAATACAAGAAATTGGAAGTTCAAAAGTTACTCACAAAAACTAGGACACCAAATGCAGTAATATTTTGATTTTCTGATTTAGGCTCACAACTTGCTAGCCTGAAATACCCTGAGGAAGATTAAAAAACAAGAAACTGCAAAGGGTCAGCGTTACAGTGTAATCTCATATGTGAAATCAAACACATCATTAATACCTGACTAAACACCTAATCACTGACCCTGTAGTCTCACTTTATATAAATTTCCCAAACTTGATAACATAGAGAGTGACAATGGCCATAGGAAAAGAATGCAATACTAGTAACTTCAATTCATAAAAAAATATCAAATAACAGACTTGGAAACACTTAATTCATATACCTGTTCTGCAATACCTGTAATAATTCATATATATACTAGCTCAGATTCTTATAATAAAGTATTAGATATGGCTATTACGTATTAGAACAGATATTATGCAAAAGCACATGTTTAAAAATTTCAGAAAAATGTAAAATCATACCCCTTGTGGCAAGGATTTTTTACCATTGTGGATGGACAAAATGATCCCGACGAATGCACACGGCTACTACTTCCAATATCTGCCCAAATATCTGCTCCCCCACATGTATGATTACCCTTTCTAGGAGGTAACTGATAACGATATCTGCAGATTGATTCTGCTGATAAATATTAAAGTATGCCAAAAATATGAATGCACAATAACTAGTCCTAAAAGGGAAGGACTTACGGTTCACATACTCCACTAGTTTTATTGAGTTCTGCACGTGGACAATAAGAGCCTAAAGGGCAAGCTTCAATAATAAACAAAAATAGCAACAAATAAATGAACTAGCTATTGTAAGACTAGATTGAAATAGAGAATAATTAGTTGTATGAGGATACATATGCGAGAATGAAATAAAGAAACTGTAATTGATTTAAATTATAAAAGTAAAGTAATTGAATTCAAGTACCAGTCTTCTCAAGCCATCTCCAGAATTAGGGATGTATCCACATATCAAATAAAATGTATCGAGCTCTGCGGTCACAATGAATATAAGCCATATCTAACTGAAAGTGGCTTTATCTGCCAGCATTCCAGTTAATAGAAAATCAATATTAGAAACAAATGTTACCAACAAGTATGAGGAGGCAGAATGAATATAGTCAACTTACCCTTGAGATTATTGATGTTCCAGAATAACCAAGCTTAGAAACACTACATGTCCAAAAGCTGTTTTCATAGCCATCAACGAGTCGCTGTTTTATTTCCTCGACATCCTTCTCCTATTAGCAAAATCAGACACTTGTAAATAGAAGAGAACATTACCACGATACATTTTCACATAAACATAGACATCATGGCTGATAGAGAACAGAAAATGAGGTCTGTTAGAAAATGTAACCTTCAAGGCATAACCAACCCCAATACTCTACCTGCAGTTTAGTTTCTTGTAAGCACAGTACATCAAAGTCTTCCCTTTGGGCAAGTTGTGAGACATCTCTACCTACAATTCACAATTATATTATCATTTGTCAGATATTTGGTATCATACTTGGCATCTAAATCGTATATAACAGTCACAGAACCACATCTTGAGTTCATTTAAAAAAAATTGCACCTTCATTTGTTTTGGTCATCACAATAGCAACAGGAAAACAGAGCCAAGAAAAAATGAAAAATTGCTGAACAGTCATAGTATCTACTATAGCCGGATCATTTCTTAATCTCTCAATCTCAATGGAATAACTATCAACATCAACATCATTTTCCTACAATATCAAATTATATTATAGTGAGAGAAAAAAAAAATATATTACAATTCTAAAAGTAGCATAAAAGCAGTACAACATTACTGAAATTGAAACATAAATTAGACCTTAACAACATGATTCTTGGAACCTGGGTTTGCTTCCAACCCTTTGAGCTTCATATCCTTTTGAACCTCAACAAAGGCTGAAATGGAAATAACAGTTATATACATTTTAATTTCATAGCATAAACAATAAACTTTAAAATTTCTTTGAGCATTACAAATTCTTTGAACTTGCTCTGTTTGATGTATGAACAAGATCCTCTTTCTTTCTCTTTCTATATAGTTTAACCGGATCTTGTTCTCGTTCTGGTTCTTCACCTTCTCCGTCATCGGAATCTCTCTTCCTCTTTTTTTTTTCTTCTAGATCCGTCTTCTTCATCGGAATCTTCGTAATCGATTCAAGTTCGTAATCGAGTCGATATTAGTGGAGGCGCGTTAAGCGAGAGCGGTGAGAGGGAACTCGAAATCGTATGCCAGATCGGCTTGTTTCTCACCGTCTTGAGTGAAAAGCACAACGACGGCGTCGTCTTGACTATCAACGACGAGCCTTAAAGCCAAGATTTAGGGTTCGCCGGAGATTTAGGGTTCGCCGAAGATTTAGAGCCAAGATGAATGGGATGAAGAAATTGATGCTTTCACAGAGGGTGGTGGGAAGTCCAACGGTGAGCAAGAAGGTGGGTTTGGGGATGGGAGAGTTTGAGGAGAGGAGAGAGCTTGAGAAGAAAGCTGAAGAGTGAGAGAACGTGTTTGAGTGAGAGAACGAGAGTTTCTCAGAGTGTTAACGCGTGCGTCGAAAATAGAAAGGAACCTTTAGTAGCGGGTGTTAAAATACCTGATACTAAATGTGTTTGTGATACACATTTAGTATCAGTTGTTTTAACAACCGATACTAAAAGTCTGATGAGTATTGAAAATTTATTAAACAAACGGTTTAGATATTATTATTTAGTATCGGTTGTTTAAACAACCGATACTAAATGTAGGCGTGAAAATTGAAAACTTTCATTTAATTTCAAAATTGCCACCGCGTCCACATTTAGCATCGGCTGTTCAAACAACCGATACTAAATGGTGCTCAATTTTTCACTAGTGATGGTACCGTGAACAAGTACAAAACACTGTTTGTAGCCAAAGGCTTCCACCAAAAAGCAGGCACAAATTTCACTGAAACATTCTCCCCGATCATAAAACAAGTCACCATTCATATTATCCTAACATTGGCTTTGACTTGCAGGCACGTGGTACATTCAGCAGATAGATATTAATAATGTCTTCATTAATGGGAATCTTACATAAGAGATCTATGTGCAGCATCCCCCAAGTTTTAAATCCATTGACAAGTCACTGGTGGGCAAGCTAAATAGAGAATTTTATGGCTTGAAACAAGAACCATGTGCATGGTATGAACATTTAACTCAAGTTTTCAACAAATTTGGATTCACTGCAAACTAGTATTATCCATCACTTTTTGTTTATCAAATACCTGAAGTTACCTTATATACTCTGGTACATGTTAATGACATCTTAGTCACTGACACTTCACAACATTTCATTCATAATCTCATCACAAAGTTTCATACCACATTTGCAATTAAACACCTCAGTAAACCAGAATATTTCCTAGCTATTCAGGTAAAGTATCTATACTCAGGTGGATTACTCATGACTCAGACAAAATATATTCGTGATCTCCTACAAAGAACTAACATGAGTGACTCACATGTCATGTCCAGGGGAGGATCTACATTGACCCCAGGGTGGTCAACCTATCCTGAAAAAATAATATTAGTACTGATACTCCTATTAAAAAATAATATTAGCACCAATATCCTACTAAAAAAATATTTTGCACACACTGGGAATATTTTTTTGCACCAAAGCTCTTAGTTTTGCACCAATTTAATGCACTATACTCACACATTTTTAAACAGTTCAACTAGTTACACATTTTTACTTTTCTCTCCAACATTTTCTCACTCTTGAGCATGCTCCTCTTTTTTCTCTTCCTCCTTTAAGTGACCAATTATGAGTTATGTGATTTATTTAAATATATTAAATATTTTTATTTTTATTATAATTATAGTGATACTGTATTTAAAAAATTTTGCACACTCTAACTCAAGATCCTAGATACGCCACTGGTCATGTCAAACCCTATGTTATCTTCACCAAAGTTGAGCAAAGTAGGCAATGAGACCTTCCAAGGCCCACACCTATATAGATCAATTGTAGGAGCATTACAATATGTAACTCTCATAATACTTGACACTACTTTTAGTGTGAATAAAATGTGCCAATTTCCGTCATGCCCTCTTGACACGCATTGGAGAGCTGTGAAACGTATTTTATGGTATTCCAATGGTACGGTGATTCATGGACTATTGCTTCTACCTGCCTTTATGGACCAAAAATATTATTCTCTATGTGCATACAGTGACCCAGATTGAGCCAGTGTTCTTGATGACAGACTATCCACCTCAAGTTATTGTGTATTGTTTGGTCTCAACCTAGTCTCTTGGAGTCCTAAGAAGTAATTATTGGTGCCCCAATATATATAGTGCAGAAGTAGAATACAGGAGTATAGCACACACTACAACATAGCTTGTTAGGATTCAGTCCCCACCCTATAAATTACATGTGCCTCATCAAGATCCAATGCTCCTTTTGTGACAAGCTTTATGTTATGACGCTTTCTCACAATCCAATCTTACATCACAATCATTTTCAGCAGTTTTAAAAATACAAAAAAAAGGGTGTGGGGGGCTTAAACCTATTATAGAAAAAGTCGACCTGAGCAAAACTGCAAACAAGATCCCACCAATTTAAACAATCAGTAGAATTTACACTCAATCTAACCGTAACCTTTATCATATTAATCATGGAATACTTAGAGATGACTTTGTTGTTGAATCTAATAGAATTTCTACAAAAACAAATAATGAAATGATAATAGTTTTACATGAAAGAATAAACAAATAATTAGTTTTACACCAAAATTAAAAATTATTACCATCCCCAATATTCAAACCTATGAAATCCAAAGGCAAAGAAAAATAGTTTTAAGACCAGGCCAAGTAGAAGAGCAAACATGGGACACTCTTTACCCTGAAAGTAATTATAACTGAAAAGAGTACGAAATATGAGTATATTTGGTTTTCAAATAAATTTTCCAATTCATTTTCGCAAGTAAAAAATGTAATCAAATTCCTTAAATGATATAAACACAATTTATAATAATATTTAAGACTAAAGTGATAAATCTTTCTGCAGTATAGAAACAAGAATAATCTTATTTATAATATTAAGAATACAACCCACAACCCAATATGTCACATGATCAGAGCAAATAACCATTAATCCAAATAACAAAAAAAAAATAGCATCAACGCATAGTATCATACTGCAAGCCACTAGGTGATCTAGTGATCAGGCCTTCACCACTACACGATCATAGAAGGATACTCCAACGACACCTGGACTCAATCTAAAAAATGGTGCATTGATGAGAAAGCGTGTTCAAACCACATAACGAATATAAAACCGAATCTAAAATAACAAAGACTACGACATCCATCAAATCAATGTCAAACAGCCAATCCCTAAAGAGTGACAAACACAACATGTCCATACTGCAACTTGTCACCATGTAAAGCAATGGAGGGCTCACACTCAAAAGCCAGATCACATCACACAACAAACATCACAATAGTGGATGCGAAGGACATAACCCGCATACACAGTCAATGTAACACCCCGATTTTCGTGTGTCAGTTCTTTTAATATGTATTCGTTTTATGAACTATTTTATATTGATAAGAATAAACTATTTTAATTTATAGTGTGTTTGAGTTTGAAAATTAATTAAAATCATTTTTTAAATGTATTTTTATATACTCTTGATAATAGGTGATTGTTATTATATATTTATATTTATATTTATTCTATTTATTTGATTGTTCTATTTTATAAAATATATGCGTACTTTAGATGTTACTTATATTTAGAAAGTCATTTGGTGCTATTGAAGTGTTAAAATAATAGTTGCAGCGAGATTGGGTTTTAAAAATGAACTAAAATGGATTAAAATCAAGATTTAGACATTTTTACTTATACAACTCTCTTCCTTGTCGCTTGCACTCTGCTTTTAAACCAATTCTTCATGGACTAGCGCCCACCCAGGTTCACGTGGCAAATTTCACGCGAGACGGATCCCTAGTTCGACCCGACCCAAACTTATTCTCCTTCTTCCTCAAAGAACAAACGCTTTGTTACACGCAGAAATGGAGCAAACCCCAATGGCTTCCCTTCTCCTCTTCGTTCTCCATCTCTAAACCGCAACCAACACCCAAACTTCACATTCTAACTCAAATTTTCTCTCGAGTTCAATTCCGCCTCTATTCAATAGATTTCAGCCTCTATATTGTGTTCCGATCAGTATCCCTTCCAACGTGAAAACCCCATGGCCGATTGCTACTCACCACCGGGTTCCTTGAATTTCCAATACAACACTTTTTCCAATTGGAAAACTCGATGGCAATTAGTTTCGGCAGTAATGGACACAAATTCGTTATGCGTTGGTAATTAAATAATTTGGAGTTGAAATTTAAAGCACCAAGGTCTTAGGCTTCCTTATGCAATCACTACGTCACTCTTCTTGCCTTTGATAAAGGTATTTTGAAAGGTTTTCATTCATATATTTATATATTGGATTCATATATTTATAAGAAGATTACCTAGGGTAATATTATTCATGTTTATGAAAACCAATCAATTTACGTTGAACCTAGAATGACTTAGTATTTTAGTTTTCAAATTATTTAGAGTTTAACTTAGTTTAAGTTAAAAATATTTTAGTCTATCCTTTTTAAACTATTTTGACAATAAAAAGGGATTTTATAGTTAATTCAATTGAGTATCTTAGTAATTTTAGTATATGACTTTTGGACTATCTTTGTTGTTGTTACATAATTGCACGTGGTGGGTCAAATATTGTCGTCTTTGGGATTAAAGTGTGCTCGGGAACTCGTGCTTTGTCTTCATCGATTCGCCATTAGGAGTACACTCCGATATCAGGTAAGGGTGAGCGTTTCGGTTTAACATAATTGGGTATGTGGTGGGTTTGTGGGGTTTTGAGGTCATTGTAATGTGATTTGATGAATTATTGATGTTGTTTGGTGAATTTTGATGTTATTGTGATGTGATTTGATGATTTTGATTGTTTTGAGATGATTGAGTGTGTGATGATATCAATTGATGATCTTGATTGTTTTTGAGATGATTGAGTAGGTGATGAACCTGGATGATGTTGATGAATTTTGATGATGTTTGTAAAGCGTAAGGTTGCTGCTGTGTGTGTCTTAGAAATCGATTTCTTACTTTCAAATATAGAGCCAACAATCGATTTCTTGCTTTCAAAAGGTAGAGTCCAATCGATTTCTTACTTTCAAATATGGATTCCAAACCATAGAGACCATAATCGATTGCTTGCTTCCAAAACATAGAGACCATAATCGATTGCTTGCTTCCAAAATATAGAGTCCATAATCAATTACTTGCTTTCATAATCGATCACTGTTTCTTCACGTTTTTGAAAAATTCATATCTTGAGAACCGGGAACCCGATTGAGGTGTTCTAAGATGCGTTGGAAAGCTTATTCAGAGGCCTAACTGAATATTCTACTTTTAAGGCAAAATAAAATGTTTATTGTTTCTGTATCTACTGAGTAAATGGTGTGGTTTTATGAAAATTGTGATACTATGTTTATATAAGTGAATTGTTATGAAATGCTATACTATTAGTACACTAATTGACTATGGCTAGACTCGTGGTTTACCACTAAGGCCAGAATTTCTTCACTGGGTGTATTTACAAGGGCATCATCGAGAGTCTTGCAAAGGTGGCCAATGCTCATTGCAAGTAGTATCGCTATTCCGAGTAATCCCATAGTCAATCATTGCACTATTTTATAACACCCTAATCTAAAAGACAAATGAAGTATATATATATATACGTATTGAATGATGATGAGGATATGTGTGTCATGATGATGTAATATGAACAACGATGTTTTTATAAGAATGTACTCTATGAGTAATTGCTTGATGATGATGTATTATGATTCGTGATGATTGATGATGTGTAAACTCTATGAGTATAATTATGGTGATGATGTATAATGATTGTGATGATTTGCGAAGGAATACACTCTACGAGTGTTTTATGATGACATGCCTTGAGTGGTTATTTCTTTTATGATGACATGCCTTGAGTGGTTATTTCTTTTATGATGATGATGATGAGTAATTCGAGTGAGTGTTGATTGAGTTGCACATGTGTTATAGAGTCTCATGGCATGTGCATACTATGACTAATATTGATGATGTTATGCCTTGAGTGGTTTTTCTTCTATGATGAAGATATGCCTTGAGTGGTTTTTAAAGATGATATGGTACCATCATGCATATGCCCCCGTGGGGTTGCATCTTCATGCATAATCATGACGTGTAATCGTTGTTGTCCTGTGATTGGAGTGGTGTTGCGTGATTGCAATGTAGTGATGATGTTAATGTTGTGTAATTGCCTGTGCCTATTTCCTCTGATTATATATTTGATTATGTTTATCTGAAATTCTCACCCCTTCTGCTTGGAAACGCTGCAGGTGATCGCGAAGGAAGGAACTACTGCCTTCCTTGTTTAGCTGTTGGGAAGTCTTAGAGTCGCTCTCTGATACCGTAGCACCTAGGGGGCGTAGTTGAAGTTGTTAGTTTATTAATTAACTGTTTTATGATTATGTTAAGGATGTGAGACGTGTTTGAGCGTTGTTTAGTGAGCTATTGTTGTTTCCGCTGCGACGAGATTATTTTTGAGGTTTAAATTTTATGACATGAGGAGTTTTATAAATGACGACGTGGCACTTCTTTTCTATCGATTAAATTTGTATTTTTGAAAAAGAAATTACTCTGATAATGACGCGTAAATTAAGGGTAGAAAAGGGGTGTTACAGTCAATCATAAACTAAGATCATTATCCTCAATCTAGCGTATAGTCTTATGACTACAACGTCAAGGCAATCCTACCCACTACTCCAACGATAAATCTAGATCCATCTACTCTGGGTAAGCGAATGCAAGTGATCTCACATCCCAAAAAATAGATAGAGTCTAGTCAGAGAACCCCAGGTGTTTTGTGGAACTCCCCAACAGTGCTCTGCTTAGAACCTCCACACTGGGCGAGCCGCAAGGCCGAGTCTTATTATTGAAAAAGGAGTGGGCCATAAAGTTGTTGACCACCAACGTTAACGTTGTGTGCCGGCCGTTCCTCATGATTTTATTTTGGGCCAGGATCACTCTAATATTGATGAAAAGGTAGGTTCTTGATCAAAAATCATATGGAAGTCTCTAGAAATAGAGAATACTA
The DNA here is from genome assembly GCA_020916435.1 of Oxytropis ochrocephala. Classification (NCBI taxonomy): domain Eukaryota; kingdom Viridiplantae; phylum Streptophyta; class Magnoliopsida; order Fabales; family Fabaceae; genus Oxytropis; species Oxytropis ochrocephala. The sequence goes on from CM037088.1 coordinate 53,005,832, forward strand.
AAGAATATTTAGAAAGCTTCAAGACAGTACTGAATAAGATGAAATTAAGCACTAAGGAAATCTTAACTTTTCTAGATCCTTCTAGTCATATGAACTAGAGTATCTATATCTCTAGATTTTTCTTTTGTAATCAATGCTTCCTACAAGAGTAGTATAAATAGGGCTCATCACCAAGCATTTGTTGTAACACCCCGTTTCTACCCGACAATTTATAATAAATATCAGAGTTTAAAAATCATTTATTTTAATTCATCCAAACGGGATGCTACACTTACTTCATTGAAAACAACAACAAAATAAAACAAAACATCTTATAAGATAGAACAATACGTAACACCACTCATATGGAATGGGATCCTCAAAATAAACTCAGTTCACATAATAGAACGTATACATCTCGCAGCGGAAAATAAAAGGAAATCTAGGAACAACCAGAATCACAGTCTCAACAAATACATAATACCAAATAGATTGTTCAACAGCCAAAATAAGACTAAACAACTAGAAGTCTAAGCCCATCCCCTAGGTGCTACGTATCAGAGCAGACTGACTCGGGAAGTGAAGGGAATAAGCCTTCACTCATGGTTACCTGTGGTAAATAACAACATAAGGGGTGAGTCTCAAACCACATAATAAATGCTATAATAAGTAGTATATCAGATTATAGAATTTCATCAATCACAGCATCACATACACATCTAAACAGCAGTCACAGTCATATCAGATATCAATCAGCAGAGCATTTATCAATAATTGAGCCTTATCATCGTCAATAGCTCAAGGCCGAAGCCTCACATCGTCAATAGAATGCACATGTCAATAACATCATCGTCATCTCTCACATCATCGTCAATTTTAGTTTTGGTCAATAGACCCATCGTCAATAACATCATCGTCTATTCATACATCATCAACTTCGTCATTAGAAATATGTCACAAGGACTAAACACCACCAGAGGACCAAAACAGCACTAGAGGACCAAAACAACACTCAAGGACCAAAACAGCGCATCGAGGACAAAAACAGCACTCAAGGACCAAAATAGCACATAAAGGACCAAAACATCACTTAAGGACTAAAATAAAGACCTAAGACACAAATGGCAAAGCACCAGCGCCAAAACCACTAAAATCTGGCGCCCAAGTGGCAACATGGGCCACCAGCGCCAAAACAAGACAACTGGAGCCCCTGTGGCAACACAAGCACACAGGCGCCAAAACACCAGCAAACTGGCGCCCCTGTGGAAACACAGGCACACAGGCGCCAAAAACACAGGAAACTGGCGCCCCTATGCAACACAGGCACACAGGCGCCAAAAACACAGCAAACTGGTGCCCCTGTGGCAACACAGGCACACAGGCGCCAAACTGGGCAACACTGGTGCCCAAGAACTCAGCACAACACTTAGACACAAACTAAGACACAAACTGAGACGCAGTCTCAGACACAGGCGCACACACCGGCGCCTAGCCTACACACAGGCAGCAACTTGGGCGCGCCAGGGCAACCATTTGGCGCCCTCTGCAGCACCACACACGCACACACACCCTTCCACACAACCTGGCGCCACACTAGGCGCCCTGGGCAGCAACATTGGCGCCCAGCAACATGACAAGCCACGCACCCAGCACACATGGCGCCACACTGAAGCGCCTGGGCAGCCAAATTAGCGCCCATCACTTAGACACGCCACACAACCAAAGAATATGGCGCCACACCAGCCCCATGTGGCAAACCCACATTGGCGCCTCTTCACTTGAACCAAGCACACACAAAGAATTGGCGCCCCACCAGCGCCTTGCTTAGACACAAAGACACACCCAGCGCTTATTTTGGGCAGCCATCGGCGCCAGCAAAGAACATACACACACAAGATATACTCAGTGGCGCCATTTTCCCTAGCATTTGGCGCCTATGACACTTAGTGGTTCCATAAACCCAATTTCTCCAATTTTTCCTATAATCAACCATCAACAACAATTTCAAAAACATTTCTAACTATGCTAACACCTTCAAATACGCGTTCTAGCACACAATTCACAGGCAATTCAATTCCTACACAATTTTTCCTAATTCACACAATCAATCAATCATTCAAAAACAACAATAGTATCAAATAGAGATCAATAAGGATCCTACAATCTACATACATCCTATTATAGACCCTATTATAAGGTAAGACTCACCCTTACCTCAATTATACCGAAAATAGAGCTCTCTCTACGGAGTCACCAACAGAACCACAGCAACAAAGAAGCCCTTCTTCTCCCTTTTCCCTTGGTGCGATCAAACCCTTCTTCTTTCTCCCTTGATTGCGCCGTTCTCACTCTTCTCTCTTCTCCTCTCTTCGCTCCTTTCTTTCTTTTTTTCGTTTCTTTCTTTCCTTGCACAAATGATGCGAATTGCATCAACCCTAGGAGCCTAAGTCATTGGGCTTGGGCTCTTGGGCCAATCCTTGCTATCCCGGAATTATTGATACCATTCCCTTCAATTATAAATAAAAGACTATATTAATTTAATATAAGTAAAATAATGCAACACTTAAATAATTCGATTAAATAATTTATTAAATTATTTAGGGTGTTACAACTCTCCCCCACTTAGGAAATTTCGTCCTCGAAATTCTTACCTGATTCAAATAACGCTGGATAAGACTCCCGCATCCTACTCTCCAGCTCCCAAGTCATGCTCTCACCAGCAGCTCCCAACCAAACCACCTTTACCAAAGCAATTTCCTTTCCTCTCAGAACCTTCACTTCTCTATCGTCAATTCTCACCGGCATAGTCTCCACAGTGAGATTATCTTGTACCTCCACATCATCCATGTGAATCACATGAGACGGGTCTGGAACGTACTTCCGAAGTTGCGACACGTGAAATACGTCGTGCAAGTTCGAAAGGTTATGTGGCAAAGCCACCCTATAGGCAACATTTCCAACCCTCTCAGTAATTTGGTACGGACCACTAAAACGAGGAGTCAACTTCTTCGATTTCAGCGCACGCCCAACACCAGTCATAGGTGTAACCCTCAAAAACACATGGTCACCAGCCTGGAATTCTAAGTCCTTTCTCCTCCTATCATGGTAACTCTTTTGTCGACTCTGCGACGCTTTCATTTTCTCACGGATCATTTTCACCTTCTCCGTAGTTTCCCGAACAACTTCAGGTCCAAGAACAATACTCTCTCCAGACTCATGCCAACACAACGGAGTCCTACACCTCCGACCATATAGTGTCTCGAAAGGAGCCATCCCTATACTAGAATGGTAACTGTTGTTGTAAGTAAACTCAATCAACGGAAGATGTGTATCCCATGCACCTCCCTGCTCTAGAACACAAGACCTCAATAAATCTTCCAATGACTGAATCGTTCTCTGTCTGTCCATCAGTCTGAGGATGATAAGCTGAACTCAACCTCAATTTGGACCCCAATGCCTCTTGCAAGCTCCTCCAGAAATCAGAAGTGAACCTAGGGTCTCTATCAGACACAATGCACATCGGAACACCATGCAGCTTCACAATCACCTGAATATAGATTTCAGCCAACCTCGACACCGGATACGTGATATTGATAGGAATAAAGTGAGCAGACTTCGTCAACCTATCCACAATCACCCAAATAGAATCAAACCCCCTTACGGTATTTGGCAAACCGGTCACAAAATCCATGGAAATGCTATCCCATTTCCATTCCGGAACCTCTAATGGTTGCATCAACCCCGCAGGCTTCTGGTGCTCAACCTTTGACTTCTGACAAGTCAAACAGGCATACACAAACCGCGCCACATCCTGCTTCATACCAGGCCACCAGAACAACTTCTTCAAATCTTGATACATTTTTGTAGCCCCCGGGTGAATACTCAACTTGCTCCTATGACTCTCCTCAAGAATCATTCTTTTCATCTCAGCATCATCAGGTACACATATTCTATCTCTGAATCTCAACACACCTTGGGAATCTAATCTGAAATCCCCGTCCACAGCTTGGTCACTTGCAACTATCAAGTCCACAAGCTTCACATCTAACTTCTGGGCGTCTCGGATACTAGCCAAAAAGTCATTGCCCATCTTCAGGATACCCAATCTAACACTCTGCGGTGTTGCTTCACAAACCAAGCTCATATCACGAAATTGCTCAATCAACTCCAACTCTTTGACCATCATTGCTGACATATGCAAAGTCTTCCGACTTAAAGCATCAGCCACGACATTAGCTTTGCCTGGATGATAGTTCAAGCCGAAATCATAGTCTTTCAACAAACTCTAACCAACGCCTCGTCTCATATTCACTCTTCCTCGGTCAAACAAATACCTCAAGCTCTTATGGTCACTAAACACCTCAAATCTAGTACCATACTGATAAGTGCCTCCAAATCTTCAAAGACAAACACAATCGCAGCCTAACTCCAAATCATGAGTAGGGTAGTTCTTCTCATGGGTCCTCAACTGTCTGGACGCATAAGCTACTACCTTACCATCCTACATCAACACACCTCCCAAACCCATCTTGGAAGCATCACAATACACAACAAATGGTTGATCCGGAACAGGCAATATCAGAATAGGAGATGTTGTCAACCTCTTCTTCAGCTCATTGAAGCTCTCTTCACACTTAGCATCCCACACAAAGGCTTTTCCCTTACACGTCAATTGAGTCAACGAAAGGGCTAACTTAGAGAAACCTTCAATAAACCTCCTATAGTAACCAGCCAACCCCAAAAAGCTTCTGATCTCAGTCACTGACTTTGGGCTCTCCCACTGCAACACTACATCAACCTTGGCTGGATCCACAGCTATACCATTACCGGAAATAACATGGCCAAGAAAGCTCACTTCGTTCAACCAGAACTCACACTTCGACAATTTAGCATAAAGCTTCTTTTCCTTCAACGCCTCTAGCACCAACCTCAAGTGCTCTGCGTGCTCTTCTTTCGTCTTGGAATACACCAATATGTCATCTATAAATACCACCACAAACCGATCCAAGTAACTATGGAAAATACGGTTCATATACTCCATAAACACCCCTGGTGCGTTGGTAACACCAAACGGCATTACAGAATATTCATAGTGCCCATATCTAGTCCTGAAAGCTGTCTTCTGGATGTCTTCATCTTTCACTTTGATCTGGTGATAACCCGACCTCAAATCAATTTTACTAAACACCTTAGCACCTACCAACTGGTCCATCAGATCATCAATCCTCGGGAGAGGATACTTATTCTTGATTGTTACTTTGTTCAGCTGCCTATAATCCACACAAAGTCTCATACTCCCATCCTTCTTCTTCACTAACAACACCGGAGCTCCCCATGGTGACACACTTGGCCTCGCAAATTTATTCTCAAGTAGCTCTTCTAGCTGCTTCTTCAATTCTGACAACTCTGAGGCTGACATCCGGTACGGTGCCATAGACACAGGCCTAGTACCAGGTACAAGATCAATCCCAAACTCCATTTCCCTCTCTGGTGGAACACTAGGAATCTCATCAGGGAACACTTCAGGGAACTCACGCACCACCTGCAACCCCTCAACTATGGCTTGATTCTCAGCAGACAATGATGCCATCAAAGCAAACAGATGACCACCCTCCTTCATTACCTTATGCAACTGGCCCGCAGACAACAAAACAGACTCTTCCTCTTCCGGAGGAAGGAAACTCACAGACTTGCTGAAATAGTTGATGTGCACATGGTTATCTACTAACCACCCATACCAAGGATAACGCCCAACCCACCCAATGGCAAACAAATAAGATCAACTGTAAAATCTCTCGCCAAGACCGACAGAGGACGCTTAGCACACACACTAGAGGTAGTCACCAACCCTTAGCCGGGAGTGTCGATAATCATTCCCTCTTCATAGAAGATATAACTAAATTCAACTTTTCAAAGACACACAAAGAAGAATAAAAGAAAGTGCGTAGCACCAGTATCAACAATAGCAATTAACGGGGTAGCATTAATAAAACATGTACCTCGTATCTCATTGGCTTCCTCTGATCCTGCTAGAGCAAATACCCTTCCACTGGACCTCTCCTGCTTCGGTTTAGGACACTTGGTGCTAATATGACCCCCTTCACCACAGTTAAAATAGACCACTTCCTTGCGATCACAATCAGATGCCAAATGGCCTTCCTTGCCACAACGGAAACACATTCTTTCCCCAGACTTGCAATCGTAGCTCTTATGACCCGGCTTGCCACACTTAAAGCACACAAGATTAGCGGGAGCATCTCCCCCACTAGGCTTCTTACCCTCAGCATATCTCTTACCATCAAAAGACCTGTTACCACCAGCATATCTCTGTTTACCCTTATCAGCAGAAACCTCATATGGCTTGCTACGGTTGCTCCGAACTTACCCTTCGATCCTCATAACCCCAGGAGTGAGCAAAGATTATCCTCTTCAAAGATCTCGCAATCACAACCGGATCGAGAAAAAACTCGAATCTTCTGGTACCCAATAGCTTTCTTAATGTCTGCCCTCAACCCATTCTCAAATTTGATACACTTGGAGAACTCTGAACCAGCATCAGTGTAGTGGGGATAAAACTTAGCCAATTCAGTGAACTCGGCAGCATAATCATTCACGGACATGTTTCCTTGCTTCAGCTCAAGGAACTCTATTTCTTTCTTCCCCCTCACATCCTCCGAAAAGTACTTCCTCAGAAATTCCCTACGGAATACAGCCCAAGTGATCTCTTCATTAGCAGTCTCTAATCTCTCCCTGACCTCCAACCACCAGTCATCAGCTTCCTCTGCCAGTGCATGGGTACCATACCTGACCTTCTGAGCATCAGTACAATCCATGACTCGGAAAATTCTTTCAATCTCTTTCAGCCATGCTAGAGCACCATCTGGGTTATACCGGCCCTTGAAAGTAGGCGGGTTCTCCCTCTGAAATGTGGCTGCATCACGATTTCCAAAGATTTTCACCAACATTTCGCTGGTTCCCAAAACTGAGCTATAGCTTGCAAAGCAAAGAAGAAGAGCAAAAAGATCGCTCTCCTAGCCATTTCAACCTAACACTGCAACACGAAACAACAATTTAGAACTAGTCTATCAACACCTAATTGTCATAAAACACTATGACAGAAAGACTTGGCCGGACAGACCGAACTTTTGCTCTGATACCACTAATGTAACACCCCGTTTCTACCCGACAATTTATAATAAATATCAGATTTTAAAAATCATTTATGTTGATTCATCCAAACGGGATGCTACACTTACTTCATTGAAAACAACAACAAAATAAAACAAAACATCTTATAAGATAGAACAATACGTAACACCACTCATATGGAATGGGATCCTCAAAATAAACTCAGTTCACATAATAGAACGTATACATCTCGCAGCGGAAAATAAAAGGAAATCTCAGAACAACCAGAATCACAGTCTCAACAAATACATAAATACCAAATAGATTGTTCAACAGCCAAAATAAGACTAAACAACTAGAAGTCTAAGCCCATCCCCTAGGTGCTACGTATCAGAGCAGACCGACTCGGGAAGTGAAGGGAATAAGCCTTCACTCATGGTTACCTGTGGTAAATAACAACATAAGGGGTGAGTCTCAAACCACATAATAAAGGCTATAATAAGTAATATATCAGATTATAGAATTTCATCAATCACAGCATCACATACACATCTAAACAGCAGTCACAGTCATATCAGATATCAATCAGCAGAGCATTTATCAATAATTGAGCCTTATCATCGTCAATAGCTCAAGGCCGAAGCCTCACATCGTCAATAGAATGCACATGTAATGCATGAGACCCCATGAGAAACCAACAACCAAAATTTATACATCATCAACATCATCTCTCACATCATCGTCAATTTTAGTTTTGGTCAATAGACCCATCGTCAATAACATCATCGTCTATTCATACATCATCAACTTCGTCATTAGAAATATGTCACAAGGACTAAACACCACCAGAGGACCAAAACAGCACTAAAGGACCAAAACAACACTCAAGGACCAAAACAGCGCATCGAGGACCAAAACAGCACTCGAGGACCAAAATAGCACATAAAGGACCAAAACATCACTTAAGGACTAAAACAGCACCTAAGACACAAAATGGCAGCACCAGGCGCCAAAACCACCAAAACTGGCGCCCCCGGTGGCAACACAGTCACCAGGCGCCAAAACAAGCAAAACTGGAGCCCCTGTGGCAACACAAGCACACGGGCGCCAAAACACCAGCAAACTGGCGCCCCTGTGGCAACACAAGCACACGGGCGCCAAAACACCAGCAAACTGGCGCCCCTGTGGCAACACAGGCACACAGGCGCCAAAAACAAAGGAAACTAGCGCTCCTGTGCAACACAGGCACACAGGCTCCAAAAACACAGCAAACTGGTGCCCCTGTGGCAACACAGGCACACAGGCGCCAAACTGGGCAACACTGGTGCCCAGGAACTCAGCACAACACTTAGACACAAACTAAGAAACAAACTGAGACGCAGCCTCGCATAACAAGCGCACACACCTGGCGCTTCGGCAGCTAAGTTGGCGCGCCACCTAGACATTGTGCAAGAATTCGGCGCGCCTGTGGCAACCATTTGGCGCCCTGTGCAGCACCACACACGCACACACACCCTTCCACACAACCTGGCGCCACACTAGGCGCCCTGGGCAGCAACATTGGCGCCCAGCAACATGACAAGCCACACACCCAGCACACATGGCGCCACACCAAGCGCCCTGGGCAGCCAAATTGGCGCCCAGCACTTAGACACGCCACACAACCAGCAACATGGCGCCACACCAGGCGCCATAGGGCAGCCACATTGGCGCCCTGCACTTGAACCAAGCACACACAACAACTTGGTGCCCCACCAGGCGCCTTGCCTAGACACAACACACACCCAGGCGCCATTTTGGGCAGCCACTGGCGCCCAAGCAGCAACATACACACACATCACAGTCCAGGGCGCCATTTTCCCTAGCATTTGGCGCCCTATGACACTTAGGGTTCCATAAACCACATTTCTCCAATTTTTCCTATAATCAACCATCAACAACAATTTCAAAAACATTTCTAACTATGTTAACACCTTCAAATACGCGTTCTAGCACACAATTCACATGCAATTCAATTCCTACACAATTTTTCCTAATTCACACAATCAATCAATCAATCATTCAAAAACAACAATAGTATCAAATAGAGATCAATAAGGATCCTACAATCTACATACATCCTATTATAGACCCTATTATAAGGTAAGACTCACCAACAGAACCACAACAACAAAGAAGCCATTCTTCTCCCTTTTCCCTTGGTGTGATCAAACCCTTCTTCTTTCTCCCTTGATTGCGCCGTTCTCACTCTTCTCTCTTCTCCTCTCTTCGCTCCTTTCTTTCTTTTTTTCGTTTCTTTCTTTCCTTGCACAAATGATGCGAATTGCATCAACCCTAGGAGCCTAAGTCATTGGGCTTGGGCTCTTGGGCCAATCCATGCTATCCCGGAATTATTGATACCACTATCTTCAATTATAAATAAAAGACTATATTAATTTAATATAATTAAAATAGTGCAACACTTAAATAATTCGATTAAATAATTAATTAAATTATTTAGGGTGTTACATTTGTCATCCAAGCAATAACAACTTTTCTTGAGTATTTAGAGAGTCTCTCTCTTTCTATACCCTTCCCTTGTCCCTGAGACAAATTTGGCATCAGAGCAGACTACGATATCCCGGAATTTAGTTTGAGCGAAGAAATCAACGAAAAACGAGTTTTCAAGTGAGCAAGGAGTTGCTTTCCCAAAACTTTACTTTGCAACCATTTGTTCGGGAAACTAACACCGATAACAAAACACCATGTACCGCCACGATCTTCATCAAAAAGATCACCAACCACCATTGTAAAAATGCCACTTAGAAGACAAAACGAAAGATCTTTGCTTGAGATTGAGATGGAAGAAATGAGGCGACAAATTCAAGAACTATAGGAGATTTTCAACACCCAACAAGCCCTATTACAAGCACAACGAAGAAGATTTGAAGATGATGGCTCCGATAGTGACTCTTCACCATCTAGAAGCAGTCGCTCAAACCGGCGCCAGTTTCAGATCAATGATATCGCAACGAGGTACGTTCTCATTCATTTCTCCGCTCTCACTTCTGTTTGCTGACTTAAGCAGAGTGCTTGCAGGTACCATTGCCGCGAGGACTCTAACCTCAGAGGATCAACTCAGACTCGAACCACCGTCGACCTCAGGCGAGCCACCACTCACTTTACCTCGGATCGGGTTCAACTACCGACCCAGGTACAAACAAATTTCAATTAATTTTCCTCTTTAGTGAAGTGTATATGCATACGGGAGAATTCTTAAAAGAAATCTGAATATTTGATTCTTATAACGGAAGGTACTTTTTTATTTTTACAGCCATTTTATCATCTAATTCATTTGTCCAAAACTAGTTATTTGACCCAAAACTAGCTAGCTAACTTAACAGTATCCAAATCAAACTCTAAAAAAACGGGAGATATAACCGCACCACTCTCCCCTAAGCTCTGCAAGCTGCTCAACAGAGTATGTCCAGCACTCACAATCAGGAAAATACTGAAATTATATAAATAAATAAAATTAGAATTGAAATGGTTAAAAGGAAATAACTACTATTAAATCAAAATCTTATTAAAATATATTGTAAGTAGCTAGATACCTGATGAGGGATAGTCGTTTTCTTGTGGGTAATAATATCCTTCATAAATTTCATGACGTAATACCCACAATCAATGCTATTGAATTGTTAAGGACACTACAAAACAAAAGATTAGTTAATTGTTAAATTTAATTGAATACATTTTTTGACAAAATAATGTAATTAAATGTATAAGTTACAAACTTACAATTATAGGTAACCATTTGACCATTAATTTTTACACTCCCCAATATGTGCTCAAACAACTGAACAGAATGTCAAATAACTATATTAATAAGAATACATACTTATATAAGTAAAACTAAGAAATATGCAAAATGATTGAAATAAACACACTTATTAAAAATCTCCACAATCTCGGTGTGGTTTTGGTAATGATTTTGCAACGAGTCAAGGTAATACATCGTTTGTTTGCTAGGATTAATTCCAAACAGAACCCAATGTTGCCTACAAAATAAAATTTGGAATAAATAATTGACTACTTTTTAAAAAATGCATGCTTTATAAGAATGGGTAAAATCTCTCACTCATTTAGGTTAACCGGTGCCAGAAGCAAGGCATCTTCGCTTCTACTTTGAGCTTCCTAAAAGCGTTCAGTGATATAATCTTTAACAACATCTGTTCCGGGGCGTATTAGCAAATACAAGGTGCAGTTAGCAATGGGCCAGCGGCCCAACTCAGCAAAACGGCCCAAGACCGTGTCTTGGTCCGCAATTCTCGGCGACCGGCCGTGTTTATCGCAACGGCCAGGACGCCCCAGTGGTATAAGTACCACCTCCATCCAAACTGTCAGTACGCACTCCTACCTACCGCCTCGTTAGCACACCCTCGACCAGAGCGTCGAGTGTCTTTTTGTGTACCACCCGAGGTGCTCTCAAGACCGGTCCTTATCCCACAACAGCGACCGAACGAAGGAGCAGCAGACAACACACACTTGGTGATCAAGGTACGATCATTTGGCGACCACAGTGGGAGCCCGAGCGCTACCCCACCTTGAAGATGGGCCCGAAGAGAATTACTACGTGGGCATTCACACAGAACGACCCTGCCGGTCCGGACGCTCACCCGCAGCAGACCCCGGAGGGCGTACCTCTAACAGTTGACGAATCCCAAGGCAATCCTCGCCAGGAGCCTTCACGAGGTATGCAAGGTGCGGCCTTGAACTAGTACATCAAAGAAAATCCCGGGACGAGTGGCCGAGGCCGGATCTTGAGCTTTACCGAGCACGCCACCCGTGCCGTTCTCCAGTTGCTCCAAAGCAAAAATCAACTCATAGCCAACCGGGACGATCTGATATCTCGACTCGAAAGAGGATCCATGCCAGCTCGTCAGGGGACGGACCACGGAGAACCCTCCGCCTAAACTAACCCTCCGCGAAGAGCCAGAACTCCACCTCGAAGGACCGTCCGCAATCGAGGAAGTACCTCTCGCCGCTTCTCTACCAAGAGTCCGGCGCAGAATCGCGCTCGCGCCGCACGAACGCGATCGCCGCTGCCCCTTCACATGATTACGATTACACAGACTCACTCTACCGCCCTGAGTCGGACCGTTCGTCTACAAGATATTCTTCATGCGAATCCTCCGGCTCCAAGCGCTCTAGAAGCCATTCGTGGGACCCCTACGACGAGTTGAATGAGTATCGAAATGGTGAAATTAGAGATGTTCCACGGCGGCCGAGGAGACATCATTCTATTAGAAGCAGAGGCCGATCGCCCCAAAGGCCTCCTATGTATGGACATGCAGCCGCAGGGGGATTCTACGGAATGCCGACCGGCGAGACGTACCTCACCATGCAGCCCTTTGGCCCAAGTGACTTTCCGACCGGCCAAGGCCCCTTCACGAGGGAAATTAGGCGCTATCGTATTCCCAGGGATCTCAGGAAGCCGCCCAACCTCAACAAGTTTGACGGGCGAGGGGATCCTGATAAACATATCAGGTACTTCAACAACTACTGTAGCTACGGGGAGTTGGGTTCTACAATGAAGTGTCGGTTATTCCCTCAGTCGCTTGACGGACGGGCTCTAGAATGGTGGGAGTCGTTGCGGCCGAACACCATTTCTTCTTGGGAAGGCCTGATCAGAATCTTTTTGGCAAACTACACTGCAAACCGGTGCCAGTATCGCCACGAGGAACACTTGGATACGATTATCCAAGGGGACAATGAATCATTGAGACAGTACATAGAGCGATTCAATGCTGAGGCCGATCAGGTGCGCGACCTGACTGATAGGGACAAGCTGAAGTACCTCAAGAGGGGCATCCGGTCGGACCATAGATTTGTTGAAGAATTCACTTTGAACCACATCTACGATCTCAGTACGTTCCTTCGCAAAGCCAACGACCATAAGGCTTATGAGGAAACTCTTGTCGAAGAAAGGCCGCCGAGTGCGACCTAGAGAAGATGACGACAAAGCGGGGCAAGACTCAAGAAAATCATGGGAAAGCAAGCCGCAGTACCGCCTAAGAAGTATGAGCACCGGACGAGGCTCAACGCCCTATAGCCCAAATATTTTTGAGTGTCGAACAATGAATTCGTTGATGTCAAGAGGCCCGATCCATTTGGTACTCAAGAAAGGGTGCCCGAGCGACTAAGAGATACCGCCGGGTACCATAAGAGCAGCGGGCATGACACCAATGATTGCATGGCCCTAAAGGACGACATTGAAGATCTCATCCAAAAGGGGAAGTTAAAGCAATATGTCCGAGCTGATGGTGCCGAGCGGACAGAAGAAAAAGCCGAGGGGCAGAAGCCTCAGTCAAAAGGCAAAGTAACGACTACAACAATCATAGAAGCAATAGCAGACAAGGACACCTCCGAAGAGGACGTCCGGATGTCCAAGGGCCGGAGAGTGGCTATGGTCATTCAAGGTGGAAACCCTTTGGAGCAAAGGGATTCAAAGAAGGCTTTGAAAAGAAAGTGGAACGAGTTTATGATGGTTGGATCGACATCCGCAGAACGCTCGGCCTTGAATAGGCCGCCCATTTCTTTTGGAGATGAAGATTTGCTGGATGGAAGGACCAATAGCTATGTCCCGTTGGTAGTCGTAGGCGGCCATGGCCAACATCAAGCACGCCAGATTCAGTGCGACCAAGCGCGGTTCGGCCGACATTATATGTGAGGAACTAATAGACAAACTTAATGTAGATCGGAGTGAGATCATTCCACAGGCCGATCCAACCCCGCTGACAGGTTTCAATGGGGCGGTCACCTACCCCTTGGGTACAATAGAACTGTTGGTTACGTTCGGAGATGACACAGGAGCAAGCACCAAATACCAGACGGTCAAGGCAACGTTCCTGGTCTTACCTATCAAGTCCTGCTATCAGTGTATCATAGGCCGGCCGACCTTGGGAAAATTGGAGGCCGTTGCGTCAACAGTCCATCTAAAGATGAAGTTCTACTGCAAGGACGGCCAAGTTGTAACCCTGATGGCCGACCTGGAAGCGGCCAAGCGGAGTCATTATTTGTATCAAGATATCTGCGACGAACAGGATAGAGATACCGACCCAAGGAATCTGGAGCAGAGACACCAAGTTAATCTTGCTGACCCGGACGTCCGGTATGATCCTAACAGCGACCCAGAGGACGTTGATGATGATTTAGCCCGAGAGCTAAAGAATAGGTTGAAGAGGCCCGAGCCACATGGAGAACTGATTGACGTCCAACTAGGGGACGACCCAGATAGGACGGTCAAGCTTGGAAGCGGCCTACCTGAACAAGTCGAGCAGGATCTCATATCCTGCCTTAAGGAGTACGCAGATTTGTTTGCATGGCAAGCATCTGACATGCCCGGTATCCCAACAGAGATTGCATGTCATCAGCTTGCAGTGGATGAAATAGCCAGACCGGTCACCCAGAGGAGGCGAACCCAAAATTTGGAGAAGTCTCAAGCAGCAGCTTAGGCCGTTGACGACCTGGTCAAGGCCAATTTCATTGAAGAAATAAAGTATACGACCTGGCTGTCCAACGTTGTGTTAGTCAAGAAAAAAATGGCAAGTGGCGCATGTGCGTCGACTACACAGATCTGAACAAGGCATGCCCGAAGGATGCCTTCCCGGTGCCGAGCATCGACAAGCTGGTCGATGGGGCATCGGGCTATAAACTGCTATCGTTCCTGGACGCCTACTCTGGGTACAATCAGATTACAATGTATCCGCCCGATCGCCACAAGACTGCCTTAATGACAGATCGTGGCAACTTCCAATACAAGGTTATGTCGTTCGGCCTGAAGAACGCTAGGGCGACCTACCAGCGTATGATGAACAAGATTTTCAAAAAGCAGATCGGTTGTGTAGCCGAGGTCTATCTAGATGATATGATCATTAAGAGTAAGACCGACCATGATCATGCGGCCGACCTGAGAGAGGTCTTTGAAGAAGCAAGAATAAATTCTCTAAGGTCGCACCTGCTAAAAGTGCACTTTGGAGTTTGGTCGGCAAGTTCACGGGATTTCATCTTATCGAAAAAGGGGATAGAGGCAAATCCTGATAAATGCAGGGCGGTCGCCGATATGAGGCCGCCCACCACGAAGAAGGAGATCCAACGGTTGAATGGCATGGTCGCTGCCCTGTCAAGATTCATACCTCAGTCTGCATGCAAGTCGCTCCCCCTATTTAAGCTTCTAAAGAAGGAAGTAGAGTTTGAATGGACCGACCAGTGCCAGCGAGCACTGGAGCAGTTGAAGGAGGCTCTGACCAACCCGCCCATCATGACCAAGCCAGAACCGGGGGAAACCCTATATTTGTACTTAGCAATAACAGAAGAGGTATTGAGTGTCGTCCTGGTCAGAGAGAACGACCTAAAGCAAAATCCGGTCTACTTCATAAGCAAGGTATTGCAAGGACCGGAGTTGAGATACCAGAGGATCGAAAAGTTAGCCCTTGCACTACTAGTGGCCGCCCGGCGTTTGAGACCTTATTTCGTGGCTCACCAGGTCGTGGTAAGAACGGACCAACCCATAAGACAGGTCCTTCATCGGCCAGACCTGGCAGGGCGGATGATCAAATGGGCGGTGGAACTTAGCGAATTCGGCATCAAGTTCGAGTCCATATCGGCCACTAAAGCTCAAGTGTTGGCCGACTTCATTGCAGAAATGACTCCAACGCAGGATGGCCGACTAGACACAATGTGGACATTACACGTGGACGGTTCCTCCAACAGCAAAGGCAGTGGGGCGGGCCTTATATTAGAAAATTCAGAAGGCCTTGCAGTAGAAGTGTCTTTGACGTTTGCGTTCCACACCTCCATCAATCAGGCCGAGTATGAGGCATGCATAGCCGGGCTGCAGCTTGCAAAAGAATTCAACGTCGACCGAGTAGAACTACACTCAGACTCCTTGCTGGTCGTTTCCCAGATCCAAGAATTATATGATGCAAAAGATGAAGTGTTGAAGAACTACCGCCAAAGTTAGAAGCTCCTCCGCAATTCGACCGGCAGAGGTCAAACACGCGCCTGGCGACGTAAAACGTCCGGCCGACATCTTATCAAAGCTAGCCAAGAAGACACACCGGGCAATCATAGAAGTTTAATTCAAGAAACCCTGACTCGGCGGAGCGTCTCAACTAAGCCTAGTCAATCCTTGGCCGTCCTCACCATTGAAGCAGAAGATGATTGGATCGCTCCTATCCTGCGCTACATCACATTAGGTGAGGAGTCGACCGATCCAAAGAAGGCCAAGACCTTGAGATTGCGGTCTCCCAAATACTCCGTGATCGGAGGGAAATTATACAGAAGAGGATTCTCCGCCCGCTTCTCGAGATGCTTATCGTTCGGCCGGCCGACCATGTCTTAAGAGATATCCATGAGGATGTGTGGCAACCATCAGGCGCAGCGGCCTATAGCGAGAAAAGCGCCAAGAGCGGTTACTCATCGCCACCATGGACGAAGACGCCAAGAAGTTAGTGCAGAAATGCAAGAAATGCCAAGTGCATGCGGATGTTCACGTTGCCCCCTCATCGGAGCTGCAAAGCCTCACCTCACCTTGGCCGTTTGCTTGGTGGGGGATGGATTTGCTCGGTCCTTTTCCACCTGCACCAGGCCAGTTCAAATTCTTGATCGTTGCAGTGGACTACTTCACAAAATGGATAGAGGTAGAGCCTCTGGCGACCATAACCTCGGCAAAAGTCAACAAGTTCTTTGGCCGGAATGTCCTAGCCCGGTTCGGAGTTCCGCAACAACTCATAACGGACAACGACACCCAGTTTGCAGATAGAAAATTCAGAGAAATGTTGGCCGACTTAGGAGTGAAACAGCGTTTCACGTCGGTCGAGCATCCACAGACGAACGGGCAGGCTGAAGCGGCCAACAGGGTCATCCTACGTGGGTTGAAAAGGAGACTTGATGAAGCGGGCGGAAAGCGGGTCGAAGAGTCGCGATCCGTCCTTTGGGCATATAGGACGCACCCCCATTCATCGACCGGGGAGTCACCTTTCAAACTGGTCTACGGGATGGACGCTGTAATTCCCATAGAGATGAACGAGCTGAACTGGAGAACGACCAATCCTCCAACAGCGGTCGACAACAACCGGGCGTTAAGAGAAGAATTGGACTTGGTTGAAGAACTGCGCAATCAAGCATCCCTTAGAGAAGCATTGATCAAACAGAAGGTCGCTGCCCGATACAACGCCCGTGTGCAGAAAAGAGACTTCCCCATCGGACAGCTGGTCCTTAGGCGGGCGGACGTTGGCAACAAAAATGCTCGCCAAGGAAAACTAGCCCCAAACCGGGAAGGCCCGCATCGCGTGTCATCAACAAGACCGCCGGGGCGCATTTAACTAGAAACCATGGAAGGCGATCATCCCCGTGACATGGAATAGCGATAAACTAAAGCAGTACTACGTTTAGTACCTCACTTTGTAATCGATCAATTATTGAATGAATAAATGACAGGCGGGCGCTCTTTTTCCCCACTGGGGTTTTTTACAGAGGCTCGTTCTTTAAATTATTGTGTTTTAAATTATTTACAAATATCGAACGATCGGTCACTCGAAATGCGCGCATAACGGGGCGACCGCATGGCCACCGAGTTGGCCCGACCAAAGGTCACCGAGTGACCTAAACGAGGGTCAGCTTTGACCCACTATCGATCGTAGGCCGCCGAGTGGCCTACAAATGGTGTCATCGAAATGGCCCAAGGGTTAAGTGATAACCCACAATCGATGGTAGGCCGCCGAGCGACCTACGAAGAGTGCCATCGAAATGGCCCAAGGGTTAAGTGATAACCCACAATCGATGGTAGGCCGCCGAGCGACCTACGAAGAGTGCCATCGAAATGTCCCAAGGGTTAAGTGATAGCCCACAATCGATGGTAGGCCTCCGAACGACCTACAAAGAGTGCCGTCGAACGGCCCAAAACTCAAGTCGTTGAATGACCCAAGGGTCAATTAATGATCCATACACAACGAAAATAGTGCGGCGAAACGAGCGCTTCGAGAAGGCGCGATGCGGTCGACGATCGGCCTAATATAAGTGCCTTCGAAAAGGCCCGAAGTAGCGGCTTACGATCGGCCTAAGATTCGTAACTTAGAAAAGTGGGAAGACAAAGAAATAAATTCAAACAAGTTAAAAAGTTAAAATTCATTACAAGGCGAGACGCCTTGGCCGTAAGGGCGCACAATTGTTCAACCGCTCAAAGGCGGGGTGCAAAGGTAGCAAAATTACAAGTGCAGCAAAATTACAATTGTTAAACCGCTCGCAGGCGGGCAAAATAAAGAGCTAAACATTTCTTGGCACGGCCGAGGATCACAGACCGTTTGCGGATCATCTTGCCATCATCATCCATCCTCGCTGGCAAGACGATCTCCTCACCCTCCACCACATGGTCGGGCTGCACCAGACGGCCGTCATATTGGATGCCTCGGGCGGCGAGCAGCTTCATCTGAGCCACAACATTGTCAAATTGATAGAGGGCCGCTCCCTTTGCCACAGAAGCCACCTTAACGACCTATTCCTGGATGGCAGCATTCTTGACTTCCTCAAAGAGAGCGACCTCGGCCTTGAGGGTCTTCACCAGATCAGCAAGTTCTTTATTCCTGGCCCCCAGCTTGGTCCTATCCTCGATCGCCAGCTTTTTGTCCTTCTCAGCGGTCGCCAGCTTGATTTTGGTCTGCTCCAGGGCGGCGATCTCAGGCTCCAGCTCTTTGAGTCTCCGATCGGCCGCCTCAAGCTCTTTGACTTTCCGCTCAGCCGCATCCCGCTCTGCCTCAGCACCTGAAATGGAAAACAAGGTTAACAGACGGATATCACATATCTGACCTAGCAGTCAGCGTAACAAGCGACTTACGTGCTTGATTGTTCTTCAAATCTTCCAGCGTCTTGTTGGCGGACTTGAGCAGGTCGCCACAAAAGTCCATGGGGTCCTTCTTGAAGCGGGCTACTTCAGCATCACCGAAGTCTTCAAGTTCAAAAATGGGGGACTTAACCCGATTGTCCTCCTCCCTCCTCTGTCGCTTGAGTGGGGTGCGACCGTCCTTGCCTTGAGGACCGCCCCCGGCACTCCTATCTTGATGACCGCCCCGACATTCCTGTCTGGTTTGGGAGTGTTCTGGCGTTGCTGAGAGTTGGGGGCAGGTTTCTTCTGGGCGCTGCCGGTGACGAGCTTCTCAAGGCTGAGCCAATCCGAGGTTGACATCTTCAAAGTTTTTCCTGCAAAAAGATAAAAGGACGTTAGCCGACCGATCAAATAAAAGCAATCAAATGTAACAAGTCGAATTCACCGACCGAGCTCGGACGCCAGCTTGTCCCCTTCATACAGGCAGAACGGCCGGCAGGGAATATCCCCTTCAGCTCAGTGATCATACCCAAAGTGGCTGTATCTTCCTTATCCAAGGTGGATACAACAAAGGTGTACTCGCCCGGCTTTTGAGTAAAGTGGGCCGCCCGCTATGAGATGGGAAAGAAAGAGGACCTCTGGCGTGTCGCCGTCCAAGAAAACCTCCGCGATGTCCTTAGCGACCTTTCGTGATCGTGAATGACCCGGCACCGGTTTTTCCACCCGCCCGGCAAGGAATCCGAGTAAGCCCTGAAGAATTTGCGGGGGAACGCCTTCTGGTTCTTAAAGGACACTTGTTCCTTGCGGGCCATGGTGGTGGCATACTCACCATGCCAACTCAACTCAAACAGGTCCAGAAAGAGTTTGGTCGACACATTTCGCTCCAACCGGTCGTACAGATGTTCGAACGTCTTCATGAAACCCCAGCCGTTCGGGTGCCTGAGATGGGGCAACGTCCAAGTATCTAAGAACGTCCTGTTGGAAATCCGTGAAAGGGGGGACGATCCCCATCTTCTCGAAAACAACGCGGTGCATGGTGAACTTCAGTTTCGCAGGAACGGTCGCAATGTTCTCATCTTCACGCATGTCTTTCACCTTCCACCCCGGCTTGGTAAAGAGGGTATTCAGGTCGTCTATGCAGGCATGCTCCGGGCCGATGAAACTCTTAAATGTTCTCATCTTCTCGGACACCCAGGAAATGTCCTTTTCATCGATGACCGCAGCCGGCTCGGCCTCTTCCTCCGCCCGTTCGCCAGCAATTTCGGGTAGCCTGCTAGCCTCTCAACTTGTTCGCCACCCGACCAAAGACCGTCGATCGCATTTTTGTTCGGCTGGGTTCTTCTCCATCGGCCGCCCGTTCTTCAACATGCATCGGCTCGGGCCCTGGAGGATCGGCTTCCAAATCAATCACTTTGTCGTGAAGACTCCCCACAGCAGATTTGGTGACATTGGCCATCTCCTCGTCACCCACAACGTCAATCAGCTGGTCGCTCCCTTCGCCGCCCTGCACAGTTGTTCCAGGTGGTGGCGGGGGGACCCATGACTTCGTCGACTCCGTCGAGGTAGATAGTGAAACACTATCGCCCGTGCTAGAGCTAGAAGAGCTTGAGGAAGCATCCGCTGAAGAACGCCTTTCTACTTCAAAGATTTGTGAAGGTCCGGACGACCCTCCGGACGACACAGACTCGGCCCGTTCTGGCTCTTGTTGGGGCCGCGTCGCCATAAGTGTAAGACTTTGCTGGGGGGCACCAGATATTCGGGCGGTCTGCTTTGTTCGGCGATCCACCGAGAGGACATCACGTCCAGTCGACCGAGCCGCCGCTGAGAGAGAAGGGGCGACGTGGTCGTCCCCCGACCGGACGCCTCCCCTTTCACGAGGCGTGGAAACTAACTAAAGGAAAGCGATAAAATGCAGAAATTAAAGAAAATAAAGGGGCGGTTTACCTGGAGAAGAGTAACTAGAAGAGAGAGGAGCGGACAGAAAACTTTCGCACAACAGCTCTCAGGGCGCTTGCAGATGGCTCGATCGGCAGCTTAGGTGTGATTTTCAGGTGTGCAAGTCGTGCTGACCAAATGCCCTATTTATAGGAGGGCCCACCAGACGAAACGTCGCGGAGCCACTGCCCGCCTCTCTCCCATCCGTTGCATGGGGAACATCAAAAGGTGTCTCGAGAACACGCAAAGTCACCTTAATCATTGCGCATTAATGGCAGGGTCGAAGCCCAAACGCCACGTGCGGTCGGACAACACTCTCAAGGATCACCTATACCGATTTAAAGTGTAGAAACACTTCATTTCACCAGGGGCACGATTCAAGCCTCAGCCCTCCCTAAAGCGACCTAGGCTTGGGGGGCAACTGTTCCGGGGCGTATTAGCAAATACAAGGTGCAGTTAGCAATGGGCCGCCCAACTCAAGAAACGCCCAAGACCGTGTCTTGGTCCGCATTCTCGCGATCGCCGTGTTTATCGCAACGCCGTAACGCCCAAATGGTATAAGTACCACCTCCATCCAAACCGTCAGCACGCAATTCCTACCCCGTGATACTCCCGCCTGTTAGCACACCTCTGACTAGAGCGACGGAGTGTCTTTGCAGGTACCACCCGAGGTGCTCTCAAGACCGGTCCTTATCCCACAACAGCAACCGGACGAAGGAGCAGCAGACAACACACACTTGGTGATCAAGGTACGATCAGCATCCGTGTTTTGTTGCACAAGTGAATTATAATTAGGCAGCATGCGATCCACATCATAAATGGTTGTACTTTTCGGACGCAAGAACAAAAATCTATGTGTCTGTTCCGAAGGGACCAAAATGTCCTCGTACAAGTACCTACAATTAGAGATATATTTACAAATTAAATTAACGATATAATAAAATAAATTCAACAGTGTCAAATAATAAATTACATACGTACTTGACATATGCATTAATAACAGGACCGGTTGCCTCCTTCGAATTAAGTACAGCAAGGACATCCTCACGGGAGATTGATGTTAGACTGCTAAATCCAAAAATTTGTTCATCCATTGTTATCCCAAGCACTGCCCCATTCATCACGTATTTCTCGTACACTTCGACCTGACCAATATTCTTATAAGCTTCATTAATGGAAGAGGCGGAGGGCTCATGAGACACAATTGGATAAGGGGAGGGATGAGTCACTTGGCGAGAAGAGGAGGGATGAGACACAATTGGATAAGGGGAGGGATGAGTCACTTGGCGAGAAGAGGAGGGATGAGACACAATTGGAGAAGGGGAGGGATGAGTCACTTGGCGAGAAGAGGAGAGTTGAGTCACTTTTGCAGGAGAGTCTGGCTAAGAAGCTTGTGCAGAAGGGGTGGGCTGAGACACTTTTGTAGAAGGGTCAGACCGAGACACTTTCTTGCCAGTAGATTTTGCCTTGCCAATACTTTTCAAAGGAGACATTTTCTTGCCAATAGATTTTTCCTTGAAGGACCTAGATTTTGCATTTTGGCGTACCTATGTATAAACAAAAATAATTACTTAGTTAGCACAAAATATATGACAAAAACTATAATTAGTTAGTTACAAATATATTGTCACTTACAACGACAAGGTGTGATGACCATGCCACAAAGGTACCAACTGCTTGTGACACCGTCAGTACATCAATACTGTCAATTGGAACAGGCAATGGTGCATCCTCCATAATTGGTACCGCAACTCTGACTCTAACATGATTTGGAGGTAGGGGTAAATTGTGCAGCAAGGGACCAAGGAAGGTAATCAAATGAGTGCTATTTTCTCCAATTGGCAAACCCTTAACATTCCATTGGACCTGCATTTTGTCATTAGTAAATTAGTTAACAAACAATTAAAACTTAGTATTCAATGAAGTTAATTAGCAATTAGTAACTTACATTTAATTTTCCTTTTCCTTTACTTATCTGGTTGATGATATCCTTTTTGACGGTCATTCCACGGGGAGCATGCTTCCTGATATAGTTTCCAACATCACTATCATGACCACTGTCAAGCTCTCCTGCAAAAGGCTTCCCAAATTTAATGTTCAAATCTTTCACCTTTTCAAACAGTTGTTCACCCGTCAAAGCCATGGAAGCTATACGGGTTTCGGTATTCCCATTGAAAGCTTTTTTCAACAGTCGATACTGATGAGTAGATGGCAAAAATCTACGATGACCAGGATAGGTATTCTTCCTACCATGTTCCAACCCCATCCAATCGGTGTTATCTTCACATATAGGGCATGCACACTGACCTTTGGTACTATACCCAGATAGATTGCCGTATGCTGGAAAGTCATTAATTGTGCCAAAAATCATAGCCCTCAGGTTGAAACTTTCTTCTCTGAACCCATCATACACCTCTACTCCATTCTCCCACATTAGCTTCAAGTCTTCAATTAAAGGAGCCAAGTATCATCTTCTGGTTGCTTGGGCCTAGAAATTAACAAAGACAACATCATATATTTGCGTTTCAAGCAAAGCCATGGAGGTTAGTTATAAATCGCCAAAATCACGGGCCATGTACTGTGGGAGCTACTCTGAATACCGTGTGGGTTAAAACCATCGGCAGACAATGCAAGTCGTAGGTTTCTTGAATCCAACCCGAAATCAGGATAATCAATATCAATTTTTTTCCATTGCGGAGAATCCGCCGGGTGTCGTAGCATGCCATCTTTAATCCTTTCATCCTCATGCCATGTCAAGTGTTTTGCATCTTCTGAACTACGGTACATGCGCCTAAATCGAGGAATTATGGGAAAATACCACAACACCTTTTCTGGAGCAGATTCTTTCTTTTTATACCGCGATGCATTGCATTTAGGACACGACTTTAACAATGCATCACTACAATAGAAAAGGCAATAGGTAGCGCTTTTTTTGGCCCTTTGGTAGCGCTCATGAGCGCTCCTAAACCGCGGCGCTCTGTTGCCAAACAATAAAGGTAGCGCCCAAAAGCGCTACCAATGAACAGAAAGAGTAGCGCTTTTTAAACTAAGTGCTCCTTATTTTGAGATGCGCTTAGACCAAAGGGAGCGCTGTTATACAAAGCGCCCTTATTCCTACACTCAAGAGTAGCGCTCGGGCACAAGCGCTCCTTATCCCAATATGCGCTAGTACCAATGGTAGCGCCTTTAAACTAAGCGCTACCTATGCCTATTTTTTTAAAATTTTTTTTTCTGCTTTTTCCTATAGCTCCTCCGGCGATAATCATCAAGCAACAATACCAAAGAAACCAACAACAAATTCCAAATCAAAAAAATACATTATGCTAAGATAAGCCAAAACCAAAAAAATTAATGAATTTAGGTAAAGGCTTAAGACAAGCCAAAACAAAAAAATTACAACTTTGTCGATGAGTAAAGTTGAAGGAAATGGGCCACAATGACCTTACATAACAAAAATTACATTATGCTAAGATAACTTATGAATAAAACTTAATGTACTAACACCGACCATTACTATCATAATCAATAACATCTCCTATTGAAATCATGTTTCCTATTGAAGAAAAGGGAAATCAAGTAGTTCCCATAATATTTGTAGGTGAGTTCAGATATACGGTGGAAGCAGTCTTGCTTCACGCAGGTATATTAATTTGCATGGTGTTGATTACGAGATCCTGGAGACCCACCAGTCTTTTTTTAAATCTAATGCCAAATCATATGTACCAGAAGCTTTGCTGATTCCATGTTCACTTTCTTAATTTGACTTAGCAGTGCATCCAATAAGACTCCAACTCTTCCTCTGTTGACAGAAAATGAAAAGAAAATCAATGAGGGGGATTCATATAAGAATCAGCATGCCTAGAGAATGAGAACTAGACTGCAAGCATAAAAGGAAAGAAAAAATCCATATAATTGTTCTGTCTATTAAGCTAGCCAAAACAAAAGCAAATATACAATGTCAAGAAAAAAAGCTTACCAACCATTTTATTAGACTCAATATCAGAGGTACAAGTAGTCATAATTTTTTCATTGATGGACGATGTCCTTGACAAGGAATTGCTAACCGGTTCCAAGTTTTTCCTCACAAAAGGCTTAAGCGCCAAGACATCGCCCACAATCCTGGATGATTTTCCTCCCTAAAACACAAACCAATTATTTAGCCGAAAACCATAATTAAATGTTAACAAATTACTATAGTATGCAATGCTACTAGTGCCAAATGCAAAGAAATTATCTAATGTTGTGTTATTGACAATTCAATTCACTATGATACATTCACATACTTGTTCCAGATAGATGCCTCAAAGATTTGTCCGGCTAAATGGGTCAGACACTACATTAAAACATCTTTCGGACTCAAAACAGTAAATACTGATGACAGCATGTATAGCACCTTTCGGTGTCAAATAGCTTCAACTATTGTCAAGTACTAATCCTCCCATAAGCTAAAGTTATTATGTGGATGCCAAGTATGACATGTGTACACATTATAGATCCATTAACCACATATATCCCAGATTTATCATGAAATTCTTGCATTTTACAGAATTGCCTCACATTATAGAGTATACTAAGCCTTATCCAATTATTCTATCCCATCTCTTGTAAGGAATTCAATAGAGGGAATAGCTTCACAGTATAAAAGCTATCTTCCCTCACTTAACAGAGTATAAAAATATTATGGCCTAAACTTCAACCTGCAGCTTGACACCCAATGGAAATTACAAACTACACTTTTCTTTAATATAACCTTTATCAATGGAAGATAATTTCAAGAAGATGAAAGGAATTGATCAAGTAGAAAGAGAGTGAAAAGGAGCATATGCACAAATCAGAAGTGTGTCACTTTCCAACAGAGATCATCTTCAGGAAAGAATATATTGTGTCTATAGTTGTCCTTATCCATTAGAATGTTTTCAAAGGATCATCTCTATCTAGACCTGTTGAGCCATGATAGGTGGTGTGGGAATGATAATGGAAATGAGTAGTAGTAAGAATTCATAGATACCATTTCTCATTTCTATTGCAACAACAGAGACCAATTAAATCAAGGGGGAAGGAGCAAGGATATGAGTGAACGTAAACTCATATGAGTGAAAGCGTGTAAGCATTCTAGTCAACATATATTGTATTGAATATTAACCAGCATATGAATGAAATTTTCATATTTAGGACTTTCAAGTCTGCAAGCAAAAAGGAATCTATATAAACAATTAGTGCAAAATTTATTAGCATGCTAGCAAAAGCTTTAGAAATAAAATGGAATCTATATAAACAATCATATTGCATAATTAAGTCTTCAACATAGTTCCACAAAAGCATTTGAACTCTTTCACTTGAATGTTATAATATACTTAAAAATGAGAAGGATTCATACAGTCAAAACCATAACAAAACTTTGCAAGCACATCCATCTCACAGAACATATATATGGTGCCAAAAGAAGTCAAGAACAATTGTTATTGATGTCATTAGAAAAAGCAAAATATCTCTTAACAGCTGAAAGATTAGTGTAACATATATTTAAGGGTAGCAACAGCTTTCGAAACAAAATCATATCTATATAGATTATTATATAGGATAATATATGTAACTTCCCTAAAAGTATTTGAGCTGTTTGACAAATCATCAATCATCTATCATAAAAGTAAAATCACTGATACCAATTTAGAGGGATGAGCATTTAAATTTTGACCTATAATCTAACGAAATATATATAGAATCTATTCTGCTAAATACTTAATGAACTGCAGACACAAGTTAGCAGGTTTTGGAACGTGTGATCTTAATATGTAACGGGTGCAGGTGTCAATGGACTCAAGATCATGACAAAAAATACTCAAAAAGATCTTTGTGGAACTTGATTTGATGGATGCAAGTCATTTCTTAACTGAATTTTGAAGATTTTCTAACTTTCATGCCCAGATTGCAGTTAGGAATAAAACAAAATCACCTCTTAACATACCAACACTATATATTGAAGTTCAAACTCGATGAGTACAATCCCCATTTCTATTGCAACAACAGAGACCAATTAAATCAAGGGGGGAAGGAGCAAGGATATGAGTGAACGTAAACTCACATGTCGATCCATAAGTTTCTGCTGCCAAATTTCTCATACCACAGTTCTTGACAAACAATTGCACAACCTGCCAAATTTCTGCTGGATTTTGTATTCTGTTGTACATAGAAAACATATATAACATGGTTAATCAAGGCTAATCATTAACTAATTTAAACAACTAAACCAATACAGTAACAAACTACATCTAAAAATAATAGACTTGATATATAGTTATGATATAGCTGTTGAAAAAGAAAAACATGCAAGCAACTCATTTAATCTTTTTTCTCATCCAAGCCTACTGCATTTAAAAATAGGGGTAATAGAGGTCAGGATGGCAACAGAGTGATTATAGTAAAAAAAAAATTGCAGGAGTATCATTCAATCATAAAAGCGAGAAGGTGATATAGCTACAAAATGATAATGTGATAGAGCAACACAAACATTTACTTTTTTGAATCACTACTGAGACAAAGATATAGGACGCACCATACCAATCATTGTGCAATGCGAGACAAGAACCATGAGAAATTGAAATTAAAACAACACTTTAAGTGGAACCATCTTCTTGTCCAACTCTTCTTCCTTTGACTTAGCAGGGCCACGGTGTGATGGAGAGCTCTCTACCCCCATCTCTCGCTCTCGTGTCATTGATGCTCTGCTCCAACTCATTTATACGGCTTCCCATATCATCAAGTGCTTTGGAGTCAAGAAAAACATTACTTCCCAAGTTTATAGTGCTCATCAAATAAAACTGGTAACACAGCCCATCATCGAAGCTTAGATCTAGCCTGAAAAATAGAACAAAGTGGTCTCAAATTGGAAAACTATCAATTAAAAATAAGGTGAATTTAAAACCCTAAAGCTGTTGTCTTTGCAAAAATTCGGTTCCCAATTCAAAATTTGCAAACCCTAAACCGATGCTTTTGCTCTCAAACAAAGATTCGGTTCCCAATTCCCAAATCCCACAAACCCTAAATCTGTTAGTCTTTGCAAAAAAATCAAAACGAAACGAAATGATTAAGAAGGAAAATGAGGAAGAAGAACGAGCAAGGGACGGTGCCATAGAAGGCAACGCTAAGAGCGTCGAGAAAGAGAACATCTCAAATCTCTACGAGTTTCACGGCTACCTGGAGGAACAAGAAGATGAAGAAGAAAAATGAAGAGTGATAAGGAAGAAGCGAGAGAGAGAAGAGACGCTGGTTTCGATCGTAAGAAAAGAAGCCGTGAGAGAGAAGAGACGTTGTGTTTCGATCGTAAGGAAGAAGCGCAGGTTTGCTTCGTGAGAGAGAAGCTGAGAGACGTTCCGCGTGAGTGAAAATGAAAATAATTTTTTTTTAGCAAAATTATTTTGACAATAAGGAGCGCCTATTCCCTAAGCGCACCCTATAGCAACTCCGTGTTAAGCAAAAGGGAGCGCTTCTTTTCTAGGCGCACCCTATGGTTATTCCGTGTTAAGCAAAAGGGAGCGCTTCTCTTCTAGGCGCACCCTATGGTTATTCCGTGTTAAGCAAAGGGATCGCTCGTCCCCAAAGCGCACCCTATGGTTGTTCCTGTTTCTAAATAAGGAGCGCTTTCAGCAAAAGCGCTACTAATTGGTGCGATCTTTTTTAACAATTCTGTTGTAGTGCATGTTCATTCCGAAATAGAATGCAATCATTGCGACAAGCGTGTATCTTTCTCATAGTTCAAGCCAATGGACCCTAACATTTGTTTTGCATCATACGTCCGAGAAGGGAGCACATTATCCTTTGGCAACATTTCTTTCCATAGTGTGAGTAATTCAGTAAAACTCTTATCCGTCCATCCGTGGCAAGTTTTCAAGTTATACAACTTTATCTCAACCAATAATTTTGTGAATTCAGTACAACCCTCATACAACGGCGTCTCTGCATCCGTTATCAACTTCTCAAACATTTGTGGACGATCATTAAGATCGTCTTCAAAAACCTTTGCCATCTCTTCAACTTCGTCCCCAACAAATGTAGGTATTTTGGTGTCAACGGTGCACATCTCTCAAGATACTATTACCCATATTCAAGATTCAACTCTTTCCTCACCATGCATTGTCCAACAAGTGTAAGTTTGATCAATTCCATTACCCTTTAAATGTCCTGTCAACTCAAATCGCATTAAGCGATTTTACATAGCAACAACTTAAACAGAGGACATATCATATTACTAGATGTCCCTAAATGCTTAACAGCACAGTTCACAAAATAATCCACTCCATCTCTATATTCCTTGGATAGACGATTGGCAGACATCCACTTTCTATCCATAATGTCCCATCAAACACATTCAACTATTTCAAAGCAATTCAATTTAAATTGTATACACTTCAAAAATGTAGATGAAAATGAACATATTAAAAGAGACACCTAATTTCTCTCCTATCAACCTGATGGTTTGAAAACAATTTCTCTCCTATCAAACACATTCAACTAATTTTACACATATCAAACACATTCAACATATTCCTCTCCTATCAATTTTTTTTTCACACATTGAACCAATCAAACTACATTCATCTCTAACCTAACAAAAAACCTAAAAAACAAAAAACAAATAGAGAACTAACCTTTGAGAGAAGATGAAGACAAGCAATGAGGACTATGGGTGCTGGAGAGGATTCACGAGAGTGAGGGAGAGGATTCACGAGACAAACAATGTGGGTTTGGGGGTTATTGTGGGTTTGTGGGTTTGTGGGTTCGCTGAGAGTGAGGGAGAGCTGAGACGATTCGCTGTTAGGGGTTTGAGGATTCACAACCAGATTCGCGGTTTGGGGTTAATTTGTGGGTTTTTGCGGTTTTTGCTGAGAGAGAGAGGGAGACGAACCAGCAGAGTGAGGGAAAGCTGAGAGAGAGAGTGAGGGAAAGCTGATAGAGAGAGAGACGTTGGGCTAGCGCAAAAAAATGTTTAATACGATGCGCAGCGTTTCTAAAAAACGCTGGTTATGTGGTTAGCGTGTTCAAATATAAGCGACGCTTGTTAAAAAGCGCTGGGTATTGGGTTAGCGCGTCTAGGTATAAGCAGTGTTTGTTAAAAAGCGCTGGGTACACTAGTGCAAAAATGACTTTAGACAGCACTGTAACACCCCCCTTCTAACACAACTACTATTTGAAAATCAGAGTGCGATGAACTTTTAGAGTGAACACTTGAGGGTGTCACATTTAAAACAAAACACCTTTTCGAAACTCCACAATGAATAATTAAAATAAAACTCCAAACGCAGGATACATAGCACTAAGTAATATCTGGGGAAAGTATTACAACCGTGGAAAGGAAAAGCAACATTAAACAGTAGTTCAAAGATATAACAAATAACAGGTAAACGTCCCCCCGGTGCTACGTATCAGAGCGACTCGACCATACTAGATGAAGGATCTCTAGTCACCTTCAGGTACTGTCACCTGCAGCGTTGCCACATAAGAGCAACATTCCAAGCAGAATGGGTGAGTCTCATTGCATAGATAATAATAAATAAAGCGAGAAACATGGAGAAACAGGCACACCATAACACAACAATATTTAGATACACCCTTAAAGCATTTACACCAACGGCCGTTACACTAATTACAGTCACACCAGAGAACAATTACACCATTTACAATCACACCAGAACAGTTACACCATAATATGCATGCAATGTATGTAATGCAACCCAAAACTCCACTGGGCACGTGCATGTGGATCCATCACCAAAAATTGCCTTGTGGGCATTCACCAAACACCAAATATTTTAGAGGCCGAGGCCTATTCACCAAAATGCATATGATTATGCGACACCATGACTATGCACCAAAAACACCAATACCCCCAAAATAAAGCAATAGCATGCTCACCAATAATTACATGTATATTCACCCAATCACCAAGGAGAGTCGTAGACCTCTCATCACCAAAATACTCACCATTTAGTTTATAACACCATAATTAATTGGTACACCTATAAGGACTAAAGAACACCAAAGGACTAAAGTCATCATAAGGACTAAAGTCGACGCCAAGGACTAAACTCACTCCTAGGGACCAAACACCTCATAGGGCCTATTCTACCCCAAGTACTAATCTAACACCATAATAGTTAAATTTAACGCCTAAGGACCAATTTGACACCATTATGACTATTTTAACACCTGAGGACTAAATTGACACCTCGGGGACCAATCTGACACCTAAGGACTAAATTGAACCCACGATAATTAATTTGACGCCGGGACTAATTTGACACCCACACCTAGACATGGCGCGCAAGTTGCTGAGGCACGCAAGATTGGCGCCCATCACTTTGACACACACACACACCACCCACACTGGCGCGCTGGGCACCCAACCGGCGCCCCTTGTACTGCTGTTCACACACGCACACGGCATGTCCTCGCACAACATTGCACCAGCGTAATTTCATGTGGAAATGGCGCCCTTCACTGCGCACAAAGACCGACCACACACTGAGACACACACAGGAACACGCACAGGGCGCCTTTTTCCTGGGGATTTGGCGCCCCCCTTCACCAAACCAGCAACACACAGCCTAGACACCCCCCAAGCGCCATTTTCAGGGGAATTGGGCGCCTCTCGCCGCACAACGCACACAGCACACACTAAACACACACAGCGCGCGAATTCTCGCATTTGGCGCCCCCTCCCGCTCACCACTCAACCCGAGCACACCCCACCCAACAAGAACACCAGCGCCAAGTGCGCACGGTGGCGCCTCCCCTCCGCACCTCAACCCCAAACCGAAACCCACCCCAACCAAAGAAGAACCAGCGCCAAATCGCTGCGATTGGCGCCTCCCCGCACCTCCCAACCGAACGAAACCACCACCAACCAGAGAGCACAGCGCCAAATTCCCATGGAATTGGCGCCCTAACACTATTCACAAAGACCTCACTTCTATAAAAAGTCAACCACACTAAGCACCTTCATACCCATCAACCTCTATCACCCAAACACCTAGTAAACGTGTATATCCCCCTATTTAATTCATGTCACATCAACACCCAATTACCCCAATACAATCTCCATACACCAATTAATTCAATAATCATCAAGAACATATATACATGTATAATCACACCATATATTAATGAAAGTCAAGCACATAATCACATAATCACATAGATACACTACAAATTATCCACCCAAATTCCCTAACCCCTAATCCCTATGTTTCAAGATTTATGAATTATTAAATATGCTAGAGAAACCCCATACCTTGTTAAAACTTGAAGAAGAAGACCACCCTAAGCAATTCTCCCCAAAACACCAACACTCCAAGCCTTGATTCCTCTCCAAGCTTCACGAAATTCCTCTCTTCTTCTCACCCTAGCCGCGCGCCTCTCACTCTCACTCTTCTCCCCTTCTAATTTTGCAATTTGGCTTCTAATGAGGGTTTCTCCTAAAACCCTAGTGTTTTTACTAATTGGGTTTGGGCCACTTAACTCCATTGGGCCCTAATTGCACCTCCTAACTACTTTCCCACGTCCTCCCTACTTAATTAAATATTCTCTATTAATTTACCACACTTCACCCTTAATTAAATTAATTACCTTATTATTATGTTAATATTGCCAACTACAATATCATTTAATTAAATAACTTAAATAATCACTTTTTAGATTTTTGGGGCGTTACAAGCACCATTTAGTATCGGTTGTTTAAACAGCCGATACTAAATGTAGACGCGGTGGCAATTTTGAAATTAAATTGAAGTTTTCAATTTACACGCTTACATTTAGTATCGGTTGTTTAAACAACCGATACTAAATGTGTGTCTCTAACACATTTAGTATCGGGTTTTTAGTCAACCGATACTAAAGGTCATCTAATTTAACACATTTAGTATCGGGTTTTAGTTAACCGATACTAAAGGTAATCTAATTTTTTCCTCACGCACTCTCCTCACTCACATTACGTAACGCTCTCTCACTCTCTCGCGTTCTCAAATCTCTGGCTCTCTGAACTCTCTCGCGTTCTCAAATCTCTGGCTCTCTGAACTCTCTCGCGTTCTCAAATCTGCAGCTCTCTGAACTCTCTCGCTACCTCTTCCTCGCAAATCTCCTTCTTCCTCGCAATGATACTCTCTTTCTCATCTTTCACTCTCCACCTCTGCCTCTACCAGCCTCCGCTCCGCCTCGCCTCCACCATTGCGGTCCTTCATTGCTCAATCGCATTCATCTCTACAACCGAAAAGATGAATCGCTCCTCCCCACCGCCAATCCAAACCATTACGAGAAAATGACTTCTTCTTCCTCAATGGTACGTTTACTTCTTCTATTATAATTCTATTCTATTCCTATTCAAAACCCTAATTTTTGTTAACTCAAAACCCTAACCCCTATTCCTATTTGTCACCTTCAACCAAACCCTAAGCCTCCTTTGTGTGGATGCAATATGGATCTTGAATTTGAATTCATACATTTATTTGAACTTTATATTGCAATCCCACACCGTCGAGAAAGAGCAGCGTACGCCTTACAAATCTTTTGAATTTAATTCGAGTACCTAAAATGAGAGGTGCTAAAATGGTGAAAATTTCCGTCTTTGTGGGGATTTGGCTATTAGGTAGTGGGCAAGTTTATTGAAGCTGCAGAATACATGAAGTACAAGGATCCTCAACAATCAATTGATATTAGAGTTGAGGATCTTATCACCGAGATGAGTCTTGAAGAGAAAATTGGTCAAATGTTACAGATTGAACGCAAGTATGCATCATCGATAATGTGCTCAAGAAGTATTTCATTGGTAAAAATCAAGAAAGACTTTTTTCCTTTGACTTTTTCTCTCCTACTATTGTATTAGGCAATAATGAAAATTACTTGTGTTACGAGTAGGAGTGTTATGAGTGAGGGAGGGAGTAATCCGACTCCAAAAGCTTCACTGAAACTTGGATTAACATGTTGAATGAATTTGAGAAGGATGCTTTATCATCCGGACTTGGAATTCCAATATTTTATGGGGTTGATCTTTGTTCATGGCCATAACACTGTTTACAAAGCAACTATTTTTCCTCACAATATTGGGCTTGGAGCTACCAGTAAATTGATATTATTTGCACTCCATATGTTTGATATTTGTGTTCTTTAGACCTATCCACGGTTCTATTATCAAACGTGGTAATGAAATAATTGACACACAAGAATGTCATTAGAAATTCTAAAGTACCTCAAATATACATGATAAGTTTGTCTTGGGCCGACACTTCCAGTTGAAGCCGTGTCGGTGCCCAACGCATTCGTGTTTGGACAATCGACACTAACACTTTAATTCATGTATTTTTCAAATTAAAACCAAGTGTGTCCGTTGATAAATGTTTCTATCTTGCTACTAGGAGCCTGAACAAGTAAAAAGAATTGGAGCTGCAACTACACTTGAAGTTAGAGCAACATGAATTCAGTATGTTTATGCACCTTGTATCGATGAAAGTAACAACAACCGGCTTTTTATGCTCTCAAGTTATCTTGAATTTTTGGCACTTTGTTATATCTTTGTTAATAGGTCGTAGAGATCCAAGATGGGGTCATTTATTCATTTAAAGCTACAATGAAGATCCCGAACTAGTTCAAGCTATGAGTGAAAACATAGCAGGATTGCAAGGGGACATCCACGAAAATAAAGTAGTTTTAAGTTGATTGTGGCTTAGTGAGTATTAAGTTCTTGAACTACTCTTGTATTGGTGGACAGAGAAAAGGTTATAGCTTGTGCTAAGCACTATGTAGGTGATGGTGGAACAATCAACGTGATTGATAAGAATAACTGTTAGAGATTGACTAGTCATAGTCAAACCTGAAGTCAACTATGCCAAGTCATCTCCATTTCGGCTTCAATTATCCCAACGCCTTACACCGAGCATTTTCTACATCGTGTGTGCATACCGTGATTTAATGTTATTACTTCTTCTCTTTACTTTATCTCTTTCCCTTTTGTTCTAGATAGTTCAAAGCTAGAGTTAGTTAGTTTGTTAGATCTGTTGTAGATTTTGTTAGATCATCAACTCACATATATATTGTACATATCGTGTAAATGAGATTCGATTGAATGAAAAATCATTTTCTCGTTATCATCTTCTACGATCCGAGTTCTCCTCTTTTTCTCTAATGGCGACGATTGTAACTTTGATATGGTATCGAGCTTCTAATCGAAGTTCGCCGCCATTGTTATAATCGCCCGCTTTCTTTCGTTTCAATCATTCAACTCACTTTTCAAAGCATTATTCCTTACCATGTCTACGGTGATTACCGAAGATCCGAGAAAATCCAATGGTGATTCCTCGAGTTGGTCCTTCTCTCGTCGATGATTCTTCCTGCCGCAAAGCATATCAAAATGATATGCTTAATCCTTACTTCATGCATCCGAGTGACAATCGGGAACGGCGATTGTCACGCCGGCGTTGAACGGTGATAACTATCATACTTGGTCAAGATCGATGGTTATGGCGCTCGATCTAAGAATAAACTTCATTTCATCAATGGAACAACGCCGAGACCGAATGATGAAGATCGGAACTCGATTGCGTGGGATCGTTGCAACACGATGGTTATGTCGTGGATCAATAGCTCGATCGTTCGAGAAATCTCTCGAGTATTATTCGTGGATGGATCGCCGGATGTGTGGAAGGATCTCGAAAGATCGATTCTATCAAGGAGATATGTTCAGGATCTCCGATCTACAAGAAGAAATTTACATCGCGAAACAAGGCGATGATTCCATCTCCAATTACTACACAAGATTGAAGAAATTGTGGCAAGAGTTTGAGAATTTCCACCCCGCTCCCGCATGTGATCGCTCATGTGGAACGAATGCAATCTTTGTCACGAAATTCAGAGAATACCGTGAAAGAAGCAAGGTCTAAGGTTCCCGGAAGGTGCGAACGAACAATATTCTCTGTTTGTTAGATCGCAAATCATGCTTATGGAACCACTTCCAACCATTGGAAAGGTGTATTCCATGTTGATACAAACAAGAAAGGCAAGTAAACCGCTCTGTTGAGGAACCAAAGGTACTTGCAACTTCAACATTTCAAGGACAATGAGAATAGAGGTGGCTATAAGGGAAGAAATGATCGTGGAGGTAGATCAAATGGTGGTAGAGGAGGACGTGGCTCCAAACTATGTTCTCACGTTGTGGTAGAACTGGGCATACCGTAGATGTATGCTACAAAAGCATGGCTATCCGCCACATTTCCAACAGAACACTGTCAATAATGTTGCTGCAAATGAAAATGGCAACGAAGATGATGATGAAAAGTCATATCATGAAGATCAACAGATGTCTGCAAAGCATGATTCAACTTCCAAGCACTTAGGTTTTACTCCAGAACAACACAAGGCTATTCTTGCTCTTCTCCAAGGCTCGAACACATTGACTGCTAATAATATTCACTATACAACAGTGAAATCAGGTATTATCTGTGCCTTACCCAACTCTAAAAAGCTTAAATTGTGGATCATAGATACTGGTGCTACAATACATGTTTGTTATTCTAGAAAACTATTCAAATGCATTAGGAAAATTAAACCTGTTACAGTAACCCTACCAAATGGAACTCAAGTCATTTGTAGCCTAGCTAGAACCATATACCTTGATGATTACCTTGTTCTCAGTGATGTCTTGTATATACCAAATTTCTCATTCAACCTTTTGTCTATCCCTAAACTAACTGATGATATAGACTGTGATATGCATCTAAACAGAAAGAAATGTATTTTGCAGGACAACCGGACAGAGAAAGTGATTGGGATAGCTGAGAGGAAAGGTGGATTGTATCACCTTGTTTCACCTTCCACCACTCAAACATCACAGAACAGTTCCTTAGAATTAGAAGATACACAAACTGTAAACACCTTTCATTCATTGAAAACTAGTTCTAATAGCTCTAATGATAACTGTAATCTTTGGCACATGAGATTTGGCCATCCCTCATTTGAAAAACTACATGAAATCAATAAACAATTTCCTTTTGTTAAATGTACTGAATCTGAATTACCTTGTGACACATGTCATTATGCAAAGCAAAAGAGACTTCCCTTTCAAAACAGTACATCAGTTTCCAAAGAATGCTTTGACATAATACATATGGATATTTGGGGTCCTTTTGCAATTCCTTCTATACTTGGTTATAGATATTTTCTTACTGTGGTAGATGATAAGAGTAGGTACACTTGGATATATCCTATGCGTTTGAAATCAAGCATCTATTTTAGTAAAATCTTTTATTTGTCTTGTTGAAACTCAATTTGGAGTTAAAGCTAAATGCATTAGGTCGGATAATGGTAATGAATTCTCTCTCACCGAGTTTTACAAAGAGAGAGGATCATTCACCAAACATCTTGTGTAGTAGTACCCCTCAACAAAATGGAATTGTTGAGAGGAAACACCAACACCTACTTAACATAGCTAGAGCTTTAATCTTTCAATCCAACTTACCAAAAATATTTTGGGCTCATCTTTGTTAGTCAAAGTTGCCCATGTGATAAATAGATTACCTTCCAAAATTCTTTCTCAAAAATCCCCTTTTCAAGTTCTTTTTGGTCAGAATCCCAATTTTGAATCTTTAAAAGTGTTTGGATCACTATGTTTTGCTAGTACTTTGAAAGCCAATAGAAAGAAATTAGATCCTAGATCAAGAAAATGTATATACCTAGGTTTTAAAACAGGGGTGAAGGGTCATTTACTGTTTGATTTACAAAATAGAGAAATTTTCTTGTCAAGAGATGTAAATTTTTATGAAAATGTTTTTCCATACCTTTCAAAAACTCATGAGGGAACTAATTCTCAATCAACCACAAATACACATAGTTATAACTCTGCCATTCCTTTTGATGAATCATTTCACCTTCAATCAGAAAATCCTTCATCAATACCAAATACTGACAACACCACAACATTGTCACCAACACCATCCCAAAACATTGATCCTATTATACCAGCTCACAATACAGAAAACAACTTAACATCACCACCCACTCCCAACATTCCTCCCACTCCCACCAATGCTTCTATGCCCACCACACCAGCCCCCTCACCACAATCAGAATCAACCTTACCTCATGTTGATGACCTTAGGAGATCCACCAGAATAAGAACAAAACCATCATACTTACAAGAATACCATTGTTCCCTCCTCCAAACTGCAATTCATCCTCCTTCTCAGTCCATCCCATCATCTATCTCCAAAGGTGTTCAACATTGCATTTCTAATGTTATTGCATATGACAGGTTATCAGCAGCACACAAACAGTACACCTTACATCTATCCTCCATTTCTGAACCCACCACATATGAGGAGGCAATGTGTGACAGCCATTGGAGAAAGGCAGTTCAAGCTGAACTGGATGCTCTGGTAAACACTAAGACTTGGAAGTTGGTTCAATTACCTGCAGACAAGAAGACCATTGGCTGCAAATGGGTCTTCAAACTGAAGCTACATGCTGATGGAAGTATAGAGAGATATAAGGCTCGATTGGTGGCAAAGGGGTTTACCCAAACAGCAGGTATTGATTATCTTGAGACCTTTAGTCCTGTTGTAAAAATGAGCACAGTGAGAATCCTGCTGGCTGTTGCTGCAGTCAAGAATTGGCACCTTTGCCAACTTGATGTTAATACAGCATTCCTCCATGGAGATCTCCAAGAGGATGTCTATATGAGACCACCACTGTGTTTATCTCTACCCAAAGACTAATTTGGTCGCAAATTACAAAAATCTTTGTATGGCCTTAAACAAAGCTAGCGAGGCAATGGAATGCCAAGCTCACTTTGAAACCTTGTTGTCTGTTGGATACACTCAATCAAAATCGATTATTCATTGTATACTCATTCGGTAATTTGGTTTTATTGCTATACTTGTCAATGTGGATGATTTAATACTTATGCGGGTGATGATATGGATGAAATTAATAGAGTTAAGTCTCTATTAGATACAAAATTCAGATCAAAGACTTGGGAAACTTGAAATATTTTCTTGGTTTTGAGATAGCTCAAGAAGAAAGAAGGCATTTCTCTCTCTGCAGAGAAAATATGCCTTGGACTTATTACAGAGGCAAGCCTACTTGCACCAAACCAAACCTCCACCCCATGGAACCACATCTCCAACTTCATAAGGAAACGGGGAAACATTGAGTGATGTTATCACAGATAGGAGAATAGTTGGGAAACTAGTCTATCTAACACACTCAAGACACGAAATTTCTTATGCGGTTGGAAAGTTGAGCCAATTCCTTGACAAACCTATCGATACTCACCTCTGCGCACTATGCATGTTCTTAGGTTCATTAAGAAAAGTCCAGTCGTGGATTGATGTTCGTGAGTCGATCATCGAGCTAAGTTTGAAAGGTTTCGTGACTCGATCGGGTGCTTGCCCGGATACAAGAAGATCAACAATCGGTTTCGCTTTCTTCCTAGGAACTTCGTTATATCTCGAAAAGCAAGAAGCAATCAATTGTGTCACGCTCATCTTCGAAAGTCGAATATAGAGCCTTGGCTCAATCACCTTGTGAGGCACAATGGTTACTTTATGATCTTAAAGACTGCGCAGATTGTACATTCATCCCCGGTTGTTATATTCGTGATAATAAATCGCATTGCATATAGCCGCAAATCCAAAGATTTCATGAGCGTACTAAACATATCGAGATTGGTATCACGTTGTTCGTGACAAAATCAAAGATGGAATTTCGCACCTTTTACCGGTTTCATCAAAAGAACAAGTTGCGATTTGTTAACCAAGTCATTGAGTAAGGGACCATTCTGCAGTCTACAAGATAAGCTTGGATGCATTGATATATTCTCCAACTTAAGGGAGGGTGTTAGAGATTGACTAGTCATAGTCAAACCTGAAGTCAACTATGCCAAGTCATCTCCATTTCAAACTTCAATTATCCTAACGCCTTACACCGAGCATTTTCTACACTCTGTGTGCATACTGTGATTTAATGTTATTACTTCTTCTCTTTACTTTATCTCTTTCCCTTTTGTTCTAGATAGTTCAAAGCTAGAGTTAGTTAGTTTGTTAGATCTGTTGTAGATTTTGTTAGATCATCAACTCACATATATATTGTACATATCGTGTAAATGAGATTCAGTTGAATGAAAAATCATTTTCTGTTATCATCTTCTCTGATCTGAGTTCTCCTCTTTTTCTCTAATGGCGACGATTGTTACGAAAGCTACAGTGAAGATCCTGAACTAGTTCAAGCTATGAGTGAAAACATAGCAGGATTGCAAGGGGACATCCCTGAAAATAAAGTAGTTTTAAGTTGATTGTGGCTTAGTGAGTATTAAGTTACTGAACTACTCTTGTATTGGTGGACAGAGAAAAGGTTATAGCTTGTGCTAAGCACTATGTAGGTGATGGTGGAACAATCAACGTGATTGATAAGAATAACACTGTTATAGATAGAGGTGGATTGATGAGAATTCACATGCCAGATTACTTTAGCTCAATTAGCAAGGGTGTTGCAACCATTATGGTCTCTTACTCGAGTTGGAACGGAGTGAAAATGCATGCTAATCATGACCTTATTACTGGCTTCCTCAAAGATACTCTCCATTTCCAGGTTAATAATTTGTTCACTGAACCTATCATTGAAACCAATATCATGACATGCATAATTTTAATTAATTCCTCACCAGCTCGCCTTTTCTTGGATTACAGTAGGGCATAGTGATTTCAAATTTTGAGGGTATTGATAAGATCACGTCTCCACCTTATTCAAACTTCACCTATTCAGTTCAAGCAGGAGTTTCTGCTGGCATTGACATGGTAGTTTTGGCGTATATGTTTTATGTCTCTAAATTGATGTTCTTCCAATGAAGAAACATTTAATATTGTTACACACTTTGCTTCGGTTTGCAGTTCATGGTTCCAAAATTCTACAAAGAATTCATTGATGATCTAACCATATTGGTGAGAAATAAGTTCATTCCTATGAGCCGAAGGTCACTGAGAAATAAGTTGATGATCTACAAAGAATTCACTGAGTTTGTTCACCCACTGAAAGATTCACTTGAAGGTCATTTCACTTTCACTTTCACATTGCTACTTATATCTGTGTTCCTGTGATTTAGTTTTAGTAATAAATTGTCAGCTTGCAGTGAAGTTTTAATGTTTTATAAATTCGCTTCATAATAAAATGTGTTTAATTTAATTGCTTTGATTTTTGATTGAATTAAATAGTTCTTTTTTAAAGTAAATTCCTATATAATATAATTAGGAGTAATCCCAATTTAGTGGAATAAAGCTTGATTGTTATTATGTTGTTGTAGTTTATGTTAATTAGGAGTAATCAAAGTGTCTGGGAAAGAAAGAGTAAAACCAGCCAAAGATACTGTTACAGAGGTGCCTATTCTGTAGTGTTGTTTAGGACTATACTATTATTGAGAAATCATGAAGATAACTGAATTTTTTATTTTTTATATTTTTGCCATGAAGGTTGTAAGATCAGGAGATTTGGTTTCTTACTGTGCTGAAGAAGGATTAAGGATTTTGGTAGAAGGAAAGTTCTTGGTATCATATAGTTTTGCTGGAAATGAAAGAACAAAATATTGTCTCACTTCCAAGGTCTGTCCTCCTCAAAATTCAGCACCTCTTTACTAAATTTGCTACTTTCTAATTTACAATTCATATACTGATATACTACTGCATTACATTTCCATTATGCAGTAATTTCTAATGACAAGTGAATTAAGTGACCAAGGTAAATTTCCATGTGTTATATATCCCCTTGTTTTGTTTTGCTTTGCTTGGTTGATAATGTTTAGGTCTAAGAAAGTGGCAATTGATTTTCAGATTCCATTAGGAATGATTTAAGCTATTCCACCATTTAACTATCCTGTCAATCTTGCTATCTCAAAAATTGCTAGCACTGACTTTCTACTGTTTTTCCTTCCCCGTTTTACTAAACAAGGTTGCCTTTCTCAGTTCAATCAAGTGTTGAACATTGAGCTGAGTCACATTATGGAGGCTAAACTGAAACAATGTTTTTTATAATTTGTTTTGTTGGTCATTAATCTTGAATTTGGTCATTAATCTTAAATAAATTTGTAAATTTTAGGCCTATAAGTTTCTGGATGAAAAATGGAATCCGAAGTTCGTGGTGATTGTGGCCCAGAAAAATCACCATACAAATTTTTTCCAGCCTGGATCTCCTGACAACGTGCCACCTGGTAAGCTTGTAGCTTAGAAGTTTGTCATAGTTCTGTTTTGCCTGATGTTGATTTCATTTCACTTTTAGCTAACCTCTTGTTTTGCAGGAACTATTATTGATAACAAGATTTGTCATCCCAAAAACTATGATTTCTACTTGTTTGCCCATGCCGGAATGATAGTGAGTATCCACTAATTTTGTTGATAGTGTGGTTCATTCTGTTTATGTTACAATTGAAAGTTGTATGCATGTGGGTATTATGTGATGAAGTTTATGATAACCATTGTGAGGTCCCGTATTGTTGATAACTGGGAGAAGGTATAAAATTTGTCTTCACATTTCATTGAATTCTAGAATTGTTTGGTTTCTAAACTTTGGCATCATTTTAGCAATGTACATGATAATAGGAGAGTGTTTGTGTTAGTAATTTTTCTTCACATTTCACTGTCTTCACTTTCCTTCTTGGCAATTGCTAATAGCTTTAGCAATGTACTCACTGTGTTGGTGCTCTGTAAAATCGGTATTTGGTATTGGTTCTTTGAAATTGTCGATTCTAATCGGTAACTAATTTGAAACTTGTAGGTATTTGAAAACCCACATGCATACACTCTGAGCAGAACTTACCGAGATTCGACGACTTTGGGCGGAATTCTACTTGAAGCTTCGTACAGAGCAAAATGATACATTATATTCTAACTAGTTTAACTTGTGTTTTAGTAATATTTTGTTGGATATGATTATATAGTGCAATATTATATTCTGATTAGTTTTACTAAAATGTAATATACTAATTTTAATGTTGTTCAAGTATTTTGATATATAATGCGTTGTTATGCGAAATGGTTGGTATAATGAGTTTTAAATTTATTGGTGCGAATTAAAAATATAAAAAAAATCAAAAAAATAAACAACGAATTTAGCATCGGTTATCTTAGATGACCGTTGCTAAAAGTCACCAAAAATGGGGCTTTAGTATCGGTTATTAAGGATAACCGTTGCTAAAAGTCCTAGAAAACACCAAAAAAATGACATTTAGTATCGGTTAATTTAAATAACCGATACTAAATGTCATTTTTTGACAGCAAACACAATGTTGAAAAGACATTTAGTATCGGTTATTTAAATTAACCGATACTAAAAGTGACATTTAGTATCGGTTAATTAAATAACCGATACTAAATGTCATTTTTTGACAGCAAACACAATGTTGAAAAGACATTTAGTATCGGTTATTTAAATTAACCGATACTAAAAGTGACATTTAGTATCGGTTAATTAAATAACCGATACTAAATGACATTTTTTGACAGCAAACACAATGTTGAAAAGACATTTAGTATCGGTTATTTAAATTAACCGATACTAAAAGTGACATTTAGTATCGGTTAATTAAATAACCGATACTAATAGTACGTTTTCAAGGCATAAAAATCACCAAAAAAACGTAATTTAGTATCGGTTTTTTGAACACACGATACTAAATGTCACTTTTAGTATCGGTTAT
This sequence comes from Oxytropis ochrocephala, assembly GCA_020916435.1. Lineage (NCBI taxonomy): Eukaryota > Viridiplantae > Streptophyta > Magnoliopsida > Fabales > Fabaceae > Oxytropis > Oxytropis ochrocephala. The sequence continues at coordinate 53,049,457 of CM037088.1, forward strand.
TTAACCGATACTAAATGTCATACATTTAGTATCGGTCGAATTAGTATCGACAGATAACCGATACTAAATGTGCAAAATGACCGATACTAAATGACGTTTTTGCACTATAGTGGTATGGGGTTAGATGTTTAATACGATGCGCAACGTTTCTAAAAACCGTTGATTATGTGGTTAGCGTGTTCATATATAAGCGGCGCTTGTTAAAAAGCGTTGGGTATTGGGTTAGCGCGTCTAGGTATAAGCAGCGTTTGTTAAAAAGTGCTGGGTATAGGGTTAGCGTGTTTGGGTATAGGTGGCGTTTCTTAAAAAGCGCTGGGTATTTCTTGCATGATTGGCAGCACTCTTTGTAGAAACGCTACTCATTGGTTACTTGTTTTGGCCTAAAATAGCGTTTTAAGACAAAACGCTGCTCATGGTGGCGCTCTTTTTTAGCCATTCTGGGGTAGTGGTAATTTACGTAAAAAATTGCCTAATGGCTAATTAGTGAAAAATATATTCACTCAAAATAAATTTGAGTAAAAAATAAAAGCTGTCATTATTTATTATTTATAATTTATTAACATACATAAAATTCCAGAACATTTAGACATGAATTATTACTTAAAACTCAAAAATAAATTACCAATCCAGCATTTCTCAGTTTATTACAATAAAGTTAACTTAAAAACACTTTGCATGATTTTTTAATAATTTTAAATGCTTTTAAAACTAATTACAAAACATATAGTAAAACTTGTTATGAAATAATCAAAGTTATTCTTAGAATGTGGTTTTGGGCCTAACTCAATCCCACAAAACCGGCTTGTAAGGTGAGTGATGCCACTCACTTATAAAGTTTTTTTCAGGTCATATCACATCCGATGTGGGACTCTTAACACACCCCCCTCACGCCCAGGACTGGACAATTGGAGCGTGACCCGAGTGGCCCGATAGCGGGTGGCCCAACGGATCTTGGATTGACTCTGATACCATCTTAGAATGTGGTTTTGGGACTAACTCAATCCGACAAAACCGGCTTGTAAGGTGAGGGATGACACCCACTTATAAAGTCTTTTTCAGGTCATATCACATCCGATGTGGGACTCTTAACAGTTATAGTAAGAAGAAGAACAAAAGAATGAGAGAAGATGGGAGAGTCTTATTATTTCTCTCTTCACAAGTGTAAGTCTTTACATATGAGGGTGATCCCTATTTATAGGATAGGGATTGACAAATGAGTAGTCACTCATAAAATACCACTTACACAAGATAATAGGTGAAGGGCAATGTACATTCAATAATAATATTTCATAACAAAACTGACATTTTTGATGGTTAATTGGTAAAATTGAATTGATTTTATATATATATATATATATATATATATATATATATATATATATATATATATATATATATATATATATATATATATTTGTAAAAATAAAAACATTGCTATAAAATATTTCATTAAATATGTGAGTAAATTCATATGATATATTACCTTGAAAGGTAAGTTCTTATGCGCACGCACCTACTCCTTGCAATAAATTTGAAACTTAAAAAGTAAAATTTTGTGATGAAAGTAATCAAAACTATAAAGAATGAGAGAAGGAGAGAATTTGGGAGAGTTTGTATTTCTCTTTTCAAGTGCACCTTTACATATGAGAGTGAGCCCTATTTATAGGGTGGGAAATAGAAAATGAGTAGCCAACCATAAAGACCACTACACAATGATATTATGAAGATGATGGGAGAAACTCAATGGACATCCAATATCTTATATTCATAACACTCCTCCTTGGATGTCTATTGAGGAAATGCCTCATTAAAACCTTACTAGAAAAAATCCAGTGGAAAAAAATCTAGTGAAGGAAAAAAAGTACATATCTTTTTACAATATTTATTTATTTCTCCCCCTCATCCTGACAATCATTTTTGAGACGGCGAAGACCAATCTTTTGTACCAGTCGTTCAAAAATCATGCTTGGGAGCGATTTTGTGAAAAGGTTCGCAAGATTATCACATGAACGAATTTGTTGAATGTTTATATCACCATTCTTCTGAAAATCATGACTGAAGAAGAATTTTGGAGAAATATGCTTTGTTCGATCTCCTTTAATGTAGCCCTCTTTCAATTGAGCAATGCATGCAGTATTATCTTCATAGATTGTTGTTGCATCTATTCTTCCGGAAGACAAACCACAGGTCTCTTGTATGTGTTGAATCAGAGACCTTAGCCAAACACATTCCCGACTTGCTTCATGTAGTGCTAAAAGTTCTGCATGATTTGATGATGTTGATGTTATAGTTTGTTTCACAGATCTCCACGAAATTGTTGTGCCACCACAAGTAAACAAGTAACCTATTTGCAATCTACCATTATGAGGATCTGACAAATAACCTGCATCTGCATAACCTGTTAGCTCTAATTTGGGTACTTTGGAATAAAACAAACCCATATTCCTTGTGCCTCTAAGGTAACGAAGTATATGTTTGACTCCGTTCCAATGTCTTTGTGTGGGTGAAGAACTATATCTTGCTAATAAATTAACAGAAAATGATATATCAGGACGCGTATAATTAGCAAGATACATTAGTGCTCCAATTGCACTGAGATATGGTACTTCAGGACCAAGTGGCTCTTCACTCTCCTCACGAAGTCTAAAGGGATCCTTCTCCACATCTAGTGATCTAACTACCATTGGAGTAGACAACGGATGAGATTTGTCCATGTAGAAACGTTTTAATATTTTTGCTACATAAGCCTCTTGATGCACAAAAACTCCATTTTTCAAATGCTCAATCTGTAATCCTAGACAAAACTTTGTCTTTCCCAAATCCTTCATCTCAAATTCATTCTTTAAGCAATCTATAGCTTTTGGAATCTCTTCAGGAGAGTTCCAATAATATTTATGTCATCAACATAGACAACAATTATGGCAAATTCTTTTCCTGATCTTTTTATAAAAATACATGGACAAATGGGGTCATTTGTGTATCCCTCCTTTAGCAAATATTCACTGAGGCGATTATACCACATGCGTCAGACTGTTTTAGCCCGTAGAGAGACTTATTCAATATGATGGAGTAGTTCTCTCGAGATTCAGAGCTATGTGTCTCAGGAAGGTTAAATCCTTCAGGGAGCTTCATGTAAATATCACTATCAAGTGAGCCATATAAATAGGCTGTGACAACATCCATCATGTGCAAATTAAGCCCTTCATGTGCCACAAGGCTAATTAAGTACCGAAAAGTACTTGCATCCACTACAGGGGAATATGTTTCATCAAAATCAATTCCAGGTCTTTGCAAAAACCCTTGAGCAACAAGTCGAGCTTTGTATCTTGCAATTTCACCATGCTCATTTTGTTTTTGCACAAAGACCCATTTGTATCCAACTGGTTTGACACCTTCAGGTGTTCGGACTACAGGTCCAAAAACTTTTCGCTTGTAAAGCGAATTTAATTCTGCTTCAATTGCATCTTCCATTTTGGCCAATTCTCACTTTGTCTACAATCTTTAATGGATTTTGGTTCATGATCCTCATCATCATTTTCTCATTTAGCGCTATATGATATGCAAAACTATCATCAACATTGACTTCATGTCGGTTCCATTGTATTCCATTAGTGACATTATTTTTTGAGATCTCTTTATTTTCATGATTTTCAGGTACCTGATCTGTCCCTTCTGGGACTGAAATGTCAATCATGTCTGTAGATTCTTTGAGAGTTTCTATATCTTCCTCGGGACCATCTTTCATTTTCTCTCCTTTTCTTGTTCGAGGATTTTTATCTTTGGAACCGACTGGCCTACCACGCTTCAGGTGCGGTTGAGACTCATTTGCAATATTAGATTGTCCAACAGGGACATCTATTTTTATTGGAGCATTAGCAGCTGGTATATATGATTTGGTTACACCTTTTGGATCAGTAAATCCATTTGGTAATTGATTTGCTAAGTTTTGCAAATGAATTATCCTTTGAACTTCAAGTTTACATTGTTTAGTTCGAGGATCAAGATGAGACAAGGATAATTCATTCCAACTGATGTCTTTTTCAGCTGCTTATTCTCTCCCCCTAATGTTGGGAAATTTGATTCATCAAAATGACAATCAGCAAATCGAGCTGTAAATGAATCTTCTGTTGTTGGTTCAAGATAATTTATAATAGACGGAGATTCATATCCAACATATATTCCCAACCTTCTTTGCGAACCCATCTTAGTGCGTTGTGGTGGAGAAATTGGAACATACACCGCGCAACCAAAAATTCGGAGATGGGAAATGTTTGGTTCTTGACCAAAAACTAATTGTAAAGGGGAAGAATCGTGATAACTTGTTGGCCTGATGCGAATCAAGTTTGCAGCATGCAAAATTGCATGTCCCCAAGTGGAAATTGGAAGTTTTCATCTCATGAGAAGTGGTCTTGCAATTAACTTTATTCGCTTAATAAATGATTCTGCAAGTCCATTTTGTGTATGAACATGTGGTACATGATGTTCAATGTCAATTCCAATATGGATGCACAATATTCATTAAATGCTTGAGATGTAAACTCAGCAGCATTATCAAGACGTATTTTCTTGACAGGATAATCAGGGAAGTGAGCTCTTATTTGAATTAGTTGAGCCAGCAATCGCGCAAATGCTTGGTTGCAACTTGACAACAAACAAACATGTGACCAATTTAGTTGATGCATATATTAAAACCATAAAATATCTAAATGGTCCACATGGTGGGTGTATTGGCCCATAAATATCACCATGTATACGTTCTAAAAAGTTAAGCGATTCACTTCTAACTTTTGTTGGTGATGGTCTAATTATCAACTTCCCTTGTGAACAAGAGGTACATGAGAATTTATTAGGTTGAATAATCTCCTAGTTCTTCAATTGATGACCACATGAATTTTGAATTATTCTTCGCATCATTATAGACCCGGGATGGCCCAACCGGTCATGCCAAACAACAAATTTTCTGTGATTTGTAAACTTCTGGTTTACAACAACGTGTGCTTCAATTGCACTGATATAAGTGTAGTACAAACTAGAGGAAAAGGCGGGTAGCTTTTCCACTACACTTATTTTTCCCAAGTTATGTCTTGTTATATATAGATATTCAATATCTCCTTCATCTTTTGTCTCAATATTGACTAGTGCATTTTCAATATGTAAATTTGTTCCCAGGGATAATAGTATATTAGCTCTTCCGGAGCCTTCAATTATCTTTGAGGATCCAGATATAGTAGTAACATTGGTTTCTCGCTTGACTAAATAAGATAAATATTTTGCATCCTTTAAAATTGTATGGGTAGTTCCGCTATCAACGAGACGCATATCTCCATTATTGATGCTATTGTCAATACTCATTCTATCCAAAGAGAAAAGAAATGATTAGAGATAAGCATGAGAAGGAATAACAACTTTATGATTGAATTATTTGAACATAATCTATGGAAATTGAAAAAAAACACACTTAAATATAAAGCCTTATTATTATTATTAGCATAGGAAATTCAAAACATTTTATTATCATAGGAAATTCAAATACATTTTATTATTTTATTATTTAGTAAAAACTACTTCTTGATTATACTTCCATCCACAATAAGGTGATCTATGTTTCCATCAGGGTCAGCAAAGAAATCAACAACATCCAAATGAGTAGCATATGTATTACCATCATCTTCATAAGCAAAATGACTCTCAATCCTTTTATCTTTATTTTTAATTGATTGTTGATAGAGATCAACAAGATGTTTTGGCGTACGACAGGTACGACCCCAATGACCTTTGCCTCCACAACGGTAGCAAATATTTTCATTATTTTTTCTACACTACAAGAAAATCGGTAATTTGCCACGGACATTTCCGTGGCAAAACAACATTTGCCACGGACAAAAATTGGTGGCAAAAACGCTCGTCGCAAATCGTTTGCCACGGAATTTCCGTGGCAAATTTTTCCGTCGCAAATCCGTGGCAAATATTTCCGTCGCAAATCCGTGGCAAATTTTTCCGTCGCAAAGCCGTGGCAAATTTTCGTCGCAAATCCGTGGCAAATTTCATCGCAAAGCCGTGGCAAATCCGTCGCAAATTTTTTAAAAAAAATTAAAAAAAAAATGGAGCAGTAGTTTCCTACTACTACAACTTCATATACTGTTAGAATTCTGCAGAATCATTGAAATGATATTGTTTTCTTTATTGATTGAATTGTGAAGTACATTGATGTGCTTATATACAGAACAGATAGTCTCTATAACTGAATGAACTATATGACAGTTAGAGATGACTCTAAGGCTAACAAACTAACTGTTATCATAACAGATATAACAGATTTATTAACTACCTAAGAAAATCTCAACTGTTTCTAAACCACATAAGAAATGAAACTATCAATTCCTCAACCAATCAGATAACAATGAAGGTAACCTACTGTGAACTCAACTTAGCATGCTCCTTTGCCTTATATATCCTTATAATGCGCAAGAAAGCAGACTATGATTTCCAATTTAAAGGTCCTTAGAAAAAGATTATCACAAGAAACACAACTTTTAAATTTACTAAAATTTGAGGGGCCAGGGGATATGAACCATAACTTACCTGCGATAATTGCAAACACATCAGCCAGTATATAATACTTACATGCTTTGCCATGCCAAAGTCTGCCACCTTGACCCGACCATTTGGATCAACCAATATATTTGCTCCTTTGATGTCCCTTTACATGTAAATGGAATTTGAGAGATAGATACATCGAAGTTTTAAAACTCGAACATTATGTGGAAGCAAACAAATGTTAAAACAATGAAATTATGGATAGATGCCATAGTCACTGTGCGAGTATTTTTAGCATGCAAATAAGCAAAGCCGACAAAATTTGTTGAGTATAACTACGAATAGCTAGTTCACCAAATTGCCCATATTCTTGAAGAAGTTTATGTATGGAGCCTCCGGATACATACTCGAGGTATATGTAAAGCTTGTCATATACTGTGCAAGCGATGAATCGAACTTATATAAGTAGATATAAAAACCAATACTGCAAACAAGGTTCTACTACAATGTTGTTAATTGTTAGATTGTAACTAGAAACTTATACACACATTAGAAATTGTGATCTAGAGCAAAAATCCAAAATACACAAAATCATCATTCACCAACAAACTAAGGTGAATTTGAGAATCGAATACCAACATTTCTTGTCGGCATGGGTTTGGTAAACGTGAAAGGAAGGAGAGAACTTATTGTTTCAGAACCATAATACTACACAATATTTAAATGAATTTCCTGCCAGAAAACTTGTAGTTAGATTCTGAAATTCAAGACTAGAAACTACAATGCAGATTAAATGAAAATGATTTTTTTAATTGCGTGAAATTTAAAAGGAATCAATTGCGTGCAATGTGTCAATAAAACTTTCCTTACTTGCTTTCTTCTTGGCTTCCTTCAATGAGGATTTTCCCCACCATGTAGGCATGTTTGTACTTTATTAGTTGAGATCGACAAGCAAGTTTCTTACAAAGATCTGAGATAATAGTCCGAAATATCTATCATTTCAAATCAGTGTAACGAGTTATAAAAATCATGATCCATCCATAAACCTTTAAAATAGAAGATTCTCAAAATCCAAAAGCGGTGACTTTGGAGCGAGCCAATAGAATTAGATTTTGAAAATATAACGAAAAACTGCAAGCAGAGAAAAAATGTGTACTTCCAATCAAGAAGAAAGCGTGGATCAACAACATGAAATTCCATGTCCTAATATTCAATTTTAAGCTCCTCGACTTCAAAGGAATAGACCGAAAAAAGCGAGTTGATTACGGTGAAGAAACCCTCAAGAGTACCGAGCTTTCCCATGGCCATTGCCATTTGACCCATATAATTTGCGACATTTCTGAGGAACCCGATGGATTGGGCGAACCACTAGCCAACGTCTCGAGATAGTGATTGCCGCAATGCATCCATTCCTTGAGAGAGAGCATCTTCACTGTTGGGAAGGCTGCGCAAGTTGTAGATCCCCATCGATTGTTGCTCGGTTAAAGGCTCCAAATGACTCGCAAGTAGTTGCAATGCAGTGTTCATCCGATTTTAGATCCGCATAACGCGACAAAATAAAATAAACCTTAAAATTCAACACCTCAATTAACCAAAGAGAATAAGTAAGGAGGAATTTCTCACCTTGAGAAGTTCGGATGAGCGGAAGCCTCCAATCCACATGAAACATCTCTCGGTGGAGTCTTCCACATGGTCGACGGGATGTGGAAGACGTCGACTTTTGCCGCGATACCTTTCAACCTGTAGATATCTTCAAATTAAGTCATGAAATTGTCGACAATGGTGCGGAGTTCAATATCTCCGAAGATGAGAATTTATTGCAGCCCTTAGCTCATTGGTTTGCCTATTGTGCTCTTCTAACCACCGTGCATATTCTACATCAAACGCCATTGCGCCGCATACCAAGATCATTAACACAATTTAGGTTACGAAACACGCGCGAAACTACGAGTGAAACTCCGCACGTGACCATCCGAGGTTAAATACCATTTCCACTCATTGAATGGGTGCGCTCTCCGTGCTTGAAATAAAGATTCCCTAGAAAAGATTAATAACCAAATCGTAACTCGTAAAATAGTAACATAACCAGATTAAAAATAGTTGCAAAATAAAGGGCTTCAAAAGGGTAAGTATAAGAATTTGAATGCAGATGGTGGATTAAATAACACAACCAAACTGTTGGCGCGCTACTGGAGCTCTTGCTCGAGTTGGGGCGATTTGATCTGCTTTGCTCTCTAATTGTTGCACATATGCCCGAATAAATAGAAAGAGGATTTTAAAACAAAAAACAGAAAAATATGCATTACAATTTTGTGAATTTAGTATCAACAATTTCGGTAAAGATTGAAAAAAAAGGATTCATAAATTACAATTGATTATGAATTAATGATTTCAATAATATGAACTCATAGTAGGATGATATAAATTCATATACAGTTTGGGTACAAAATAGAGACGCAAATCATAAGATAACAGTACACATATGAAATAGAGAAATACTATGGGCATTATTTGTGGTCAAGGATACGTCTCTGTCTTAAACTAATCTGAGAATTCAATCAAACTCATCTATAGCCTTCAAATTGAATTTTTGTTTCTTCTCTTACACAAGTCAAAGATTCGCAACCAAAAGCAGGGAAATAAAAGGGATTGTTTCAATTTGAAAATAAAACAATTAGTGATGTAGAAAAGCACTACCACGCTTCAATAAACAATTAGTATCTGCGGAGCTGTGGATTAAAGAACCTAGGAGGAAGTATCCTTTAAAATAAATACAATAGGCAAGATAAATCGATCTGGACATGATTTGGTCTTGGGAAAATGTAAGCATGTGGTCATTTAAGTGTGTAATGATTTTCAAAACTATACAAAGACACAACTCTATTATACTGAGAACATGAAAAAGGACAATTGTAATCGAGATCGATATGCTCTCATTGAATGTGATTGAAATCTTTCTCTCAATTCAAAGCAATCATTGATCCGACACGGAAATGTCTTTGCGTAAGAAAGCAAATAAAATGAGAGAACTTACAGTTAAAAAGTTGTTAAGCAATGAAAAGAGGTTCATACCGATGTCAACTTCGAGTACTCGCACTTTTTGATAAGCGACTCTACTGGAGGAATTCCCCAATAAATAAAGCTGTCTTACATAAAAGGGGTTGCGATGAGTTCAAAATTATTGAAAAATCACCCGGGCTTGGCGGAACATCTATAGCTGGCGAGCTATTGAAAAATCCATGTGGCTGCATCATAAATTGTGAATGTATGCAAAGTTAGTATCGATCGATTCTGTTTCCAATTAAACAACTTTGTTCAAAAGGTATTGCTGAATACTTCTACCAAAACTATTGACTAATTTTCTAATGTAATAGGATTTAACAAATCTGAAGACAAGATTCAGAAAATAAGTCAAGCAATGTAAGTAAAAATATCCATGATAGAATTTGCAATTTCTTTTAGAGAGAGCCAATTAGCAAAACAAAGATAAGGAATATATCAGGAGAACCAATACCGGGGAAGAAAGAGAGAGCCAACTATAATCTTACCAAATTAAACTTAAATATCTAACCATGTCACTCTTTAGTTTAACACAATTTGCTTTATATATAGACTATTATCATAAGTAGAATCAACCAAACTTACTAGCATTCGCTCCCATTCCTAACGAAAATGATCCAATGTAGACCTAATATCAAAGAATGAGATACAATAATGTGTCGGATGGAGAATAAGTTCATATTTACGAAAAAGCATGATATTCACTAGAGAAAGTGTAGTAAGCATACCATTATGCGATTCTGAAGAAGAGCTGGGAATCGCCTACCTGATCAAATCATGAACTGTTAAACACAAGGATTTTCACTTTTACATAAATATATATATGTCAAGATTAAATACCGGGAGCTATAGTGTTTTCGGTTTGGATATACCTTAAGATAGAATGCAAGCTCATTGTTAATATACATCCTGTAACCAATCCCGATCCGGATAACTAAATGAAACCAAGAAAGAAAAATAAGAATATCATACATGGAAGGGATATTTATAAGCAAATGAAAGTTTGAAGAAAAATTGTTTCTCGCTTTGAATTTACCAAGTAACAAGAGCTTCCTGCTGTTTCTATCTATTAGGCTGCTCCAATACCTGTGACCACAACTGCAAAGGGAGTTAAAAGTTCAAACCACTACAATCACACACGAAGCACAAAAAGCAGAAATTAAACTACCATATGATGAACCACAATGCACCTTAAACCAAAAATTTCATCTACAAAGTGATGACTTGTTCAGGGGAAAGGAGTTAAAAGTTGATAAACTTACTTGACCGATGGCAAGTTTTGCCTTGAACGGAATCATAAATCCGTTTCCCATCCTTCCCAACACCATCAACAAACAAAGCACCAGGTTTTCTCGGTATTCCCAAAAGCTTCTCATGTTCTTCAGTATACACCTCGGCTTTGAACCTTCTTCTATCACAATCCTTCTACTTCCCGCACGCTCAACTTTTTCGAGGCGCCAAGCGTAAGTAACCTAGGAGCCACATTCTCGCAACCTAAAAACAAAACAAAGCAATGCATGTTAGGTTATATTCAAAGGTTGATTTTTAGGGTTTTTTTTCAAAAAAATGGAAGAACCTTGTAGATCGGCGAGTGGGGCCGGAGGGTTAAGAGGAAGAGGGGATTTAGGGATAGATGGAGAATGTCGTGAGTGTGATGGTTGGGGTTTGAGTTTGAGGAAAGAGAAAGGTCGAAAATTCCCAACTTTCCTATTCTCACGCGATTTTCATGATTCTTTGTTCTCTGGATAGCTCGTGACTCGGAAATTTTGAGTTGATCATCGCTTTTTTTACGAGAGCGAGGCATCTTTGATTGATGAAGGTTTTGATTTTGAACTTGGGAGTTGAGAGTGTGCAGCGGTCGATTCTCTCCGTGGTTTTGGATTGGAATTTGGAAGGAGATCGATCGTGATGGGATTGGAATTTGGGTGGAGGTGAGGTGGTGGTGATTGAGAGTGAGGAGGGAGGCGGAAGGTGAGGAGAGCGAGAGGGTGAGGAGGAGAGAGCGTGGACGTTTTGATTTTAGGGATAGGGATCGGGCTTGTTTTATTTTCATTAATGGGTTGCCACGGACTTGCCACGGCATCTCCGTGGCAAATTTCTGTCTTTTCACATGTCCGTGGCAAACCCGTGGCAAACACCAGCGGGAAATTTCGCGCCCTTATTTTTTACGCATGCCGTCGCAAATCCGTGGCAAATTACTGACGGAATAAGCTCCGTGGCAATTGCTGGTGGCTAAAACAAGCTTTTCTTGTAGTGCTACTCTGCCCATGTTTGTCATTATTTCCAACATTTTTCCACTTCTGGTGAAAAGACGTGTTCATGTAATTTCCACTTCAACTATGATCAATACCACGACCACGACCACGACCACGGCCACGACCATGACCACGGCACGTCCACGACCACGAGTTTGCCCATAGTGGTCGTGTGTTGCTACATTCGCTTCTAGGAATGGAGCAGTGCCAGTTGGACGAGCTTCATGATTTTTCATCAAAAGTTCATTATTTTGCTCAGCCACGAGTAGGCAAGAATATTTCTTAAAGCCTTTTTCACAATATTGCTGCTGTAGGAGCACATTGGATGCATGAAAAGTGGAGAATGTTTTTTCTAACATATCTTCATCAGTCACTTTTTCTCCACACAATTGTAATTGAGAAGTGATTCTAAATACCGTAGAATTATATGCAGTTACACTTTTAAAATATTGTAAACGCAAATGCATCCAATCATAACGGGCTTTTTGGGAGGATAATAGATCAATTTTTGGTGCTCATATCTTTCTTTTAAACTGTTCCAAAGAACTTGTGGTTCTCTTACCGTAAGGTATTCATTTTTAAGATCCTCATGAAGATGATGACGAAGGAAAATCATGGCTTTTGCCTTTTGTTGATTAGATGTTTTATTTCCTTCTTTAATAGTATCTCCATGACCTACGACACTCAAATGGATTTCAGCATCTAGAGCCCATGGCAAGTAATTCTTTCCCGAAATGTCTAGAGCCTCAAAATCAAGTTTTGTGAGGTTCGACATGTTTAGTACTATTATAAATGTAAAATTAAGTAAGTTAGATAAAATATATATGTGTGGGCCACCAAGACAACCTATTAAGATTTACAATATATTTACAATGAAATAGCAAAAATACATATCTCAAATAATTAATTTGGAAAATCTTAAAAATCACAATAAATAAAATTGGAACAAGTATAAAGAAAGTAAAAATAAAAATTTGGAACAAGTATAAGAGATAAGCAATCAGAGAGTTACTTTGATCAAAAAGAATCGCCAAGTTTTATAGATAGTATAATGATCTAACATTTTATAATTTTAAAATGAATCGGCTGTTTAAACATTAAAAATTAAAATAATAAACTCCATCAAGTATGATCAAACATGAGATATAAATCATAAATATAACTTGTCAGTTGTCATCCGTATAGATCAAGTATAGACACAAGATATTTCATAAATCATAAGTATAGATCAAGCATATGAGACATAGATCAAGTATAAATCATAAGTATAGATCAACCATATGAACTATCCGTAATGACAAAATATTTTACCATATTAGTATAGACACAAATGTGATACACCATAGCCGAATTATTCCAAATTGGTTATAAACATAACTCAGAAATATAAATTGTCTAATAAGAAGGATAGTGATACATTATTCCAAAAACCAATCCAGTATTTGTTCAACAAGCACATGTAAAAGAGATAATATTCATTATGTTGATCTCAACTAGATTTGATATGATCCAATACTACTATAGTATCATGGAACAAACAAGAACCAATATTACCTTAGATCGGTAGAACTTCGTGCTGATAACGTGTGATTAAAGTAATCAAAACTATAGCAAACAAAGAATGAGAGAAGGAGAGGATTTGGGAGAGTTTGTATTTCTCTTTTTAAGTGCATGCACCTTTACATATTAGAGTGAGCCCTATTATAGGGTGAAAAATAGAAAATGAGTAGCCAACCATAAAGGCCACTACACAATGATATTATGAAGATGATGGGAGAAACTCAATGGACATCCAATATCTTATATTCATAACAAATTCAATAATTTTGAGTAATATCAACAATGGAATTAATTTGTTATTTTGATAATTTATTTTGAAAATTCAAATGAAAATAGGAATGTATTTATTTAGTAAATAATTAAAGTATTTAAAATAATACTATAATATAATTTCTGGTAAAATTGAGCACATAAAAAAAAAAAGAATTACCCACCATGTTTTTGTTATTGTCAAAAAATTAGGTATAGTAATTAGAAAATTGGTGTGTTACACGATGCAGCTCCAAAATATCGCCTTGAACCCAATGCGATGGCCAAATAGAATGATCATGAACCTGTCAGATACTTGTCACGTAACTCCAAATCCCTCTGGGATTAGATCGAATACCAAATTTTCAACGTAATGGAATTAATGCCTCGCGTACCACTCATGATTTTTTTGGAGCACATTGCCATCTCCCCACTAGTTGAGGATGTCCGACATGTGCTCGCATCTAGACCAGGCTCACGTACGATAGCTCGACCGTAAATTCACTCAGACGCCCACACCGACATCGATACTTGCATGAAAATGCATCAGCACATGTTAGTATTCACGACTTGATCACTCGCTCCCGAGTGTCCTGAGAGTTAATGATTCTGGTTCTAAATCCCATTTATTAAGAACCCACCATCATTGTTTTCGAAACCTCGCTTATTTTTCTTAAAATCTGTAAGTCACTCTTAGTTTCAAGTATATTTTATGTAAGTAACACCCAAAGTGGAAATACTCCACTAAACATCCCATACTACTTAGTGTACTCTTTCGCAAGTAAAAGATGTATTCAAATTTCTTAAATCAATTTTTTTTTGACAACAAATTTCTTAAATCATATTAACACAATTTATAATAATATTTAAGACAAAAGTGATAAATCTTTCTTCAGTATAGAAACAAGAATAATCTTATTTATAATATTAAGAATACAACCTGTAACATCTCAGACTTCAAGTCGATATTCGAAACCCGAGATGCTACTTATAGCGTTTCAGAGATGCACTTGAATAACTGAATAAGGATGATAGGTTTTATAAAATAAGTTTCAAAAACCTAAAAGATTTAATACAAATCATTCAAATTAGTTACCTAAATACGTAGTCCAAATTCAAAAGTGCATATACCTAATACATTCCGAACTTAACTATGAACACCTAAACATAAATATTATCATAATATAATGCTAATCTTCATGAGAAGAATATCATCATCTAGTCGCGTCTTTGATATCACTGTTGAACCCTTTAAACTTCACCTGTGAATCTGAAAAACATTCAACAATAAACAGTGAGATTACAAATCTCAGTGCGCTCTTTCGCGACCCCTCACCCATAACCCCTCGTAATCTTTTATCATCTTTTCACTTGTCGTAACGTAATCCATAAGAAGACTGTACAACATCAGCTTCAGCAGAGAACCCAATCCGAATAATCAATCTGAGCCTTAGCTCAATTCGGATAAACCATCTGGGCCTTGAACTCAGGAGACATGACCTCCCATTCCAAATACGCTACTTAACCTCGGGGATTGTCATCCCCATAGTGTTTTATTAATTACATAATTATGTTCTCACTCGTTTGTTTATATAATAAAACATCGTTGTTCGTTTCATTAAACAAAATCTTTCATTCAATCAATAAACCTTCACATAATCATATCCTCGTTCAATAACACATCATTCATACTTCAATTCATATCACAATCAATTACTTGAACCACCATGTCAAGCAATTCAATCACCAATCATTTATATAACAAAGATTTATTCAAAGACATACCATAGACTATATTTCAAGCATTAGGAGATAGAATAGGTTAAGGATGATTCCGAGAAGGAGTTTAAAAAGACAATTAATGTTTGTTTATAGTTGTAGATATTTTCTTTAGCTTTCTAGCGTATCCAAGAACACTCAAATCGGAGTTCCGGATCAAAAGTTACGGACAAAACAAGTTAGAAGGCCATTAATAAAATTTAACAACCAGAGAAGCTAGCGCGACCGTGCTCCCTGTGCAGCACTAGAAAATCTGCTTTTATGTTTTTAATCCTCTCTCAAAGTCTTCTAACCAATCCTAACTATCATACAATCAACTTTAACATTTCAAATCACTTAATTACAATCCAAGCAACATCAATACACTTAATTTTCACCCAAGTTCATCTTAATCATTAATACAAAACATTGAGCAACACTTAGAACCACACATTTCAGCACATAGGTTCCCAATAAATCATTTCAGCACATTTAAACCATCCAAATACACATGCATTACTGAAAGTTCAGAATAGACAACATGCATTGACTAATTACTCGAACAAAACTCTAATCGGGTTAAGAACTCACCTCCAATTTGTAGAAATTACCACAACAACTCACAAATCAAAGCTTTGAAGCAACAACCAAATCCCTAGCACCCAAATTCGAAAGTCAGCCCCCAAACCCTCTTTTAATCGGCTTCTATCAACAATGTGACATGCATCCATCTTTCAAGCTTGCTAGCTTCACTCAATGGGATAATGAGAGGAGAAAATGAGGATAATGACCTTGAGTGTTCTTCCTAAAGTTTGAATGGGTTGAATTTCAGAAATGGAATGGAAAATGGAGTAAAGGTTTCAGCTCCTACTTCTCTCTCTCTCTCGACTTCTCTATCTCTCTCAACTCCCACTTCTCTTTCTTTTTAAAAAAGCTGATTTTGTGTTAAGTGTGTGATCAACCAATTCTAACAATGATCAACCAACTCAATTGTTAATTCCCACTACTCAATCATTCAATTAGCCAAGGTAAGACAATCATCTTTTAATTCTAGCAATGATCAACCAACTCAATTATTAATTCGAAAGATCATTAGCAATGATTTACGCAAATTATCGCTAATCCTTCAAACAAAAATCTAGTAAATTTGGGGATGTTACACAACCCAAAACCCAATGTCACACGATTAGAACAATTAACCATTAATCCAAATAACAAAAAAAAAATAGCATCAACGCATAGTATCATACTGCAAGTCACTATGTGATCGTAGTGATCAGGCCTCCACCACTACACGATCATAGAAGGATACTCCAACGACATCTGGACTCAATCTAAAAAATGGTGCATGGGTGATAAAGAGCGTCCAAACCATATAACGAACATAAAATCGAATCTAAAACAACAAAGACTACGACATCCATCAAATCAATGTCAAAGAGTCAATCCCTAAAGAGTGACAAACACAACATGTCCATACTGCAACATGTCACCATGTAAAACAATGGAGGGCTCACACTCAAAAGCAAGATCACATCACACAACAAACATCACAATAGTGTGTTGACGCACACATCAACATCGATACTTGCATGAAAATGCATCACCACATGTTAGTATTCACGACTCGATCACTCACTCCAAAGTGTCCTGAGAGTTAATGATTATGGTTCTAAATCCCATTTATTAAGAACCCGCCATCATTGTTTTCGAAATCTCACTTATTTTTCTTAAAATCTGTGTGTCACTTTTAGTTTCAAGTATCTTTTTTGTAAGTAACACCCAAAGCTGAAGTACTCCACTAAGCATCCCATACTACTTAGTGTACTCTTCGAGTATCCTCGTTCTTCAACGAATGGAAGGAAACAGATACCGCCACTTTTAGCTTTTTCTCAAAAATATCTTTTCACATTTTCTCGGATAAATCTCTATTTGTTTGAAATGTTTCAGTTTCAAAAGTATTTATTTTCAGTAAATCTGATTCTTCAAAAGGTATTCATGTTAGTTCACAAAAATGGTTTTCTAGTTTCTCTTCATTCCATAAATGACATTCTAACACTTTTTTCAAAATCTTCATTGATTTTATTAAAATGGCAAACGATGCCCGATTTGAGCAAATGACCACTTCGTAGAAATCTAAAGACGACTATTTTTTAAATATGATTTTTATTTTGAAATAAACTAAGCTAAAAAGTACGTTTTATGAAAATAAACTTTGGGTGTCCAGAAATGAAAGCCTATTGTTTTCAAACTTGTGGTGCACTTTAAATTATCAACATTCAACATAATCGGTGACTAAATAGTAGAAGAATGAACCTAGTTTTTATAAAATAAACAATAAACTCAAAGAAATATGTAATTTATTTAATAGATATATTAAAAGAACCAAACATACTCATGGATTTCACAGAAAAAAAATTAAATCAATTTTACCAAACTTTTTCTTCTATAGTCTTTTTCACAAAACTTTAGAACTCAAAACTAGAATTCAATTCGTTAAAATTTCTCCTTGTCAGAGCTTCAATATTTTACGAAGAGGAAACATTTTTCTTTCTCATGCTTCGATGCTTGAAGGTCATAGTTTTCTCTAAGTTTCTAGCATCCAAAATATTCATTCTTTTATTTCTACATCAACTAGATGGAAATATTAAAAAAAAAAACTATAAATAGATCAAAGTGAAAACATTCCAAAAACATCATCATGTAGGAGAACTCTCATGGATTCACCCTCCTTGTTATACCCCAATTTTGTCCGTCTTCTTTTTCTCGCTTTAGTCGTTTATTTTTAGTAAGGGCGTGTTTTGGAGTCGCATGATTACGAGAATTATTAGTGTAGAGTCTCGGTTACTAATTTCAATCACTCCGTTCAACTAAATCGAAACGCCGTTGTTTAAATTAGGCACGCACGCGAATGATCGATCTTTTCGCGCGTTCTTCAATTTAATATCCGTATTCAAGTTTGGTCAAATGCGTGAGCAGTCTACCTAAAGGCATTTTTCTCAAAATTTGGTTTAAATTCATACTTAGTAATGCAATTCCGAGTTAATTTTGTGGTCTCTTAGTCAACGCACCCATTTCTTTTATTTTTGGTCTAGTTTTAGCGTATTTGTTAGTCCGACTCGTTCTCGCGTCTTTGTATTCTACTTGACTCTCTTTTTCTTATTATTTTTATTCTTATTTTGTTTATGCAATCCAAAAAATTCTATTTAGGTTAATTTACAGTTTAAAAGTGTTAAAGAGTCCAAAAATATCAAAAATAATTCTACTTAGTTTAATTTACAAATTAGAAGCTATTAAGAGTCAAATAAGTCCAAAAATACAAAAATAAATAAATACTGAAAATGCAAAAATAACAAATCCGAAAATACAAAAATAAATAGAAAATCAGGGTTTCAAGCAGCATTCCAAGTACACTACAGTTTGCTATTGGGCTTGGGTTCTAACCTGAAATAGGGTAAAAGTCTGGTTAAAGATAATAAATGCCTTAACCTAGTATTATACTATAAATAGGCAGTCTACTAGCAGTCAACACACAGAAACTAAGGCAGAAAACTACTGCTAAAATCACCCAAAAATAGGATTAGAGTTTCACATCGAAACCCTAATTAATCCACTAAACACGGTTCTGAAGTTTCTGAGATCTAGAGAAAGAAGCAAAAGAAGAAATCCAAAGGAAACACAAAGAACGATTTGCAACCACACCGTCACAAATAGCGGCAATCAGGAGCCAAACTGGAGCTGGATTAAGTGGGCGGAGATTAATATAAGGCCTTGGGAACATCTGCTGAAGGATATATCAAAGGGGAATGAAAGGATTAAATGGAACAGAGAACCATATGTTTATTGGAAAGGCAACCCGTTTGTTGCTGAAACAAGGCAAGATCTCCTCAAATGTAATCCTTCAAACAACCAAAGTTTGGAATGCTCGTTTATTTGTCCAGATTGGTAACATATATGTAGGATTGGATTCAAGAGTCTCAACAAGGATTCAATCATTCGAACTTGGCAAACCAATGCACACTTAGATACAGGATTTATATTGAAGGATTTGCATGGTCGGTCAGTGAGAAATGCATTCTTGCTCTGTGATTCCGTTACGCTACTAGCGAAGCCACGTTTCCATGATTTCTTCATAAGAAGCTTACAGCCATTGCAACATTACTTGGCCTATAAGGGACAATGACAAGTGCAAATCCATCAAACATGCAGTAAATTTGCGCGGAAGTTTCGCCTCTCTCACACGGCGCGCGGCTGGAAGGAAGGAAGGAGAGGTTGATCGATTTTTAGGTTTTTTTAATTTTTGGTTTGGGCCTCATATCGGGTCCTTTTGTTTTTATTTTATTTTAATTATCGTAACGCTTGTTTGCACCCCCTTATTTACGCACACACCTCCCCACTTAAGCCTGATTTAGCATCTTTGGGCTCTCCTATCGAACCGGGTTTCTTTTTACACCTCCTATTAATTATACAATCCCCTGCAACTAATAAAACCCCAATTTACTGTTTCACCCCTGTTTTTCTTTTTAATTCTTTTCCAACTCAAACATAAATAATTTTTCTCTCGAAGTCAAATAAACGGCTAAGTCGGTTGTACAACCGGGTTAGTCATCATTTTAGGACCAATGAGCTGTACAGTTCAGTGATCCTACAAAAAACTTAATAAAATATAAATAAATCATTTTTCCATAAATAAACGGCTAAGTCGGTTGTACAACCGGGATAGTCACCATTTTAGGACCAATGAGCTGTACAGTTCAGTAATCCTACAAAAAACTTAATAAATACAACTAAATTATTTTTCCTAAAAATAGGGGACTAAGTCGGTTGTACAACCGAGTTAGTCAGCGTTCTAGAACTAATGAGCTGTACAGTTCAGGAGTTCTAGAATATCTATTCTAAAACTGACCCACCTCACACCAAACCAATTTCTTTCAAAAAAACTCAAAAATTACTTTCAAAAAGTAGGGGACTAAGTCGGTTGTACAATCGGGTTAGTCAGCGTCCTAAGAATCAGTGAGCTGTACAGTTCAAGGAATCCTAGGACCCCTACACTAAAAAAACACCAACCCACAAACTTTTTCAGGAAGAACTACGTGGCTTTGATTCCTCCATTGCATCCGGAGTGCGTGAGGAGCAAGACTCAACTCTTGTCAAGCACTAAAAACCAAAAACATAAATAAGTCTTTTTTCTACAAATAAAAGGGTAATTATTAAATAAATCTTAAATTAATTAGACAATGGATGTCGTGGGGTGCTAATACCTTCCCCACACATAACGACTCCCGAACCCTAACAATGCCTCGTCCTAAAACTTAAAGGGATTTTCCGAATTTGCCCTTAAACTAAAATTTGGTGGCGGCTTCCTTTCGAACTTGAAGAATCCTTTCCGGATTTTTTTGGTCGCTCTGGTGGCGACTTCATGGGGACTTATTTATTTTTAGAGAGTCAAAACCTAGTCTAATTAATTTAGGATTAATTCAATTTTTACCCTTTTATTTATTTATTTGCTTTTGCATAATTATATTATTTATTTGTGTAAACCCTAGGATAGAAGACGATATTTGTATATATGTTTGTTTGTCATTTTGCGTTTTTGGGTTGTTGTTAAATTGCTCCTACACACACTTCACTTCTACACATCACACACTTGTGAGAAAGGTCCTATACCCGGACTCGAGCATAAACCTAAGTTAGAACGAGATTGCGTAGTGATGGCCTGCGGGACGTACGTCTCGTTGGGTGGTCACGAAAATCTCACCTAGAGTTTGATTCCTTTTGAGGACGCTATCCCTTCTAATAGCTTGCCTATTGTTGGGGTCAGTGTTCTTGACTGGGGTCCTTGGCTCTAGGGACCATGTGTAGGATTCTTTAGAACTATCCCTGTGAGGTTCACTATAAAATAAACCTTAGACCCACTCTGTAAGATACAGTTCTAGGGTCACAAAGGAGCTTTATACCCTCGCATTCAAACAAATATTTATGCATACCGTCTTCTATCAAAAAAAAATCAAAAAAATCAAAAAACCAAAAATCATTTTTTACTACTTTTTTAGAAAATATACCACATGCATACAACAAATAAACATCTACTGTTGCATGCACTTTTATGACCATCAGGGAATTAAAATCTTTACCTTGGAGAGAAGCCGTGCACGCTGAAGTCAAAATTAAATTTTGTACTTTACTCTCCAATGAAAAGTTTATAATTCCCCGACATGATAAATAAAATCATATGTTATCATTTCATGCACATACATTATCATTACATTCGCATTTCACGTACATTCATTCGCATTTCTTGCACACTCATTCATTTGCATAATTACATCATGCATTACAAAAATATCAAAGCATAATATTAGGAAAAAGGTGATGAGAGGTGAGACATTCTTGTTGTGAAATAAATCATTCTTTTGGAAAGAGTTTAGTCATACTTCGTTGCAAGCTCAAGGTGTTCCAAGTCACTCGCTTTTTCAAATTTTTAGCTTGCTCACATTTTTAACCAAGCGTTGCATCTCTTCCATCCCATGATAAATGACCGAAATGTCCATCAAAAATTTCTATCATGTTTTAACTAATGTTAATCGTCTCTGAAGCATTTGTGTAGTGACTTGGGTAACATGTGTGTTTATTTTTGTTTGAGTCAGTTAGCGTCCCTACCTTGCCATCATCCCCTGTCAAAGTATAATCCCACCCCGACCACCCATAAAGTACATACTCCCCACATCAGTACATAGTTGACGTTTCTGGTTGGTTCCCCTAGTGAAATAACACTTTAGGCCCTCCATACTGGGGCAAATGTGTGATCTCTAAAAACTTTGTCAACGTTGTATTCCCTTGGTGCAAGTCCTTTACAAAAAAATAAATTCAAAAAGGCCCGTTAGGTCGAAAACTCGTAAGAGCGGCCTAAGCAAAAATTAGGGTATATAAAAGAAAGGAGAAATAAAGAAAAAGAGCAAATATATAAAAGTAAATAAATTATTGTCCTTAAGTTAATCATGATTTGAAATGAAGTTTGACCATCTTCCCATACCCCCGAAAAAAACCCCATGCTACCCACCTTAAGCCAAAATCTAAAAACCTTTCAATCACCCTAGACAAGGATCAATTCCGCATCAAAAGCTCGAAAGAAAGAAAAAGAAAAAATCAAAATCAAAAAGAAAGTGAAATAAAAAAGAAGAGGATCGAAAAACCACGAAAAAGCAAAAGTGGTACAATTATGGTGATACTTCTCGCCATTAAATGCATAAGAAATCCTTATGCGAAACAAACCCCAAACACTTCCCTTGTTCTCAATATCCTATCCTTCATAAACCCTTGGCCAAGTCACATCCCTAAACAAGTCCATCCTACCATGAGACACATCAATTACTAGACCCTCAAACACTCCTTTGAGCCTGACAACCATTTCCTTCATAAATCATCACACATTAGCCAAGTTACTTCACCAAATCATTTGTCCCATCAATCATCAAACACTTCATTGAGCCTAATAACACCTTATTTCACAAACCATTAACCATTAGTCAAATCATACCGCTAAAAAAAAAAAAAAATCATCCGTCCCATCAATCCCCAAACACTACCTTGAGCCCAATTATCATTCCCTCATAAATCACTAAACCATCGCCACATTCCGATCAATGACCGATTGCTTTTGTTTTCTCAAAGTTTTAATCTTAGGACAAATAAGTTTATTTATTTACAATATGTTTGCTCAAAAAAAAATATATCAAAAAAAAAAAAAAAAAACTCAAAGGAAAAGAAGAATCAAAAGGCTTGCACCACAAGTTACAGTTATACTAAGACAAGGTCTAGTGATCACCAAGTGTAGTTTTCATCATAGCAAACTCAAGACTATTGTAGTCTGAGAGTCATTCTAAAGGTAACCAAAAGTTTATACTAGGATCGTCACCTAGATCCTAAAGTGGGGCATCCCTTTCACCATCTATTTGAACTTGGGGAATTTGTCCAGTGTGCTTCCCATACCACTCCCAGTCTATACAGCCGCATTTAACCATCTCCAAAAACCCATAACCCTAGCTCTGTCACCTTTCCCAATCTCACTAAAAGCAACCATTCGAAACACCATTCTAAATGGGGCAATCCTGTCATTCTTCACTCCACCTACAAATGGGGAAATTCACCCGACACCCATCTCATCCCTTCATTATATTCACAGCCATAAAATCATACCGGGGCAATTTCTCAACTCATTACCCAAAATGCTACTACTCTAGCCAGGGCAATCTTGTCCTTACCATAAATGGGGCAACACCAAACTCTTTGGGTTGAGACAAAGTCTCTTGCTTTCCGCCTTTCATTCCAAAGCCAATGCATTCCCCAGTCATCATTTTCTACACCTCTAGCTTGTTAGCACTAGGCAGGGCAAGTTATTCACTCACAATCATCAAATCTAAATTGGGGCAATCCTGCATTCCTTGGCTTGGGAAAACCTACCTTTCATGATCTTGACAAAGACCGGTCAGTCATTCACCCCTTCATGTGCCACAAATGTCCACACCTTAGGTCTTTAGAACCCCAAGTTAACTGACTCATTCATCTATATTCACACTACTATACATCTTCACAAAACAATGCTTTGAGGAGAAAACACAAGTTGATCATATGATGTTGGAAATCCACTTACTTAGTTGTGTGGGCCAAAACTTTGGTCATCATGGGGCATCAAAATGGAAGAGAAAAATGAGCGAGCTTGCAAATACTTTTTCACATCGATTAATCTCGTAAATAACAACATTGAGATTCTTTGAAGTATTCTTTTCAAAGAATGATCAATATTCACCCCTCGCTTCTCGCATCTAAAGTCTCACATCTCATCACTACCAAAAATGTTTCTATACCCCAATCACTCATATCATATCATATCACATCATATCGTATCGTATCATATCATATCATATCATATCATCACCTCATGCACCATAGCATTTGCACCCGAGCATTTCATTTGCATCATTTTGACATTTGGCATTCATCATTTTCAAAAAAAAAAAAAAAAAACAAAAAGCGAAAAGCAATAAGCAAAAAAAGAGAAAAGAAAAAGTCATTCCACATCCTACCGGATACCAATCATTGCTTGCACCATTAATTGCTTCATCAAACGTAGATTGGTTTTCCCTTTCTCGGTAGATGCATTTGTTAGGTGTGCTCGGATAAACACGATCAGTGTTAGTCCCTATTTTGCTCCTCTAATATCGGTAGCTTAAGCGCTGATCTCATATCATATCACAGATCACGTGTTGATCCCTCGGACTCGAGTGGTCCTTCAGAGCACTACGCTCCTTCAAAGTGCCCTAAGTGGCCCAGTCGCAAACGTCGAGTCGAGCCCGGCGGACCTTCCGACTCCCGCGTGGTCTCGCACTAGTTGTGTCACCTAAGACACGCGATTGTACGCCCTTCATGGTCAACATATCGATTCTAGACCGATCTTGACCCATCATGGCCTTCGAATATAAAGGCCCTCGCGCATCGTTTAACTAGTACCGTAGCTAGTTGCGCTCCTTCGGACCACGATGGTCCTTCAATTAAGGCCTAGGCAGCCTTCCGGACCACGAGTGGTCCTTGAGCCTTAGTGCTCCTTCGGTCCTTGTTCACCCTTCATTCAACTCTCGGTTAATGCGCCAAGTATTAACCACTCCCTCTTATCTCTCAAGCCTTCCACTTCCCCCTTAAACGGACAAAATTAGCGTCTATCTTATCTTTATTAGTATTTTACTAGAAAGTGAGGAGAATATTAATAAAGAGGGGCAGCTGTTATACCCCAATTTTGTCCGTCTTCTTTTTCTCGCTTTAGTCGTTTATTTTTAGTAAGGGCGTGTTTTGGAGTCGCATGATGATTGAGAATTATTAGTGTAGAGTCTCGGTTACTAATTTCAATCACTCCGTTCAACTAAATCGAAACGCCGTTGTTTAAATTAGGCACGCACGCGAATGATCGATCTTTTCGCGCGTTCTTCAATTTAATATCCGTATTCAAGTTTGGTCGTACGTGAACAGGTCTACCTAAAGGCATTTTTCTCAAAATTTGGTTTAAATTCATACTTAGTAATGCAATTCCGAGTTAATTTTGTGGTCTCTTAGTCAACGCACCCATTTCTTTTATTTTTGGTCTAGTTTTAGCGTATTTGTCGAGTCCGACTCGTTCTCGTCTTTGTATTCGGCCTGACTCCTTTTTCTTATTATTTTTTATTCTTATTTTGTTTATGCAATCCAAAAAATTCTATTTAGGTTAATTTACAGTTTAAAAGTGTTAAAGAGTCCAAAAATATCAAAAATAATTCTACTTAGTTTAATTTACAAATTAGAAGCTATTAAGAGTCAAATAAGTCCAAAAATACAAAAATAAATAAATACTGAAAATGCAAAAATAACAAATCCGAAAATACAAAAATAAATAGAAAATCAGGGTTTCAAGCAGCATTCCAAGCTGCTACAGCTGCTATTGGGCTTGGGTTCTAACCTGAAATAGGGTAAAAGTCTGGTTAAAGATAATAAATGCCTTAACCTAGTATTATACTATAAATAGGCAGTCTACTAGCGATCAACACACGTAAACTAAAGGCAAAAAAACTACCGCTAAAATCACCAAAAAATAGGATTAGAGTTTCACATCGAAACCCTAATTAATCCACTAAACACGGCTCAAGTTTCGAGATCTAGAGAAAGAAGCAAAGAAGCGATCCAAAGGAAACACAAAGAATAGATTGCAACCACACCGTCACAAATAGCAAGCAATCGGGAGCCAAGCGGATTTGGATTAAGTGGGCGGAGATTAATATAAGGCCTTGGGAACATCTGCTGAAGGATATATCAAAGGGAATGAAAGGATTAAATGGAACAGAGAACCATATGTTTATTGGAAAGGCAACCCGTTTGTTGCTGAAACAAGGCAAGATCTCCTCAAATGTAATCCTTCAAACAACCAAAGTTTGGAATGCTCGTTTATTTGTCCAGATTGGTAACATATATGTAGGATTGGATTCAAGAGTCTCAACAAGGATTCAATCATTCGAACTTGGCAAACCAATGCACACTTAGATACAGGATTTATATTGAAGGATTTGCATGGTCAGTCAGTGAGAAATGCATTCTTGCCTGTGATTCCGTTACGCTACTAGCGAAGCCACGTTTCCATGATTTCTTCATAAGAAGCTTACAGCCATTGCAACATTACTGGCCTATAAGGGACAATGACAAGTGCAAATCCATCAAACATGCAGTAAATTTGCGCCGGAAGTTTCGCCTCTCTCACTGGCGCGCGCGGCTGGAAGGAAGGAAGGAGAGGTTGATCTGATTTTTAGGTTTTTTTAATTTTTGGTTTGGGCCTCATATCGGGTCCTTTTGTTTTTATTTTATTTTAATTATCGTAACGCTGTTTGCACCCCCTTATTTACGCACACACCTCCCCACTTAAGCCTGGGTTTCGCATCTCGGGCTCTCCTATGCGAACTGGGTTTCTTTTTACACCTCCTATTAATTATACAATCCCCTGCAACTAATAAAACCCCCAATTTACAGTTTCACCCCCTGTTTTTCTTTTTAATTCTTTTCCAACTCAAACATAAATAATTTTTCTCTCGAAGTCAAATAAACGGCTAAGTCGGTTGTACAACCGGGTTAGTCATCATTTTAGGACCAATGAGTACATGCAGATTCGGTGATCCTACAAAAACTTAATAAAATATAAATAAATCATTTTTCCATAAATAAACGGCTAAGTCGGTTGTACAACCGGGATAGTCACCATTTTAGGACCAATGAGCTGTACAGTTCAGTAATCCTACAAAAAACTTAATAAATACAACTAAATTATTTTTCCTAAAAATAGGGGACTAAGTCGGTTGTACAACCGAGTTAGTCAGCGTTCTAGAACTAATGAGTCACATGCAGTCATTCAGGAGTTCTAGAATATCTATTCTAAAACTGACCCACCTCACACCAAACCAATTTCTTTCAAAAAAACTCAAAAATTACTTTCAAAAAGTAGGGGACTAAGTCGGTTGTACAATCGGGTTAGTCAGCGTCCTAAGAATCAGTGAGCTGTACAGTTCAAGGAATCCTAGGACCCCTACACTAAAAAAACACCAACCCACAAACTTTTTCAGAAGAACTACGTGGCTTTTATTCCTCCATTGCATCCGGGAGGTACGTAGGAGCAAGACTCAACTCTTGTCAAGCACTAAAAACCAAAAACATAAATAAGTCTTTTTTCTACAAATAAAAGGGTAATTATTAAATAAATCTTAAATTAATTAGACAATGGATGTCGTGGGGTGCTAATACCTTCCCCACACATAACGACTCCCGAACCCTAACAATGCCTCGTCCTAAAACTTAAAGGGATTTTCCGAATTTGCCCTTAAACTAAAATTTGGTGGCGGCTTCCTTTCGAACTTCGAAGAATCCTTTCCCGGATTTTTCGGTCGCTACACTCCTCATCGTTAAACTTAATTCCTTTTCATAAAAATACATAGTTTTTCTTCATGTCTATCCTCTTTAGAGAGAAAACAGCGAATGGCATGGAATGAGGGGTGGGGGGATAAATTAAAAAATGTCCAACACTTTTTCAAGAACTTTCATCCAAACTTCCAGGAAACTATTAAACCACACTTTGAAGGATAAATAAATAATAAAAAAAAACAGTCAAGGTGGAGGAGAGTTGAGTATATTAAAAGAGAAAGTATAACTTAGAGAGATGGGGGAGAAGTTGAGTGAAATGAGAGAAAATGAAAGAAAGGTTTAGTTATGTTCGCAAAGATAAACTGATAAATTCTGTGTTTACATAGATAAACTGATTTCTACACAAAGTCTCAAAATGCCTGCAACACAATACATGAAACTCAAAGGGATTAATCTTCACACATAGACCTACAATATTCTTGATTAACCTTCAACATATATAATAGGTATTATACCAGTGCGCACATACCTTGTCCACCTCCTTAGGATGTATTGCCCAGGGATACGCTTAACATCATTTTCCTCAAAGACCTTCAAAGTGTGATAACAAAGAATTCCAAAAGTCTCAAATTTTCTACATGTGCATGAAATGGAGGAAAGTACAGGATCAAATACCACTTTCCACTCCCCTTCGTCATTGACCAACGTGATAACATATTCGAATGGAATCTGAGATACATTTCTTTCTCGTATGCAAGCAGTTAAAAGTAAGGAAAACTCATCATGAAATATGCCGAAAACTGTAGGTGTGTATACCTGTAAGAGATTCATTAGAATTGGCAAATGCGCGTATTTAAATATTGGCAGATCATGCTGAGACTCGAAATCATATACTTGCTCATTATATCGATTCTCCTCTACAACCCTCTCAAAGTGTTCGAAGAATTGAATGACATTGATGCTCGGGCTCATGCATGCCTTGACATTTGAATTCAAACTCTCAATAAGTTGAGTGCTTCGCATTCCTAGGGTTAATGCTTGCTTCATGTAACATGCCGCCCATTTTTCCTTTATAGCATACACCGACTTCACCCAGAAATTTTCATTAACTTTAAAATCGGCGACCAACATGCTCCAAGCTGCTTCAAACTCCAATTCTTGGTCATAATCATACATGCATTTTTTAAAGTTACTCAAGAAATGACTTCCACTTTCATCAAGTTTCCAAGATGTTTGAACCCATTTTGCATCAATTGCCAAGAGCATAATCCATGTCGAGTCTCTGGCATCACCTCAAATAGAGCTCTAGCCATTTCCTGGCCTTGGTCAGTGAACAGAGTTTGAGGCTTCTTGTTTCCATGTGCTTTAAGGAAGGTTTCAAACAACCATCTATATGATTCAGCAGTTTTATCATATAATAATGCAGCCCCAAATATGCTTGAGCATCTGTGATGGTTGAACCCCGAAAATAATGCCAATGGTCTATTAGCATGATTGGTACAATAGGTTGTATCCAAACAATCCATTTGATGTGCGTGGTAAAATGATGGATTCTCTAAAAGACGATGTTGAAAATACCGCCTGAGACCAACAACTTTCCCATAAACCAAATGTGTATATCCAAGATTAGCTTTACCTAAAGCTCGGCTACTGATAAGCTGAAATGAAGTATTTTTCATCAATCCAGAGTCTTCTGGCATCTCAATCTCATGAGCTTGAATTTCCTTTATTTTGCACTGCGAGGCTAACATGTGTGTTGTTTCTTCTGGCATCTCAATCTTATGAGATTCTATGAACTCATGAACTACAAACTTCTCATTCTTTGCACTAAGTGCAATTCTTGCTTTACATCCAGTTATTGTCTCGGCCTTAGGTTTCTTAACAAGAAATGATTTCAGGTTTTTCTTTCGATAACCTTCCTTAAAACAAACAAATCTGCAAGATCTAATAGAGCCATCTTCCCTTCTGTTGAAGTATTGTTTTCTAACTCCAAAGCCTATTTGTTTACCATAATCAACCCAAAATTTCCATGCTTCATCTACACTATCAAATTCCATTCCAACATTTGGTGGTGTTATTGACATTGTTAGTCCCACCTGACAACCAAAAAATATGGAAAATCAAAATATATAAGACTCATTTGGATTTTGATGGAATTTTGGAATGAAATTTAAACCATGACTTAATATAATATATTACGTTCCAAAATTTAAACCATGACTTAATATAACATATTATGTTCCAAAACTGCTTTTTGTTTTCATCAAAAACACACTTTCATATTTAACTAAAATACACGCGTGTTAGCATGAAGAAAATATACTAGAAACCCCCAAACACTAAACAAAAAAAGTGAGGGAGTCACAGCAGGAGTCCCAATTAGCTTTCAATATTCTTCTTCCTTCAACAACAATGACAAAAAATAACAATATGTTTATATAGATAACGTCAAAATTAAGAATCAATTCTCTCCCTTCTATCTAAAATAAGGGAAAAGGATAGGAAATTTTGAGGTAAACATTACTGAGGAAAAAAGTCATTACAAAGTCTCTCAACAATGAAACCCACAAATGATTTTTTTTAGATAAGTCAAAATGTATTAAATGGGGTACAAGGGATACCTCACTCATTACATTACATTACAATGTTTCATACTCCTTCAAAAGACTAATCTGTTTAATGGTGCATTGTTCCAATCCTCACAAAGGATTGAAGTTATGTGACAAACCTAAAATATCTATTGAAAAAAGTTAGTGAAAATAAACTTAATTTTAGATCCAATAATTAAAGTATGGAAGTTTCTTTTGATTAAATCCTAACTTGATGTTAGTCTTTTAACCATTTGTGAGCGGCTCTAAAATTCTATAGCATATAAACCAATAAAATATGAATTTAACCATTTAGATAAACAATCATGCAATTGAATTTCAAATCAAGTGCAAAACATGATATTTGTCACTCTAAGCAAAGGAAGAAATACACACAACATCTTATGGAAAAGAAAGATAACAGAACTTACTTGCAACTGTGAGTCCAAGTCTTTCACGCTACAGATCTAAAGAGGGAGGTGTTGGAGCAGGAGATGACTTATGAAAACGGATAGGGTTTCTAAGAAAAGAGGGAAGGGTTGTTGCGAAGGAGGTAGGGTTTCTGGATGAAAGGTGCATTGTAGCGTATAAATAACAAAGAAAATGTGTGTTTTTTGATCATTAAAATATTAAAATATATTTTTACAAATTAGGAAAAGTATATTTTACTATTTAAATTATATATATTTTAAACAAAAAAATAATTTTGTCAAGGTAAGAATTATTAATCAATTATAGTTTAATTTCAATTGATTCTCCTCTTTAGGGAAGTGTATGTATATGAGAAAATTCTTTTAAGAAATCTGAATATTTTATTCGTATGTATAATATTAGAATAAATTTAAATGATTGTTTAAGGTAGGTACTCTTTATTTTTTACGGCCATTTTATAACCATGCTATATTTTGGGTGATGAACAAACATATCTACAATTTGGGATAAATAAAAGGTAATAGTGAAAATATAAGATATAAATATTATGACATAAATTATTACTTAAAATACAAAAATAAATTACCAATGATACATTTCTCATTTATTACAATAAACTTGCCTTAAATTCATTTTTGCAAAAAGAAATTACCTATCGTGTACACCTATTCGTTGCAATAAATTTGAGATTAATTATAAAAATTTTAATAATATATAAAATTTACTAATAATTATTGTTAACACCCAAAATAAATTAAGTTGTTGACCAAGGTAAATAGAAGGAATGCGAAGGAGAAATGAGGCCGAGGCGGCCATGAGGACACTCAGGAGGAGAGTGTATTTGACATATGACAACGAGGAAGGTTCAAGCTGAGCACACGGAGTTGAAATATATTGAACCCCCAAGAGAGTAAAAGGATTCACCGAGGCAAAGCAGGACCCGGTTGGAGGTTGACCATACAGTGACTCGACTAAGACGCCAACGGTCGAAGGCTGAGAATGGGATTTTCCCAAGGAACATTGTGGCCAAGGCGAGGAGTACTTGCTTTGAGCACAAGTATTCAATGCACGTAGACATATGAACGTTGGAGCAGTTAAGGTCAGCGAATAGAAGACACTGTTGAAAAATGAGTAACTATGGTTTACCCCCACTAACCCGTTCTAGTGAGGTCGGGGTGAAAACGCTCTGAGTTTCTAGAGATCAGATTATTTGTAGCACGATATTCATAGTTGTATTGAAAGAGATGAAAACACGAGTCTTGAAGTTCCTTCCAATGAGCTTGTATCTTGGCGAAGTAGCCGGAAATTGAGAGGTCTCCTTGCGTACAACTAGCCAAGTCTCGCCGGTGTTGGTAAATTCGAGGGCGATTTGGGTGGTGATATTGATCTTTTAGGATCTTCCACATATCCATAGCAGTAGAAGAGTATATGACATTGGCAACTAAGTCTTTGGAAATTGAGTTGAGCAGCCAAGAACACACAATGTTATTTTGGTGCCAAGATTGATACATGGCATGATCTTCAGAGGGAGTGGCAATAGAGCCATCAATGAAGCCAAATTTATTCTTGGCCTGTAGAGCAATCTTCATGGAACGCTGCCATGATGAGTAATTGTCTTCACCAGTGAGAAGATGAGAAACAAGAACCGTACCTGCGTTCTCTGAGTTGCCGATATGGTACAGGTTGGAATAAGGATTGGTGTGTTGTGTCGTGACATGTGGTGTCGTGATCGGTGGTGTCTCGAAAGCGCCGGTGACAATGATTTTCGACGCGATTGACGGATAGAGCGACACTAAAACACGAATTGGGAATTTAGGGTTTTACTAAAAGAAAATCGGACCAAGAATTGAATCAAGGAAGTGATTCGAGTTGGTAGTGTAGATAAACCAAAATTGAAGCAAGGAATGGAATCAATGAGAAGAAAAGATGATGATTGAGTTGCGGAAGTGTTTGAAGAAAACGCAAGAATGCATAAAATCTGCTGATACTATATTAACGTATTGAAAGAGATGAACAAAAGAATTCCATTGAAACTTTGAATTGAAGGAAAAAGAATTCTGATCTGTTTACAAAGTAGTGCAGAAAACAGCATATATACTAGCTAGGATCTAATCAACTAACATAACAGCCTATAAAGTTTGTTCTAACAAACTCCTTTTTAGTTACAAATTGAAAACTAACATATTATAAACTCGTATACAATACTTAGGCATAATTACAAAAGAGCCCAAGATAAAAGATTAATTACATTATGACACAAGGGTTGCATATCTTTTAATCGGCTTCTATCAACAATGTGACATGCATCCATCTTTCAAGCTTCCTCAAGCTTGCTAGCTTCACATGCAACACTCAATGGGATAATGAGAGGAGAAGATGAGGATAGTGACCTTGAGTGTTCTTCCTAAAGTTTAGATGAAGTAGAGAGTGAAAATGGAGTGTTCACTAGTGCAAAAATGACTTTAGACAGCACCATTTAGTATCGGTTGTTTAAACAGCCGATACTAAATGTAGACACGGTGGCAATTTTGAAATTAAATGGAAGTTTTCAATTTTAACGCTTACATTTAGTATCGGTTGTTTAAACAACCGATGCTAAATGTGTATCTCAAACACATTTAGTATCGGTCTTTTAAACAACCAATACTAAAGGGCCCGTTAAGTTTTTCTAAATGTGTTCTCTCCTTCTCTCTGAAGTCTCTCACTCTCTCTCATTCACGAACACGTACGCTCCCTCACTCTCTAAACTCTCGTCTTCCTCACTCTCTCTCACCGCCATTCTCTCTGAAGTCTTCTCTCTAAAGTCTCTCACTCGTCTTCCTTCTCTCTGAAGTTCTTCTCGTTCGTCTTCCTCACTGACAACGTCGTCTCGTTTACGCTCAACAAAGTACTGACTTCTCAACAAATTCAATGGAATCCCGTTGAATCGATTTCTTCTCAACACGGAATCGATTTCTTCTCAAACACGGAATCGATTTCTTCCGATTTCATCATATCTTCAGGTATGAATAAACCCTAACTATTTCTCTTCATCACTTCTTCAATTTGTGAATAAACCCTAAGTATCAACTTCTGGAATCGATTTCTGATTTTGAGTTATGAATAAACCCTAAGTATCAACTTCTAGAATCGATTTCTTATTGTAGATGTAGTGTTTGATGAAATGCCCAAGTGAGATTGATTCCATTATCATAACTTGAGAAAAG
Organism: Oxytropis ochrocephala; assembly: GCA_020916435.1. Taxonomy (NCBI): domain Eukaryota; kingdom Viridiplantae; phylum Streptophyta; class Magnoliopsida; order Fabales; family Fabaceae; genus Oxytropis; species Oxytropis ochrocephala. The sequence goes on from CM037088.1 coordinate 53,083,525, forward strand.
TGTGTTGATTCCATTATCATATAAGGGCCAATAAAAGTATCGATTCTATTAAGGTTACACTCCATATCATGGCATTTTTATTTTGCTTTTTTATGTTTTGCTTCCAAACTTTCGACCTGCTTTAATTTTATTTCTTTTCGAGTTAGCCCAAATAACAAGTTGGTAGCATATGCGAGTAAGATACTAAAGGAGATGAAATATACACTTTGTTTATGTCATTGATGTTGAGACTCAAGCTCCCGTTGGAGAGCCTCTTGTTGGTACAACACAAAACATTGATTTGGTCGGTGATGGTGCTCTAGCTTATGTAACAATGGATGATACTCTCGGGCCTTACAAGGTGGGGAGATTCTCCTTTCTCGCCCAAAGATCTAACTCTTTGGTTTTATGGGAAAAGTGATATAAAATTGCTTTTATCCAAAGCTGAAACAAATGCACCCCAAGTCTTGCTTCAACATGGTTTTACAAGGTTTATGTTGGGACTTATAATAAGGGGTTGTTAATGATAAGATATGATACAGGTTGTTAGTTTGTTAGTATATGGATGAGTTAGTTATTGGGCAATTAGTTTGTTGGGATATGGATGAGTTAGTTAATGGGGAATTAGTTTGTTGGGATATGGATGAGTTATTTAATGGGCAATTGAAGCCCTTTCCCTTATTATAAGTTCTACCAGTTTAGTTTACACAGAATTTTGTTTGTGATAACCAATTTCCTTTTTTCTCTGCCATTATCACTTACCTTTCATCTATATTAGTTTATGATTGGCCGTTATTTTGTGGCATATGGAATATCATAATTGTCATCTCATTATGCTAATCCCTTAAGTTATACAGGCATGGCTTCATGTGCTGGGAACAGAACAATCAAAGGATACATGTCTTTATGTGGAAAATGATGATACATTTGGTATTGGCCTTTACACTTCCGAGAGCAAGAAATATTTGTTTGTTGTATCGGGAAGTAAAAATACAACTTTCAATTTTTATCTGGATGTTTCCAAACCCAAGAGGGTCTTAAAGTTTCGACATCACGTGTGGATGGTATTGACACGACTTGTTGCAAGCATCGTGGAGATCATTTCTTTTTCAGAGGAAGTGACCAATTTTTCAATTCGAGCTTGTAGCTTGTCTTTGTCAACAACGTCTCCTCAACTACAGTTCTTATTCCCCACAGGAAAGGTAACACAAATTTTGTATGATTGGTTACTTGTTTGTTTATGCATTCCTTTATTTTGGGTGTAATCTTGAACTAATTACGATGACTCGCACTTGGCTTTTAAATGTTGGGTCACGGTAGTGTGTTCAAGGGTGTAGAGTATTAGTGAAATGCTTTTTAAAAGTGTTGGGTTACTAGAACTTTAGGATAGTTCTTATGATAGATATTTGTTCCACTTTCAAAAGCCATGAACATTACCTTGGGGATTCAAAATTTCATTGGGAGTGTAACTTTGCATGATATATATATTGTTGACATTGAATGTGTATCTCTTGATATAAAGGTGCTTCTAGTAACAATGATCACTGAGACCCTTAAATGCTTGAAAGACCTTGGAGTGGGTAGCTTAGATCCGCTTTTATCACTTGGATGCATTTTGCTTTTTATTCCTAAACTTGTTTCAGCTTTTTGTTGGTAATTATATCATTTATTTTGAAGTTTGAGTCACGCTTTTGATTTAACATTGTTATATACTGATTTGATTTTTTTGTGATCTTAAATGCATAGAAATGTCGTGAGTCTTATAGCACATTGTATTGTATTCATATTTGTGATTTTGATGTTTTGCTATTCTTTGATTGATTCCCTTTGGTTGGATATCAAATTTGCATTAGCTGCTGTTGTTCTTCTATTCTTGTCCTGTAATCAATGATCTATTGTTATGGTGGATCTGTTCTCCTTTAAATCCCTTTTATATATCAAGTCAAAATATTGTTTATCTTACAAAGATTGCGTTTTCTAAAGGTATTGCCCCATTAGGAGGTCTTTCCTTTCACCTGATATTAGAACACCACAACGACTTGGAGAGGGATTGGAGTCATGGTGTGGATTTTATCAGAGCATAAGGCCTACTCACATAAATGGCGAAGGCTATCTTGGATTCCAACAAGAGTTAGTGATAGCAGAACTTCACTTTAATTCATTTAACTTCTCCTTAAGTTATAGCATAGAATGTGTCACTATTACTACTTTGTTATATTTGATTTCTTAGTTATCTGTTTGATTAAAACTTTAGAAGATACTGATCTTGGTCTTTGTGTTACTTGTAAAAACTAGTTTTAGCTTAACTTAATAGCTGTCATTACCTTTAGAAAGATAAGTAGTTTGTTAACCTCTTATTGTTAGTTCTGTAGCCATCTTAGCTCACTTACAATTGTATATATTAGTTCTCAAGTGAAGCAATAAAGATCGGATCGATTTTTGATTAAAATTTCATTCGCTCTCCTTTAGTTCTCAAGTGAAGCAATAGACATTTAGCATCGGTTATTATGAATAACCGATACTAAAAGTGACATTTAGTATCGGTTATTTAAATAACCGATACTAAATGTCATTTTTTAGACAACAAACACAATGTTGAAAAGACATTTAGTATCGGTTATTTTGAATAATCGATACTAAAAGTGACATTTAGTATCGGTTATTTAAATAACCGATACTAAATGTCATTTTTAGACAGCAAACACAATGTTGAAAAGACATTTAGTATCGGTTATTTTGAATAACCGATACTAAAAGTGACATTTAGTATCGGTTATTTTGAATAACCGATACTAAAAGTGACATTTAGTATCGGTTATTTAAATAACCGATACTAAATGTCATTTTTTAGACAGCAAACACAATGTTGAAAAGACATTTAGTATCGGTTATTTTCAATAACCGATGCTAAAAGTGACATTTAGTATCGGTTATTTAACCGATACTAAATGTCATACATTTAGTATCGGTCGAATTAGTATCGACAGATAACCGATACTAAATGTGCAAAATAACCGATACTAAATGTCTTTTCTGCACTAGTGGTTTGAATGGGTTGAATTTCAGAAATGGAATGGAAAATGGAGTAAAGGTTTCAGCTCCTACTTCTTTCTCTCTCTCTCGACTTCTCTATCTCTCTCAACTCCCACTTCTCTTTCTTTTTAAAAAAGCTATTTTGTGTTAAGTGTGTGAGTGTGTGTGTTTGTGTTTTATGGAAGTGAGGAAAGAGTAATTGCTATATTCATCTGAGGATGTTTTTAAATAATTGAAATTCCCACTCCCTTAGACTAGTTGCACCCCATAGTTACTAATGAACCACACAAGTATAATTCAACTAGCATATAATGCATTCAAATACATTACTCAATCATTCAATTAGGCAAGGTAAGACAATTATCATCTTTTAATTCTAGCAATTATCAACCAACTCAATTATTAATTCGAAAGATCATTAGCAATGATTTACGCAAATTATCGCTAATCCTTCAAACAAAAATCTAGCAAATTTGGGGATGTTACACAACCCAAAACCCAATGTCACAAGATTAGAGCAATTAACCATTAATCCATATAACAAAAAAAAAATAGCATCAACGCATAGTATCATACTGCAAGTCACTACGTGATTGTAGTGATCAGGCCTCCACCACTACACGATCATAGAAGGATACTCCAACGACACCTGGACTCAATCTAAAAATTGGTGCATGGGTGAGAAAGAGCGTCCAAACCATATAACGAACATAAAATCGAATCTAAAACAGCAAAGACTTCGACATCCATCAAATAATCAACGTCAAACAGTCAATCCCTAAAGAGTGACAAACACAACATGTCCATACTGCAACATGTCACCATGTAAAGCAATGGAGGGCTCACACTCAAAAGCAAGATCACATCACACACAATAGTGTCCTGACGCCCACACCAACATCGATACTTGCATGAAAATGCATCACCACATGTTAGTATTCACGACTCGATCACTCACTCCCAAGTGTCCTGAGAGTTAATGATTATGGTTCTAAATCCCATTTATTAAGAACCCACCATCATTGTTTTCGAAATCTCACTTATTTTTCTTAAAATCTGTGAGTCACTTTTAGTTTCAAGTATCTTTTTTGTAAATAACACCCAAAGCTGAAGTACTCCACTAAGCATCCCATACTACTTAGTATGCTCTTCGAGTATTCTCGTTCTTCAATGAATGGAAGGAAACAGATACCGCCACTTTTAGCTTTTTCTCAAAAATATCTTTTCACATTTTTTCGGATAAATTTCTATTTGTTTGAAATGTTTCAGTTTCAAAAGTATTTATTTTCAGTAAATCGGATTCTTCAAAAGGTATTCATGTTAGTTCACAAAAATGGTTTTCTTGTTTCTCTTCATTCCATAAATGACATTCTAACACTTTTTTCAAAATCTGATTCAAATGACGTCTTCAATTTTATAAAAAATCAAGTTTGGTTATTTTTCAAAAATTATGGTCTTTAACATTTGATTGTCATATCCTTTTTCTTGGATAGAAAAAAATGCTAGAGAGAATAACCTAGAAATCTTTGACACTACTGACAAGGTTGATTTTGATTTCTCAGTGGTCACATCTAATGATCAAAAATATAAATTGAGGCATAACAGAAAGAGCAACTTTAAATACACTTGATTCCTCTTTTTTATTGTTCTTTTTGTTTCTGTTATTTATTTATTTATTTGCTTGTGTTTGGTTCTTGTCCGCCCTTAATTTTGTTTCCTGTCTTTTTCCCTTTTTTTTAAGAAAATTTTCAGGATTCTTTGTCGCCTGGCTAAAAAAAATATCCTTTTCTTGAGCATCTAACCAACTTTTCTACTAATGAGGTAGGGTTCATGGATCTTTAGGTGTCATCCAAGACTAAAACAAAACGGTAAAACTTAGGATTATAATGTTTCTACATTCATGCACTATCTTCATTGATTTTATTAAAATAGCAAACGATGCACGATTTGAGCAAATGACCACTTCGTAGAAATCTAAAGACGACTATTTTTTAAATATGATTTTTATTTTGAAATAAACTAAGTTAAAAAGTACGTTTTATGAAAATAAACTTTGGGTGTCCAGAAATGAAAGCCTATTGTTTTCAAACTTGTGGTGCACTTTAAATTATCAATATTCAACATAATCGGTGACTAAATAGTAGAAGAATGAACCTAGTTTTTATAAAATAAACAATAAACTCAAACAAATATGTAATTTATTTAATAGATATATTAAAAGAACCAAACATACTTTTTCAAAAGAGAGAAAACAGCGAATGGCATGGAATGAGAGGGAGGGGGGAATAAATTAAAAAATGTCCAACACTTTTTCAAGAACTTTCATCCAAACTTCCAGGAAACTATTAAACCACACTTTGAAGGATAAATAAATAATAAAAAAAAACAGTCAAGGTGGAGGAGAGTTGAGTATATTAAAAGAGAAAGTATAACTTAGAGAGATGGGGGAGAAGTTGAGTGAAATGAGAGAAAATGAAAGAAAGGTTTAGTTATGTTCGCAAAGATAAACTGATAAATTCTGTGTTTACATAGATAAACTGATTTCTACACAAAGTCTCAAAATGCCTGCAACACAATACATGAAACTCAAAGGGATTAATCTTCACACATAGACCTACAATATTCTTGATTAACCTTCAACATATATAATAGGTATTATACCAAAGTGCGCACATACCTTGTCCACCTCCTTAGGATGTATTGCCGAGGATACGCTTTAACATCATTTTCCTCAAAGACCTTCAAAGTGTGATAACAAAGAATTCCAAAAGTCTCAAATTTTCTACATGTGCATGAAATGGAGGAAAGTACAGGATCAAATACCACTTTCCACTCCCCTTCGTCATTGACCAACGTGATAACATATTCGAATGGAATCTGAGATACATTTCTTTCTCGTATGCAAGCGATTAAAAGTAAGGAAAACTCATCATGAAATATGCCAAAATCGTAGGTGTGTATACCGTAAGAGATTCATTAGAATTGGCAAATGCGCGTATTTAAATATTGGCAGATCATGCCGAGACTCAAATCATATACTTGCTCATTATATCGATTCTCCTCTACAACCCTCTCAAAGTGTTCGAAGAATTGAATGACATTGATGCTCGGGCTCATGCATGCCTTGACATTTGAATTCAAACTCTCAATAAGTTGAGTGCTTCGCATTCCTAGGGTTAATGCTTGCTTCATGTAACATGCCGCCCATTTTTCCTTTATAGCATACACCGACGTCACCCAGAAATTTTCATTAACTTTAAAATCGGCGACCAACATGCTCCAAGCTGCTTCAAACTCCAATTCTTGGTCATAATCATACATGCATTTTTTAAAGTTACTCAAGAAATGACTTCCACTTTTCATCAAGTTTCCAAGATGTTTGATCCCATTTTGCATCAATTGCCAAGAGCATAATCCATGTCGAGTCTCTGGCATCACCTCAAATAGAGCTCTAGCCATTTCCTGGCCTTGGTCAGTGAACAAAGTTTGAGGCTTCTTGTTACCATGTGCTTTAAGGAAGGTTTCAAACAACCATCTATATGATTCAGCAGTTTTATCATATAATAATGCAGCCCCAAATATGCTTGAGCATCTGTGATGGTTGAACCCCGAAAATAATGCCAATGGTCTATTAGCATGATTGGTACAATAGGTTGTATCCAAATAAACCACATCACCAAAGTATCCATAGTCCAAAATCATCTTTGCATCAGCCCAAAATATACTTGTGATTTGTTCATCACAATCCATTTGATGTGCGTGGTAAAATGATGGATTCTCTAAAATACGATGTTGAAAATACCGCCTGAGACCAGCAACTTCCCCATAAACCAAATGTGTATATCCAAGATTAGCTTTACCTAAAGCTCGGGTACTGATAAGCTGAAATGAAGTATTTTTCATCAATCCAGAGTCTTCTGGCATCTCAATCTCATGAGCTTGAATTTCCTTTATTTTGCATTGCGAGGCTAACATGGGTGTTGTTTCTTCATGCTGTAAAGGGTGGTTATGAGATTCTATGAACTCATGAACTACAAACTTCTCATTCTTTGCACTAAGTGCAATTCTTGCTTTACATCCAGTTCTTGTCTCGGCCTTAGGTTTCTTAACAAGAAATGATTTCAGGTTTTTCTTTCGATAACCTTCCTTAAAACAAACAAATCTGCAAGATCTAATAGAGCCATCTTCCCTTCTGTTGAAGTATTGTTTTCTAACTCCAAAGCCTATTTGTTTACCATAATCAACCCAAAATTTCCATGCTTCATCTACACTATCAAATTCCATTCCAACATTTGGTGGTGTTATTGACATTGTTAGTCCCACCTGACAACCAAAAAATATGGAAAATCAAAATATATAAGACTCATTTGGATTTTGATGGAATTTTGGAATGAAATTTAAACCATGACTTAATATAATATATTACGTTCCAAAATTTAAACCATGACTTAATATAACATATTATGTTCCAAAACTGTTTTCGTTTTCATCAAAAACACACTTTCATATTTAACTAAAATACACGCGTGTTAGCATGAAGAAAATATACTAGAAACCCCCCAAACACTAAACAAAAAAAGTGAGGGAGTCACAGCAGGAGTCCCAATTAGCTTTCAATATTCTTCTTCCTTCAACAACAATGACAAAAAATAACAATATGTTTATATAGATAACGTCAAAATTAAGAATCAATTCTCTCCCTTCTATCTAAAATAAGGGAAAAGGATAGGAAATTTTGAGGTAAACATTACAGGAAAAAAGTCATTACAAAGTCTCTCAACAATGAAACCCACAAATGATTTTTTTTAGATAAGTCAAAATGTATTAAATGGGGTACAAGGGATACCTCACTCATTACATTACAATGTTTCATACTCCTTTCAAAAGACTAATCTGTTTAATGGTGCATTGTTCCAATCACAAAGGATTGAAGTTATGTGACAAACCTAAAATATCTATTGAAAAAAGTTAGTGAAAATGAACTTAATTTTAGATCCAATAATTAAAGTATGGAAGTTTCTTTTGATTAAATCCTAACTTGATGTTAGTCTTTTAACCATTTGTGAGCGGCTCTAAAATTCTATAGCATATAAACCAATAAATTATGAATTTAACCATTTAGATAAACAATCATGCAATTGAATTTCAAATCAAGTGCAAAACATGATATTTGTCACTCTAAGCAAAGGAAGAAATACACACAACATCTTATGGAAAAGAAAGATAACAGAACTTACTTGCAACTGTGAGTCCAAGTCTTTCACGCTACAGATCTAAAGAGGGAGGTGTTGGAGCAGGGAGATGACTTATGCAAACGGATAGGGTTTCTGAGAAAAGAGGGAAGGGTTGTTGCGAAGGAGGTAGGGTTTCTGGATGAAAGGTGCATTGTAGCGTATAAATAACAAAGAAAATGTGTGTTTTTTGATCATTAAAATATTAAAATATATTTTTACAAATTAGGAAAAGTATATTTTTACTATTTAAATTATATATATTTTAAACAAAAAAATAATTTGGTCAAGGTAAGAATTATTAATCAATTATAGTTTAATTTCAATTGATTCTCCTCTTTAGGGAAGTGTTTTTTTTTTTTTTTTTTTTAGCAAAAGAAGGGTTTATGGAGCCTCGTTAAAACCTTCGGATGGAAAACCCTCCTTAGGGAAAAACCATCAAGAAGGAAAGAGTACTCCCCCTACAATTTATTAATAAAAAGTGGAAAATATACAAGAGACATGGGGGGACTAGGCCAAAACCCATGAGTAAAGTAACAATACAACCAAGGGGAAATAATGACACTCCTATAACAAGGAATCTAAACCTAGGAAGTTGAAAAATGGCATGCAACAGCATCACAATAGTGACTCTCATCCCAACTAGGTTGGCACCAAAGACACTAACAATCATTTGCAGCACACCAAAAACAAAAAGCCAGAAAAAAGAGAACAAGACAATCAGAAGGAAAAAAGGCACTCCTATAACAAAGAGTCTAGACCAAAGGAAGTAAAAGATGGCATGCAAAAGCATCACTAAAGTGACTCTCATCCCAACCAGGTTGGCACCAAAATCACTCACAATCATTTGCAGCACACCAAAAGCAATAATCCAGAAGAAAACGAAAAGCAATAAACAGAAATCAAGTAAACCTATAATTAGGCAGGCCATATCTATTTCTGCAGAAGTCATCAACAATGAAGCTCGGGGGAAAGTCCCACCAGACAAGACCACTTGTGTTAATGCCATACGCGGCAAGCTTGTCAGCACAGCCGTTACCTTCTCTGTATATGTGAGTGCAAACGAAAGTCATTTGTCTTGTCAGATAAACACAATTATCCCAACGAGTTCTGAGCTTCCAGGGAACTATATTACAATTCTTGAAGGCCGAAACCACTAATTGAGAGTCACACTCCAGCCACAAATGATGCCAACCTTTAACAAAAGCGATTTCAATAGCTAACATGGCCCCAATAAGCTCGGCATGAAGAGCATAACTGTTGCCAATGGACGTGGAGAAACAACCAAGCATAGCAGCACGCCTGTCTCTGAAAATACCACCACAAGCAGCAGGCCCAGGGCAACCCTTTGCCGCACCATCAGTGTTACACTTAATCATATAAGGCGCAGGGGGAATCCAACGAACCTCTTTAATGTTAATAGATCTTCTATAATTACCGATAATATTGAAGGATTTGATGATCTTAAACTCGGCAAGAGAGGACGACATCAGAGAATTAGAAGCATTCCCGGCCAGAGCGACATTAGAAATAATTAAATTTATAGCCGAGTGAATGGGGATCCTGTAATTATTGAATCTCACTTGATTCCGGCTATACCAAATGATCCAAACAACATTGACAATCGCAGCGAGAGACAATATCCACGCAATTGGGGCTCCAACCATGAGAGGTCAAAGACAAGATGTTACGATAAGAAGCGATATCAATATGGAGACTCGGGATACCTCCAAGCCACTCCAAATACGTTGGGCAAAAGGGCAATCGAGGAAGAGATGATGGGAGGTTTTGTAAGCATTACCACAAAGGTGCGCAAATAGAGACGACGGCGGTGCAACCTCTAAAGCAGAGTTGATCATCGGTTGGCATCTTATTATGAAGAATTCTTCAAAGGATAAAACATTTAGAAGGCGGGATGAAAGGCTTCCGGATGGACTTGGTCCAAGGAACCACTTGCTACGGGGGTTACAGAAAGAAAAGACTCTTGAAAGTCAAATCCCGTAAACAGAGTGATTCCACATTAATTGATCCTCGGTCAAACAAAAGGAATAGCAATCGCTTGAATTTCCGAATGCGGTGTGGGAAGTGAGCGAAAGGTCCGCGGAATGGACCATCTACCATCAACAATAAAGTCCCCGAGGTTAGCCTTAAGATTCTTATGTAACCTAGGGGGGATTCCAATAATATCGACAATAGGTCTAGAAAGCCAAGTATCAGTCCAAAAATTTATGTTGATCCCATTTCCAAGCTTCCAAGTCGAATTCTCAATGATATCAGAGATATGAGATTTAAACCCTAGCCAGATAGAAGAGGAAACATGATAATTCACTGGCTTATTATTTCTCAAAACTCTAGCTTTTAAAAGAAGAGCCCACTGCAGATTAGTAGAAGTAAAGTTCCAACCTAGTTTAAGCATACCCGCATTATTTATAGCTTTGATAGACCGCAGACCCAACCCACCTTCTTGATAGGGCTTGCACACCTTACTCCAAGCCACAGTAACAAGCTTCCTAGTGTTAATGTCACCAGACCAAACAAAGTTTCTAATCCAGGTGTCTACAGTATTTAGCAGACTAGCAGGCCAAGCATAAATCCGGAAACTATAAACCAACATGCTAAGAACCACAGAATTAACAAGAAGAACACCCCCCATGATAGACAAAAGAGAGCCTTTCCAGGAGGAAAGTTTGGATTTAATTCTATCAGCAATCGGTAATAAGTGAATTTTCTGAGGCTTACCTTTAAAGAGCGGAACACCAAGGTAATTAAAAGGGAAAGAGCCTTGGGAAAAGCCAAGAGAGGTTGAAATAGCCGCGATACGGGAAGGAGAAAGGTTAGCAGTATAAAATTTAGATTTCTCCTTGCTAATCACCTGCCCAGAAGCTTGTTCATACGAGGAGAAAAGAGTCAACAAACTAGTCAAACTTTTTCTAGTTGCCCGACAGAAAATCATAATATCATCAGCATATAAAACATGGCTAGGCATACAGAAACCTCTGGGCCCCACCATAAGCTGGAGCTTACCATCTTCAACAAGCTTAGAAATACCTCTACTAAGAATATCTTCAGCCAGACAGAAAAGAAGAGGGGACAAAGGATCACCTTGTCTAACACCCCTTTTACAGCCAAAGAAGCCAGCTGCAGATCCGTTAATAGAGAAAGAGAGCTTGGCTGAATGAAGAATAGTATTAATCCAAGAGCAGAATTTATTGTTGAAGCCAAAAGCAGCCAGCACGTGAAGCAAAAAGCTCCAATCAATAGTGTCAAAGGCCTTTTTGATATCGATTTTTAGAGCAAGTTGACCACCATAAGCCCTTTTTTGGAGCAAGTTAATAGACTCAGAAGCTGTGCAAATACAGTCAGAAATATTTCGACCTTTAACAAAACCCCTCTGATTATCGGAAATAATACTAGGGGCAACAAGGGCAAGTCTATCAGCGATGACCTTAGTGATGATTTTAAATTTGAAGTTAGCAAGAGCTATAGGTCTGTAAAGATCAACTCTATCTGCCCCCTCCACTTTAGGAATCAGAGTGACAATATTAGAATTGAAGTTAGGAAGCAGCCAACCATGTTGAAAAAATTGAAAGACTGACATTGTAAACATCACGAGCAACAATATCCCAATAATCTTTGGAAGAAAAACCACCAAACCCATCCGGACCAGGGGCCCCATCCCCGTTAAGAGAGAAAACAGCAGCTTTGACCTCATCCAATGAGGGGAGTCTGGTAAGCATATCATTGTCCCTATCCGAGACTAAAGAAGGGATAACTTCCTGAATAAGACCATTGTGACGACAGTCATTGTTAACAGAGAACAGATTTTGATAGTAACTCACAATGTGATTTTCAATGTCAACAGCGTTTGAAAGAATATTATCCCCATCCTTCATAACAGAGATTCTCTTGGTAGCATTCCTGATCTTGGTCATTCTATGAAAGAAGGACGTATTTCTATCCCCAAGATTGTGCCAGTTGACTCTAGATTTCTCCTTCCAATAAGATTCTTCATAGTTTAAAGTTGTTTGCAACTGCTTTTGAGCGACCTTTTCAAGAGAGAGTAAAGAATCAGAACCTCCATGATTATTAATCTGCTCCTGGATATTATCAAGATTAGCGAAGGCCTCAGTGACATTAGCGAAGACATTACCGAAGACAGAAGTGTTCCAGGCTTTCAATTTAGCCTTTAAGTTCTTCAACTTCTGGGATAAAACATGCATGTCGCAACCAACCACAGGATCCTGCCAAGCCTCAGTGACAACCCGCTTACAATCCGGATGCTGAGCCCACATTTTCATAAACTTAAAAGAGGAGCGCTTGTATATGAGAAAATTCTTAAAAGAAATCTGAATATGTTATTCGTATGTATAATATTAGAATAAATTTAAATGATTGTTTAAGGTAGGTACTCTTTATTTTTTACGGCCATTTTATAACCATGCTATATTTTGGGTGATGAACAAACATATCTACAATTTGGGATAAATAAAAGGTAATAGTGAAAATTTAAGATATAAATATTATGACATAAATTATTACTTAAAATACAAAAATAAATTACCAATGATACATTTCTCATTTATTACAATAAACTTGCCTTAAATTCATTTTTGCAAAAAGAAATTACCTATCGTGTACACCTATTCGTTGCAATAAATTTGAGATTAATTATAAAAATTTTAATAATATATAAAATTTACTAATAATTATTGTTAACACCCAAAATAAATTAAGTTGTTGACCAAGGTAAATAGAAGGAATGCGTAGGAGAAATGAGGCCGAGGCGGCCATGAGGACACTCAAAAGGAGAGTGTATTTGCCATATGACAACGAGGAAGGTTCAAGCTGAGCACACGGAGTTGAAATATATTGAACCCCCAAGAGAGTAAAAGGATTCACCGAGGCAAAGCAGGACCCGGTTGGAGGTTGACCATACAGTGACTCGACTAAGACGCCAACGGTCGAAGGCTGAGAATGGGATTTTCCCAAGGAACATTGTGGTCAAGGCGAGGAGTACTTGCTTTGAGCACAAGTATTCAATGCACGTAGACATATGAACGTTGGAGCAGTTAAGGTCAGCGAATAGAAGACACTGTTGAAAAATGAGTAACTATGGTTTACCCCCACTAACCCGTTCTAGTGAGGTCGGGGTGAAAACGCTCTGAGTTTCTAGAGATCAGATTATTTGTAGCCCGTTGATCGATATTCATAGTTGTATTGAAAGAGATGAAAACACGAGTCTTGAAGTTCCTTCCAATGAGCTTGTATCTTGGCGAAGTAGCCGGAAATTGAGAGGTCTCCTTGCGTACAACTAGCCAAGTCTCGCCGGTGTTGGTAAATTCGAGGGCGATTTGGGTGGTGATATTGATCTTTCAGGATCTTCCACATATCCATAGCAGTAGAAGAGTATATGACATTGGCAACTAAGTCTTTGGAAATTGAGTTGAGCAGCCAAGAACACACAACACTGTTATTTTGGTGCCAAGATTGATACATGGCATGATCTTCAGAGGGAGTGGCAATAGAGCCATCAATGAAGCGAAATTTATTCTTGGCCTGTAGAGCAATCTTCATGGAACGCTGCCATGATGAGTAATTGTCTTCACCAGTGAGAAGATGAGAAACAAGAACCGTACCTGCGTTGTCTGAGTTGCCGATATGGTACAGGTTGGAATAAGGATTGGTGTGTTGTGCCGTGACATGTGGTGTCGTGATCGGTGGTGTCTGAGTTGCCGGTACAGCGATTTCTGACGCCATTGACGGATAGAGCGACACTAAAACACGAATTGGGAATTTAGGGTTTTACCAAAAGCAAATCGGACCAAGAATTGAATCAAGGAAGTGATTCAGGTTGGTACCGATAAACCAAAATTGAAGCAAGGAATGGAATCAATGAGAAGAAAAGATGATGATTGAGTTGCGGAAGTGTTTGAAGAAAACGCAAGAATGCATAAAATCTGCTGATACCATATTAACGTATTGAAAGAGATGAACAAAAGAATTCCATTGAAACTTTGAATTGAAGGAAAAAGAATTCTGATCTGTTTACAAAGTAGTGCAGAAAACAGCATATATACTAGCTAGGATCTAATCAACTAACATAACAGCCTATAGAGTTTGTTCTAACAAACTCCTTTTTAGTTACAAATTGAAAACTAACATATTATAAACTCGTATACAATACTTAGGCATAATTACAAAAGAGCCCAAGATTAAAGATTAATTACATTATGACACAAGGGTTGCATATCTTTTAATCGGCTTCTATCAACAATGTGACATGCATCCATCTTTCAAGCTTCCTCAAGCTTGCTAGCTTCACATGCAACACTCAATGGGATAATGAGAGGAGAAGATGAGGATAATGACCTTGAGTGTTCTTCCTAAAGTTTAGATGAAGTAGAGAGTGAAAATGGAGTGTTTGAATGGGTTGAATTTCAGAAATGGAATGGAAAATGGAGTAAAGGTTTCAGCTCCTACTTCTTTTTCTCTCTCTCTCGACTTCTCTATCTCTCTCAACTCCCACTTCTCTTTCTTTTTAAAAAAGCTATTTTGTGTTAGGTGTGTGAGTGTGTGTGTTTGTGTTTTATGGAAGTGAGGAAAGAGTAATTGCTATATTCATCTGAGGATGTTTTTAAATAATTGAAATTCCCACTATACCCTTAGACTAGTTGCACCCCATAGTTAATTACTAATGAACCACACAAGTATAATTCAACTAGCATATAATAATGCATTCAAATACATTACTCAATCATTCAATTAGGCAAGGTAAGACAATCATCTTTTAATTCTAGCAATGATCAACCAACTCAATTATTAATTCGAAAGATCATTAGCAATGATTTACGCAAATTATCGCTAATCCTTCAAACAAAAATCTAGCAAATTTGGGGATGTTACACAACCCAAAACCCAATGTCACAAGTTTAGAGCAATTAACCATTAATCCAAATAACAAAAAAAAATAGCATCAACGCATAGTATCATACTGCAAGTCACTACGTGATTGTAGTGATCAGGCCTCCACCACTACACGATCATAGAAGGATACTCCAACGACACCTGGACTCAATCTAAAAATTGGTGCATGGGTGAGAAAGAGCGTCCAAACCATATAACGAACATAAAATCGAATCTAAAACAGCAAAGACTTCGACATCCATCAAATAATCAACGTCAAACAGTCAATCCCTAAAGAGTGACAAACACAACATGTCCATACTGCAACATGTCACCATGTAAAGCAATGGAGGGCTCACACTCAAAAGCAAGATCACATCACACACAATAGTGTCCTGACGCCCACACCAACATCGATACTTGCATGAAAATGCATCACCACATGTTAGTATTCACGACTCGATCACTCACTCCCAAGTGTCCTGAGAGTTAATGATTATGGTTCTAAATCCCATTTATTAAGAACCCACCATCATTGTTTTCGAAATCTCACTTATTTTTCTTAAAATCTGTGAGTCACTTTTAGTTTCAAGTATCTTTTTTGTAAGTAACACCCAAAGCTGAAGTACTCCACTAAGCATCCCATACTACTTAGTATGCTCTTCGAGTATTCTCGTTCTTCAATGAATGGAAGGAAACAGATACCGCCACTTTTAGCTTTTTCTCAAAAATATCTTTTCACATTTTCTCGAATAAATTTCTATTTGTTTGAAATGTTTCAGTTTCAAAAGTATTTATTTTCAGTAAATCTGATTCTTCAAAAGGTATTCATGTTAGTTCACAAAAATGGTTTTCTTGTTTCTCTTCATTCCATAAATGACATTCTAACACTTTTTTCAAAATCTGATTCAAATGACGTCTTCAATTTTATAAAAATTCAGGTTTGGTTATTTTTCAAAAATTATGGTCTTTAACATTTGATTGTCATATCCTTTTTCTTGGATAGAAAAAAATGCTAGAGAGAATAACCTGGAAATCTTTGACACTACTGACAAGGTTGATTTTGATTTCTCAGTGGTCACATCTAATGATCAAAAATATAAATTGAGGCATAACAGAAAGAGCAACTTTAAATACACTTGATTCCTCTTTTTATTGTTCTTTTGTTTTCGTTATTTATTTATTTATTTGCTTGTGTTTGGTTCTTGTCCGCCCTTAATTTTGTTTCCTGTCTTTTTCCCTTTTTTTTAAGAAAATTTTCGGGATTCTTTGTCGCCTGGCTAAAAAAAATATCCTTTTCTTGAGCATCTAACCAACTTTTCTACTAATGAGGTAGGGTTCATGGATCTTTAGGTGTCATCCAAGACTAAAACAAAACGGTAAAACTTAGGATTATAATGTTTCTACATTCATGCACTATCTTCATTGATTTTATTAAAATAGCAAACGATGCACGATTTGAGCAAATGACCACTTCGTAGAAATCTAAAGACGACTATTTTTTAAATATGATTTTTATTTTGAAATAAACTAAGCTAAAAAGTACGTTTTATGAAAATAAACTTTGGGTGTCCAGAAATGAAAGCCTATTGTTTTCAAACTTGTGGTGCACTTTAAATTATCAATATTCAACATAATCGGTGACTAAATAGTAGAAGAATGAACCTAGTTTTTATAAAATAAACAATAAACTGAAAGAAATATGTAATTTATTTAATAGATATAACTTAGAGAGATGGAAGAGAGAGTGGGGATAAAATAAAAAGTTGAGTGAAATGAAGGAGAAAATAACAGAAGAAATGTTTAACTTTGTGGGGAGAAGTTGAGAGAAAATGAAAGAAAGATAAATTGTTCGCAAATAACTGATTCCGTGTGTTTACATAGATAAACTGATTTCTACACAAAGTCTCAAAATGCCTGCAACACAATACATGAAACTCAAAGGGATTAATCTTCACACATAGACCTACAATATTCTTGATTAACCTTCAACATATATAATAGGTATTATACCAGTGCGCACATACCTTGTCCACCTCCTTAGGATGTATTGCCCGGGGATACGCTTAACATCATTTTCCTCAAAGACCTTCAAAGTGTGATAACAAAGAATTCCAAAAGTCTCAAATTTTCTACATGTGCATGAAATGGAGGAAAGTACAGGATCAAATACCACTTTCCACTCCCCTTCGTCATTGACCAACGTGATAACATATTCGAATGGAATCTGAGATACATTTCTTTCTCGTATGCAAGCAGTTAAAAGTAAGGAAAACTCATCATGAAATATGCCGAAAACTGTAGGTGTGTATACCTGTAAGAGATTCATTAGAATTGGCGAATGCGCGTATTTAAATATTGGCAGATCATGCTGAGACTCGAAATCATATACTTGCTCATTATATCGATTCTCCTCTACAACCCTCTCAAAGTGTTCGAAGAATTGAATGACATCGATGCTCGGGCTCATGCATGCCTTGACATTTGAATTCAAACTCTCAATAAGTTGAATGCTTCGCATTCCTAGGGTTAATGCTTGCTTCATGTAACATGCCGCCCATTTTTCCTTTATAGCATACACCGACTTCACCCAGAAATTTTCATTAACTTTAAAATCGGCGACCAACATGCTCCATGCTGCTTCAAACTCCAATTCTTGGTCATAATCATACATGCATTTTTTAAAGTTACTCAAGAAATGACTTCCACTTTTCATCAAGTTTCCAAGATGTTTGATCCCATTTTGCATCAATTGCCAAGAGCATAATCCATGTCGAGTCTCTGGCATCACCTCAAATAGAGCTCTAGCCATTTCCTGGCCTTGGTCAGTGAAGTTTGAGGCTTCTTGTTACCATGTGCTTTAAGGAAGGTTTCAAACAACCATCTATATGATTCAGCAGTTTTATCATATAATAATGCAGCCCCAAATATGCTTGAGCATCTGTGATGGTTGAACCCCGAAAATAATGCCAATGGTCTATTAGCATGATTGGTACAATCGGTTGTATCCAAATAAACCACATCACCAAAGTATCCATAGTCCAAAATCATCTTTGCATCAGCCCAAAATATACTTGTGATTTGTTCATCACAATCCATTTGATGTGCGTGGTAAAATGATGGATTCTCTAAAAGACGATGTTGAAAATACCGCCTGAGACCAGCAACTTCCCCATAAACCAAATGTGTATATCCAAGATTAGCTTTACCTAAAGCTCGGGTACTGATAAGCTGAAATGAAGTATTTTTCATCAATCCAGAGTCTTCTGGCATCTCAATCTCATGAGCTTGAATTTCCTTTATTTTGCACTGCGAGGCTAACATGTGTGTTGTTTCTTCATGCTGTAAAGGGTGGTTATGAGATTCTATGAACTCATGAACTACAAACTTCTCATTCTTTGCACTAAGTGAAATTCTTGCTTTACATCCAGTTCTTGTCTCGGCCTTAGGTTTCTTAACAAGAAATGATTTCAGGTTTTTCTTTCGATAACCTTCCTTAAAACAAACAAATCTGCAAGATCTAATAAAGCCATCTTCCCTTCTGTTGAAGTATTGTTTTCTAACTCCAAAGCCTATTTGTTTACCATAATCAACCCAAAATTTCCATGCTTCATCTACACTATCAAATTCCATTCCAACATTTGGTGGTGTTATTGACATTGTTAGTCCCACCTGACAACCAAAAAATATGGAAAATCAAAATATATAAGACTCATTTGGATTTTGATGGAATTTTGGAATGAAATTTAAACCATGACTTAATATAACATATTATGTTCCAAAACTGTTTTCGTTTTCATCAAAAACACACTTTCATATTTAACTAAAATACACGCGTGTTAGCATGAAGAAAATATACTAGAAACCCCCCAAACACTAAACAAAAAAAGTGAGGGAGTCACAGCAGGAGTCCCAATTAGCTTTCAATATTCTTCTTCCTTCAACAACAATGACAAAAAATAACAATATGTTTATATAGATAACGTCAAAATTAAGAATCAATTCTCTCCCTTCTATCTAAAATAAGGGAAAAGGATAGGAAATTTTGAGGTAAACATTACAGGAAAAAAGTCATTACAAAGTCTCTCAACAATGAAACCCACAAATGATTTTTTTTAGATAAGTCAAAATGTATTAAATGGGGTACAAGGGATACCTCACTCATTACATTACAATGTTTCATACTCCTTCAAAAGACTAATCTGTTTAATGGTGCATTGTTCCAATCCTCACAAAGGATTGAAGTTATGTGACAAACCTAAAATATCTATTGAAAAAAGTTAGTGAAAATGAACTTAATTTTAGATCCAATAATTAAAGTATGGAAGTTTCTTTTGATTAAATCCTAACTTGATGTTAGTCTTTTAACCATTTGTGAGCGGCTCTAAAATTCTAAAGCATATAAACCAATAAAATATGAATTTAACCATTTAGATAAACAATCATGCAATTGAATTTCAAATCAAGTGCAAAACATGATATTTGTCACTCTAAGCAAAGGAAGAAATACACACAACATCTTATGGAAAAGAAAGATAATGGAACTTACTTGCAACTGTGAGTCCAAGTCTTTCACGCTACAGATCTAAAGAGGGAGGTGTTGGAGCAGGGAGATGACTTATGCAAACGGATAGGGTTTCTGAGAAAAGAGGGAAGGGTTGTTGCGAAGGAGGTAGGGTTTCTGGATGAAAGGTGCATTGTAGCGTATAAATAACAAAGAAAATGTGTGTTTTTTGATCATTAAAATATTAAAATATATTTTTACAAATTAGGAAAAGTATATTTTACTATTTAAATTATATTTTAAACAAAAAAATAATTTGGTTAAGGTAAGAATTATTAATCAATTATAGTTTAATTTCAATTGATTCTCCTCTTTAGGGAAGTGTATGTATATGAGAAAATTCTTAAAAAAAATCTGAATATTTTATTCGTATGTATAATATTAGAATAAATTTAAATGATTGTTTAAGGTAGGTACTCTTTATCTTTTACGGCCATTTTATAACCATGCTATATTTTGGGTGATGAACAAACATATCTACAATTTGGGATAAATAAAAGGTAATAGTGAAAATTTAAGATATAAATATTATGACATAAATTATTACTTAAAATACAAAAATAAATTACCAATGATACATTTCTCATTTATTACAATAAACTTGCCTTAAATTCATTTTTGCAAAAAGAAATTACCTATCGTGTACACCTATTCGTTGCAATAAATTTGAGATTATTTATGAAAAATTTAATAATATATAAAATTTACTAATAATTATTGTTAACACCCAAAATAAATTAAGTTGTTGACCAAGGTAAATAGAAGGAATGCGAAGGAGAAATGAGGCCGAGGCGGCCATGAGGACACTCAGGAGGAGAGTGTATTTGCCATATGACAACGAGGAAGGTTCAAGCTGAGCACACGGAGTTGAAATATATTAACCCCCAAGAGAGTAAAAGGATTCACCGAGGCAAAGCAGGACCCGGTTGGAGGTTACCTTGACCATACAGTGACTCGACTAAGACGCCAATGGTCGAAGGCTGAGAATGGGATTTTCCCAAGGAACATTGTGGCCAAGGCAAGGAGTACTTGCTTTGAGCACAAGTATTCAATGCACGTAGACATATGAACGTTGGAGCAGTTAAGGTCAGCGAATAGAAGACACTGTTGAAAAATGAGTAACTATGCTTTACCCCCACTAACCCGTTCTAGTGAGGTCGGGGTGAAAACGCTCTGAGTTTCTAGAGATCAGATTATTTGTAGCCCGTTGATCGATATTCATAGTTGTATTGAAAGAGATGAAAACACGAGTCTTGAAGTTATTTCCAATGAGCTTGTATCTTGGCGAAGTAGCCGGAAATTGAGAGGTCTCCTTGCGTACAACTAGCCAAGTCTCGCCGGTGTTGGTAAATTCGAGGGCCATTTGGGTGGTGATATTGATCTTTCAGGATCTTCCACATATCCATAGCAGTAGAAGAGTATATGACATTGGCAACTAAGTCTTTGGAAATTGAGTTGAGCAGCCAAGAACACACAACACTGTTATTTTGGTGCCAAGATTGATACATGGCATGATCTTCAGAGGGAGTGGCAATAGAGCCATCAATGAAGCCAAATTTATTCTTGGCCTGCAGAGCAATCTTCATGGAACGCTGCCATGATGAGTAATTGTCTTCACCAGTGAGAAGATGAGAAACAAGAACCGTACCTGGGTTGTCTGAGTTGCCGATATGGTACAGGTTGGAGGATTGGTGTGTTGTGCCGTGACATGTGGTGTCGTGATCGGTGGTGTCTGAGTTGCCGGTACAGTGATTTCTGACGCCATTGACGGAGAGAGCGACACTAAAACACGAATTGGGAATTTAGGATTTTACCAAAAGCAAATCGGACCAAGAATTGAATCAAGGAAGTGATTCAGGTTGGTACCGATAAACCAAAATTGAAGCAAGGAATGGAATCAATGAGAAGAAAAGATGATGATTGAGTTGCGGAAGTGTTTGAAGAAAACGCAAGAATGCATAAAATCTGCTGATACCATATTAACGTATTGAAAGAGATGAACAAAAGAATTCCATTGAAACTTTGAATTGAAGGAAAAAGAATTCTGATCTGTTTACAAAGTAGTGCAGAAAACTGCATATATACTAGCTAGGATCTAATCAACTCACATAACAGCCTATAGAGTTTGTTCTAACAAACTCCTTTTTAGTTACAAATTGAAAACTAACATATTATAAACTCGTATACAATACTTAGGCATAATTACAAAAGAGCCCAAGATAAAAGATTAATTACATTATGACACAAGGGTTGATATCTTTTAATCGGCTTCTATCAACAATGTGACATGCATCCATCTTTCAAGCTTCCTCAAGCTTGCTAGCATCACATGCAACACTCAATGGGATAATGAGAGGAGAAGATGAGGATAATGACCTTGAGTGTTCTTCCTTGAGTGTTCTTCCTAAAGTTTAGATGAAGTAGAGAGTGAAAATGGAGTGTTTGAATGGGTTGAATTTCAGAAATGGAATGGAAAATGGAGTAAAGTTTTCAGCTCCTACTTCTTTTCTCTCTCTCTCGACTTCTCTATCTCTCTCAACTCCCACTTCTCTTTCTTTTTAAAAAAGCTGATTTTGTGTTAAGTGTGTGAGTGTGTGTGTGTGTGTGTGTGTGTTTGTGTTTATGGAAGTGAGGAAAGAGTAATTGCTATATTCATCTGAGGATGTTTTTAAATAACTGAAATTCCCACTATACCCTTAGACTAGTTGCACCCCATAGTTACTAATGAACCACACAAGTATAATTCAACTAGCATATAATGCATTCAAATACATTACTCAATCATTCAATTAGGCAAGGTAAGACAATCATCTTTTAATTCTAGCAATGATCAACCAACTCAATTATTAATTCGAAAGATCATTAGCAATGATTTACGCAAATTATCGCTAATCCTTCAAACAAAAATCTAGCAAATTTGGGGATGTTACACAACCCAAAACCCAATGTCACAAGATTAGAGCAATTAACCATTAATCCAAATAACAAAAAAAAAATAGCATCAACGCATAGTATCATACTGCAAGTCACTACATGATTGTAGTGATCAGGCCTCCACCACTACACGATCATAGAAGGATACTCCAACGACACCTGGACTCAATCTAAAAAATGGTGCATGGGTGAGAAAGAGTGTCCAAACCATATAACGAACATAAAATCGAATCTAAAACAGCAAAGACTTCGACATCCATCAAATCAACGTCAAACAGTCAATCCCTAAAGAGTGACAAACACAACATGTCCATACTGCAACATGTCACCATGTAAAGCAATGGAGGGCTCACACTCAAAAGCAAGATCACATCACACACAATAGTGTCCTGACGCCCACACCAACATCGATACTTGCATGAAAATGCATCACCACATGTTAGTATTCACCACTCGATCACTCACTCCCAAGTGTCCTGAGAGTTAATGATTATGGTTCTAAATCCCATTTATTAAGAACCCACCATCATTGGTTTCGAAATCTCACTTATTTTTCTTAAAATCTGTGAGTCACTTTTAGTTTCAAGTATCTTTTTTGTAAGTAACACCCAAAGCTGAAGTACTCCACTAAGCATCCCATACTACTTAGTATGCTCTTCGAGTATTCTCGTTCTTCAATGAATGGAAGGAAACAGATACCGCCACTTTTAGCTTTTTCTCAAAAATATCTTTTCACATTTTCTCGGATAAATCTCTATTTGTTTGAAATGTTTCAGTTTCAAAAGTATTTATTTTCAGTAAATCTGATTCTTCAAAAGGTATTCATGTTAGTTCACGAAAATGGTTTTCTTGTTTCTCTTCATTCCATAAATGACATTCTAACACTTTTTTCAAAATCTGATTCAAATGACGTCTTCAATTTTATAAAAATTCAGGTTTGGTTATTTTTCAAAAATTATGGTCTTTAACATTTGATTGTCATATCCTTTTTCTTGGATAGAAAAAAATGCTAGAGAGAATAACCTAGAAATCTTTGACACTACTGACAAGGTTGATTTTGATTTCTCAGTGGTCACATCTAATGATCAAAAATATAAATTGAGGCATAACAGAAAGAGCAACTTTAAATACACTTGATTCCTCTTTTTTATTGTTCTTTTTGTTTCTGTTATTTATTTATTTATTTGCTTGTGTTTGGTTCTTGTCCGCCCTTAATTTTGTTTCCTGTCTTTTTCCCTTTTTTTTAAGAAAATTTTCGGGATTCTTTGTCGCCTGGCTAAAAAAAATATCCTTTTTCTTGAGCATCTAACCAACTTTGCTACTAATGAGGTAGGGTTCATGGATCTTTAGGTGTCATCCAAGACTAAAACAAAATTGTAAAACTTAGGATTATAATGTTTCTACATTCATGCACTATCTTCATTGATTTTATTAAAATAGCAAACGATGCCCGATTTGAGCAAATGACCACTTCGTAGAAATCTAAAGACGACTATTTTTTAAATATGATTTTTATTTTGAAATAAACTAAGCTAAAAAGTACGTTTTATGAAAATAAACTTTGGGTGTCCAGAAATGAAAGCCTATTGTTTTCAAACTTGTGGTGCACTTTAAATTATCAATATTCAACATAATCGGTGACTAAATAGTAGAAGAATGAACCTAGTTTTTATAAAATAAACAATAAACTCAAAGAAATATGTAATTTATTTAATAGATATATTAAAAGAACCAAACATACTTTTTCAAAAGAGAGAAAACAGCGAATGGCATGGAATGAGAGGGAGTGGGGGATAAAATAAAAAATGTCCAACACTTTTTCAAGAACTTTCATCCAAACTTCCAGGAAACTATTAAACCACACTTTGAAGGATAAATAAATAAATAAATAAAAAATAACAGTCAAGGTGGAGGAGAAGTTGAGTATATTAAAAGAGAAAGTATAACTTAGAGAGATGGGGGAGAAGTTGAGTGAAATGAGAGAAAATGAAAGAAATGTTTAATTGTGTTCGCAAAGATAAACTGATAAATTCTGTGTTTACATAGATAAATTGATTTCTACACAAAGTCTCAAAATGCCTGCAACACAATACATGAAACTCAAAGGGATTAATCTTCACACATAGACCTACAATATTCTTGATTAACCTTCTACATATATAATAGGTATTATACCAGTGCGCACATACCTTGTCCACCTCCTTAGGATGTATTGCCCGGGGATACGCTTAACATCATTTTCCTCAAAGACCTTCAAAGTGTGATAACAAAGAATTCCAAAAGTCTCAAATTTTCTACATGTGCATGAAATGGAGGAAAGTACAGGATCAAATACCACTTTCCACTCCCCTTCGTCATTGACCAACGTGATAACATATTCGAATGGAATCTGAGATACATTTCTTTCTCGTATGCAAGCAGTTAAAAGTAAGGAAAACTCATCATGAAATATGCCGAAAACTGTAGGTGTGTATACCTGTAAGAGATTCATTAGAATTGGCGAATGCGCGTATTTAAATATTGGCAGATCATGCTGAGACTCGAAATCATATACTTGCTCATTATATCGATTCTCCTCTACAACCCTCTCAAAGTGTTCGAAGAATTGAATGACATCGATGCTCGGGCTCATGCATGCCTTGACATTTGAATTCAAACTCTCAATAAGTTGAGTGCTTCGCATTCCTAGGGTTAATGCTTGCTTCATGTAACATGCCGCCCATTTTTCCTTTATAGCATACACCGACTTCACCCAGAAATTTTCATTAACTTTAAAATCGGCGACCAACATGCTCCAAGCTGCTTCAAACTCCAATTCTTGGTCATAATCATACATGCATTTTTTAAAGTTACTCAAGAAATGACTTCCACTTTTCATCAAGTTTCCAAGATGTTTGATCCCATTTTGCATCAATTGCCAAGAGCATAATCCATGTCGAGTCTCTGGCATCACCTCAAATAGAGCTCTAGCCATTTCCTGGCCTTGGTCAGTGAACAAAGTTTGAGGCTTCTTGTTACCATGTGCTTTAAGGAAGGTTTCAAACAACCATCTATATGATTCAGCAGTTTTATCATATAATAATGCAGCCCCAAATATGCTTGAGCATCTGTGATGGTTGAACCCCGAAAATAATGCCAATGGTCTATTAGCATGATTGGTACAATAGGTTGTATCCAAATAAACCACATCACCAAAGTATCCATAGTCCAAAATCATCTTTGCATCAGCCCAAAATATACTTGTGATTTGTTCATCACAATCCATTTGATGTGCGTGGTAAAATGATGGATTCTCTAAAAGACGATGTTGAAAATACCGCCTGAGACCAGCAACTTCCCCATAAACCAAATGTGTATATCCAAGATTAGCTTTACCTAAAGCTCGGGTACTAATAAGCTGAAATGAAGTATTTTTCATCAATCCAGAGTCTTCTGGCATCTCAATCTCATGAGCTTGAATTTCCTTTATTTTGCACTGCGAGGCTAACATGTGTGTTGTTTCTTCATGCTGTAAAGGGTGGTTATGAGATTCTATGAATTCATGAACTACAAACTTCTCATTCTTTGCACTAAGTGAAATTCTTGCTTTACATCCAGTTCTTGTCTCGGCCTTAGGTTTCTTAACAAGAAATGATTTCAGGTTTTTCTTTCGATAACCTTCCTTAAAACAAACAAATCTGCAAGATCTAATAGAGCCATCTTCCCTTCTGTTGAAGTATTGTTTTCTAACTCCAAAGCCTATTTGTTTACCATAATCAACCCAAAATTTCCATGCTTCATCTACACTATCAAATTCCATTCCAACATTTGGTGGTGTTATTGACATTGTTAGTCCCACCTGACAACCAAAAAATATGGAAAATCAAAATATATAAGACTCATTTGGATTTTGATGGAATTTTGGAATGAAATTTAAACCATGACTTAATATAATATATTACGTTCCAAAATTTAAACCATGACTTAATATAACATATTATGTTCCAAAACTGTTTTCGTTTTCATCAAAAACACACTTTCATATTTAACTAAAATACACGCGTGTTAGCATGAAGAAAATATACTAGAAACCCCCCAAACACTAAACAAAAAAAGTGAGGGAGTCACAGCAGGAGTCCCAATTAGCTTTCAATATTCTTCTTCCTTCAACAACAATGACAAAAAATAACAATATGTTTATATAGATAACGTCAAAATTAAGAATCAATTCTCTCCATCTAAAATAAGGGAAAAGGATAGGAAATTTTGAGGTAAACATTACAGGAAAAAAGTCATTACAAAGTCTCTCAACAATGAAACCCACAAATGATTTTTTTTAGATTAGTCAAAATGTATTAAATGGGGTACAAGGGATACCTGACTCATTACATTACAATGTTTCATACTCCTTCAAAAGACTAATCTGTTTAATGGTGCATTGTTCCAATCCTCACAAAGGATTGAAGTTATGTGACAAACCTAAAATATCTATTGAAAAAAGTTAGTGAAAATGAACTTAATTTTAGATCCAATAATTAAAGTATGGAAGTTTCTTTTGATTAAATCCTAACTTGATGTTAGTCTTTTAACCATTTGTGAGCGGCTCTAAAATTCTAAAGCATATAAACCAATAAAATATGAATTTAACCATTTAGATAAACAATCATGCAATTGAATTTCAAATCAAGTGCAAAACATGATATTTGTCACTCTAAGCAAAGGAAGAAATACACACAACATCTTATGGAAAAGAAAGATAACGGAACTTACTTGCAACTGTGAGTCCAGGTCTTTCACGCTACAGATCTAAAGAGGGAGGTGTTGGAGCGGGGAGATGACTTATGCAAACGGATAGGGTTTCTGAGAAAAGAGGGAAGGGTTGTTGCGAAGTAGGTAGGGTTTCTGGATGAAAGGTGCATTGTAGCGTATAAATAACAAAGAAAATGTGTGTTTTTTGATCATTAAAATATTAAAATATATTTTTACAAATTTGGGAAAGTATATTTTACTATTTAAATTATATTTTAAACAAAAAAATAATTTGGTCAAAGTAAGAATTATTAATCAATTATAGTTTAATTTCAATTGATTCTCCTCTTTAGGGAAGTGTATGTATATGAGAAAATTCTTAAAAGAAATCTGAATATTTTATTCGTATGTATAATATTAGAATAAATTTAAATGATTGTTTAAGGTAGGTACTCTTTATTTTTTTCGGCCATTTTATAACCATGCTATATTTTGGGTGATGAACAAACATATCTACAATTTGGGATAAATATAAAGGTAATAGTGAAAATTTAAGATATAAATATTATGACATAATTTATTACTTAAAATACAAAATACCAATGATACATTTCTCATTTATTACAATAAACTTGCCTTAAATTAATTTTTACAAAAAGAAATTACCAATCGTGTACACCTATTCGTTGCAATAAATTTTAGATTAATTAAGAAAAATTTAACAATATATAAAATTTACTAATAATTATTGTTAACACCCAAAATAAATTAAGTTATTCACCAAAGTAAATAGAAGGAATGCGAAGGACAAATGAGTCTGAGGCGGCCATGAGGACACTTAGGAGGAGATTGTATTATCCATGACAACGAGGAAGGTTCAAGCTGAGCACACGGAGTTGAAATATATTGAACCCCCAATATATATAACCCGTGCGATGCACGGAACACATTTTTCGTCAAAAATATTAAATTTTGGTCATTTTGTGGCGAAAATAAATATAATTGACAAAAATGAAATAAGTAAAGTAATTTGTATTTAAATTAGTAAAGTTTGATAACAAAGAGTCATTTTATTCTCCCTGAAATTTTTGGTCAAAGATAAATAACTAAAAGTGTAATTTAGCCTAAATTTTATATTAAAATAGAGAGATACATACCTATGAACGGAAAGAGATAGGAAAATGCAGAAACTTGATGGTTTAAAATAAATAGTTTCCAACCTTGTGATCGAGAAAGACCTCATAGAAAAATTTAACGCCTATAGGGAAAAAAATATAACTTTTCTTGTTTTTTTATGAGAAAAAATATAACTTTTCTTGAAGGGTGTATATTAATTTGTATTTAATTTTAAGAAAATTTAATGCTTGAAGGGAAAAAGTATAACACCTAAAATTTAATACAAATAAATATACAACTTGTAAGAAAATTTAACTTTTCTATTTGATTAAAAAAATCTCCATCGAATCAATTGGTGATCTTCTAAACAAACCCAAAATAAAACAAATACAAATAAGATGACGATGACATATTGTTATAATGCGCCCTAAATGAAACCGCAACCAATAAGCTAAATGATTAATAGAAGAAAAAATTGT
Organism: Oxytropis ochrocephala; assembly: GCA_020916435.1. Taxonomy (NCBI): domain Eukaryota; kingdom Viridiplantae; phylum Streptophyta; class Magnoliopsida; order Fabales; family Fabaceae; genus Oxytropis; species Oxytropis ochrocephala. Next base: position 53,112,492 of record CM037088.1, read on the forward strand.
TAACACTACTCCATGAATTCAACTCATGTTTCAGAACCATATTTCTATCCGAAAAACTCATCCTAGACCTCGATGATGCATCTGTACTTTCAATTGAATCCACAATACCTGTCAAAGACACATTAAAAACAAATTACAAACATTGTTAATTTTTGTCATTTAGTAAAAATAATAACTAAAAAAATGGTTACTATAATAGAACCTTCTACCATAGATTGTTTTTGCATGTGCGCGCTATCTTTCAAATAGAAAAAAGAAATGCAGATATGGGTTCATTTGTGATCCCAATTTGGGCTCTTGATAGATTACCATATGTATTTTTCCTGTAAGTATGAGTATGAGAAGTTGACAATAAAAAAAAAAAAAATTTGCAATGGATATGAACTAATTAACACAATAAAAAACCCATGAATCAGATATAAAGGATAAAATAAATAATAGTGATTGATTATAAGGGAATGAGTAAATAGAGGTGAGGGAAGTGAAATAGTAATAAAAAGTGAGATAAAAAATTTAAAGAAGGGAACCAAAGTTTAAAAGGGGTGGAATTACGGTTCCATGTTGTGGTAGAAGTGAGAATCAAAAGGACCATTCCATACCATAGGAGCAGCTGGACCACCAGTGGTGGTAGTTGCGTTTGGGTAATATGTGATGAGAAACAAAAGTGCATGCGTAGGATGTTGTTGATGACATGGATCAATTTGAGATGATGTTGATGACGATGATAAGGGTTATGGTTCACTGAGTAGAGAATAGTGAGATAGGTGGACATGTGTGAATGGAAGGGTTAGGCCTTGATCAATCACAACATGGTAAATAGGAGGCTTGATGCATCATCCCAAATATTCTATCATATAGATGGTACAAATGTGTGCATAAGAAGTTTCCTGTATATATAGACAAAATGTGAATGTTGAGAGAGTGTTTCATGAGAAGCAATTCATAGTGTGAATTGAATGATAAAAAATGAATAACTTGATTTTTTCTATGCTTCTAACGATTCAGTATATAATAACAATAATAATAATAATAATAATAATAATTACATTATTCCAACATTATGATTGAAACGGTTTAAAATCAATGATATTATTTTAATGTAAGAATTCAATGCATGGCAATAAAGCATTTTTTAATTCAATTTTTTTGGGTTACGGTTTTCAATTCAAATTAAAACATCAAAGCAAAGCTTTTAATAGGAGAATTGAAAAGAAAAAGGGTAAAACATATAAGGTTTAAATATAATTTTAGTCTATGTAAATATAATAATTTTGATTTTGCTCCCTTTGAAAAATATGTTTCTATTTAATCCCTGTAAGTTCTAAAACTACCACTTTTAGTCCCTCAAGTGTTTTTTGGGCGTAAAAATATTGATGTGGCTTGTTTTATTACGTGGCTAGGGATTAAAATAAAAAATTAGATATAATCGAAGGGATTAACATGAAAAACTGTATATTTGCAAGGATTAAAGAAGAAACCACGTCAACTTTTTTAAAAACAAAAAACACTTTGAAGATTAGCGGTTATTGTTTTATAATTTGCCGGCACTGAAATCAATTTTTTTTTGCAGAGACTAAAACCAAAAATTATTATGCTTGCCATGACTAAAATAATTTTAAACAAACATTTTATTACATTGCACCAAAAATTGTTATTTTTGCCATGACTAAAAAAAACATTGCACCAAAACTTTGGATGCTTCATGCAGCTAATAAAATATTCATGTGTTTTTTTTAGATTAACATTCATGTTTTTTTGGTTGGACACAAAAAATATTTAAAGTTTCAATAACTTATTTTTACAAAACGTATGTAATTATAGTGATAATAATAATAATAATAATAATAATAATAATAATAATAATAAAATATATACTAATAATACTATTGTACCAAATTAACAATTAATCTTATAAACGTAAATTTATTTGATAACTCAAATAAACGTAACATTATAATAATTAATGTTTAAAAAAATTCTGATTAAATTATTTTAAAAAACTTTTTTAAGTAAAACACAACAATTTCAAATATGTGTATTAATTGAGAATAATTATTTGATAAATAAAACGGATTGAGATTTTCCTAACAATGTGTAACTGCCACACAGTATTGAAAGGTTGTAAATATTGTGTGCCATGTTGGCCTAGCATTTAATATATTCTCCAACTTTTGCTCAGAGGATGACATCTCAGCATTTTGGTTTTGAGGGGCCTATTACTTTGTATTATCAATAGATATTTTAAACAAAAAAATAATTTGGTCAAAGTAAGAATTATTAATCAATTATAGTTTAATTTCAATTGATTCTCCTCTTTAGGGAAGTGTATGTATATGAGAAAATTCTTAAAAGAAATCTGAATATTTTATTCGTATGTATAATATTAGAATAAATTTAAATGATTGTTTAAGGTAGGTACTCTTTATTTTTTTCGGCCATTTTATAACCATGCTATATTTTGGGTGATGAACAAACATATCTACAATTTGGGATAAATATAAAGGTAATAGTGAAAATTTAAGATATAAATATTATGACATAAATTATTACTTAAAATACAAAATACCAATGATACATTTCTCATTTATTACAATAAACTTGCCTTAAATTAATTTTTACAAAAAGAAATTACCAATCGTGTACACCTATTCGTTGCAATAAATTTTAGATTAATTAAGAAAAATTTAACAATATATAAAATTTACACTACGCCAGCGAACTAGGATGACTAGCGTTTTTTTTGGGCATTGGTAGCGTTTTAAAACGCTAGAGAAGCTGGCGCTACTAATGCGTACACCCCATTAGTAGCGTTTTAAAAAACGCTAGCCATTTCCCCAGCGTGTTTTAGACATACGTAGCGTTTTATATAAAACGCTAGCCATTGACCCAACGTCTTTTTACAATTCCTAGCGTTTTCTGTAAAACGCTAGGGATCCCATAGCTCATTTTACTACCATTCCTAGCGTTTTAAATAAAAACGCTAGGGATCCCATAGCTCCTTTTTAGTACCATTCCTAGCGTTTTAAATTAAAACGCTAGGGATCTATAGCCCTTTTACTACCATACCTAGCGCTTTATATAAAAACGCTAGGGATGCTATAGCACCTTTTTACTAGCATTCCTAGCGTTTTATATAAACGCTAGGGATGCTATAGCACCTTTATTAGCATTCCTAGCGTTTTGTCAGAAAAACGCTAGGGATCCTCTAGCTCCTCTTTACAATTCCTAGCGTTTTATCTTTAAAACGCTAGGTATTGAATGAAATTTTTAACTTCATTTCTAGCGTTTTCACTCTAAAACGCTACCTATTGACTGAATTTTTTTTTAAATATTTTTTTTATTTTGGTTTGTTCTCCATTTTAATTACAACCTATAAATTCATTCCCTTTTCAACAAATTCAGAAAATACATTCCAATCCAATATATCATTCAAACAAAATTCAGTCAACAAAATTCATCAAATAATATTTCCAATCCAATATATATCATTCTAAGAAGTACTTACATTCCAATCCAATATATCAGTCAACAAAATTCATCAAATAATATTTCCAATCCAATATAAATCCAATATATACAACATAAATAATAACTAAACTATTATGAATCTCAAAACTTGCTACAAAAAGCTAGAAACAAAATGGCACCACTCCCCCCTTACTGCTGTAAGTTGTTCAGCAGAGTAATTCTGGATTTTTTTGAAGCTGGGAAAATACTGAAAAAAAAATGAAATAAAATTAGAATTAAAATGTTTATTAAATGTGAGTAAGTATTATAATATCAATATAAAAAATAAATCTAAGTAGTTACCTTGGTTGGGATTATTACTTTGTCATGAGTGATAATCTCTTTCATATACCTCATAACATAGTAACCACAATCATTGCTATTTGGTTGTTTAGGACACTACAAAGCAAAAGATTATAACTTAATTGTCACATTTTATGACCAAAAATCAATTAAAATTATAAGAATGATTCTTAAAAAGCTTACAGATTATGGGTAGCCATCTTGTTTTAGTCGTAGATAATCCCAAGTATTCTTTCAAAGTTAATCGTAACGTCATATATATATATATATATAACGTTAAGTTGAACAAAATACATATATTAAATTATACAAATTAAAATGAGAGGGTTACACATACACACCTCTCAACCATCATCACGAAGTCTTCGTGAGACGTTGTAATGGCCTTGAAGTGAATCCGGATAATAGACAACATTTTGCTTAGGGTTTATTGCAAAGAGTACCCAATGTTGCTGCAAGTAAATGAAGAACGAATGAGTACACATTAATTTACACTATAATACAATCCTCAAAATAATTAAACAAGTGATTGAAGACTAAATTTCTCACCCATTATTGAGTGGTGCCAAAAATAAAGAGTCGCCCTTCAAATGCTTGGCTTCCATGAAGCGTGAATGGATATAACTTTGTACTTCACTCTTAATAGCCATAATACGTTCCTCAGTATTACCTTGCTTAAACACAACGATACACACCGGACACAAGAAGAAATACTTACGTGTCGTTGAGAAAAGGACCGTAAGACGATTGTACAAAAACCTATAAATAATATATATACAACTTTCAGATCCTCATATATATACTCTAATATATACTCTAATATAAACAACTATTGTGTACAAATAATTTAATACATACCCGGTATACTCTAATATCGATGGCAGTGGCCCAATCCATCTCAACTATAGCTTTCATATCCTCGATGTTGATCATTACCAATCTGTCTCCAGCCCACAATGTTATCGGGCGGTAAAAAAATTGGTCAAATCTGGTTCATTTTTTGAATGTGGACCTTTAGAGAATCGATGTAGTTCTGGAATTCATCATTGGGAAATTGACCAACATGTTGGCAGTCCCACAGAATATTCAAGACTAGATAGATAGCCCGTGCAAAACTCAATAGCCTCTTCAACTATGTAGCGCTCAACAATACAACCCTCAGGTCGTGATCGATTTTTCACATATCCTTTTAATATCTTCATGTAACGCTCAAACGGATACATCCATCTCATGTAACATGGGCCACACAATTGTGTCTCTCTAACCAGATGAACTATTAGATGAATCATTATGTCGAAAAAGGAAGGTGGGAAATACATCTCAAGCTCACACAAAGTGACAGTAATTTCTCTTTGCAATGTTGGCAACTTTCGTGGTCAATCACTCTACTACAAATCGCCTTAAAGAATAAACAAAGTTTGGTTAAGGTCCGACGCACTTTCTTAGGCAAAATGGATCAGATACCAATGGGTAGCAAATTCTCCATGAGAACATGACAATCGTGGGACTTTAGAGACTTTAACTTGAGGTCTTTAATCGATACAAGAGTCGCCACATTTGAAGAGTATCCCTCTGGAACTTTAACTCCATGAAGAAACTCACAAAAGACATCTTCTCCTTTCTAGATAGAGTATGAGTCACGGAGGTAGATATGTACGTGTACCCTTCTTTCTAGGACCCAATTCAGGTCTCAAACCCATACTAACCAAATCCAACCTTGAGTTGATGGTATCTTTAGTCTTACCCGGCATATTGAGTAAGGTACCAATGACACTTTCGAAGACATTCTTTTCAACATGCATCACATCAATGAAATGCCTTACATATAATGACTTCCAGTATGGCAACTCAAAGAAAATCGACTTTTTCTTCCACCCCGTTTGGCAATCTCTCCGCAAAAGGCTTCCCAAATTTAATGTTCAAATCTTCCACCTTTTCAAATACACATCGCTCGTCAAAGGCGGGAGCTCTACGTGTTCTGTTCCCATCAAATGCCTTTCTCCACAATCGATAGTGATGAGTTGATGGCAAAAATCTACGATGACCAAGATAGATATTCTTCTTACCATGTTCCAACCACATCCAACTGTGTTATCTTCACATATAGGGCATGCATGCACTGCGCCTTTGTTCTGTACCAGATAGATTGCCGTATGCAGGAAAGTCGTTAATTGTGCCAAAGATCATAGCCCTCGTGGTGAAACTTTCTTTCTCTCGAACCCATCATACACCTCTACCCCGTCTCCCACATTTGCTTCAAGTCTTCAATTAAAGGAGCCAAGTATACATCAATATCATTTTCTGGTTGTTTGGGCCTGAAATTAACAAAGACAAAGATCATATATTTGCGTTTCATGCAAAGCCACGGCGATAAGTTATAAATCGCCAAAATCACGGGCCATGTCTTTGTGGGAGCTACTCGATACCGTGCGGGTTAAATCCATCAGCCAGACAATGCAAGGCGTAGGTTTCTCGGGTCATCCCCGAAATTAGGATACTCAATATTGATTTTTTCCATTGCGGAGAATGCCGTGTGTCGAGCATACCATCTTTAATCCTTTCATCCTCATGCCATGTCAAGTGTTTTGCATCTTTCGAACTACGATACATGCGCCTAAATCGAGGAATTATAGGAAAATACCACAACACCTTTTGTGGAGCGGACTCTTTCTTCTTATTATGCGGTGCATTACATTTAGGACACGACTTTAACAACGCATGTTCATTCGAAATAAAATGCAATCATTCGGACAAGCGTGTATCTTCTCATAGTTCAAGCCAATAGACCCCAACATTTGCTTTGCATCATACGTCCGAGAAGGAAGCACATTATCATTCGGCAACATTTCTTTCGAAGTGAGAGTAAATCAGTAAAGCTCTTATCCGTCCATCCGTGGCGAGTTTTCAAGTTATACAACTTGATCACGACCAATAATTTTGTGAATTCATTACAACCCGCATACAATGGTGTCTCTCGCATCGCTTATCAACTTCTCAAACATTTCAGACAATCATTAAGATCCTCTTCAACCACCTTTGCCATCTCTTCAAATTCGTTCGCATCAAATGAATGTGTTCCGGTGTCAACCGTGGCGCATATCTCTTACTAATATCATTCATATTTGAAGATTCACCTTTTTTTCACCGTGCATTATCCAACAAGTGTAACTTTGATCAATTCCATTCGCCTTTAAATGTCGTGCCAACTCCTCTGCGATGAATCGATTTTACATAACAACACCTTAAACAAGGACATTTCATACCACTAGAAGTCCCTAAACGTTCAACAAAGACAAATTTCACAAAATAATCCACTCCGGTAGATATACTCCTTGGATAGACGATTGGCGGACATCCAATTTCTATCCATAATTGCCAAATATTTATAATAAAATCGAGAAGAGAACTTTAACATATGACCCATCAAGCAATTCGAATATAATGAAGAATCAATTCATATAAAAAAACAAAGGAACCATATAATCTAGTCTTCCAAATAATTAATTTATGTGTAACAAGAAGAGGCTAGTGGTGAAAAAAAATAAGAAGAGTCTAGTGTGCACAAGTGACAAAACTAATATATTTCTAAACTAGCTAGAACCCACAATTAATATCTAACAAGAAGCAGAGAAAGGAAGCAGAAAACTCACCAATGTTGTGCGAGTGAGAGAGATGATGTTCACTTTGAGAGAGATGATTTTCGTTGAGAGAGATGATGTTAATTTGAGTTAGGGTGTAGGGTTTTTGCGTTTACGGGTGAGTGATTTTGCGTTTTCGGGTAAGAGTGTTATTTGAAAGAGGGAAGTAGCTCAATGGGAAACAAAAAAATTATTTAACCATACCTAGCGTTTTCTAAAAAACGCTAGGATCTATCTAGCGTGTTTTCTAAATACCTAGCGTTTTGAGTAAAAGCGCTAGGGATATGTCTAGAGTGTTTACTAAATACCTAGCGTTTTATAAAAACGCTAGGGATCTATCTAGCGTGTTTTCTAATTGGCTAGCGTTTTGATTAAAAGCGCTAGGGATCTGTCTAGCGTGTTTTCTAAATAGCTAGCGCTTTCTAAAAAACGCTAGGGATCTATCTAGCGTGTTTTCTAATTGGCTAGCATTTTGAATAAAAGCGCTAGGGATCTGTCTAGCGTGTTTTCTAATTTACTAGCGTTTTAAGAAAAAGCGCTAGGGATCTGTCTAGCGTGTTACCTAATTGGTAGCGTTTTACTTTAAAACGCTACTAATGGTGTAGCGTGTTATTAAAATGGCTAGTGTTTTTTTATAAACGCTACTAAAGGTGGCGATCTCTTTTTACAATTCTGGCGTAGTGTTACTAATAATTATTGTTAACACCCAAAATAAATTAAGTTATTCACCAAAGTAAATAGAAGGAATGCGAAGGACAAATGAGTCTGAGGCGGCCATGAGGACACTTAGGAGGAGATTGTATTATCCATGACAACGAGGAAGGTTCAAGCTGAGCACACGGAGTTGAAATATATTGAACCCCCAAGAGAAAGCATTCACCGAGGCAAGGCAGGACCCGGTTGGAGGTTACCTTGACCATACAATGACTCGACTAAGACGCCAACGGTCTAAGGCAGAGAATGGGATTTTCCAAAGGAAGGTTGTGGCCAAGGCGAGGAGTACGTGCTTTGAGCGCAAGTATTCAATGCACGTAGACATATGAACGTTGGAGCAGTTAAGGTCAGCGAATAGAAGACGCCGTTGAAAAATGTGTAACTATGGTTTACCCCACTAACCCGTTCTAGTGAGGTCATGGTTAAAAGGCTCCGAGTTTCTAGAGATCAAATTATTTGTAGCCCGTTGATCGATATTCATCCAACAGTGGGCAATTGCAGGCTAAGATAACGGTCAACGAGGGCTCATGTACGTATATTTATAGTTGTACTTGTACATTTTAAAAACATACATAAATCAATACACAAGTCTTTTACTTATTTTGTCTTTATTTTATCAATTTTCTTTATGTTTTCTTAGTTTCGTAGATAATCCAAGCCAAGTGTCCGTCTCACACCTAACATAAAACTCTTTGGAGGAGTTAGGGAACCCATAGCCGAGGAACAGAGTTCCTTCCTCAACGCAATCGCTTGAAGAAAGAAGAATCACAAACTGTTCAAACCTCTGGCCGATTCTACGGCTAGGATTGAAGTGTTTGACGACAACAATTAATAATCATTAACAAATAGGAATAGAATTATATATTGATATTATAATAACCTCTCCAAAAAATGGTAATAGTAAAAAGGCTTAAATATGTTTTAGGCCCCTGCAAATATACCGTGATTTGGTTTAAACCCTTGCAAATTTATTTTTTAGTAAAAAGTCCTTGAAAAATACAATGTTTTGATATTAGCCCTTCTTTTAGAGTTCTGTTAGACTGACGTTAAAAATAAGCCAACGTGTCTGCCACATGGGTTTCAAATACTGGTTGTACAATTAAAAATAATAGATTAAAATATTAAAAGAAAAAAGGCATAAAAAAGAGTAAAGGGGAACAACTTCTTCTTCTTCTTCCATTCTCTTCTTCAAACCCTACAATCCCATCCTTTTTTTCCAAATCAAAAACCCTCTTCTTCAAACCCTACAATCTCATCCTTTTTTCCAAATTCAATAGAAGATAAAGGTGAAGGAGAATATTAATGTTGATGATGGTGAGGCGTCCTCTTTCTCGTTAACCCATGAATTTAAGCTTCCAATCCCCAATTCTTCAGTTGTTCTTAACGTTTTTGACTTCCATTCCTCCTCTCATACTTCTTTCTATCTTTCACACTCTTCCCTCTAAGATTTTTCTTCTCTGTTAAATTAACGCGTGTGAGTGTCAGATACGAGGTTCAACTATTAGATTTTTTCTGGAGAAGAAAACGACTGGTTTGACCATGGCATGGGAGAAGAAGAAACGATGGAGAAAGGGGCTTAAACCAAAACACGCTATATTTGCAGGGGCTTAAACCAAAACATGCTATATTTGCACGGCCTAAAACATATTTAAACTTTAATCTACAGTCAGCATTTGAAAGCCACGTTGCAGACACATTGGTATTTGTTTAACGTGAGTCTAATAGAACTCTAACAGAAGGGCTAATATCAAAATTGTAACATCCCTAGCTCCGTTAATTTTTAATTAAGAAATTAACGAGTGATTTATTATTCGAGTAAATAATAAGTCAAGTCTCGGATACGAGTTCGTCATGAAAACAATAGTTAACGGCTAAATTACACGACTTAATTGTATGATTGTTTGAGTTATCTGATTCTGTGTGATTGTTTTGGGGTAGAATTAGAGTTAAGTGAAAATTTGAACAATAAGGGTTGTTTGGTCTTTTTACCATCCTCATTAAATCAGCCACAAGAGACAATACACAGCCATATGGGGTTCACTCAAGCTTCCTTGGGTTGTTGGTGACGTGCTAAAACTTTAAAAATCATACCGTAACCCGTCACTCAAGCTTCCTTGGGTTGTTGGTGATGGGTTGCTAATTAAAATTGATTGTTTATTGTAATTCTTATTGTCCACATTTTTGTGTAGCATTGTTTACTCTTTACACTTTTCAAATTCAGCCTTTGTTTTCATCAAACACCCTCAAACTTAATTCTTTAAGTTCTTCTATCTTTTTAGTAAAACTTTGTTTTGACCCGAGCTCACCAAAAATTCCCTTTGCATCAGATTGATCTTTAAGTAGCAAGGTTTTTTTCACAAACTCAGTTTTGAAGTGTTTATTTTGGTTATTTCTTCAGAAATAAGGCTTCTTTTTCTTTTTTTCATCATTAAAATTTCATTCATAGGGTTGCACCATATTTTCTAAAAACTGATCCATACTTCAACTAAAATACTTTTAACAATAATAGTATTCTTCATACTTTCCACTATTTCCAAAAGAGATTCTTTGGAGAATAATTTCATGTATTTAGATACTACTTTGTTAAGTACATCTAATATTTAAACAAAATATAAAATACTTTAAAACACACATATTTAATAGATAAAACAAACATATTTAAACACATAAACATACTTAATAGATAAATCCCCCCCAAACTTAAGGGGTAGCAGTGTCCTCACTGACAAAACACAAACCAAATTTGTTCAAAATAGGGGAGAGGGATTAAACAAAACACAACTAGGGAGTTTTAACAATAGCAACACAAATTATAATATTATAGGTAAACACATTAAAGCTTGTAAACTGATACTCATTTCTTGGCTCCACTCCTAGTCCTTGGGCTCTGTCTGATAGGAGGTGTGTGTTTCACCTTCTGTTTCTTCTCTTTGGGTTGCTTTTCTGATATCTCTTCACTTGGTGCAGATGCACCGCCTTCCTCTGGTGTGGTTGCAGAATTTGGTTTTGGTACTGATGCAGGTTCATCAGTTTCAACTGCATCAGTTTTCTTCCTCTTTGGTGTCATTTTTGCTTGCTTGCCTGCTGGTTGTTTGAAGAATTTTTGAGTGTTGTGCAATGCATCTCTTTTCTGTTGAGCCATTTGTTCCAGAACAAGCTTGATTGTTGCCTCATCATGCTTTGTTGTTTGATGTGATGCAGCAGCATCTGATGCAGATGCATCACTCTGCTTCTTTTCTGCTTGTTGCACAGGTTGTTCTTCTTGAACAGATGATTCTTCCTCTTCTTTGTCGAGTTCATCTTCTTCTTTTTCCTGCACAAACTCTTTCTCAAGAGCAGAAACAACATTAGCAGTAATGTTACTTGAGCTAGAAGGCATTGTTTGTTCTGTTTCTGTTTCTAGTATAACATGGCTTGGTTCAGAGATGGTTTGTTCTGTGTGAGGTGTTATCTCAGGTTCAGTTGTTGGAGAGGGTGGTGGAGGGGTTGTTTGTGGTGGATCATTTAGGGAGGGTAATGGTGATTTTGGGTGGGGAGATAATTCTTGGATTGGTGAGTGAGTTGGTGATGTGATAGGTGAAGTGTGACCAGTTTATTGTTGGGCTGATGCTGAGGTTTTGGCATATTTTTGCCTAGCTATTTCTTCCAGAATGACTCCTCTAGCATGCTCTTCTTCTTCACTAGGAATTTCATCTTCACTTGCTTCCTCATCTTCAACTTCTTTGTCCATTTCTTTTTCTAATTTCTCATCCTCAGTGTCTGAATCATACAACTCTTCAACACAGGTTCTACCACTACCTTCTTCTTTCATTTTGTTTGTTTTCTAGTCACCTTCTTCTTTGCAACAGGTTCTTCCTCCTTCTCCTCTTCTTTCTCTTCTTCCTCGGCTTTTTTCTCTTCCTCTTCTTCACCTTCAGTTTTGAGTACCCAACTTGGAAATGCAGGGGCATTAACATGGCCCAAGATATCGAACATCTTGTCAAAAACTAGTTCTAGCCAGTCATGTTGATCATTCAGAAATTTCCAGACTGCAATTTGCTTTTGCATGTGATGCTCTTGCATTGTAGGTGCAGGGCCTCTCTCACTTTTCTCAGTCTTTCTCTCATTTCAGCATTCAAATCTCCAGGTGGGAATTCTATTTGTTCTTGGGGGGCTATTGGAACACCTTCTTTCATGCACAACTCAGTAATGAGACAAGGGAAAAACAGAAATCCCTTTGATTTTGTTGTGCATGCAAGAATTTCCCTAGCTATCAATCTACCTATGTCAACATTCCCCTCAGAGAGAATTGTATCTAGCAAGATCAATCTCTCTTTGGTCATTGAATATGTGTGTGATGTGTAACGCCCCAAAATTAATTAGGTGAATTATTTAACTAATTTAATTAGGTGATTGTTTAACTAATTTAATTAGGTAATTATTTGACTAATTTAATCAAACATTATTTTAGTTGTGTATATTAAAATAAATATAGGGTAAGTAATTAATTAAGGAGTGAGGCGTGGTAATTAAATAGGGAGTATTTTAGTTAAAATAATGGGGAGTATTTTATTTAATTCGGGAGGATGTGTGTAAGTACCTAAGGGGTGTAAATAAGGAGCCCAAGCCCACTAAATAGGCCCCAAATTCATGACTTAAACTAGGGTAGGGTTTCCATTGCCTTAGAGAAAGAAAGAAAACAGAGAGAGAGTGAGGAACCGAGGAGAGGAAGAGAAAAGGGGAAAAAGAAGAAGAGAGGGTGAGGGTGTGAGAGAGAGATGGGAGGAAATGACTCTTGACCCTTTTCAATTCATGTCCTCCATTCTTGTTCCATTGCATTCCTTGTGTGATTCTCAACAAAACCATACCACTTTCAGCAGCAAAAACTCCCCCTTTCTCAAACCCCCAAATCGAGCCCTAGAGAGAGGAAGAAGAGAAAGCTTGAATCCATCCATGGCAACTCTGTTTTGGAGGTGAAATAGAGTGTTTAAAAACTGGGTTGCTGCTGTTTTGGGTAACCAAGGGCTAGGACCGAAGTTTGAAGAAGAAATGGAGAGTTTGGGTTTCAATTTCGTGGAGAAATAAGAGTAGAAGTAGAAGGTTACACTACAAAATTCTGGGTAAAGGTATTTCATGAAGCTACTTTGATGCCTTTGGAAATAGCTGGTTTAATGGGAAATTTCGCAAAGGAGCTTGAGGGATTCAAAGAGGACATGGCAGGCTAGAGTTTCAAGCTTTTATTTGGAATTGTAAGTTCAATTTCGTTGGAATTGAAGGCTAGGAAAATGGGGAATTAAATCTGTCTCTGCAGAAAAACAGTTTTGAGTGTCTATGGTATTTCCTTCATAACTCTTTACACAGACCTCATTTGAAGTTAATTTTTGCTTATTTAGAAACTATACACAAATTCCTTCAAGATAGGCACAAGAACCACTTGATTTGACTGAGTATTGGGGGAGAAAAGTTAATTACAAGTTTCACTTTTACTGCAGAAACATTTCGGAACCAGTCTCGGTATTTTAGCCGTAACTCCCTGAATACTCGTCATATCAGTGCGGGACTTGAACCATAGGAAAATAGACGAAATTATCTACACATTAGGCACTGGTTTGGATGGTTTTGGTTAGAAATTGAATAAGTTATGCTCATTCCAAAACTGCTCACAGATGCTGTCAAGAATAAAGAGGATTTGAAGCTCAAAGTTTAGGAGAAGCTAGTTTTAATGGTTCTTGAGGTTGTGAAGGAGGGAACACTAGAATTCTTCAATTTGGAGGTTAGGGGGCTCTACTTTACCTATATAATAACTTGTATGATATGTGTTATGTGTGGAATAGCTCTAGGATGTTTAATTGTGTGAATTTTGTGTTTATCATATGTTTGTTGTTGTATTTGATGTTTAAATTGGTGATACAATGCTACTTGATGTTGGAATTAAATGTGTTGTTAAATGTGCATGCAAAGTGGTTGATGAAATGCTTCAATGTGATGAACCATGAGAGTATGTTAATTTCATTAATGTAATTAAATGTTTAAGTGAGTATTGTTGAATTGAGTAATGAATTATTGGATAAAAATGCTGTTGGTGTGTTGTGTGGCTGTGCTGCGCTAGGTGGGGCGCCTAGATATGTTTAATGGGGTCTAAGTGATGTTTTTAGTCCCTAAGAATTAATTTAATCCTTTGTGTGACAAAATAGTCCCTAAGAATTAAATTAATCCTTGGAGTGACAAAATAGTCCCTTAGTATCTAATTAAGCCTAGCACGTCAAAATAATTTCCTAAATACCAAATCAATCCTAATATGCCCAATAATTCCCTAAGTATTAGAATAGTCCTTGGTGTGTCAAAATAGTCCTTAGGCACTAAAACAATTTTTGGTGTGTTAAAATAATCCTTAGGTGTGATTTAATTCTTGGTAGGAGATTTAATTTAATAAAATGAGGTGTGAGGTGTTGTAATGATGATTAAGCGACGGGTAGGCTTTGGCCAAAGCGACGGGTTGTGTTGTGGAGATGTTTTAAGTGATGTGACAATGAATGTGGTGGTGAATGTATTGTGTTGTGGTGCATTGTCATGGTGTCGCATAAAGCATACACATAAAGCGATGGGGGCTTCGGCCAAAAGCGACGGGGGCTTCGGCCAAAGCGACGGGTGCCCTTGGGGCTTATAGCGATGGTGATGGATCCACATGCATATTGCATACATGCATACACTCATACTTTCTTGGAATGCTTGTTGATGCTTAGTTAAATCATTATTGTGGTTTTCTTGGCATTATAATTGAATAGTAAATGTCCTAATTGTTGTGGATTGATGTTGCTAGATGCTTTCCTAATATAATGCTTATCTTACTTGTTATTATTTATGTAAAGAGACTCACCCTAGCATTTTTATGTTGCATGCTCTCGTGGCGACATGCAGGTGATTCTGAGTGAAGGTGTCCATGCCTTCTTGGGATTACTGTGTCAGCTCTGATTTAGTAACACCAGGGAGGGGGTTTTAGTATCTTCATTGTATGTCATGTATTAGACTGCTTTGGATTGTTTAGTGAGTCTGTTAAACTTGGTTTTATTTCCGCTGTGCTGTGAACCATTTTCTGGATTATTGTAATTCTTAAAACAGGTTTTGAGGGTTCGTCCCATTTGGATATGATTTATATTTCACGCACTAGATGCGTCTGAATTTTAAATGTTATTTTGTGATGTTTTGTTGAAATGTAGCACTCTCTTTGAGGTGCGTGGAAAAGTTTTTGAAAACTCTGATTTTTATTTAAGTTAATTAGTAAATATAGAAGAGGGTGTTACATGATGTAGGTAGAATTGAAGTTTCTATGAATAAATGCCAATTTCCTAATGCATCAATCAAATAAGTACTCCTAAGTTTGATTTCATCAGGTGTGAATTTTTCCCAAATAGCTTCTGGTATTGCTATTCTACCCTTCACTTCTTCCATTTCTTTCCTAAAGGCCTTTGCCACTTTCTTTTTAAATTCATTTCCATTATACTTCATCATATAATGTTCATTCAATTTCTTTGCATGAAAGTGTACAAGTTTACCTCTCAAGTGTAGGAGTGTTATGTTCCTTCTTGTGGTGTGATTCCAGCATAAAAATCTCTCACTTAATCTTCAATGTAGCCTCCTCTTGGAAGAACAAAGTGATCCCAATTGAGATTGGCAACTGTTTACATGAATGAGGGACTTTCTTTCTTCAAGTCATATCCCCTTTCAATTAGAACTTGCATCCTCCATAGATGTGCGTTGTCATCTGATCTTAATGCTGGTTCTTTGGCTTTGCTTTTCTTTTTGATGATGATCCTGCATGCATGACTTTCTTCCCTTTCTTCGAAGAATCAGTATGCTTGCCTGATGATTTTTGTGCTGATTGCTTTTTCACCATCGCGATTGTTCAATTTCTCTGTTTCTTGAGTGGGTTTTTGGAATGGAATGTGAGGAGTAACTATTTTTGGTTGAGAGGATTTCGTAAAGGAGGGGTAACGGTTGTGAGGGTGAAGGTTTAATGTGAAGGAAGATTAAGTGGAATTTGATTTGATGGAACTAGCCGTTAGGTAAGATGTGGTGTACATGCAAGCCACCACGTGATTTGATGGAAATATATCTCCTTAGCACCATGTGAGTCTGGGAATTCAGAGAAATAAAATGAGACTGTGTCCTTGAACATGTTCCTCCTAGCATTCGTAGCGACGTCTGTAGTATTCTTTGCTCCGACGTATGACCTCTTCTTCTTTGTTGTTACCTCTTTCCATCCTCTGTCTCCCTCTAGCCCTAGCACAGCTCCCTCCCTCATTTTTTTTTTCATATACTGCTCCGTGGTTAAGCTTGAATGTTAAATAGGGTTTTGTAAAACGCACAGGGAATCTGGTCCGTGCGTTCTGGGACCCGGTCCGTGCACATAATTCTGGAGTGAAATTGGTTCACTCGCCAGGGGTCCCGGTCAAGGCGCCAAGAGGGCCGATCCAGCCACTAATTCTACACTTATTTTTAAATTTTGTCCAAACCATTCCTAATTGATCCCAATGCTTCGCCAATCAAAATGTTGCCCTAATTTAATTTATTCTCAATGTCTAAGTTGTTGATGGTATAATAATAATAATAATAATAATAATAATAATAATAATAATAATAATAATAATAATAATAATAATAATAATAATAATAATAATAATAATAATAAGGTTGATGCATGCAAAGGTCAAATAATGAATGGAGTTCAATTAAATGAGAACATTTGAAGGAGACAGTGAAAGAGGATATGGATCTTAGATCTAATGCTTTCAGAATCAAACCACAACTGTAACATCCCTAATTTCGTTAATTTCGAATTAAGAAATTAACGAGTGATTTATTACTCGAATAGGTAATAAATCAAGTCACGGATGTGAGGTTGTCGCGGAAGCAATTTATAATTGCTTGAGTATATAAATTAAATGCATTATTGAGGGGAAATTAGAACACTACGGGTATTTTAGTCTTTATACCACTCACATTAAATGAGCTCTAAGACACCAAAAATATCCAAATGCTCTCCCATTCCACACTTGAGTGAATAAAGGAAGGGAAAGTAAGAGAGAGAGAGAGAAGGAACCGAAGGAAAGAAAGAAAGAAATAAAGGGAAAATAGAAAGAAGAAAGGAAGAAACAGAGAGAGAGAGAGAGGACCCGAGAGAGAGAGAGGAAGAAACGAGGAAGAGGAAGAAGAATAGGGGAATGGATCTCCATGGATCCTCAAGGTTAGTAAGTGATTTTTCCACCATTCCACTCTATTTTCAATTCTCTTTCCATTGGTACAAGTTTCATTGACTGATTTCTCCTCAATATCATTTTGCCATGGGTGACCCATTCAAGCTCAAAGATGAAGATTAGAGGAGTTTTGGGTATTTGGTGGCTTGTATGTGGATATTGAAGCTAGCTTAAGGTTTGGGAAGCTCAAGTTAGGGTTTTGAATGCTTGGGTTTCGGATTTGGAAGCTTAGGAGTGTTTTCCCTTGCCGTTTGGTTCGTGGAACAGAAGGAGGAGAGGATTGAGCTACTGTTTTTTTTTCAATTGGGAGCTGTTTGGGAGCTTTTGGAACGGTTCGGTTTGAGTTCGTGAAGTTTCGGAGCGAGTTCGGGATCGTGAGCTTCGGAAAAGTCTCGGTAGTGCGTGATTTTCATCACGTTAGGTGAGTTTTACTCACGTTTAGGGTTTTTGATTAATTTCTTGTGTGATTGGTTTGAAGAGTTTTCAAAATTTTGCGTTTCGTAAATTTTTGAGTCGAATACGGTTTTTTCGAAAATTTTGTGTTTTGAGAATTATAACGAAACCACTATTTTAATTGATTATATGTTGGAATGTTTGGGTCTGAATATGTGGATATATCATCTGTTTTGTGATTGAAATTGGATTGGGGAACGATTGGATTCAAACGGAAAGCGAAACGGGCAAAACGAGCAAAATTGGGATTTCTCACGACAACAACGGGTCGTGCAACTTCTTTGCACGTCGTGCGACTTCAGTCACCTATTACCAAAAATTCGTTTTGCGCTCCGTTCGACTTCAAACTTCTTCCAATCCTTTTCATAACCAATTATAATTAAATAAGGATGATATTGTTATGATTTGGATGTGGTTTTAAGTTGTTTGGTTTGTTTTGGTTGAATTTACAAATCTCTTGAAAAACCGACAAATCTAGTATACGTGTGGGAACAATTGTTTTAAGAACAAAATTTGGTGTCCGGATGGTTATGCGAGTTCATAAGAAGAACCGTATGATATGAATTTATATCATAGAGTAAATTATGTTTGAACGGATATATATATTATGTCTAGTGCGGGTGACGACCCACTTTAGTTAGCATACTAGGAGGGGGAAGTCATGAGCCCCTAAACCTAGGCTCTCGATGATAGGGTTCACCGGGATTAGCAGATGTGCAGTCGGTGTTATGCTAAAATTATTATTGTGTTGTGTTGGGATTAACCGGTTAGCATACTAGGAGGGGAAGTCATGAGCCCCTAAACCTAGGCTCGATGATAGGGTTCACCGGGATTAGCAGATGTGCGATCGGTGTTATGCTAAAGAGAATTAATGTCTTGTCGTGGGATTAGCGGATGTGCGATCGGTATGGTACAATTGTTTTGACGTTATGAATGCACTGTTTACCGGGATTAGTAGGTGTGCAGTCGGTATTGTGCAATTAGTAACGTGCATGGTTTATTTATTAAATCAAGAAATTAATTATGGTTTTATAAATGGACCGAGTGATAGGTAAGGGTCACGGTAAGACTCATCGAGACAAGTTGTCTCACCCTACAAATGTTGTTATTTTTCGAGAAACAGGGGAAAGAAGATCCTTTATGACACGGGTGGATGGCGTGCTCGAGAAGGAAATGGAAGACGTAGTCTTCTATTATTAATTATGGTTTTCCCTTGTATCTTTGTATTCGATTTATAACTTGAATTTGTATTTGAGTTGTGTAATCGTTTCATTTGTTGTCTTGTTTTGGGATATTGAACTTGACTATATTATGTTTACGACTCTTTGATTTGGATTCAAGAGTTTTGGTCAAATCAATATCGAAAAGAGAATTTTTATACTCTGATGTATGCCATTAAGTACGCTTTAGTATTTCTACTTGATAGAAATATGAGGGTGTTACATTTTGGTATCAGAGCGGTTCGACCTCGTCGGACGTAGAGACCTTGTGGTCAAAAGGTTAGATCGAGTCAGCTTAGGGACTTAGACAATTAAATGTCGAACCTTTCAAAGATATTATGTGAAGTATTGAGTGAGGATCCACTCAATGTTTCATGTGAGTTCTCGAGAGTGATGACAATTATTTGCCTCGGCCCGAAAATGTCCAAACCCTAAACCATAGGAATTTCGCCTTCTCGGTTTATCGTGAGCACGAAGCGGAAGCGAAGCGAGGGCTACTGGATGGTGTTCTCAAGCAAGCAATGGGCAGCCAAGTTGGTTCGAGGAAACTATGGGCGATTGTCTTGTAAGGTCGATATTTTCTTATCTCACCGACTTGCACACGCTAGAAATATTTGATGCGGAGTCCCATCACAGTAGGTTTGGCTTTTCATACACCTCTGGAAAATAGACTTTTCATGTGAGTTCATCCGGAAACAAGCTTTGGCAAACTACGACGGTACTCACTGTACCACCAATCTCATTTGGATGAAGTTTCTTTCTAATTCCCGTATCTTGCAAATCATACGAAGCGAGCATTAAGATGGTCTTTTGACTTCCTAGTCATATCCAAAAGAGTCACAAATAATATTATCAAATATGTTTTTCTCAATGTGCATTACATCAAGATTATGGCACGTAAATGTATTTTCAGCCCAATAAGGTAAGCTCAAAAAAATTGATCTCTCTTCTTCCATGGACCATCAACTTTTCGCTTTTTTTCTTTCCAAATTCATTCTTAAAAGATCTTAGGGACTCTAGGAATTTCTGTCCCTTTTAACAAAGGTAGTGCTGACCTATGTTCTTTCCTTCCATTAAAAGGACCTTTTGTTATTTCTCAAGCGTGACTCATTGGTAAAAAGACGCGTGGTGATCCATGTAACATACATCTTGTGACTGTGTTTCAAGTAGGATGAATTTGTGTTATAATTCTGGCATGCACATGCCAACTTTCCTTTGGTGCTCCAACACGACAACATTGCATACAGGGTAGTCACTTATAGTCCATAGGAGAGCGCACGAAGTTTAAAGGTTTGATTTCTTGAGGCATCATGTCTCTACTCCCTAATTCCCATAACTCCTTTAACTCCTCAATTGCGGCGGTTGAAGGTACACATCAATATTGTTCCCGGTGATGTTGGTCCAGGAATCATACAATGATACAATGTACTTTCGGACTTCATGGACAACCAAGGTGGGTAGTTGTATACTACCATCATGATGTGGGCCACGTACTATGCGGATATGCTCATGGTCGAGGAATGGTTGAAGCATCACTTGCTAAGCCAAGTCTTACATTACTTAGGATCTAAAGCAAACTACCCGGATGAAGTCTATCAAAATCCTTCCATGCTTTGGCCATGTTGAGGATGCCTGGCTTCCCATCCTTGTAGCTGGTTCTTCATCATGCCATCGCATTGACTCTAGTTGTCTTTGAACACATAAATAGCCCCGCTGGCCGAGGGAATCGCTGAAAATGTCTCAAAATCTTTGCGGGCACTTTATGTTCACTTTTGCTTCCTCAAACTCGCCTTCTACTTGAGGGAACTCCTTCCATCGTGACAACTTTACATACACTACAAGAGGTGTCGCTCTCATGCTCTTTCCAATATAGCATGCAATCATTTGGACATGCATGAATTTTTATAATCAAGGCCCAAGTCACTAATCATGGCTTTTGTTTTGTTAAAAGATTTAGGAATGTTTAAAATTGGCATGGCTTCCTTTAATAATTCTAAAGGGCGGTGAACGATTTGCGTTGCTCCACCCATGTAGACACTTCAACAAGTAAAGTCGAATAATGAATGATAGAGTAGGTAGAAGTCTTTGCATCCAGGTATAGCTCTTGTTTTGCCTCATTAATCAAGTTGTAAAACTTTCTAGCATCCTCATTGGGACCTCATTTCCTCTTTCCGCTTCGCTACATTTCAGACGTGTCGTGCAATAAGCCACCAATGTCGTCATGTGAGCTCCTCTTGATCATCGGTGACATTGTTCGTCCACTGGCGATGGTATATTCTCTCCATGGTTTACCCCAAATGTTGTAGCCGCTTAGAAAACCATTGCCTACTAAATGATTGAATACCACTTTTCTTCTAAACCAAAAACCATTTTTACACTCAAAGACCGAGGACATAAAATCTCACGTCCTTGAGGCTTTCCTATAGTATCACATAAAATCTAAAAATGACTTAACACCCTTCTTATACCCTCTACTATATCTTGGAAGTTTAGTCCACTTTGTCCATGACATTAAATCTAATACATAAAAAGTATACATCAAATTAGAATCAACCAAAGAGAAAAAAATCAAGTAGAATAAGAATAGTTTGCTCCACATACACTTGATCTTGAGCAATTTACACAACTATTCAAATTAATTTTTATAAAACAAACTAATTGAAGCTTACCTTGAAGAAAAAACTTGCACTGGATGCAATCGCTATTTAACACTGCAGACAAGCAAACTTTGGATGAGATGCAAGTTTCGGACAAACGCATGAATTCGTCGAGAGTTGGATTGCAGAACCAAACAGCAGTCAAACTCGCTAATGTTGTTTCTAAACCTACTAATGTAAATTTAACCATGAATAGGCTGAACGAGCATTCTTCCATTTAAATTTCCGTGCAGTAAAAAGAAAACAACGCTAGTAAAAAAACAGAACAAAATCTTCAAAACAACGCTAGTAAAAAAGCAGAATTTGTTGTCTCGTAGGAGATTGCGCGTGTCGCTATGCCAATGTCCATGCTTGAGAATGAGATAACAAAGAAAATGCAAAGATGATGAATCTGTTGTTGTAGTAGGAAGCCATGTTGTGAATCTTTGATACTATGAAAGTTTAGGATTTTGCTCTTAGGAAGTGAATTATGAATGTATGTTGCTAAGACTAATTGATGTCATTTGGCCTTTATAGAGAAGCATTGCAAGTTTGCAAACACCTTACAAGTTTCTTTCTTCTTATTAGCTAACCTTCCTTAGATTAAAGTGCTTATTATGTTTTGCAAGTCTGTGTTGGTGGTAGTGGTTGGCCTAGTATAACAAGAGATTCAAAAGTAGGATATCAAGCAAAGCTTTCTTTCTCTCTTTATTTATATCTATCTATCTATCTATCTATTGCCAGAGGAAAAATATTTTATTAATGATTAAAATAAAAATTTCACACTAAAATTGTTTGCTTGCCTAGTTAAACTTTGGGAAAGAGTCTGCAGACTCCCTAAAAGAGTATGTAGTTATGTACTATTTGTTATTAGTGTTTCATTCTCGCTTTAATCTTAAGTGCAGGTGCTAGCTATTAAACCAGAGAGGAGTGTAAGAAAACCTTTTTGCTATCACAGATCCCTATTTAGCATACTAAAATCAAAGAACAGATATGAGGGATTAGCACAAGATTAAATCAATAATAAAGTACTTGTATTTCCTAACATGCTTCATCTCTTGATTTAGCTTAAAATAATATACTTGATATAATTACTTATATATGATATAAACTATACCGGTTACATATAAAACTATCAAACTAGTATTGTGCATGAATAACTACCACTGAGGAAATGCATATACTCCAACCACGATTCTGGTGAATGAAGACATCTTCTATATGTCCATAAGGGAAAATATCTGCAGAGAAAATGGATACAAACTCAGAAACACAACACAAATCCTAAGATATCTCAATGCAACCCTGCAGACTACAATGGATAATCCAAAATATACTATATCAAAGCAAACTTAAGGGATACCATTATAGAGAATAAATCTATCATATCAACCCACTGAGCTGAATTAGGCTGCAAAGTGTTACAGATATGAGAACATATTGGTAACAAACATTTTTTGCTAGCTTTTCTACAAGGAAACATCATGACAAAAGTTCGGGTGATAACCAACATTCTTGTTTATAATAGAATATCTGTTTTAAATTTAATGATAAATATAGAGTCAATTGGCACTTGGGCAACATTTACTTTCTGTGTCTAGCCAGCCTATGAGGTTGGTCTAGAATTTATATACAATTATACATTTTCTACAATAAGCATAAGCATATAGTACATTTAAATACAAACCATGGATACAGTAATTGCGCATAAAAATACACTTAGTAATTTGTTTTCGATTAAGGAAAAGTAAATTTTGATGGATGTGGGAACGGCCAAACATACTTCTTCAATGTCACTTGGGAAAGAGTCAGCAGACCCTAAAAGAGTATGTAGTTATGTACTATTTGTTATTCTGTTTCATTCTCAGTTTTAATCTTAAATTCTGTGTGCTAGCTATTAAACCAGAGAGAGGAGTGTAAGAAAACCTTTTTGCTATACAGATCCCTATTTAGCATGCTCAAAATCAGAACAGACATGAGGGATTAGCAGATAAATCAATAATAAAGTACTTGTATTTCTAACATGCTCGATCTCTTGATTTAGGCGTAAAATAATATACTGATATAATTACTTATACGATATAAACTATACCGTACATAAAACTATCAAACTAGTATTGTGCATGAATAACTACCAACTGAGAGGAAATGCATATAGCACCACAAGAATCAATAACGCTTTAGAAAAAGGGGACCTTGAATTTCATTTTTCAATTCAGCGATAACATTTCAATAGTTTCAAATGTGGGTTGCTAAGCAATGCAAAAGAAGAGGATGGGCAAGACAATAAACTAAAACCAAACCAGAAGACAACTATTTCAAGCACATTTTTGGTCTAACAAAAAAATGCTTCATTATGCAACAGATAGCAGAGTTGTGTTGTGACAATAACACGGAGATGTATTTAATAATAATATCTAGCAAGATTTGGAAACTACACACTAATATCCAAATAAAACAAAAACAAAAAGAAAGTAAATTACAAAATTTAAATAGGACAAAGCAAAAGAGAGAGGCAGTTGGTGAAGAATAATTTATTCATTCAATGAACTCGATGCAATTGTAGAATTGCAGTGGAAGCTATTGTAGGTTCCACAGGGAACTACAATTAAGCAAAGCCCTTGGGCAGTAACAAAGCCAGTATCGTAAGATCTGTTAAGATTAATTGAAACCCCGAAATCCCGACCATTGATTAGTCAGTCGGTCTAGTCACAGAAATACGGTTTTACGATAACCTTACCTTATGGTTAGAGTAAACCCCAGCTTATGTCGCAGTTAGAGACATTCTTTCAGTTAACTGCACGTATTGATCAAGTTCTTTTCCTCAAAGCCACATTTCGAAATGTCATGTATCCGATCTAGTAAGCTGTAGTGCAATTTCAGTATTGGCTACAGAACCAAATGTTGATGAGGTCAGTTCCCGATTACGGTTTCTGAACCAAGTTCCATTCAAAATGAGATCAGTAGGTTCTGGTAACCGAAATAACCTTATTATTACCTTTGGAATTATGAGCAAGCCAGTCTCGGTTTGTGAGAAATTTTCGTCAGTTCTCCGACTTGTTTTATTTATAACTTTTAATTCGGAACTCCGATTTTTATGTTCCGATATGTGTTGGAAAGCTAACAGAGATGTCTACATTTCTGAGTAGGCTGAGAATCCTGTTTCCAGTCGTATTCTGAAATTTACTTCTACCATACCTAAGTGGTTGTAGAACATACCTTCATTAGAGGTTTGGGAAGTTGAAAGAGGACTCCCAGTAATTAATATTAGATACCTAGACACCGGTTTAGGATGATAACCATTGTAGTTTCCAAGAAGTTTGTTTCTTGGAAATGGTCATTAGTAGCTATGTACCTCAGCCGTCAATGGAGTTTTTTTAAAAAAAAAAACCAACAACAATGAGGTATTTTACTCGTATATTACAAGGATGGAACTTTCAATGACTTAAAGTATTGAAAGCGGTGTTGTCCTATAGGAAGACTAAATCAACTAAGTGTTAAACACCTTACTTCTCGATAGATAAAACATGTTCCCTACCGAATGGATATGATAGGGGTTATGGTTATGTTTGGAGAATTGTGGAGTTTGGCAAATTGTGGGACCAAAGGAATGAGTAAAATAGTGAGAATTATTCTCAGAATCAACGTCGGATGCATTATCTTGTGCCCGTTTGATTCCGTGGAAGAATCCTTCTATTTTGATTATTTCTTTGATGTTATAATATTAGCTCAACTCCGTGATTAATCCAAATATGATGTTCCGCTTAGAGTAGTCGACAATACGACATGATGGAACAAAGTTTAGAATTTTCTAGTAAGTCTTACTTAACTAGGAAAGCTGTTATGTATCAAGCGAGAGATCTTTATTGTTTAGATCTTCTCATACTTAAGTGAATGAATAGTAGACTCAAGTCAAGAGAATAGTCGATTGACTTATAGGTTCTGAAAAGCCATACATCTGCGTGAGACCATCCGAATTTAGTAATTGAATCCACAGACTGAGTCGCGAGATGAAGATACGTTTTATTAGTATCTCGAGTTAGCGAAGAAATAAACTCCTATGGGTAAGTAAGAAAATTATTTAATATTCAAACTTTTCAAGAAACTTTTACATAATCTTTACCCATTTGTGAGTCAGTTATGAACAACTTGTAGTAGTGAGATTTAACAGAAGTTCTAATAGTACTGTATCCAATAAAACCGAAAGGTAATGTTCCCTAGTTTACTACAAGTTGGGGTGCTCCTGTGCTACTTGTTGAAAAGAAAGACGGGAGCAGGAGGTCGTGTATCGATTACCTCCAGTTGAACAAAGTTACTATTAGGAATAAGTATTATTGCCAAGAATAAGTGATTTGCTTAATCAGCTTCGAGGTGCAGCAGTGTTTTCGAAGATTGGTCTAAGGTCGGGTTATCTTTAAATTCAAGGTTAGGGCTTTAGTTATTCCGAAGACAGCTTTCCATACTAGATGTGGACATTACAAGCGAGTAGTGATGCCCTTTAGCCTAACTAATGCTCCTACGGTATTCATGGATTACATGAACCACTATGTAACACCCCCTTCTACTACTTATTATTTATTATTTATTTAATAAAAAATCAGAGTTTTTCAAAATTTATCCACGCACCTCAAAGAGGGTGGTACATTTAACAAAACATCATTCAAAACATATTAAAAAAAATCAAACGCATCAAGTGTACGGAAAACATCTCATAGTCACGTGGGTTAAGACCCTCAAATACTGTTTTAATGTTTACAATAATCCGAGAAAATAGTTTGTAACGCAATGGAAATAAAAGCGAGTTCAACATACTCAAGACATAATTCAACGATTTAGTACATAGCATAAAAATGAAGATAACTAGAGCCCCATCCCCGGTGTTACTATCAGAGCTGACTCAATAAACCCAAGAGGCATGGCACCATCACTCATAATCACCTGTTTGTCGCCACGAGAGCAGGCAACATAAAAATGCTAGGGTGAGTCTCTTTACATAAATAATAACAAGTAAGATAGGCATTATATTTGGAAAACATCTAGTAATGACAAGTCATAGCAATTAAGCATTTACCATTCAATTAGAACATCAACAAGTCACAACAGAGGGTTAATTAGGCATCAAAGAGAATCCAAGGAATGCATGATGATATGCATGTGTGCAATATGCATGTGGATCCATCATCACCTCAAAAAAAACCCCGTCGGGTACCCACCACATGTGGCCGAAGCCTCCTGTCGCAAATTGGTCGAAGCCCCCGTCTCGTAATGCATATGATTCATGTGACACTATGACAAATGCATCACAACACAACAATCACATCACATCAATTTCAACCACCATATCATCAATTATCACCCACCACATTATCAATTATCAATCACCACCACATCATTTATTGACCACCACTTGATCAATGATAAACCACCACATTGATCATTTATTAACCACCACATGATCAATTATTAATCACCACCACATCATTTATTAACCACCACTTATCAATTATTAACCACCACATCAATTATTAATTCATCACATCAATTATTAATTCATCACATCAATTATTAATTCATCACATCAAGTATTAACCCACCTCTTTGGCCGAAGCCCACATCAATTATTAAACCGACACCCACAAGGACTAAACAGTCACCTAAGGGACTAAACAATCACATAGGGACCAAAACAACATTTTTGAAGGACCAATAGTGCATAGGGACCAAGATAGTATTTTTAAGGACTAAAAAGTTCAAAGGGGACCAAAACAGTATTTTTGACAATTTGGGCAACATTGGCAACAAGTGCTGGATTCTTACAGCAGTACTTCTACTTCGGCGATTTATTTAAAATAGCAAACGACATCGAAAAATTACAAAAGACCACTCATTGGAAAGCCCTCTGAGTGTAGTTTCTACCTATGATTTTAGTTTCTCAAAATCAGTGTCCAGTTGGTACAGTTTTTCAAAACACTACGCTGAGGTGCCCAAATCGGACAGAACGTTTTACCCAACTTGCAACCAAATTTTCTTTCTCATTTCTTAATGAAATTCAGTGAAATCAGAGCCCATTTCGTATAGAATTAAGTCTATTTTTCAATGAAATAAGAATCGTTCAAAACGGAGTTCAATTGAGCACACAAAACCTGCAAAAACTGAACCTACTCCCAGTTGACTCCAGAAAATTGACCTAACTTTAGAGACTCATAACTGGAGCTACACAACTCCGAATTTAACGAAACCAGTGCCAAAACGACCGGCCTTAAGTCTATTTTCAAAAACAATTTGCCACATAATTTTTGGATCAACCAAACAGTACCAGTTTGAGAAAACAGAAACAGTGTCCAGAAAACACACAAAAACCATAAACAAGTAAGACTCATCATCAACCCCCAATAAATTCCACAACACTTAAACACCATTTAATCCAACAAATACATGGGCATCAATTTAATTTCCACAACACTTAGGCACTTAATCAACATCATTAAATCATCATATTCACATATTTTCTTCTCATTGAAACATTTCATCAAACACATAACATGCATAATTAACAACTCATGTCTTTCAAACAACAAGCAACATGGTATCACCAAATTAAGCATCCAATACAACAACCAACATATAATTAACACCAAATTCACACAATCAAGTCATTCCTAGAGCTATTCCACACATAATACATATCCTACAACTTATTATAAATGTAGTAGAGAATCCCCTAACCTTGAATAGCTAAAACCTCCAAGCAAACACCAAAAATCACCAAATGAAGTAACCCTCCTTCTATTTCCAGCCAAGGCCGAACCCTCTCCTTGCTTGGGTGAAAATGGAAATTCAAAATGGACACTAATGAGACCATAGAACTTAAAGAAATGGAATGGGGAAAAGAAATGAGGGAATTGGGACCAAGAACACACTTACCAAGCCAAAACTCAAGGACTCTCTCCCTCCCCTTCCTTCTCCATGCCGTCAGCCACTCTTCCTCTCCTCTCTCAACTTTTCTTCTTTTCTTTCTTTGTTTGGTTCAAATGGCACTACCCTAAGGACCCCTTAGGTTAAAGACTAGGGATTGGGCTTATTAATGGGCTTGGGCCTTATTTACACCACCCAAATCAATTTAATTTACCTCCCGTAATAGGAATAAATCCTAACTTAATTATTCCACTTAATTAAATTAGACCCCTCATTTATTTACTACACCTCACTCTTTAACTAAATTAATTACCTTATTATTATTTAAATATGGCCAACTAAAACATTACTTAATTAAATTAGTCAAATAATCACTTAATTAAGAAAATTAAATAATCACCTAATTAAATTAGTTAAATACTCATCTAATTAATTTTTGGGGTGTTACAACTCTCCCCCACTTAGAATATTTTCGTCCTCGAAAATCTAACTATCATGGACATGTAACTTAATCACTCACTATCACAAACTTTAAATTCTAGCAGAGCACCCTAAATGAAACTCGTACCTCTAAAAGTAACCATCACTCTTCCGCTATACTTCTCCTTCCTCGGCTTTCCACACTTGTGACACACAATACCCGCAGCAGCAGCAGCTCTCCCACTTGGCTTCTTGCCGAACTCTCCTCTCTTCCTTCACTATCTTGTATGAACGGTTGTTATCCTCCTCGAAAATCTACGCTAAACTCATGAAATCAACATCCACTCTCCTTATCTCCTCCGACCGTTATCACCTAAGTCCTATCGTACACCCAACAGATCAAACACTCTTCCCCATGCTCTTACTCCCCAATTAGGTATTCTAACTTTGTAGGTTGTCAAAATCCTACCCGACTACCCAAACACCATAAAGTAGACATCTCGTGGCACCATCCCTAATTAAGTAGGACCGAATCCTCGTCATCGCTTGGTGACCCTAAGTCTACATCGTTACTTTTAGATACAAATACCTATATCGTCACTTTTATTTTTCCTATTCAACGGAAAACAAACGCATATGACACCAGAGACAACAATCAATCATGGCCAGAGGCCCAACAATCCAAACAATCGTAATTACACAACAACACATATCTCAACAATTTATCATATATTCAACATCATTCACATCAACGATTAACACGATCATGACAACAAAATTCAAGTTCAACCTATTCCACAATTTACCATTTTATTCAACGTTCACATTAGTCCACATAAACTCGGGTGCAGAAAATTTTGTAACTTTGCGCCTACTTTGGCGAATTAATTAAAATAGTAAACGACCTCGGATTTCGACAAATAAATACTTGTTGTAAAGCCCTATGGGTCTATTTCTTACCCCTAAGTTCAGTTTTTGAAGGAGAGTGTTCAATAGGTACAGTTTTCAAAAATACGCATACTAGTTTCAAAAGATGCGTTTCTGTCCTTCAAACTCAAACAGTTCTATAATGACCAAAACTCGATCAAATTGCATGAAACTTGTGCATAAAGTGAGGCAAATTCTGTCAAGTTTTCAAAGAAATTGGATTCGTTCGAAAATGAGCTCTTTTGAAAACGCAGATAACCAAAAAAACACTGACCCTATGTCCAGATTGTTTCCAGAATTTTAACCTAACTTGTTTCACCTATAACTCAAGTTCTACAACTCCAAATGCAACCAAATCAGTGGCAAATTAACAAACATTCAATCAAGTTTTCAAAATGACAAACCACATAATTTTTCAATTAGTAAAACGTTCTCAGTCACTGAACTACTGGACTCATGTCAGAACATCTCAAAACAGTGAACTCAACAACACAATCAAACATCATAATTCAGCCACCATTACTAATAATCCTACACCGAGCTTTATAAAAACAGCATTTTCAGAAAGTTCGCAAAAGTATGCATAGCTTTACCGGTCCCCATGACTCCCAACCTAAGACATTGATTCTGACACCATTACTACTCCTAGGTTGTATAACAATCATGCTTTCATTCTAAGCACAAAACCATTAAGCAAGTAAAACTCATCATGATCGATTACCAAAACCATTTATAATCATCACATACTTTTGCATTTCATCAAACGCCAAACAAGCATAACCAATCATGCAACTAATTTACACACGCAATTCCTCTATTCCTAGGGATTGGCTAGCATGCAATTTTTTTTTTTTTTTTTTTACAACTTCCCTAAAAAGATCACGGGTACATAATTCTACCAAATTGAATTGAATTCATATCACAAATAATACAACCAACACATGTTTTATAATACAATTGTTTTGATTCAAGACTTGATATTAGTTTAACTAATGAAATTACATACCCTTGTCAACATTTAGCAAAGAAAACTAATCAAGTAAGACAAGTGCACAACAATCTAGTTGCATGGTTTTTATCGTTAGATTTATAGTCCACGTAAACAATTTTCAAGAAGTGGCAATTAATGCTAGTGATAGCAACAACAATGCCAAAGTTAAATCGTACATCGAACAAATTTTTCACAATTGGAATTCATAGTTAGAAGGTACCCAAAATTGTACAGGCTTGTTTCTAACACTTTGAGAGTCATTATTGGTCTCACCTTCCCGTATCATAAAAATTCTACTTTTTCTAACTATGCAATTAGTGTAAAACTTCCTCATTTTCAAACAACATCAAATTATAGCTTAATCGATCCAAAGACCTAAGTCATGACACTTTTTGAAATAAGAATCGTAAATCAACTCTAAAGCAGAATTCAACACTAACCCTTACATTACGTTCATTCCTAATAGCACAAAAACTTTCCGAGTACCGCTTTTTCGAAAATCACAGAATCCACAGTTTTGTCGAAAAGGAACTACACGAGAACCCAACCTTACAATCACTCGAGCATGCAACAACTACCTATTAGTTCAAAATTTAACTTCCGACATTCACTAAAAAGGTAAGGAAATTAATCATTTAATTTTTTGACAAAACCCATCATGCTCCCGAAACAAGCCAAATCGAAACATCAAAATGTCAAAACTTCAAATTATGCAACCTTACTCGAGAAAATGAAAATTTAGTGTTACACAAAGATTTCATTTTAGCATACTAGCTTCAAAACAATTTAGCACAAGTCAACTTAAACTCATATACATCACGGTAACAATCAACCTATAATGAGGCGTCAATCAAGTGCAACAATTTTCAACAAGCAATCTTCAAATATTATTCAGAGTATACTTACCACAATTAGGTCATATAAAGATTACCTTCTATATCCTAACAAGCTAATCAATCAAATTAAAATTAGTACACGCATCCAATTTTTAATAATAACCATGAGTTATTGTCGCCTCTCTCAGTGGTGATAAGTGATTGGGGTGATCAGTCCCTCATACTCATGCAACCAACTAATTAAGGTCACAAAAACTCATTTCTTTCAAATTTATAACTACCACATTAAAAGACTTTTAACGCAGTCCGGAGTGCGAAGGCGTCGTCACGACTTTCACTCCTTTGACGTCGTTAGAACTCTTTTAATCACACATATCTTAATGATCCGAGCCAGTCCCGACCAGACAAAATCAATGCTACAACCACCATTTACACAGTTCAGTCACATATACCTTAATAATGCAATATAGCTTTCAATCGTCATCCATAAAATAAATCACAAAGCATGTCAATGAAAGAACAAACCAACGAAATACTTGAATTAAACAGCAACATTATTATGATTTAAAACGAGTACCAAGACCTCGAGGGTTAACTGACTCGACAACTTGGCCGGACGGACCGAACTGCTCTGATACCACTATGTAACACCCCTTCTACTACTTATTATTTATTATTTATTTAATAAAAATCAGAGTTTTTCAAAATTTATCCACGCACCTCAAAGAGGGTGGTACATTTAACAAAACATCATTCAAAACATATTAAAAAAAATCAAACGCATCAAGTGTACGGAAAACATCTCATAGTCACGTGGGTTAAGACCCTCAAATACCTGTTTTAATGTTTACAATAATCCAGAAAATAGTTTGTAACGCAGCGGAAATAAAACTGAGTTCAACATACTCAAGACATAATTCAACAGTTTAGTACATAGCATAAAAATGAAGATAACTAGAGCCCCATCCCCGGTGTTACTATCAGAGCTGACTCAATAAACCCAAGAGGCATGGCACCATCACTCATAATCACCTGTTTGTCGCCACGAGAGCAGGCAACATAAAAATGCTAGGGTGAGTCTCTTTACATAAATAATAACAAGTAAGATAGGCATTATATTTGGAAAACATCTAGTAACAGCAAGTCATAGCAATTAAGCATTTACCATTCAATTAGAACATCAACAAGTCACAACAGAGGGTTAATTAGGCATCAAAGAGAATCCAAGGAATGCATGATGATATGCATGTGTGCAATATGCATGTGGATCCATCATCACCTCAAAAAAAACCCCGTCGGGTACCCACCACATGTGGCCGAAGCCTCCGTCGCAAATTGGTGAAGCCCCGCCTCGTAATGCATATGATTCATGTGACACTATGACAAATGCATCACAACACAACAATCACATCACATCAATTTCAACCACCATATCATCAATTATCACCCACCACATTATCAATTATTAATCACCACCACATCATTTATTGACCACCACTTGATCAATGATAAACCACCACATTGATCATTTATTAACCACCACATGATCAATTATTAATCACCACCACATCATTTATTAACCACCACTTATCAATTATTAACCACCACATCAATTATTAATTCATCACATCAATTATTAATTCATCACATCAAGTATTAACCCACCTCTTTGGCCGAAGCCCACATCAATTATTAAACCGACACCCACAAGGACTAAACAGTCACCTAAGGGACTAAACAATCACATAGGGACCAAAACAACATTTTTGAAGGACCAATAGTGCATAGGGACCAAGATAGTATTTTTAAGGACTAAAAAGTTCAGAGGGGACCAAAACAGTATTTTTGACAATTTGGGCAACATTGGCAACAAGTGCTGGATTCTTACAGCAGTACTTCTACTTGGCGATTTATTTAAAATAGCAAACGACATCGAAAAATTACAAAGACCACTCATTGGAAAGCCCTCTGAGTGTAGTTTCTACCTATGATTTTAGTTTCTCAAAATCAGTGTCCAGTTGGTACAGTTTTTCAAAACACTACGCTGAGGTGCCCAAATCGGACAGAACGTTTTACCCAACTTGCAACCAAATTTTCTTTCTCATTTCTTAATGAAATTCAGTGAAATCAGAGCCCATTTCGTAGAGAATTAAGTCTATTTTTCAATGAAATAAGAATCGTTCAAAACGGAGTTCAATTGAGCACACAAAACCTGCAAAAACTGAACCTACTCCCAGTTGACTCCAGAAAATTGACCTAACTTTAGAGACTCATAACTGGAGCTACACAACTCCGAATTTAACGAAACCAGTGCCAAAACGACCGGCCTTAAGTCTATTTTCAAAAACAATTTGCCACATAATTTTTGGATCAACCAAACAGTACCAGTTTGAGAAAACAGAAACAGTGTCCAGAAAACACACAAAAACCATAAACAAGTAAGACTCATCATCAACCCCCAATAAATTCCACAACACTTAAACACCATTTAATCCAACAAATACATGGGCATCAATTTAATTTCCACAACACTTAGGCACTTAATCAACATCATTAAATCATCATATTCACATATTTTCTTCTCATTGAAACATTTCATCAAACACATAACATGCATAATTAACAACTCATGTCTTTCAAACAACAAGCAACATGGTATCACCAAATTAAGCATCCAATACAACAACCAACATATAATTAACACCAAATTCACACAATCAAGTCATTCCTAGAGCTATTCCACACATAATACATATCCTACAACTTATTATAAATGTAGTAGAGAATCCCCTAACCTTGAATAGCTAAAACCTCCAAGCAAACACCAAAAATCACCAAATGAAGTAACCCTCCTTCTATTTCCAGCCAAGGCCGAACCCTCTCCTTGCTTGGGTGAAAATGGAAATTCAAAATGGACACTAATGAGACCATAGAACTTAAAGAAATGGAATGGGAAAAGAAATGAGGAGATTGGGACCAAGAACACACTTACCAAGCCAAAACTCAAGGACTCTCTCCCTCCCCTTCCTTCTCCATGCCGTCAGCCACTCTTCCTCTCCTCTCTCAACTTTTCTTCTTTTCTTTCTTTGTTTGGTTCAAATGGCACTACCCTATAAGGACCCCTTAGGTTAAAGACTAGGGATTGGGCTTATTAATGGGCTTGGGCCTTATTTACACCACCCAAATCAATTTAATTTACCTCCCGTAATAGGAATAAATCCTAACTTAATTATTCCACTTAATTAAATTAGACCCCTCATTTATTTACTACACCTCACTCTTTAACTAAATTAATTACCTTATTATTATTTAAATATGGCCAACTAAAACATTACTTAATTAAATTAGTCAAATAATCACTTAATTAAGAAAATTAAATAATCACCTAATTAAATTAGTTAAATACTCATCTAATTAATTTTTGGGGTGTTACATTTTCCACCCGGTACTTAGACTAGTTGTTGAAATTTTCAATGATAACACCTTGGTGTACACTAAGACCATTGCGGATCATGATCAGCATCTCTGCATTGTTCTGAATGTACACTGAGAGAAGAAGTGGTATGCTAAACCTTTGAATTGTGAATTCTTAGGTGCGTCGAGTGCCTCATAATATATAAATCAGCTTGAGTATATTTTCCCTCACATGTGATATTTTATTTTTCCTTACTGCGGTCATTTCTTAGAATCAAATAACGGGTCATGAGTGCCATCCAGTTATCGGCGGCCATGTCCATTACATAGCTTGATGGGAAACGAGTTTTCGGGAATGGAATAAAAAGATGTTAATCAAGTTCCTATAAGTTTGTATGGGGAAGTGGAAACATTTGTAGGAAAAGTACAGAGGAAGGTTAAGGTCAATGCCTTAAATGATGATTACGAGGACAATGATGATGAAATTTCTTTGAAGTATATAATATTGATAAGCAGAAACTGTACGAGGTTGTAAATATGGAGGAGAGTACGAGAAATATCTGCGATATTGTAATGAGGCTTTGGCTATATATATAATGTAACTGATATTTATGGTATTCAAAAAGGAATCAGTCAAGAAGTGTTGTTATGCATGGAAGGGAACTGGTTTTCATCGTAGATTCATCCGAGAATTCTCATGATTAGTTATTCCACTCCTCGGTTAACTTGTAAGGGTCGGTAGTGTGAATGAGATTCTGATTGTGGAGAATGTTTTCTAGAGTTGCAAGAGAAGCTAATTTATGTTTCCATCCTAATTCTTCAGGATCCGTCCCTGAGGTTTCAGAGTTACAATGATGCCTAGGAGTAGGGTTTAGGATGTGTTCTTAAGCAACATCAGTAAGTGGTAGTTTATGAATCCAAGCAATTGAAGTTTCATGAGGAGCACTGTTTGACTCATGACTTTAAATTGAAAACTATTGTGTATATAGTGAGAATGGAAGATAGCTCAGAGTTGTTCAACAGAAATATGTTGTCAAAAGGAGTAGACCACTAGAGTTAAATCTGGTGACCCCGTATTGTAAGAGTTTCATCAATCATTGTTACAGTAGAACATCGTCTTCGGTATATTGGATCTTTCCAAATCGTCGAGCGTATTGTGCTAGTGGTGTGTTGTATAGCTTTACCTTTTGTATTGTCCAATCTACGTGATATGTTTCACGTATTCCAATCGAGGAAGTACCTTTCCAATCTCTGTCGACCGTTGAGTTGGAATGATTGATCTTTGACTGATGCGTCATTTCAGTCTTATCCAAGTTATATCATAGAATGTAGAGAGAAGATGCTTCGGACGAGAACAACTCCAATTGTTAAGTGGTTGGGATGGTTCTTCGGTCTAGGAAGCTATGTGGAATTGGAGAACGAGATGCGGACTAGATATTCGTATTTGTTCTCTTGAGGTGTGATTGTTCAATTTTGAGGACAAAATTTTTCAAGTTGGGGTGATTGTAACATCCCTAATTTCGTTAATTTCGAATTAAGAAATTAACGAGTGATTTATTACTCGAATAGGTAATAAATCAAGTTGATAACTCATATTTATATGAGTTATTTATACTCATTCAAAGAATAAATCGCGCAAGTTCTCTAGCAATACAAGGATAATTAATTAGTTTTATGTTAATCTCTGAGTTTTTAGTGAATAAGAGGTTAAATAGATAAATCTGTGCATTTAGGCACCAAATGGTGCCCTTGAGAGCGTTTTGATGCTTCTTGTGCTAGTGCAGGGAAAATAGAGCTGAACGTTACCACGTCCCTCACCACGTCTATAGCAAAGCAGCAGAGCAAGGGTGAAAGATCTTCATTTTGGCGCGTTAGTAATGATGGTCAAAGATATAAAAGTCAGAAGATCTTCTATTCCCCATGAACTAACACACAGATACACTGTAGCACTGAACAGTGTCAGGCAGAAGAGAGGAAACAGACCTGGTAGGTGGGCAAGTGACATCAGCCACACGTGAGCAAGGAGGCTATTTAATGAAGGCTCAGCTCTCTCTCTCAAGGCACCGAGACATACACCCATTCAGAACCACTTCATACACTTCATCTTCATCCCTTCACCATATTTCCATTAAAATTCAGAAGTAGTTCTGTAAAGAAGATCTGGAAACAGACTTATGTATTTTGCTTTTCTGAAGTTTGTTTTATTTTCTGCATTTCTGTGAGGCTCAGACGTTGTAACGTCTATACAGCGTACATGCTGAAGAGCTACTTAGGTGTATCTTTTGCACTTAGTTTCTTTTCTGTTATGTATGGTATTTGGATTCTAAATCCTCATCATTCTGTAAAGATGCTCAGCATGAGCTAAACACTTTGTAGTTGAGTTGTTGTTGTGCTTGTAATGAACCTCTAGTTAATGTTATGAAGTATTGACGTGCATATTTTAAATCCTTGTGTGAAAATATTTCCAAACTTGTTTTGAGGTTGGCCTCTTAAAATAGGTAGATTCATAGGTACAGACATGGTCTATGAAAAGAAATCAAGGATTTATATGAATGAACAATGTACTAAAGACATTTAGGCATCTTTATCTAAGTCTAGACATAGAATGGATAATAGTTCATAGAACATTGCTGTGGGTGCTTAAAATACAGGAGTGGGCCTATTTAGAACCTAGACATAGGACCTCTTATACTTGAAACTCGACGGCGTTTTGTCTTTGAAAAGCATAGCTCTGTTGCAATGCGTTCAAACGTGGCTACGTCTATACAAAATAACATTTGAACGTCATAACGTGTAAACGTTATAACGTCTGGCTAGAAAAGATTTACTTGCATGCAACAACTCAACTCATCTCTCATTCATATTCACAACCAACATTTGTTTACTTGTTTTAATTACATCTTTTGCTTTAAAACCAACTCTTATTGCCGATTTGTTACTTGATTCTCTTGTGTTTTGAAACTTGAACTTTTTTTGAAAAGTATACCAATTCTCGTGGGAACGATCTCTTACTTAAAACCACTCTATTACTTGTACGATGTGTATACTTGCACTATAATTGCGAAAACCACACGAATATACCAACGCAACAAGTTTTTGGCGCCGTTGCCGGGGATTGTAGCAACTTTTATTGTTCAAAAAGTATTAGAACACAAGTTGAAAGAATTTTACTATGTTGTTTCTGTGTTTGAACAGGTAGACGTTACAGCGTATGCTTAGTTCCAACGCAAGCTCTAGTTCAACTGAGCCAAGGAGTGAGTCTACACCTGAGTTTGATCCAGAACCTGAAAGAACTTTCAGACAACTAAGGAGACAACAAAGGTTAAGAAGGAGGCAACAACAACAGCAACAACACCCAACCATGTCTGAGCATAACACTGGTTCTAGAGGTGGACATACACCAAGAGGAGGTAGAGGACAAGGTCGTGGACCACAAACTCATACAAAGACAATAGTTGTTGATGATGAACATTACCAAAGGCAGCAACTCATCAATGCAGGACCACAAGATATGGTCAATGACAGGGACAGGCCTATGCGTGATTACGCTGTGCTCAACCCTGCTCATTTACAAACAGGCATTGCAAGACCAACCCTTCATACTGGTCATTTCGAGTTCAAGCCAATGATGTTCCAAATGCTGCAAACTGCAGGGCAATTTGGAGGTTTCCCTCAAGAAGATCCATATTCTCACCTAAGGCAATTTCTGGATGTGTGCAGCAACTTTATCATCCCTGGAGTCTCAGAGGATGCTTTTAGACTGAAGCTCTTTCCCTACTCTCTTAAGGATAAGGCCAAAAATTGGTTGAACTCCTTGGAGCCAAATTCAATTCACACTTGGGATGAGCTAGCTGAGAAGTTTCTTGCAAAATACTTCCCTCCCAACAAAAATGCTAAGCTGAGGAATGATATCACTTCCTTCAAACAAAGGGAAGGGGAATCACTATTTGAGGCTTGGGAAAGGTGGAAGGAATTACTAAGAATGTGCCCACACCATGGCATTCCTGTGGTGATCCAAATGGAGACTTTCTATAATGGTCTAGATCAACCTACTAGGTTGATCCTTGATGCCTCATCAGGTGGTGTCATTCTGAATATGTCCTTTTCTGAGGCATGCAAGCTTATTGATGACATAGCCACCCATAACTCTCATTGGCCATCTGATAGATTTACTCCTGGAAAGAAGGCGGTGTTCATGAAATAAGTGAAGTGGATCGCTCTTTCGCTCAAGTGGCTACCTTGACCAACATGATCAAAACTTTGAGTACTTCAAACGTGGCCACGCCCGAGAAGCAGGCTATGCTGCGATGAGTAGAACCAACACATTCTGGGGGAGTAGTATGTGTTTATTGTGAAGAAGGGCATGTGTATGAGGAGTGTCCTTACAACCCTCAGTCTGTAAACTTTGTATCTCAAAACAAAGAAAATGGTCCCTATTCCAACTCTTACAATTCAAATTGGAGAAATCACCCAAATTTCAGTTGGAGAAACAAAGAATGCAATGAATACCAAGAATATCGCTCCCGCAACACCTCCAGGATTTCCCCCTCAACAACAACAACAGAGGCAGTATGTGCAGAATAACAACAATAGCAATTTGGAGGCCATGATGAAAAGCTTCATAAGTGATTGTAAGACAACTTTGCAAACTCATGAGTCTTCAATCAAAACTCTGGAAAATCAGATTGGACAGATAGCTTCAGCTCTCACTCAAAGGCAGAATGGATCTCTTCCTTCTACAACTGAAACTCCATCATCATCATCAAACCCTAATGGTAATAATGGGGGAAATGGACAGGTAAATGCAATTTCTTTAAGAAGTGGTACTGAATACCCTGAACCAACTATGCCTGTGGAGGAAGAAGCACCAGAGAAGGTGAAAGAAGCACCAGAGAAGGAGAAAAAGAAGGGGAAAGAGGCAAGCTCAAGTAGTGTGAAAGATACTTCAGACATTGTGATGTCAAACCCAGACGTTACGACGTCTAGTTTTGAACCAGGAATCAAGACTGTGCCTAGGCTTGTACCTGAGTATCCTCCTCCACCATACCCTCAAAGATTGAAAAAGGCTCATGAAGATAAGCAGTTCAGCAAGTTCATGGAGATGTTAAAGCAGTTGCACATCAACCTTCCTTTGGTTGAAGCTTTACAGCAGATGCCTAACTATGCCAAGTTCTTGAAAGACATCATCACCAAAAGAAGAAGGCTAGGGGAGTTTGAAACTGTTGCTTTAACTGAAGAATGTAGTTTAATTATGCAGAATAAGCTTCCTAGAAAACTCAAGGATCCTGGCAGTTTTACTATACCATGCTCTATTGGAGATTTTTACATTGGAAAAGCTTTGTGTGACTTGGGAGCAAGTATCAACTTGATGCCCAAGTCCATTTATGACAAACTTGGTATAGGAACTGCCAGACCTACTTCTTTAAGTTTAACTTTAGCTGATAAAAGTAGAGTTTATTCCGAGGGCATATTAGAAGATGTTTTGATTAAAGTTGACAAGTTTGTGTTTCCAGTGGATTTTGTTATTTTAGATTTTGATGCAGATAAAGAAGTTCCCATCATTTTGGGAAGACCATTCTTAGCTACTGGAAGGACAATCATTGATGTGCAGAAAGGAGAATTAATCATGAGAGTCAATGACCAAGAAGTCAATTTCAACGTCCTCAATGCACTCAAATATCCAGAACCAAACACAAAGGAGTGTTCTTATGTAGTTGCCATTGATCATATGGTTCAAAAGCAGTTCAACAGAGATAATGATCCTTTGGAGAAGATGCTAGGTGTTCCTGGGTGTATCAGCAAATACGAAGCGCCATCAAAGCAATTGGACTGCGGCCCACCCCAACTCGTCGGCCCAAACACGCCGCTTGAGCGCATTCTCGCCGCCGAAAATCTCGCTAACGGTCGGACCTCGCGATATATATCGCCATTCGCATATGGCATCAGCACGTTCTCTAACCTTGTGCTATCTCGCCCGGCGACCTCTCACTAGATCGTCGGAGTGTCTTTGCAGGTACCACCCGAGGTGCTCAACGCGTGAAGCCAGGACCGGTCCTTTCAACCCCCTAAACGACCGGCCCATTCAACGAAGCAACAACTACTTCAACACTTCATTGGTCAGGTACGATCAATTGGCGACCACGCGTGGGAGGCCCGTGCGCTATCCTACCTCTTTCATGGCTCCACGCGACCGCCCCGACGCGCGGGCCACTTCTCGACTCAATCCTCGGCAGAATCAGCAGCAGACCCGGGCGGGTGGCGTGGCGTCACGATCCCACGAATCTCAAGGAATTCCACGACAAGAACCCGGTGCACTGCGGCCGTGGGACCGGTCCTCCAGCGAGATCCATCCGCCGTTCACGGAGACTTGCGCGCGAGCCGATTGAAGCGGGCATCCAGAACCTCTCGCCGGACCATGTTACTCAAGCCGTTTTGCGAGATCTTGCAAAACAAGAATCAGTGATGATCGCATCGAGATGCACTCATCTCCGGTATGAAAGAGGTTGATTCGGCCGCGCGCGTGCGAAGACGGAGAACCTTCAGCTCGCCGCCGACCGGCGCGAAGACACCGCTCCCCTCCTCGAAGGAGCATTTCACGCCGAGAGAGCACTACTCATCGTTCTCCGGCCAGAAGAAGCAGGGCACGCAGGTCGCCCCCGAGCAGGAACGCGCGTAGACGCCGTTCGATGTCCGATGACTATGAAGATTCTAGCTACCGTCCTGACACCGGTCGCTCGCCCACCAGATACTCCTCTAATGAGTCGTCCGGGTCACGTCGGTCGAGAAGCAGATCTTGGGATTCTCGTGAAGAGCTGGAAGATTACAGAAATGGAAGAGTTAGGGACGTTTCGCATCGGCCTAGGAGAGGCCAAAGCGAGCGACCCAGGAGGCCTCCTCAGCTTCCACCAATTGGCCCATCTGGAGGATTC
Organism: Oxytropis ochrocephala; assembly: GCA_020916435.1. Lineage (NCBI taxonomy): Eukaryota > Viridiplantae > Streptophyta > Magnoliopsida > Fabales > Fabaceae > Oxytropis > Oxytropis ochrocephala. Next base: position 53,154,628 of record CM037088.1, read on the forward strand.
TATGGAATGCCGGGCAACGAGGCATGCCTCGCAATGCAACCCTTTGGGTCGAACGGCATTCAGAATGAACACGGCCCGTTCTCCAGGGAGATCAGACGTTACAAAATTCCAAGAGACCTCCGCAAGCCGCCCAATCTCAACAAGTTTGACGGCCGAGGAGATCCTGACAAACATCTCCGTTACTTCAACAATTACTGCTGCTATAGGGAATTGGGACCGACCATGAAATGCAGGCTTTTTCCCCAGTCTCTGGACGGCCGAGCATTGGAATGGTGGGAGTCTCTGCGACCCAATTCCATCTCCTCTTGGGACGACCTAATCAGAATATTCTTGTCTCACTACACTGCAAACCGCTGCCAATATCGGTATGAAGAATACTTGGACTCTGTTGTTCAAGGAGATAATGAGACGCTGAGACAGTATATCGACCGGTTTAACACCGAGGCCGAGTCCGTTCGTGACTTGTCAGACAAGGACAAGCTAAAATATCTGAAGCGTGGTATTCGACCGGACCACCGGTTCGTAGAAGAATTCACTCTTAACCACTACCAAGATCTCAGCTACTTCTTAACAAGGGCTAACGTCCACATGGCGTACGAAGAAACCTTGGCAGCAAGAAAGGCCGTCCGTGCACGACCTAAAGAGGAAAGCATTAGGCCGGGCAAAGGACATGAAGGTCGCCGCGACAATCGGCCTGATTTTCGAGATAAAAAGTTTGATCATCGAACTCGACTCAACACCTCTATTGCCTTGAGATCTACGCCGAGTGTCGAATAATGAGTTTGTGGGAGTTAAGCGGCCTGAACCACTCGTGCTCAAGAAGGGGGCACGACCGACCAAAAGATACTGCCGTTACCACAAAAGCAAGGGTCATGATACTGACGACTGTATGGCCCTCAAAGATGACATTGAAGAGCTCATTCAGAAAGGAAAGTTGGGAAAGTATGTGAGGCCGGAGGAAGGTGACCGACCTCAAGAGAAGCAGAAAGAAACTGATCCTGACAGAGGAAAGGGCGCTCTAGTTGTTTCAAGCGTCCAAGAGAAAGACCGGTCTGAGGACCGAGAAGCCCCGCGATCCAGAGGTCGCAACGTTGCTATGGTCATCCACGGTGGCAACCCTTTGGACCGTAGAGAATCAAACAAAGCCACCAAAAAGAAGTGGGACGAGCTCCTGATGGTCGGTTCAACATCAACAGTCTCACCGGTCTCGAACAGACCCCCCATCTCGTTTGGAGATGGCGACCTGCACGATGGCAGGCCAAACAATTATGTTCCATTGGTAATCAGGGCAGTCATGGCCAATACGGAAGTCCAAAGAATCCTGGTCGACCAGGGTAGCTCGGCCGACATCATGTTCGAGGGCTTGATTGACAAGATCAAGGTTGATCGGAGCGAGATAATTCCCCAGGCCGAGCCAGCACCCTTGACGGGCTTCAATGGAGCGGTCACCTACCCGCTGGGAACGATCGAACTCATGGTCACATTCGGTGGCGATTTACACGGAGATAGCACCTTATGCGGGGCGGTCCGCACGGCGTTCCTCGTACTCCCCTCAAATCCTCGCTATCAATGTATTATTGGTAGGCGGACTTTGGGTAAGCTAGAGGCCGTTACGTCGACGGTGCATCGAAGATGAAATTCTACGACAGGGCGACCGGTGTAGTTACCCGGCGGCCGACCTAGAGGCATCAAGAGCGGTGCCACGATGCGTATCAACAAATTTGTGATGAGGTAGACCTTGGCCCAAATGTTGAAAGCTTTGGTGAAGGCCATCAAGTCAATGTCAGCGATCCGGATGCTCGGTGCCACGTTTGAATGTAATGAACAACTTGAGTGTAATGACGACCGACCTATTAATGAAAAAAGCGCAGCGCTCTTTTCCCCGGGTTTTTTACTGAGGCGACCTTTAGAAATATGATGTGTTCTTTACTTTCTCGCAAGAATGTATGACCGTCGCTCAAGATTGCGAAGTGGCAAAAAAGAGCGATCGAAGATTATCAACTTGATCAAGCGAAGCGGATCGTCGAAACGATCTAAATCGGCGACCATCGAAATGGTCCCAACCGAAAGTGCCATCGAAATGGCCCGAGCGGTTAACACCAAGAAACCTTAGATCGTCGAAACGATCTAAATCGAGCGACCATCGAAGTGGTCCCAATCGAGTGCCATCGAAATGGCCCAAGGGTTAAAACCCGCAGACATTAGATCGTCGAAACGATCTAAATCGAGCGACCATCGAAATGGTCCCAACCGAGTGCCATCGAAATGGCCCAAGGGTTAAGCAATAACCCATCCTATTAGGCCGTCGAAACGACCTATCTCGAGCGACCATCGGTATGGTCCTAATAAACGCCACCAAAAGGGGCTGATTGGAGGTCGCCGAGCGATCCAAGGCCCCGTTGGGATATTAAAACATCAAAGAATGGATGCTTTCGAAATAAGCACAAACGACGACCGAGCGCTATCGAAGTAGCACGAAACGACCGCCGAGCGGCCCATAAGTTCGAAATGTCGGGCGATTAAATACGAGAAGTACGCAGACATAGCAAGATAAATTTGAACAGGCGTAATTAAAGGCAAATAAAAATTGTCATTACAAACACGGGACGCCCGGTCGAAGCCGAGCGCCCACGAATTGAAAAACTGCACGAAGGCAGAAAAATTGTTGTGCCCGAAGGCAAGTTAAACGGTTACACAAATTACACCGCTCGCAGGCGGGCTTTAAAAGAGAACGGTGGCCGGGCGGACGACATTGCCTTGCTCATCGACTTCTGCAGGCAGCATGATCTTGTTGTCATCGACATAGTGCGTGGGCTTGATCATTTTGTCATCAAAATTGATCTTCAGATCTTGATTCAAGATCCGCACCTGCCCGAGCGAATTATAGAACTGCTCGATCGCTGCCTCCTGACCGGCCTTGGCTACCATTTGAATTTTGGCCTCCAGCGCTGCCTTTTCGGCCGCCCAGGCAGCCTCTCTCGCAGCCTCTTTCTTGCTCGTAGCATCAAGATCGCCCTTCAAAGTAGCGACCTGAGCAGCAAGCTCCTTGTTCCTCTTTGCAAGCCTAGCCCGGTCTTCCTCCCCCCGTTTGAGGGCCTCCTTCTTCGACTGGACGAGCTTGTCATATTTCTGCTGCGCCTCAGTTAAAGCCTTGTCCTTCCCTGCAAAATTCAGGTCGAAGGTTGGTTAGTCGGTCGAACAAAGGTAAGATAAAGAGTACAAGACTAAGAAAATAAAATTACCGTCAGATTCGGCCACCGGCTCGCCATGACTTTCGCCCCATGCAGAGAGAAGCGCAGAGCGCCATGGGTTTCCTTCTGTACTGCTCCAGATCGGCCGCACCCAAGCTTTCGAGCGAGATGATGGGAATCTCCTCCGTTGCAGCGGCCGGGACCCGACAATCACGTTTGGCCCGCTTGGGTGAGCGATCGGCACTGGGGGGGAGGCGACCGAGGCCTGCCGACCGGTTTCTTCCCTTGGCTCTTGGGAGTTTGGGGGACTTTTGAGGAAGATTCAGGGTTATCCCCCGGCCGAGAAACGTCAAGTCTTTTAGCCCCTCCTTCAAAGCTTGGGGATCGGAGCGAGCGAGTCGAGTTTTTGCGGCCATTCTTTACGCGCAAAGACCGAGTCATGAGTTAGAAGAAGCCATGAGTTAAAAGAAAAAGATCAATAACAGAATATAAGGACAAAAAGTTCGAAAGCGAACCAATCTCGGCCTCCAGGTCTTCGCCTTCGTACAAGACAAAGGGTCGGCAAGGTATGTCGCCCTTAGGATCTGGACGCATCATACTCGCCAACGACTTTATCATCTCCAGAGTCTCCAGGTCGGCCTCACCCAAGTCCTTCACTGTATAGATGTAGTCGCCCGGCCGCCTGCAGAAATGAGCCTCATTCCACATGATTGGGAAATAAGGGGGACCTAGCATCCCGTCCGGCTGAACTTCAGAAACGGCCTTGCCGGCCTTCTTGATTGGAACGATCCAAAAGTCTTGGCTTTTCGGGCCGCTCCCAACGACTCCTGGAATGCTTTGAAAAATCGGTGGTGGGTCTTCTGCATCTTGAAGGAGACTTGCTCCCTCTTCTCCTTGTTGGCTTTCTCTCTGAGCCAGCTCAGCTCGAAGATAGCAAAGAAAAGCATCATCGACACCGGCCGACCCACTTTTGGTGTGAAGACTTGAAAGTCTTTAAAAACGCCCATGCGTTTGGATGGAGCCGAGAAGGCGACCCAATATGGGCGCAGAACGTCGCGTTGGAATTCGATAAAAGGAGGGTAATCTTCATCTTCTCGAACACGAGCCGATACATCGTGAACTTGAAGTTGGAAGAATAAGTCGCGATATCTTCGCCCTCCTTCATGCCTCTTATCCTCCAGCCCGGTGAGTCTTCAAGGCGGCTCCGTAGATCGGGCAAAGCATCGTGGCCGACCGTAATAATGCTCCTGTTTGAGCGAAGAGTCTCCGACACCCAAGACATGTCAGACACATCTCGAGCTACATCAGCTTGGACTTCGGCCGACCCTTCGTTCGACACTCCAACGTTGGCATTCAGACCAGAAATGTCGACCTCGGGCTGAATCACCTCTTCTCCTTGGACTTCTTCGGCTCGGCCGCCTTCGACCTCCACCATCTCCTCGTCCACGACTGGGACGGCACTCTGCGCCTCGTCATCATCAATGGTAATCACGTCGACGTCTTCTTCTTCTCCCTCCACTCGGGATACAACGTCCTCGGGCGGTGGAGAGTTGCTCGGCCGCTCGGCAGAATGGACGGACCTGGAACCAGTACTCTTGGAGCTGGCCGATCCCCGACCGGAAGAACGAGAACTCGAGCCCGTGCTGCTCGAGGAACTGCTTGAAGAGCTAGAACCTTTGTCGCCCGAAGACGACTTAGGCTCGCCCGGCCTCGACATGTATGTGGCGAAAGACTGGGGCGGTTTTCCGGGAATACGGGCAGTTAACTTCGTCCGTGGCATACACAAACACCTGTGATAAAGGGATCGAGTCAGGTCGATCGAGCAAAGCACTCATGAGAGGGGGCGAGCTGGCCATCCCTCGACCTGACACCCCCTATCACGAGGCGTGGAAAAGCACGAAGTAAAGAGAGAAATCGATCCATACCTTAAGCAGATGTGGTGGATCGGTCGCTAGTAGACGGAAACAGCTTCGAATGCAAGTCGGCGGCGGACGAGTCGGTCGTTGGCAGAGCAAATCTTGGAAGTGTGAGAAATGAACTCAGCAGAAGGGCTATTTATAGCGCAGATTTCTGGCGCGAAGGGGACCGGGATGCAAAGAGTCACAACGCTTCGTCTTCTCACCAATGGTTGTCTCCAGACAGCCTCGGAAACACCAAACGTCGCGTCTTAAATGTCAGTAAAGACCAACCGTCACGACAGCACGGCCGATGGTTGGCGAGCGGTCGACACCGCCCCGTAGAAAAGGCAAACGGCCGCGTCCGTTCCATCAAAGTAACTTCACTCCTGGGGGCATCGATTCAAGCCTCGGCCCGCCTCAGCGACTAGGCTTGGGGGCAACTGTTCTCGGGTGTATCAAAGAATACGAAGCGCCAGCGAGCAATTGGACTCGCGGCCCGGCCCAACTCGATCGGCCCAAACACGCTGCTTGGAGCGCAATTCTCACCGGCCGAAAATCTCGCTAACGGTCGGACCGCAAAGATATATACGCCATTCGCATATGGCATCGTGCACGCTTCTCTAACCTTGTGCTATCCGCGGCGACCTCTCACTAGATCGTCGGAGTGTCTTTGCAGTACCACCCGAGGTGCTCAACGCGTGAAGCCGGGACCGGTCCTTTCAACCCCCTAAACGACCGGCCCATTCAACGAAGCAACAACTACTTCAACACTTCATTGGTCAAGGTACGATCACTAGGCAATGACGAAGTGCAAGAGTTGTTAGCAGAAGAAGTTGTTCCTCTAGACGTTGTAACGTCATTTGCGCACGTGGCCACGCCCCGAGCCCCCGCACCAAATTCATGGACAAAGAGGTACGAATCTTTAGGGCAAGAGGAATCAAATCTTAAATTCATCAAAGAGCCACCTACCTTGGAATTAAAGGTATTACGAGCATTTAAAGTATGTCTTTTAGGGAAAATGATTCCCTACTACGTGATCATCTCTTCCAAGCTCACCCAAGAGCAGAAAATGATCTCATTACTACCCTGAAGAGACATAAAAAAGCAATTGGTTGGCAAATGGCAGACATCAAAGGTATCAGTCCCACAATCTGTATGCACAGAATTGTCTTGGAGGAAAATGCCAAGAATAGCATTGAAGGGCAGAGGAGATTGAACCCAATAATGAAGGAGGTGGTAAAGAAGGAGATTATCAAGTGGTTGGATGCAGGAATCATTTATCCTATTAGTGATAGCTCCTGGGTAAGTCCAGTACAGTGTGTGCCAAAGAAAGGAGGAGTTACTGTGGTAACAAATGAGAAGAATGAGTTAATTCCAACAAGGACAGTAACAGGCTGGAGGATATGCATGGATTATAGAAAGCTAAACAAAGCAACTAAGAAGGACCATTTCCCTCTTCCATTCATTGATCAGATGCTAGACAGGCTCGCAGGCAAGGATTTCTACTGTTTCCTTGATGGTTATTCAGGCTACAACCAGATAGCCATAACACCTGAAGATCAAGAAAAGACAACATTCACTTGTCCCTATGGTACCTTTGCTTTCAGAAGGATGCCATTTGGGCTGTGCAATGCTCCTGCAACATTTCAAAGGTGCATGATGGCCTTATTTTCAGATTTCATTGAAAATTCCATGGAGGTCTTTATGGATGATTTCTCAGTCTATGGAGATTCATACGAGGCATGCCTGGATAATTTGGAAGGAGTTCTGATAAGGTGTGAAGAAACCAACCTAGTTCTCAATTGGGAAAAATGCCATTTCATGGTACAAGAAGGAATAGTGTTGGGGCACAGAATATCAAAGAAAGGGTTAGAGGTAGACAAAGCAAAGATTGATGTTATTGACAAAGCTACTCCACCAACAACTATCAAAGGAGTTAGAAGTTTCTTAGGACATGCGGGGTTTTACAGAGAAGATTTATCAAGGATTTCTCAAAAATTTCAAAACCCTCGTGGTTCGTTGTTGCAACGTGACAACGCTCTTCAACTTTGATGAACAATGTCATGAAGCTTTCAACAAACCGAAGATGCGCTTTTAGTGATCGCTCCGGTAATAGTCACTCCGCATTAGTCTAAGCCATTTGAGTTGATGTGTGATGCAAGTGATTATCTTTGTAGGAGCCTGTATTGGGGCAAAGGTATGGCAAAATTTTTCACTCTATTTATTATGCCGAAGAAACCTTAGATGATGCCCAGTTAAATTATACTGTCACTGAAAAAGAGCTTTTGGCTGTTGTATTTGCTTTTGATAAGTTTAGATCTTACTTAGTGGGTGCAAAAGTTATTGTCTTCACTGATCATTCAGCCATTAAGTACTTAATTTCTAAAAAAGATGCAAAGCCAAGGCTTATTAGATGGGTTCTCCTCCTCCAAGAATTTGACTTGGAAATACGTGACAAAAAGGGGGTGGAGAACCAAGTTGCTGATCATCTCTCTAGGCTTGAGAATGTTGATGCAGTGCGGTGAAGAGGAAATAAAAGAAAAATTCACGATGAGAGACTATTGTCAGTAGCCTCAGTAGTTGAAGACGTTACTACGTCTATGACACTTTCGTCAAACGTTATAACGTCTGATACCACTGCACCATGGTATGCTGACATAGTTAACTTCCTTGTTAGCAAGATTGTGCCTGTAGATTTCAATTATCAACAGAAGAAGAGGTTCTTCCACACTATAAAGCAATACTTCTGAGATGAGCCATATTTGTACAAATTGTGTCCAGATCAATTACTCAGAAGGTGTCTAGGCGAGGAAGAACAACTCCGTGTCTTTGCAACAATGTCATTCAAAGACCTTATGGTGGACATTTTGGAGGTACCAGAACAGCTGCAAAGGTCCTACAATCAGGCTACTATTGGCCGACTCTATTCAGGGATGCACATGAGCTAGTCAAGAGATGTGATAAGTGCCAAAGAACAGGTAATATATCAAGCAAGCAAGAGATGCCACTCACAAACATTCTGGAAGTTGAATTGTTTGATGTATGGGGGGAATGGATTTAATGGGACCATTTCCTATGTCTCATGGAAATCTCTATATTCTGGTAGCTGTGGATTACGTGTCAAAATGGGTTGAGGCAGTGGCATTACCCAACAATGAAGCCAAATCAGTTAGCAAGTTCCTTAAAAAGAATATATTCACAAGGTTTGGTACTCCAAGAGCCATAATCAGTGATGAAGGCTCTCATTTCTGCAACAAGCTAATTGAGAACCTGTTGACTAAGTATGGAGTGAAACACGAATTGCTCTGACCTATCATCCCCAAACCAAGTGGCAAGCAGAGGTATCCAACAGAGAAATCAAAAGAATCTTGGAGAAAATGGTTGGTCCCTACTACAGAAAGGAATGGTCACTACACTTTGATGATGCACTTTGGCCTACAGAACAGCATACAAAACACCATTGGGCATGTCTCCCTACAAGCTAGTCTATGGCAAAGCTTGTCACCTACCAATTGAGCTCCAACATAAGGCTTACTGGGCATTGAAGCAATTAAATTTGGATCATGCAAAAGCTGGTGAAGCAAGGTTGCTGCAATTAAATGAACTAGAAGAGTTCAGACACCATGCTTATGAAAACTCAAAGAATGTACAAGGAAAAGACCAAGAAGTGGCATGATCGAGAGAATTCAAAAGAGAGAACTAATGAGAAGGACAACAGGTGTTGCTATTCAATTCAAGGCTAAAGTTGTTCCCAGGCAAGCTAAAGTCAAGGTGGTCAGGACCTTTCAAATTAATGAAAATCTATCCTCATGGTGCTGTGGACCTCTTTGATGAAAAGACAAACACCATGTTCAAAGTCAATGGCCAACGTGTGAAGCAGTATCATGGAGAGCATGTGGAAAGGGACAAGATCCAAATGTCCTTCCACAATTCTTGAATTAAAATGGCAAAAGTCTGGCTGAAGACTCTTAAAGCAAGCGCTCTTGGGAGGCAACCCAATGATTTTTAATTAACCAACAATTTTTTTTGTGTCTTTTTAATTTTTGTCTTGCAGGAATAAATGTTGAAGAAATGGAAAGTAAAAGGTGGTAGACGTCGTAACGTCTCAGTATGCATTAGACGTGGGCACGTCTGGGCAGGCAGGGCAGATTTAAATTAAGTCAAAGGCGTAAGTGATGACGTGTGAGAAATCATTTCCTTTTTGCAGAACGAACGTGGTAACTGACCATGACGTCATCTCCCTTCCCCTACTTGTCTAATCAACGGTTACTTTTCTTCATTACTCCACTCTACCATTTCTCAACTCCCCATAACCACTTCCCCATAAAAATCCCACCATTCACCATTATCCCACCACCTGCAACCTCTCTCTAATCTCCCTCTCTGAAACCACAATCTTCCCTCTCTTTCTCAGAAAACCTAAAAACTCCAAAAATCCCACATTTCCTTCTAAGCAATTTTCTGCAAGAATCACCATGACAAAAGTGAAGCATTCTCACGCCAAATCCTGCGGGAAAGGCAAGAATATTGACCTAAGTTCATCCTCAGCCCCTATCCCTGAAACACCCAACCCATCCAAAAAGAAAGCCCTACTTCCAGAAAGGGGTTTTAGTCAAGAAAGCCCCAATCCTGATTTTCTCGCAACCGTCGCAGAGTTGGGCTGGCAAAAGTTCGTTGTGCACAGAAAGGAATATATTGCTACTTTGGTTTCACGATTTCTACAAGGGAATCGTTGAGAGACCTGAAGGAGAGCCGTCCATCGTTTCAAAGGTGCGAGGCGAGGAAGTGAAGTTTGGGGTAAGAGTGATCAACGATTATTTTGGGCTAGGGTACTATGGAAAGGCTGTGGAGACCAAGCAAAAGACAAAGGACTGACTGAAATGGAAGCAATCAAGGAAAGGATCTGTGTGGAAGGTGCTGTCTGGGAGAAAAGTGGTGAGCACGGGAGTGAGTTCAAAATCAGGAAGAGGTACCTATGTGATGAAGCCAACACTTGGTTCCATTTCATAAGGCACTGCTTAATTCCTACCTCTCACACCTCATGGGTAGATAAAGAGAGACTGATTGTGATTGATGCAATCATGTAAAGAGACAAGGTGGAGGTTGGAAAATTGATCAACCGTGAACTCAACAAATGGAAGAACAGAAAAGATGGGTACTTGTATTTCCCATGCATGATTACTGATTTGTGCATGGAGGCTGGGGTAGAGATTGAAGCATCTGAGCTGAGGGAGCAACCTCAAGGCCCCTTTTCAACAAAATTCAAGCCTAGGGTGAAAACTGCAAGAGCTTCAGGTTCTGTTGATGCGCAGACGTTGCAACGTCTGGAGGAAAGGCAGAACACCCTGGCCAAATTTGTCAAGGAGCAATTCGAGTGGCAAAAGAAGGTATTTGCCCAAGTGTCCAAGGGAAAGAAAGTGATTGAAGAACCTGTGTTGCCTGACTGGATGCAGGAAGAAAATGATGATGATGTGCCTCTATCTACAATCCAAAGAAGAGCCGTGAAGAAAGAAAGGGCCAAGCGAGCAAAAAGCCCACCAAAAAGAAAGAGCCCAGCAAAGAGGCAAAAGAAGGTAAGTAGTGAAGAGGAATTTAATTCTGATGATTTGGATGATATTTCTGATGTTGATGCAGATGAATCAAGAAAGGTGAGCATGGAGGTAATTAGTGAGGAAGAGAAAGAGGATAGCCCTGAGGAAAAAGGAAGTTCAAGTGAGAAGACTGTAAGTGAATCCCCATCAGACCAAACAAACAAAGAGCCAGCCCAAACAAAATCCAAAGCAGCTAGCCCCAACCCACCATCCCCACAAGCCACACAACCACCACCTTCACCACAAGAGCCCACCCCCATGACCAAAACACCCCTAAGACTCCACAATCCAAAGCCCAAGACCAACCAATACCACAACCACCATCCCCACCCCAACCTGAACCTCAAAAGCAACCATCACCCCAGAAAGCGCAGGAAACAGACGTGGAGACGTCTGAGGCAACAAACACAGGAAGCAACCCAGATTCCCAACCCATTTCCCCACCCAAGAAAACCAGAGTGAAAAGTGCACTCACATACAACCCTTTTGGAAGGAAGAAGAGACAAGAGCTAGCTGCTGAGTCAAAACAAGCCCAAGTGAGTGGAGAAAAAGAGGAAGTTGTAGCCCCCACAACGCTAAGACAAAAGCTCCCAGTGAAAAGGAAAGGTCAAAGTCTTTGCAGGAAACACGCGCCATCGCTACTAGTGCAACATTTGTTGCTACTAGTGTTTTCGAACAAACTCTTCCCGCTATTCTTTGAAGAAGCGCTGCGCAGACGCCACAACGCGTCTGCTGAAAAAGAGGCCGCAGCCAAACTTGCAGAAATGCAAGATACCAATGAACGTGAAGCTGCGTTGGAAAAAGTAAATCAGCAAGCAATGGAAGAGGCCACTCAGAAACTAGCAGAGCACCTTTTGAAGCAAGCCAGTGGTACGATTCCGGAATTGGAGGATCATCCACAGACGTGGCAACGTCTAAAGAGCCAGAGGTGGAAAAAGCCCAGATGAACCCCAATGAGCCAATGCGTTTTAACCCTGCTGAGTTAGCAATGAAGATGTGGGAGGAAGCTAAAAAGAGGATTGCTGATGCTGCTGGTGTAAGTGTGGGTGCAAGCTCAAAAGAGAAAGAATCTGATGAAACAACAACAACTGCCACAACTAAGTAAGAAGGAGTGAAGGTGAAGAAATAGAAGAAGGATAAGAAGAAAGGAGAAGGTCGGGTCAGAGTTCCCACCGCATGCAGCGGAAGGCTCGAATGCAGTCGCAAACAAGTAAGTCCCTCATTAATTTCATCAGTAGTTGTAGTTTTTAATTTTAGTTTTAGTAGTTCCTGTTTTATGTCTGTTTGAGTAATTCCCCCCTTATATATAAAAAAAAAAAAAAAAAAAACCCCCATGTTTTAATCTTTGAGCAAGTGAGGACACTGCTCAACTTTAGGTGTGGGGGGAAGAATCTCAATGTTTTAAGTTTCTGTTCTGTGTTGTGCATGAAATCAAATGCAAAAGCAAAATTTTGTTCTTACTCTGTCAAGCATGAAAATAATTCTCTTTGGGCTGAAGTTAGTGAAAATATGTGTGTGTGAGTAGCCAATGCATAATTAGATGGAAAGAATTGATTGCTGCTCCTACACAAACTCTGTTTAAAGAAAGAATCTAGTTAGCTAGGGAATATTTTGTGCTGAAGCTAGTTTTGGTGAACTATGGTGAGAATAAAACTTGATTAAAAACCTAGAATAGCAGTAGAAGCTAAGTTTGGGGGTAAATCAAGTCGTACTAAGGCTGGGTGCAGAGACTATAGGATGGTTAGTGCAGGTGTAGTGTGAGTGCAGCGTTGTGACGTCTACTCGTAACGTTATAACGTATGCCGTGTGTGTTGTGTTCTGTGTTCAAACGTTACAACGTTTCACCTATAGACGTTGTAACGTCTATTCCCAAAATGACCAAAAAAAAAGTGTGTTGTTACAAATAAGTGGAAAATCCACATGTATGTTGTGTTCCCTGTAATACCCTGAAACAAATGCTGAGCACTCCAAGTAATAAAAAAAAAAGAAGAGAAGAGAACTCCAAAATGGAGCAAATAAAAGAGAGTTGCTCAGTAATGAGGGGGTTACAGTCTTTTGCGTGTGTGAGTCAATAAATTAGTTGCACTAACTCAGTCCTAGCACCCAATTAAGACCTTTGTCATGCTTCAATTGAACCCCCATTTCTTATGTGAAAATGTTAGCCTAATCTTTGTTTTGAAAGATGTTTTGCTGTCACCATTTGGAAACCACTCTTTCATAAGCCAAGGTAGTTTCTGAACTAGCTAGAGGGAGAATTAAATGCAGAGATCACACACTCACTTGAGCTTTAATGAATCTGGAATTTAATTATGCATTGGTGTGTGAGTGTGTGAAGAATTAGCCCCTTGAGAATGAACTTTTGATCCATTTGTTGAGTAGAACATAACTTGCTAGTGTAGTTGATTTCATGTATATCTGTTAGTTGTGTGTTTTGTCTTGATTGCTTGAGGACAAGCAATGATTTAAGTTTGGAGGTGTGATAACTCATATTTATATGAGTTATTTATACTCATTCAAAGAATAAATCGCGCAAGTTCTCTAGCAATACAAGGATAATTAATTAGTTTTATGTTAATCTCTGAGTTTTTAGTGAATAAGAGGTTAAATAGATAAATCTGTGCATTTAGGCAACAAATGGTGCCCTTGAGAGCGTTTTGATGCTTCTTGTGCTAGTGCAGGGAAAATAGAGCTGAACGTTACCACGTCCCTCACCACGTCTATAGCAAAGCAGCAGAGCAAGGGTGAAAGATCTTCATTTTGGCGCGTTAGTGATGATGGTCAAAGATATAAAAGTCAGAAGATCTTCTATTCCCCATGAACTGACACGCAGATACATCGTAGCACCGAACGAAGTGTCGCGTAAGAGAGGAAACAGACTGGTAGGTGGGCAAGTGACATCGACCACACGTGAGCAAGGAGGCTATTTAATGAAGGCTCATTTCTCTCTCTCAAGGCACCGAGACATACACCCATTCAGAACCACTTCATACACTTCATCTTCATCCCTTCACCATATTTCCATTAAAATTCGTAAGTAGTTTCAGAAAGAAGATCCGGAAACAGGACTTATGTATTTTGCTTTTTCGAACTTTGTTTTATTTTTCTGCATTCTTTGTGAGGCTCGGGACGTTGTAACGTCTATACAGAATACATACATGCCAAGAGCTACTTAGGTGTATCTTTTGCACTTAGTTTCTTTTTTCATTATGTATGGTATTTGGATTCTAAATCCTCATCATTCTGTAAAGATGCTCAGCATGAGCTAAACACTTTGTAGTTGAGTTGTTGTTGTGCTTGTAATGAACCTCTAGTTAATGTTATAAAGTATTAACGTGCATATTTTAAATCCTTGTGTGAAAATATTTCCAAACTTGTTTTGAGGTTGGCCTCTTAAAATAGGTAGATTCATAGGTACAGACATGGTCTATGAAAAGAAATCAAGGATTTATATGAATGAACAATGTACTAAAGACATTTAGGCATCTTTATCTAAGTCTAGACATAGAATGGATAATAGTTCATAGAACATTCTTTGTGGGTGCTTAAAAATACAGAGTGGGCCTATTTAGAGACATAGGGCTCTTATACTTGAAAACGACGGCGTTTTGTCTTTGAAAAGCATAGCTCTGTTGCAACAGCGTTCAAACGTGGCCACGTCTATACAATATAACATTTGAACGTCATAATGTGTAAACGTTATAACATCTGGCTAGAAAAGATTTACTTGCATGCAACAACTCAACTCATCTCTCATTCATATTCACAACCAACATTTGTTTACTTGTTTTAATTACATCTTTTGCTTTAAAACCAACTCTTATTGCCGATTTGTTACTTGATTCTCTTGTGTTTTGAAACTTGAACTTTGAAAAGTATACCAATCCTCGTGGGAACGATCTCTTACTTAAAACCACTCTATTACTTGTACGATGTGTATACTTGCACTATAATTGCGAAAACCACACGAATATACCAACGCAACACAAGTCACGGATGTGAGGTTGTCGCGGAAGCAATTTATAATTGCTTGAGTATATAATTTAAATGCATTATTGAGGGGAAATTAGAACACTACGGGTATTTTAGTCTTTATACCACTCACATTAAATGAGCTCTAAGACACCAAAAATATCCAAATGCTCTCTCATTCCACACTTGAGTGAATAAAGGAAGGGAAAGTAAGAGAGAGAGAGAGAGAGGAGAAGGAACCGAAGGAAAGAAAGAAAGAAAGAAATAAAGGGAAAATAGAAAGAAGAAAGGAAGAAACAGAGAGAGAGAGAGAGGACCCGAGAGAGAGAGGAAGAAACGAGGAAGAGGAAGAAGAAGAGGGGAATGGATCTCCATGGATCCTCAAGGTTAGTAAGTGATTTTTCCACCATTCCACTCTATTTTCAATTCTCTTTCCATTGGTACAAGTTTCATTGACTGATTTCTCCTCAATCTCATTTTTCCATGGGTGACCCATTCAAGCTCAAAGATGAAGATTAGAGGAGTTTTGGGTATTTGGTGGCTTGTATGTGGATATTGAAGCTAGCTTAAGGTTTGGGAAGCTCAAGTTAGGGTTTTGAATGTTTGGGTTTCGGATTTGGAAGCTTAGGAGTGTTTTCCCTTGCCGTTTGGTTCGTGGAACAGAAGGAGGAGAGGATTGAGCTGCTGTTTTTTTTTTTCAATTGGGAGCTGTTTGGGAGCTTTTGGAACGGTTCGGTTTGAGTTCGTGAAGTTTCGGAGCGAGTTCGGGATCGTGAGCTTCGGAAAAGTCTCGGTATTGCGTGATTTTCATCACGTTAGGTGAGTTTTACTCACGTTTAGGGTTTTTGATTAATTTCTTGTGTGATTGGTTTGAAGAGTTTTCAAAATTTCGCGTTTCGTAAATTTTTGAGTCGAATACGGTTTTTTCGAAAATTTTGTGTTTTGAGAATTATAACGAAACCACTATTTTAATTGATTATATGTTGGAATGTTTGGGTCTGAATATGTGGATATATCATCTGTTTTGTGATTGAAATTGGATTGGGGAACGATTGGATTCAAACGGAAAGCGAAACGGGGCAAAAACGAGCAAAATTGGGATTTCGCACGACAAGACGGTCGTCGTCTGCGGCCAGTCACCTATTACCAAAAATTCGTTTCTGCGCTCCGTTCGACTTCAAACTTCTTCCAATCCTTTTCCTAACCAATTATAATTAAATAAGGATGATATTGTTATGATTTGGATGTGGTTTTAAGTTGTTTGGTTTGTTTTGGTTGAATTTACAAATCTCTTGAAAAACCGACAAATCTAGTATACGTGTGGGAACAATTGTTTTAAGAACAAAATTTGGTGTCTGGACTGGTTATGCAGGTTCATAAGAAGAACCGTATGATATGAATTTATATCATAGAGTAAATTATGTTTGAACGGATATATATATTATGTCTAGTCTGGGTGACGACCCACCGGTTAGCATACTAGGAGGGGGAAGTCATGAGCCCCTAAACCTAGGCTCTCGATGATAGGGTTCACCGGGATTAGCAGATGTGCACTCGGTGTTATGCTAAAATTATTATTGTGTTGTGCTGGGATTAACCGGTTAGCATACTAGGAGGGGGAAGTCATGAGCCCCTAAACCTAGGCTCTCGATGATAGGGTTCACCGGGATTAGCAGATGTGTAGTCGGTGTTATGCTAAAGAGAATTAATGTACTGTGTCGGGATTAGCAGATGTGCAGTCGGTATGGTACAATTGTTTTGACGTTATGAATGCACTGTTTACCGGGATTAGCAGGTGTGCAGTCGGTATTGTGCAATTAGTAACGTGCATGGTTTATTTATTAAATCAAGAAATTAATTATGGTTTTATAAATGAACCGAGTGATAGGTAAGGGGTCACGGTAAGACTCACTGAGACAAGTTGTCTCACCCTACAAATGTTGTTGTTTTTCAGAGAAATAGGGAAAGAAGATCCTTTATGACACGGGTGGATGGCGTGCTCGAGAAGGAAATGGAAGACGTAGTCTTCTATTATTAATTATGGTTTTCCCTTGTATCTTTGTATTCGATTTATAACTTGAATTTGTATTTGAGTTGTGTAATCGTTTCCGCTGTTGTCTTGTTTTGGGATATTGAACTTTTGACTATATTATGTTTACGACTCTTTGATTTGGATTCGAGAGTTTTTGGTCAAATCAATATCTGAAACAGGAATTTTTATACTCTGATGTATGCCATTAAGTACGCTTTAGTATTTCTACTTGATAGAAATATGAGGGTGTTACAACAACATATGATATATTTATGTCGGTAATTCATTCAATTGTCTTGAAAAAGAAAAACATAAAAACAAAAGCCAAATAGAGATATCAAACAACGAAAAGTAATCAATTGTGAACCTTACCGTGGGTTCGGCCAAATTCTAACTTCTCTTTTGATATGTTGTTTGGTTTTTGATTTGCGTCACACACACACACACACATGTGAACGAAGACACAATAGCCAATGTTTGATACATAAATATTATATATGTTTTCAAAAAAATGATATATATCAAAATATGTGGTGTTGTGTATTTAATTTCACAATCAACTATGTTTAGAAACTGTTTTTAATATTAATTTCACTACTATGTTTGTTATTAAAAATTAATGACATTTATTTTACTGAAAGAAATGAAAAATTAAATAAAAAATATTACAAAGAGAGAAATGATGTATTTTTTTCAAATTTCTAGATTGTTTTACCTTGCGAAGTGTTGAATTCTTAGGTATACTTTTATTCTTATTTTTGCATTTTTATGAAGCATAATGAGAGACTTATACCACATTTTTCACAAACTCTTAAAGTGATAGATTAGTAGGCATAGTCTCTTTTATACTCCATTTTGCATTCATTATTGGGTAGTCTCACACTTGGATACTCGAAACCAAGTTTGTAAGCCTTGTGTTTTAATTTATACTTTTGTTGTTATGTCGATGAGAGTTTCCCTAGTCAAAAACTTACTAGCAGAGTGCTAAATATTTGCAATTCTACAATTCTTCTCATTTTCAAAAAAAAAAAAACATCTCAATTTTATATTTTACGTTACTTTATTTTATAAATTTTATTTTTTCAACAAGTGACTTAAAAAAAAAAACATCTCAATTTTATATTCCTCTTTTGAAAAATATTAAATTCAATAAATAAATGTTATTTAAGTTTGATAGTATATATGAAATAAATGTTGTTTCTGTACATACTATATTTCTTTTAAAAAATAAATTTTCTATATATATTGCATTTCTCTTTCACATTAAAATTAAATTTTATTAGTATTCAATGTATTTTAGTATATATTCCCTTATTTAAAATATATTGTATGTTTTTAAGTTAATAGCTTTTTCTACAAAATACTTTTGTAAAGTTTGTTTGTTTCCTGTTAAAAAAAGTTTGTTATATATTTCCATTCAAAGAAAATGTTTATCTTTTATTTAAATTGACTATTGATAATATTGATTGTTGATAGAAAGAAATGTATCATAGCCTTTTTAAGTACTTCAAATCAAATCATACTCCCATAAAAAATTAAATCTAATTATATAAACTTTTGTTATAAAATTGACAGTTTACATAGAGACTTAGATCTCCTTCTCCATTTATCCCTAAAAAATATTTTTATGTCAAAAAAAAATACATCAATTAAGATAAAGTTATATACATTTTTCCTTAAAATGAATATTTTATTCAGCAAAAAGTGACTTGAAAATAAATATTTTCATAATTTATTGGTAAAGAATTTTCAATTAGTCTCTCGCACTTAAATTATTCATTTTTTCCTGCACTAAATAACAAATATGAAAGAACCTTTGCATTAATTAATCAATATTTTTATAACATTATCATCATTAACATCATAAATAAGTAAATTTGAATAAACTATACCGACTAAAAAGAAATATGAATAGAATATCATGAAATTTTCTTAAAAAAAGTTCCGTAAAAATTATTAATCATTACTATTTGACACAATATTAATTATTATCTTTTTAGTGAATATTAATTATTATTTGAAAAAATATTCTTGAAATGATTTTCTTTTATTTGAAAAATTCTTAGAATGATTAAATCCTATATTTTTTTTGTCAATAGTTATTAGTAATTATTACATTTTTGACACAATATTAATTATTAACTTTTTAGTGAATATTAATTATTTCTAGAAAAAAATATTCTTGAAATGATTTACTTTATTTTAAAAAATTATTAAGATTATTAAATTGTGTATTTTTTTGACAATAGTTACTAGTCATTACCTTTTTGACACAACATAAATTATTACCTTTTTAGTGAATTCTAGAAAAAAATATTCTTGAAATGATTTTCTTTTTTTGATAAATTCTTAACATGATTGAAACCTATTTTTTTTACAATAGTTATTAATCATTACTTTTTTGACACCATATTAATTATTACCTTTTTAGTGAATATTAATTATTAGTTATAAAAATATTATTGATATGATTTTGTTTAGTGTATATTAATTATTTCTAGAAAAAGTATTCTTGAAATGATTTACTTTTTTTGGAAAATATTCTTGTATATGTTTTTTTTGACAATAGTTATTAGTCATTACCTGTTTCACACAATATACATTATTACCTTTTTAGTGAATTCTAGAAAAGTAATTTTGAAAAGATTTTCCTTTTTTGAAAAATTGTTAAAATGATTAAATCCTATAAAAAAATTTCTTACAGTAGTTATTTTTTTGACAAATCTTACAATAGTTATTAATCATTCCTTTTTTGATCCAATATTAATTATTACCTTTCACGACCTCAGACACAAATAGATTAGATAGAAATCCAGTTGAAGTAAGATAGAGATCCGAGTAAACAGGAGAAAATCCGAGATAAGACCTTGTCATGACGAGATTCCCTTGTCTGAGATAACAGTGAGTAGTGGTCGTGACGAAGATCACGCCATTTCGGGAACGCGTCGGACCTGATAAAAATCACGAGATAATAATAAGTGAATAGGGATAGCGGAAACTGTGACTTACCTCGGCGTAGGATATATATAGAGTCTAGAAGAGGACCGAGTTTGTAACATCCCTAATTTCGTTAATTTCAAATTAAGAAATTTAACGAATGATTTATTACTTGAATAGGTAATAAATCAAGTCACGGATATGAGGTCGTTACGAAAGCAATTTATAATTGCTAGAGAAAATAATTTAAATACATAACTGAGTGGAAATTAGTACTCTAAGGGTATTTTAGGATTTATACCATTTCCGTTAAATGATCTCTAGCACACAAAAAGTATCCAAAATACTCTCTCATTCCACACTTGTGTGAATAAAGAAAGAAAAGTAAAGTTAAAAAGAATAAAAAAGAGAGAGAGAAGGAACGGATTAAAAAGGGAAGGAAAGAACAAAAAAAAAAGAAAGAAAGAAGAGAAACAGCAGAGAGAGAGAGAGGAGAAAGGCGTGGAGGAAGAGAAGGAAGAATGGCGAGATCTCCACGGATTCTTAACGATAGTAAGTGATTCTCGTACCATTCTTCTCCATTTTTCGAGATCTATCTAATGATACCACTTTCACACCCTAATTTCTTTCCGTTTTCGTTTTGCCATTAATGAGTTTTAAGCTCCAATTTGGAGAAACTGGAGATTTAAGCGAAATTGAAGCTTGGTATGGATGATTGGAAGCTCAACAACCGACGTGGAGTGTTCGGTTCCGGTTTTGGAGCGGGTTCGAGCGAGTTCGTGAAGTTTCGGAATCGGGAGCTTGGAACGTCTCGGTGGTTCGTGATTTTCATCACGAGGAGGTGAGTTTTACTCGCTTAGGAATTTAAATATCGTTTTTGAGTTATGTTCGAATGATTTTTCAAAATTCGGAGTTTCGAGAATTTAGAGTCAAAAAGCAAGATTTTACGAGATTATGTGTTTTTGAAACATAGAACGAAACAATATGATTTTGATTGTTGAATTGTATTGCACGGGCTGGAATATTTGTGTGTATGGGTCATGCGTGGTTGTTTAGGATTGAAATACGATTTGGGATCGATCGGAGAACTAAACGGAACGGAATTGGGCATTAAGTCGAGAAGTTCCTATGTTCCCAATATCCAATGTTTCGTTTCGACGCTCCGTTCGGCTTCAAACTTCTTCTAAATCCTTTTCCTAACCACCCCGAGCATTTATGTGGGATCCGTTTGTTGGGATGTGTTTTAAAGTCGTTGGTGTGATTCGTTGAATTTTCAAAGCTATTGGAAAAACCATAAATTTTTGTATATGTGTAAAATTAATGATTTTTGAACAAATTGATGTCTGGACTGGTTTTTGGTGATTATTATTTTTGGGATGTCCAGTATTCTGAGAGGAAACTCTGTCGAATTTTCGTTGGAAATTTTTATACAAATTCAAAGTGGTTTTGAAATAACGATTAATGTTATGAGTATTTGAAAAACCGTAAAATATAAATGCGTGTGGGAACCAAATGGCTTACAACTTAAATGTTGACTAAACGGATTTTTAAGAATTTATGTGGATAATAATATGTTATTGCAACATATTATGGTGTGAGACTTAATCCGTATATATATATTATATTGTGTATATGAGACGGCCCAATGCGGGTGTCTTGTGATTAGAGGATATTTCGGTATATGATCAATATCGAATTAGGATTCGAGGCGGGTGACGACCTGAGCTCGCAAAGATACTAGGCGGGAAGTCATGAGCCCCTAAACCTAGGCCTTCAACGATAGGGTTCACCAGGATTAGCAGATGTGCGATCGGTGTTATGCTCAGATGAATTATTGTACATAAAGTGCATTTGCTCGATGATAGGGTTCACCGCTATTGTGCAATTGTTGGGCGTTATGAATGCACTTTGTGTGTGCATTTGACGATCAAAGACGTGTGTGTGCGATTTGTATTTAGCATCGTGTGTGTGCGATCGGTATTGTCGCGTGGTTTACTAATTAAATCACGAAGTAAACAAATGTTTTATAAATAGACCGAGTGATAGGTGAGGGTCACGGTAAGACTCATCGAGATTTGTTATCTCACCCTACAAATGTTGTTGCTTTTCAGATTAACAGGGAAAGAAGAAGGTCTGTATGGCACGAGTAGGTGGCATGCTCGAATAGAAGATTGAAGATTTAGTCTTCCTTCTGTCTTTAGGTTTTCCTTGTTATTTTTGTATCAGTTATGACTTAAAATTTGTTTAAGTTATTTATTGGTTTTCCGCTATTCTTGTAAGGATTGTAAATCTAAGCAAGGAAATTTATACTCTGATGTAAGCTAATTTGTATGTTTTGGTATTTCTATTGTTTAGAAATACTAGGGTGTTACATTTTGGTATCAGAGCAGTTCGACCTAGTCGGACGTAGAGACCGTTTGGTCAAGAGGTTAGATAGAGTCAGCTAGGGACTTAGACAATTAAATGTCAGAACCTTTCAGTATATTATGTGAAGTATTGAGTCGAGATCCACTCATGTTTCATGTGAGTTCACGAGAATTATGATGATTAGTTGCCTCAGCCCCGAAAATGTCCAAACCCTACACCATAGGAATTCTGGCCTTCTCAGTTTATCAGAGCACGCAGCGGAAGCAAAGGGCTACAGTTGGTGTTCTGAAGTAAGTAGTGGGCAGCCAAATTGGTTCGAGAAAACCGTGGGCGAATGTTCAATCAGTGAACTAAGTGCAATTATAGAATTGCAGTGGAAGTTATTGTAGGTCCTTCAGGAACTACAATTAAGAAAAGCCTTTAGGCAAATGATAATCTTTGGTATCCTAAGATCCGTTAAGATTAACTAACACCAAATCCTCGATCGTTGGTTAGTCAGTTTATCCGTTTACCAAACATTGCTTCATAGTTAACTTTACGTTATGGTTAGAGTAAACCCCAACTTAGATCGCAGTTAGAGACATTCTCCGGATAGCTGCGAGTCTTGACCATGTTCTTTTCCTCAAAGCCGCCTTATGAAATGCTATGAAGACGATATATTAAGCTGTAGTGCAATCTCAAAGATTGGCTCTGTAACCCAATCTTCGATAGAATTAGTTCTGATCACGGTTTCAGAACCAAGTCTCCATCAAGAGGAGATCAGTAGGTGACTTTGATGGTGACATGTACTGGGATTCAAACATTTTCCCGCTATGGCAATATTTCGGAAAGAGTGATATTTATTGAAAGACCTGCACCTATATTGGATTATATTGTTAAACTTTTAGATGAGGAACTTGAGGATCATCTTTTCAATCTATTCCTGAAAACTTGTTTCCAATCAAGTTATGCAATGGGCGTGGCGTACCGATAGTTGGATGGCACTCATGGACCGTTATTTGCTTCTAAGAAATGATTGCAGTAAGGAACATGAGATGTCACATGTGAGGGAAAATATATTCGAGCTGATTGATGTATATTATGTGGAAGCTAGTCTCAGTTTGTGAGAAATTTTCGATAGTTCACCAACTTATTTGATTCATAACTTCTAATCCGGAACTCCGAATTTTATGTTCCGGGATGCGTTGGAAAGCTAACGAAAATGTCTACACATCTGAGTAGATTGTGAACTAATTGTTCCGTTGTATTCTGAAGTATACTTCTACCTTACCCTAAGTGGTTGTAGGCCATAAACTTCAATTGAGGCTTGGGAAGTTGAAAGAGGATTTCCAGTCGTTAAGAATGGATTCCTAGATGCCGGTTGAGGCATTTCACTAGTGTACTACAAGAGTAGAACTTTCAATTACTTAGAGTATTGAAAGTGTTGTTGTCCTACAGGAAGGTTGAATCAACGGAGTGTTAAATGCCTTACTTCTCGTTAGGCAAGACACGTTCCTTACCAAATGGATACTTTAGGGCTATAGTTATGTTTGGAGGTTTGTAGAGTTTGGAGGGTTGTGGGACCAAAGGAATAAGTAACATAGTGAGAATTGTTCTCGGAATCAACGTTGGAAGCATTATTTTGTGCCCGTTTGACTCCGTGGAAGAATCCTTCTATTTTGATTATTTCTTTGATGTTATAATAGCTAACTCAACTCCGTGATGAATCCAAAGATAAACATTCCGCTAAGAGTAAGTCCTACTTAGCTAGTAAAGCGGGTATGTATCAAGCGAGGGATCTATGTTGTTAGATTCTCTTATGCTTGAGTAATTGAGTATTAGACTCCATTCAAGAGAATGGTTGACTTTAGAAAAGTCGTTTGACATATGATCCATACCTTAGCTAATGATCCTAAGGACCATGATAATGAAATTTTGCTGAAGTATGTAATAAGTTATAACAGAAACTGTATGGTGCGGCAAATTTGAAGGAGAGTACGAGGAATGTTTGTGATACTTTAACGAAGCTTTAGCTATAGATAATGTAACTTATGACGATGCTATTCCAAACAGATCAGTCAAGAAATGTTGCTTTGCATGGAAGATAGTTGGTTCAGCTCTCACTCGCCTCTATTCAATGAAACAAAGTCAAAGGGCTTTGACCCGTAATCCATCCGCAATGCATGAGATTTTCGGTTCATAAGCTACATTAGCAACTCTTATCGTTATCAGTTACTACCGTTAATGATTACTGAGTTAGTAACATTTGTATAATATTATTAATCGTCCCTAATCCAAATAATATTTTGATATTTGAGATGGGTACATCCTTGTATCACTATTGTTGATGGAATCCAAGTGAATGAATAGTAGATTTCAGTTCGAGGAATGGTTGGTTGGAATAGTCATCTGACTTATAGGTTTTGAAAGGTCATACATTTGTGCGAGAGCATCCGGATTTCGGATTTGAGCTTCAAAGACTGAGGCACGAGGGTGAATATGTCTTATTAGTATTTCGGGTTAGCGAAGAAACCAACACCTATGGGTAAGTGAAGAAATTATTTCATATTCAAATGTTTTCAAGAAATTTTTACAAAACCTTTACCCATTTGTGAGATAATCATGAACTCAAGAAGGATGAGTTTAACCAGAAGTTCTAATAGTACAAGATCCCATAAAATCGGAACGTGATGCCCTCTAGTTTAATACAAGTTGGGGTGTTCCGGGTGACTTGTTGAAAGGAAAGATGGGAGCAGGAGATCGGGTATGGATTACTTCAAATGGACAAAGTTACTATTAGGAATAAGTATCCTTGCCAAGTATAGATGATTTGCGTAATCAGCTTCGAGGTGCAGCAGTGTTTTCAAAGATTAGTCTAAGGTCGGGTTATCTTTAATTAAAAGTTAGGGTTTTAGTTGCTCCGAAGACAGCTTTCCATACTAGATATGGACATTACGAGTGAGTAGTGATGCCTTCGGCCTAACTAATTCTCCTATGGTATTCATGGATTACATGGGTCGAGGTTCTATAACCGTACTTAGACTAGTTGTTGAAATTTTTATGGATAACATCTTGGTATATATTTAAAACCCATGTGGATCATGGTGTACATTTCTGCATTGTTCGGAATGTACTCTGAGTAAAGAGGTAATGGGCTAAGCCATCGAAGTGTGATTTCAAGATGGCGGTAGTGAAATTCGGAAACGTGTGGTATTCCGGTCTGGCGTGGCAATGGATTCTAGAAGGGTTGAAGCTGTGATGAATTGGGAGTTACCGTTATCGGTCATAGAGGTAAGGAGTTATTTGGAACTAATTGATTTGTATAGTAGGTTTATCGGAAGATTCTCATAGTAGTTCTTCCACTAATTCGGATAATTTATAAAGGCCAGTCGTTTGAAAGAAATTTCGATGGTGAAGAATGTTTCTAGAGTTGAAAGGCAAGTTGATTTCTGCTTCAATCTTTATTCTTCTGAATCCGTCCCTGGGTTCTAAATTTACAGTGACGCCTTGGGAAGGGTTTAGAATGTGTTTTTATGCGGAATCAACTAGTAGTTTATGTATTCATGCAAGAGAAGTCTCGTGAGAAGGATTTTTCCGACTCATGATTTGAAATGGAAAACTATTGGTTATGTAGGGAGAATTGAGGGTAACTCTGAGTCGACAAAAAGGGGTTATAATGACAAAAGGAATAAACCACTAGAGTTGGATCTAACGATCATGTATTGTAAGAATTTCATCAACCGTTGAGTTAGAATGGATGGATCTTTGATTAATTCGTCATTTTAGCCATATCCAAGTCATATCTTAGATCATGGAGAGTAGACACCTTGGACGAGAACAATTACGATTATTTAAGTTGTTTGTAATCGTTTTCGGCCGAGGAGGTTATGTGGGAATTGGAGGACGATATGCGGATTAGATATCCGTATATGTTCTCTTGAAGTATGTTTGTCAAATTTTGAGGACAAAATTTTTCAAGTTGGGGTGATTGTAACATCCCTAATTTCGTTAATTTCAAATTAAGAAATTTAACGAATGATTTATTACTTGAATAGGTAATAAATCAAGTCACTTGGATATGAGGTCAATTCTTAAAGCAATTTATAATTGCTAGAGAAAATAATTTAAATACATAACTGAGTGGAAATTAGTACTCTAAGGGTATTTTAGGATTTATACCATTTCCGTTAAATGATCTCTAGCACACAAAAAGTATCCAAAATACTCTCTCATTCCACACTTGTGTGAATAAAGAAAGAAAAGTAAAGTTAAAAAGAATAAAAAAGAGAGAGAGAAGGAACGGATTAAAAAGGGAAGGAAAGAACAAAAAAAAAAGAAAGAAAGAAGAGAAACATGAGAGAGAGAGGGAGAAAGGGCGTGGAGGAAGAGAAGGAAGAATGGCGAGATCTCCACGGATTCTTAACGATAGTAAGTGATTCTCGTACCATTCTTCTCCATTTTTCGAGATCTATCTAATGATACCACTTTCACACCCTAATTTCTTTCCGTTTCGTTTTGCCATTAATGAGTTTTAAGCTCCAATTTGGAGAAACCGGAGATTTAAGCGAAATTGAAGCTTAGTATGGATGATTGGAAGCTCAACAACCGACGTGGAGTGTTTGGTTCCGCTTTGGAGGAGCGGGTTCGAGCGAGTTCGTGAAGTTTGGAATCGGGAGCTTTGAACGTCTCGGTGGTTCGTGATTTTCATCACGAGGAGGTGAGTTTTACTCGCTTAGGAATTTAAATATCGTTTTTGAGTTATGTTCGAATGATTTTTCAAAATTCGGAGTTTCGAGAATTTTAGAGTCAAAACAAAGATTTTACGAGATTATGTGTTTTTGAAACATAGAAACGAAACAATATGATTTTGATTGTTGAATTGTATTGCCTGGCTGGAATATTTGTGTGTATGGCTGTACGTGGTTGTTTAGGATTGAAATACAGTTTGGGATCGATCGGAGAACGAAACGGAACGGAATTGGGCATTAAGTCGAGAAGTTCCTATGTTCCCAATATCCAATGTTTCGTTTCGACGCTCCGTTCGGCTTCAAACTTCTTCTAAATCCTTTTCCTAACCACCCTGAGCATTTATGTGGGATACTGTTTGTTGGGATGTGTTTTAAAGTCGTTGGTGTGATTCGGTTGAATTTTCAAAGCTATTGGAAAACCGTAAATTTTTGTATATGTGTAAAATTAATGATTTTTGAACAAATTGATGTCCGGACTGGTTTTTCGGTGATTATTATTTTGGGATGTCCAGTATATGAGAGGAAACTCTGCCGAATTTTCGTTGGAAATTTTTATACAAATTCAAAGTGGTTTTGAAATAACGATTAATGTTATGAGTATTTCGAAAAACCGTAAAATATAGAGTACGTGTGGGAACCAAATGGCTTACAACTTAAATGTTGACTAAACGGATTTTTTAAGAATTTATGTGGATAATAATATGTTATTGCAACATATTATGGTGTGAGACTTAATCCGGTATATATATATTATATCGTATATGAGACGGCCCAATGCGGGTGTCTTGTGATTAGAGGATATTTGGTATATGATCAATATCGGAATTAGGATTCGAGGCGGGTGACGACCCGAGCTCGCAAAGCATACTAGGCGGGAAGTCATGAGCCCCTAAACCTAGGCCTTCAGCCGATAGGGTTCACCGGGATTAGCAGATGTGCGATCGGTGTTATGCTCAGATGAATTATTGTACATATGATTTGCTCTCGATGATAGGGTTCACCGCTATTGTGCAATTGTTGGACGTTATGAATGCCTTCGTGTGTGCATTTGACGATCAAAGCTGCTGTGTGTGCGATTTGTATTTAGCAATCGTGTGTGCGATCGGTATTGTGCGTGGTTTACTAATTAAATCACGAAGTAAACAAATGTTTTATAAATAGAATAGAGTGATAGGTGAGGGGGTCACGGTAAGACTCATCGAGATTTGTTATCTCACCCTACAAATGTTGTTGCTTTTGATTAACAGGAAAGAAGAAGGTCCGTATGGCACGAGTAGGTGGCATGCTCGAATAGAAGATTGAAGATTTAGTCTTCCTTCTGTCTTTAGGTTTTCCTTGTTATTTTTGTATCAGTTATGACTTAAAATTTGTTTAAGTTATTTATTGGTTTTCCGCTATTCTTGTAAGGATTGTAAATCTAAGCAAGGAAATTTATACTCTGATGTAAGCTAATTTGTATGTTTTGGTATTTCTATTGTTTAGAAATACTAGGGTGTTACAGAGTTCGCCTCTGTTGAAGAGGACCCAATGAGAATTGGCACGGTTGCATCGGAGGATAAGAATCATAACTTTGCCTCGAGCAATCAAGATTTAATTCGGAGGTGGCTGGAGTTTTCCAGAACAGTAGAGATGAAGTCCAAAAGATAGAGACTTGACCTTGGAAGTGACAGAATCCGGGGTACATGCTGATGTGTTTCGACATAATGATTATGGGCTTCAGATGATTGAAGATTGAGTCCAGATGGTTGAAGATTAGCCTCGGATGATCCGGGTGGAGGTACCTGCAAACACTCTGATGCTTAAGTTAGTTACAGGACGTTAAGAGGTAAATATGAATGTGAAGATAATGAGAATGTACCTCTATTTACAATGAGAATTGGAGGGTTACGTGTTTGTGGAGTGCGTGTTGGGCCGTTTCTAAAGCTGGAATGGGTTTGGCCCAAGTTTTGTGGGGTTTTGGCCCAGTCTAGAACAAGTTTTATAGAATATGGGCAAATTTATTTTTCTACCAAACCACAAGACAAACACTGTATCGAGGCAGCTGGATGTATGTTTAGGCTAAAAATGAAGTTAAGAATGAGATGTTTTCAAAACTAATTGAATTGTTTTTATAAAATTATATATATTTTAAGTACATATTTTATATTTTTAGAGATGCAAAATTGATTATTGAATACTACTATTGACTATTCATTGACCGATTGATAATTTAATTTCAGATCCCCCGAAGCACTTGTTCCTCCAAAGTCATTAAACAATGGAATTAAGCAGAGCGCATTTGGTGACAAGAGCCACAGAAGAGTAACTAGGAACTGAGTATTTTTATGTTGCCTACACACACTTTTGTTATTGTCTTATCAGCGATGTAATATATTTATTTGTTGTAATATTTGTTTTTAAAAGGGATCATAGCTTGCATAAGTTGGTGTTTCAAGTGTTTCCAGAGGGTACTGAACTAGCATACGTTGTTAGTGGGAAAAAATTATTGAAAGGTTACAAAAAGGGATTAGCATTTCATTGTAACTGTTGTGATACTAAAGTCAGCCCGTCTCAGTTTGAAGCACATGCTGGTTATGCATCACGTCGGAAGCCTTACCTGCACATATACACATCTGGTGACGTCTCACTCCATCAGTTATCCCGCCGCAATACATCGGAAAGCAATAACATTTCATTAGTAGTTGAAATGTGGTTGCTTTTCGATGCATTGTGGTGGGATAACTGATGGAGTGAGACGTCATCAGATGTGTATATGTGCAGGTAAGGCTTCCGACGTGATGCATAACTAGCATGTGCTTCAAACTGAGAAGGGCTGACTTTAGTATCACAACTGTTACAATGAATTGCTAATAGCTTTTTATAACTTTTCAATAATTTCTGCCCACTAACTACGTATGTTAGTTCAGTACCCTCTGGCAACACTTGAAACACCAACTTATGCAAGTTATGATCCCTTTTAAAACAAATAAAACAAATAAAATATTACATCGATAAAACAACAACAAATAAATATATTACATCACGATAAAAACATTGTTTAATGAAGAAAAGTGTGTGTAGTCAATAGTAGTATTCAATAATAAACTTTGCATCGCTAAAAATTTAAAATATGTTCTTTATATATATATATATATATATATATATATATATATATATATATATATATATATATTCTTAATTTGAAAATATCTCCATCTTTTCGAGTTTATGACATTATAATCTACAACCCAAAAATAAAATCGAGTTGACATTATAATCTACAACCCAAAAATAAAATCAGGAAAAAGACTGAGGTTTTTCAATAAGATTTATGATTTTAAAAGAGATATTAATCCAAAGTCTCATAATAATTAATTCCCTTCACCCTAATAATAATAATAATAATAATAATAATAATAATAATAATAATAATAATAATAAGAAGAAGAAGAAGAAGAAGGTTGATGCATTCAAAGGTCAAATAATGAATGGAATTCAAGTAAGTGAGAACATTAGAAAGAGACAGTGAATGAAGACACCGATCTTAGATCTAATTGCTTTCAAAATCAAACCACAACATATGATATATTTCTGCTGGTAATTCACTTAATTGTCATGAGAAAGAAAAACAACAAACAAGAAAAACAAAAATAAAAATAAAAGCCAATTAGAGATATCTAACAACGAAAAGTAGTCAATTGTGAACCTTACCGTTGGGTTCGGCCAAATCTAACTTCTCTTTTGATATGTAGTTTGGTTTTTGGTTTTCTTGTGTTTTGTTCACTTCATTTGGCGTCACACACACACACACACACACACACACACACACACACACACACACACACACACACACACACACACACACACACACACATATATATAAGAACGAAAACACAATAGCTAATGATATATAAATATTTTATATATACAAATATTTTATTGTATTACCAAAAACAATTATACTATATATGTTGTCAAACAAAATATTTATCAAAATACTTGTGTAATTAATTGGATGACTATGTTTAGAAACTGTTTTTAATATTAATTTCACTACTATATTTGTTATTACAAATTAATGACATTTAATTTACTGAAAGAATTAAAAATTAATTAAAAAAATATTAAAAATAGGGAAATGGTGTCTTTTTTTTCCAAATTTCTAGACTGTTTTACTTTCGGAAGTGTTGAATTCTTAGATGTAATTTTATTCTTATTTTTGCATTTTTATGAAGCATAATGAGAGACTTATACCACATTTTTTGTAAACGTTATTGCATTTGTTGTCTAGCCTTTAGGCTGTTTTGTTTTAGGGGCTCTGTTAGGGGTCCTCTATTAGGGGTCCTCATTATCATCATTAACATCATAAATAAGTAAATTTGAATAAACTATACCGACAAAAAAGAAATATGAATAGAATATCATGAAAGTTTATTAAAAAAGTTCCGTGAAAATTATTAATCATTACTATTTGACATAATATTCATATTATCTTCTTAGTGAATATTAATTATTACTTGAAAAAATATTCTTGAAATGCTTTTCTTTTTTTTTATAAAATTCTTAAAATGATTAAATCCTATATTTTTTTGTCAATAGTTATTAGTCATTATTACATTTTTGACACAATATTAATTATTAACTTTTTAGTTAATATTAATTATTTCTAGAAAAAAATATTCTTGAAATGATTTACTTTATTTTAAAAGATTATTAAGATGATTAAATCGTGTATTTTGTTGACAATAGTTACTAGTCATTACCTTTTTGACACAATATAAATTATTACCTTTTTAGTGAATTCTAGACAAAAATATTCTTGAAATGATTTTATTTTTTTGAAAATTCTTAAAATGATTGATCCTATTTTTTTTACAATAGTTATCAATCATTACTTTTTTGACACCATATTAATTATTACCTTTTTAGTGAATATTAATTATTAGTTGAAAAAAAATTATTGATATGATTTTTTTTAGTGTATATTAATTATTTCAAGAAAAAGTATTCTTGAAATGATTTATTTTTTTTGAAAATATTTCTGTATATGATTTTTTTTTACAATAGTTATTACTCATTACCCTTTTCACACAATATAAATTATTACCTTTTTAGTGAATTCTAGAAAAATATTCTTGAAATGATTTTCCTTTTTTTTAAAAATTGTTAAAATGATTAAATCCTATAAAAATTTTTTTACAATAGTTGTTAATCATTCCTTTTTTGATCCAATATTAATTATTACCTTTCACGACCTCAGACACAAATAGATTAGATAGAAATCCAGTTGAAGTAAGATAGAGATCCGAGTAGTGGCCGTGACGAATATCACGCCATTTCTGGAACGCGCCGGACCTGATAAAAATCACGAGATAATAATAAGTTAATAGGGAAAGCGGAAACTGTGACTTACCTCGTTGTAACACCCCGAATTTTGTAGATTTGTTTATTATATTATTAAATATATTAGTAATGTGATTTGCAAGTCTTCATTTTATTTTATGCAAATAATTAAGTTAATTGATAGTGCCAACTTACACTATTTGTTAATTTGATTATATTAGAAAATGCGGGATCAGAGTCAAAATATTGACTCATGATCAACCTTATATTAATGATACAAGTTTTTGATTGAGTATATTTAAAATGAAAATCAGGTTGAAAATAATAATTTTATTTTTATTGAACCCTTTCACGTCGTATATAGTAATATAACGAGAATTGTATTTCTATTGAGAAATATTATTTTGAGTATTTTAAAATAATATAATTAATTTTATAACTGAAAATATTATCATCCCTTCAAATTTCTGAAGTTACATTTTCTGCTTTGTTGGTTTACTTTGTAGTTAGTTGTTTCAACACCCTGTTATCTATCTTCTCAACGATAGATCGTGGTAGCGAGTTAAACCAAACTGAAACTACTTTTAGGACCTAATATATTGTATTAACTCATGGTTTAAATTCCGTTCCAAAATTCCACCGGAATTTGGACGTGTTTTGGACCTGCCGAACGAAATTTACTCGCTTAACAACCCTAACCGTGACCAGAATCTGAAAATATTCGACGTCAAGGTTTTAAAAGACCGTTAGGATAATTTATTTAACATTCAATGCGGTGTTAATTCCCCGAAACGCTTAGTATCATTTAACCGTATTATTATATTATTATAACTACAAATATCTAGATATTTATTTACATATTAAATTTACCTCCTAACCCCCAACCCTCCCCCACCACTCTTTCTCTCCATTATTTCTTCTCTCCTCTATTTTTACTTGGCTACAATTATTTCTAAATGTCTTTTAAGTTTAATTTTTTCCTACTTCCTTACAAACCCATCGACAGAACCCAGTCCCACTTAATCTCAACATTTTCATCTCATTCCACTCTCTCATACTCTCCCTTTTACTCCACTATTTTGATCAAATTTGTCTACATCTCCCCTCCCTCTCCCAAACCGTGACCAACACCTCTCCTCTCCACTACTTCTTTTATTTTCTCTTATTTTTTCATCATCGAAGGAAGCAATATCAAGCTTTTAGAAAATAGAAACTTGGGTGGATCGTAAAGGAGCATTTTGGGAGAATCATCTACAAATAATCTCTTCCTTTCTCTTCTATCAAAATCATGGCCTCTCTCTAATTTCGGTGAGAAATATTTTCATTTCTCTCCCTATTTTTCTTCAGTTTAAGTTGAATGCTTTGATGGAGTTGATTACAAACTTTTAATCAAGTTTTTATCCTTTCTTCCCTTTGTAAAATCACTTTGGAAGGAAGTTGTAAATTAAACCTGTAATTTTTTTGAAGCCAACCGTAGCTTGTAGTGAAAAAGGTAAGGGGAAATTATTTGATTTTTGTTAAGAAGTTGCTAATTGCAAGATAGAAATCGAGATCTTTGAAAAAGTTGAGTTTAGTAACTGTCGTGACCGAGATCTCGACGCGGACGGCTCAAATATAGATATTCGAGGAGTCGCCACCCAATTTATTAATAATAGAAAAATTGAGAAAAACCTAATTTCAGAGTTAGTGGTCTGCGTTAACTAGGTCGGATTCGGGAGTCGGTTATGCGTAGGGAAGGGGTGAAAACCTAATTTCACTGCACCCCTAACACATTTGTCCTAAGACAGTTACCCTAAATTTGATTTGTGCAATGATTAATAAGTTCTTTAATTATTTGTTTACCCAAAGATAATACCTAATTAAATTTAGTGGAAATATAATTATTTACAAAGAACTAGTTTAAGAATATTTTAATTTGACTTTGACAGAGAGACCCCGCGCCTACGTACTCTCTGGTGCTATGAGAGACTCAAAAGTCACGTAGTTCTTCCTGAAAATTTGTTGGTTGGTTGATTTTAATTTTGAAGCGGTTTAAGATCTAAGTTGTACAACTCGAGTCTCTTAAACCGGGATTGACAAGATGTACATCTCGGTCAAACCCATATATTTTTTGGTATTTGAAAATAGGTGTTACATAATAATAAACAGATTAGGGGTTTTGGAAAATGTATCATTCGGTTTTAATTTTAAAGTGGTTTAGGACCAAACAGATAACCTAGTCTCTTAAAGCACAGTAATGGATTTGATAAGACGTACGTCTCGACCAAATCCTAATTATTATGTTACAGTGAGCAAAAGAGAATCATAAATTTCATTTGAAATAAGTCAAACAAATAAAATAACCTAAAGTGAGAAATAATAATAATAATAATAATAATAATAATAATAATAATAAATAAGAGAGAATCCAAAGGCTCATGTGGAAGCGCTGGTCTCTACATTTTTGAGTAGTCAGCCAGTTCAACCTTTTCTAAAAGAAAAAAAGGGACAATTATTGTTTATTTTACAATAAAAGAACTAACAAAAATATAAATATTTAAATAACAAATAAAATTAGTAATAAATATAGATGAGAACATGGGGAGGGGATGCGCAAGTCTCAACATGAGACTCCCATGTTTCCAAGTGGTGTCGGGTACCACTTTTCCCAAAACCAAAGAATTGTTGATAAACATTACAAAATACTAATATATGATTAATAGGGACAACAGATCCATGGGAGCGCACGTGCTGATCGGGAGATATAAAACTTAATAGAGAAAAACTAATAATAAACAAACAACAACAGACTCATGGGATCCGAAATCCCATCCTTCTTCTTCTTCATGCTGCGCCGCAGCCTCTCCTTCCAGGAGAGAGAAAGGAATTTCCGTGAGAGTGTGAGGAAACGAAGGTTTTGAGAGAGAGGAGGAACGGTGTCGAGGAGAGAGAGGCGACTGGAGAAGGGTGGTTATGGCGGAGTGAGAAACAGTGGCAGGGTGAGTCGTGGTGATTTTGTGGTTTCCCCCCTTCTCCTCTATTTTGTTTTGACAGATCTGACTGTCATTTGGTGACCAAATTGTTGTGATTTTCGCCGTCACCCCCTCCTTCACCTTGTTTAGACTCTCTTTATATACTAAATATTTAGGTTTTTTTTTCATTAATTACATTTGACTGTGTGTTTGCTGGTGTTTTTAGCAAACAATCACTAATTTTCAATGTTGAGATTGTGAGATCAAACTAGAAAATCTTTCGACGATCGCTTTAAATTTTGTGTTTTATACGTGTGTAAGAACAGAAGAATGAAAAAAAAGCAAATTGAAAACAAAACAAAAGCAGGAAATGCAACAAAGTAAAAAGAAAGTAAATATTGCATTAATTGAAAGAAAGATGGTTCACCAACATATGCATACGATCTGTTTCACTCGTATTTCGCTTTGGGCTTGGAAGTTGAGTTTCTCGTAGTTCTTGTGAAATGTGGTGACTCGATTTCCTATTACAGCGAGTATTTATACTCATAGAACAATCGTGGGAAAAACGATAATCGCCTCCTACAAATAAGTGGAAGTAATCGCCATCGATCGTTGCTCGCACATTTCGACTAGCTCCTTGTCAACCGCTTGGCGAAGTGCTGAACCCAACTTTGTCGAAGAGTTGAGCCTTCTCTCGTCGAAGGTTTCCTGCCTTGCTTGCATCATCGCTTTGAGAGCCAAGCTTGTCGAAGCTTACTTGCATGTCTTGCATGTCTTGCACTCGTATACCTTTTCTGTCGAATTGACGGAGCATTGACTTGGACATTGACCTGTGGTCCTCACAACATCATTAAATGTGAAGTCAACCCTATTTAAAGCTTCATTTAATGTACTGTCGAAATTTTTGAGGTAACAGATTGCCCCCAAAAAAATGCTTTTTCGACGGAATTAGGAAATGAAGGTAAGAAAGGGCATTTTTTGAATACTGTGCAAGGGTCACTTCTACCGCCTTTTGCACTTCAGCAGTGGTCGAAAAGATAGTTATCATGACTTGCACAGATAAAGTAAACCGTTTCATTGATACACGTAGTATAGTTGGTGGGTCATCACGTCTCTCAAACGTCGCAAACGTGCGAGTTATGGCGAACGTGCCAATAACTGTTGCTTCCAAACATATATAAACGGCTACAACCTTTCATATTCCCCTTTACTCAGTTTGAAACCTTGTGACGTCTTTCTGCATTCTTCATCTCTGCGTTTTACGAAATACCCCAAATTCACTAAAGTTTCAAACTTTCGTTCTTTTCCTTTAATCTACACCCAGATTCCAACTTGCATTCACTTTTCCTCACTTATGGCTTCATCATCTGCTGCAGTGATGCAACCTGAGAGTTCAAAGAGGAATGACGAGCCCAAGAAAATCCAAACCCTCGATGGCTTCGTTGATGAACCTGACATCAATGATGATCGAACAATCCAATGGCAAACCTGTGCATCGATTCCCCATCGAGATCTATACTCATGCGTATTTAGGTCCTCTACCTAATATCTTGCTAGAAAATAATGAGGTTTCTGAAATCTTCCCCAGCCACGTTCGTCTTCAACCCAAAATCTTCGCTAAAACCCCTTTTCACTTAGAGTTTCTGACTAATCCTTCTAGGATTTTTAGGTCTGCTCCTAGGCTCGACCAACAGATCTATATAGATTGGCTTGACAAAGTAGAGGCTAAGAAGGCCAAAATCTGGAAAAAAACAGGGCATCTTCGACCTTATCCAACTATCTAGGTATGGGCCCAAATATGATAGCAGCACCTAATTTTGGTCGCTATGCGATTCGGGATTGTGCCACTCATAGCCTCCATCTGAAATGTGGCATGCTATCCCCCACTTTACTAGATGTTGCTGCCATTACAGGTCTAAAACCCCTAGGTAAGACCTTTGACCCTACACTCCCTGAGTACGAGTACAAATTCACCTTCAACAATGCTACCTTTGCCCCTTACATTGGTGATCACCATAGGCTCGACACTGAGGAGGTGTCCGCTATAGAACATGTAGCCTTCTTGACCCTCTAGTTATCTCTCTTTGTTTTCTGCACACGTTCCCTTCAGGTTTCCAAATCTTATATCCCCCTGGCATGCCAAATCCATGAACAAGAAGACATCAACCTTGCTAAGTTGATTCTAGGCTCTCTCCACCAACAACTTGACAATGCTGTCATAGAGTTGAGAGAGAATGAGCCGACAACCAAATTTTTGGCTTCTGGACCATTGTGGTTGTTACAACTGTGGTTGCTGGCCACTTTTGAATTCCGACTGAGTTTGTATATCCCTAAGTCTGCTCGACCATCCTTAGAGACTAGGAGGACCGAAGGGATTCGACTAGCTCAGCTGAAGCCTAAGCAAACAGGTCTTACCCCAGAAGAATCTTTCTTCGAGTATTTCGAAGTCCTCTTGAACTGTACCATCTTTACAGAAACTATGGCCCCATTCGTCCAAAGGCCTTATGGTCCGACATGGTTCAAGCAACCATTTCCTTCTCCTTCCGTCGAACAAGCTGAGGAAATCTACCAAACCGCGCAGCTTACCTCTCTCCTTCTATCCTCTCCACCAGACTCACCACTGGCAAAACTAAGAATAGTTTGGGAATCTCTAGGTATTTCCCAAGTTATTTTGCCAGCGATTTGGGCTCACACCAAGTCGACTGCGCCAGGTGTGTTTCCACAAAGTAGAATTTACAAGTCCGTAAACAGAGATGGCTTACAAGCAGGCCTTCAAGAAATTCCACTACCAGGCCTTGAATTTTGAACCTATCAGTTTCAATCCAAGGTTTTCATGCACTGAGAAATTCCAAGAATGGTGGATTGGTTATTACACCAACGCTGCTGGAGAAGCCAGTGAAACCTTTGTTGATAGCCTTGTGAAGAAATTGAAGGCTGCTTTCCCTTCCAATAACACAGGTATATACCTTTTCGACACTTAAAGCCTTCTAAGTCTTAAACACTTATAACTTAGTTTTATTTCTATTTGCTTACCAATGTTTTCAACATTTTAGAAAAACCTGCAACAAAGTTGAAGGTCAAAGTAGGCAAGGCTACCACATCAAAACCTTCTCCCCAAGTCACGAAGAAAGTGGCAGCAAATCCTATTCCAGACAACACCCCAAAAAAGGTATGGCACTTTCCACTTATCTTAAGTTGTCTTTTGACTATGGCTTTTACTCATGTCAAAAATTTCTTCCAGGCAGCAACCCAAGCAACTAAACCCCTTCAGAAGCCCAAGGCCAAAAAGAAAGTGGTTATTCCCTCCAGTTCTGAGGTACTGTACATACCTTATTACATGTCGAAATTTCCCTTCGATTTATCACTCACTTTCTCGTGGTATTATCTGCACTATAACTTGAATTCTTTTTGCAGGACACTGAAAGTGATGACAACATTCCTCTCAATCAAAGGTCAAGGAAAAGGACCTTACCTGAATCTCAAAGAGCAACTCAAGGTATCACTATCGACGAACCTTCTGAATCACCTTCTTCTCCTCCAATCAAGAGGCTTAAGGTACATGAGGTAAATTCCCTTTCAACGTCATTTCGAACCTCTTTGATTTCACCTTTCCAGTTTTAACTTAAGTGATATTACTCACTGTAAACAGGTAGGTGGATTACTCGTTGATAATCCTCCTGCCGAGTCTTTGGCTGAAGTTGCTGAACGAGAATTGTCGGCCCCAATGCTTCCTTTTTCCTTCGCCGCCAAAGCGTAATTCTTTGAAGAAGTTTTTCAAGCACTCACGACTCGAATTCCTATTTTCAAGAGCTTGTTCCAAATGCTGGTAATGTCGGACCAGAGGCTGTTGTCGAAGAGAACGCTCCAGTTCCAGAACCCAACATTCCAGAAATCGAAAGACAAGAAGTAGTGGCTACCTCTGTTGAAATCCCTGAAGAGAATATAGTCAATCAAGAGCAAGAGGAGCTTAGAAGGGAGGAGCCTGCAAATCAAAGCACTTCTGCCAAAGAGTCATCTAACAACGCAGTTAGTGACCAAGAATTGGCTGAGCTGAAGAAGACAGATCCTTTGGCGGCTTTGAAGATCATGCTGAGCCTTAAAAGCTCGTCAAGTCGTTTGATTTGCAGCTCTTCGAACACCTCTCTCAGTTCCATCAATCAGGAGACAGTCGAAAGCCTACTTCACAATCGAAAGCTAGAGTCTTGGAGGGGGATCTCGTAGCAAATATTGAAAATGACCCCTCTGTGTATCTTGAGGTAAAATCCCTCATTCACAAGATCACTAAGTTGGACCCTCCTCAAAACCTCCTTACCTTCTTCATGGAATTTGGCCCTCTCTTCGAGCAACTCTCTCTCCTAATCAACCAACGGTTGAATATCTCCAAGCAAAAGGCCCAAGAAAATCAACTCTGCGAAGTGGAACTTGCCTCTCTCAAAGCTGATCAAGATGACATAGAAGCCCTCGAAACCCAAGCAGCCAACGATGAAAAGGCAATTGCCGAATGGGATGCAGAGATTACACGTATTGACGAAGAGATCAAAACACTCCAAACTAAATTGTCAAACGCTAAGTATCAGAAGGGCTTGATCGTCGAAAGAATGAGTGTTGCTTCTTCGTCAACCAAAACCGCTAAGGCGCTGACAACTATAGACCACTTGGAGAAGATTGACCGGCATCAAGCCATTCTCGCTGAGCTTGACAAAGATCTACACCTTCTTGATACTTCCATCTCTTTGAGTGCCAGCATTCTGGAAAGGCATAAGGCAACTTTGTCGAATTCTGAGGTCTTGTAGTAGCTTAGAAATTTTGAAATGGCTATGTAATTTTAACATTTCATTATACATTGCCATTTATGAACAATTTTCGTTTATTTACACTTGTTCAATTTTTATCTCAGTTAACGTTGGCTTGTATTGCTTTAAATACTTGCCATTTATTCTAAAGATTGCATTTAGTCACCTAGCTCTTCGACTTCATAAGCGCCATTCGAAAAAAGCATTGCAATACGCGAAATGGGCCTTCCCCCCCGTGACCATTTTCCTAAAACTCTATCTTTTTATCCATAGGTAATAGGACTTTCCACACTAACTCTCCTTCTTCAAAGGTTTTTAACTTAACCTTTTTGTTGTAAGCTTTAGCTACTCTTTCTTTTCAATCGAATAAGCATTTCTAAAGCTAACATCCTTTCTTCGTCTAAATCAACTAATTCATCAATCATCATATTCCAATAATGGTCAAAGGGAATTTCATATTGTTTGAATCCTTGTTGATTGTAAACAAATTTCAACGTGTAACACCGCATCATGTCCAAATGTTAACCTCGTAAGGAGTAGTGTTTATAGACTCTTTAGGTGAAGTTCGACAAGCCCATAACACTTGGTCCCAGAACTATGCCAACTTTTAGGCTTATGTCCAACGTGCTTTTAATCAAGTTGATAATGATTTTATTGGCGACCTCTACTTGACCATTGGCTTCAGGCGTAGTAATGCGGTGTCGAAGTCGGTAACTTGAAACCAATTTCAGTGACAAACTCTACCATCTTTCGACCAAGTAAAAATAGTACCTTGGTGCGTAGTAATGGTCTCGGGATTCCATATCTCGTAGATGATATGGTTTTGAATAAACCTTATCACGCGCTTGATCAACATTGGCTAAAGGTATTGCCTCCACCCATTTAGTGAAATAGTCGATTCCTACAAGAATGTATCTCGTGACCTTTTGACGAAGTTGGTTTTATTTCTCCAATCACATCCAAAGCCCAACCTCTAAATGGCCAAGGTTTTACTATAGAATGTAGTTCGTTTTGCAGCACATGTTGTATTCAGCGTGCTTTTGGCATTCTTGGCAACCTTTAGCAAACTCTATACAATCTTTCAAAATGGTTGGCACAAGACATCCCTTGTCGAAATAACAACCATTTCATTTTATGGCCTACTTGATGCGAACCACATGCCCCACTATGCGTATTAGAAAGCGCTAAGTATGCCTCATTTTCACCAAGACATTTTAACAGAACCCTTCAGAGTTTGCTTGAACAACTCATTTCCAATTAACACATAGCTCAGAGCTCTGTATTTCACTTTTTTATTAGTGTTTCCTGTAGGATTTTGCAAATACTCTACAATGGGTTTACTCCAATCATCATCAGCCATATTGTCAATAGCAAAAATTTCTGCTAAGTCAATATCGTCAAAAATGTGGCGTTTTTCGACGCGTACTTCTTTTGCATTTATTGCCCCCCCCCAATTTTTGGTGTTGACAATAACGTCGAAGGAGTATCATTGTAGAGAGAGTCCTCTGAGATTAACTTATCTTTTATCTCAATTAATTCTTCGAGGCTTTGCTTTGACACTTTGTAGCCTGAAGCAATTTGTGCCAACTCATTCTCCACGTGATTTTCTATTCGTGGTAAATGTTCTAGGTGAACAAATGTAAACCTTTTTAACAAAGTGTTGGCAACGACGAAATATTTAATAAGGTGCTCGTTGATGCATTTGTATTCTTTTGTCAATTGTTTGACAACTAATTGAGAATCACCTTTTACTTCGACATGACTTGCCCCCAACTCAAGTAAAATTTAAGGCCTACTATTAAAGTCTCATATTCAGCTTCATTGTTGGAGCAAGAGTCTCGAATTTTGAACTTATACTTCGTTGGAATGCTTTCTGGAGAAATAATTAAGATCCCAATACCCACTCCATTTTTATGGCTTGAGCCGTCGAAGTATAGTTTCCAAGGACGTATGTCTAACGAGTGTATTTCATGTTCGACAACAGAGTGGTCCACTATGAAATCAGAAACCACTTGTCCTTTGATTGATTTAAGGGGCTGATAAGTTAAGTTATATTCTAACAAAGCTAACGCCCATTTACCAACTCTACTATGCAACATTGGCTTTGATAACATATGTTTAATAACATCAAAATGCGAATAAACATAAACATCTGCTGATTTTATATATTGCTTTAAATTCGTACAAGAGAAATACAAGCAAAAGCATAATTTTTCTATTGGACTATACCTCGTTTCAGCATCAATCAAAACCCTACTAAGGTAATAAATGGGTCTTTCGACACCATTATCATCCTCTTGTGCTAACATTCTACCTATTGTGTTATCAGAAGCTGCTATATACAATTTCAGCAATTTGTTTCTAATAACAGGCAATAAAATTGGTGGTTTGACTAAATAAGACTTGATTGCATCAAAAGCTTCTTGATGAACGTGCTCCCACTTGAATTCATCTTCTTTCTTCAGTCTCAACAATGGCGAAAAAGCTTGTGTTTTGCCACTTA
Source organism: Oxytropis ochrocephala (assembly GCA_020916435.1). NCBI lineage: Eukaryota > Viridiplantae > Streptophyta > Magnoliopsida > Fabales > Fabaceae > Oxytropis > Oxytropis ochrocephala. The sequence continues at coordinate 53,196,909 of CM037088.1, forward strand.
GATTTGAGATAAATCTTCGAAGGAAATTGATCTTTCCTAGCAATGATCAAGTTCTTTCTTGGTCGAAGGAGCCTTCGTTTCCATAATTGCTTTAGTCTTATTACGGTTGATCTCGATGCCTTTCTTGTGTACTACAAAACCCAAGAATTCACACCGCGTATACGAAAGCACATTTGGTTGGATTCATTTTCAATCCATATTTCCTCATTCGTTCAAACGAACGTCGAAGATGGTCTAAATGACCAATTTCTGAGGATGACTTAACCACCACATCATCTATGTATATTTGCATAAAATCATCAATAAGATCATGAAACATAGAATTCATTGCCCTTTGATAAGTGGCACCAGCATTTTTTAAACCAAAGGGCATTACTACCCATTCATAAACACCCAATGCCCCTGGACATCGAAAAGCTGTTTTCGACACGTCCTCTTCAGCAATAAAAATTTGATTATACCCTGAGTAGCCATCTAGCATATTGAGATAATCAAATCCTGCTGCCGAATCTATTAGCATTTCTGCTACAGGCATAGAATATTCATCTTTAGGTGTTGCATTATTTAGATCCCTAAAGTCTACGCAAACTCTAAGTTTTCCATTTTTCTTCATTACTGGGACAATATTAGCTAACCAATCGACGTACCTGGCAGTTCTGATGAATTTGCTCTTGAACAGCCGTTCGATTTCTTCTTTGATCTTAGCCAATATTTGAGAAGCAAATCTTCTTGGCGTTTGCTTTACTAGTTTCTTCCCTGGTCGAATAGGTATTTGAAGTTCCACCACTTCTCGACTCAACCCAGGCATTTTGTTGTACTCCCAAGCAAAGCAATCTTTGAACTCCTGCAGAAGTGAAATAACTTGGGTTTTGAAGGCAACATCAAGGTGTGCACTAATATACGTTGGCCTTTTGACTAGGCCATCTCCCAAATCCACTGGATCTTGAGCTTGCATTCGCTTTGTTGAATCTCTGGGATCCTTTTCAAAGCCTAATGGTTCGTCATCATAGATGCAGTCAAGTTTGTCATCTATGACTTCACAACTTTCTTCAGATGAAGCTATGGCTTCGACAACCATTGTTTGTCGAATTATTTCGGCTTCCAAAGCCGTTTTCACTTTATTTTCGGCCATATAGGCCGTAGTAATTCTATCCCATGCGTTGGGCACTGACATTTAAAACCTTCTAAGAGTCAGTATCCCATCCTGTTGGGGGTAGAACACCCTCAGGATACACACTTGCATCTTCCACCACTTCCCTCTCCCAAACAAAACCATGTGTTGGGTACAATCGAACAGAGGAAAGCACATTATCAGATGAGATGTATGCCTGACTGGAAGACGTACATGGCGCAATATTCGCCATTTGTTTTTCAAAATTCTCCTTGGTGACGTTGTTCACATCAGCAAGGAAGTAGCTTTGGTCTGCTTCGACATATTCCACGAGACCATCATCCTTCCACATCACCAACTTTTGATGTAGGCTTGAAGGCACAGCACCTACTCCATGAATCCACTCTCTGCCAAGGAGTAGGTTATAGCTTGCCTTGGAGGCTATGACAAAGAACATGGTAGTTCTCTTGACAGTGCCTACTACTACCTCCACTTCGACGGCCCCCAAAGACCGGCCAGATTTGCCTTCATAATTTGTTAACACAATATTATGAGGCTTAAGATCTGTGTCGAACATCCCTATAGTTTCCAGCATTGCTTGAGGCATCAAATTCACCGCAGCGCCTCCATCTACCAATATCTTATTGACACCCACGCCGTTAACCTTGGCTTGGACATACAGAGGCTTCAAATGATGCTACATGCCTTCGTCTGGCCTCTCGAAAGTGGCCATTTGTTCTTCGACACAGCCATTGTTCATCACGTAGTAACAAACTGGCTTGTGGTTAGCCATATCCTCGGTGAAGTTTTCTTTGACGTCATTTGGGACTGTGATAACGTCATATTCACTGGGTAGAATAGACACCACATTGCAAATGACATCAAAACTAGCTTCAGAGTCTTCAAAATCTGAAGTGACGTCTTCATCCATGTCGAAGTCAGAACTTTTCTTCCTCAACGATGGCAGAGGAGGAACGATTCTCTCCATTGCAGGCCTCCTTGGTTCTTCTATTACAATAGATTTCCCCTTGGCCTTATTCCCAACCTTCACTTGGTTGGCAGCACCTATGTTCACTTTTGTATTCCCCACGGCTTTAGAAGTCATATTCTTAGCCGTTTTTGAGGTTCCTGGCGTCTGCTCGTTAGAAGCGAGTATTGCTTTCTTCTTCGAGCGTTGAAAGCGACGCCATTGGGTCTTGGTCATAGGATTTTTCCCTTTGTAATTATTTTTGTAGTTATATTTCGCAGCCTCATTTGCCTTTGGCTTCACAACCTCAGCTTGTGGCACAACATTCCTATAGTGGTTACAACCAGCATGTATCCACTTTTCGTTTGGAAGGTTAGCCCTTGGAACAAACGATTTGGCAGAGGCTGATAACACAAATTCTTTCTTGGTTGTGTTCTTACCAGCAAACTGTGGCTTGCTTGTTGAAGGTCTGTTCGAACTCTTGACCTTATAAGGAAGGTCCCCCCTTTTGAAGCTAAAGTTTGGCTTTTTGTCCAGCCATTTTCTTTTAAGAGGTTGTCGAACTCCGTATCCTTTGACACTTTTGGCGGCTTCCTTGTCGAACACAACACTACATCTGGGGCATAACATTACCTCAGAGTTCTTCAGCTTGCACCTATTAAGGAAGTCTATTAATTCTTCTTCAGCTTTGGGGTACACGAATTGTACTTTCTCTTCATACTCCTCCTGAGTAAGCTTTTGCACAGCATCACCCCTTTGCACTACACTTTTAAGCTTGTCAGTAGAAGGTTTGACAGGTTTGGGAGAACCTACCACCTTTGCATCAACCATGCTTATATTCATTTCAACCGGTTCAGCATACATGGCTTCTTCCTGATGAAGTGGATCAGCGTCAATCTGCATTGGTGCTTTGTTCTTTTTATCACCAAACTTAACTCTCCCTTATTCGATAGCCATTTGAACTAAGTCCCTGAAAAGTACACAACAGTCAGTTGTATGTCCCAAAAAATTATGAAACTTACAGTAACCCTTTTTCTTCCTCTGTTCGAGAGGAGGTACTTTCAGGCCATTTGGCACTATTATTTGGCCATCAGTTACTAACAAATCAAAGATTTCATCACATTTAGTAACATCAAAAGTGTATGTTTTAGGCACAAATCTATCGTTTCTAGGCTCTACAGGTTATTCCCATTTGCGTGCCTTAATAATTTCTGAGGAATAAGGAGGACTGGGCTTAAGTTCAACCACATCAATTTCCTCGATTCGACATTATCAAACGCTAAATCGAATTCCTCATCGACATAGGCTATTTTCTCTTTTTATGAAACCCATTGAGTTTTCTTTTTATTGAACTTATTCACTCTAGCCTTTTCTTCTTTAAGCCTTTCAACTTGTCGAACTCTATCGGCTAATTGGGCCATATCTCTCAAATGAGAAGTATCCAATTTCTTTCTAATTGAATAATCAAGGCCACCTGCAGCCATTTCGACAAGCTCATGTTCAGGCACTTGTGTAAAACACCTAGCCTTTAATAGCCTAAATCTATTCAGGTAGTCGTCGATAGCTTCAGGCACTTTACGTCGAACACTGGCCAATTCTTTAAGACTAATCTTCGACTGGCCAATATAAAACTGCTCGTGAAAAGCCTTTTCTAATTGCCCCCATGTGTACATGGAACCAGGGGGTAAAGTGGTAAACCACGTAAAGGCATTCTTAGTTAGAGAATTTGGAAAATATTTCATTTTCAAACTCTCATTTTGGGCTATATCCCCTGCCTCAGTCATGTAACAGGTAATGTGTTCGACGGTAGACTCATTGGTATCACCCCCAAACTTAGTAAATTTAGGAATTTTCCAACCTCTTGGCAATTCTGCCTGCAATACATATTCACACAGTGGTGATATGAAATTAGGCCTATGTAAACCTACGTTAAGGCCATTCTGTGCCATTATGGTTTCTACCAAAGTGGCTATGTTATCTTGAGCACAAGCGTTATTTCGTTGCACTTGTCGAACAACTTCATCAGCGTTTTGGTATCGATTTACCATAACTACTTCAGGGACATGGTTTCCCATACCTTGTTGTTCGCCTACAACCGCTTGGGCTTCGACAATAACTGATCTCTGTGGGGTATTAGGCGCATTATTCCCACAATTGGATACCTGCCTATTGTTTCCCGTAGGAGCCCCAAAGAAATCTGCAATCCTACACATTTGGTTTGCTAACATTTGGTAACTTGTATTGGTGTTCTGAATCAACGGATTGAAAACAGTACCAATTTGTTGGGTTAGCATATTAACCATATCATGATTACTCTCGTCTACTTGTTGTCTTAACGCCAACAAAGACGCGTTAGTTAAGGCGGTAGGGTTTCGACCAAGTGTGCTTTCAGAAGACACATGTGAAGGGGAAAAGGTTGAAACGTGTGGCATTCCAGTAGGCATGCCATATACACCAAAAGGGTATGGAGGTAGACTCATATTCTGGAAACGTGTCTCTAAACTATTCCCTGTTGCCATATAAGGACTAGAAGGAAGTCCTATACTTTGTGGCAAAGACATAGATTGTGTCGACCCAACATTGGTCATCGACATCGTGGGAACGATTCATCGATGTTCTTTGGGGCCATTGTCCCTGCAACACTGACACTTGCAGAATCTATGGTTGTTCCTTGCCCTTGTGATACCACAGGGTTAGAACTAGAGGCATTGTTAGAATTGATACGTACCATTCTACCACTCCTCAAGTGCATACAAATACATACACTTATAGAAACAACACAAAATTAATGGCAAAGGTCCCACTGGGCGTGCCAATTTGTTTGCTGGTGTTTTTAGCAAACAATCACTAGTTTTCAATGTTGAGATTGTGAGATCAAACTAGAAAATCTCTTTGTCGATTGCCTTTAAGTTTTGTGTTTTATACGTGTGTAAGAACAGAGAATGATAAAAGAAGCAAATTGAAAACAAAACAAAAGCAGGAAATGCAACAAAGGTAAAAAGAAAGTAAATATTGCATTAATTGAAAGAAAGATGGTTCACCAACACGTACAAGGTATCTGTTTCAGTCGTATTTCGCTTTGGCTTGGAAGTTGAGTTTCTCAGAGTTCTTGTGAAATGTGGTGACCCTGATTTCCTATTACAAAGGAGTATTTATACTCATAGGAACAATCGTGGGAAAAACGATAACTGCCTCCTACAAAAAAGGGGAAGTAACCGCCCACTGACTGTTGCTCTGCACATTTCGACTAGCTCCTTGTCAACCGCTTGGCGAAGTGCTGAACCCAGCTTTGTCGAAGAGTTGAGCCTTCTCTCGTCGAAGGTTTCCTGCCTTGCTTGCATCATCGCTTTGAAAGCCAAGCTTGTCGAAGCTTACTTGCATGTCTTGCACTCGTATACCTTTTCTGTCGAATTGACGGAGCATTGACTTGGACATTGACATGTGGTCCTCACAACATCATTAAATGTGAAGTCAACCCTATTTAAAGCTTCATTTAATGTACTGTCGAAATTTTTGACGTAACACTGTGTTTGACTGGGCCTGACGTTGTTTGCAGGTCTGGGCTTTTGATCGGACCCAACTCAATTCCTACTGCTTGCTGACCCCTGAACCTACTGAAACTGTTTTATTTATTAATTTCATTTTTTATTTTATTTTTATTTTTTGGGTTATTGTAAATAAACATTTTAATAAGACAATCAATTAAATCTACTATTTTTTTGTAATTTTTGAATAGTAAAAATAACGTAAAAATGACAAACGCGAGCAAAACGACTGATTTAACACTAAAATTCGAAAATACACCAAAAACGAGTATTTTGTGATTTTTCGGAAAATAAGTGAAAAACAACGAAAAAAATTGAGTGTGCACAGTAACTTTTAAATTAGACTCCCTAAAGTTTTTCATTTAGTTAATATAATATTTTTGATCATGATAAAAAAATGATATCGATGATGGAAAGGAAATATTTTTGCAATTTTTAATATGTTCCAATGATTTTGAGTAAAAATATCTATCTTGTAAGAGTTTAAGTTGAAGCTTTGAAGTTTTGGAAATAAACATTAGGAGAAAAAGTTTGACTGAAAGAATCTTATTTGCTCTAAAACTTAAAATGCGTATGTTAAGTGTTTTTACGATTCTTGTTAACATACACCTCATTTTGATTTGATTCTTTATTTTCTGAAAACTAACTAGACTAATATTGCTACTGTTTTAGTACAAATTTTGTTGGATTTTACTATGTATTGATAGCGAACTAGTAGTTTAAAGAGCGTATACTACAACAGAAAAGGCTATAGGTAGCGCTTTTTTTGGCCCTTTGGTAGCGCTCATGAGCGCTCCTAAACTGTGCGCTCCTGTTGCCAAACAGCCAAAGGTAGCGCTCCAAAAGCGCTACCAATGAACAGGAAAGAGTAGCGCTTTTTAGAATAAGCGCTCCTTATTTTGAGATGCGCTTAGACCAAAGGGAGCGCCTGTTAGACAAAGCGCTCCTTATTCCTACACTCAAGAGTAGCGCTTCTGGGCACAAGCGCTCCTTAGCCCAATATGCGCTAGTACCAATGGTAGCGCCTTTTAAACGAAGCGCTACCTATGCCTATTTTTTTTAAAAAAAAAAATTCTGCTTTTCCTAGCTTCCTGCTCATAATCATCAAGCAACAATACCAGCAAACCAACAACAAATTCCAAATCAAAAACCCATATTTCAAATCAAATTCCAACTAATTTATAAATCCACCAAAATTACATAAATCATCATACACTAGAAGATGAATGTCAACATAGACAACAACAAAAATTACAACATATCCAATATTTACATCAATTTCGATTTTGCATGAATCAAACCGCAACATGACGACACCAGTCTTCTTTGACCTCTGTAAGTTCCTCATCAAAAAATGGAGTTCCAACAATATTAGAAAATGGAGTTCCTCATACAGTGTCAAATATTATGTGTCCAAATAATACAACTCATTATTTTTCTGTGTTAGCTTTACCAATCTATAGCATACGAGTCTCAATATCTATGGTGCATTAGTACACTATATGTAAAAGGTTTCAATCATCCATGAAGATTATTTTTTAACTAAAAAAAGGTAGGCATATCTTCTGGTTGGAGGTCAATAATTGATGAAGATAATAAGGTATAATGATCACCATTCACCATTGATGTTTCTGATATCTGCTTCTTCTTGCAGTGATAGAGCAAGCTCAAGTTGCAACTCCACTTCACCAATTATCGGTCGTTGATTTGGATCAAACTTCAAGCATCTTTCTGTGACATCCACAAATACTTCCCAACACTCCGGTGAAATCACTAACACACACCCATCAGAGAACTGTGCAAAAGGGTGCATTCCTGCTAATACCATATTATCTGTAAAGAAGGGCTTTATTACGTTTTCTTAAAATCTAAGAAGAAAGACAGTAATACTGATAATCTAATTTGTGGAAAATGATAGGAAGAAACCGAATAAAATAAATATCATTGAAAAACTGGAGAACTGCATATTTTCAGTGGATTGAACTCGAGGGAAAACACGAATATGCTTAAATATAAACATCTGTAACTATGAATCAACTTTCAGTAATAGTTACCTATCATGACAGTTTTGCTATTTCCACCAAGTGAATCCTGCGAAAAGACAACTAACTCTGGATCAAAAGATTCTTAGAGATCGATATCAATAAACTAAGATAGAATATTCGGTTCGCTTTAAGCGGTAGATGTAAAGACACAAGTCAAGTTCTCGCTGAGGATCGCAATATAGAAAAATACCGATAAGCGATAACTATTACTCTGTAACAAAAGTTCAAATATTTGATAATATACATTTTGATTTTATTTTTCATTCAGTGGTTTGTAGCTCAAGGATTTTAAAGCCAAAAATCAGTTAAAGTCTAGAAGCATTTGTAAAAGAGATAGCCCCATGGCAAGCAATCATACATGGAAAAGAACTTAATAACCATGCCACTTACCATACACGAGGTAGATGAACAGATAGATAATTTTTCCGGGAAAAAAAAGAGGAAAACGGTAACAAATATCAACTGGCAACCAAGGTTCTAAATAGCGGTCGCGGTCACGGTCACGGTGCTGTAACATCCCTAATTTCGTTAATTTCGAATTAAGAAATTAACGAGTGATTTATTACTCAAGTAGGTAGTAAATCAAGTCACGGATATGAGGTTGTCACGCAAGCAAATTATAATTGCTTGAGTATATAATTTAAATGCATTACTGAGTGGAAATTAGAACACTAAGGGTATTTTAGTCGTTATACCACTCACACTAAATGAAATTTCTAAGACACCAAAATATCCAAACGCTTCTCTCATTCCACACTTGAGTGAATAAATAAGAGAGAAGAATAGAGAGAGAGAGAGAGAGAGAGAGAGAGTACACGGATAAAGGAAGAAAGGGAAAGAAGCAAAGCAAAGAAAGAGAAAGAAAGAAAAAGAAAGAAAGGGAACAGAGTGAGAGTGAACGTGAGAAAGGAGAGAAAGGAGAGAAAGAAGAAGAAGGAAAAAGAAAAGAGGAAGAAGGGTATAGATCAAGCTCCACACTAAAAATTGGTAAGACCCACTTGTTCTATTCTACTCCAATTTCAATTCTGAATCTATTGATACCAATTTCATAAGCCAATTCCTTCTCAATCTCAACTTACCATAATAGGGTTTTTGAAGTTTTTGGGGAAATTTGGGGATTTTGAACTTTAAGTGAAATTTTGGAAATTTCTTGTGGATTTAAGTAAGGATTAAAGGTTTGATTGATGATTTGTGTAGTTAGAACTTGAAGATTCGAGTTTGGAGCTATCCGGTACGAGTTGGAGGATTTCGGTGTTTTCTCGTTCGTTAGCACATTCCGACATTTCGGTATTTCGTGATTTTCATCACGATATGTGAGTTTACTCGCTTAGGGTTTTGTTTTATGTTGTGTTGGTGATTGATTTACGTGGTTGTCGAAATTGCTCGCAAGCGTAAATTTTGAGTCGCGAAACCGCAAATTTGGTCTCGAACTCGTTGTTTTAGAAAATCTGGACACAGCTACGGTTTCCTTAGAACTGGGACTGTTTGGTTAATCCAAAAATTATGTTTCTGATTGTTTTTGAAAATAGACTTCACGCCGGTCGTTTTGGCACTGGTTTCGTTAAATTTGGAGTTGTGTAGCTCAAGTTATGAGTGTCTCAAGTTATGTCAAATTTCTGAAATCAAACTGTGTATAGGTTCAGTTTTTCAGGTCTTGAGTTCTCAATTGAACTCCGTTTTAAATAATTTTTGTTTCGTTGGAAAGTAGACAAAAAGTCCTTCGAAATAGGCACAAGAATCACTTGATTTGACTGTGTATTGAGAGAGAACAATTAGTTACAAGTTTCACTTTTGTAACAGTAACGATTTTGCACCAGCCACATTGTTTTAGCCATAACTCTCTGAATACTTGTCATATCAGTGTGGGACTTGAACCATTGGAAAATAGACAAAATTATCTACACATTAGGCACTGGTTTGAATGGTTTTGGTTAGAAATTGAATAAGTTATGCTCATTCAAAAACTGCACAGAGATGCTGTCCAGAATACATTCGGTTTAGAAGCGGTTGAACGAGTTCGGGATGAGTTCGTGAGGTTTTCGAATCGTTTGAACTTCAAGAAGTTTCGGTTTTGTGTGATTTTCATCACACGAGGTGAGTTTTACTCACGTTTAGGAATTTTAAATATTATTTTGTGTTACGTTTGAATGATTTCAAAATTCGGAGTTTCGCAAATTTTCGAGTCAAAAACGGTATTTTACAAAAACATTACGCGTGTTAGAAATTTAAAAAGAAACCATATTATTTTGAGTGTTGAATTCTTGTCTTTGGATTGGGATTTATGTATGTGGTTGTAAATTGTCCGGATGGTTATACAGTAAGTATTTTTTGGGATGTCCATATTTCGAGGAGGAACTCTCTGCGAATTTTCGTTAGAAATTTTGATACATGTTCAAAGTGGTTTTGAATTAAACGGGTAATGTTACGAATATTTCGTAAATCCTAGAGTACGTGTTGGAACTCAATGTTTTATAACTTAAATGTTGATTGGACTGATTTCATGAATTCATTGATATTATAACCTATCATAGAATGAGTTATGCTTGTATATATGTAAAGTGAATTGAACAAAATGTTCCATTTCTTAATTTATAATTGGCTCGGGATGATTATGTTCATCTAAACCGCCCACGCTTCACGATATATAAGAAATATCGAATTGAGGTGACGACTCCATGCGTTAGTACACCAGAGAGGAAGTCATGCGCCCGGTCCTAGGCCCCTATGTTAAAATTAAAGCTATCCGCCTTTAAGAGTTGTACACTTATTGGCTATGTTGGGGTTCACCCATGCTTCCTTGTGTTGTTGGTGATGTACTAGAATTGATAAAACTTTTAAATGTGTATATTGTGATTTTGTCACTCAAGCTTCCTTAGGTTATTGGTGACATGTCACAAGTGATTAATAAAGAGGACAGTGCATAGCCATCAAGAATTGGGCTATGAACTATAGATAAGTAACTTAAGTTGTACATAGTCATCAAGAATCGGACTATGAACTCTTATGTAATTCAGTTGTCGGATTACACATGATTGATTGTATGTTGTAATTCTTTTTGAATTACTAATTATGGTTTTATAAATGGACCGAGTGATAGGTAAGGGGTCACGGTAAGACTCACTGAGATTTGTTATCTCACCCTACAAATGTTGTTGTTTTTCAGAGTAACAAGGAAAGAAGATCCTTTATGACACGAGTGGATGGAGTGCTCGAGAAGGAAATGGAAGACGTAGTTCTTCTATTATTAGTTATGTTTTTTTCCCTTTTATCTTTGTATTCGATTTATATAACTTGAATTTATTCTAAGTTATGTATCGCTTCCATTATTCTTGTAAAGATTGTAAATCTAAGCGAGGAAATGTATCTCGATGTATGCTAAATAGGTACACTTTAGTATTTGTACTAGATAGAAATATGAGGTGTTACATTTTGGTATCGAAGCGATTCGACCTCGTCGGACGTAGAGACCTTGTGGTCAAAAGGTTAGATAGAGTCAGCTAGGGACTTAGACAATTAAATGTCAGAACCTTTCAGTATATTATGTGAAGTATTGAGTCAGGATCCACTCAATGTTTCATATGAGTTCACGAGAATGATGACAATTATTTGCCTCGGCCGAAAATGTCCAAACCCTAAACCATAGGAATTCGGCCTTCTCGGTTTATCGAGCACGTGTAAGCGAGAGGGCTGCTGAGATGGTGTTTTGAAGTAAGCAATGGGCAGCCAAGTTGGTTCGAGGAAATTAAGGGCGACTGTTCAGTCAATGAACTCGGTGCAATTGTAGAATTGCAGTGGAAGCTATTGTAGGTTCTACAGGGAACTACAATTATGCAAAGCCTTTGGCGATAATAAAGCGATGATCGTAAGATCTCGTTAAGATTAATTGAAACCCGAAATCGACCACCATGATTAGTCGATCTATCGATTCTGAAATACGGTTTTACGATAACCTTACCTTATGGTTAAAGTAAACCCTAGCTTATGTCGCAGTTAGAGACATTCTTTCCGATAACTGCAAGTATTGATCAGATTCTTTTCCTCAAAGCCACATTTCGAAATACCATGAATCCGATCTAGTAAGCTGTAGTGCAATTTCAGTATTGGCTACAGAACCAAGCGTTGATGGAGTCGTTTCGACACGGTTTCAACCAAGTGCCATTCAAGATGAGATTAGTAGGTTATGGTAAACGAAATAACCTTATTATTACCTTGGGATTATGAGCAAGTCAATCTTGGTGCGTGAGAAATTTCGTCAGTTCTCCGACTTGTTTTATTTATAACTTTTAATTGAACTCCGATTGTTATGTTCGGGATGCGTTGGAAAGCTAACGAAAATGTCTACACATCCGAGTAGGATTTGAACTAATTGTTCGATGGTATTCTGAAATGTACTTACGCCTTACTCTAAGTTGTTAAGCCTTAAAGTGTTTATTGGCCATATACCCATTAGAGGTCAGGAGAGTTGGACAAGTTCTTCCAATCATTAAGAATAGATTCTTAGAACCCGGTTTATAATGATAATCATTGTACTTTTCAAAAGGATCTATTTCATGGAATGGTTAATAGTAGTCATAGCCTTTCAACAATCGGGGAGTTTTCAAAAGCTAACAACAATGAGGTATTTTACTAGTATACTAGGTATACTACAAGGATGGAACTTTCTATGACTTAAAGTATTGGAATCATTCAAGTGTTAAACAGCCGACTTCTTGTTGTATCAAATGGTAACTCTAGGAGTTATGGTCCTATAGTTATCTTGGCTGCCTCGGTTAGATTCGATAATCAGCTCTCCCTCTCCCATAGAACCCTTTTCCCCAAATTTCCCCCCTCTCTCTCTCGATAATCAGCCCGTCTCTCGCCATCTCTCTTGTCTCCATCCTTTCTCCACCGTTCCTCCTCTCCTTTTTCCGTCGTCCCTCCGCTCACCAAACAATCCCTTCTCAATCTGGTATTACTTCTGATTTCTTCTCATTTTCCTCTCATTTTCCTGGAATCGATTTCTTCTGATTTGTGAATAAACCCTAATGTTATTCACTTCTTCTGATTTCTAATTTTGAGTTTTGAATAAACCCTAAGTATTTGTTGAAGTGCAAGTGTATGATTCCCTTCTAGAGTTTTAGGGATTTTGTGGCTATTTGAGAGATTCTTTCATGAACTGAGTTTATTGTTTTAGGGATTTTAGTTGAACTGATTCTAGTTGAATCATTCTAATTTTTACCCCTTTTGATGTGTTAATTTGAAACTGTTATATACTTTTGTTTATTTAATACATTGGAAGTGGATGATCAGTTTGTTGGGCTTTGTTTGCATGCTCCAGTCAGAAATTTGATTGGGTGTTGGTGATGCATTGGTTGGAATTCAGTGTCGCTGTGTGTTTGTCTATTGTCCACATAGAGGAACTCTTGGTCCTTTTCCTTGTTTCTAATGTGATAAAGCTTATATTAGAAGATTAGTATCTGAGGGGACTGCTGTCTGTTTCTATTTCATTCATTTGAACATTACAGTGCATGTTATGATGTCTTATATTTGTATTGTTGTTGATCGAACTCTTGGTATATCACTATATCTAGCTGGTGAGTATATTGAGTTATTGACTATTGCTATTGACAAGGGAAATTTGCTTCCATTTGATCAATTTAGCCACATAAATCTATATCAAATGGTCACAACTCATTGAATTGAAATGTATTTTTCATTCTGCACAAGCTATACTGCTCATGTGTTTTTAGGCTTAAAAGTTGTTATGTTGGGGACAAAAAAATAGTCTAGGAAGAATCTTGTAAAGATTGTCTCTTAATTTTTCCTTAGATTAAGGAAGTATTTTTTCAGAATATACTGTTATGTATTCATATTATATGACTTTCTTTTCTGCAACTACCAGTATATGTTCTCTTAATAGTTCCCTGCCCTGTCTAAGACTGAGTTCATAGTTATAGTATGACTGATTTACTTGTTTCTTAGTTGTTTACAGTAACTTGTTTCTTAGTTGAAATGAGAATGTGCTTCTTCTAATTTCTTAGTTGAACTGAGTTTACAACACATGGTTTTGAGTTTGCTTCTTCTAACTTGTTTACATCGTGTATTGAGACTGATTTGAAAGTTAACAATTGACATTGAAGTTAAGATTCATAGGGAAATATTTCACACTAGTTAAGATTCATTTTCTTGGGTCATATATGTATGCACAAGACCAAAAACACTACTTACTCTATCAACTTTATTTCCAATCACTGCAGCTATAGTCTGATTCTGTTCTTTTCTCAAAGATTGTTTGGTGTTTAGGTTTTTTAGGGATTTTGTAGTGTTCAAATATTGTTTTTGTTCCTTCTTTTTCAGGTTTCAATAACATTCTCTCCAAATCGATTTCAGGCGGTGGAAGAAGGGATTTCTGTTAGAAGGTTTGTTTTTCTTCTTCGTTTCATTCATTCAACATTTCTTTCTTCCTATCTATTTGTCTAAGTGGTTCTTTGTCAAAGATTTCTTTGTGTCTTTGGGTTAGAAAGGTTTCATGTCATTTTCTTTCTTCCTATCCATACAATTTTATATTTTCAGTTCTCTTTCTTTTCGTTTCTTCTTTCTCAGTCATAGTTAACTTCAAAAATTGTAATTTGTAATACAATATTCAGTAATAGAGCACCTTGAATCTCGGTAACTAGAATGTGAATATTGAATTTAGAAGACATTAGTTTATGTATATATGATGACTTGGTGTGTGTGTGTGTGTGTGTGTGCGCATTTTGAGTCATATAATGAGTTAGTATGTTTAGTTTTGATTCTACCATTTGAGTTGATATTTTGTTACCTTTATGTTAGTTATATAGTCCATGGAGAAACTTAAAATGAAATGATGGACAAAACAAACACACAATCTAGCTAGAGAAGCTTTAACAGTTTGATTCCTAGTATACATCCTACTTGCATTAGTATAAAAATAATGCTAGAGAAGTGTAAATGTTTAATCATTTAATCGGTATTTGTTATTTCCACTTTTCTAATGCAGCAAGAAGTGGTGGTCAATTTCAGCTAGATCTAATCGTGTATTTGAGCTTTAGTTAGCTTCTTGTTAGTTTTGTGGTGATTTCATAGGGTTCTGAATTTGTATTTGGTTTTCTTTTGTTTATATAAATTGGCATAGGTTAGTAATTGAGTGTTTGAAAGTTTATAAAATCATCATGTCATCATTCATTTACTATTTGTGATTGATTTCCGCTTAATGCCTTACACGAAGCATCTTGAAAACAAAGCTCATGTATGGTGTACTATCTGTCTCTTGTTGGTAGGAAACTTCATCCTATTTGTGTTGTGTGCAAATCTGCATATTCTGCCAATAGCTGCTCCCCTTTCTTAATGCCTTATTTCTTACTTTTGTTCCTTTCTCCCCTTTCTCTGCTTTTGCAGTTGCGATTTACGTTACTTTCTTCAAGCAATACCTCTTCATCCGCCGGTCATGTACCGCGCACATCGTGGACCTAGATCTAGTTTTTAGTTTTTGATTTGTTATTTTTAATGATCTTATTTTGGGGAGCTCTTACATTCCTAAGCACACGCACCTTTTAATCTTTTGGAGCGCCAAGACTTTTGATATATTTTGAAGCAACAATCCTTTTGATATTATATGTTGTGTTATTTTACTTTAGAAGTATGAATGAACTTTTTGTCATTGTTTGTGTATGTTTAAATTATTTGAAGCATTCTTGGCATTTTTAGTTTATGTTTTTAAATAATTTAAGAAAAAGTTGTTATAAATAACCAAAAAATATTAGGCTTGATAAAAGATCTGCTTTTGTTAAAACCGCCGCAAAATGCTTTTTGAACCGCCGCCGCTTGCCTGTATTGTTGTAGTGTTTGGAGGGTTGTGGGACCAAAGGAATGAGTAAAGTAGTGAGAATTGTTCTCGGAATCAACACTGGAAGCATTATCTTGTGCCCGTTTGATTCCATGGAAGAATCCTTCTATTTTGATTATTTCTTTGATGTTATAATAACTAGCTCAACTCCGTGATTAGTCCAAATATGCACGTTCCGCCTAGAGTAGTCAACAATATAACATGGTGGAACAAAGTTTAGAATTTTCTAGTAAGTCTTACTTAACTAGGAAAGCTGTTATGTATCAAGTGAGAGATCATTATTGTTTAGATCTTCTCGTACTTAAGTGAATGAATAATAGACTCAGTTCAAGCGAATGGTTGGTTTTGGGAATAGTCGGTTGACTTATAGGTTCGGAAAAGCCATACATGTGTCTGAAACTATCCGGATTTAGGAATGGAGTTTCAAAGACTGAGTCGCGAGGTGAAGATACGTCTTATTAGTATTTCGGGTTAGCGAAGAAATAAACTCCTATGGGTAAGTAAGAAAATTATTTCATATTCAAACTTTTCAAGAAACTTTTACATAACCTTTACCCACTTGTGAGTCAGTTATGAACAACTTTGTAGTGATGAGTTTAACCCAAGTTCTAATAATATTGTACCAAATAAAGCGAAAGGTAATGTTCTCTAGTTTACTACAAGTTGGGGTGCTCGGTGTTACTTGTTGAAAAGAAAACGGGAGCAGGGGGAGGTCGTGTATGGATTACCTTGATCGAACAAAGTTACTATTAGGAATAAGTATTCTGTGCCAAGAATAGATGATTTGCTCAATCAGCTTCGAGGTGCAGCAGTGTTTTCAAAGATTGGTCTAAGGTCGAGTTATCTTTAATTAAAGGTTAGGGCTTTAGTTATTCCAAAGATAGCTTTCCATACTAGATATGGACATTACGAGGGAGTAGTGATGCCTTTCGGTCTAACTAATGCTCTAGAGATATTCATGGATTACATGAACTGAGTTTTCCACCTGTACTTAGATTAGTTGTTGAAATTTTCACTGATAACATCTTGGTGTACACTAAGACCATTGTTGATCATGATCAGCATCTCCACATTGTTCTGAATGTACTCTGAGAGAAGAAGTGGTATACTAAACCTTTGAAATGCGATTTTTGGATGTCTGTAGTGAAGTTTTTGGGACTTGTGGCAATCTAGTCAGTAGTGGCAGTAGTTTTCCACTCACTTGGTTAACTTGTAAAGGTTAGCCGTTTGAAAGAGATTTCGATTAAGAAGAACGTTTCCTCTAGAGTTGTAAAAGAGATTGACTTTTGTTCGTATCCAAATTCTTTCGGAACCGTCTCTGGGATTTCGAATATACAGTGACACCTCAGGAAGGTTTAGGATGTGTTATGATGTTGCATCAACAAGTGGTAGCCGCTGCCTCCATGTAAGAAAAGCTTCATGAGGAGAATTATCCGACTCATGATTAGGAATTGGAAAATTCTGTGTATATAGTGAGAATTGAAGAATAACTCGTAGTCGCGCAAAAGGGTTCTGTTGTTAAAAGGAGTAGACCACTAGAGTTTGAATCTGGTGATCCTATATGGTAAGAGTTTCATCAACCATTAATACCGGTAGAGCATTGCCGGCGAAGAAACTCAGTCCTCGAGAGTATTGTGCTAGTTGTGTACTGTATAGCTTTATCTCTTGTATTGACCAATCTACGTGATATGTTTCACGTATTCCAATCGAGGAAGTACCTTTCCAATCCTTGCCAACCGTTGAGTTGAAACGATTGATCTTTGACTAATGTGTCAATTCAATCTTACTCAAGTCATATAATAGAACATAGAGAGAAGACACTTCGGACGCGAACAATTCCAATTGCTAAAGTAGATTGGGAATGGTTTGTCGGCCGAGAAGGTTTCATGCGGATTGAATGATGATATGCGGACGGAGTATCCGTATTTGGTTTCTGGAAGGTATGTTTGTTCAATTTTGAGGACAAAATTTTTCAAGTTGGGGTGATTGTAACATCCCTAATTTCGTTAATTTCGAATTAAGAAATTAACGAGTGATTTATTACTCAAGTAGGTAGTAAATCAAGTCACGGATATGAGGTTGTCACGCAAGCAAATTATAATTGCTTGAGTATATAATTTAAATGCATTACTGAGTGGAAATTAGAACACTAAGGGTATTTTAGTCGTTATACCACTCACACTAAATGAGCTCTAAGACACCAAAAATATCCAAATGCTCTCTCATTCCACACTTGAGTGAATAAAGTAAGAGAGAATAATAGAGAGAGAGAGAGAGAGAGAGAGTACACGGATAAAGGAAGAAAGGGAAAGAAGCAAAGCAAAGAAAGAGAAAGAAAGAAAAAGAAAGAAAGGAAACAGAGTGAGAGTGAACGTGAGAAAGGAGAGAAAGGAGAGAAAGAAGAAGAAGGAAAAAGAAAAGAGGAAGAAGGGTATAGATCAAGCTCCACACTAAAAATTGGTAAGACCCACTTGTTCTATTCTACTCCAATTTCAATTCTGAATCTATTGATACCAATTTCATAAGCCAATTCCTTCTCAATCTCAACTTACCATAATAGGGTTTTTGAAGTTTTTGGGGAAATTTGGGGATTTTGAACTTTAAGTGAAATTTTGGAAATTTCTTGTGGATTTAAGTAAGGATTAAAGGTTTGATTGATGATTTGTGTAGTTAGAACTTGAAGATTCGAGTTTGGAGCTATCCGGTACGAGTTGGAGGATTTCGGTGTTTTCTCGTTCGTTAGCACATTCCGACATTTCGGTATTTCGTGATTTTCATCACGATAGGTGAGTTTACTCGCTTAGGGTTTTGTTTTATGTTGTGTTGACTGATTGATTTCTGTGGTTGTCGAAATTGCTCGCGTTTCGTAAATTTTGAGTCGCGAAAACCGCAAATTTGGTCTCGAACTCGTTGTTTTAGAAAATCTGGACACAGCTACGGTTTCCTTAGAACTGGGACTGTTTGGTTAATCCAAAAATTATGTTTCTGATTGTTTTTGAAAATAGACTTCACGCCGGTCGTTTTGGCACTGGTTTCGTTAAATTTGGAGTTGTGTAGCTCAAGTTATGAGTGTCTCAAGTTATGTCAAATTTCTGAAATCAAACTGTGTATAGGTTCAGTTTTTCAGGTCTTGAGTTCTCAATTGAACTCCGTTTTAAATAATTTTTGTTTCGTTGGAAAGTAGACAAAAAGTCCTTCGAAATAGGCACAAGAATCACTTGATTTGACTGTGTATTGAGAGAGAACAATTAGTTACAAGTTTCACTTTTGTAACAGTAACGATTTTGCACCAGCCACATTGTTTTAGCCATAACTCTCTGAATACTTGTCATATCAGTGTGGGACTTGAACCATTGGAAAATAGACAAAATTATCTACACATTAGGCACTGGTTTGAATGGTTTTGGTTAGAAATTGAATAAGTTATGCTCATTCAAAAACTGCACAGAGATGCTGTCCAGAATACATTCGGTTTAGAAGCGGTTGAACGAGTTCGGGATGAGTTCGTGAGGTTTTCAGAATCGTTTGAACTTCAAGAAGTTTCGGTTTTGTGTGATTTTCATCACACGAGGTGAGTTTTACTCACGTTTAGGGAATTTTAAATATTATTTTGTGTTACGTTTGAATGATTTCAAAATTCGGAGTTTCGCAAATTTTCGAGTCAAAAACGGTATTTTACAAAAACATTACGCGTGTTAGAAATTTAAAAAGAAACCATATTATTTTGAGTGTTGAATTCTTGTCTTTGGATTGGGATTTATGTATGTGGTTGTAAATTGTCCGGGTTGGTTATACTGGTAAGTATTTTTTGGGATGTCCATATTTCGGAGGAAACTCTGCCGAATTTTCGTTAGAAATTTTGATACATGTTCAAAGTGGTTTTGAATTAAGCGGGTAATGTTACGAATATTTCGTAAATCCTAGAGTACGTGTGGGAACCCAATGTTTTATAACTTAAATTTTGATTGGGTGATTTCATGAATTCATTGATATTATAACCTATCATAGAATGAGTTATGCTTGTATATATGTAAAGTGAATTGAACAAAATGTTTAATTTCTTAATTTATAATTGGCTCGGGATGATTATGTTCATCTAAACCGCCCACGCGCTTCACGATATATAAGAAATATCGAATTGAGGTGACGACCTCCATGCGTTAGTACACTAGGAGAGGGAAGTCATGCGCCGGTCCTAGCCCCTATGTTAAAATTAAAGCTATCCGCCTTTAAGAGTTGTACACTTATTGGCTATGTTGGGGTTCACCCATGCTTCCTTGTGTTGTTGGTGATGTACTAGAATTGATAAAACTTTTAAATGTGTATATTGTGATTTTGTCACTCAAGCTTCCTTAGGTTCTTTGGTGACATGTCACAAGTGATTAATAAAGAGGGCAGTGCATAGCCATCAAGAATTGGGCTATGAACTATAGATAAGTAACTTAAGTTGTACATAGTCATCAAGAATCGGACTATGAACTCTTATGTAATTCAGTTGTCGGATTACACATGATTGATTGTATGTTGTAATTCTTTTTGAATTACTAATTATGGTTTTATAAATGGACCAAGTGATAGGTAAGGGGTCACGGTAAGACTCACTGAGATTTGTTATCTCACCCTACAAATGTTGTTGTTTTTCAGAGTAACAGGGAAATAAGATCCTTTATGACACGAGTGGATGGAGTGCTCGAGAAGGAAATGGAAGACGTAGTTCTTCTATTATTAGTTATGTTTTTTTCCCTGTTATCTTTGTATTCGATTTATATAACTTGAATTTATTCTAAGTTATGTATCGTTTCCGCTATTCTTGTAAAGATTGTAAATCTAAGCAGGAAATGTATCTCTGATGTATGCTAAATAGGTACACTTTAGTATTTCTACTAGATAGAAATATGAGGGTGTTATAGTCGCGGTCGCGTTAAGGCTTTCGCTGTTTCGGCTGTTGCGATAGCTGTTGGGCCGTCGCGGTGTGAATTAACCACAATGATACAAAAAATTAATTAAAATTATTTGTACAATCATATAATATATAATAACTAAAATTAATGTTTTATTCATCATTATAAGAACTCTGAAGTAAAATAAAAAATAAAAATATGAATAATGTAGTATCTAATAACAGTTTATGATAAGTTATCTAATAACCGTTCATCTTAAATCTTAAAACAAAGTTCATGATAAATTAGATCTTCAAACAAAGTTCATGATAAAATAGATACCTCAAGTTCACATGACATCATAAGAAACTACTAATACATTAGAAAAAAGATTACTAAAATGTTGTTAATTGAATCCCTAGTCACCACATGGTAGATCCATTGTTTAACTAAATTGAAAATAAAAAATGTAATTATAAAAAGGACAAAAGTCATAAAACTAAACTAATTAATAGTCACTAAAAACTGGTTTTAAAGGACAAATGGAAAAATCCATCTCTCACTTTTGTTGGCCCAAATGGAAAAATCCACCTCTCCTTTTTTTTCAACCCAAATAAAAATTGACCCATTTAATCAACTCTACCTTTAACAAATCAAACAAAAAAACAAATATTATTATATCAAATAATAAATAAATAAGTCCATCAAAGTGTCAAACACCTTGTGTGCAAGAATTAAAAACGCAAGGCAACCAAAACGTGATTTCATCTCTTCTTCTCTCTCTCAAATGTCTTCCTTCGGTCCTTCCCAGTTCCCACAAAGCTTGAGTTTTTTTTCTCTCTTCTCAAATCATCCATATGATTTCATCTCTCTCTCTCAAATCTCTTCCTTCCCACACAACAGTCAACAGCAAACACAAACACAAATCAAATACCTGTTGTTGACTTGTTGGTGTTGTTGCGATGTGGTTGCTAGAGGAGAGTGGAGATCGATTGGTGGAGAGATCAAGTGTGGGGCTTTGCTTTGCTTTGCTTCTTGATTTGAACTTTGAAGCAAGGAGATGAAGAAGAGGAGAGAGTCGAGAGAGTTACGAGAGGGAGGGGAGGGGATAGGATTGAAATGTTTTGCTTTTGCATCTCAAAAATCTTATTTGAGATTCTGAAACTGAAAAGGTAAAGTGTAAAACATCTCTTCCCTTTGATTTTAGTAGAAAAAATGAATCTTTTTCTACTTTTGCTGTTGAACGGAGTTTATCGCGGCTGTTGCGGTCGTAACGGCGTTTCGTCGCGGCCGTAACGGCGTTTTGTATCGTTTTTCTCCGTGATTACGAATCACTTTGGTAGCGCCCGTATGTGAAGCGGCAAAGAAGCGAGATCGTTTTGTCTCGTCCGTTTTTGCTGTCTAGGCCCGTTTTTTCAAACCTTGCTGGCAACAATCAATTCTCAGAATCTGTGACAAAAAAATTAGGGGTGTGACATTTTAGATTTGGACTCAAGTTTTTTAAGACATGGATTAAAAAGATATTTAAACCCACTAAATTCATCGACACGGAATATAAATTAATGTACAAATAAACCTTTAAATACACTGTACGGCAATCGACTTAAACGTGCTATGTAAGAAAAACTGAACTGAACTTATAGTTAAAATGAATAAGGTAAACAAGATCAAATCCTGCTACAATTTATCATATCTATATACTATACATGAATTTCACCTTTGATAGTACTGCCGTTTAGGAATGTAAACAAATTTGGATCAAAATGGATTGCCACTATGACTATACATATTCCAAAGCTTTAGTTTCTAATGCTATTGATATTTCCTGCAAATATGAAGAGTATGGTAATGTTATCGATGAAACAGAGTTTAAATGGTCAACAAGAATATTAGGTTGGAGCCAGACAACAAATAAACAATATAGGCATGCATTTCAACCCTTTCATGCTGACATGTAAAATATTACATCTAGTTTGATTAGTTCCAATTCTGTTATTTATTGATCAGTCAGTTAATGGTTTTAACAGTTAGTTTGTTTCTATTTTAGCTAATTAAACTCTGCTTATAAATATTGTAGATGTACTTTTTTTTTCTTCTTTTGTATCATTTTACCAGTTCAGATCAGTGAAATGTGTTGTTCTCTAGATCTCTCCCAGGTTCCTAGACTTAGCATAAAACAAAGAACTGAAAATCTCTTGCACACACTGAGGCACATTATTAAGGTTACTGAAATTTAAATATTTTATTTTTTAACTTGCCTATGTCAATAAACATGTATAACTTGCCTCTATCTTTGCAGTGCTTGAGAATAGGCAACTTGATGTGATTGCTTGCCCATGATCTAAAAGCCATCCCACTTCACTTTGAGTTTCGCCATCCTTGTTTTGTTTAAGCGAACACCACAGTTGCTTAGGAAGTAATATGTTATTGTCTCCATCTCTAACAGAGTTCTGCATTATCTCCTCTAAAAGCTCTCGAAAGATATCCTGGAGTTAAATGGAAAGGAGATGTCAGTGAAGCCAATAAAACAAGAAATACACAGACATGAAAAACATAAGGGCCAGAGAGATCCTGGCACTCACAGTGTTTGTAGTGCCAAAAGTGGCGACAGTTTTAGATCCCTGCCAGACACCAGCAACTTCTGAAGCAGCCATGGGTGCAGTAGAACCAATGTCACTGTAGTCCTCTGTCGGCTTTTCATCAACTTCCATGGCAGGGTATCTAAGATTAAGTAACTATCTTTGTTAACACCAACAAGATCACCAGGTTTCAGCTTGTCAGGGTCAACAAGCCCAACAACGGGAAGAAATATTGTCTGCAGTCAAATTAAAACATTATTGAGAAACTAAGGTTGCAACAAGTTATACAAAGATACTTCTTTCACTACTTACTACCAATTAAGGTATACAACAGTAGACAGCAAGAGCATGGACATAAAATTCAGTATCATATAGAAGCAATGCAACTAGCAGTAACCTACCTCAACTAGTGAAACCCTAACCACTAAGAGAACATAGCAAGATAAAGTTTTACAAGTAGAAAAACGTGAGAAAAGGAACCTTAAGGATGCGAATCTCGTTGTCAAGAAGACGAGAGGCTCGGACGATGTCATCAGTGGTCATAGTGAACCTATTCACTTGAGAAAGGCCAAATTTGTTCCCATTGGACATCAATTTAGAAATTAAGCATGTAGCATCCCTCTTCCACTCATCCAAACCCAAAAATAAAAAGAACAAGCTCTGCAAACTGAGTTATCATTTCTATAATAACTAAATAACTAAGGATAAAGTCATGGAGACCGATCACCTCCATGATTATTGAGAGTACAAAAACAATGGCGACTTACATCGATAACTCAAGAACTTGGTGACGGTGGAGAGCTAGGGTTTTGGTCCCCTTATTGGGTTTTCGTTCCGTCGTCAGCGGCGGCTTGTCGTCTCCATCAAAGGCTTCTATTTCCTGGCCTTCAACTGGTTCTCGTTTTGGCTCTCATCCTCATTTTTCATCCAACATCTGCAATAGAGCCTTCACCTGCGATTCTCTCCACTCACCATCGACGTCGCCGCTGTTACAAGTATTATCTTGTAACAGATCGGTTTGATGCTCGCAGATGCACTGAGAAGAAGCAGATCTGAGAGCTACGTGCTGATCTGCCGGGCGAGAGGGTTTGAGAGAGCTTAGGGTGCGACGTGGTTGGCGGCATGGTTAGGGAGCACTACAAGAAAAATGGGATTTTTTGGCGGATTTTTCCGCCAAAAAACACCCAATTCCGCCGCAAATACAGGTATTTTCGGCGGATTTTTCCGCCGGTAAATGGCTGGTGGCAACGTATTTTCGGCGGAAATTCCGGCGGATTTTAAGTCATTTCCATGATTTTTTATGGGAATTTATGTGAATTGCGGGGAAATTTGAACTTTCTGGCGGATTTTTCCGCCAAAATTTATTTATTTATTTTTTTTAAATCCGCCGAAAATACACACAAATCCGCCAAAAAAAAATTTTATTTTATTTTTTTTTTAAAATCCGCCGAAAACTACACTTAAATCCGCCGAAAAATACTTTTTTAAAAAAAAAAATTTAAAAACATTTTAAAAAAGACGTTTTTTAAAATTAAATAAATTTTAAAAATTAAATAAATTTTAAAAAAAATATATAAATAACATATTTAAATGAAAAAACTAAAATTGTGATAAAACCAAATAAAATGTTTTTTAACAATTAATAAATTTAAATTAAAAATATAAATAGCATATTTAAATTAAAAACTCAAATACCAAATAATAAACATCCATAATCAACAATAAAAAAAAAACATTCATAATCAACAAAATAATAAACATCCATAAATTCAAATCCAACAAATCACTCCGATATCCATAATAATAAACATACATAATCAAATATAAAACTACTAAGGTGCGTGCTCATCGGAGTCATCTCTGTGATAATATTGTTCACCTCGTGCTGGTTGATCATCACTGAACAAACAAGCCTCTAACGCACTATAATTTAGATCAATATTATTATTGAAGAGATGGGGTGATTCTTGCTTTGAGGTTGAATATACAATTTCTTCTTTGAGGTGGTGGATCAGTCTTTGGGGAAGATCTTTGGGATGGATATGCTGCCATCGCGGGAGTGGTGATCGTAGTCTTTGGGGAGGATGATGGGAAGGATACTGAGGTGGTGGATACTGCTGAGAATAATGGGGCTGTGGAGTATCTTTGTGGATACTGCTTGAGGTACGGAGGATACACGAGGCCAAGGCGTGGTGGTAGGAAGCCATATGTGATGATGATGATGATGATGGCCTCGAA
The DNA here is from genome assembly GCA_020916435.1 of Oxytropis ochrocephala. Classification (NCBI taxonomy): domain Eukaryota; kingdom Viridiplantae; phylum Streptophyta; class Magnoliopsida; order Fabales; family Fabaceae; genus Oxytropis; species Oxytropis ochrocephala. The sequence continues at coordinate 53,222,120 of CM037088.1, forward strand.
GGATGGTTCATCCGAGCCATCATCTGCTGGCAAAACGCCTCGTTCTCTAGCTTGCTCAAAGCAGCGCTCCTCAATGATCCTAGCTCTTGCTCGCAGCCAAGCGCTCCTCAATGATCCTAGCTTGCTCTTGCGGTTGTCGTGCATATTGCTCGCTTTGCTCGTTCAACCTCGGTTAAATTCTGCCGGTCAATTGATCTACCGCTGCGTTGGGAGCAAGCATAAGAACGACAAGTACTCTGCCCCCGAATATGATCGACTCGGCAGAATGCTTTCCTTGAAGAACTTGGGTCCCATGCTGCTGATCTCGTCAAACGATCACTCTTTTGTGGGCCAACCGCTCTATCCCACATGGAAAGCGACCCACTCTAGCCTCCTCCTCCTCACGATCGATCAGTGACCCATCGCTGCTCTGGTGAGACTCACGCCACTCGGCCATCCCAAAGATCATAAGCATCCTAAAAAAACAACAGATAAATAAATAAATATTAATAAAAAAACAATAAAAACAATATAAATATATATATATATATATATATATATATATATATATATTGTATATTTAACTAATAACATAATGTAGTTTTTTACCTGAATCCTCCTCGCCCTATCGTGGATAAATGAACCGTCCTCCTCTCGCATATACAATAAAAATTATCATAAACAATAATAAATTACTTTTCATTTCATAAATAATAAATCAAAATTAATTTATATTTTCTTACTTACATATTCATACACATACATGCATACGCATACACATACAAATATCATATGATCTTATACGTACATACATACATACACATATACACATACAAATATTTACATATGTACACTAACAATGTAAACATTAATTAATTATAATATAATAAATACAATTTAAATAATTTAACACATTTTATATATTATGTTATGGTAAACGTTAATATTAGTCATTTTAACTACTATTAATTAACAACATAAATAACATTTTAACACATAAATATAACAATAAATTACATATCATAACTACTTAAATGAAAATAAATTATATACACTCTTTGATATATCAATTGACAATATAAAAATTTTCAAAAATATAATAGATTTTAACAACTTAAACTAAAAAATGATAATATAATGAATTTTCAAAAATATAATAGATTTTAACAACTTAAAAAAAATGATAATATAATAAATTTTCAAAAATATTATAATAAACTTTAACAAATTAATCAAAATAATGATTATATAATGAATTTTCGAAAAACTAATATATTCTTGTATTTTACAATTATCTAAAAAGTATTAAAAATATAAATTAATAATTAATAAATAGATATAATTTATTTTTTAACTATATAATTCGTATTTCCTCTAAAATATTAACAAAAATTAAAATTTAATAAATATATTAACTATTTTATTTCGTATTTATGTATTTATTATTAAAAAAATATTAACAAAAGTTTAAAAGTTAAAAAAAATATTTAAATACATTAATATTTTTTTCTACTAATTTATTTACTAGTATTAAGTAATTAATTACTAATATTAACTAATATATTATAATATTTCATATTTATTTATTGAACGAATTCTAACTAATAACATCAAATAACGTTTAAGGACAACTAATAACTTCAATAACTAACCGGTGGTGCTGAGAAGTCTCTGACTTGACGTTAAACTGGAGTCCTTTGAACAAACAAGCAGATGTCACCAAACTCTAACAACTCCTAAGCAAACAATACCACAATTAGTAACTAATAGTTTAAAACAAAGTATAAATTAAAACAAAGTATAAACTAAAACATACCTTCAGAAGTTTGAGAGAGGAGAAGAAAAAATTAATTTTAGATCAGAAGTTTGAGAGAGGAGAAGAAGTTTGAGTGAAAGAATTTAGAGAAGTTATAAAAGTGTTAGAGAGAATGAGTGATTGAAGAAAGGGAAGAAATGAGATATATGAAGAGGAGATGAGGATTCAGAACCGTTGCATTGAAGACGTCATTTTCGGCGGATTCGTATGTTATTTCCGGCGGATTTGTTGCCTTGAAGACCGCGAAGCATTTTCGGCGGATTGGTTGGATTTTTCGGCGGATTTGTCAGCAGTTGAAACGCGTTGAAGACCGTGAAGCATTTTCGGCGGATTTGTGAGCTATTTTCGGCGGAAATTTGAATTTCAAATTTCCCTCTGTTTATTTTCGGCGGATTTGTGAGCTATTTCCGGCGGATCCCTTTTTTTTGTCCGAACCCATTTTTTTTCCACTTTATAATCCCCCACAAATACCATAATTCCGCCGAAAACGTCAAAAATCCCCCAAAAACTTTCTGGTGGATTAAATCCCCCACAAATGTCAAAATTCCGCCGGAAATTTTCTGGGGGATTAAAATCCGCCAGAAAGTTTTGCCTTGGATTTTAGGTTTTTCTTGTAGTGGAGACGGCGAGCTGGTCCAAGTCCGCCGGGCGAGAGAGTTTGCCGTTTGAGAGAGAGCTTAGCCCGAGAGGGTTTGAGAGAGAAGAAGAAAGCTAGTCATTGTCAGGGGTTTGGCAAAGTGGATGAACGCGTGCGTGTAAAAAACAATTTGTTTTTTAACAATAATAAGGAGCGCTCGTTACTAAGCGCTACCTATGGTCTTTCCGTGTTTTGCAATAAGGAGCGCTCGTCCTCTAAGCGCTCCCTATGATCACTCCGTGTTTAGCAATAAGGAGCGCTCGTCCTCTAAGCGCTCCCTATGATCATTATGTGTTTAGCAATAAGGAGCGCTCGTCCTCTAAGCGCTCCCTATGATCATTCTGTGTTTAGCAATAAGGAGCGCTCGTCCTCTAAGCGCTCCCTATGATCATTCCGTGTTTAGCAATAAGGAGCGTTCGTCCTCTAAGCGCTCCTAATGGTCGTTCTGTGTTCTCAATAAGGAGCGCTTATGTCAAAAGCGCTACTAATGGATGTGATCTTTTTTATGATTTCTGTTGTAGAATTCCACCTTTTAAAAAGAAAGTAGAACCCTGAGTTCCAATTGTTGTCGGAACCCTACATAAAGGATTACGACCAAAGACACAATTTAATTTATACGATCTTATGTGTGAAGGTGTTAATTTACCGGAGAAATATACGTGCATGTCTGAAAGTAGATAGCGGGAAGGAAAGCGTCCAAGGTAAGGGGATCTCTGAGTTTTAGCTTTCCATGTTGTTTGCTTAATTGTCTTGATTGTTTGAATTGAATTGTGTAATATGTGTTAGTAGTATTATCTGATTGGTTGAGTTAATGATGTGCATTGATTTCTGAAAATGAAATTAATGTGTTTGGTTATTATTGTGTTGATTTGTTAAAGTGCTGAAGGCATAACTATCGTTATGACCTGTGAATTGTAAACTAGGTTGATTGAACTTAAAGGAAAATTGTAGATGCGTCAAGGATGGGACCATGATAATGGTAGAAATAGATCACATGAAATTTTTGAAATGAAAAACAGTATTTTGAGAGTTAATAGGATAAAGTAGCATTAAAAGTAAATGAATAACTTAGACATTATTAAAAGAAAATGATTTACGAGAAAGCGTTTAATTTTGTGAAAACCCGAACTTCTCCAATGGATATTCGGAGTTGACTATATTTAGAAAAACACGCTCTTATTTCAAAAAAAAAAAAAAACTTAGGCATTAGAATGAGAAAAGGTAGAAAGTGAATTAAAGTGTGGTTGATCAGCGATGAAAGTAAATTTAGTAATGATAGCATTTGAGTAACCTGTTATTATCAATTGAAGTGCTTTCGAAACGGATGAGACTACCCGGAAAGCTATGTTAAGTGGAATGGGACGCTTAGCATAGTGCTCTAAACTTTGAGCATAATATTTGTATGGAATAATTTATGAAAATTCGATTACTTTGTGATTTTCATTATGTAAAGAAACTTTCAAAAATAAGTGTTGAGTAGAGTTGGAACAATGAAGAAAATTTGATAAGAGAAGATAAATAATCAAAGTGGAAAGAGTTGATTAAGAGTTGTTGGTTAACGATGAAAGTAAGTTAGTAAAGATAATAATTGAGTACTCCGACTTTATAAAAGAGAAGCGTTTTCGAAAGCTAAAAGTGGTGCTCTTGTCCGTCAAAAGATAAGAATACTTGGAAAGCTATGCTAAGGGGAATGGGACGCTTGGTGTGGTGCTCTAAACTTTGACGTATCATGTTAAAAAGATAATTTATGAAAATTGAATACTCGATGATTGTCGATATGTAATGAGACTTTCAAAGTTAAGTGTTGATTTGAAATGAGAACTTGGGATCGAGTCTTAATTTAGATGTGTGAAAATCTAGTACAAGATTCTTATTGATTATCTAGGTACCATCGAGGACCTAGAGCGTTGAAAGTGTAGAACGTTTTTAGGGCATTGTTCCAACCTGGACGTGTTGTAGTCCCGTGTTGAAGACTGCCTGAGTAATTGTTGTATGTCTGACGGGGAATCCAGATCTAGGTTACAAGGGACACGGAGATATAATCATGGTGTAAATGTTATGTCTGTCGGTGTTGATCTAACGGAGAGTCTAGATCACAGTATTGGCCTAGGTGACGATCTAGTGCTATTCCATTTCATATGGAAATTTTGATGATATTGATAATCGATGTGAGGAACGATTACTAACGTGGACAATGATGTTCGTCGTTGACTAACCATATCTTGCTGAGTTCTATGACTTGCTATGAATTGATGTGTTTATTAATTATGTGAGTGATTGTTGTTATAATTATGTGATATTGCGCATGTATATCATACGTATTAGTAAAATGCTTGTTCTTGTATTACGTATTATGTATCCATGGAATAGCTTGCGATGAACTCATGTATAAGAGATTCACCTTGCTAGATTGTTTGTCTACCCATCTTTGGGGTACTCAAGTACAATGTTTCAGGTATATGGGGCTGAATGCATTGGCGGTGTAGAGGTTTAGTGGCGATCTGCTTTGTGACGTGATAGAAGGCATGATTCCTGAGGAAGCGTGAAGAACGTCCCTATGAAGAAGCAGTGAATTTTCTGGACTTATCAAATAGGTGTTTGGTAAGGGTCCATGTTTAGGTATGTGTCCAAAAAGGGTTGTGATCCCCTTTCTGGTGTCTCTGACTAGTAATCTAGATCAGTAGACATAGATTTTTATCTTAAGACCAGCTCATTAGATTGTGTCCTTAGTCTAGTTCTCAAATCGTGACTAAGTGTATTGTTTTTGAAGATGAATGTTGTACGCCTAATGGCGAAGGAAATTCTGTGATCAATGAGGAATTAGTGTGTTGTGTTGTTGTGTATCAAAAATGAGTTTTTAACTAGTGTCAGATTTTCAGAAAATACTTTGTGAACTTTTGCTTTAAAAAAAAATCAACTGCAAAATTCGATATTGAGTGTAGAATTTGTGACGCCCGGTGAGGGTGTTACACTCGGCGTAGGATATAGAGTCTAGAAGAGGATCGAGGTCGCCTCTGTTGAAGAGGACCCAATGAGAATTGACAGGTTGCATCGGAGGACGAGAATCATAACTTTGCCTCGAGCAATCGAGATTTACTGCGGAGGTGGCTGGAGTTTTGGGTAAGAATATAAATAGTGGATTATGGAAGTGTAGTAAGACCTTTGTGAACATGCTTTTGTCTTAATTTGATATTAATTGGGCATGATTCGTCTCTTAAAATATTTTGATGATTATATCTCAATCGGGATGCAATTTTGAGCATAATAATTATTAATCTTATTGTTTTTTCTAGGTGGTGAAACTAACATAAAACCAAGAGGACTTGAAGCTTTATAGTGTGTTACAAGTAAAGAGTGAAAACAATTTTTGCTAAAACCTAAAGTACATGTGCAGTGAAGAAAAGGAAGAAAACTTCGGGGATTACTTTTCCCACACCCCCTCCTACTTAAACACACCCCTTCAATTTTTAAATTCTAAATTTACCCCCAATTAAAAAAATCAAAAAAACTCACACCGCTCCCTTCACTCTCTCACGTCTCACTTCCCCTATCTCTCACTCTCCCTCCTTCGAACCCTATCTTTCACTCTCCCTCTCACTCACTTTCTCCCAACTCACTCAATCTCACCCAATCTCTCACTCAATCTTCTCCACAAACAATCTCAAGAGAACCTGGGTTATTTTCGCCTCCTCTCACTCTCTCTATTCGTTCCATTTTCATTCAGGTAAGCCTCTCCCCCTTCTGCGCATTTGGTTTTTTTTTCTGAGAAACTGAATTGTTCGAACGACGTCCTTCGAACACATGAAAACGAAGGTGTTCGAATGAGGTCGTGCGAACACCATACGAACGATCTCATTCGAACCGTTGTGAGTGGGAAGCTGAAACTGACTTGTTCGAATGGGGTTGTGCGAACATGTTCGCATGTGGCCGTTCGAACAGTCGTTTGACAGTACAGTTTCTCAGCCTTTTTGTGATTGGTTCTCTTAATTTGGTTTAATTGGTTCTCTTGATTGTTGTTTCAGATATGGTGAGGAGCAGAGGTGGTAATTCATCACAACCATCCGAAGCGAGAGCGGCCGTCGCCACCTCCTACGGTTTCAAACCGCAAACGGAGGGAAGAAGCCGGTGAACCCTCCTGAGGTAGGGGTCGTGCTAGGGGTAGGGGCAGGGTTGATGTTCCTCCTCCACCACTTCCCGAGGATATTGGGCAGGATATTGAGCGTGATGCTCAATTTCCGGCATATGAGTTGGCTGGCCCTTCTAGGCCTTCATCTGCTAGGCCTTCATCTGCTAGGCCTTCATCTTCTAGGCCTTCATCATCTAGACATCATGAGGAGGAGGCTGCTGAGCCTCAGGAGGCTGCTGCTCCTAGGGCGAAATTCTCATTTCCTGGTGGACCAGAAGATGGTTCTATCTTGCCCACATACGGGGCACATATTCTTACTGATTTCTATTCTGGCCGGTAAGTTATTATTTTATAGTTGACTGTTGTAAATTTGTTTATTATGTTGTTGAATGTTTTGGCTTATTGTGTCATTTCTGAATGCAGGTTCGGCCGGATTTACAAACAATTCCACATGGACCTGTTACGACAGTGTTTCATGTTAGGATTAGGGACACTCGGCGGCCTTGTGGTTGGTTCCTCTGGTTGGGCTTCGCTTCCCCATTCTCCACAAGAAATTTGCTTTGAACGCATTCATAGAGCGTTGGCATCCGGATACATCATCATTCCACCTTACTGTGGGTGAGATGAGAATCACCCTTGATGATGTATCCCAGCTGCTACACATCCCCATCACTGGTCGGTTCTATGACATGCCAGACTGGACTTCGTGGCAGGGAGAGCAACTGCTGATTGACTATTTGGGGGCCACACCCGAAGATGCGGTTGCCGGACTTGGGCCGTGGGTTGTCTGTTGGGCTCGTATGGCTGAGGGATAGGGTCTACCACCCAGCCATAGCTGAGGGGCGGTGGGCTCATGCTACTAGGGCCTACATTCTCTATCTTTTGGGTTGCACCCTGTTTGCTGACAAGTCAGGCAACAAGGTTAAGCTTGGCTACCTTGGTATGCTGACTGATTTGGAGGTTGTTGGAGACTATTGCTGGGGGGCGATGGCCCTTGCCCGTCTATACGATCAGCTGAAGGATGCTACAAGAAAGAAGACCAAGAAGATTGCAGGTCATCTTCCTTTACTTCAGGTATAAAACATATTCTTTACTTTTAAGTTTGCTTTAGGGTTACTTTCAGATTAATGTTAAGATATTGGCAAGTGTACCAAATCGTTCAAGTAATAAAATCGGTAAAAACCGGATATCGTCCTCAGGGATCGAATTCAATTATTAATTACGCTAACAACGACTAATGTGAACCAAATTTAAATAAAGTTTGATAGATATGGTTGAGCTATGAAGCTCGAAGGTAAGACAATTAACTATTACGAGAAACTGAATACACTTGAGAAGAATATAATGAGAAGATGCTAGGGATGAATGCCTTTCAATTTCATGCTATTGTCACCGATTTATTTCCAAAAGATAATATCTCTCTCTCATTTGCTATTGAATCCACAATCCTAACCAAGCCCTAATCCCTTAGGTGAATAATCCTTTGTTAATTTATAAAGGCCCTAATTCCTTAAGCACGTCTACTAACAAGCAATAACCACAAGGATTCGCAACATACATCAATTCATAGATTATTCCTAAGCTACAAATTGAAGGAATTGACATTCAAACATTCAAACGATAAAATTCCCATTTGATCATTGAATAAAGATGAATTCTACAATTTTCCAACCATAGAAATGTTTAAGCCCAGAAAATCAATTCACAAATGAGGAAAGAACATGAATAACATCAACTTAAATCAGCAACAATAACACTACATCAAAATTTATCCATCCCTAACATTGGGGTTTAGTTACACATGCTAAAAAGAGAAAAAGGAGAATTACAAGTTAATGATGAAGATGAATGCATGAGAATCCTCAATCCTTGTTCCCAAGTCTTGATGCTTCGCTTGCCGTCAGGTGGGATGAGCTCTCTTCGCGTGCTAGGGTTCCCCGAATGTCAAAAGTCCCTCAAAAACGCAATTCTGCTGAGTTTTAACGTTTTTCCGGCGTTTTGCGCCTCAGTTGCGCTTCCAGCGCAACTTAAGCGCAAATTGAGACCTTCTGATGCAAAAGTTGCGCCTCGATTGCGCCTCAGCAATATAGCTAAATCGCAGTGCGAAATGGCAGCAGCTCTGATTTCCTGCACTCCACTTGCGCTCGACTTGCGCTCCCAGCGCAACTCCAGCGCAACTCTGCGAATGCTTACTTCTTCGTTCTTCAATTCCACCTAGTCACTGGGCACAAAAACACCACAAAACCAAGCATAAACACTGCAAATCAATTAAATCTCAAATATAACAACTTATTAATTTTCCCGAACAAATTCCATTCATTCATCAAGTTATCGAGTAAAATTCCCCTATTTTGCAGTGAAAAACATCATGTGAAGGGGATTCATCAATTAATAATCAACCAATGATATGTTCATTGCAGGCTTGGATCTTTGAGCACTTCCAGAGTGCGAACTTTTCCTCTTGGGTGGTGCACGAAGAGTATGATGAGAGTATGCCACGGGCGAAGAAATGGTTGTGCGATGATGGCCTGGGGCCATCAAGTCCTGCACCATCGTTATGCCTTGACCGGCTAGACCGTGAGGAGGTGACCTGGGACCCTTACACAGCCCATAGGGAGGTGAGACCCTTTGAGGAGCTGGCCAGGTTCAGAGGGTTCATTCGGAGTGGTGGCTGCATGATGTGCCATTTGCCAGATCGAGTGGTCAGACAATTTGGGCAGGTCCAGCACATTCCGGAGGATCCCAGACCTGCTACTAGGGCCGTCTGTACCCTATCCGAGTGTGATGAGAGGTGGACACAGTTCGAGGACCAATTGGTGGCGCGGGGGCCTCCCTGTGTGTCGTACTCCTCAAACACGATGTCGGGCTACTTTCCATGGTACTCTAGGGTCTCACATCCCTTTCTCTTCCCTCAGAATTATGTACAGCTTGCTGATGAGCCTAATGTCGGTGTGGTACGTGTCTTTTATGTTAATTGCATTGATAATGTTTCTTAATCTTCTATTTATTTAAATAATAATGTTATGTTATTTGGTTGACTGATGCTACCAGAGCTGCTGGATTTGGTTGATGACATGGATGAGACCATCGATGATAATGTCCCAGAGCCAACCAGGAGCATCTTTCAGTGCATCAAGAGGCTGCTCAACCCCTTCCGTAGGTTTAGGAGGAGGTTTGGCAATGTGTATGAGAGAAGGAGGGGGCGCAACACCCAGTAGGATCATGTCATAGGGGGGATATATGTTTGGAATTTTTGTATAATTTAAGTACTTTGTTTCATTCAGTTTTTTAATTTGAAATTCCCTTTACGTTGGCGCAAATTTATTGTCATTACGATAATAATTACGGTAAAATTATTTATAAAGTAATTATAGTAATAATTACGGTAAAAAATGAAGATATTAAAAAGTGGAACAGAATTTAATATTGGATAAGAACAGAAATGAAAAACACAAATTGCAAAAATACAATGATAGGAAATTTAAAACGAAACGACAGGAAAACATAATACAACCTAGTTCTACTTAGGTAGTGGCCATCGGATGAATGGAGGGATAATGCTACGGACGATGGATTCGGCAGATTCTTGTGTTTCGACGCACAATTTGAGATAAGGTTCAATCAAACCTTGGAAGCTCTCATGTTTCTCAAACATTTCTCGAACGTCTTTGTCTTTCTTGATAGGCATGGGGCACATCCGAATACGATTACGTGGGCCGCTACAGATGTAGGGGGAGCGACAAACGATACTAGTGATTTCTTGCTCCACACCATCTAGGTGCACATTTTCTGTTAGTTTTTCTTTCAATTCGGCGAAGGTGATGTTGTTCTTAAGCCTGAAATGTTTAGTGTTACGACCATGAAACAACACACCATGTTGTTGCCTGGACTGGACAGTCATGTGATAGTCAACTTTACAGGTGTGCGTAATGAGTCTTTCCGGTATGGGTTGTTGTGGTGCGGGTGGTCTTTGTTGAAGAAGATGAATGACTTCTTCTGGAGTGCGTATTGTGTCCACGTACAGCTCTAAGATTTGTCGCCCCATCGGAACATTAGCTAGATGTTCCATCATTGCGCGGATGTCGTCGTCGCTTTGGATCTCCATGACTGAATAATGGACAGTCCCATCATCTCTACAATTGAACGTTTTGAAACGTATACGCTCCACGTCTTTACGCCACGCTCCCTCTGGACGAATCTTCCTCTCAGGCTTTTCCTTCAGTTGGGCGAAGGTGATGTCCTTACTCACCTGCAGAAGACATGGTTAGGACAACGAAACACAACACCATGTTCGTCGGTGGTGACAGTCCCATGGTGATGAAGGGACATTAGGAATTTGTCGTTTGAGTACTGGGTTGAGCACAATTGCCATTCCATTTTCGATGGATGCCCATCGAGAGAGAGTGAGGCCTGATACATTTCATATCATATTACCTAGGTAGTTTTAAACAACTCACAGCTACCTAAAATGCAAATCATACCTTCTTTGCATCACATGCTTAGGTGAAAAGCTAAAATGACTTGAAGTGACACAAAAGTGAGAGAGGGGACCTCAAAGCCCAAAACAGGTGATTAAGAAATATACTGCTAAAATTTGTTCAATGATCAGAAACTATATATAATTCAGATTATTGAAGCTTAATGATAGGATTTTAGATCAATTTTCAGAATATAATCTGTGTATATAACAAAAGTTAAGAAATTCATCAAAATTTATTCAACACTTCAAGTCATTCATCATGTCAATATAACAAGTAACATACTTATTTCTACTAGTATATACTACTAATGTGCAGATTCCTTTGCACCAGATTCCTTCGCACCAGTCTTTTCTTTCTTCTTTATTACCCCTACCACTACATGGCTACACCCTTTCAAGCTCATAATCTAGTTTTATCTCTCAAAATTTGTTTCTGCATCTTAGTATTAACAAGCAACGAAGAAAAAAAACTGCATTTAAGCATGTAAAAAACATTTTTTTTTCAAAATGAAATTGATATTATCACTACCATCAAAAAAGAAAATTGATACCACCAACCACACCAGTATTTAAAGCAGATCTAGGACTTGCACAACTAATAAAGTTGAAGGGTTATGTTTGGTAATGAAGAAAACACAAATGACACGTTCTCAATCTCCTTTATCTCTTGTCAAAGACCTATTTCAAATTTTCCGATATTTTTCACTCGCTACAAACACCAACCCCACAAGATCTCACTCTCCCTCCCTACCTCCCTATAGTCTATGTAATAATGATTGCTGCATGTCCCTGAAGACAAAGGATGTCCAGCACAAACTAGTATCGAAATCATTCTAAACATCATATAGCATACCGAATCAAAAATAAATAGATGAAAATAAATCTAGGTATCTAATCAGGTTTCTTTTACAATAGGTAACCAATCCGGTTAACCACCTCAACTCACCATAAACAAATAAATTCAATAATCAGCAGAACTTGGTAGAAATAAGACGCATTACCTTACCCCAGCACCAACAACATCAACTCTTTCTACAGTTCCTGCAGACCCAAAATTACAAAGTCAAGGTTTTCACAAATTTAGGAAATTTTAGAGCAGATCTCAATAATCTATAAGCTTAGGTGTTTGTTGACTGTACACAAGAATGAGTTGCTCAACTTGCAACAATATATGATGAGCATTCAAATTTACAACAGATATGTGAAACATTATTATTTGAAACTCTGTCTTCTGGAACTGTCATTAACTTAGACAACACAAGGATATTTACTATATTGCTTCACATATTATGCTACCTATAACAAAGACAGAAAATCACACCATTTGTTTCTTCCATCAAACCCTTCCAGAAAATCATTTCAAGGTTCTATGAGGCTATAGACAAAGTCAGGATTCCTCACACAACGGGACAAGACAATGGTACAGTTGAAACTCAAAAATGCTCATTTAAAGTTGGTCCATTCTAAAAGCCCATATAATCACCCATCAAGTCATCATACAACAGATCACATACACACACAAACACACCTAGTTCTTGAATTCTGAAATTAAAATCCAAAAGTTTTCCCCTCATCACTCCTTTCAACTTTCAAGCATCAAGAACAGTGTTAGAAATCAAAACCTGTCGTGACTAAATATAAACAAGAAAAAAGGGATACATTATACACCTTAGTTTCTCATTTGCTTGTGAAATTAAGAAAATCACCATGATAAGCCTAAAGCTTTGACCAAACTATGAAGACACAATAATAATGTGTTACTTCACATATCAATTAACCATTGGAAAACAAAAAATTACTTATCCGAGTAGAAAACCAGTTTGACAAAGCAAAGAATCGATCGAGGAGATGTATAAAGTTAAATAGACACATTTAATTCATCTTTCAACTAACTCCTACAATGAAAACCACACTGTGAAGGCTCTATCTACTAACAAAGTTGAGTTTCCTCACATATAGAAACAATGACAGTTCCAGAAGACAGATAAACTACTCATTCAAAGTTGAAAAATTCCCAAAACAATAGTCTCACTCCATCAGCTCAAGATATCAATCCCCAACTTAAAAAAACAAAACTACATAGCTGAGAAGAAAACCAGCTGCAGGCAATGACATGACCAGTTATAGAACAAAGACCAAACTACATAATTGAGTAGAAAACCAACTACTCACACTTCAATCCCCTAAAACAACGACCAAACTACATAATTGAGTAGAAAACCAGTTGCAGTCAAGGCCAACTATTGATAAGGAGATGGTAAAATGTCAAATTGTCAAACTAAATGCTTCATTCAATTAACTCCTCCAATATATGAACCACAATCTAGGCCTATAAGGTATTTGTAAAAAGCCAAGCTTCCTCTCAGAAACAGACACAACAACGGTTATAGAAGACCCAGACAGCAATTCCTCATTCAAAGTTGCACAATTTCAACACACAAACTCACTCCACCAGCTTCTGAAACACACATACAAAGTTCCTAAGTTATGAAACTACACTCCCAAGTTAAATTGTTTCCTCTCATTGTCATCACTCCCAGTTTCAACTTTCAAGCACCAACAAAAACAACATTAGAAATTCAAAACCCTTAACTAATAACCTCATTATTAATTATCAAATAACTAAAGCAAATCCCACTTTCCCAAACTAACACAACAAATCTAGAAACAAGATCAATAGCTAAACTACCAGGTAACTGATCAAGTTTAGATTCATTAAACACTTCAAAACAAAAAAAGAGGGAGAATGTTCAGAATCTTTCATAAACCAGCACACAGAATCTTTCAAAACAAAAAAATAAAACAAAACATAAATTAAAAGAAAAAGAAGGTTAAGAACATTACATTAGGGTTTTTTTAATCAGTGAAATTAGGGATATAAATTAAAAAAGATAATAAAAATTACCTACAAGTGGGGAAGAGGAGGAGCGGCGGCGGCGAAATGGTGGAGGTCGTAGGAGAAACGGTGGAGAAACAGTGGAGGTGAGGCGCGACGGAGAGGGTGAGTGGAAGAGGGAGAACGTTCGTCTGTTGGTGGCGTAGAGCTCGATTAGCGATGGAGGAGGGCGGAGGAGGCCGGAGGAGGGTGGAGGGTTGAGATCGGATGAGGAGACTGAGGTGGTGGAGGCGCGAGGAGGAGGACAGAGAGCGTTTGTTTTAGGGAGAGAGAAGCGTCGTTCTGATTTTTAGTAGGCTCGTGGGTGTTTTATTTTGATAAATGGGTTGCCATGGACTTGCCACGGCATCTCCGTCGCAAATTTCTGTCCTTTCACATGTCCGTGGCAAATCCATGGCAAACACCAGCGGGAAATTTCGCGCTCTTACTTTTTACACACGCCGTCGCAAATCCGTGGCAAATTACTGACATAATAAGCTGTGTGCTGGTGGCTAAAATAAGCTTTTCTTGTAGTGAATGCTTAGTTTTCGTTTGGAGGCTGTTGATGGGAGGAGGGCTTCCAACCAGATCAGAGCTGATCCGTAGGGGGGTGCTGGAGAGGACGTAGATCATCTGTTCTTTTTCGGTGCAAATTCGCAACACAGGTTTGGCAGGATGTTCTTAAGTGGAATTAATTATATATATGATCACATTTCATGCAGAATAGCGTTCAGCTCAAGCACAAGAAGTGGAAAATTAAAATGCAAACATTAATTTGATCTGGATAGCGGTGGTATGGACGTTGTGGGCCAATAGAAATAGAATTATCTTTAGAGGAGGGCTTCCAAGTGTGAGCAACATGGTAAAACTACTGTCATGGAGTTGGTTTACTCAAAAATTTGATTCTAAGGTCTCAATTACTCTTGATAGTTGGTGTAATTGTTCTCTAAATGGCATGTCATTTGGAGACAATTAAGTATGAACTTGTTGAATATGGGTTGAGGTACCCCTTGTGCCATCCAATAATAATATTTTGACTTATCAAAAAAAAAAGAGAATATAATAAAGAGACAAATGTACAACGTACTCAATAATGTAGAAAAAAATAAACACCTAATCTGAATACAAGATAAATTTTAAAACTATTAATAAACTGAAACAATATTATGTTCCTTAAAATATAAAATAGATTACTGGTAAATAATTTGAAAAAATTGAACTTGACTTCAAAAGAGACTCTCAAATCAATGTCTTCTTGATGAAAACTGAAAACTCAAATATGTGTTACTCTTTTAAATAAATATGATTTTTGTGTTAACTAATTTTAATTTTGAATAGCTAAAAGAAATTGTGATGCTCTAAACTAGTTTCAATTCAAAAAATAATTGAAAAATTCTGTTAATCAAGGATAGTAAATTGAAAGAGATTTGTCGATATTTAAATAGTTATATATATATATATATATATATATATATATATATATATATATATATATATATATATATATATATATATATATATATATATATATATATATATTGTTTTAGAGGTCTTTGATATACTCTGATTTCTAGGAAAAGTTGTTTTGACTAACTTGTAGTTCGGTCAAGAGGTAAATAAAATCTGACTCCCAATTGTTCAATATGTCATCGTCTCTTTAGATGGACTGAGTTAACCACTCGCAATAAACTAAGATTTTTAAAAGAATTAATAATGATACTTAGTACGAAAGTAGAGATACGAAATGTAAGAATCACACTATTTTAATCTTACGCACCTTTGTATTGTTATGCTGCCCTATATCATTCCTATTTTTCAAATGGTTATATATTGTCAAGTAAAAAAGCAGTTTTTTCACCAAAACAATTTCATTTTACTTTGTTCAATAAATTCCAAGTTTTTAAAGAAAAACTACATTAAAAAATTGCCAAAAAATAAATCAGGTAAAAATATAACTCAATCAAAGTATCTTGAATAATATCAGTATTATTCTAGAAAAATATCAATCTCTCGGCCTTGCATTGCTTCACAAGCACAAGATATTTTGTCTTCTTTTGACAACTGCACAAGTTTCTTCTTTTTTTTTTGACAAAGCACATTAATATATATTCTCAATAGGCGAACAAGAAGAGATTTTTTTTTGGGTTAAACATGCATTTAAAAGGCACAACAAATGCGCTATTAAAAGTCATGAGGGACTAATTAAAGCATTTATAAAGAAAAATGTCGGGACTAAAATTGAGTAATTTTTTTATAAAGACTTATAACAAAATATTCAAAAGTTTTAGAGACCAAAAACATGTTTAACCCTTTTTATGTTACACAAAGGGAGATAAATTATTATTACTTTTTGACAATAAAGGGTGATAAGTTTCTTGTCAATTTTTTTTGTCACTATTTCTTATATAATTTAGATACACCTTTAAATAAAAAACTAAATTAATTATAGTAAGTAAGGATAGATTCCAAGACCTAGTCTCACTCTCACAAAAAAAAAAGACGCCAAGACCCAGTCATTCGGTTCAGTCGGTTCCTCCCCCACATGCGGCTTGCTAACTCCATGCGTTTTTCTGTTCCCGATTTTTCGTGCATAACAAATCAAAACGCAACCGTTTTGAACGATTCTGCACTTAGATCGGGCTTCCTTACTACCATTTGTTGACCGAGCATTCCGGCGAAATCTTGTTCTCTCTCTCTCTATGTGATGCTATTTATAGAGTTCTTTCTTTAGTTCCCATCTTCATTACAATTATTAAGTTTTTTTTTAAACTTTCCTTCTGTTTTGCTTTTTATCTTCCTTCTGTATTACGACATGCTTTTATGCTCACAAACCGTTGATGAGCTCTGGCAGAGTTTGGCAAACCGATAGAAGTGATGAATTGGATTTTCTAACATGAATCAGAGTAATTAATAAAGGTAGTTGGTGCTTTACTTACGGCTCACATCGTTATTTGGGAAATCCTGTCACTGTGGATAAAACACTGTATAAGAAATGTTCCAAACCAAAATAGTACTTCATAGAATTTGGTTTGGAACATTTCTTATATGGTGTTTTATCCACAGTGATAGGATTGCCCAAATAACAATGCGAGCAGTAAGTAAAGCACCAACTACCTATATTACTATGATCCATGTTAGAAATTCCAATTCATCACTTCGATCGCTTTGCCAAATCTTGCCAGAGCTCATCAACGGTATAGTCTGTGAGCATAAAAGGTGGCTCAGATGAAATTGGGCCCAATGGACCGACCTTGAGTTTGACACACAAGTCAGCAAAAGAAGGAGTTGAGAGTGGTTTCGTCAAAGTGTCGGCAAGCTGAGCTGAAGCTGGAATGTGGCGAAAAGACGATTTGAAGTAACCTTTTCACGAACAAAATGGAGGTCGATCTCAACATGTTTGGTGCAAGCATGTAATACATGGTTGTGGGATATCATCACTGCACTTAGGTTGTCGTAGAGAAGGGTTGGTGTTTGAAAGGGCACGCGAAGTTCTGCAAGCAAAGATTGTACCCACATTAATTCTGCGTTGGCGTTGGCGTTGGCGAGGCCACGATATTTGGCTTCGGCACTGCTACGAGCAACTAGGGTTTGCTTTTTTGAGTTCCAAGATACGAGATTTGGGCCGAAGAAGAGACATGCACCGGAGGTGGATCTTCGATCGTCAACATCGCTGGCCCAATCGGAGTCACTGTAGACTCTAACGGTGAAGGGAGTATCTGGAGGAGCTGCATGAAGGTGAAGACCGAAGTGAGAGGTTCCACTGAGGTAGCGAAGGATGCGTTTCACGGCTCGCCAATGGGATTCAAGAGGCGCCGACAAGAATTGACAAACTTTTGTTGACGGCGAAGGCGATGTCAGGACGAGTAAGAGTTATATATTGAAGCGCACCAACGATTGAACGATATTGAGAAGGATCAGCAATAGTATCAGTGTCGTGGCGGCTTAGTTTAACATTTGACACCATCAGAGTAGCAATAGACGCACAACCAGTCATGGAAGCACGTTCAAGCAGATCTGCAACATATTTAGCTTGAGAAAGCATCATCGAGCCATTATTCAGGTATTTTACTTTAATGCCGAGAAAATAGGTAGGTTTACCCAAATGTTTGAGTGCAAATTGATGCTGTAATTTCTGAATGAGATCATGAATAAGAGTAGAAGAAGAGCCTGTCAAGATAATATCGTCTACATAAACCAGACCATAGAGCTGAACACCCCCTTTAGTGTAAATAAAGAGAGAGTGATCACAATTACTTGGAAAAAACCCAAATTGAAGCAATGCTCGTTTCAGATGTTCATACCAGGCCCGAGGGGCTTGCTTGAGCCCATAGAGGCACTTGTGTAGTTTACAAACCAAATCTTTGTTGTTGTGTTTGAATCCGGGTGGTTGTTGCATGAAAATTTCCTCTTGTAGAACCCCATTGATAAAAGCATTGTTGATATCAATTTGTTGAAGTTCCCATTTGTATGTGATAGCTAAAGTCAATAAAATTCTGATTGTTGCTGGCTTGATTACTGGTGAAAAAGTCTCCCCATAGTCCTTACCAGGTAGCTGACTGTATCCCTTAGCAACTAACCTAGCTTTGTATTTGTTTATGGTCCCATCAGGATTTTCCTTAACTCAAAAGACCCATTTACACCCTATAGCATGTCTGTCAGGTGGTAATTCAGTTAAAGTCCAAGTGTTGTTCTTCATGAGAGCATCATATTCAGCCTTCATGGCTGCAGCCCAATGGGGAATGGCAAGGGCGGATTTGACATTTGTAGGTTCAAGGTGAGTGAGAAAAGCTTTGGGTTTAAGTGACCAGTTTTGTTTCTAGTGAGCATAGGGTGAGTGTTTGAGGAAACAGGTCTAGGAGGAGAGGGAGGAGGGGATGGGATAGGGTCAGGAACAGGGGTAGACACAGGGGAAGGCAGACTAGCTGAGGGGGGAGAAGAAATAGAAGTAGAGTTAGGTTGAATAGATGGAAGTTCAATAGATGGGGAAGTACTGGAGCTAGGGATGAGAAGAGGGGTAGATGTAGAAAAAGCAACATTAGAGGAGTGTGAGGTAGGAGGAAAAAATGTGGGGTAAGGAAATTTAAGTTCATGAATTTGGACATCTTTTGAGATATAGATTCTACCATCAGGACTGAGACATTTAAAACCTTTGTGAGTAGGTGAAAGTCCTAGATTGACACACTCTAAACTTCTAAATTGCAATTTGTTTTTGTTATAAGGAGTTAATAAAGGAAAACATGCACACCCAAAAGACTTAAGATAAGAATAATCAGGTAAAGCATTAAAAAGTGCTTGATAGGGAGATATAAAACCAGAAAGTGATGAGGTAGGAAGCCTATTAATAAGATGTACAACAGTAGTAAAGCTATGGTCCCAATAAGTGAGAGGCATAGAGGCATGAGCCAAGAGGAGAGACACTTTTACGTAATATGCCTGTGTTTCCTCTCAACAGTACCATTCTGATGAGAGGTGTAAGGACAAGTCTTTCTATGTAAGATACCAAGAGAAGTGAGGTAATTTGTAAAGGGTCTAAATTCACCCCCAAAGTCAAATTGTAGGGCTTTAATAGTTGCAGAAAATTGTGTTTTGACCATATGTTGAAACTGAGTAAAGGCAGTAAGAGCCTCTGATTTAGCCTTTAAAAAATATATCCAAGTGTATTTAGTGCATGCATCAACAAAGACAATGTAATATAGGTAACCACCACTAGAGGGAGTGGGAGAGGGACCCCAAAGATCAGTGTGAATGAGTTCAAAAGGTGTAGTGTGTGTAGTGGTTGATGGTGGAGCATACAACTTGTGAGCTTTGCCAAGACAACAGTACTTACACAATTCAAAAGTTTTATTACTAGGCATAGAAATATTACAATGTTTGAGTACATGGTGAACTACTCTACTATTAGCATGACCCAAACGATGATGCCACAAAGCATATGGTGTGGCATCATTTACAACAGAAGAAAAAGTAGCAGAATTAGAATGTGAAGCTACATTAGAGTCAGTAGCAGTCTTTGCACTTGGAGTCTTTGGCGGGCAGCAAAATAGTTGTCAAGCTAGGAATGATGAACAAACCATCAGAGCCTCTAAAGCCTTGAAACAGGATTTCTTTAGATGCCTGAGATTTAACAAAACAGATAAATGAGTGGAATTCAAAGAAAACATCATTATCTTGAGAAAATTGACCTACAGACAGTAAATTCTTAGTAAGGGAATGGACATGCATTAATTGTTTAAGAGTATATTGAGTATGAGGGTCAAAAGTGGAATAAACTTTAGATGAACCAATAGATAGAATAGAAGTAGCATGGCCATTTCCCATTGTTGCTTTGTGAGGCCCTGTATAAGGTAAACTATGATGCAAAAATTGAGAAAAGGGTGTCATGTGATGAGATGCACATGTGTCAGCATACCAACCTGAAGCTGTAAATTCTGGGGGATACTCAGCAATCATAACACCAGGAACACAAGTAGACAAGGCAACAAAATTAGCTTGAGGAGCAGAATTGTCATTACCAGTAGTAGGAGGGTTTGCAGTAGCAGGGGTAGTTGCAGGAGAACTTGGTGGAGGGGGCACAAAACTCTCATCAAACCGATACCGGCAAGTGTTCATAGCATGACCATACTTGCCACAAAGTTGACAAGTAGGTCTAGAACCAGTGGAGGGTGGTGTGTAGTTAGGATTGTGATAGGTGTTAGGATTACCTCTTGATCTACCTCGACCCCTAGCCCTGTTGAACCTATATCTGCCTCTGATAAAGGCAGGGTTGGCATTCTGGTATGCAGAAGATTGTTGTTGGGAATTAGGAGCAGAAGAATGGACAGCATTGGCTTGGGGTGTGGGATTTGGAGTGGTAGCCTACACCTGATTAGCAGAGGGTGCAGTAGATATGAGTTCTTGACGAAATTTATTAAGTTGTGCCTCTTGCACAAGCAATAGAGACTCAAATTCCATCAAATCAGTATCTTGAAGTTTGCCATAGTACATCATGACAAAGGCATTGTATTCCTCTGGTAAACCCTCTAGTATAATATCCATAAGATCTTGATCTTTAACATCTTCACCAATAGCTATTAGAGAATCAGCTATGGAGTGAACTTTATTGACAAATTCTGAGATTGTTTAAGTACCTTTCTTGAGGACTTTCATTTCAGTTCGTAGTTGCCTTTCAAATGAGAATAGAAGTATTTGTGGATCTTGTCCCAAACTTGACTAGCATGTTTGCATGTTAAAACCCTAGGGAGAATAGAATCAGATAATGTGGAAAGTAACCATGTGTAGAGAGCTTGATCTTGAACAATCCATTGAGAATAGGCTGCAGAAACTTTGTTGATAGCTTGATCTGCAAGAGAATCAAACTGTGCAGGAATGGTAGGGTTCAGAAGTAAACGATGAAGGTTGTGTGTGAGAATCACACCTTCAACTTGTTGGTTCCATAACAGAAAATTCTGATCATCGAGTTTAATAGAAAGTTTAGGTCCATGGATAAAACCAGAACTTGAATTCAGAGTAGAAATTGGTTGAAAAACTGGGTTTGGTGTGATTTGTTGATCTGTTGTTGCAGGTGTTTCAGTGGTGGGAATTGTAGCCATGACAGAGAGATTGGATCAAGATCAAGAATCAAAAGATGATTGAAGAGTTGATGCAGAGAAAACGCAGGATTGGAAGCAAAGAATTGAAGAAGAAAGAAACAGAATCAATGAAAAGGAAGGTTGCAGAGAAAGAGAGAAACAAAATCGGTGAAGAAGAAGAAAGGAATAAATGTAAAAACATTATGGATCCCTGTGGTTAAGCAAGCGATACCATGATAGAGTTCTGAACTACAATTGAAATGTTTATTCATTTGTAAATTGATGGTATTATTCTCATTGAATTGAATTGTATGAGTGAGGTACATTTATAGTAGTAAAAGAGAGTAACTAACTGAGCTAAGTGTAACTAACAGTAGTTACAACAATAACAGATAAGTAACTACTTATCTAATGAGAGATTGCTAAATCTAATTTTATTACAATTACTTATACACCTCCTTATTCTCTAATATGAAATAAGAATATTGAATGCTGATCTTGCTGAAGGGAATTCTCAGAAGAGACTTTCAGCCATTCAGATGGTTAATTTCTTGATGAATTGTCTATACCCTAGGGGCATATTTTCAGAGATTAATTTGATAATTGAGGAGATGGAGTAGTTACAAGATGATAAAATTGCATATGTTGAAGGTTCAGCCTTTGAAGCATTGCGTTGATCTCCAATAACAAGCTTGCATGGCTCAAACTTTGTGTAATTCTGAGGAATGGAAGCATTTTGGGACTTTCATTTAATATTATTCTGCTATTCGCAACAGCATTCAAGCTGGTTTCTCAAATGCTTCATAGAGAGATATACTTTTGTCTTGCTTCATCCCAAGCTAGAAGTGTTGTGAACACCTTCTAGCTTGTGGGGGAATATTAGATATAGTTGGTGATTGGTAGTTACGGAATTAGTTAGTGGTTAGTTACTAGTAGTTAGTGAATTGTTAAGTAGTTAATGAGTGCCTATAAATAGGCTTCATGTAATCATTTTAGATCACTCTTCTCATTTTGTATTACTTCTACTTTATCAATATATAAGTCTTTGAGAGTTTTCCCCTCCAATCTCTTTATGATGCCATGTTTCTCAACAAACTCGGACAGAGCATGTAACCTTCAACATAAGCCAAAAAATAGGATCAAATCGTAGTGACGAAAACTTAAAGGATTCAGAACAAGGAGGAAAACAAAGAAACAATACGAAGATTTCACTGGCGACAAACACAACCAAAGCAAAGCGTGATAGAAAATCTTAAGTTGATCAAGTTACCGTATTTATCTTCAATGAATATCAAGAAAAGTCTTTGATATATATTCTAAAATTGTAATTTGTAACCATAGTAGAGTTGTGATTCACAAAAGAGACTCCAATTGAGCTTTTCTCCTTAGAACAATCTCTCAGGGAATTTCAATCACATGAAACCTATATCAGTGGTGCAAAAATTAAAACTTGGCACACAGGTAATAGTACCGCAAAATTCCTTCCTCACCATGAATGTGTATAATTAACTTTAATACATTCTCTATAGCACCTAATATGGCCTAAATCTTACCATGTATCAAACCTGAATTGGATTGAAAAAGTGATAGAGCAAAAGCAGTACTTTTTTGCATCAGCTATCTAACACCATTCAATATGGGCATTCCCAAAAGGTTAATGTGAAAACATTAAGAATGTTCTGAATAAAACAATATTTTGTGTTAGAAATAGAATATGGTTAATTAAAATTAAAATTATCTTATATCATCTAAACTCTCAATGTCAGAGCCAAAACACTTGAGATAAGTCAGAACAGAGCCGCAGCATCAAAACCTGTTGCTGTTGTGGGCCCACCAAAGCTATTGAAAGTGTGTTGGACTTTCTATTATATTTTTTTAAATATTTTTTTTCCAACAACCTTGCATGACAGCTGAAAATGAATAGGTATATGTTCCTTCAATCTTAAACTTCGATCTTACCAACCGTTTGTTGTAAAAGGGTATGTTTCAAAGTACTTTAAGTTGAAGGAAACTATACAAACGAAATCTTAGCACTTTCCATTTCCTTCAACAATTCCATGTCAATGCTATCTTTCAAGTCCTTAATTGATCGAAAAATCCAATCACTCTTCCCAATTTTATTGTATTCAATTCTAATATTAGGAGCTACAAGGTTAGTTTTAGATAGTTTAAAGAGCTACAAGAGCCAAGTTTTCCAGCTCTATGGCATGTCATCATCTAGTGGTAAGAACAGATTACCAATTATAGTGTTGCCAGAGGATCGAATTGATGAAAATTGCAATGTGTTTGAAGGGAAATGGGAGTGGGACAATGTTTCTTATCCTCTTTATGAAGAAGAGACTTGTCCTTACTTGGTTAAGCAGACTACTTGTCAGAAGAATGGGAGACCTGACTCTTTCTACAAGAATTGGAAGTGGCAGCCTCATGGATGCAACCTCCCAAGGTAAGTAATCAACTTTTTTTAGAGGTTTCATTTAGATTGCAATTTAAAATAAATATGAAGATGTGATACAGTGGAATTTTTTTTAGGTCTACTTTGGAGGACTAAACTTATATGTTGATAAATAAATAAATAATGTAACATTTCAATCATAGATGTGATATAGTGACAAATGACTCTCCTTTGCCTCTTGACATCAGATTTGACCCTTTGAAGTTATTGCACATGTTGAGGGACAAAAGAATGATGTTTATTGGAGACTCACTACAAAGAGGCCAATTTGAGTCTATGATATGTTTAATACAATCTATAATTCCTGATGGAAAGAAATCTCTCCAAAGAATTCCACCTATGAAAATCTTCAAAGTCGAGGTACAAAGCTACCTTGTTAAAACTCATTAAATATATATATATATACAAACTTATCATCAAACCCAAATTTCTGATCTTTTCTATAGCTTTGTTTTTCTAGGAGTTCAATGCATCGATTGAATACTATTGGGCTCCATTCATAGTAGAATCCATTTCAGATCATGCAACAAATCATACAGTACATAAACGATTGGTAAACCTTGACTCCATTGCTAATCATGGCAAACATTGGCAAGGTGTGGATATTTTGGTGTTCGAGAGTTATATTTGGTGGATGCACAAACCTTTCATCAATGCCACGTGAGTATCTAAACCACGATATATTAGTTGAATAGTCATGGTCCCATTGTTTTTTTAGGTGTTTTTTTGTTTGTATTATTGTCGCGGAGTGTTCCAATGCTTTCAAAGAAAGATGAATCTCCGCTCATGGTTAAGATCAAATTTCGTACTAGTCAACGATGAGTTTGTCCACTGTGGGAATCAAATCTGGAAGCATCGGGTCGACTCCCATGTCCTGGGAAAGGTGTCTAGATATCTGTTATTATTATTCAATTGGTTTGAAACATCTTTTGTTTCAGATACGGATCACCAGACAATGTCCAAGAATATAATGTCACCACAGCATACAAGTTAGCATTGAAAACATGGGCAAATTGGTTAGAATCAAACATCCAACCACTGACTCAAAAGGTCTTTTTTATGAGCATGTCTCCAACACATCTGTGGTAAGTTACAATTATCATTCAAGTTGAATTTTCATTTTAATTCTTGTCTAATTAAGAAAGTTGATTTTCATCTTCTTTTAGGAGCTGGGAATGGAAGCAAGGAAGTGACAAAAACTGTTTCAAAGAATCATATCCAATTCAAGGTCCATACTGGGGCACAGGCTCAAATCTTGAGATTATGAAGATATTACAAGATGCAATACAGGAATTAAAAATAGATGTCACCCTGTTGAACATTACTCAGTTATCAGAGTACAGAAAAGACGCTCACACGTCGGTTTACGGCGAGCGAAAGGGAAAGCTCTTGACGAAAACACAGAGAGCTAACCCTAAAGCTTTTGCTGATTGCATTCACTGGTGCTTACCTGGAGTCCCAGATGCATGGAATGAAATCCTATATGCATATTTGTTGAAGAATTATCAAAACTTTTCTTAACCTGCCAAATAATCATGACAGAAAGCATTTACATCACTCAAATGGGAGGCATTATTCATAATAATTCATCATTCTATTTTGTTTAGAATTTAATTTACATCACTCAAAACTTTTATTTGATTGCAAGTTTGCCTTTGGAGTGTCTTAAATAGGCTGGAATGTGATTTTTTGTTGCCATAAGAATGTTTTTATTTCTCTTTCCCCAAAATTGAAAATTACAGTTGGTTTCTTTGGCTGTGGACAGTTGGTTGATTTGGAAAAATTGCTTAGTGTAGAGATCAAATTGAGAGATAAAGTTGAAAGAAAGCTTAGATATTTGAAACAAGTGAAACCAATCAAATGCATACACTTCACTACTTCAGCTTTACCAGAATACTCCATCATCCACTACAAAAGACTCTGATTCTCATATTACTGATGGTTTAATTAAGAATCCAATTTTAAGCTATGAGGCTGAGGATTTGAAGAATGATGAAAGCATGTATTTAATTAAATTTGAACACATGTGAAAGTTTGTGTATCAGATGAAACTTTTGATGTTCTTCAATTGTATTTATTTGAGCATGTGCCCAATTTTGGATTTTTTTCCCAGTATTTCTAATTTAAGTAGAAAATCATCAGTGACAGATAATGAGAATGATGGTGCAGATTCTTTTGATGATTCTCTGGCTTTAGTTCATGTGAATATGAATATGATAGCAACATCTCAAGCCATCAGCGATCACAAACCAGTTAATGAAAGTGTTTTTGGGCTTTAGATGCATTGAGGTTTGCCAAAGAAAGGCCTGAAAGTTCAGTGAGAACAAGCCAAATGATTCATATTGGCATATAATTTAAGCTTCTCACAGTAATATTGTATTTGTCTTGGGGGTAATTATTAGTCTGTACCCTACTATTTCACTTACAGTAATCATAAACTTATGATTAATTTAATCATTGGAATCTGTCTTGAGTCCTTTTCTCTTTTTCTCTTTCTGGATTAGAAGAGATATTAAAGGTCCTCACAGAGGCCTTTCTAGAAATTTCAATGACGGTTGATCTGTCAAACACTACTGCATTACACACCGCTGCAAAGATGTTGTTGATCAAGTTTTCAAGGTAATAAGCTCGTAAACCATTTGCATGGTCGCTCCTTCATCAATCAGAATGAACCATTGCTGCATTAAATAATTGAAGGGTTGAAAACTGATTGCAAGCTACAAGGGAAATGTCCAAAGGTATGAAATATTCACTACAATAGCTGCTATGTAACTAAACTCAGCATTTGTATTCTGCAGAAATGATGAACACCATATTTCACTTTTTTTTACAATACTATATTTCACAATAGCTTCCTGAAATGAGTGTAGTTATTGATTGGCTTACTACTCCTAAATTACTGCTCTTATGTACAAGGCAGTAAACCAAAGGCTAACCTATGAATCAAAATTGAATGTTACCTTAGGACATTACTAAAATAAATAAGAATGTGCAGGATTAGTAGTTATACATATTTGGTTTATAAATAGGAATGTGAGTATTTGGTTGAAATAAATAGGAATGTGCAGGACATTACCTAAAAAAAAATAAGAATGTATTGGAAGTAATTCAAGCTAGTTTTAATAAGTTGTCTTTGTGATTTCTGAGTGGGATGCACACTTGGCATTTACCCTTTGTATTTTTCGTTCTTTCTTTGTTGTGTCGGCATACACTTTACTATTCTTGCTTCATATAAATACCTAAGTGTAAGTCAACTTCAATTCATTGAATAACAGAATCACATTTACTCTGATATTCATTTCTGCTTTTCTCTCTCTCTCTCTCTCTCTAACTGATTTGTGAGTGTGTGTGAGAGAGTGTGGAGGATTCTGTTATCTGCTCTAACATAATTGACCTCAGAGCTCGGTGAAGATGATCCATGGCGAACAACGGTGGCAATAGCGCACAATTTCTGGCGAAGCTTCTAGTGCTCGACGGAAAGAATTATGATCGGTGGATAATACAGATGAAGGTTGTGTTTCGTTATCAAGATGTTCTTGATGTAGTGCGTAACGGCGTAGCGGAGGGCGATGCAGCACAGTTGAAGAAGGACAGTAAAGCACTGTTCCTAATTCACCAGTGTGTAGACACAGAAGCTTTTGAGAAAATCTCTCAATACGAAACCGTGAAGGAAGCTTGGGACGCTTTGGCACTTGCCTACTCCGGTGATGCGAAGTTGAAGAAGGTGAGATTGCAGACTCTTAGGAGAGAATATTAACTACTCCAAATGGAAGAAACAGAATCGGTTGCTGAATACATTAATAAGTTGACATTGGTGACAAATCAGATGTGTACGAACGGCGAAACGGTCTCTGATCAGATGAAAATTGAAAAGGTACTACGAACTCTAACTCCTAAGTTTGATTACATAGTAACTGCAATAGAACAGTCTAAGAACCTAGAAACAATGAAGATAGAAGAATTGTTAGGTTCACTTGAGGCGAATGAGGCTAGAATTAAGGTTAGAACGGGTGGAAAAGAGAAAGATAAGGCTGTAGAGAAACCGATTGAACATGCTTTGTTAACTAGATATCAGAAGGGAAAAGGAAACTCAAATAACAGTGAGGGATCCGGGAAGAAGTCTGAATCTAACCTTAGTGACTTCCAGAAGAAAAAGGAAGCGTGGAAGAACAAAACACGAAAAATAAGATTCGAAGGAGTGATGGAAAGGTGTGTATCATCACTGAGGTGTTGTATGTTCCATCAATGAGAAGTAACTTGATCAGTCTGGGACAATTACTTTAGAAGAGGTACTAAGTGATAATGGAAGATCTTGAACTCAATTTGTATGATCCTAGTGGGACTTAGTGATAATGGCTCCATTGAATAAACACAAGACATTCAAAGTGGGAATGAGTACTGTTAAGAACGAATGTTTGAGTGCAATGAAGAATTGTTAGGTTCACTTGAGGCGAATGAGGCTAGAATTAAGGTTAGAACTGGTGGAAAAGAGAAAGATAAGGCTGTAGAGAAACCGATTGAACATGCTTTGTTAACTAGATATCAGAAGGGGAAAGGAAACTCAAATAACAAAGTGAGGATCAGGAAGAAGTCTGAATCTAACCTTAGTGACTTCCAGAAGAAAAAGGAAGCGTGGAAGAACAAAACACGAAAAATAAGATTCGAAGGAGTGATGGAAAGGTGTGTATCATCACTGAGGTGTTGTATGTTCCATCAATGAGAAGTAACTTGATCAGTCTGGGACAATTACTTTAGAAGAGGTACTAAGTGATAATGGAAGATCTTGAACTCAATTTGTATGATCCTAGTGGGACTTAGTGATAATGGCTCCATTGAATAAACACAAGACATTCAAAGTGGGAATGAGTACTGTTAAGAACGAATGTTTGAGTGCAATGAAGAATTGTTAGGTTCACTTGAGGCGAATGAGGCTAGAATTAAGGTTAGAACTGGTGGAAAAGAGAAAGATAAGGCTGTAGAGAAACCGATTGAACATGCTTTGTTAACTAGATATCAGAAGGGGAAAGGAAACTCAAATAACAGTGAGGGATCCGGGAAGAAGTCTGAATCTAACCTTAGTGACTTCCAGAAGAAAAAGGAAGCGTGGAAGAACAAAACACGGAAAATAAGATTCGAAGGAGTGATGGAAAGGTGTGTATCATCACTGAGGTGCTGTATGTTCCATCAATGAGAAGTAACTTGATCAGTCTGGGACAATTACTTGAGAAGAGGTACTCAGTGATAATGGAAGATCTTGAACTCAATTTGTATGATCCTAGTGGGAACTTAGTGATAATGGCTCCATTGAATAAACACAAGACATTCAAAGTGGGAATGAGTGCTGTTAAGAATGAATGTTTGAGTGCAATGACTGATAGTGAACATTGGATATGGCATGAAAGGTATGGATATTTGAATTTCAAAGACTTGAAAAGTCTAAATACTCAGGGGATGGTGCATGGACTACCTGTACTCAAGCTGCCTAGTGGAGTTTGTGAGAAACTCTTATAGTGGAGAGTTAGCAATTAGAGCTGCAAGGAATTTGGAAGCAATTCACTCAGATGTGTGTGGTCCTTTTGATACTTTGTTTCATTCATTGATGAGTATACAAGAAAGATGTGGATCTATTTGATAAGTAAGAAGAGTGAAGTGTTCAATGTGTTTAAGGTGTTCAAGGCAATGACTGAGAAAGAAAGTGGCTGTGAAATTGGTAGACTACGAACTGATGGAGGTGGAGAGTATACCTCCACTGAGTTCAAAGATTTTTGTGAAAGAGAAGGGATAAGACATGAAGTGACTGCACCCTACACACCCCAACATAACGGTACAGCAGAGAGGAAGAACATAATAGTGCTCAACATGGTTAGAAGTATGCTGAAAAGTAGAAAAATGCCTAGTCATTTTTGGGGAGAAGCAGCCTCAACAGCAGTGTATGTCCTAAATAGGAGCCCTGCTAAGAGAATGGAAGGAGTTACACCTGAAGAAGCTTGGTCAGGAGTGAAACCAAGTGTTAAACACTTGAGAGTGTTTGGAGCTCTATGTTACAGACATGTCCCTGATCAGTTGAGAAGAAAACTTGATGATAAGGCACAAGCAATAGTGCTGTTAGGTTATCATTCAACTGGTGCTTACAAGTTGTATGATCCTAAAAGACAGAAAGTTGTGATCAGTAAAGATGTTAAGTTTGATGAAGCAAATGGTTGGAATTGGGAGAAGCTTGTTGAAGAAGAGGAGCTTGTTACCATGGTGTTGGAACCCTCAGAAGTGGAGGAAGCAGAGCCCACAGTGAATGATGATGAAACAGACCCTGCAAGACCAAGGAGAGCTAGGCAACCACCACAAAGCTTCAATGATTTTGTGGTGTTTCCTGACTCTGCTATCACTGTTACTGGTGACCTGATGCAGAATGCTTTTATGGCAGAGGTTGAACCACTAACTATAGAAGAAGCATTAGAGAAACCTCATTGGAAGCAAGCTATGATTGAAGAGCTGCATTCAATTGATAAAAATGATACATGGCAGCTAACTGAATTACCTGAAAATAAGAAGAAAATTGATGTGATGTGGGCTTTTAAAACAAAGGTGAAGCCAAATGGTGAAGTGAGTAGATATAAGGCTAGACTTGTGGTTAGAGGTTTCCTCCAAAGGCCTGGGTATGATTATACTGATGTGTTTGCACCTATTGCGAGGATTGAAATAATAAGAAGGATGGTAGCTGTTGCTAGTTATAGAGGGTGGAAGATGTATTAGCTTGATGTGAAAGCTTCCTTCTTGGATGGATACCTAGAAGAGGAGGTGTTTGTAAGCCAACCACTAGGTTTTGAAGTAGATGGAGAAGAAGACAAGGTGTACAAGTTAAAGAAGGCTCTTTATGGCTTGAAACAAGCCCCAAGAGCATGGAACAAACGAATAGATCAATTCCTGTTGCAGCAACAGTTTACTAAATGTACAAATGAGCATGGCATTTACTCAAGAGGCTCAAGTGTGGGGAATAACTTGGTGATATGCTTATATGCAGATGGCATGTTACTAACTGGAACATTTGAAGAAGAGATGGAGGAATTTAAGAAGAGTATGATGACAGAGTTTGAGATGTCAGATTTAGGTGTTCTCACATACTTTCTGGGTATAGAGTTCGCTGTCACAAGTAAGGGAATACTGCTGCATCAGACCAAATATGCAAGTGATGTTCTGAAGAGGTTTAACATGTGGGATTGTAATGTTGCTACCATTCCTACTGATACATCAGTGAAGCTAGTGCCTGAAGGAGAAGGTAAACGTGTGGATTCAACACTGTATAAACAGCTTGTAGGTCCCCTCAGATATTTGTGTCACACAAGACCATATATTAGCTATGGTGTAGGTCTGATAAGCAAGTACATGGAGTGTCTAATGACTCCTCATCTTGTGGCTGCCAAGCGCATACTGAGGTATGTAAAGGGGACAGTTGATTTTGGTGTGTTGTATCCAACTCAGGAGGTGAGTTCTGACATGGTGGTGTATCGATTTTCTGATTCCGATTGGTGTGGAGATAGAGGAGATAGAAAGAGCATTGCAGCATATGTTTTTATGTTTGGTGAAGCACCTGTAGCTTGGAGCTCAAAGAAAGAGACAGTCGTAGCCTTGTCATCGTGTTAGGCTGAGTACATAGCTGCTGCTATGGCAGCTTGTCAAGCTCATTGGTTAAATATGCTACTTGCTGAGCTGAAATTGAGAAAGGAATCTGCAATGATACTCAAGGAGGATAGCAAATCAGCAATTGATTTGGCTAAATACCCAATTGCTCATGGTAGGAGCAAACATATTGAGACTAAATTTCACTTTTTAAGAGACCAAGTGAATAAGCAGAAATTGAAGTTGGAGCACTGCTGTACAGAAGAAAATTATGCAGATTTGTTGACTAAAGCTTTGAAGATCAAAAGGTTTGAAGAGTTAAGAAACAAGCTTGGTATGAAGAGTCTCTCTAGCATGAATTAGGAGGTGTATTGGAAGTAATTCAAGCTAGTTTTAATAAGTTTTCTTTTGATTGCTGACTGGGATGCACACTTGGCATTTCCCCTTTGTATTTTTCGTTCTTTCTTTGCTGTGTCAGCATACACTTTACTATTCTTGCTTCATATAAATACCTAAGTGTAAGTCAACTTCAATTCATTGAATAACAGAATCACATTTACTCTGATATTCATTTCTGCTTTTCTCTCTCTCTAACTGATTTGTGAGTGTGTGTGAGAGACTGTGGAGGATTCTGTTATCTGCTTTAACAGAATGTGCCATCACTATTTGTAGTTTTTAATTTCCTAGGAATTTAGAATCGAACCCTAAACCATATGAATGTTACTAATATACATCTGATACAAGTTTCCTTGAAATTTGAATACTTGGATACGGGAACTTTCGTCGTGTCTAGTTTGCGTAAGTACATTAAATTATCCAGTAACTCATTGTGCAAGTCTTTTGCCATTGACCATTGGATTGATGCAAATATGATATGCTTATATGACCACTTGGATACTGTATTTACATTCAAGAAAGTACATGAGATGGATAGTTTCCTAAAAGTAAATGGAAAGAATTAGAAGCATCATACCAGAACCAGCGCCCTCTGTGATCTTTTACCATTGACCATTGGATTGATGAGTCCTTAAAAATTACATTCTAGAAAGTACATGACATGGACATTGTTTCCTAAAAGTGAATGGAAAGAGTCAGAAGCCAGAACCAGCGCCCTCTGTGCTCTTAGCAGACATATGGCTTTGCTTTTTGTATTTGTTTGTAGATTCATGTTGAAAATTATAGAGAGAACTTTGAAATTGGTGCTAATATATGGTGTGTTTCACCTTTTAAGATGATGAGTTATGAGTAGAAATTTTTCTTGCTCAAATGCCCTTTATTTTACTCAAATGCTTTGTGGCTCTGTAAAACATATTGAGAATGTAATCAAAATCCTAGCTTAAGTTAAAACAGCTTATAGCCGTTTGTAACAAACTATTTGGGCAGTTAGAGTTACTAACTAACTCTAACCAACTAGTCTAGTTTGTTAATAACAAACTTGGTTGTTAGCCTAACTAACAACCATCTAACAAACTAATTCAAAGACAAAGTATATATAAACATTGTACATAGAAAAATACATACAACAATGGAATGAAATAATAGAATTTTACAGTTTATGATTTTACTCTAAGTCTACTGCTATACTCTCTTTCTACATTAGGTTTCTGCATCCATCACCAAAGTTTCTAGGTTCTGATAGTACAATCAAGGAGTGAGTGTACCTTGCAAGAACAAGTGAAAAATAGTGATTAGTATTTGAATTCAGTGAGTGAATTCAAAGAAAAGGTAAAGAAAGTGTTAAGGAAAGAGTTTGTTACCTTAGAGAAATGCGAGAGAGATTTTGGAAAGGATTCAGTGTGTTCATCTCAAGAACTCAAAGAATAGCAGTTCATGCAAGAAATGATATAGAACAAAATTAGGGTTTTGTGAAATTGCTAAGAGATTAAGGGAAAACACACACAGAGGTGTGAGTTTTACCTGATTGAGGCATTTAGAACCTTTAATTGAAGTTCCAATACCTGGTACCTGCACAAAGAGGAATTAGGGTTAGGGTTTCAACCAAAATCCTGATTCAGAGAAATTGAAAGATTTAGAATCACAAACAGAGGAAAGAAGAAAGGGGTTTACCTTCGAGGCAAGCTTGATTGTGAAAATCAAGCGTAGTTTCAGTAGAAAGGAAAACCCAGAATCGCGAAGTGAGAAGAGGCCGTCTAGGTCTCAGATCAGGTTGTTTCAGGCTAAAACCAAAGGGGGTTTTAGTTCATCATAAACGTGTGTCATCATAGACCTGAAACGGAGGGTGGCTGCTGCTTCAATCACCGGCGAAGGTGAGAGCAACAGAAACCCTAAGTTTCTGGCGAAGGAGAAGAGAGAGAGACGGAGAATCAAGAGAGAAGGAAGAGTTCTTGGTTTACCGGTGAAGAAGTGAGAGAGTGAGGCTTAAGTATATCGGGTCATAAGATAGACCCGCGTGTTGCAAGAATTCGGTTCCGGGTGCGCAGTGAGTGCCAAACAATTTTGTTTGGTGGAACTTGTTGCTTCATTGGGTTGGGCTTAATAGAAGCTGGGCTTCTCATTATTGCACCTTCCCTCAGTTGTTCATACCCCCTCCTGCAAGTAAATCAAATAGAAAGTCAAAAATTCAACATGGTATACTCAGAGCTGTAAAACGATCCTGGGAAAAATACTCTAAACTCTACTCAATTCTTTTACTTTCTTTAAAGTTTTCTTTCTCTACTGTGTTTTTTCTGTCTAACTGTGTGTGTGTGCAGAAGTGCTGCAGAACAGAAAATTCAAAATGAGTAACAACATTCAATCACATGCAAGTTTTGGTGCACAAGTGCCTACCCTAAATGGTAAAAACTGGGATAGGTGGTGCCATCAAATGGAGGCAGTGTTTGGGTGCCAAGGTGTCCTGAAGGTAGTTAAAGATGGTGTTACACCACTTACAGCTACCTCTACTGATGAGGACAAAACCAAATATGAGGATGAAGTCCATAGGATTGGAAGGCACCGCATCTAATCCATATTGGGTTAGATGTGATAACTTTTAATGCAATTAGAGGAATTAAGAGTTCCAAGAAGGCTTGGGACACTCTTGATTCTTATTACAATGGGGCTACTGAAGCTAGAAAAGAGAAGTTGGAAGCTCTTAAGGCTCAGTATGAGACCCTTAAGATGAAAAGTGATGAGGATGTTGTGACCTATTGTGGTCGTGTAAAGAAAATTACTAATGCTATGAATCTAAATGGCCTAACATTAACTGATGAAGATGTGTGCATCAGGAAAATCTTAAGATCACTGACCAAGAAGTACTATGTGTGTGTCAATGGGTTGGAAGACACACTCAAGCAAGAGGACTTAAAGGTGGAACAGCTCCAGAGCAGACTTGAGGCTAAAGATATGAGACTCAATCTGGTAATGGAGAACAAATGATGATGATGATGATACCGCTTCTTCACAAAAGGCAAGGGTAAAAAGGGTTCTAAGCCAGTAATGAAGTAAGTCATCCTCTAAACCTAACTCTAGTAAAAGTAAGCCTAAGTCTAAATCTAATTCTAAGAATAAGACTGATTCTAAGAAAAAGGATAAATCTAAAGTTCAATGCTATAGGTGTGACAAATACGGGCATTATGCTACAGAATGTCCAACTAGAAAACCTAAATCAGAAATAGAAGCAAATGTTGCAAAAGAGGATTCTGATTCTGATAGCCCAGTAGTGTTTAGTGCTATATGTGATGAACCTAAACCTAAAACTAGGGCAGATGTTAAGGTAACTAATATTGAACTTAAGAAAAATAAGGACTATATTGCACTAATAGTAACTAAGAGTGATGGAACCAGAAGATTACGTAAAATGGTATTTGGACTCTGCTGTTCTAACCACTTGACAGAAATAAAGAGTGGCTGGTGGATTTCAACCCTCACAAGAGAACTACTATTAGGTGTGCAAATGATAGGTCCCTTCAAGCAACAGGTATGGGGAATATTCTACTGAAGAAAGAGGATGGTCAGATAGTCACCATACATAATGTCTACTATGTTCCAGGTATGAGTTGTAACCTACTTAGTCTAGGTCAACTTGTAGAGGGAGGGTTTTCTGTCATTATGAAGGATTTAAAACTCAAAGTTTTTGATAAAAAGGATAAACTAGTGCTGACCTCTCAACTAGCTAAGAACAGAACTTTCAAGACCAGCATTAGCACTATAGAGGCAGAATGCCTAAGTGCTACCACTGATCTTGAAAGTGTTCTATGGCATAGGAGATATGGGCACCTAAAATATAAGAGTCTTCTAAATCTTAGTTCTAAAGGCCTAGTGGAAGGTCTACCTAAGATTGAGAAACCTAATAGTGTGTGTACCACTTGTCCGTTGGGTAAACAACCAAGGAAGATGTTTAAGACAGATTTAAAATTAAGGTCCAAACATCTTCTTCAAGTTGTTTACACAGAAAATATGTGGCCAATTTAATGTATTTCAAAAGGAGGGAACAAATATTTTTTATCTTTCATTGATGAGTTTTCAAGAAAAATTTGGGTCTATCTCGATCAAAACAAAGTGTGAGGCTTTAACTAAGTTCAAAGAGTTTAAGGCCATGGTAGAAAAACAGAGTGGAAACATGCTTAAGATCCTAAGGTCTGATGGAGGAGGTGAATACACTTCAAAAGAATTTGAAAGCTTCTGTACAGGTCAAGGAATTGTTCATGAGGTTACTTCTCCCTACACTCCACAAACATAATGGAGTTGCAGAGTTGAGAGAGAGAAGGAGGCGAATAAGTAACAATTCGACATGGCTGTAAGTATGATGAAACTAAAACACCTTCCAAAGAGACTATGGGGGGTGAAAGTATTCATCTTTGTTTATCTCTAAGATATCTATGTCATAGCGGACACGATATTTTATATGCTCTTTTTGGTTTAACTAGTAGATTTATGGCTACATCTGTGCTGAATACACTTAAATCTTTGGCTCTAACGTATTTTAAGGAGCAGATGTCCTACTAGAGGCCTAGATGATAAGGTACCCGAGGAAGAGTTCTTGGTTTCTGGTAGGAAAGAAGAAGTGAGAGAGTGAGGCTTAAGTATATCGGGTCATAAGATAGACCCGCGTGTTGCAAAGAGGAATTAGGAGTTAGGGTTTCAGCAAAATCACGATTAAGAATTCGAAAGGAATCCGGGTGCGATTGGTGAGTGCCAAACAATTTTGTTTGGTGGAACTTGTTGCTTCATTCATTAGGTTGGGCTTAATAGAAGTATATGGGCTTCTCATTATTGCACCTTCCTCAGCTTGTTCGATTGTTCATACCCCCTCCTGCAAGTAAATCAAATAGAAAGTCAAAAATTCAACAAAACACTCGTACATATTATTTTCATTCAAGTTTCACTAGTCATACCCTTCAAGATCATGTCACTCAACTGCATAGTATCTGTATTAGTAGCACTGTTATGTCTAATCGGTAACTAATCTCAAACTTGTAGGTATTTGATAACCCTAAGTCACTGATGAGGAACTTATGGAGATTCGTCAGCTTTGGGCGGAATTCTTTTTAAAGATTCGAGCAAAGTTAATACACTATTTTAGATTTACTAGTTTAATTTGTGTTTTAGAAACATATTTTGTTGCATTTAGTGGGAAACAGTTTGGTTGGAGCAAAAATGGTAAAGTAGGAAAAATATCCCCTAAAGTGTGTTATGGTGGATACCACATGTTGAACAAATTTTGCTTTCTAAGTGTAAGATATTAATTTTAATGGAATTCGAAGTATTTTGATAAATTTATTATGTGTTGCTGTCTAGAAAGATCTGTATAACAGGTTCTTATGAATTAGTCGTCTGGTTTGGATTAAAAATAAACAAAAAAAAGAACTAGACATTAAGCATCGGTTATTTAAATAACTGATGTTAAATGTCACAATAAAATGACATTTAGCATCGGCTATTTAAAATAATCGATGCTAAGTGTCACAAAAAAGTACATTTAACATCGGTTATCTAAATGCACGATGCTAAATGTCACAAAAAAGGACATTTAGCATCGACTATTTAAATATCTGATGCTAAATGTCCCAAAAATGAACATTTAGCATCGGTTATTTAAATGCACGATGCTAAATGTCACAAAAAAGAGATATTTAGAATCAGTTGTTTAAATACCCGATACTAAATGTCCCATAAAAGTACATTTAGCATCCATTGTATGGTATAGCCGATGCTAAATGTACTTGTAAGAGACATTTAACATCGGTTGTATAATATAACCGATGCTAAATGTTAGTTTTGAGGCTATATTTGATTGCTATAAAACACATTTAGCATCAGTTATTTAAAAAACCGATGCTAAATGTCACCTTTAGCATCGGTTAAATAACCGATGCTAAATGTCCCACATTTAGCATCTGGGGTTTTAGCATCGTCGGATAACCGATGCTAAATGTCCAAAACAACCGATGCTAAATATCTTTTCGCACTATAATTGAATTTGTTGTAAGTTAACGAAACCTACTCTTAATATTGCTTTAGTAGCTTAGGTAGGTCTTGGGTGGGGCCTTTTCAAAAAAAGCGAGAGCTTTTCCTTGACTTAACAAATTATTTTTGGGGGCCTAAAGCCCTAGCAGGGCACTTGGCCTATAAATGCCACGACACCAATCATACTTCTTGGGATTGTCTTGGAAGAAACTGAAAAGATCAACTCAATAGTCTTTGAGAAACCACACTAATCTTAGTGGACAATGTTATCCTTCAAAATTAGAACTACACGCTTATCCTGTGGGGTAGAATTTACAGAGAAGGTGAAAATCTTTGGAAAAAGGGGAAAGGAGTACAAGAAACTTGTGTTTTTCGTACTCATCTCCCCTTCTCGAGCTGTTGTCCTTCCGAAATTCTTACCCGACATGATAAACACCTAGATCTTATTCAGAAGGTACACACACTCCACCTAGTTTCATATATATTTTTCATATTGTAATTATATGTTGTATACTCTTATATTGTCGACCGATATATTGTATGTTTTGAGAATTTATTGTAACGTTATGATTTTATAAATAATTGGGTTCCTACATTTTTATTTTCCACAATTGATGGAGAACTGGAAAACTGGAAAGAAGTAAAATTTATTTAAAAAAAACACTTAACATCGGGCTTTTAAAAAGCAGTTATAAAATCCCCCAATTAGCGAGATGATTTAAGTATTATAAGGACCTTTTAACGCCGGTTGTTGGTTGTAGAACAACCGGCGTTAAAGGTCCAACCTACTACACTTGTAGAAATTACTCCTGTTCTGGACTAAGCCACGAGACCCACTAAGCAAACTGGACCTCGAACACTCGATAGACTAGGATCCATATCCATGACCTTGTATTTCACAGTGGGCCACGAGGTTCACTCGCCCAATAGGACATAGATCAGCCCAATTGCTTGGATAATTTCCAAGGCCCTCTTTATCAAGCCTCGGCGGCTCATATTCAAACCAAATGATCATATGGCTCCGGAACTAGCATGAATCTCTATAAATCACCGGCTCGCATAGCCACAAAGCGTCACGCATTACCCATTTCACTGCATACTCCACGATTCTCTCTTGGCTCTAACGAGTTTTAAAAAACCGGCTCGGGACGGGCGGTGGGTTGAAACGGAGGGGTTACGGGGCGAGGCAAGCTATGGATCGGAAATGCAACGACCAGTGGGAACCGGCATGACTCGGTAGTTTTGGTGAAAATCGGTGAAGCGTAGCGATTATAAACGGGACCGGGTTTTGCGTATTTTAAAAAAATACCAAAAGCATAAAAATGACGCCCGTTTTAAGCGGTTAATTTATAAAAAAAAAGTAAAAATGAAATTAGAAACCTCAAAGAAATGAGAAGAAATGTGTCTCTTTCTCAATCTCATTTCAAAAGCGTGTATAAACAATTTGTAATTTTAGGAACCTCGGAGAAATGAGAAGAAATGAAATTAGGCGGGATGTGTAATTTTAGGAAATTATTTACATGTACTGGGACCGGGTTTTGGTCTTGTTGTTGGTCAGGAGTCATGCGGTCCGGATTTTTGTCATGCGATTCAAGCTATCGACCCGCCGGTCCAACCCTTGACCCAATGACCGAGGACCTTCAAGAATCGGCCACGGTCCGAGTTTAAAAACATTGGACTCGAATGTCAGAGTGTCTTTACAGGTACCTCCAACTCGATTTCAACACACTGAGATCCGACTCGACATGAGCACTACCAACTGCAATATTGGACTAACCCATAAAGAGAGCAAGGTACATAACAACACCACTCCAAAACCAATATAAAGAGTCTAATTTAATTGGCGTTACATCCCTTAACAGCACGTGTTCAAAAGTAAATTGAGGAGGAAGTAGATAGGCAAATTCAACTATAAGAAATGTAAGGGATATCAACATTTTCTTTTTTACATTATTAATTAACATCTTCATGTCATATTATTTACTATTTGTACCACTGAGATGTAGGTACCATGTACTCCAATAAATGTACCAATGAGAAAAATTCCAAGAATGATGATCAACTCTAACCCAAACCTTCTAGCAGCTTTGTTTATCTTCAAGTAGCAAAGGCAAGGGAACAACAATGAGATTGCCACACTAAAAAATGCACCAATGAATGCCATCATGTACTGAAAAAAGGGAATAAACAATGCCACAAGTACACTAATGGCCACAATGGTTGTTCTAATGAGAATGGTGATAGGCCTCTTCTTGGATAGAGACCAGTTTTCCTCAATAGCATTGGCTATTGGGGTGACTATAATAGCATACTTAGTCAAAGGGTTAATTATTGTGGTGTAAATTGCAATCTTAGTACCTATTTTGTTTGTGGGTAGATTTAAGGTTATTTGAGACTTCAACTTATCTCCAAACATCATGTAGCCTAAAATAGCCATGGATCCATAGATGAGTGTGCTTGCCACAAAGCAAAAAGCAAAACCTGAAATTACCAAAGCGCCAACATAATAAGAAAGATCATAACAAGGGCAAAGTTCATCTCTTGGAATCAAAATAGTAGCTAGGGAGAGAATTTCATAGATACATGATTTCTATTGAAACTAATTTTGTAAATTAATTTGTTAAAATTATGTTTGAAGTGAAAAATTTATCTGTATATGCTTTTATTCTCAAAAATCAAAACAAGTATGATCCAAAAATTCGTAGACACTTTTTAATGTAATGCAAAAGCTATATGATATCACTTTTAGTCATGTTGAATTTGTTTGTCACTGTGTGTCTACAGTAGAGCACACTCATCTATTTACAGCGAACATATGAATCAATTACAATTTATTAAGATTAATTAAACCTAATTGATACTTATTAAAACAAATTGATATGACAAATCATGATTGATATTCTAACACTCCCCTAAAGCTAAAGCCTACCAAGCTTTTAAGCTTGTTACAAACATTTTCCCTAAAAAATCATCTGGAATAGGTATTTGTGTGTCATGACCAACATAAGTCACCATCAGTATGATCGTCAATAGGAAGAGAAGTCATCATTAATAATTGATATGTGGGAAACAATCACCATGAAATGATCAGGTAGAAAGAAAAGCAACCATTGTATATGTCACTAAGTAGAAAGGAAGGTATAACAAACAAAATTGGAACAAGATGGGAAGATTTGATGTTTGAAGAGGCGAGAGAAAATGTACAAAATAGGAGAAAGAAAGTGCCTTTTGAACTGTAATGTAGGTGTTCGTGTACTGAAACTAAAAACCAAGACCAGATCTAGAACAAGGAGGAAAACCCGATTGATGAAGTGGAATCTCCGTCGGATTGGAGCCGCCACAGCGTCGACAAGCAAAAGTTGTTGAACTCACGGACAAGAAATGCGTCGTTTGAGAGGCGTGCGCGGCGACTCTAGAATTTGGATAGATCGACGATTCCGCCAGCGATGGGGTTTCTCGCGGAAATTTTTCGATGCGTGGAAGATGGTGGTTACGGTCGGAAAAATTTGGAAAAGTGGGACACGACGGCGGGGAAGCAAAAATAGGAAAACTAGAAAGGTGATTGCGGCGGTGAAAAGGAAATAAATCAAAAACTAACAAAGGTTGTCTTTATCGGCAACAAGCGGTGGTGAAAGCGTAAAAGCGAAGTCAAAATATGAGAACAAGCTTTGATACAGTGTTGAATTTGATAGTATTTGTGTGTCTACAATAGAGCACACTCATATCTATTTACATGAAAATAAAAATTAATTACAATTAAGATTAATTAAATCTAATTAATACTAGTTAAAACTAATTGATATGACAAATCATAATTAATATTCTAACAAGTAAGATTGTGGTTGGAGACAAAATTAATATTCACAAAGTTTTATTGTGAAATCAAACAAGCACAATGTGATTGTCAAAAAAAACACTGAGCAAATAAATAACAAAGATGAAATAAAATGTGATTATAAGATTGTACCCAAAAAAAATGTGATTATTAGAAAAAAACTTACCTTGGAAAATTGGTCCTTATCTTTCATGGAGTTGTATATTGTTGGCATCAAAGCATGAGAGCCATAACAAAAAGCAAAAAGACTCATTGAAGTAGGCAATCCACCCCAATTAATTATCCTACCTCTTTCATGAAACCCAACACCATCAACTTCACCAACCCAAGCAACACAACCAATTAAAATAACAGAAGCCAATATCCACCAACAGAAATATGAGATAGAGTTCCCAAGCTTCTCAACCAAGTTGTTGGTAATATTATTAAAGCTGTTAGCAACACAAAACCCCATCTACCTCCAATTTTCAAACTCATGTTTGAAACAACTTCTCAAATTGTCACCTTCTAATATAAGAAGCTCCACAGAAACCAAAAATAGCTCTATGTATATGAATATGGAAATCACAACTCTTCCTTTGTACCCAAAAAGCAACTTCACCTATATCAGCATAGGACTTTATTAATGGATGCACGTCCATACACCTTTCTAAAAGTAAAGCTGTATACCAACATATCATGGCCAACAAAATTAGCAGCATCAAAGTTAGCCACCCTCCTTCCAGAAACTGCATATGGCATTGACAACATCCCAATACCTACAAAAAAAAAAATATATTATCATAGTTAGACACAGATTATTTGACATCATAATCATTAAAAAAATGTGGCGTGGTAGGTTTCAGCGTGACGGTTTGTTAGCCAACTGAATATCAACATAATGTCGGAGAGATTAAAAGAAAACCCCATATTCTTGAGGACTAAAAACTTATTTAACCTAAAATAAATTGTATATATGCAGCTTAATAAAGACTCCAAATAATAATTTTATTTTTCACATTCAAACAACACTTTCAAGGTATATTCTTCAGCTTTTTATATGTGTAATATTATGATTTGGGTTTTAAAGAGAGTGGTAGTAAAAGACCTGTTAATGCATTGAGACAATTGAAACATGTTTTGACAAAAGTGGTTCCTCCATTGTGTTTCTCAGAACATGATACTTGAAGTTGGCATTCACACTCCACCATTCTTTTAAGTTTGCTAAGTCAATATTCTTGTTGCCACCCCCTGCGTTTATGTTATTGCGTACAACCCGTCAAACAAGCTAGCATTGAAACTTGAACTTTCGATCAAGTACCACAACACAGTTTATAGCCTGAAATGTGTGAATTCAAAGCAATGCTATCTTAAAGGTTTATTCGCTTGAGACGAAAATCTTCAAAGATTCAATTCAGATCAAGAGTTACACCCAAAAACAAGAAAACAGAACTCTAATATTAAAATTAAAACCAATTTATATTATGGCCTCCACAATACTCACAACTCCCCTTTATAAATAAATTTGGTAGAGTTTGTAAATAATAACTAGCAGGCAGCTAATACTCAAATAAATGATAGGAACGTAAAGGAAGAAATAAATCGATAAATAATTATCGATAATGAAATATGATTTGACAAAGATTATAAGCTTTTGATGTGCACGAGTCGTTGTTCCACTTGAGCAATTATTAATATCTCACTACTTCTTTTGGAACTTTCATTGTTATAAAAGGCAGTGCCTCACAGCTTCAAGTAAACAATGAATATATATGAGCTAGTGGTGTAAAATAAATGTTTCAAAATCTTTCGAAGGGTTAAAAGATAACCCCCTGCTGCTACACCTAAACAATGATACACAAGTGAAGTTTATTATAAAAAAATGATATACAAGTAAACCTTCACATACTTTTTGTAAGGTGGGTGGAGTGTGATAGAAATGAATATAATCTGAATAATGGTTTCATTGATTGGTCAATTGGTACATCGTCGTCTTGGTAATTATAAAAAAAAAAGTGATTAGCTTTCAGCTAATCACAACTAACTCTAACAAATCAGCAGTTTAACAGCTGAATTCTAGCCTGAACAACACTATTAGTGAGTCACTTATCCCGTCGTGCAGTCAACACACTAGATACGAGTTGACTTGCGTGTGTGCATCTAACGTGTTTGTGGAAATGCCACCACTTGTATTGCCTTTGGCTGCGGATCAGCGCCATATTTGA
The DNA here is from genome assembly GCA_020916435.1 of Oxytropis ochrocephala. NCBI lineage: Eukaryota > Viridiplantae > Streptophyta > Magnoliopsida > Fabales > Fabaceae > Oxytropis > Oxytropis ochrocephala. The sequence goes on from CM037088.1 coordinate 53,266,111, forward strand.
GTAATTGGGTAGCTTGGTGATGAGCACAATCTTTGCATTGTTTTGAGTGCTGCGTGCTTGGAGTAGAACCTGACAAAGCGCGAAGCGCTTAGTTTGGCACTGTTGATGAGACACAACATTCCCATGATTTAGCGCCCGTTCTTGAGACACCGAAGCATTGTCTTCATATATCTCCTTTCGCCCCCTTAAAAATTGAGAGTTGGGCAAGGGAACAAATTTTAGCTTGGTCTTCATAGCAAGAAAGCGGAGTGTTAGGCAATTGTTTAGTGAGTGCATCGACAATCTGATGAGTTGTAGGAACATGAACAATGCGTAATGCTTTTGATAGAACTTTCTCTCGCACAAAATGAATGTCGAGCTCCAAGTGCTTAGTACGGGCGTGTAAATTGGATTATGTGCTATGAGAACCGCACTCTGGTTATCACCTGACATCACATGAGAATGAAACAAAATTTTCAATTCACGAAGCAATGATTGAAGCCACATAAGCTCTACGGTGGCATTGGCTGAGCCACAATGAGTAAGCCTCGGCACTGAAGGCCAGAGCAACAAGGGATTTGTTTCTTGGAGCTCAAGAGATCAAGTTGGGCCCCAAAAAGATACAATAACCGGATGTATAGTGTCGGTCATCAGGATGACTTGCCCGATCAGAATCACTATAAGCTCAAATGACATAGGGCACATGGAAATGGGCGGTTGCAACAATAAACCATGATCAATGGTACGCAAGTAGTACCTCAAAATACGCTTGCGACTTTAAAGTGAGTGTCGATGTGGAAATGGCACACTTTATTAACTAAGTAAGAGATCTCGGGCACAGTAAGAGTCACATCTTTGCGAGTGCCAACAAGTGACTTGTAAGCGTGAGGATCGATCATAGGATCAACTTCCTTCCGGTCTTGTTGAGTTTAGCGGATGAAATCATTGGTGTTGGCATGCCTTTCTTTGTCAAGCATAGAAGCTTTATGCAATAAATCTCGAATGTACTTGGGTGAGTTAAGATATATGACCCATTAGATTGATATTTGACCTCCCGAACCTAGGAAATAATCCGGTTTCCCAAGGTGCCTCAAAGCAAAGGTGTTGTTTAACTTCTTGATAAGGTCATGAATTAGAGAAATAAGCGAGCGGTGATTAATATATCATCTACATAGACTAGAGCAAATGGTTGAACTCTAGGACTAGTGTGAACAAAGAAGAGAAAGGGTCACACTACATGGATCAAAGCCAAATTGATGCAAAACTTGCTTTAGAGCGATCATGCCAAGCTCACGGGAGCTTGCTTTATAAGCAAATATAAAGACTTGTGCGACAAAGCAAGCTTGACTTTTGTCATTGCTAATGAAGCCTAGAGGTAGCACCATGTAAATTTCCTCTTGAAAGATGCCCATTGATGAAGGCATTGTTGATGTCTCAATTTGATGGATGACCAACTTGTTGGTGAGAGCTAAAGGATAAAAGAACTCTAATAGTTGTAGGTGATGGCCAGAGTGAGAATGTTTCACCAAAATCTTTCCAGGGCAATTGGTTGTGTAGCCTTGGCTGCTACTAACCTTGCCTCGTACATGTTGACGAGAGCCATCAGGTTTTCTTTGACCCTAAAGACTTTACTGACCAATGGCCTTCCTATTGGGAGGGAAGAATGGTAGAGCTCCATATATGATTGTCAACAACGAAGGCTCCATTGTGGTTGAGACACTTAGCTTGCTTAAATGTGGTAGGCTCAAGATGTGCGAGAAAACCTTAGGTTTGAGTTTCCCGGTTTATAAGCGAGTCACCAAGTAACGAGTCTTAGGATTTGATGGCACCACAGGGAGAGTGCAGTCTTGAGAAGGAGGAGAAGCTGCTATCGGATGCAATATCTTGTGAGATGAAGGCATAAGAGGTGTAGTGAGGGTTAGGGAAGATGATAAAATCTGCAGTTCGAAGATGTAATATCCAGTGGAGTCATTTGGCGTGTAGTATCGGTGAAGTTATTATCTGCATGCGAGGGCTAGTAGTGAGTCATTGGGTTTGTTTGTGTAGTTGTGGTGGGAGGAAGGGCAAGGTCGTGAGGTGGAGAGGTTGATGAGGGTAACAATAGGTTAGGCCGTGAGTTATCAAATGTCATATAGCTGGTGTGGAGGTAGAGTGAGGTGGAAACAAAATAGGGTTGGGAAAAACAAGTTCAATAAACACCACATCTTTGGATATTATGATTTTACCCTCGGATGTTAAGCACTTTAAACCCTACTAAATTGTAGCTTGTGTTTGTTATAGAAGTCGGAGGTGTAGGGAAACAAGCAGCCTAAAAGACATTGAGGTGAGTGTATGCGAGGGGTTTGCGAGTGTGTGCGGGGTTGGTAGGGGATATACATGATGGTAGAAGCTGTAGTAGGCAACTTTGTTAATAAGGTGTACAACGCCCGGTGAAAGCATGATCACGATTATTTGATAGGAATAGATGCAAGAGATAGCAAAGTAAGTCCCGTCTCGGTGATGTGACAATGTTTCCTTTCAACTAACCCATTTTGGTGGGGCGTGTAAGGACATGTGAACACTGTGAACAACACCCCAAGTTAGTTAAGTGTAATGGTAAAAACTCACCACCTTCATCGATTGCAAAGCTTTAATGGTGGTAGAGAACTAAGTTTGAACAAACTTGTGAAAAGCCATGAAGCGACTAGAGCCTACGATTTGTTTCTAAGAAAATAGACCCATGTAAACTTGAGTGGAAGGCATCGAGAAAGGCTATACAATAAAAGGTACCCACTAGATAATGAAGAGAGAAGGGCCCCATAAATCGATTGTAAATCAGAGTCAAATGGTGTCTGTGAAGTGTTGTGGAAGGTGGAGCATGTAAGCGGTGTGATTTTCCTATGGCACAAGATTGTGAGAATTAAAATCAACTTCATTATCATAAAGAGATGTTACAGTCTTGTTTGAGCTCATGAGACACTACATGATTATTTGGATGCACCCTAATCTAGAATGCCAAAGGAAATTAAATTTGATGATGAATGAGAAACATGATTAAGAGTAGGTGAAACATAAATTAAAATGAGATTTAGTAGATTTCTTGTGATTCTTAGATGAGGAATGCCTCTAAAACATCTGATCCATCCTTCATATACGGGTACCAACCAAGACAACTCATTCGAGCCCTATAATTTAACAAGACAATTAGAATTATGAAACTCAAGAACAACGCCATTATCTTTGACAAATTGAGAAACAAATAAGAGGTTTTTGGTGATGGAAGGGACATGTAATATGTTATTTAAGACAAGGTTGATATGAGGATGGATAGGAGGTAAATTTAGAAAGATCCTATGGTAGATATAGTAGCTTGTTGACCATTGCCAACAGTTTTACACATGAAGAACCGTGGTAAGAGGTTGCTACATTGCAAGTTATCATCATCATAAGTCAAATGGTGGTATGAACCGGTGTCTCCCGCTAAGGATCATCATCACGAATGCGGCTACTAGAGTTAATCAACGTGAGTTCATACTGTGGCATCAAGTGCCATACCCTCTGCAAGATTAACGAGGTGTAGCATCGCGAGAATCAATAGTGGTGATGCATCTTTGTTGTTTTGAGCCGATGGGTGGAGTAGTGTTAGCTGAGTCAGGAGGAGGGGAACAAATGATTCGGCCCAAGC